>OY856409.1:224209057-225611557 GCA_963693085.1 Alisma plantago-aquatica
TATTCTTATTGATATCCACTTGGATGGGAAGCCATGTTATATTTGATGTCCTTTTTAGTAAAGTTGTTCAATCCATATTTTTATGCACATACCGACATTTATGCTGACAACTTCCCTTTTGTCTTCTCTTGTGGGGTATGCTTCCAATCCCTTCGGTGTTGGACATGATGACATGGACATGGCTTAGTGGAGATGACTCTAGGAGATAGACTGGAGATGGTTTAGATATCCCTCTACCTAGATCCTGAAGTTGTTACTTCTATGTAATCCCCTTAATGGGAGATTATTATGTAATCTTATATAAATTGAATTGAGTCATGATTTATTTTTCTGCTGCTACACTTTGATCTTTTAGTGTGCCATTATTTGATAAATGAAAAAATAACCTATTCCAGCATACTTGTTGGAGTTTTGGATTAGATGGGTGTATTTCTCAAATTAAGTGAGGATTGGATTCCCTCTTGGGTCCCACTCTATATTGCAAGTCAAGATAAATCTACAAGGATGGAGTGGAAATTGGAGCTAGTATGTTTCTTTAGGTTCCTAGTATGGATATTATAGTTTCACTTGTTTAAAGTTGGGTTCATTGAACTAGACCAAGGGAGAATGTGATTAAATAGAGAAAGATTGAAACCTAAGTTAACCCTAGCAATTATATCTATCTAACTAACTAGGAAGAAACTAATACTAGGAGATAAATTATGACTAAGGAAAAAAAATTAAGCTATGCTAGATTGAATAAGGAAAATAAGGAAGTTAGACAAGAGAGAAAAACTAAGACTAAGCTAAGAAATCATCTAGAAAACCAACTAGAGTATCAAAAACTAAGAACTAAGTAGTCCTAAAAAATCAATTCATAGTTATATAATCAATTACCACTATTAGAAAGAGAGTAAACTTATCTAGTGAGCAACTAAGGGACTGAGAGTTTAAGAAATCAATGAGGTAAGTGGGCAATTTTGGGATATGATATAATCAACCATGAATTAGGGTCATATTGAACATTGCATCCTATAATAGTTACCAAACCAAATAACATGGAAAGGTGAAATTATAAGCTCCATCCTACTAGTTGGAATGGATTCATAGAAGGTGTGTAGGGTAACTAATCCCTGAAGTACACTCTATATTACCTTATGGGTCTCAATTGACTAGAAAATAGATGAACCTTATCATATATCAACCATAGACTATCTTGATATATGTGGTTCTCCTAGTGTACTTGTAGAAAGGGTCAACATAAGGTTTAGGACAAGGATACTTCACCACCTATTACCCCCCTATAAAACATCTAAAGAATAGTGTGAGAGGAGATACACACTCAACTACTAAGATTTTCCACCCTAGAGTTAGTATAAAGGTAAGTTCGAAAGGAGAGGTAAGAAATAGCTAAGGATACACAAGTGTACTTTGGAGTATCTCCCTTTCAAGCCTCATAAATCCCTCTTTTTTCTAAACTCTAGGTGGTTTTGTATCTCAAATAACAAAGAAAGAGGTAGGGAAAGAGAAAAAGCATGAATATGGCATCAATGAACAACACAAAATATTTTACATGAATGTTTCCCTTTACATGGTATCAAAGTCACATATTTACCCGCAAACTAGCACACATGAAGGGCTTAGATAATCATGACAAAAGGGAAACAAAGTGAAGAGAATATATAGGAATAAGCCATCTATGGTTGATGGGATCTTCCTTCTTCACCTTCATTTATCACAAGGGTGAGTCGTTTCCTCCAAGATGATATGGCATGGTATGGTATGGTGGATTTGGGTAGAATAGGTCTTGGTAATCAATAATGGTCATTCATAATGGGCAGAATAGGTTACAGTTTATAGGGGAAATGGGTGAATGAAGAATGGTCATTCTTTGGTAGAACACATGTGGTGAGTGATAGGTAAGACACCCTTTTTGGGTGGAATGGTTGTGTTGGTTTAGGGTAGCACAACTAATTTAAGTAGAATGGTCATGGATATTTAAGTGTAGGACCAGTTTAGAGAAGAATTGTCATGGTGAAATAGGTGATTTTCAAAGGGGGTTGTAGGAATTGGAGACTTGCCAGAAGGGTGTGGTGGTGTGGAATGACCATTTGGTCCTCCACTCACCTGGTCCTTCTCATCATGAGATGATTGTTCTTAGGTACATTATAGATATGTCATTTGTTGTGATTTGGAGATGAGTAGCATGAATGTTGTTTTCCAAATGGTCATTTTTAGGGCTTTGGCATGCACTTGTGTTTTTACTAGATCATCCATGGAGCTTTTTTATTTAACTTTGATCCTTGAGCACTTGAACTAGGTTGTGGGTGCACTTGGAACCTCCTTTGACTTCTTCAATCCTTAGGAAGTCCTCATATGTACCTCTTTCTCTCCCTTCCCTCAATTAGTGTTCAAGTACCTATAAAGCATGCAAAAAACATTCGTAAGTGCATTTGACATAAAATATTATTAGTCAGTGGTACTATATACATTTTAAGTATCGTGACATGGCATATGAGAAAACAAACATACAATGATGACCCAACGGGGGATTCATCACATAAACAATATGGTTGTTTAGATGCAAGACAGTCGTCTAGTACCATATTTGAGTGATGACAAGTAGAGAAAAATAGAGTTCAACATGAGTGTCCTATTTTCACCTCCAGAGACAAGTCTTCTACAATGTTTCCAATCATACCATAATTGTCCATCGTTCTCTTCCCCTTCAATCAGTTTTCCCATCCACATATCAATATTCTAACTTTTTGTGTTGTGTTACTCACTGATGTGGTAGCAAGCAGTTGTTTCCCTTACTAATTTAGTTTTCTAGAAGAAATTAATACGTGTTTTCTCTGCATTCATCTCAAATCAAATATAATTAGGTAAAAATGTCCATTTATTTTTAAAATTCTAGAAATACCCTCTATGGTTTATATTCTATATATATTTTTACTTGATTCTCTTGATCTTGGTGTTATAGGGTTTTGCATGTTTTCATCTTCATACTTTAAAAAGTTGTGAAAAACAACCTATTTAGTTATTGACTTTCTTCCATCTCTAGTTACACATTTCTATCTATTTCATGTGTTTTAGTTTTTGAAACGTCTTATGTACCTAGTATGAAATAATAGTTACTCTTTTAGAATCATCTATGAATTTGAGATATCCAAAATAGGTTTGAATTTTGTAGAAGATGTGGTGAATTTATATGAGTGACATCTTTTTTATTATGCACTCATCCCAAAATTAGACTTGTGGTCATTATTTAAAATATTATTAGGAGGATTATGGTGTGGTTTTATGCATGGGGATCACCCACCCAATTAGATTTTATTGGATGCGCCCAAAGCACACACAACAGGGATCTTTCGAATTTATAAATCCCTAATAGACTCGCTCACATAAACTAGCACACTTTACCCGCAAACACTCAGGGTCATCTTATATTATAGGAAAGCAGCAAGTTAGGGGTCGAACCCAAGAATGAAAGGGGGCACTAGAAGTAGGTTAGTTTTATCTAGGTTCCTACCATGCAGTATAGGGTTTAAGGGTTTGAAGTTGATTTTGTTTGATTAAACTAATGTTAAACAAGATAAAAAAAACAAAGGGAGAAAGGATATCAAAATCTAATATAACCCTAGAGAATGTGGTTCTAATGAGCAAGAAAACAAACTAAGAAATGAAAGGAGCGAGTTACGCTAAAGCAAGCAATTCAACATTAACACTACACTAAACTAGAAATTAGGACTACAAGGCAATTAAAGACCTAAACTAGCAAGAACAAGGAAAGAGCATGGCAATGAACTAATTAAGCAAGTAAAGATCTAAACAAGTAAATACTAGCTAAGAAAGAAGACAAGTTAGGGTTTTAGACAATTATGGTAAGTGTGGGTTGTTTGGGGGAATGTACGTGTCAATTGAGTTGGGGTGATAACATGTAAACATTAATCTTTCATTTAGATTATGAAATGAAACAAAAAGATAGATTCTAATGAATTTCTCTAAACTATTAATTAGCTATGGATGGGGTAGGGTGTGTATAGGAGAACTAGTCCCTACCACCTCCTATCCACCCTTGCAAGGCTCAATTGTATTAGGGTTTAGGTGAAAGTTCTATTAGGATCTAATAAAATCACAGTTTCTAGGATAGAATCTCCTAGGGTAATTGGGGGTCGATGGTATTAATGGAAGGTAGAAATGAGGTTTTGGGCCTCACATCACCTACCACCTAGCCTTAGGAAGCCCCAACTCAATTACATTAAATGCTTCTAAACTAGCTATTGTGATATCTCACCTAGGTATATGAGGATTGATTAGAATGTACGAAGGTGAATAGATATCTAGGGGTCCATTAATTGGACCTAGGAGAAATTCTAGAATTAGCTACATATAAGAAATTTCCCTAGAATCCTAGGTAATCTCAAGCAAAAACCACAAAGAAATTTATGTAAATGATATAAAAGTAAAAACTTATCATTACAAGACGGAATTACAACATTTACATATTACTTTCCCCCAACATGGTATCAAAATAACATTTTTAACCCCAAACAATCCATCTAAGGGGCATGGCTACTCATAACAAAGGAAAGAGCAAAAATGGAGAAAGAAGAATGAGTAGATGAGTGGAAATTCATGGTAGATCATTGGAGACTCCTCCTTATCCACCTCCTTGTAGCAGTAGCTCGAGTTCCTCCCTTCTCCAAGGAGGGATGACATGGAAATGTGGTGGAAAATGGGCAAAACCCTAGAAAGGAATGGTTTTGGGGTGGAATGGAAGCAGAATGGAGTAGTGGGTGGAGTAGATGGATGGGAGGGGGCTAAGATGGCACTGAGAGGTAGATAACCTCATGATCCAATCGCCACCCAAGTATATATAGGTGGTGGGGAAGAACTAGGTCAAGTGGGGGTATAATGGGAGATGTAGTATAGAACTGTGCTAGGTTTCCTAGCTAGCACGGCCGTGTTACGCACCACTGTTGTAGTGGTAGGGGTGCACCACAGTCGTACTGGGATATAGCAATCATGGTGTAAAATTGGAATTAGGTTATCTTGTTTTAGGGTATGGGATGTTGGTGGTGTGGTCGTGGTGATCACCACAACCATGGTGGGTAGGAGGTCGTAGGACCATGCAGTAGTGCATGGTCATTTTAGAGGTGGAGTACACTGGCTGTTTTATTGAGCACAACCATTCTGGATCTTGGCGCCACTACCATGGTAGGTTGAACGACAGTGTTGGCTCCCTCTCAGTACGGCCTTGGCAACTTGCATGGTCATGTTGCTGAGTCTTTTCTTCAATGCTCATATTGTGATACTATCATGATTTTGAACTTGATTGGCATGGCCGATCCTTAGCACCAATCCATCTTTAGGTCTTCTAAGGCACTTTGAGCTTGATCTTTGGATCTCCATGGACTTCTTTGCTTAACTTGACTCTTGGCTACTAGGTAGGTTGGGGAAGCTCTTGGACCTTCCTTAGAATCCTGAAATGATGAAGGAATGCTAGGATCACCCTTCTTCTTTCTTGTCCATCGAAGTGTGGTCCAAGTACTTGAAAAACACACAAAGAACATATATAGTTACATTTTATGATAATACACATATTAATGGAAATGACATGCATTCTATCATATTTAGTTGTGATTGAAGTGCCATAAGACACAATATTAAGCCCTATAATAGGGTTGCATCGCCATGCCAAACTTAAAACATATTGGTCCTCAAATATGCTCCAACTCAATCCCTCTTCAATATTTCACAAGTAAGAAATGACAAATGTTTTGCAATAGGTGTATATTAACTATATGATCTCAATGATGACTAAGAAAATATATTTCACATCTTCCCTATTCTCTTTCACTAACCAATCTTGATCAAATTTCTTAGTATAAAAACTTCAAATATACAACATAGAATGTACAATCAAACCATATGGATTTCATACAGCTTTGGGTAAACTGTTTCATGGTAGTGACAATAAAAAATGACTAGAGTTCTTGTTTTACCTTCATGCATTCAATCTCACATGTCAAACCACACTAATTCAACCTCACATGTGAAACCACACTATTAACCCACATGGTTACGAAAAAGGTCAAATGAGCTAGATTTGATGTTTCCTAGCCCAATGGGCATCCAAAAGGAGGAAAGGGGTTGTGGTAATAGATTGGAGTGATATTACATAGGAGCACTCACTATTTCTTTATTTAGATGTTATTACACATGAGCGTATTTTATTTTCTTTTTGCATGTTATTTTTCTATTTTTCTTACCCTTGGTGTAGGTAAGGCACATGGTGGTGAGAGTAAAGTGGGGATATATATATATATATAATGTATATATATAATATATATATGTATATATATGTGTATATATATATATGGCCACCCCAATATTTTAGATAGTATCCAAGGCTTATGTGCTCTTTGGAATCTTTTCATGAGACAGAGAGATAAGGAATGGTGAAAGAAAAGTGAGTCAAAGGGGGGTCACTAGTGTGGGTTTCAACATGAAATCACATGCATCAAAATTACTTCAAAAATTTCATCAAGCAATGGAACACCCACATGAATGAGCAATATGAAAACCACATTTTTATCATGAGATTCGAAAAAAACCCTAAGAGTTTGTGGCTTTCTTAAATCACAATTCAACCATGTGATTCACAAGCATGAAAGATATGATTCACTTGTAAAAAGTCAAGAAATGAGATCATTTAGAAATTGCTAATGATAATGTATGATTCACTTATCAAAGGTCAACATTTTCAATTCAATAAGTAGAGATTTCATTAATACAAGCTTTTAGGCAAGAAATTCTAAATTTGGGAAAATTTGGCCAAAATGGTGCCAAATTGCCTTCACTCATATCGCCTTCGTTATGAAAGCAAGAGATAAGAAAATTCTAGCTAAAAACATGCAAAAATTAGAAAAAAGTGTGCATGGAATGTAACTCATGGAAAAAAGAGAAAAAAATAAAATTATGCAAAAAGTGCAAGGAAATAAACTACATGATATGCATGTATCTAAAGCAAGAAAAATTTATTCTAGATAGAAAAAGTAATAAAACAAAATTAAATCAAAGGATGACATGAAAAATGAGTTAAATGAAGGTGCACCACTCTACCATCCCAAACTTTTGAATCATGGGCTCCTCAGCATGACACTGAAGTCTATAAGTGATAGGGTAGATGATCATTGTTGTTGTTGTGGCTTGGGTGGTGATCCTCCCTGTAGTGGGGGTACTGGAATTAGCTGCCTCAGTAGTTTAACTATGGAGGTGTGTATGTCTCTTGATACCCAGACAATGTGTTCTACCAGTTTTCCCCCATTTGGGGTCCTCTGCACCTATAAATTCTGAAAGTTGTACATTTGTGGTTTATTAAATGGTGCATCTGTTGCTGATCCAACCACATTGCATCATGTATCCTCTCAATATTTCCTTATGATTTTTGAATGCCCTCCTTCTGTCCTTGTGTAGTAGACATATCATAGGCATTCATTATGGGTTATTATTATTCTACCTCTGCTTCTCATTTCCTCACCCTCTATGCTTCTCTCTCTTCCACCACTCTCCTCTACTCTACTACCTATGACTCTCCCAATCCCTCATGTAACTATTTGGGGTGTTGTTTCCATGTTTCCCTTGTATGCTCTTCTTCACATCTCCTTAAAGTGTTCAAGAAACCTAGAGATGGGTCATACTCCTACAGGAGAGGTGTAGCATGGTGGTATAGCTCAAATGTGACCCTTGTATAAAGGTGGTTGACTTTTTACATGATTTGTCTATCAACCACTGAAATCATATATGAAAGAATAAGGTACCATAGGCCCACTATCTTTCCCCCCTATACCTTTGTATATCCAATCGTGTCATGTTCTAAGGCTAAGGCAATTGAAGTCATAATCCCTCCCATCACAAGAGGATTCTTTCTCCTGGACGGAATTGTCTTCATATGATCAATAAGAAGCACCCATAGATTTAAATTCTTTCCTATTGCCATCCATCCCAACACTGATAGATCCTACTTAGTATATCACCCTTATTTCTTGTACTGGGAAAAAATTGTATTCACGAAGACCTTATGAACATATCTCAAGTAGGGGTTATGAATCAAGCTTGTTTTTTATTTACCTGCTACAAAATTGGTGTGCCTAGTGAACCTTTTCCACATAGATGCATAATTTACGTTGGAGTCTTTGTCTACAATCCCCTGAACAAGGAGGGCTGCTACTTCAAATCTAGGAGAAAAAATCGTGTTGAGTATGGAGGCAGTGAGGAGGCAACTATCATTCCCAAATCTAACATGGATAACATCTTTTCCATCAACAATAACCTTCTCTAAATTGGCATGTAAGCTCCACATACGTTTCCTCAACAGTCATCATCACATCAAATAAACCCAAGGGTCTCATGATAACTGGAAATATGAAAAGATACCCAATATCTATGTTGTATCCTGGTAGGTGTAGCATGTAGCAATCACCCCATGTATCAGGCACTCTGATGCCTTTGCTTTATCAAATAGTTATCTCTTCTATTTAGGACCTCCTCATGTTATTCCTGCTACACCTCTTCATCCTGTGTATCTTTCACCTCTTCATCTTGTGGAGGTTTTTCCTCATCATTATGAGCATCATACATTTCTTTATCCTCAACAACAAGTATAAATCATTGCCTTCAAGTTTGCGGCTGTTGTTTAGGTTGAAGTGTGGCAGAGGAATTTGAAACCTAGGCTGGTGTAAATGGTGGTGCTACCCTCAAAGAAGTCAGAGTTTCTACAACTCCTCCATGTCGTGGTTGGGTAGTGGACTCTTCCATGATGGAGTCAGCCAATGAATCCAAGTTGGCGGTCGCCAAATAGGTTGTTTCTCTGTGAGAGCCAGAGGTGGGAGGTGGTGGTGGAACAATAAGAGGTGTCTGTTGGGCTGAAGATGAGCCATCATTTTGGATGGATTCTGGTAGGAGATGATGCTCTTGGTTCTTTTCATGACTTGATTTGTTATATTCATCATTTTGAGTGGATTTTGGGTGGAAGACATGGGAAATTAGGTTTTTTCATTGGGCGAAATGGAGAAAAAGGGAGAGAATTGGTGGTGTAAATGGAGTGGAAAAGGTAGGTGGAGATAGGGGAAAGGTTTTTGGGGTGATTTGGGGGCATATCTGAGGTAGAGGATGAAGAATTAGGGGTAGGGACGCCTAGGTGTCGCAGCAAGGTTGTCGTGAATGCAGCACGAGCATGGAGATTCTGAATAACTGAATGGTTAGGTCACTAGAAAGTTGTTGGATTGAGAGTTAAGTGGGCAGCTAGCAAAAAAATGGGCATGTTGTGCACCATGCCCATTCTGGCTTGCTGGTGACACTGTCGCGATGATTCACATGGTTGTAGTGACTAGTTAGCCAAACGCTCATGGTGATCAGCATGCCCATTCTGGATCTACTCCTTTCCTTCAATTTCTTTGTGATTTGCATATGGATTTGAACGTCCCATCACGGCCATTTCTTGGTAGAACAACCTCGGTGGGAACTCTAACAGATGGTTTCAACTTCAGAATCCTCAAAACATCAAATCATCGAACCAATTTTCTTCTTTAATTCTCCTCACATTTCATCCGTTTTCCTCATCTCATTTCTCTTTTCACCTACAATTTTAAAACTAAACAAAACTATTAAAAACAAGTGTGTGAGTGTGTGTGTGTGTTTTCTTGGAAAAGTGTAAAAATAACCAAAAAG
Source organism: Alisma plantago-aquatica (assembly GCA_963693085.1). Lineage (NCBI taxonomy): Eukaryota > Viridiplantae > Streptophyta > Magnoliopsida > Alismatales > Alismataceae > Alisma > Alisma plantago-aquatica. Next base: position 224,218,772 of record OY856409.1, read on the forward strand.
TGTCAAAATTGAAAGTTTGGGTTAAAAATTCCCTAAGTCAAGGTGGGTTTCCTCTCGCTAGCACTAATTTCATTCCTTTAGTTGGGATTCTTGTATTTTTTTCAATTCATCAACCATTTGGAATCATCACATTTCCACTCTTGCAGTAGATACATCCCTCATTTGCATTTGATAGTTGTTCCTTATTCCATTCATCACAAAAAATTTCACCATGTGGTCCATTCAGATCTCCATCCTTCAACTAATCAACTGGACTCTTCAAGTGACCATGCTCAACATCCTCATCTCGGTCTTTCCAGGATGGGTTCTTGAACATATTGATCTTTATCTTCATGTCCATGAAAGCGACCTTCATTGTGATACTACGCACATGTACTTTAGCATTAGCCATAGATAGGAATGGTCTCCTCAAGATGATAGGAATCTTCTTGTCTTTCGGATCCATTTTGATAACAGTGAAATCTGTCAGAAATATTGCTCCCCTTTCCTTGTCTATCATCACCAAAATATCATTGACTCTTCCTTTAGGCACTTTGATGGAGTGGTACAATAGTGGAATATTACAATGAGCCAATTTCAACATGCCTAAAGCCAGCTCTTCATAGACACTATATAGAATCAAATCCACACTAGACCCCAAACCAATTAGGTATTTGTCTATGTGATGTCCCCTTGTGTAGTTAGGCATGAGTGGGGCTCCTAGATCTTTCCTCTTTATGGGAAGAGAGTGTTGTATGATAGATCTCACTTTTTAGTCAAATTGATCTTCATAGGTATCCTTCTAGTTGACTTCCTCTTGACATTACGCATGTCCTTGAGAAACTTGGCATAAGATGTGATATGCCTGATAGCATCCAACAAAGGGATATTAACCTTCACTTGCCAAAACATCTCTAAAATGTCAACATTATGTTTTTGCCTCTTTTTTGATGATATAGGCTCATCCAATGCCTCAAGGAATGGTGTGGCTCACTTTCTTTTGTTTTACTTGGATCAACCTACCCTTCTTGTGGCATGATATGAGGTGGAATACTATGGGTTGTGGACTCTACAAATGGGGAGTAAGGTGGAACACACAGTATCAAATTCTCAACATGAGGTGTTATTGGATCATCTTCATAAATTTCAATTACAGTATCATCATTTGGTCTCTTTGTCTTTATTTCATAAATGTACCCTTTGCTCACATAATCATATCCCATTTGAGTCTTGGCTTCTCAATGACTTCTCCACTCCTTAGAACTGTCACGACACTACCTTGCTCATGTGGAAAGGGGGAGTGGGTTGTGGTTGTGGAGGAGGTGGAGGTGGCCCTTGGTATTAGAAATGAGGTGGAGGAGAAAACTGAGGGTGGTAAGGGAAGTGGTGGGATGGTTGTGATGATAGAGGTGGAAGAGGCATATAAGGATTAGGATGGCCTAGAAATTGATATACGGGATTCACTTGCATAGGAAATGGACTACTAAAAACTTGAGAGGAACCCATTGGTCCACTTGATTGATAATAGTTCATTATGGTTTTGGAAGACAATTTTCTTTCTTCTTCAAGATCAAGTATTGAAGAGAGTTGCTCCACTTTTTCCTCAAACCTTGTAACATTCTTTTGCACATCATCAAAGATTTTAAACCTAGAGAAAACTTCATCCTCAAACCTTGAGCTATATCTTGGACTTTGTTATTCTGGATTTCTATGAGTATGAGGTGGCTTCACTTCTTCACTAAAGGACTCAATACAATTAATTGGGTGATACAGAACACTTCCCACTTGATTCTTCATGAGGCTCATCATTTCAAAAATTATCTTTAGCATATGTGGGCTTGAATCATTAGGATTTGGATGTGTCACACCAAAGACCTGATCACCATCATTCATCATTCTAGAAGCTCAGTTCCTTGAATTTTCTGCCAAGTGATCAACGTTGGCCACGACTCTTCGGGTGTTCAGCCATAAACTCTCCCCTAGAAAAAGAATCCAATGTAGCTTGACTCATTGGATAGATACTGGAGTAAAAGGATTTTCCAACCTTCCATAATGGAATTTCATATTATGGGCACTCTCTCAACATCTTTTGAAATCTTTCACAAGCATCATGGAACTGCTCATTATCCATTTGACTAAAACTCACTATGAAACATTGCATTTGTGTCAACCTTGCAATGGAGTATAATTTCTTCATAAACACATTCTTCATGTCTCCCCAACTCATGATTCCATTCTTGAGTGTATTTAGCCTTGTCTTTGAGCGAGAATGAGAACACAGTGAGTCGGATTGAGTTTGTTAACTTGAGAGTTATACATTGCCCATATTTTGATAATGACTTAACCATTCCATTCCTATGTATCTGATATGTTTGTTCAAGATTGATTTTAGGCTTTAGATATATGAAAAGGATCAAATTACACAAGCCCTAGCTTGTTCAAGTTCAAGTCAATAGCAATACAAGTGCGCATTTTGGGAAAACATTCCAAATGACCTTAGATGATTTTTGTAATCACTTATATTGATGATATGACTTGTAACTAAGATGATAAAAAATTAGGGACACTTAATTCCAATGTTTGATCACTCAAATGTCAATTTAGAAAATTTGTCACAGGTTGTTTATCGGTCGAGTTGGAAACTCGACCGAACCAATGATGGATTTTCTGAAGATGACCAATCGGTCGAGTTGCACACTCATAGAACTTGACCGATCAATCAACTAACCAAAATTGATTTTTACTCATCGGTCGAGTTTCCTAGAATAAACTTGACCGGTAGTTTGGAAATTGGCTTTGTGTCTTAGTGGATCGGTCGAGTTATCTTTATTGAAACTTGATCGAATGTACTATACGGAAAACATAGAAAAAATGATTATAACCATTGGTGAGTTGTTTTGAGCGAGAATAGATCTGTTGTAACTTGGAAAATGGTTATATTTCACCCTTAAGTGATACCACACTCAAGGGAACACCCCCATCTATAAATAGGAGGCCTTCGAGTTCATTCCAAGTTTTCTTATTCATGCTATTCTAAGTCCTTGCTATAGTTGAGTGTGTTGCAACTCCTTGAGCCCCTTTATCTCTCTCATTTAAAAAGTATTTCATGATTATGAGTGTGTTAGGCTAGTTGTAAGAGAGATACCTTCATGTGCTTTTAAAGCTCTTATTCCATTCCATCTTCCCTACCCCCTTTCTCAAAGAAGAAAATGTTGAAGTAATCTACTCCAAGTGAAGGTGAAGTTGTTGTTGTTATTCTTCAAGGTTGAAGAAGAGGTGAAGATATTCTCTAGGTGAAGGAGAAGGGCAAGGACAATATTCAAGAAGAGTGGGCAAATTCCTTCAAGGCCAAAGACTTTATGCAAGTGTTGGTAAGTCCTTGTTGAAGGTTGAAGACATCTTGATCAAGTGGTAAGTCCTTGTATAGGTGGAAGACTCTTGTCTTGAATGGGTAAGTACTTGGATGTATGGTGGTCTCCTTGTATCTCTTATGAATGAATATAAGTATACACAGACAGCAAAGTCCTAGAGGTTGACCTCTCTAAAGCCCTAGATCCAACAAGTGGTATCAGAGCTAAGGATCTTCTCCAATAATCTCCCATGAGACGAGAAGATGGGTGACAACCTACTTGGTTCACTCAACCAAGAGGGAGGCTTCTCCATGCATCCTCCAGTCTTCGATGGAACCAACTTCCTCTATTAGAAGAGGCATATGCAGTTCTACATTCAAGGGATGAATTTTAATATGTGGAAGGTGATGGTCACACTATACAAGGAGCCAATTAGAGTTGTTTCAACATGGAATGAAGTTGTACTAAAAGAAGCCTAGCTTAATGCCAAAGCTATAAGCATCCTCTATGAAGTCCTTACACCAACGGAGTTCAACCGCATTTCATCATGGGATACCACCTATGAGATTTGGTATAAGCTTTGCATCACCTATGAGAGGAAAAAGCAAGTCAAGGAGGCTAAGATATACATGTTGAACAGACTTCTAGAGAACTTCAAGATGGGCAAGAAAGAAGGGATTGCGGAGATGTACTCTAGGCTCAATGTGATCATCAATGACCTAGATGCTTTGGCAAACACTTTGGATTGAGGTGTAATCAACTCCAAGATCTTGAGGACTCTACCAAAGAGATGGGAGTCAAAGGTAACCTCCATTGAAAAAGTGAGGAGCCTTGGTGACATCCCAACCAAAGAGCTCATTGGAAACCTTCAAGCTCATGAACCAAGGCTTGACAACTAAGAGGAAGAATTCAAGCAAGAAGAGAAGGAAGCCAAGAAGATCAAAGATAGTTCTTTCAAAGCACAAGTGGAGGCGGTTATCCTTCAACAACAACTTTCTTATCAGACATCCCCCTCCTCTTCTATTGAAGATTATGTCCCTAGTAAGCATGAAGGGAACTACACCAAGGGAAAGCACTTCAAGGGAAAGCAATCCTCCTCCTCTACTCCTAGATGCTACAATGTGGACAAAAGGAACACTACAAGAGTGAATGTCCCAAATCAAGAAAGGCATACCATAAGGGCATCTCCAAGAAGGAGGAAGAGTACAAGAAGTAGAGCAAGTACAAGAGGAAGGTAAAGAAGGAGAAAGACACAAGAATGCAGCTCATGTAGCTTGGGAGGAATCATCCTCAAGTGTCTCTAGCTCCAAAGAAGATGGAGAGAGTCACCTTGGACTCATGGCCTCTACTAGTGAAGAAATTGGTGAGGAAAAAGGTAGATGCATTGTTGATAGTGGATGCACTAACCATATGACAGGTGATATAAGTCATTTCAACAACTTCACTAAAAAGAAAGGAGGTTTGTTTACTTTTGGGGACAACAAGAAAGGTATGGTTAAAGGTGAGGGTGATGTAGGTGAATCCTTATGTATCAAGAATGTTTTTTTAGTGCATGTCCTACATCATAATTTAATAAGTGTAAGTCAATTATGTGGTAATGGTTACCTTGTGTTTTTTACTTCTTTTGAATGCTTGATTCTAGATTCCCTCATCTATCAAGTTATATATAAGGGAAATAGAAGTGGTCATCTTTATGTAATTGTGCTTGACTATATTAAGCCTACTGTTGGTAGATTAGTCAATTTGAATGATATTTCTCTTTGACATTGTTGGCTTGGTCATGTAGATATGCATCAGTTGAAGAAGTTGAGCAAAAAGGACTTGGTCAAGGAACTTCCTAAATTGGATTTTGAAAAGGATGAGGAATGACAACCTTGTATCCAAGGAAAGCAAACCAAGTCCTCCTTCAAATCCAAAGGAGCTCTTAGCACCAAGAGAGCTCTGAAACTTCTTCACATTGATCTGTTTGGACCAATGAGAACTCAATCACTTTGTGGTTCCAAGTATTGCCTTGTTATTGTCAATGATTTCTCTAGATATCATTGGACCTTCTTTCTCATTTCCAAGAGTGATACGCTTGATGTTTTCTCTAATTTTTGTAAATGAGTTAAGAATGAAGTGTCTTTCCGGATTGTTTCCATCGATAGTGATCATGGGGGAGAATTTGAAAATGATCTTTTTGAATACTTTTGTGAAGAATCTCAGTATGCACACAACTTGTCTTCAGCTTGAACACCTCAACAGAATGGGGTTGTAGAGAGGAAGAATAGGTCACTTCCAGAGATGTCTAGGACCATGCTTTTAGAGTATGGCACTCCAAAGAAGTTTTAGGCTGAAGCCTTCAGTACCTCATGTTTTGTGTAAAACTGGGTTTTTACACATCCTTCTTTAAAGAAAACCCTCTATGAGCTATGGTGTTGTAGAAAGCCTTCTATTGAGTATTTTTGATGTTTTTTGATGTCCTTGTTTTGTTTTGAATAAAAAATATTCTCTTGACAAGTTTGATCTAAAATCTTACAAGGTTTTCTTTCTTGGCTACAACACTACTAGCAAGGTTTATAGAGTATTTAATATTGATCTTGCCAAAGTAGAAGAATCTAAAATGTTAATTTTATTGAGACTAACCCCTCTCACTACTATAGAAACATCATTCAATGTCGCTTTTTTGGGCATCGGTTATTTAGGAAACCTAATGCCTATAACATTCAACGTCGGTTATTTAGGAAACCCGACATCTATATTTGAAGACCAGCCAGACATGGGTATCGCTTTGTATTCAGCGTCAGCTGGGTAAAATAAAACTGACGCCTAAAATCGCCCACAAAATCCAATTTTCGAGCGAAAAACAATTGGCCCCAAAGTGTCACATACATCGTCGGTTTTTTAACTGCTAACCGATGCCTATATAAGATGAAAATTTGTGTGAAAAGTTCCAATTTCGGTGTCGGTTATCCTTTGATAACCGACGCTGATAATGGTTCCCGCAAAATAATTTAGGGCAAAGATTGTCTAATTGGACGTCAGTTTTTTACTATCAACTGACGCTTGAGAGGAAAAGGTGTCGGTTTTGTAGATAACTGACGTCGTTTACAAACAAAATAGACCTGTATCATCCGAGTCTTCCCCTTTCTTCTGTTTCATCGTGATAATTTTCTCTATTGCTCGCCGCTCGCCTAAAATCATCTGACAACCCCCGCTGCTGCTCGCCACCGCTGCTGCTGGTGTGCCTCTGCTCACCGTCGCCGCCATCGTGTCTTCTTTCTCCTAATGCCACCGCTCACCGCCACTACTGCTCGCCGCTCTTCTCTGCTCTACTCTTCTCCTGGTGCCATTCTGCTCGCCGCTCAACCTGGTGCCATTCTACTCGCCGCTCGCCGCCTCCTTCTGTGCTCGTTGCTCTCACACTGTCGCCGCCACTCTTCTCCATGCTAGCTCCAGGTAGCCCTAGCCTCTTTTCTTCCTTCTCCCTAGCTCCTTACCAATAGAAAGCACATTCATGGATGTGTTGGCCTACCACGGCCGTGCTGCCCAACACGGCCGTGGTAGGCCAACACAGCCACAGTCGTGTTTGCTGTTGGTAAGGATATGAACAAATCTTTATGTAATGCTTTATGTAAATCCTAGGATACGAACAAATATTTTGCTTGCATATATTTGTGCTTCTAATCCTAATGCTTGACCTAATTCAGTAAATTTTGATGCATGTTGAAATAAGATTTAAACTAGTCCATTCTAGCATCCTAATTTGATCTGATTAAACCCTAACATTGATGAAACCCTAACATCAATTGTGATGAAACCCTAACATCAATTGTGATGAAACCCTAACATGTACATATCTATTATTATGTTTGTTGGCCTAGAAACCCATCCAATATTTACAAATTAGGAGTAAATCTTGGATAGTCCCCGGTTTGGGACTGTTCTTGAATACCTAATCTCACTTAGGATGTAAGTGTATAATGTGTATTGGGTTTTTGAGAAAATTTCAGTAGCATTTCTTCATTTGTTCTCTAAGTACATATGTGCTTAGAGAACAGCGGGAAATGCTGCCAAAATTTTCTTGAAAACCCAATACACATTATACACTTGCTAGTGATACTAGGTGTTCAAGGATGGGATAGGTGGTACACATTTATTATATATAAGAATGACATCACATGTATTTGTTAATATTAGACCCTAATCTTGTCCTAATATATACTTGTTTTCTCTTTGATCATAGAATGGATAGATCATGGATGTCCATTCACAATCGTTGCACCCCAGAGTTTATATTTGGTCTTGATCAGTTTATTAGATTTGCCGAGGAACATAGGAAAGAACCTGGAGATAGGTTCTATTGTCCATGTAGGCATTGCGGTAACAACTTGAAAGTCAGCACTGGTGATGAAATCAAAAGTCATGTCATGTGCAACGGGATTGTACAAGGCTATAAAGAATGGCACTGGCATGGAGAGATTTCAAACTCGAAACCAGTAGATGTCGATAGCAGTGCTTGTGTGGAAGAAGAAATTGCCTCCGATGACGTAGATGTGAACGAACCAGTTCCAGTAGACATCGTTGATGCGATGTTGGATAGTTGTAGGGTAGAGCACACCGATTCACCTCCTATCTTTAGAAACATTGTGCATGATGCTGAGAAACCGTTATACACAGGTTGTGCTAAGTTTACGAAGCTTAGCGCTGTGTTGAGATTGTATAAGTTGAAAGCTAACAATAGATGAAGCGACAAAAGCTTCACTTCATTGTTGACTTTGTTGAAAGAAATGCTTCCCGAAGGAAACGAGTTGCTAATCTCAACATACCAGGTAAAGAAATTGTTGTTCCCAATGGGAATGGAGGCCAAGAAGATACAGGCATGCCCGAATGATTGTGTATTATTTCAAAAGGACTATGTGGATTTGAAAGATTGTCCAAAATATGTGCGTCACGGTATAAATTGACAACTTCGGGGGAGTCCAAAACTGGTTCTCCTGCCAAGGTGATGTGGTATCTACCTATAATATCACGGTTTCAACGCTTGTTTGCAAATCCGAAAGATGTGAAGAATTTGAGGTGGCATGCAGATGTTAAGAAAAATAATGATGGGATCCTACGACATGCGTATGATTCCCCATAGTGGAAGAAGATTGATCTATTGTACCCCAAATTTGGTGAAGAAGATAGGAATCTAGGACTTGGGCTTTGTACAAATGGGATGAATCCATACGGGACATTGAGCAGCTAACATAGCACTTGGCCATTCATGCTTGTTATATACAATCTTCCTCCCTGGCTGTGTATGAAAAATAAGTACGTTATGCTGTCGTTGTTGATATCAGGCCCTAAACAACCCGGAAATGATATCGATGTTTATCTTGAACCTCTGATTGATGATTTAAAGAAACTTTGGGCTGAAGGTGTGATGACCTATGATGCTTCAGGAAGAGAGACATTTCAATTGCACGCTATGTTGTTTTGCACTATTAATGACTTTCCAACATACGGGAATTTGTCTGGATATAGTGTCAAAGGAGCTAAAGTGTGTCCTATGTGTGAAGAAAACACTGATTCAATAAGACTAAAACATGGCGGAAAGACTGTATATCTTGGTCATCGAAGGTTTATTTCAAAATTCCATCTGTATCGTTGGAAGCGCAAAGCATTCAATGGATGGAATGATGAACGGAGTGCACCTAAACCTATACCAGGGGATGTTGTTTATGAAAGAGTAAAAGACATTGTCCATGAATTTGGTAAGAAATCACAATGTAGTTGTGGGCTCTGATCTCTAAAACACAAGATAAATGTAGCGGAAGTGATTCGATTAACAGCGGAATACGAAAAATCACGATAAATTAAAACCTTTCGAAAATGAGATCTCGAAAACTCGAAACTCCTTTCATAAAAGCAAGATGAACTGTTTACATCTCTGTTAAATCACTTCTCGAGTGATCATATACATCATGATACAAAATTTTCAAAACTTCAAAATTCTCAGATCAACAAACTCTTAGGACCTGAGTGTACAGAGACGACATAAGACTATTTTATCTACAAGACTAGACAACACAGTGTTTCCACCTGAAATCACTGCTGCTCCTGGTTTTTCCGTTGTTGCTGCTGTCCACCTGCAGATCGGTTCCTTCGACCTCGACGTCCACCTAAAGGTAGAAATCTACGGGGTGAGACAATTTTAAATAATTGTCCCAGCGAGAGTTATAACTCTCCGCTAGAAACTTTGTTAAAAGCAATCAAAGGAATATCATGAGCAGGTAACTTAGATTACTCATAGTAGGCTTGATAACAATTACTCATCCTTATTAAGGAATATGAAGAACATGTATACTAATACTTGAACAGGATATTAAATGCAAGCAATGTAATATCAATCAATGTTCCTCGTAGTTCAACCTAAATAGTTATGCTACACGGTTGATTATGTTTTACAAACATCATTATGCCCTGCGAAGATGAGGTATACCGCTCATGCTCCAACCGATCACTAGTAAGTCGCATCGGTATCATACTAGGTCATCGAAAGAGCCGGATTCTCATGACCTTCAACTACCTCAGTCAGAATGAGGATAAACATGCAGGACATCTAGTGTCTCTGCTAATATAGCTCACCAGGGTATTCTGGTACTTCACTATTAGAGTCATAGTGGCATTCTGCACTCTCTTCGCTATCGAAAGATTTCATGTTTATCTCTCATCGATGCGGTATAAAAGATTCCCTTGGGAGAATAGTGTTACATCATCATGGTATAAACATATAGTGAAGGGTTGATGGATTAAGATACATCCACATCAACTCCTACACTAGGATGTAAGGATATACACATCCATATTCCCCCACATACTCTAAAGTATGTGATCCAGGAGTTCCCTTAGGAAAACCTGTTTCTCCATCATTTAAACTCTGACAATGATGGATCTATGATCAGGGCTCTACATGATATGATTAAACTTGGTTATTAGGTACATTTCAGTATTCTTTTAGCATCATACATGTTTCCAAACATTCAAGTACTAAACATGGCTATAACAGAAGAATACTAAATCTAACAGGTATTACTCATATCGGTTATCATATGGATATCAATTCTTAATCATTTTATCACTATGATTTAGGAACATGGGTGCTCACACCCTTATATCATCATAACACTTGCTATCAAATGACATGTCAGCATCAAGTCATCTATTAGCATGACCTTGATGTCATTCATGGCCCTTAAGGCATATCAGTTGCATATGATGCCACTTGCATCTAGGCAACATAGTTATTTCTGTTCATAAGCTATTGACATGCTTTCAATGAATATGATGTCATGATCCTTACCTGGATATGATTATTCTCTTATAAGAACCTGCATGATTAATTCAATTGATAATAATCAACAATTCATAATCAGATCAACAGTCAATAAGACAGAATTAACCCTTCAATTCAAAGGTTATACTTTTATGTCCTTACAAAGGGTAAGATTCCCTTGTTTACATCATTTAGGGTTATTCACCCCTTTCATTATGATTGGGAATAATAATTCCTCATCTCATATCTTGATCATACAATTCATGCTTAAAGGAATAACATGAGTTTAGAGTTTATTTTTCATTTCAACATATTACTATGAACTAGGGTTTACTATTCACATTACTCATGATTACCCTAGAATTAGGGTTTACTATTCACATTACTCATGATCACCCTAGAATTAGGTTTTACTATTCACTTCATAGTGAAATGAGCTCATAGCATCATCATGAATGAGAAACATCATCATTGATGCTTTAAAATTAGGTTAAGACTCATCAATTATCTTTATTAGGGTTTTCATGATCTCTCATAAGTGGATCATACCCTAATCATGCATATTCATATACATTGAAGGTACTTTATTTGAGTTTTAACCATAAATGGTACTTTCTCTCTCTCCTTACTAATGGATGGTGATCACATCACTCTAGATAGGGTTGGGTTAAGTCCTTATTGATTAACATAAACCAAATCACCACTATCATGTCATTAGGGTTTACATAAAACAAGGTATCCTTTAATTGAACCCATTTAAGCTTAAACGAGTGTGAACCCATTTGAGCTTAAACGAGTGTGAACCCATTTGAGCTTAAATGAGTGTGGACCTGTTTGAGCTTAAACGAGTGTGGACCCATTTGAGCTTAAACGAGTGTGAACCCATTTGAGCTTAAACGAGTGTGAACCCGTTTGAGCTTAAATGAGTGTGGACCTATTTGAGCTTAAACGAGTGTGGACCCATTTGAGCTTAAACGAGTGTGCACCCATTTGAGCTTAAACGAGTGTGGACCCATTTGAGCTTAAACGAGTGTGAACCCATTTGAGCTTAAACGAGTGTGAACCCGTTTGAGCTTAAATGAGTGTGGACCTGTTTGAGCTTAAACGACCTTGAGGTCGTTTGGATCCAAAAGGGTTCAAACCGCATGGACATAAAAGGTGAAACAAAGGTTATTTTTGAATAGGATTTCCTATGTTAAATCCTTCAATTGGCCACACCCTTGTTAATCATTTACAAATTGAGTGAATTAGAATTAGCCTTAATCAATTGGACACCAAATTGATTCTCAATTGAAAGCTAATTGGGGTTAAATCCCACTCAATTCAGGTTTTCAATCGGCTAATCATCAATTTTCAACGATGTGAAACAAATTGTAGTTGAACCCATCAATTGAGCTCCAATTGGGCCCAAACTTGGCCCAAACGGTCTTGGGATCGTTTGGATATCCTCCAAACGATCTTGAGACCGTTTTCCCAAAGTTTTATCAAAAACTAAATCAAATTGATAAGGATTGAACTCTAACTAGGTCCAAAATCAGCATTTTTATCAATTCATCAACCTATTGAAATTGGATCCTCAAACCATCAAATTTCCTTAACCCTAGACCTCCAAACGGTCTTGGGTTGTCACCAAACGGTCTTAAGACCGTTTGAGTGAACCCCAAAATGGTCTTGAGACCGTTTGGGTCCTTCAACCCAAAGTTCACCAAAATCTATCATTGAAAAACTCAATTCAACCCGATTAGGGTTCAAGGAGTTGAAGTGCCTTCAACTTGTGATTGGTTTGGAATTGAGTTATGATTCTTTGTAGGAATTAAATTCAATATGTTTACAACAGTTCCTTAAACGGTCTTCCCTTGGTCAACCCTATCAAACGGTCTTGAAGACCGTTTAAAACTAAACGATCTTACAAGATTGTTTGAGATCAAACGGGTTGAGCCCCTTTTTTATTTCAAACGGTTGCAAACCGTTTAGACCTATTGGTCCAAGATCGTTTAATAAAGTTGGATAAGGACCAACATATGTATTAACACCCTTCATCTTCAACCTTGAAACCAAGGTCTGTTCTTCATGAAAAAGCTTGCAAGAGTGCAAAGAAAGATGGGGAAGAAGAAGAACTAACTATTATTTGCAAGAATAAAAGTATGCATAACAAAGCAAGGTTTAGAGTTATAAAACCAGCCTCAAACGTTGTTCTTAGAACTCCAAGCTTCCAAGATTCGAAACTTTAATGGTGGCTTGAGCTCCACAGGTCATCCAAGGTTGTTTCTTCAAGGAAAAGTTGGGAAGGATCGGCTAGGAAGAGAAAACTAAGTAAGATAACCATGAAACCAACCTTGTAACCTGGTTTCCTCCATGAATTCGAGCAAGATGATGATAAAATCTTACCTAGATGAACTTGGCCGTCTTCCTCTACTCCTGAGCTCTGTCCTAAGTCAGTCTAAGCAAGGGAATAAGAAGGGAAGAAAGGAAACGTTGCCTTTGGTTGCAAAGGAAAGGATCATATATACTTTTGAGGTTATTTTCATCATAAGGACAACTTACTCCTCCTTTTCACAACTAGGTCCTTCCTTTATTTTAGGCACGTCCCTCCTCTTCATATCTAAGGTAAAACTTCTTCTAAGACCAAGGACTAAAGGCAAGGAAGGTCAACTTGTCACTATGGTGCACATATACATATAAGGGTCTCCTTTACTTACAACTTTGGTGGTTTAATTACAAAGGTGTTTCTTATTATATGATTATTCAAATGAAGTGCCTCCTTCATTATTATAACTTTAAATGATGTCAAAAGTCATAAAAGATATTCTAGAAAGTGTATATCACAAGTTGCACCCCTCATTTTGGGTAAATTGCACTTTACACCAAAATTAGGGTTTTAAGCACAAGGATTGCTCCACAAGCTGCACCTTGGTGCCCAAACTTGGGAAATCCATCATACATCATCATATTCATACATATGATGTCTCTTTGTTAGAGGAACATCTTAACCTATGTAATTTACAAGTTAACCCCTCTATTTGGGTAATTTCCACATAGGTCCCTGTATTACCAAACAATACTACAATCATTGTTCTAAAAAAAGGACAAAAAAATGAAAATGTATGTTCCTTAGGAACTTAATTGCATGCCAAAAGATAATCACAAGGATTTAATTACATATTTAGGCAAAACACCTAGGGTTAATTCATAACCCAGGTCAGGGATGTTACAGTAGTATGGCCACACGGAGTGATAATTCTTCATTCAAGAAGAAGTCAATATTTTGGGATCTTCCTTATTGGAGTTCTTTGACAGTTAGGCATTGTATCAATGTAATGCACGTTGAGAAAAATGTCTGTGATAGCATCATTGGTACTCTGTTAAATATACCAGGTAAGACTAAAGATGGGATAAATCCATACTGGACCTACGTGAAATGGGAATAAAGTCAGAATTAATAGAATTACATGAAATGGGTAATAAAAGAACATACTTACCTCCCGCTTGTTACATGTTGTCTAGAAAGGAGAATAAAGATTTTTATGAATGCTTAGTAAATGTTAAGGTGCCACAGGGTTACTCATCCAACATCCGTAGATTGGTATGAATGAAAGATCTGAAGTTGATAGGTCTTAAATCTCATGATTGTCACACTCTAATGCAACAAATATTGCCTGTGGCAATTCGATCTATATTGCCAAAGCATGTAAGGTTTGCAATCACCAGACTTTGTTTCTTTTTCAACAGTCTATGCAGCAAAGTTATTGACCCTGATACTCTCGATAATTTGCAAAGAGAAGTGGTTGTTACCCTATGTCATCTTGAGATGTATTTCCCTCCTTCGTTCTTTGATATCATGGTACATCTTGTTGTCCACTTGACTAGGGAAGTGAAAATGTTGGGACCAGTTTTCTTGCATTGGATGTATCCCTTTGAACGATACATGAGCATTTTTAAAGGTGATGTTCGAAACCGTTATTGGCATGAAGGGAGTATTATTGAAGGTTATGTGGCGAGAGAGGTTATGGATTTTTTCAATGAATTTCTGAGTGGTAATAACACTCTTGTTAATGACAAGAATATTGAGGAGGGCAAAGGAATTTTGGGATCACGGGTGAAAGTAATCAGTCGTGAGCAGTTGGAACAAGGTCACTTGTATATTTTACACAACATGGACGAAATGAGTGTTTATATCGAGGAACATACCAATTTCATCAAGAGACAACATCCTCGAGCAAGTTCAATGTGGCTTGCTAGAGAGCATAACAAGACTTTTACTAAGTGGTTTGAAGATAAAGTCTTACATCAACTATCTCAAACACCAAATGATATTATGGAAACTATCAAATGCCTCACCTTTAAACCAAAACCGAATGTTATGTCTTATGAAGGGTTTGCCATTAATGGGTTCACATATTACACAAAGCGCCAAGATGATAAGAGTGTCGTCCAAAATAGTGGGGTCACTCTTCAAGCGTCGACTATGTATTTTGCAAGTGCAAAGGATAAGAGTCCACGTGTAGCTAAAATATCATATTACGGTGTCATTGAAGACATATGGGAGTTTGACTACATAGATTTCAGAACTCTACTCTTTAAATGTTATTGGGTTGATAACACCAAAGGAGTTATAGTGGATGAATTGGGTTGCACTTTAGTGAACTTTGAAAAGATTGGCGAGAAGGGTGAACCATTCATATTGGCATCACAGGTGAAACAAGTATTCTATATCAATGATCTTGTAATGATAAATGGTCAGTTGTTCGTCATGGTAAAAGACAGTTCATTGAAGGTCCTATAGATGAAGAAGAGTACTATGATAAGTATGATGACTCCAGTCCATTCTCAGTTGGGTTGCTAACTCCACAAAATATTGAAGCTAATGATGACTTATATGTGTGCGGAGATCACAATGAAGGATTGTTAATTGATAAAAGATCGCAATTTTAGAGGCATGCATGTTTATATTTTTTATTGAAGCTAAATGTTTGCTTTTTTAATATCAATATCATTTTTAGATTTGATGGTTCATTATCTTCTAGTTAATACAAATGCTAAATGTTTGCCTTTTTAATGACATTTTCAGATGGCTGACCATGATGAGCATGATGTCCATGATGAGAATAAAGTCCATGATGAGCATGTTGTCCATGATGAGCATGGAGAGGATACCAATGTAAGTTCAAAAAACATATCTTGTATTTCTATCAAATTCATTATCTTCTAGTTATGTCATATATCCTATATTTCTATATTTAGATAATTCAGTGTGTTTATTTTTGTCAAATTTTAGGTTGATGATGCACATGTACCCACTGAAGCACTGGAGGAACTTGATGTGCATCACCAAACACTTAACAAGAAAAGGGGCATCACTCTATTG
Source organism: Alisma plantago-aquatica (assembly GCA_963693085.1). Classification (NCBI taxonomy): domain Eukaryota; kingdom Viridiplantae; phylum Streptophyta; class Magnoliopsida; order Alismatales; family Alismataceae; genus Alisma; species Alisma plantago-aquatica. The sequence continues at coordinate 224,234,766 of OY856409.1, forward strand.
AAGAAGTTAATAGCGCTAAGTGGCAGTGGATCCAAATTGGCTGTGGAGTTTGATAATGGAGGAAATGCAATTGGAGTGAACTGTAATAATTTTGTAAACTATCTTGGGGTTGTCACTCGAAGCCATTGTGGTGTTAAGTATGATAATTGGCATAAAGTTCCTCAGGCGAAGAAATACATGATATGGAAGGATTTATGCGTGAGTTATTATTATTTGCAATTCTATTTTGTAGATTACAAATTCTATTATTTGCAATTCTATTTGTGGATACTAGTTAATAGCAATTATTTTTTATAGAATCTATTTGCATTGGATGAGAAGCTGCATCATAAAAGCATGATGCAACGTGTTGGAAAGATGCTAAGGAACTATAGGACAAATCTCAACAGAGAATACATAAAAGATGGTGATAAGAAGAAGAAGTTAGCCCTTGAATAGTGGAACTTTTTGGACAAAGAAGATTGGGACACGTTTGTTGCTTCAAGAAAATCTGAAGAATTCAAGGTATTAAGTGAGGTGCAAAAAGCAAGGCATGTACTGAATGTGCATGACCACACTATGGGTCCAAAGGGCTATGCAAGCATTCGCCAAAGACTACAGGCGAAGTCTGCTGCTACTCAGGAGTTCTCTACTACATGTGCCACACACATGCCTCACCATGATGTCTGAATAGTTGGGAGGCAAAACAAGAAGGGTGAAATAAAGAAGCACGTAATTGCCGAGGCGACTACGAAAATGGTAAAATACAACTCTTAGAGCAATCATTTGAATATTTATTATTTGTGGTGTTAACTTACCAATTTCTATTGATGGTGATTAGCGGGAGCTGCACGAGCAGAGGAAACAAGGCACATTCATCCCTCAGGGCACAAGGGATGAATTGACAGTTGCTCTGGGTAACCCAGAGCATCTTGGACGTGTTAGGGGTGCAGGCATTGGTGTGGGCATCAAAGCATTCTATGGGCCATCCCAATGCAAACCCAGAGCGGGACTTTCACAAGAAGAGGTAACCTATTCTTTTTTTAGAATGTTACTGCAAAAGGGAATTCAATAATAAGAAGCTAATGTTTATTTTATCCATGTATAGGAGAATAAAAGAGTCGAGGATATAGTTGCTAAGAAGATCAAGGAAGAATTGATGTAGTGGCAGGCATCTCAGGCTTCCAATCATCCTATGGAAACCCACTCTTCTCTGTTGGCTAATTGGACATCTATAAATCCCTTTGTTTTGATTATGACAAACATTTCATTCTTATTAATCTAACGAGCTACTTGAGTATGCAGGACTAAGATGGATGGCAAAGCAACTAGGGAAAATCCACAAGCTAAATTGTTTATATTTTCATGCAATGTAATCATTGTTGTAAAAACTTGTACAAATATATAATGTACAAGTACTTAGAATTGCATGTAAATCAAGCGTTAGATTTTCCCTAGCCAAACACCATAGTTAGACATGTCATCCCATTTAATTAGGATCACCTTTGCACACTCACACATATAATTAATGCTTAAACTGAAACCTTGAAACAAGATCATTCTCGGTCGACAAACTCCTCGACCGAGACACTCTCGGTCGACAATCTTCTCGACCGAGAAAGATCCAAAGTAGCCGTTAGACACAACAAACAAGTTAGTTGGTAGTTGAAGAAAGACGTTGCAAATCACTTGTTCCAGAGAGCCTGTCGGTCGACAAAAGTTCGACCGAGTAGGTGTCTCGGTCGACCATTTGTCGACCGAGATGGTCTCTGACAGCAACTGCAGAATAAAGTAATTAGCCGTTGTTAAAGCAACAACTTTGTACCTAACGGCTAGTTAAGCACTTAGAAACCCCTAGAAGTTGTCTAGAACGTCCTTAAGCATACTTAGGCCATTCCTATAAATAGGACAAGCCATAGGACACTAGAATTTCACTTGTTACATTTGAGAATACACTTGAGCATACTTGAGCAATCTATTGCAAGCAATTTGAGCACTGTGATCATTTGTCTACATTCTCCTTAGCTCAATTTCGTGTCCTATAGGCTAGATCCTCCTATCCACAGAAATCACAAGTTCACACACTTGGCTAGGAGATCTATATGCTTGATCTAGGCATATCAAGCCTTGGGCTTAAAGGATAAGTTGTAATTTCCTTTTTCTTTCTTGTTCCTTTTTATCTTTTGTACTCTCCTTACTACTCCTAGGGTTGGAGGCTGCGGATTGGAGAGGGTTGACTTCTCAGGTGGAGAAGGGGACTTCAAGCTACTTCAAGAAGGCTATCGCAAGGGAAGCTACTTCAGAAGGCTGGTGCAACGGGAGTTGGTGCATCTACTTCAAGGGAAGGCTGCTTCAAGGTTGGCGATTACTTCTAGGTGAAGGCTGCTTGAAGGGTTTAGGAAAAGAGATTGTATTTTATGTAAATTCCTTGAGAGGTAATAAAATAAATTTCTTTTCAAATCCCGGTTGGGTAAGCAACCGGGTAGTGGATTGACGGCTATAGTATTTGCTATAGTTGGAACCACTCTAAACCTTGTGTCTCCTTGTCCAATATTTTTATTGTGGTTGTTTGAGTTCAATAATTGTTAAATTATCTATAAAACTCTATTCACCCCCCCCTCTAGTAGTTTTCAATTGGTATCAGAGCGAGGCTTCAAGGAACCCTAACAAGGTCTTGAAGAAATGGGTGATGGAATGCTCAACAACCTCAACATTGAAGGGACTCTTGTTGCTAGGCCGCCGGCATTCGATGGAACAAACTACCAATACTGGAAGAGAAGGATGCAGTTCTTCTTCCAAGGCATCAACTGGGATCTATGGAGAATGGTATCTACTCCTTATGAATTCCCTCAAAATGACTTTGCGGAATGGGATGCAAACACGGTAAAACAGGCCCAAATGAACGCAAAAGTTGTAAGCATTTTATATTGTTCTATTTCTGTAGGAGAATTTAATAGAATATCAAATTGTGATACAGCGTATGACATTTGGCATAGATTGTCCATCACTTATGAGGGTACAGCCCAAGTCAAAAATTCCAAAATTAGTCTACTTAAAACAAAGCTTGAACATTTTCGTATGGATCCAAATGAATCTATTAGTGAAATGTATTCAAAATTCTCTACTATTGTTAATGGTTTAAGTGCCTTAGGAAAACCTGTCCTTGAGGAAGATCAGGTATCAAAAATTCTTCGATCACTTCCTCCAAAGTACAAGCCAAAGGTGACAGCCATTGCAGAAGCCAACGACCTCACTCGCCTCAAAATGGAACAACTCATTGGTAATTTAGAAGCCCATGAAGCAGATCTAGAAGAGGAAGAAAGAAGAGAACGTGAACACCATAGTGGGAAGAAGAAGGATGTGGCTCTCAAAGCCTCAAAAGTCATCACACAAGAAAGTGAGGAGTCAAGTAAAGAAGGAGAAGAAGCCTTAATCGTCAACGGTAAGAAGTACAAAAGGTTTAAATCTAACAAAATTTCTAGTTCCTCTACTCCCAGGTGCTTTGAATGTGGGAAGAAAGGTCATTTCAAAAACGAATGTCCCAAAGCAAAGAAGGGAAAGAAAAGCTCACATAAGAAGAAAGGAGAAAAAGCCTATAAAGCTGCCTGGGATGAGTCAAGTGACAGTGAAAGCGGAGAAGAGGTGGAATGTCTAATGGCAAGAGAAGAAAATGAAGACTCTCAAGAGGTAAGCCTAGTTGATCTTCCTAAAGAAGAGTTAGTTACTAGTTTACAAGAAACTCATGATAAGTATGTTGATGCCAAGAAGAAACTAAAGAAGGCTATAAAATCAAATAATGAGCTCATTGCCAAACTAGATGAACTTTCTTATGAAAAGAACAACATTGATCTTGAAAATGTATCTTTAAAAACATCTTTAGATGATTGCACTAGAAAGCTACTCAATTTAGAAACCAATGTTGATCTTCTATCAAAAGAAAAGACTGATTTGCTAGCTAAACTACAAGATTATCAAACTTAACCTATCTTGTGCAACCATTCGGACTATGATAATATTGTAAAAGAAAAGGATTCATTGTTTTCTGATTTAGACCAAGCAAGAAAAGACATACATAAGAAGATGAATGACATTGCTACGTTGCAAAGAGAACTTCATAAGTTAAGAAGAAAAGATATTCTTGATAACATATTGAGAGTTGGTACTGTCTTCAATGGAAGAAAAGGTTTGGGATATGTTCCAAAGAAAAACCAACCCAAAAAGACCCAAACTATGTTTGTACCCAAGAACACAATGACTAGAAAGAGAAATGAAATTGACTCTATTACTTGTCATTTCTGCTTACGTCTTGGACATTATTGTTTTTCATGCCCCTACAAGACTAAGGAGTCCGACTTAGTTTGGATCCCAAAACCCCAAACTTAGAAGAATGGAATGTAGTTGAGATATGACCAAATGCTTAATTTTGCTATTTATATTGTCTTATCTCAACAAAAGGTGCTATGCTTATTGTTTTTCTGCATTGCTGAAACAGAAACTCTGTCGGTCGAAGTATTGTCGACCGAGCTCTAGGTCGGTCGAAGTATTGTCGACCGACTGGATGTCTTTAACAAATCAAAAATTTACAGCACCTATTTCGGTCGAAAATTGGTCAACCGAGAAATTTTCTGTGTTTTTGCTTGTGATACAGTAACCTGCTCGATCGACAAATTGTCGACCGAGACAAATATCGGTCGAACAATTGTCGACCGACTGGTTTTCTGTATCATAACTTTTATATACATAAGCACTTAAAAATTTCTAACCATATCGGACCATCACATCGGTACCAAAATCTACATTCTAATGCAGGAATGGGTAGTTGACAGTGGCTGCTCCAAACATATGACCGGGAACAAGGACGCATTTCAAACTTTTGAAGAAAAGAAAAGTGGAACGGTCACCTTTGGAGACAATGGCAAGGGCAAAATCGTTGGAATAGGTAATGTTGGAACAAATCTCGAAATTAAGAATGTTCTACTTGTTGATGGATTGCATCATAATTTAATAAGTGTAAGTCAACTATGTGATAGTGGTTATGATGTGTTATTTAACAAAACCTGCTGCAAATTATTGATAGAAAACACTACAAATGTCGTTTATGAAGGAAATAGAGTTGGAAATCTTTATATCCTTAAACCAAACTCTATGAAATCAGTAGTAGGTAAATGCTTGCTTGCAAATGAAAATACCTTACAACTATGGCATAAAAAGCTGGGACATGCTAGTTCATATGTTATTAAAAAGTTAGTGAAATATGATCTTGTTCGTGGATTACCTTCTTTGTCTTTTGATCAAATTGAAAATTGTGAACCCTGCACAATGGGAAAGCAAATCAAAACATCTTTTAAATCAAAACATGTACTTAGCACCAGTAGATCCTTAGAATTAATTCATATGGACTTATTTGGACCAATGAGGACACAATCTATTGGTGGTAAACGATACTGTTTTGTTATTGTTGATGATTATAGTAGATATACATGGGTACATTTTATTGCAACTAAAGATGATACTATTCATGTCTTTATGCAATTTTGTTCCAAGATTGAAAATCTTTTACAACATAAAATATGTACCATTAGAAGTGATCATGGTGGCGAATTTGAGAATCATACATTTGAGACCTTTTGTACATCTCAAGGGTATACTCATAATTTTTCTGCTCCACGTACCCCACAACAAAATGGTATAGTTGAACGGAAAAATCGATCCCTACAGGAAATGGCTAGGACCATGATGCTTGAACACAACACACCTAAAACCTTTTGGGCTGAAGCTGTAAACACTGCTTGTTATGTGCTTAATAGAGTAACTATTCACTCTCATTTGAAGAAAACTCCATATGAAATATTACACTCTAAGAAACCTAGAGTTGACTACTTTCATACTTTTGGCTCCACATGCTACATTTTAAATACCAAAGATGATAGAGACAAGTTTGATTCTAAATCACACAAAGCATTCTTCTTGGGATATTCCACTTCTAGCAAAGCCTTTAGAGTATATAACACTATCTCTAGAAAAGTTGAGGAATCTATTCATGTTTCTTTTCATGAAGAATCGAAGTCTGAAAATCTAGATATCATTGATCTCACTAATCAATTCGAAAATATAACCATTTCCAATGATAGTGAGAAAATTCCTATATCCGATCCCCAAGGTGAAACACAACCTACACCTAGGCTTATCAAGGATCATCCCCAAGAACTAATTATTGGAGATCCAAATGATAAAGTCAAAACTCGGTCATCCTTCAAAGATGTTGCAAACATGGCTTTTGTTTCTATCATTGAACCTAAGAAGATATCCGAAGCTCTTAAGGATGATTACTGGATAATAGCCATGCAAGAGGAGTTAAATCAATTCACTAAAAATGATGTATGGGATTTAGTTCCTAAACCACAAGATAGAACTATCATAGGAACTAAATGGGTGTTTAGGAATAAGCTCAATGAGGCAGGAGAAGTCATAAGGAATAAAGCTCGGTTAGTAGCACAAGGATATAATCAACAAGAAGGAATAGATTTTGATGAAACATATGCACTCGTAGCTAGACTTTAAGCTATTAGGATGTTACTAGCTATTGCTGCCCATAAAAACATTAAGCTATATCAAATGGATGTCAAAAGTGCATTTCTAAATGGCATCATACAAGAAGAAGTTTATGTTGCTCAACCACCTGGCTTTGAAATACCACAAAAAGGTGACCATGTTTATAAACTTAAAAAGGCACTTTATGGTCTAAAACAAGCACCTAGGAATTGGTATGAATGGCTCAAGACATATCTTTTTGATAATGGTTTTTCTATTGGAAATTCAGATTCTACTTTATTCTTCAAAACATATGCATCTGATTTCCTAGTTGTGCAAATATATGTTGATGATATTATTTTTGGAGCTTCAAATGATTCATTATGCACACAATTCAGTGACATTATGCAAAAAGAATTTGAAATGAGCCTCATGGGTGAACTAACATTCTTTCTTGGTTTTCAAATTAAGCAAACACCTACAGGAATTTTCATAAGCCAAGAAAAATATACTAAAGAACTTTTAAAACGTTTTGGGATGGATCAATGCAAACATGCTACTACTCCTATGGCTACCTCTATCAAAATTGATAAGGATGAAAATGGGGAACCTATTGATGATTCCTTATATAGAGCCATGATTGGTAGTTTGCTATACTTAACTGCTTCTCGACCGTACATTATGTTTTCCGTTGGTCTTTGTGCTCGATTTCAATCCCAACCTATGCAATCTCATTTTCTAGCGGTTAAACGAATTCTTCGATATCTAGCTGGTACTACTTGTTTTGGTTTATGGTATCCAAAAGGACAATCCCTGGATTTTAAAGCATATACGGATGCAGATTATGCTGGTTGTCGACTTGATCGCAAAAGTACCAGTGGTGGATGTTTCTTATTAGGGAGAGCCTTAGTATCTTGGTTTAGCAAGAAACAAAATATGGTTGCCCTATCTACAACTGAAGCTGAATATATGGCAGCCGGGTCTTGTTGTGCTCAAGTGCTTTATATGCAACAGGTATTAAGCGATTATGGTTTTAATCTTTCCTCTACACCTATTTTTTTTGACAACACGAGCGCCATAAATTTAGCACACAATCCTATTTTACACAGCCGGGCAAAACACATTGAAATCCGTCATCACTTCTTAAGGGATCACATCTCAAAGAATCATGTTTCCCTTCATCATGTTGATACAGAAAATCAATTGGCTGATATTTTTACAAAACCACTTCCACTCGATCAATTCAACAACATTAGGAAGCAACTGCTTATTACTCCTTTGGAAGATGTTTTCTTTGATATCTGCGGTTCTTAAAACGAATACGTTTACTTATTTTATTTTGGCTTTTCAATGGACATCTTTTTCATTAGATTTGACGGGATATCTAATTAAGGGGGAGTTTTTATTAAAAACGGTTATCTTTTTGAAATGACAAAGGGGGAGAGATAAATAAAACTATAACTTAGTATTTATGAAAAACTCAATCAATGAGTTTCATAAATATACTCTTGGCTTTACATTGAAAGTTGCTATATTCCCAAATGAACTGGATTCCATGTTCCATAATTCATTGGGAATAATAAGCACACATTTTATAAACAAGAAGAAAAGCTACATAAGGTCATCTTCAGGTATGAAATTCATATGTCTTATATTTCCTTATTTATATTTTGGAAATGTTTGTCATCTTCAAAAAGGGGGAGATTGTTGGCTAATTTGACATCTATAAATCCCTTTGTTTTGATTATGACAAACATTTCATTCTTATTAATCTAACGAGCTACTTGAGTATGCAGGACTAAGATGGATGGCAAAGCAACTAGGGAAAATCCACAAGCTAAATTGTTTATATTTTCATGCAATGTAATCATTGTTGTAAAAACTTGTACAAATATATAATGTACAAGTACTTAGAATTGCATGTAAATCAAGCGTTAGATTTTCCCTAGCCAAACACCATAGTTAGACATGTCATCCCATTTAATTAGGATCACCTTTGCACACTCACACATATAATTAATGCTTAAACTGAAACCTTGAAACAGGATCATTCTCGGTCGACAAACTCCTCGACCGAGACACTCTCGGTCGACAATCTTCTCGACCGAGAAAGATCCAAAGTAGCCGTTAGACACAACAAACAAGTTAGTTGGTAGTTGAAGAAAGACGTTGCAAATCACTTGTTCCAGAGAGCCTGTTGGTCGACAAAAGTTCGACCGAGTAGGTGTCTCGGTCGACCATTTGTCGACCGAGATGGTCTCTGACAGCAACTGCAGAATAAAGTAATTAGCCGTTGTTAAAGCAACAACTTTGTACCTAACGGCTAGTTAAGCACTTAGAAACCCCTAGAAGTTGTCTAGAACGTCCTTAAGCATACTTAGGCCATTCCTATAAATAGGACAAGCCATAGGACACTAGAATTTCACTTGTTACATTTGAGAATACACTTGAGCATACTTGAGCAATCTATTGCAAGCAATTTGAGCACTGTGATCATTTGTCTACATTCTCCTTAGCTCAATTTCGTGTCCTATAGGCTAGATCCTCCTATCCAAAGCAATCACAAGTTCACACACTTGGCTAGGAGATCTATATGCTTGATCTAGGCATATCAAGCCTTGGGCTTAAAGGATAAGTTGTAATTTCCTTTTTCTTTCTTGTTCCTTTTTATCTTTTGTACTCTCCTTGCTACTCCTAGGGTTGGAGGCTGCAGATTGGAGAGGGTTGACTTCTCAGGTGGAGAAGGGGACTTCAAGCTACTTCAAGAAGGCTATCGCAAGGGAAGCTACTTCAGAAGGCTGGTGCAACGGGAGTTGGTGCATCTACTTCAAGGGAAGGCTGTTTCAAGGTTGGCGATTACTTCTAGGTGAAGGCTGCTTGAAGGGTTTAGGAAAAGAGATTGTATTTTATGTAAATTCCTTGAGAGGTAATAAAATAAATTTCTTTTCAAATCCCGGTTGGGTAAGCAACCGGGTAGTGGATTGACGGCTATAGTATTTGCTATAGTTGGAACCACTCTAAACCTTGTGTCTCCTTGTCCAATATTTTTATTGTGGTTGTTTGAGTTCAATAATTGTTAAATTATCTATAAAACTCTATTCACCCCCCTCTAGTAGTTTTCATTCTCCTGATGCACAGACTGAGAGTAATCATGTAGACCCACCGCCTAACATGTCTGTTGTAAGTATTGTTTATGACATTGTAGCTAGTCTTTTCAAGATGATATGTTTTCAAGATGATATGTATATATGTATAACATTATTTACGTAAATTTGTAGGCGTTGAAGCCATGCCACTTAAGAATACAAGACTATGTTGTTGCAGAGGAGCAGGCTTACCCGTCCCTTCCTGGGGCAACGTTTCATGGGACTCCAATGCCACAGGGCTACGTTCGTGTGAGCCCGATATGTGTATTACCTGATTGGAGGGAAGCTACATTGCCATATGCCAACGCGGATATTGATACACTTGCTGAGGCAGAAGGCGGGGTGATATTGTGGCCCAAAGCAGATTTCGTCTACACTACTGAAATTGTAAGATAATTTTACATTACTTTAGATTGTTAATGTGTATATATGAGGTCAATTGATCTGAAATTATATATACATGTTAAAAAGAAGACACCCGGAGCATCTAGGCCTCCACCTCCACTTCCTGCATTACCAAGTTGGGTTCCAACTGACCTAAAATACCCGTTAGGTCCTGCTTGTATGGGAATGGCATGTTGGCTATAGGCACATAATATACATTGCCCTATAATTGTTTCTTTAGAAGCGAATTATGCAGGTCAATCATACGAAAGATCTTTATTTATACAAGATATTATTGAGCTATTTATATATGATTGGTTGAATACATCAATGATAGAGACATGGATAAGGTGAGATCTTGTTTATACATCCATATACCTTTTGTAAGATCTGGTGATCTGGTTTCTTATATATTAATGCATACGTAATACATGTTTTGCAGCTACTTAGTCGAAAATCAATGTAAACAATTTGCATTTGACCATCTGGGATTTTTTATTCCATCATTGATTAGTACGGTAGCTAAAGACCCTGATAGTGTTCAACAATACTGTATATATGCTTTTACAATTTTCGGTCAGCAAAAGAAGACGATAATAATAGCTCCATTCAATGTCAAGTAAGTTTACTTTACTTATAATTTGGACTTAAGAAAATTACATTTTTATTGTGGATTTTGAGTTATTAATTTTTAACTTGTTTACCTGTAGCAGTAGGCTTTGGGAGTTACTAGTCATTCTCCCTGGGATGTTCACTGTTTATTATCTAGATCATGTGGGGAGTACATTGAATACTAAAATTGGACACGTAATGAGAATGCCATTATTCTGGTGAGAAATATTTCATTTTTATATCCGTTAACATCTGTTATTACATTACTATTTAATTATGCAATTTACTGTGTTACATTAACATGTAGGAGTTTAGATGCATTCAAAAAGGCTAGAGGAAAGGTCCCCAGGAAAAAGAACCAGCCAATAATTTGGAAGAACGTGAAAGTAAGTTCCCGACTCCAATGTATATATTATTTATGTGAACTGTGCTTAGTTGTATTTTTTAATATTTTGTATGTTTCAATTTATAGTGCACTACACAAGACAACGGATGGGCATGTGCATACTATGTGATGTGATTTATGCAGATGATTATCCAATATGCCGCATTGGACATCGATACCATACATGAGGTATTATATATAGTCTCATTAGTTAGTATGAAATATATCAATCTTATTTTTATATTATTACTTATATATATACATCATTCTCTTTGCAGGTGTTTAAAACTGACCACACTATAGGTAAATAGTTAAAAGATGTACATGCTCCATATACGATGGAAGTATTAAATGAAGTAAGAGAAGAATAGGAAAGATCCATACAAACAGTGGGGACTGTAAAATATAATTGGGATGCTGATAGCGATGTTGAATGGTATTTTGTAAATGAATATTTCTGAATGTTTATACATGTCTGAATGTTTCTACATGTATTTGAATGTTTCTACATGTATTTGAATGTTTCTACATGTGTGAATGTGAGAATTGAATTGATGTTTGAATGTATCTACTTGTGTGAAAAGTATATTTGTTGATTTTGTAGGTTTGTGGCCTGTTTGTTGGCTGATTTCAATGGATGTCGTAAACCTACAGTTCAAAACTGAATTTTAGGTTCTCATCCTGCTGACCAGCCATAGCAGGCTTGCAAACTGACAAGAAAAAAAATTAAACATAGGCGTCAGTTATTTATACAAAACCATCATCAAAGGCTTACAACATCATTTATTGGATAAAAACTACTGCCTAATGTGACAAAAATCCCGACCGTGCAGGAAAGCACGACTGTGGCGGTAAAAGTGTCGATTATTAGTATAAAACTGACACCTATGGTACTAAACACGGCCGTGTAGGGAAGCACGGTCGTGGCGTCTGGGAATATGGCGTCAGTTTTTTAGCTGCAAACCGACGCAGATAGTGTCCTAGATGGCACCCTTTTTTGGCGTGAAGCCTTTTGGAGTCGGCTTACTATAAATAACCGACGCCTATCGGTGCCCTGCTGGTGCATTTTTGGTAGAGTGAAACCCTTTGGCGTCAGTTATAAAACTGACGCCGAAGAGTTCAACCTTTAGCGGCGCCCACATAGGCGTCGCTTTAGAACCGTCGCTAAAAGGGCATAAACAACCAACGCCAAAGGCATGTTCTGTAGTAGTGTCTATTCCCAAAGATATTGTTCCAAATAATGATGTTGGAGGTGAGGTAATTTCTATTCTAATACAACTCAGCATCACCCAAAAGGAAAAAGAGGTGGCCAATCAAGAAGAAGAGAAAAATGAAGATAAGAAGGATCCATCTCCCCAAATTTCAAAGAATCATCCAAAACAGATGGTTTTAGGTGATCCATTTGAAAGAGTGAAGACGCGGGCTTCATTAAATAAAGAAGAAGCCAATAATGCCTTAATCTCACAACTTGAGCCAAAGAACATCAAAGAATCTCTTGGAGATGATGAGTGGATCCTACCTATGCAAGAAGAGTAGGAGCAATTTGAAAGAACAAAGTATGGACCCTAGTATTGGTATAGTATGCCCAGAGAGCCAATCACGTGATGATTGCGATGAGGCATTAGATACTTGATTTGATAATAATAAAGGTAATTCCATCGATTATGCTTGTGTCAGTCATGAGATGATGACACATACATGATAGATATCTAAAGAATGATGTGACTCAATGACATATGTCTTTAGGTTGAGGACTTGAACAATGAGACCATATGTATGATAACATTACATACATTCTTGTTATGTCCCTAGTTGGATGTTACTGTGGAATCAAAATAAACAATAGTATTACATAAGACCAGAGTGTGTGTTGACTGATGAACAGAGTCTCATTAGTCATAATATATGATATCAAGTCAAGCACACAGACATTTGTTAGAGATTGGTATATCGGACAGACCCACCGTGAGAGTGATACATGGATACCATGGAATGGTAGTCACAATCATATCTCACAGTGATAGTGGTGATATTGGTTCTTAGATCTGAAATCACTACACTCATCACATGTCATTGGGTACACTTTGACATCATCAAATGCATTCCTAAAACATGGGTGTTATAAAGGTGATGATTGGGTGACTTTGACACATGGGGTTTTGACTATGAGTGATAGATATGGGATTTGTCCCTCCTACAAGGAGTATGACATCTAGGGCCCCTTGATAAGAGAGACTGGGAATTGTATGGCCATACTCATGTGATTCAATATATGATATGTGAACTCACATGCATCTCAGACAGTCTACTCTAGGTCAAGGAACATGGATGGAATGTTGAAAAGGATGGCGTTCCATGCCTCGAGTTCAATCCAGATGGTCAATGATAAAGGAACTATATGATCACAGTAACACTAATCACATATTGTAGGTTGAAAGTTGTTCTCCAACTTCCCTTTTCACTTGGGTAGCACTGATGTGCGACTAGGCACCACTCTTTGCTTGTGAAGTCATAAGTGAGTTATGGACTTTCACTGCCAACGTGAAATGGGACCTATAGGGTCACACACATAGGATAAACGTAGAAGAGGAGTTTATCCATGAATGATATTTAGATTGATTACTAAAGTGTTTAGGTACTCAATCAAACATTCAATCAATAGACTTGACTCAGAATCAACAAGTTCAAGTGTTGAACCAATTGATTAGAGTGTCAGATTGATTGAGAACTGCATTGACTGAGTTTTGCACAACCTGGACCACCAACTGATCGGTTCATTGGGTGAACCGATCGGCTCATGGTCAATGAGACAATTGGTTCACACTGGTGAACTGATCGGTTCACATGGACCAACTGAGAAGGTGTTGGGTTTCCCGATTTGTGAGAAAAGATTTTCGTTTCACTTGTTCAATTTGATTGGGACAAGAATTAATCTTTGCATTAATTAGAAATGAATAAGGAAAGTCAATTGGAGGCAAGTCTGGGAAGTGAAATGACTGGTTCACTAAGTGAATCGATCACACTCCCAACTGACCGATTCAAATGTGAACCGATTGGCTCACCTACCCAAATGACCGCTTCGTTTGTGAAACGATCGGTTTTCCTTCCACACTGCAATCAGTTCATGGAAAATATGGACCCTTCTACTCCAGCACAGGCTGGGAACCCTGACCCTACCCTCTATTATAAATAGAGGGGTATATGGGGCTTCTCAGAACACACAACTCAGAACATCATTTGCTCTGCAAAGTTGTTGTCCTCACTGGTTGTAGTAACCGAGAGAGCCCAAGCAAGTGCTACTCGACTAGGGAGGCACAGTGAGGGAAAGACAACTGCAAGATGACAACTAGTGGTGGGAGAGTGTGTTGGTGACTAGTACATCAACAGAGGGGATGACTCCTTCTAGTGTCCTTTAGGACAGGACGACTAGAGTTCTCGGTGGTCCGTGTGAACTATCTATAGAGGTAGGAGGTTTATGTCGCTCAGGAGGACGACAGTCAACCACAATTTAGGTCAAGGACAGGAGCTGCACAGATGCTATCGAAGACGAGGTGGTTGAAGACCGCACTAGCTATGAGGTATTGTCATTGAGAAAGCCTTATGACCAGTACACCTCGCTAAAACCATCTTTCCTATTGCATAATTGTAGATGCAATTTGTTGGTTATGGGTTTGTGGTGAAAAAAAATTTGTCCGTTGCCTATTCTGTCCCACAAAACCCAACAGTGGTATCAGAGTCATGTCAACATACTATGTTTTAGGATTAATCGATATGATCGGTTTTTGGTTTTTTGCCATTTATTTATTTCATGTGATGTGAATACTTAAACTGGATAATATGCATTTTTAATTAAACACCAAAAATTCTAACATATATATATGATATGGTATATATATGTAATTGATACGTGTCACCCCAAAACGATTTTGATGGTGAATATGTAGCATGATTATGGCCTATAAACCCCTATGTGTGTGCTTGGTTGGTAGTGGTTGTTTGCATCTCGGTCTGTGTATCAAGTCCTTTCTTCTATCCCGATATAACTTGAGATAAATTGATCCTTCTCTTCTACCTTTGCTCCCCCCGAATGTAACTCGGGGTTTCCCAAAGAGATATGTAAAGTGGGATAGTTTATTTCCTATTATGTCGAAGAACAGTGGGTGCCCAGATGAGCATTTGAAGGACCGAGATGACCGTCTCATGGAGCGAGACGATTGACTGGTGGATCGAGATGACCGTCTCATGGAGCGAGATGAGCGGTTGATGGCCTGACGATGTGCACGACGACCTGATAGATCAACCTCCTGGAGGAGTCAGACGATCGGTTGGTGACACCCAACCAACCGGCTGGGAGGCGAGCCGATCAGTCATGGGATGAGATGATCAACACGGAACGGCTAAAGCATAAGACTTCATCTTATACAGGTTGTTGCATATGATGTAGACCTAGATGACTGTAATTCCTTATGGCTCAAGAAATTACAATAGGATGGCCATAATCATCGCTTTATCGCTTTGCATGTTTGCTTGTGGGATGTAGCATGTATATGATATGTACTATATATGTGGTGATTGGTTATGTATATGTATATGAATACCGAACCCCTCAATATAATATTAAGTCTTATATGCTTTCCATAAGCAACCCACATGAAAAGCTTGATCGACAAGTGTGGGCATCCCAAGGGTGGTGCGTTGTCTATCTCGTGGAAGTGTGATGGTAGTAGTGTGGGCCCACCAAACGGGGTGCACTCCTATTGTGTTGGCTTTTGGGTCAGACTTAACTGAGTGGTCTTAATGAGACTAAGCACTTAGAGGCATGAAGATGACTATCGCAAAGAGTTGTACATATCATCTATCAAAGAATTGCATATGATGCAATTGGTAAATGTTACCTACCTTAATAATTGATTGTGGATGCTAGCCTTGGCCGGGTAATAATGCAATTGTTTTGGATCTTGGCTCACTAGAAGGTTGTACGCTGCAATCTTCTGAATTGATGGTGAGGGCTATCAATTTGATCAAAATAGTGGGAGTGATAATTAATTAAAGGCCTAATTAATATCGTCAAATTTATCAAATCAAAAATGTTTTGAAAAGTCGCAAAATTCTTTTGTAGAATCCAAATGACAAACACAAGTACATTATTGTTTTGATCAGTTCATAGATGGGATAAAACTTCAAATCCGGTTTAGGACCTTTGAGAAGTGTTCTCAATAGTGAGTGTAAACTCTAAAGTCCTTGAAAGACCAGAGCCAGTAGAACCACTCCAAATGTGCCTAAGGATAAAATCATATTCTTATTTAAAGTATGCCGATGATGCCTAAGACATAAAGAACCTTATGCTGAGCTATATGAACTATGAGTTGCATAAATATCTTGTAGCATGGACATTCTTGAGATGGTTATACATCTTATGGATCATGTAAAGCATGAAAGGTATAATGTCTTCAAAGTGATGTTTGAGTATAAACAGACATATGGAGATCAAGTCTAATCTCATATGCTCAATGTGATTGTGTATATAGATTAACTATGATTTCATATAGGTCAAGAGTTGACCAAACATATGATTCTACAAATAGTTGTGTGAATCATATAGCCAGTTTATCAAATTTTGAGAAACTTGGCCAGACCACTGTCTGAAGTGCTTGGCATGTTGATGCCAAAGCATGAATGAATAAAGGACAAAACCTATGATAATGATCAACAGAGTAAAGTCCATAGACTAAAGCAAGGTCAAGAAGTATTTTGAGGCCAAGCTTGGGTCCAAGTCTTCATCGCTCAAGATATGGAGAGGGGTAAGTAGGAAAGGGCAATAACCTCTTTATAGAGGATCTCATGAAGATGAAAGAGATAGAGATCTCTACTTCAGGACCTGAGAAGAAGTAAGCTAGAAACTGTGTGGAGCAATATTTGCTGCCTTTATAGTTACAATATGACATTCATGGGCATATAATAGAATTAGTGAATTGCTATTATACATCTATCTTCAATGAAATCATCATACATCTTGTTTGGACAAGAGTGTAATGAACTGAAGGCAATGAATATGTCTCATCAACTATACTTGATAGTTAAAGAGACAAGTGTGTATGAAACATGTAATGAATGACATGATAACTCAAACTTGAATGCCTATAGCATAGTCATTTGCAATGCATAAATGAGAATTACATTTCTAGAAATCCATATGATGGTTATCCAGACTCATTTTGGTTATTGAACCAATAGAGACATGCTAATCTCATTCATTGTGTAATATGACATAGGTTCTTCACTAGATGTAGTGGGAGAACAATTATTCTATTAAGGATTATACATATTGATGTATATATACCTTTTAGAATAAATGCTAAAGGTAATAAATGGTACTTCATTATATTTACTGATGACCTCCGTAGATATGGTAGTTTGTATTTAATGAAATAAAAACATATATCTCTTGAAGTATTCAAGGAGATCATAAATGAAGTACATAACAAACTTGGTAGAAGTATTAAATTTTGATATGATCAATATGGAAATACTTTGAACCAAGAGTTTGATAACCTTCTGGAAGATCATGATGATGTATCATGATGGACTCCACCTGAAACACAATGATATTGTATCGTGAGAAATGTATCAGAAAGAAGGAATCACACCTTGATGAATCAGAACGTGATTATTAGCTAAACTTCAAATTTCCTTTTGGGCACATGCTTAACACTAAAAGAGGCACACTAGGAATCACAAAATGTTGTGGAATCTCAAAGTTCCTCAAGTAATACATAGAACTCATGGTTCTGGTAGAACACGCCTAGAGCTTGAAAGATATATGATATCTTATGGATTAGAAGGTGGTGAGTTGATCATATGATGAATCAACAGTCTACCTAGAAACTAGTGAGAGCCATAACTTGAGACATGGCTTGAAGCCATGAAATCCAAGATGGACTCCATGTACAAAGTATGACTTTGGTTGATCCACCTCTACCAATAGAAATCGGTTTCCATTTGTTTATGCTGACAAGGTGCTCGATCATTTGGCTTAGACGCTCGACGCATAGCACAAAAATGCATGGCGATAGGGGGTCTCCTTGGTGTAAGCCCCTACTTTCTTTGAAGGCCTTTGTGAGAGATCCATTCCATAGGACAGAGCAGTCGCCTGTGGTTATTGAATTCATTATATACCGGGCAATATTCGAAGGCAAGTCAAGTTTCTGTAATGTGTCACTGACAAACTCCCATGCAAGCCTATCGTATGCTTTTGATAAGTCAATCTTAATCGCCATATATTTGGACCCCTTCTTCCTCTTCATCACGTGGATAACCTCTTGTGTCATAGCTATGTTGTCTGTGATGTGCCGACCTGGCACAAAACTACTTTGAGAGGGTCCTATCCATGTCTGCATGTACCCTTTTAGTCATTCCATGACTATCTTAGATGCTAGTTTTAGGCATATATTGTTCAACGAGATGGGGCACAACTTCTCACAGGATTCGGGGTTGGGAACTTTAGGGATCAAGACTATAGTAGAATTACACAACTCATTTGTGAGCGGTTTCCCAGCTATCGCTTTTGTTAAGGTGTTCATAACTGAGCCCTTTATAATCGACAAGTTCTTTAGGAGAAATAAGTCATTGATTCCATTTGGCCCAACAGCCTTATAAGGATTCATCTCTTTCAGGATGGTGAGGGTTTCAGCTTCGCTAGGGGTGGCTCCCACTCACCTTTTCTAGATGCCATCAAGGCCTATAAATGAACCAGGAATGCCTGATATGGAGTCACTGCGTGTGCGGACTGTCTCTGTGAGCAGCTGTTGGAAATGCTCGCGGACTAGGTTCTGGATGGCAGTCTCGTTCGAGACCCAGGTTCCCTCCTCGTTCTTGAGTTTAGCAACAATATTGTATCTTTTCCGTTAGTTGATGTAAGCATGATAGTATTTAGAGCTTACGTCCCCATTCTTTAACCAATTCAAGTGGCTTTTTTGTTTTAGTTCCTCCTCTTCCAATTTAAGAATCTCGTTCAGCTCTGCCTGCATAGAGATATATAGGTCATCAGTAATGGAGTTGTATGCAAGGGCGAGTTCACTCTCTAGGTAGCTGATGTTTCTTAATAAACAGTTCTTCCTCCTTCTCTAGTTCTGCGTTGCCATTCGATCCCAGTGGCTAATGTTCTCCTTTACTGCATTCAAGGAGGTGTTGAAATCACTAGTGTTCTTCCAAGTCGATTGCAGGAGCTCCTTGAAATCTTTATCGGTCGACCATGCCGCCTTTGCAATAAAATGGCTTTGGGGTACTATCTTCTTCTTGGAAGATCTAATGAGTAATGGGCAGTGGTCTGAAGGCACTCGAGTGAGGTGGACTACTGTAAAAAAGGATACCTCTGTATGAACAGCTCATTCGCTACTACTATGTCTAGCCGCTGCTGTAGAATGCCCCTTTTGAAGGTAAACCTGGGTCATGAGAACCCTAGATCTTTTAAACCAGCCTCGAGAAGGGTCTCATGGAAGACCCTGGCCTTAGCATAGTTGTAGTGTCTTGATCCACTCTTTTCCTCTGGGTTAACAGTTGTACTGAAATCACCAAGAGCTACCCAAGGTAGTTCAAATTTACTCCCCATCCTAATTAAGTGCTTCCACAGGAGGTTCCTGGTGTTGATATGTGGACTAGCATAAATGAAAGTGATCAACGTTCCTTATTTAAGCAGAAGGTAACAAATTGCCTGTGGTAGTTAACAATTTCGATATTACAGTCTAGCTCATTCCAACAGACCCAGATCCCACCAGAGAATCCGCGAGCCTCTACTCTAAACAAGTTCAAGAATCTGAGGCTTTTTATGGTTCTTGTAGCTTTATCACCGCTTATCCAGGGCTCAAGTATTCCAATCACCTTAGGTTTGTATTGGTGGATGTGTTCTTTAAGGACTCTCTTACTCTCATCTCTAGCTATACCTCTGATGTTCCAACACATTATGTCAAGCATTAATGGTTGTGTTTGATTTACTGTCTAGATTAAATGCTACTGTGAGGTGTTTGATTCTCCTTATCTTCATCTCTATCTTCTTCCATCATGTTTACTTCCTCCTCTGTGGAGTTTGTCAGACCCTCAGGCTCAGTAGTTGTTTGTTGTATATTCCTACTGCTCCTGTGAAGATTCTCCTTTGGGGGGTCTGACGTATTCTCCCTTTCCTCTTCATTTTAGTAGAGCTGCCTTTGGTCCTTCGACCATCTGTGATGTGTAGAGAAGCTATAGCATCGTTGACCTCGGCAATCTTAGGTGGCAGTGCTTCTTCTGTCTGTTTCTGTAGGGTGTCTCCTGTGACGATAGGGTTGTCTGCAAGCTCAACGTTGATCACCTCCACTACATCATCTACACCAGGATTTACAGCTTCGTACCTCTCCCTTCATGTCGAGCCCTCCACCTGTGTGTTTGTGATGTTTCCAAACACATTCTGTATCTTGGTTGATTCTGCAGGAACTTTCTTTTTCCACACCTTGCTACTACGTTGGGACTGATTGCTTCCAGTAACGGCTTGCTTGGTGCTCTCCTTTTGCTTGGGTTCAGGGTTATCTTCCTCTCCAAGCATAGCAAATTTGTTTGTATCATCAGTTTTTATTGTTGTGGCTTCCGTCAGTTTTGCATTCGATTTCCTACCTCCCTTTCTCAGTTGTGTTTGCCACTGATAGGCTTCCTGGGTTTGTTCAGACGACCTGCTTGAGATTTGTTGCTCAACAGCCATTTTTTGCATTTGTTCATCTTCTCCTTCAGGTCTACAGTCTCTGGAAATATGGCCTTCCTCACCACACCTAGTGAAGGCCCAGGGAAATCCCTTGTAGTCGATGTCATACTCGACTCCATTAATGAGAATGGAAGGAATGAAGGGCTTCATGGTATCTATTTCTGGAGCAAGTCTTGCAAACTTGCTGCGAGATCTATTTAAAGTATGTGTGTCCACCTTGATCAATCTACCCATTGCCATGCCAATGTATTCAAAGAGTGTGGAGACGTACAGATGAAGGGGTAGATTTAGGATTCGCACCCATGTGACAATCAGTGCGGGTGCCGCTTCTTTTAGCTTGAACGTGGGGAACCAGTCCCAAACCAGAAGATTTTGCCCGAATATCTTCCAAGGGCTGCCGGTGAGTGCTACCTCGTAGTCTTGTTAGCTGGATAGCTGGACCAAGAAATGACCTAAGTCAAGTTCGTACATGTTAAATCTTCCTGTGATCCGCCAAAGCACCTTGAGTTTGTCCCTCAGGGTCATGTACCCTATTTCAGCCCCCAGCAGCCTCACGACCACTGCATATCTCCACGGCTGAACTAACGTGTCCTCCGCTTCCGGTAGGATGGATATAGATAGGATGCCCTCTTTCTCCGTTAAGGTTACATCTTCCATCAGAAAATAGTCCTCGAACAGCTTCTCCATGAACCAGCTAGGATTATAGGATTCATTTTGTCCCGAAATGGCTTTGCTTAATGAATCTGGTAGGGTTGTTACGCCTGCTACTTGAGATCCTCGGTCCGTGGATGGATTTCCATTCTCTGTAATCATGTTGATCTGCTTCACCATGTATACGGTTTCGGCTTTGTCGCTCTGCCCACCGTGTGTTGACTGCCCGTTTCCCTGCATCCCAGCAACTTGGAATTCTATTCCGATTTCCAGAATAGTGAAGTCAGTCGTCTGTCTAGGTGGTGTCTCCCTCATATCCGCCTCTTCATCTGCGTGATTATTTTGATTGCTTCCTGTGAAACCACCTTTGGGATCCATCTCCCTTGCATCACCTGCGTTGTCATTGCCGTTTCCCCCACACCCCCCT
Organism: Alisma plantago-aquatica; assembly: GCA_963693085.1. NCBI lineage: Eukaryota > Viridiplantae > Streptophyta > Magnoliopsida > Alismatales > Alismataceae > Alisma > Alisma plantago-aquatica. The sequence goes on from OY856409.1 coordinate 224,256,608, forward strand.
CTCTCCCTAGGTTTCCCCATCGGTTATTTTTTTGCTTTGTCAAGAATCATCATTGTTCCTTCTTCATAGGACATATCTTCATTTAACTCTACCTCCACATGTTGCAAAACTAACTCCGTATCAGGGTGACACTTTCTCAGCATAGATATATGAAATACTGGATGCAATCTATGTAGTTCAGATGGAAACTCCAGCTTATAGGCTACCTTTCCAATCCGTTCAGTGATTGGATAAGGCCCCATAAATCTAGGAGCTATCTTACCCTTTTTCCCAAATCTAAGAACACCTTTCCAAGGTGAGACTTTGAGATATAATTTGTCTCCAACTTGGAATTCTAAGGGTCTTCATCGTTTATCAGTGTATGACTTCTATCTATCCTATGCAATCTTTAACTGTTGTTGTATTACTTTAATCTTCTCAGTTATCTGTTGCACTAATTCAGGACCCAAAAGTTGGTATTCTCCTATTTCATACCAGCACAATGGAGATCTACAACGTCTACCATATAATGCCTCATATGGTGCCATATCAATATTGTGCTGATAACTATTGTTGTAAGCGAATTCTATTCAGCTCAAGTGTATATCCCAACTTCCTACAAATTGAAGGACACATGCCCTAAGCAAATCCTCTAAAGTTTGTATAGTCCTCTCATATTGTCCATCTATTTGTGGGTGAAAGGCGGTACTAAACCTTAACTGCATACCCAAATCTTTATGTAGTCATTCCCAAAAATGACTCGTGAACTGGGGACCTCTATCAGAAACAATTGTAGCTGGAAACCCGTGTAAACACACTATCTCATCTATATAGATCTGTGCAAGTTTCTCAGTATTATAGGTTGTTTTGACAGGAAGAAAATATGTTGACTTAGTCAACCTACCAACTATCACCCTAATGGAATCATGACTTTTGGTTGTTCTTGGAAAACCAACCACAAAGTCCATGGTCACGTAATCCCATTTCCACTGTGGTATAGGTAAAGGTTGCATTATTCCTGCGGGCTTCTGATGTTCAGCTTTAACCTACTGACACACTGGACACCGCATAACAAACTCAGCTACATCTTTCTTCAAACCAGACCACCAATACATATCTTTCAAGTTATGATACATTTTGGTGCTCCCTGGATGCATTGCATACATAGATGAATGAGCTTCCTCCATGACTAACTTCCTTAAGTCATTGGCATCAGGTACTACCATCCTACCATGGTAACAGACTACCTCATCATCTGACTCATGAAAAGCATCCTGTTTCTCATTACCATACTCTGACCTGATCTACTGAATCATAGTATCATCCTATTGTGCCTCTTTGATCTGTTGTTTCAGAGTAGGTTTTACTTGCATCTCAGCTAACAGTCCATCTAACAAGCATACTTTAAACTATACATTGTTTTGCCTCAAAGAGACATGCATGTCTCGTTTAAAGCACACTAAAGAGCTCAACTATGTTTTGTCCATGGTTAGCGATGATTTTCTACTTAGTGAATCAGCCACTACATTAGCCTTTCCTGAATGATAATCAATTGTACAATCACAGTCCTTGATTAACTCCATCCAGCGGCGTTGTCTCATATTCAACTCATACTGTGAAAAGATGTATTTTAGGTTCTTGTGATCTGTGAAAATCTGGAATGTCTCTCCATAGAGATAATGTCTCCATATCTTCAATGCATGAACCACTACATCTAATTCTAGATCATGTGTTGGATAATTTTCCACATGTTTCTTAAGCTGATGAGAAGCAAAAGAAATCACTTATTTATCTGGCATCAACACACATCCTAGACCATTCTTAGAAGCATCACAGAAAACAATATACGCCTTTCCCTGCTCAGGTAACACTAACACAGGTGCACTGGTCAACCTTTCTTTCAACGACTAGAAAGAATGTTGACACTTGTCATTCCAGACAAAAGGAACCTCCTTCCTGGTCAACTTGGTTAAGGGTAATGCTACAGAACTGAAGTTCTTAATGAACCTCCTATAGTATCCTGCCAGTCCTAGAAAACTGTGTATCTCCATTGGTTTCTTTGGTTGTTCCCACTCCAAGATAGATTCTACCTTTTTAGGATCAACACAGATGCCTGAGAAAGATATTATGTGTCCAAGAAAAGACAGTTCTGATAACCAGAACTCACATTTACTGAATTTGACATAAAGCTTGTGCTTTCTCAACAAAGTTAGTGCCTGACGAAGGTGCTGCTCATGTTGTTGAGCATCTCTACTATAAATCATGATGTCATCTATAAAGACTACTATGAATTGATAGAGGAATGGCTGGAAGATTTTGTTCATGAGTTCCATGAATGCAGTCAGTGCATTAGTTAGTCCAAACGCGATAACTATGAACTCATAGTGACCATATCTTGTTCTGAAGGATGATTTAGGTATGTCACTCTCCTTGATGCGTAATTGATGATATCCTGACTTTAGATCTACTTTAGAGAGGATAGTTGCACCACACAACTGGTCAAACAAGTCATCTATCCTTGGCAGAGGATATTTATTATTTATGGTTACTTTGTTTAGCTGTCTATAGTCGATGCATAATCGCATAGACCCGTCCTTCTTTTTCACAAAGAGAACTGGAGCACCCCATGGTGAAGTACTCGGTCGAATAAAACCCTTTTCAAGCAACTCATGTAATTATTTCTTGATTTCTTCCATCTCAGCAGGTGCCATTCTATATGGTGTTTGAGCTATAGGTTGCATACCCGGGATTAGATTAATCTCAAAATCAATCTCTTGGGGTGGAGGAACACCTAGAAGTTCCTCAGGAAACACATCCTTAAACTCCCTATCAATCAGAACTTTAGAAAGACTAGGACTCTCTGCTCTGGTATCTACCAGATGTGCCAAGAATGCAAAGCATCCTTATCACATCAGCTTTTCAACTACCATAGCCAATACTAGACAGGTTGGAAGAATCTTTCTATCCCATTGAAAGACCCATGTATCACCATTATCTGTGAACATAACCTTCTTGGAACCGCAATCCAAGACAACCTTATACTTTTCTAAGGTGTCCATCCCAAGGATTATGTCGAACTCATGCATCTCAAGTGGTATAAGATCCACCTGAATGCTATGTTCTGAAAAAGAAAGAACACAGGGAGAACATACCTCCCGCAACACTATAGATCCAACTAATGGAGTTTCTAATAACAAGTTATCTACTCTATGACTGACAGTCATATTGCAGTCATGAATCACTTCTCGAGTGATAAAGGAATGTGTAGCACCCAGATCAATCAAAACATATACAAAGCAGGATGAAGACATATCAGAATGAAATAATTCCATCTGACATGTCACGACTCATGGGTTGACCACTACTTCTGGCTGATTCATAGCATAGAATCTTGCCATTGCTGGTTGTCGACCACTCGCCCTGTTGTTGGGTGTAGATGAACCAGCTTGGGACGCATGTCCATGTCCTCATGTACCACTGCTAAATTATCGCTTCTGATAGCCTTGTTGACTCGGCATCGATGGTTGGGTTACACTCACGTCTCTAGCTAGACAATCATTCATCAGATGTCCCATCTTCCCACATTTATAACAAAGTCGGTTCTCCCACTGTGGTCTAGACGGTCCTGTTACTGACATTGATGCTGGGCTATGGGCTCCCTCTACTGGTAAACTACGACCTCTACCCTCGCTGGATGTCCACTATGTCTGATTATTAAACCCCGGTGGTATTGTTGGTGCAGAAAAATTTAGTTTCTTCAAACTTTCGGACCTCTGTCCCTGGAACTAGGTATATACTTTCTTACTATTAGCCTGACGCTTCTCAGTCACGAACCTTTCTATCTTCTAAAATGACTCCACAAAGGTGGTAAACCTCTCTCTATTCTCTAGAGAAGATACTGGTGTGGTCAAATCAGCATTCAAACCCTTCTCAAAATGTTGAATCCTCTCCTCATCTATAGTAGCCATGTGTGGACAAAATCGTAGAAGCTCCACAAACTTAGCTTCATACTCACTAATGTTCATTGGTCCTTACCTTATCCACTCAAACTGAGAGATTTTCTCATCCAGGTAAGTCTTGGGAAAATATCTACTAACATATTCACGTCGGAATTCTTCCCATCTGACTTCAACACTTGGCCTTTTACCTTCTTCTATGGCCCACCAATGGCCAGCACTCCCCTTCAACAAGTACATCACATGTCTAACCTTCTCAGCTTCTGGGATATTAAGAATTCTGAATTTCTTCTCCAGCTCAGTCAGCCACAAATCTACGTCTGCTAGGTCAGTTGTACCAGTATAATCAAAAGCTCCTACCCATCAAAGTCATTCAAAAGTCTTGCCAACTCCATGTCCCTCCTTATGAGTTAGTGCCCTAGGTGTAGGTGGTGGCATCCTATCCACCATATGTGTCATGGTCGCCATGAACTGCCCAAACAGAGCATCGAAAGCTGGGTTTTCTAGTGTAGCTTGGTCAAGCTGGGGATGTTCAGGTACTAGTTCCTCTCTAGCCAGATCCCTTACACCTCCTCCTAGTGCAGCAACACTACTTTCAGCAACATGTTCTTCATGTGATCCAGCCATCTTCAAGCTTTACTTCTTCTCCTGAGAGTAGAAGTCACTATCAGATAAACTGGAAGACACTAGAATAGACTCAACGACCTTAATCCTATGTCTCTGTAGATTCAATGAACCTTAAGCTCTGATACCAAAAACTTGATACGAACCGACCGCAAATCAGGATGTCATTGGATAATGATTAATGTGGAAGAAAACATTAGCAGCGGATTACTGAAAATCACTAAAAAAATAAAACCATTTGCAAAGAGATCCATTTCCAGGAAACTCTTATAACAAGAATCAAAATATTATATATACATTCTGGTCCACAAAGTACATACCATGTACCTTCTCTTCTCAGGGATTACATACAACAGTTGCTCTGTTAAATCCATACAGAAGAAACATAAAACCTCGAGGCATTCAATGCCAAAATATCAGATCACTCATAAAAACACTAACTACTGACTCCAAGGACCTGAGAGTATAGAGACGACACATAGGACTCATAACTGCAAGACATGACAGTCAGTATCTCCACCTGAGATATCACGGATGTCCCTGATGCTTCTATCCTTCCCCTAATGTATGGTTCCTGCCTCCTCTTCTGCATCCACCTAAAAATGTTGGTGATCAGCGGAGTGAGACCCATGTCCCAGCGAGAGATATAACTCTCTGCCATAAATATTATTATTTCAGATAAATAGGGATAAACTGAACAGAGGAATCTCTATTGAAAAGTAGGATTTAATCATTATTAAGCAGAATAGAGAAATATTATCTTTTAAAGCATTACATCTATAAATGATAAAGCAATAAATCATCTATTCATTTTAATAAGGAATATGAATAACACATATAATATCTATCCATATAGGATACAATAAGCAATGTAACATCAACCAATAATTTCTATATTTTGTCCTTAAGCAAATATGCTACATGGCTGATTACATTTTACAATCATTCTTATGCCTTGAGGAAGTAAGTCATACCAAATCCAACTTTCGGTTGTGAAACCCAAAGCCAGTGCCATACAAGATCAAAGGAAGAGATGGACTCACTGATATCATCCATCTCGGTCAGTGTGAGACCACAAGTAGGACCGCAGTCTCTTGCTTAAGTGACCTCAGTCACAGGGTTAGCTCTCACAGGCTAGTACCCATTCTCTAGCCCACCTTGGTACAGGTCCCGGCGCTAGTAAATTTGAGCCACAGGACAGTTCATCGTGCTCCCTGAGCCATGAACACATTCATGCTCCATCACACTGATCCATTGGCCTATTCACCATGCTCTTAAACATATCTTGAGTCTACAACCGAAGTTGCACTCAAATCCTCCTATTTTCAGCTAGGAGAAACCCTGTATATTCAACAATATATGCTCTAGATTAACCAACAGGAGAACCCATTTCACCATCATCAACTACTGATGATGATGGATCTATGGCCAGGGCTCTACATGATAATATTCCACTTATTATTTAAGTACATTAACATATTCTTTTTGCATCAATTAAGATTTCAAAGAGGAATTATTATGAAAAATGCTACAAAGAAACATGTAATACTTCTATCAAGTGCTTTTCAAAGATTTATAGAACATTGAGATCTCAATCCCTTATCTCATCACTAGGAATTCACACCTCTCATCAATATCATCATCATGTTTACTGGATATGGGTATTCAAACCCTGAGTTCATCACTGAACAAGGTTATCACTTATCAGGTAACTAATACCTCCAGGTCATCTAACCAAGATATTCATGATACTTGTTACACAATCCTCTTACATAGCTCACCAGGCATATTCAACTTCTTGTCACCTTTCAGTAGGCAACAAATAAAATAATGGCTCATAAGGCCCATTAACATCATAGCTCATACCTGGTTATGCTCATCATCTCATGATACTTGCATGGTTAATATACTTGATAACAACCATATCAATTACATATCAACATTGTGTAATACAAACATAACATCACTATTCCCTCATTAGGGTTAGGGTTTCCCATCTTTATCAGTTAGGGTTTCACATAACATCACCCTATATTAGGGTTTCACATAACATCACCCTATATTAGGGTTTCACATAACATCACCCTATATTAGGGTTTCACAAAATATCACCCTATATTAGGGTTTCACATAACATCACCCTATATTAGGGTTTCATATAATATCATTTAAGTATTAAATCATACTTATCATTGTTCCATGTACTTAGGAACACACATCATCATCATACCTTATTAGGTTGACCTAACCTCTTACTAAAATACATGCAACTATGCTTATAATAGTGTATTGAATTTATTACTTTAATAGGCATCGAGTGATAATCATTGTAATTATACTAATCACCTAAATACTTTTGAGGTACTTCCATTGAAATCAACCTTAAGATACTCTTCAACCACTTATGGGGTTATTAGTACTTACATGGTTTGAATCAATTAGACCTTCGAATGGTTTGGACCAATTGAACCTTCAAACGGTTTGGTCCTAAACCTTCAAACGGTTTGATCCTAAACCTTCAAATGGTTTGAGACCGTTTAGACCTTCAAACAGTCTTGGTCTTAAACCTTTAAACAGTTTGAGACCTTTTACACCTTCAAACGGTCTTGGTCTAAACCTTCAAACGGTTTGAGACCGTTTAGACCTTCAAACGGTCTTGTCCTAAACCTTCAAACAGTTTGAGACCGTTTAGACCTTCAAACGGTCTGGTCCTAAAACTTTAAATGGTTTGAGACCGTTTAGACCTTCAAACGGTCTTGGTCTTTATATCCTTAAATGGTCTTGAACCTTTTGCTTATCAAACGGATTTGAAACCATTTTATATCTAATGGTTTGAAAACCGTTTCAACCCAAGACCCTCAAACGGTTTGAAGACTGATTAACCCTAAATGGTTTGAGACTGTTTGATCCTCAAATAGTTTGAGACCGTTTAGTCCTCAAACGGTTTGAGACCATTTGGTCAATCAGAATTGAAACTGTTTGAACCTAAATTAGAGTTTTGAACCCAATTGTACTAGGGTTCTGAAATAAATTGAGTTTGATTCTAGGGTTTTGAAACCAATTGAATTTGATTGTTTGAAGTTATTAGGTCATGAGACCAATTGATCCTTGAATCCATTGAAACCGGTTGACCTCTAACGATTTTGAAACCGTTTGACCTCTAATGGTTTTAAAACTGTTTGGTCACCAAACAGTTTGAAACCGTTTGGTCTCTAACGGTTTTGAAACTGTTTGACCAACAAAATTGAAATCATTTGTTTTTTATATTCTTGAGGTGTGTGCTAAGATGATGTCATCATCATCAAGCTTTAGACCTCTGAATTCTACTATCATATATATGATGAATTCATCAATTATTCAAGAAGAAAATAAAAGATCAACATATGATGAGAAATTGAAAACAATAATAACATTGATAGGTTCAAGTTATATAACCCACCTTCAAAGCAGCTTCAAAGCTTCAATATTATCATCTCTAATGGTGAAATAGGCTCCTTCAACTATCCAAGGTTCGTTTTTAACTCTTTGGATGCAAAAGATACCCAAGGTTGAGCATTGGATGGAAGAGAAATGTTGAAATCTGATTTCAACCATCAATCCAAGGTTGAAGATGATCATTGAGCTTACCTTCAGCTTGGGGAACGTTTTCCGCCTTCTCCTAAGCTCCTTGGTTGTCGGCCAAAGCAAGGGAAGAAAGTGGTTTGCAAAAATAGCCTTTCAAGTAAGGAGAAAATTGAGTACATATAATTGATTTTCTAGGAGAGAGAAAGTAGAAGAAAATTCATCCACTTTCTTGCCACATGCCCCCTCCCTTCCTTTCCTTCGAAGACATCTTCCTTTTCCTCAATATCTTCTCAATGATCCTTGAATTAAAAGCAATCCACTAAGCACCTTAATCATTATAATACTATTATCCATTTTTAGTGGACATTACTTTTTAATTAACAAATGTGAGTGGGTTTCTTCACCTACTTAGGATATTTCGGTGCCACTCAAGGCATTTGGACGTCCTCCCACTATAGGATTTCTCCCATAATAGTTTTAGTTGATGGGCACTTCAATTAATATATTTATTTTTGCTACAAAATAAATTAGGGTTTCAATTATGCTTAAATTTTGATTATTTTATTATCAAGATTATATATCCTCAAAAGTAGTTCAAACAAGACGCCCCATTCTTTTAATTTTCTCTAAATAATACCAAGAAATAGTAGGGACACTCTTGAAGTGGTATTTTACATATTCAACCCTAGATTTTGGGTAATTTGCAAATTACACCAAAACTAGCATTCAATACACGAGCATTACTCAAACAAGCTCCTTCTTGGAACTTAGGCTTACACAAGCCATACCTCAGTATCATTCTCATTCTTATGATGTTATAACACTTTAGGAACATTTATCATGTAACATTTGCAAGGTAACCCCTTAAATTGGGTAAATTGCACTTTAGTCAAAAATAGGTAAAATATTGTTTCAACATTATTCAAATAGGACCAAAATTGAAACATAAGCTCTCCTTTAGTCTTAGTTACTTTTCAAAAGATAAATATATTAATCTAAATGACTTACTTAAGCAAAACTTATAGGTTTAAAGGATAACCCAGGTCAGGGATGTTACAGTTGACCCTGAAGCATTCTACAAGCATTATGATCTCACTCTCCCTAATATTCATAAATATTTAAAGAAGTCTCAGTTCTCCTATAGGAAGAAGTGTACCATTCCCTCCACTGCCTTAGACCTCAAGAACAACATACTTGCCCTAGTTGTTGAGTGTAGTATTCATCCCAAGAAAAATTAGACTGAGATTATAGAAAACACTACGGTAATTATGTTATGTCTCATGAAGAACATTAGAGTCAAATGGTATCATTATGTCCTTCATCACATGACCTCTTTTGACTCTGGAAAGAACACCAGAGGCACCCACCCACCCTTACCAGTCCTGATATGTGGTCTTTTTTAGCTTGCCACTGGAAAATGTCTTTTCCATGACATACACTACAAACCTGCCCAGAAAGGAGTTTGCATCAGTGAAACCACACTTTAGAAATTTGTGCCTATCCCTGCCTCTACCATACATGGAGCCTCTACCTCTACCCGTGCACCTCTACCACCTCGGCCTTCCCAACCTTCCCATGCCTCTTTTCATTTGTCAAATGAGACCCTTATGGGCTACATGATCGATGCATTAACAGGTGTATAACCTTCAGGTTTAGGAGCACATGCATCAGAATATCTATGCCATCATGTCTAGCATGAACCTGTCCTGTACACACCCTTATCCTACCTACCAACTATACCCAGGAGGTGACTATGCATCCTATGCATATGATCACTTTTACCCAGCCCCTCCACCTACTGCTTTCGCTGCTACACCCTCTGTTGTTGGTGGATCTACCCATGGAGTGCTATCTCTTCCTACTGGCCCTTTGGCCACCCTACTTGCTGATCTTGGTACTTCTTCTCCCACCTTCCCACAGGCCAAGGAGCTTAATGCTCTTAGAATATCTTGGGTTGAGCAGAAAGAATATTGGCACGGCTGTGGTTTTGGTTCCCTTGCTAATGAGGAGATGTCAGACCAGGCTGATGAGGAAGTTGTTGCAACTGTTAATGAGGAGGCTTCTAAGGATGAGGATGGTGATGATGGCTCTAATGGTTTTGCTGGTGCATCTAGTGATGAAGGTGGTGTTGCTATCTCTATTGCACCTTCAGATGGAGATGATGACTACGAGCATCAAGCTTCTGATATTGATGACAATGTTGATGATGTATGTGGCATCCAACTCACAAAAACATGATTTGCTTAAGTGGAAGCGATCAATTGCAGGGGATTACTAAAAATCACTTAAAATTAAAACCTTTTTCAAAGAGATCCATACATGAGAAAACTCTTTCAAAATGAACCAAAGTAATTCAATTACATTCTGGTTCACAAGTACATGTCTTGTTCCATTCCTTCTCGAGGATTACAAGCATCAGTTGCCTTGATAAAACTATACATTGATAGCATAAGAACCTCGAGGCATCAAGCCCAAAATCTTAGATCGAATTATTAAACTAACTACTAACTCCGAGGACTTGAGAGTACAGAGACGACACATAGGACTCTATATACAAAACATGACAGTCAGTGTCTCCACCTGGATGTCATTGTTGTCCCTGTTGTTGCTACTGTTGTTGTTCTTCCCCCACTGTAGGGTTTCTGGTTCTTCTTCTATTTCTACCTAAAAAGTTGGTTCCCACGGGGGTGAGACAATTGAAATTGTCCCAGCGAGAGATATAACTCTCTGCCAGAAATATTATTATTGTAGTTTAGTAGAATAAAACTGAGCAGAAGATTCATAAGTATTCAACAGCAGATAATTCAATTATCTAAGCATATGAGAGCAATGTTCTTCTTCAAGAATTTCAACTTGTAACTTGATAAAGTAGTATATCATTTATCCAATAAGGAATATGAAGAACATGTATAACATTTGTCCAATAAGGAATATGAAGAACATGCATAACATTTATCCAATAAGGATATACTAAGCATGATATCATCAATTAATGATTCTCGTAGTTCAACCTTAAGCAAATATGCTACATGGCTAATTACAATTTACAATCATACTTAAGCCCTGAGGAGATGAGGTATACCGCTCATTCTCCAACCGACCATTGCAAAATCGAAATCGATACCATACATAGGTCAATGGAAGAGCCGAATTCCCATGACCTCATCTTCCTCAGTCAGTGTGAGGACCAAAATGCAGGACATCGTGTGTCTCTATTGAATAGCTTCCTAGGGTATACTGGCAACTTCTCTATTAGAGTTACAGTGGTGGTTTTACTCTCTTTGCAATCGAAAGATTTCATATTTATCTCACATCAATCCGGCATGAACATTATCGGGAGATTCGTGTTACATCCATCCCGGTATCGGGAGATTAGTGATACATCTATCTCGACATATATAATGAAGGATTGAGAGAATTAATGTTTATCTCACATCAATTCCTCCATTAGGGCATAAGGATATTCGTGCCCATAACCCCCACATACTCAATAGTATGCCCTCTAGGAGTTCCCATAGGAAAACCTATTTCACCATCACCAAACTACTGACGATGATGGATCTATGGCCAGGACTCTACATGATAAGATTTCACTTGATTAGTTAAGTACATTACCATATTCTTTTAGCAACAGTCAGGTTTTCAAACATAAATCATTATATCAAATGCTACAAAGAATGAGTACTACTTCTATCAATTCCTTTTCAAATATTTATAAAACATTGGGATCTCAATCCCTAGTCACATCAGGGGCATTCTCATCCCTTAACACCTCATCATCATGATTATGGAATGTGGGTAATCAAACCCTCAGTTCATTAAAGAACACTTGTTACCACTTATCAGGTAACTAATACCTTCAGGTCATCTGACCAAGGTAAACATGATATTTGCTACATAAACATCTCACCTGGCTCTCAAAGCCCATTTAATTGCTTGTTACCTCTCACTAGGCAACAAAGCATGTTATGGCTCACAAGGCCCATAAAACAATTTCAATAATAAACATCATAGCTCATACCTGGCTATGTCCAAGATCTCATGATACCTGCATGATTAGTACACATAATAACAGTTATATCAATTACATATCATCACTATGCACTGTAAGAGTAGTACTATCACTATTCCCTCATTAGGATTAGGATTTCCCAATTCATGTCAATTAGGAATACACACCCCATTACCCAAATTAGGGTTATGGTTTATCAACATATTACCCAACATTAGGGTTTCATGCACTATAACCCAAAATTAGGATTTTACACACCTTCACCCTATATCAGGGTTAGGATATTATATTAGGGTTTCATATAGAATTACATAGCATCACCCTGGATTAAGTTTCACATCACATCTCTATATTAGGGTTTCACTTGACATCACCCTCGATTAGGCTTTCACATGACACCACCCTTAATTAGGGTTTCACATGAGATCATCCTCAATTAGGATTTCACATGACATCACCCTTAATTAGGGTTTCACATGACATCATCCTCAATTAGGATTTCTCATTACATCATCCTTAATTAAGGTTTCACATGACATCATCCTCAATTAGGATTTCTCATGACATCACCCTTAATTAGGGTTTTACATGATAACATCGTCAATTAGGATTTCACATGACATCACCCTTATTAGGGTTTCACATGACATCATCCTCAATTAGGGTTCATTTATAACTTTTCCCCAAATTAGGGTTTCATGAAGCTTTACCCAAATTCAGGGTTTCATGAAACATCTTCTTTTAAATTAGGATTTACCAATAAAATACCATGAATTAGGGTTTATCATATCATGACCCTGAATTAGGGTTACACCATCACCCTAGATTAGGGTCTCACTTAGCATTGCCCTAAATTAGGGTTGGGGATTCATTAACCTTCTCGATTAGGGTTTTATGATCTCATCAACCTAGATCATACCCTAATTACATATTGTATTTATGTTGAGAGTGTCGAGGTTAAATCACTACATGATTATCATTCATGTATAAGTTCCTCTCTCTCATCCTCTCTTAGGAGGTTAATTACTTTAATCTCAATTAGATTTAAATCAACTTGAATGAAGAGTAGACATAGTAAATTAGATCATTGCTTCCATAAGCATCAAATGTCCATTATTCTAAACACACTTACTCACTAAGTACCTTAATAATGCTTTTATTGTAATCATTCTTGAGATACTTTATGATCACTCATTTAGGTCTGAGGTTAATTGATCCTTCAAACGATCTTGGGGTACTTGACCTCCATTCGGTCTTGAGGTGCTTGACCTTCATTCGGTCTTGAGGTGCTTGACCTCCATTCGGTCTTGAGGTGCTTGACCTCCATTCGGTCTTGAGGTGCTTACCTCCATTCGGTCTACTCTCCCAAATGGTCAACATGACCAAACAGTTTTGAAGATCAAATCACCCATTCGATCTTGATCAACCTCACCCATTTGATCTTAATTGATTTTACCCATTCGGTCTTGATCACTTTTACCCATTTGGTCTTGATTGATTTTGCCCATTCGGTCTTAATCAAGTTTACCCATTTGGTCTTGATTGGTTTTACCCATTTGGTCTTGATCAAGTTTACCCATTCGGTCTTGATCAATTCCATCACTTAAGGCTTCAATCAATTCAATTGATTGGAGTTTGTAATCAGTGGATTATCCATCACTGAACCTATTACGAGTCAATCAATTAGAACCATTAGATCATCATCCAACCATGACATCTCCTGACCTCAAATGGTCTTGAGGTCATTTGACCTCAAACGATCTTGAGATCGTTTAGTCTCAAGAGTGAAACCATTTGCCTAAGATATTCTTTGAGGTGTGTGCTTATGATGATGTCATCATCATCAAGCGTCGATCCTTCAAAATCTACTACCATTCTTATGGAAATTTCATCAATTATTCAAAGGAATTTCAAGAAGAACAAAATGATCAACAAATGATGAAGAATTGAATGTAATAATAACATTTAAGGGTTTAATTTATATAACCCGCCTTCAAAATTGAATCCAAGATTCAACCTTCACGTCCTCAATGGTGAATGAAGCTTCCTCAACTTCACAAGGCTCATCCTCAAGTCTTTGAGTGAAAAGAAATGGCTAGGATTGAAGATTGAATGTAGAAAAGAAGAAATCAAGCATTGATTTTCGATTTCCACCATGAAATCAAGGTTGAAGATGATTAAGGAGATTATCTACAGGTTGGAGTTCGTCCTCCTATTTCTCCTAAGCTCCCTTGTGCACGGACAAAACAAGGAGAGAAAGAAAATCCGAAAAAGCCTTTCATTTGAGTTGGAAATGAGATGTTTATAAGGGAATTTCAATGAGAGAGAAAGCGATATAATAATCCTTTAGTCTCCCAAAATCGGTGCCACATATCCCCCTAAAATCCTTGCATGCAAAGCCATATTCCCCACCTTTGAATTCCTCTTCATTATCCATGAATTAAAGGAAAAGCAATTAAGCACCTTAATTCATATAATACTAATATCCCATTTTTAGTGGATATTACTTTTTAGTTAACTAATGTGAGTGGGCTCTCCACTCACATAGGATATTTTTGTGGCCTTTGCAAGGAACAAGGACGTCCACTCTTATCCAAATTCAACCTTCACATATTTTTTTGAAGGGCACTTCAATTAATATATTTATTTTTGAATTAAATTGAATTAGGGTTTCAATTATGCTTAAATCTTGATTATTTTAATATCAAGATTCTCTCTCCTCCAAAGTGATTCAAATGAGATGCCCCTCTCATTTTTGTCTATCTACATGATTCCAAGAATCATGAGGGACTCTCTAGAGGTTGTATTTTGCATATTGAACCCTAGATTTTGGGTAAATTGCACATTACACCTAAACTAGGTTTTAATGCACAAACATTGCATAATAAGCTCTTTCTTGGTGCTCATGCTATCACAAGCCATACATCTGTATCATTCTCTTTATTATGATTCTTAAACACCTCAGGAACATCTTATCAGGTACAATTTGCAAGTTAACCCCTCAACTTGGGTAATTTGCACCTTAGTCCAAAACAGACAAAACATTGTTTCAAAATTATTCAAAAAGGACTAAAATTGAAACATAAGTTCCTCTTGAGCCTTAATTACTTTTCAAGAAATAAGATCAAGCATATAATTAACTTTATTAAGCAAAACATCTAGGCTTAAGGAATAACCCAGGTCAGGGATGTTACAAATTATCCACCCCTAATAGGGATTTCGTCCCTAAAATCATCAAGAGAAAAGAGAAGGGTACTTCCTCCTCATCTCTCCCTCTAGCTCCAACGTAGCATCTTCAATGCCACGATGATGCAAGAGAACTTTCATAAGACATATGTCTTTCTTTTTCAGCTTTTTAATTCTTTTATCAAGGATCATCATAGGTCCTTCCACATATGCTATATCATCATTTAATTCTACCTCCACAGGTTGCAAAACTAACTCTATGTCAGGATGACACTTTCTCACCATGGAGATATGGAACACTGGATGCAACTTATGCAGCTCGGGTGGGAACTCCAGCTTATATGCTACCTTTCCAACCCGTTCAATGATTGGATAAGGCCCCATAAATCTAGGAGCTAACCTTCCCTTCTTTCCAAATCTAAGAACACCTTTCCAAGGTGAGACTTTAAGGTATACTCTATCTCCAACCTGTAATTCTAAAGGTCTACGTCGTTTGTCAGCGTATGACTTCTGTCTATCATGTGCAACCTTTAACTGTTGTTGGATTACTTTAATCTTCTCAGTTGTCTGCTGTACAAGCTCAGGACCCAAAATTTGATATTCTCCCATTTCATACCAATATAAAGGAGATCTACAACGTATACCATATAATGTTTCATATGGTGCCATATCAATACTATGTTGATGGCTATTATTATAAGCAAATTCTATCAAGCTCAGGTGTAGATCCCAACTTCCTACAAACTAAAGGACACATGCCCTAAGAAAATCCTCCAAAGTTTGTATGGTCCTCTCAGATTGTCCATCTGTCTATGGGTGAAAGGTTGTACTACACCTTAACTGCGTACCCAAAGCTTTATGTAGTTGTTCCCAAAAATGACTCGTGAACTGGGGACCTCTATCAGAAACAATAGAAGCTAGAACCCCGTGCAACCACACTATCTCATCTATAAATATATATATGTGCAAGCTTCTCAGTAGTATAGGTTGTTCTGATAGGAAGGAAATGTGTTGACTTAGTAAACCTATCAACTATCACCCATATGGAATCATGACCTTTGGTTGTTCTAGGCAAACCAACCACAAAGTCCATGGTCACATGATCCCATTTCCATTGTGGTATAGGCACAGGTTGCATTGTTCCTGCGGGCTTTTGATGTTCACCTTTAACTTGCTGACACACCGAACACCACATAACAAACTCAACAACATCCTTCCTCAATCTTGGCCACCAATACATATCTTTCAGGTTATGATACATTTTGGTGCTTTCTAGATGCATTGCATACATTGAAGATGAGCTTCCTCCAAGACTAACTTCCTTAAGTCATTGGCATCAGGTACCACCATCCTACCATGGTAACAGACTACCTGATCCTTTGACTCATGAAAGCCATCCCGTTTCTCACTACCATACTCTAACCTGATCAGCTGAACCACAGTATCAACTTGTTGTGCTTCTTTAATCTGTTGTCTCATAGTAGGTTTTATGTGCATATCAGCTAACAGCCCAGCTAACAATGATACCTTAAGTTGTATATTGTTTTTCCTCATAGAGATAAGAAAATCTCTCTTAGAGCACACTAAGGAGTTTAACTGTGCTTTATCTAGGGCTGGTGATGATGACTTCCTACTTAATGCATCAGCCACTACATTAGCCTTTCCTGGATGATAATCAATTATACAATCATAGTCCTTGATTAACTCCATCCAGTGGCGTTGTCTCATGTTCAACTCATGTTGAGAGAAGATATATTTTAGATTCTTATGGTCTGTGAAAATCTGGAATGTTTCTCCATAGAGATAATGCCTCCAGATCTTCAAAGCATGGACCACAGTAGCTAGTTCTAGATCATGTGTTGGATAATTTTCTTCATGTTTCTTAAGCTGTCGAGAGGCAAAAGAAATCACTTGATTATCCTGCATCAACACACATCCTAGACCATTCTTAGATGCATCACAGAAAACTATGTACCCTTTCCCTTGCTCAGGTAACACCAGCACAGGCACACTTGTTAACCTTTCTTTCAATAACTAGAAAGAATGGTGACTCTTGTCATTCTAGACAAAAGGAACCTCCTTCCTGGTCAACTTGGTTAGGGGTAAAGCTATAGAACTCAAGTTCTTAATGAACCTTCTGTAATAGCCTACCAATCCTACGAAACTACATATCTCCATCGGTGTCTTTGGCTGTTCCCATTGCAGGACAGATTCTACCTTCTTAGGATCAACACAGATACCTGAGGTAGATATTACATATCCTAGAAAAGAAATTTTTGGTAACCAGAACTCACATTTGCTAAACTTAGCATACAGTTTATGCTCTCTTAGCAAAGTTAAAGTCTGACGAAGGTGTTGCTCATGCTGTTGAGCATCTCTACTGTATATCAAGATGTCATCTATGAAGACTACTATACACTGATCAAGAAAAGGTCGAAAGATTCTATTCATGAGTTCCATGAATGCAGCTGGTGCATTAGTTAGTCCAAATGACATAACTATGAACTCATAGTGACCATACCTTATCCTAAAGGCATACTTAGGTATGTCACTCTCCTTAACATGCAACTGATGATATCCCGACCTCAGATCTATCTTAGAAAAGATAGTTGCACCACACAACTGATCAAACAAGTCATCGATCCTTGGAAGAGGATACTTGTTCTTTATGGTTACTTTATTCAGCTGTCTGTAATCATGCATAACCGCATTGATCTGTCCTTCTTCTTAACAAAAAGAACTGGAGAACCCCATGGTGAAGTACTCGGTCGGATTAAACCCTTCTCAAGCAACTCATGTAGTTGTTTCTTGAGCTCTGCCATCTCAAAAGGTGCCATTCTATATGGTGTTTGTGCTATTGGTTGCGTGCCCATAATTAGATTAATCTCAAAATCAATCTCTCGGGGTGGAGGGACACTTGGAAGTTCCTCAGGAAACACATCTTCAAACTCCTTAACTATCGGAACTTCAGAAAGATAAAAACTCTCTATTGTGGTGTCGACCACATGTGCCAGGAATGCAAAGCATCCTTGTCTCACCAGCTTCTCAACTACCATAGCTGACATAAGACAAGTTGGAAGAATCTTTCTATCTCCCTGAAAGATCCATGTGTCACTATCATATGTGAACACAGCTTGCTTGGACTCACAATCTAAGACAACCTTGTCTTTTCTAGGGTGTCCATTCCAAGAATTATATTGAACCCGTGCATCTCAAGTGGTATAAGATCCACCTGAATGCAATGTTTAGAAAAGGAAAGAATGCAGGGAGAACACACCTCTTGCAGCACTGCAGATCCCAACAAAGGGGTTTCTAATAGCAGACTATCTACTCTATGACTGATAGTCATGTTGCAGTTATGGATCACTATTCGAGTGATGAAGGAATGTGTAGCACCCAGATCAATTAAAAGAGATATGAAGCAGGATGAAGACATATCAGAATGAAATAGTTCCATCTGACATGTCACAACTCGAGGGTTGACTACTGCTTTGGGTTGATTCATTGCATAGAATCTCGTCGTTGCTTATTATTGACCCTGTTCTCAGTTATTAGGTGTCGACGAACCAGCTTGGGACGTTTGTCCACATCCTCTAGCGCCACTCGGAAACTGTCACCTCTGAGAACCTTGCTGACTCTGCCTCTTAGGTTGAGTCACACTGTAGCATCCAACTAACAAAAACATAATTAACTAATGCGGAAGCGTTCACTAAGCAGCGGATTATGGAAAATCACTAAAAATTTAAAACCTTTTTCAAAGAGACCCAATCATAGGAAAACTCTTTCAACAAGAACCAATGTATTACATTTACATCATGGTTCATAAGTATATATCTTATACCATCTCTTTTCAAGGGTTACAACATCAACTGCCTTGTTAAAAGCTAAACACAGACAACATAATAACCTCGAGGCATCAAGCCAAAATATCAAAACGATACATTAAAAGCACTAAGTACTAACTCCGAGGACCTGAGAGTATAGAGACGACACATAGGACTTCTATCTACCAAACACGATAGACAGCACACTCAACCTGAGTTGTCACTGCTGTCCTTGTAGCTGCTGATGTTCTTCATCCGAAATATATTATCAGTCTCTTTCACACTCGTCCACCTAAAAATGTTGGTTCCCACGGGGGTGAGACAATTGAAAATTGCCCCAGCGAGAGATATAACTCTCCGCCAGAAACATCATTATTGTAGTTTAATTAATATAAAACTGAGCAGAGGATAAGCAGTTTAGATCATTCTCATCTTTTAAAGTATTACACATATCTATGATTGAACAGTAATTCATCTATTCTCTTTATAAGAAATAGAAAGAACATGTATAGCATTCATCTACCATACATTTTCAACATCTCAAGCTTTGCTCATGTCATTCATTATTCTGATGTGTCACCCATGATTCATTCTTGTTTCTATTTGTTGGCCTTAGCCAATCTGCTAAACAAGTATTCACTTATGCCAGACATGTGATTATATAAATCATCATGTATTATTCAAGCATTAAACTATATCAATCAGGTATAAATGTTTCAGGCATTGGACTATACCAATCCTGATTACACATCTAGGCATTGGACTTTAACCAAACCTAATTACAGGCATTAAGCCTCTGTCAGGTATTTCTAATTATAGAGGCATGGATAGCATGTGAAACATAACTATCAACATGAGATATCTAGCATCATGATTATAATCAACAGTAGCAGTAAGATATCAACATAAGCATGACCATTGTATGTACACAATTACAGTCTTATGCATATCCACAACATAAGTATAATTACTATCTCTTAGTTGCACTAAGCATCATCTTTATGTAAAGAGAACAAACATGGGTTTCCATTCAGTGTGAAGCGTCATGTATAACCCTAAACAGATATGCTATACGGGTGTATTACATCTTTTATTATGCCCTGGGGAATTTGAATCGTACCATTCAAAGTCCAACCGACCCCTGCGAAGGGCTATTCGGTTCCGTACAAGATCTAGGAGTACCGGCATCCTAAGATCTCTTCCCCTCGGTCAGTATGAGTAAACTGCAGTGACATACCAGTCAAACTACCAACAGTGACATATAGTCAACTGATAACAACTAGTCTGTACTTGGTACAAGTTACGACACTAGAAAACAGGGTATACAAAACCCTCTAATCCGAGGTACAACCGCAGCTGTCCTCAATCACATCAAATATTTGAGGCATGACCATAGCCATCCTCTGTAACCTGCAATTGTGGATGACAAGTATATATATATCCTCAACCTTCCACCCCCGCATATTCAACAATATGCGCTCCGAGTTTCCCTTAGGAATACTCGTTTCACCATCCAGCAAGTTCTGACACTGAAGATAGTTCTACGGCACAGGGCACTACATGATTAGAGTTGCACTTAATTAGTTATGCCAATTAGGTGAATTAAGGCTGCATCAAACAAGTGGACATACAAACCCTAATTCATTTCTAGCAAGCATATAAATATCAAAACCTGAAAAGATATAAAACATATGAAACATAATTTCTCATCTCTTCATCACATGGTAATATTCACTTGCCATCCATTAGATTACACCAATTATCATATTATCACAGGATATAAATCCTTTTCACAATAGCACAGGGTATCAACCCTTATCAACATAAGAGGAATACACCTCATTCAGGGCTCAATCATGCCCATGAAACATCTTGTTACTTCTTACCAGGTAACATCTAACCATATGGCTCACAAGTCCATTAAACATCTTGTCACCTCTCACTAGGCAACAATAACATATTAACTCATGTAATATAATAGTAACACCACTATTTCCTCCACAGGGTTAGGGTTTACTATTCACATCAATTAGGGTTTCATGTTTATTTTATCAATACAACCCTAATATATTGTTCCATACATCTAGGAGCATCCATCGACATTCCAAGTATTTAATATTCTTATCATTTATCATTAAATGATCATCAACACAAGGTATGAGTTTATATCTCATCATTATCATGGTATGATTACATCATACTCATTTTAGCTTACTTATCAAGTATGTTAAACTCATTACATTTCATTGTGACAATTTACATAACACTCTCCTTGTGTATCTTATCTAAAAATATTGGATTTGAGATGCATCAAGGTATATCAACCATGAAATGCTAAATGTGATATCTATCATGTCTCAATGTATCACTTCCCTCATCACTTCTATCTTACATGAGTTTATTAACTTATCTTATAATAAGGAATTTCACATCTTAATACTTTCATCCACCAACCTATCACCTTTACCATGATGTGCATAGATCACACACAAGGATTGTCCAACTATCTTCAATGATATGGACTCATCTCAAATTAAGGCATTGCTTGTTATAAGGTTGCCTATAGTCAACCACTTAATATATTTCATAATTATAGGGTATTACTCATTATTTCATCATTAAGGTTTACTCATATCATTACCCAGACATTAGGGTTATGATTTATCATCATATTGCCCATGATTAGAATTCCATGCACTATAGCCCAAATTTAGGGTTTTACATAGCTTTACTCTGTGTTAGGTTTAAGGTTTCATATGACATTGCCCTCAATTAGGGTTTCACATGGAATCATCCTCAATTAGAGTTTCTCAGGGAATCACCCTCAATTAGGGTTTCACTAATCATCCCAATTAGGGTTTCATTCAATTACTCATAAATTAGGGATTCATTATTCCTCTAATTAGGGTTTGGTATTTCATTACCTTAAATTAGAGTTACCCAAGTCATTACCCTTAATTAGGGTTACACTATTACCCTTAATTAGGGTTACACTATTACCCTAGATTAGGGTTTTACTCAAAATTTCCCTAAATCAGGGTTAGGGTTCGTTAACCTTCTCAATTAGGGTTTTTTTATCTCTTTACTAAGGATCCTACCCTAAATCACCATATGAATCATACTCATGTATGAATTCATTTCTATCATTCTCTCCACTTGATTTGGTTACATCAACCATATGTTCAAATACAAACAACTATGTTTGACATAGTATACTGAGTTATTGCTTCCATAAACAATTAGGGTTTGCTTAATTGAATAGCATTCAACTCACGATTCCTTGGGAGTTAATCCCTCAAATTTGGTGAGTCATTAGACCAAATCATTAGGAACAGTAATCCCAAACATTCAACCCTTGGTCAATGCATTCAAACGGTCTTGAGACCGTTTACTCAAAAAGGTCAATTAAATCAGATTGAAAATCAGCACTTAATTCAATTAGGTTTCCCTAATTGATTAGGCTTCAACTCACGATTCCTTGGGAGTTAATCCCTCAAATGTGGAGGGTCATTAACCAACATCATTATAAACAGGAATCCCAAACGGTCAATGCTTGGTCAACACACTCAAATGGTCTTGAAACCGTTTTCCCAAACAGGTCAAGTTGATCAGGTTGAAAATCAGCATTTAATTCAATTCGATTTATCTAATTGATTGGCCTTCAACTCACGATTCCTTTGGAGTTAACCCCTAAAATTTGTAGGGTCATTATCATACATAATTAGGAACAAGATACCCAAACGGTCAACGCTTGTTAAACCATATCAAACGGTCTTGAAACCGTTTTCCCTAAAACAGTTTTCTGAAACTGCATAGCCAATCAATTTAAAACGATTTGGAATAGATATCAAGACCATTTGGCTTGGTACTTTTCTTTGGATAAGCATATAGGATGATGTCATCATCCCCTTCCTTCGAAAAACCAAGAACAGCAACTGTTCTTGATGGAAATTTCAGCAAGGAAACAAGTATGTATCAAATTGAAGAAAACAATCAACAAAGCATAATTGATTGATGCAATAGCAATGATTAAGGGTTTGAGTTATAAAACCCGCCTCCAATTGAGCTCCAAAGCTTCAAGCTCACGCCATTAATGGTGGATGAAGCTCTAGCAACTCCCCCTAAGCTCGTCCTCAAGCTTTTGGATGAAAAAGTTGGCTAGGGTTGAAGAGGAGATCCAAATAAGAAGAAATCAATGATTTATTTTTTATTTCCACCATGGAATCAAGGAGAACGAAGGTCAAGGACCTTACCAACAGGTTGGGGTCGTCCTCCTGCTCCTCCACAGCTCCTTAGTCGTTTTCCAAGCAAGGGTAAAGAAAAGAATCCGAAATAGCCTTTGTTTTGGCTTGGTAAAGGTACTTTTATAAGAAACTTGATGAGAGAGAAAATGCATTATTAAAATGCATTAAATTCCAAAAATATGGCCGCCTCTTCCCCCTCAAATTCCCCTCAAAATCCTTAAGTACGAGGCTATCTTCATTGCCTCTTATTCCTCTTCATTATCCATCAATTTAAAGAAAAGCAAATTAAGCACCTTAGATCATATTATAATAATATTCCAATTTGAGTGGATATTGCTTTTCTTTATAATAATGGTGAGTGGGTTATCCACTTGCTTGAGATATTTTCGTGGCCTAGCAAAGTCACAAATGTTTTCACACTTGAGCAAATTCAACCATATCGTTTTTGGTTGATGGCCCTTCAATTATTATATTTGTTTTTACACTAAATAGAATTAGGGTTTCAATTAGGATTAAATCTTGATTATTTTAATATCAAGATTCTCTCTCCTCCAACTTAATTCAAATGAGGCGCCCCTCTCATTTTATTTTCTCTACTTGATGCCAAGAAACATTAGGGACCTTATTGAAGTGGTAATTTACATATTACACCCTGGGTTTTGGGTAAATTGCACATTACACCAAAACTAGGTTTTCATGCACATACATTGCTTTATCAGCTCTTTCTTGGTATTTAGGCTTCCATAAGCCATACCTCAGCATCATCTTTACTCTCATGATGCTTCAACACATGAGGAACATATTATCATGCACAATTTGCACTTAAACCCCTCAACTTGGGTAATTTGCACTTTAGTCCAAAACAGGCAAAACATTGATTTCAACAATGTTCAAAAAGGATAAGAATTGTAATATAAGTTCCTCTTGAACCATAATTACCTTTCACAAGATGAGATTAAGCATTTAATCATATTTCTTAATCAAAACACCTAGGGTTAAGGTATAACCCAGGTCAGGGGTGTTACACACACTTACTTCTCTAGCTCAACAATCTTTCATCAAATGTCCCATCTTTCTACATATAAAACAGCCTTTATTCCCTGATTGTGGCCTGGGTGGTCCTCTTATCGACACTGATGCTATGTTGTGGGCTCCTTCTGGTGGTAAACTATGGCCTCTACCCCTATTTGTCATCCATTGTGTCTGGGTATTGAATCTTGGTGGTGCTATTGGTGCGGAAAATCTCGGCTTCTTAAAACTTTTGGACCCTTATCCTTGAAATTGAGTGTACAACTTCTTACCACTAGTTTGTCGCTTCTCGATCACAGACCTCTCTATCCATCTGACGGACTCCACAAAAGTGGAAAACCTCTCCCTGTTCTCTAAAGCAGACATGGGAGTGGTCAAATCAACGTTCAACCCCTTCTCAAAACGTCAAATCCTCTCTTCATTTATAGTAGCCATATGCAGACAAAACCACAAAAGCTCCATGAACTTAGCTTCATCCTCACTAATGTTCATTGTTCCTTGCCTTAACCTCTCAAATTGAGAGATCTTATCATCAGTGTCCAACACTCCCCTTCAGAAGGTTCACTGCATGTCTCACCTTCTCAGCCTCTGGGATATTAAGGATCCTGAAGGCCTTGTCCAGCTCAGTCAGCCACATATCTGCATCTGCTGGGTCAGCTGTGCTAGCATATTCTGTGGCTCCAACCTGGAAAAGTCATTCAAAAGGCTTACCGACTCCTTCTCCTTCATGGTGAGCTGGTGCCCTAGGTGTAGGTGGTGGCATCCTATCCTCCATGTGCGTCATGGTTGCCATGAACTGTCCAAATAGATCATGGTAGGCTGGGTTTTCGAGTGCATCCTGGTTAAGCTAGGGATGTTTAGGTTTTGGTTCCTCCCTATTCTGGTCCCTTGTACCTCTTCCTGGTGCAGCAACGCTGCTCTCCGCATCATGTTCTTCGTGTGATCCAGACATCTTTAAGTTCTTCTTCTCCTCCTATATGAGCAGAAGACACTATCAGATTACTGGATGACACTAGAACAGACTCAAAAACCTTAATCATATGTCTCTGTAGACTCAGCGAACCTAGAGCTCTAATACCACTAAACTTGTGGCATCCAACTCACAAAAACATGATTTTCTTAAGCAGAAGTGACCAATTGCAGTGGATTACTAAAAATCACTAAAAATGAAAACCTTTTTCAAAGAGATCTATACATTAGAAAACTCTTTCAAAATGAACCTAAGTAATTCAATTACATTCTGGTTCACAAGTACATGTCTTGTACCATTCCTTCTCGAGGATTACAAGCATCAGCTGCCTTGATAAAACTATACATTGACAACATAAGAACCTTGAGGCATCAAGCCCAAAATCTTAGATCGAATTATTAAACTAACTACTGACTCTGAGGACCTAAGAGTATAGAAACAACACATAGGACTCTATATACAAAACATGACAGCCAGTGTC
The DNA here is from genome assembly GCA_963693085.1 of Alisma plantago-aquatica. Taxonomy (NCBI): domain Eukaryota; kingdom Viridiplantae; phylum Streptophyta; class Magnoliopsida; order Alismatales; family Alismataceae; genus Alisma; species Alisma plantago-aquatica. Next base: position 224,282,477 of record OY856409.1, read on the forward strand.
TCCACCTAGATGTCACTGTTGTCCCTGTTGTTGTTGTTGTTGTTGTTCCCCCGTTGTAGGGTTTATGGTTCTTCTTCTGCGTCTACCTAAAAATTTGGATCCCACGGGGGTGAGACAATTGAAATTGTCCCAGCGTGAGATATAACTCTCCACCATAAATATTATTATTGCAGTTTAGTAGAATAAAACTGAGCAGAAGATTCATAAGTATTCAACAACAGATAATTCAATTATCTAAGCATATGAGAGCAATGTTCTTCTTCAAGCATTTCAACTTGTAACTTGATAAAGCAGTATATCATTTATCCAATAAGGAATATGAAGAACATGTATAACATTTGTCCAATAAGGAATATGAAGAACATGTATAACATTTATCCAATAAGGATATACTAAGCATGATATCATCAATTAATGATTCTCATAGTTCAACCTTAAGCAAATATGCTACACCGCTGATTACAATTTACAATCATACTTAAGCCCTGAGGAGATGAGGTATATTTCTCATTCTCCAACCGACCATTGCAAAATCAAAATTGGTACCATACATAGGTTAATGGAAGAGCCGGATTCCCATGACGTCATCTTCCTCAGTCAGTGTGAGGACCAAAATGTAGGACATCTTGTGTCTCTGCTGAATAGCTTCCCAGGGTATACTGGCAACTTCGCTATTAGAGTTACAGTGGTGGTTGTACTCTCTGTGCAATTGAGAGATTTCATATTTATCTCACATCAATCTGGCATTAACATTATCGGGAGATTCATGTTACATCCATCCCGGTATCGGGAGATTAGTGATACATCTATCCCAACATATATAATGAAGGATTGAGAGAATTAATGTTTATCTCACATCAATTCCTCCATTAGGGCATAAGGATATTCACACCCATAACCTGCACATACTCAATAGTATGCCCTCTAGGAGTTCCCGTAGGAAAACCTGTTTCACCATCACCAAACTACTAACAATGATGGATCTATGGCCAGGGCTCTATATGATAAGATTTCACTTGATTAGTTAAGTACATTACCATATTCTTTCAGCAATAGTCAGGTTTTCAAACATAAATCATTATATCAAATGCTACAAAGAATGAGTACTACTTCTATCAAGTACTTTTCAAATCTTTATAAAACATTGGGATCTCGATCCCTTGTCACATTAAGGGCATTCTCATCCTTTAACACCTCATCATCATGATTCTGGAATGTGAGTAATCAAACCCTCGGTTCATTAAAGAACACTTGTTACCACTTATCAGGTAGCTAATACCTTCAGGTCATCTGACCAAGGTAAACATGATATTTGCTACATAAACATCTCACCTGGCTCTCAAAGCCCATTTAATTGCTTGTTACCACTTACTAGGCAACAAAGAATGTTATGGCTCACAAGGCCCATAAAACAATTTCAATAATAAACATCATAGCTCATACCTGGCTATGTCCAACATCTCATGATACCTGCATGATTAGTACACATGATAACAGTTATATCAATTACATATCAGCACTATGCACTGTAAGAGTAGTATCAATATTCCCTCATTAGGATTAGGATTTCCCAATTCATGTCAATTAGGAATACACATCCCATTACCCAAATTAGGGTTATGGTTTATCAACATATTACCCAACATTAGGGTTTCATTCACTATAACCCAAAATTAGGGCTTTACACACCTTCACCCTATACCAGGGTTAGGATATTATATTAGGGTTTCATATAACATTACATAGAATCATCCTGGATTAAGTTTCACATCACATCTTTGTATTAGGGTTTCACTTGACATCACCCTAAATTAGGATTTCACATGACACCACCCTTAATTAGGGTTTCACATGACTTCATCCTCAATTAGGATTTCACATGACATCACCCTTAATTCGGGTTTCACATGACATCATCCTCAATTAGGATTTCTCATGACATCATCCTTAATTAAGGTTTCACATGACATCATCCTCAATTAGAATTTCTCATGACATCACCCTTAATTAGGGTTTCACATGACATCATCCTCAATTAGGATTTCACAGACATCACCCTTATTAGGGTTTCACATGACATCATCCTGAATTAGGGTTCATTTATAACTTTTCCCCAAATTAAGGTTTCATGAAGCTTTACCCGATTTTAGGGTTTCATGAAACATCTTCTTTTAAATTAGGGTTTACCAATAAAATACCATGAATTAGGGTTTATCATATCATGACCATGAATTAGGGTTACACCATCACCCTAGATTAGAGTATCACTTAGCATTTCCCTAAATTAGGGTTAGGGATTCATTAACCTTCTTGATTAGGGTTTTATGATCTCATCAACCTAGATCATACCCTAATTACATATTGTATTTATGTTGAGAGTGTCGAGGTTAAATCACTACATGATTATCATTCATGTATAAGTTCCTCTCTCTCATCTTCTCTTAGGAGGTTAATTACTTTAATCTCAATTAGATTTAAATCAACTTGAATGAAGAGTAGACATAGTAAATTAGATCATTGCTTCCATAAGCATCAAATGTCCATTATACTAAACACACTTACTCACTAAGTAACTTAATAATGCTTTTATTGTAATCAATCTTGAGATACTTTATGATCACTCATTTAGGTCTGAGGTTAATTGATCCTTCAAACGATCTTGGGTTACTTGACCACCATTCGGTCTTGAGGTGATTGACCTCCATTCGGTCATGAGGTGCTTGACCTCAATTCGGTCTTGAGATGCTTGACCTCCATTCGGTCTTGAGGTGCTTACCTCCATTCGGTCTTGAGGTGCTTACCTCCATTCGGTCTACTCTCCCAAACAGTCAACATGACCAAACGGTTTTGAAGATCAAATCACCCATTCGATCTTGATCAACCTTACCCATTCGATCTTGATTGATTTTACCCATTCGGTCTTGATCACTTTTACCCATTTGGTCTTGATTGATTTTTCCCATTCGGTCTTAATCAAGTTTACCCATTCGGTCTTGATTGGTTTTACCCATTCGGTCTTGATCAATTCCATCACTTAAGGCTTCAATCAATTCACTCGATTGGAGTTTGTAATTAGTGGATTATCCATCACTGAACCTATTATGATTCAATCAATTAGAACCATTAGATCATCATCCAACCATGACATCTCCTGACCTCAAACGGTCTTGAGGTCATTTGACCTCAAATGATCTTGAGATCGTTTTGTCTCAAGAGTGAAACCATTTGCCTAAGATATTCTTTGAGGTGTGTGCTTATGAAGATTTCATCATCATCAAGCTTCGATCCTTCAAAATATACTACCATTCTTATGGAAATTTCATCAATTATTCAAAGGAATTTCAAGAAGAACAAAATGATCGACAAATGATGAAGAATTGAATGTAATAATAACATTTAAGGGTTTAAGTTATATAACCCGCCTTCAAAATTGAATCCAAGCTTCAACCTTCACGTCCTCAATGGTGAATGAAGCTTCGTCAACTGCACAAGGCTCATCCTCAAGTCTTTGAGTGAAAAGAAATGGCTAGGATTGAAGATTGAATGAAGAAAAGAAGAAATCAAGCATTGATTTTCGATTTCCACCATAAAATCAAGGTTTAAGATGATTAACGAGCTTATCTACATGTTGGAGTTCGTCCTCCTATTGCTCCTAAGATCCCTAGTGCACAGCCAAAGCAAGGAGAGAAAGCAAATCCAAAAAAGCCTTTCATTTGAGTTGGAAATGAGATGTTTATAAGGGAATTTCAATGAAAGAGAAAGTGATATAATAATCCTTTAGTCTCCCAAAATCGGTGCCACATATCCCCCTCAAATCCTTGCATGCAAATCCATATTCCCCACCTTCGAATTCCTCTTCATTATCCATGAATTAAAGAAAAAGCAATTAAGCACCTTAACTCATATAATACTAATATCCCATTTTTAGTGGATATTACTTTTTAGTTAACTAATGTGAGTGGGCTCTCCACTCACATAGGATATTTTCGTGGCCTTTGTAAGGCACAAGGACGTCCACTCTTATCCAAATTCAACCTTCACATATTTGGTTGAAGGGCACTTCAATTAATATATCTATTTTTGCATTAAATTGAATTAGGGTTTCAATTATGCTTAAATCTTGATTATTTAAATATCAAGATTCTCTCTCCTCTAAAGTGATTCAAATGAGACGCCCCTCTCATTTTTGTTTCTCTACATGATTACAAGAAACATGAGGGACTCTCTAGAGGTTGTATTTTGCATATTGAACCCTAGGTTTTGGGTAAATTGCACATTACACCTAAACTAGGTTTTAATGCACAAACATTGCTTAATAAGCTCTTTCTTGGTGCTCAGGATATCACAAGCCATACCTCTGTATCATTCTCTTTATTATGATGCTTCAACACTTGAGGAACATCTTATCAGGTACAATTTGCAAGTCAACCCCTCAACTTGGGTAATTTGCACCTTAGTCCAAAACAGGCAAAACATTGTTTCAACATTATTCAAAAAGGACTAAAATTGAAACATAAGTTCCTCTTGAGCCTTAATTACTTTTAAAGAAATAAGAGCAAGCATATAATTAACTTTATTAAGCAAAACATCTAGGCTTAAGGCATAACCCAGGTCAGGGATGTTACAAATTATCCACCCCTAACAAGGATTTCATCCCTGAAATCATCAAGAGAAAAGAGAAGGGTACTTCCTCCTCATCTCTTCCTCTAGCTCCTACATAGCCTCTTCAATTCCGTGATGATGCCAGAGAACTTTCACAAGTAATATGTCTTTCTTTTTCAGCTTTTTAATTCTTTTATCAAGGATCATCATAGGTCCTTCCACATATGATATATCATCATTTAATTCTACCTCCATAGGTTTCAAAACTAACTATGTGTCAGGATGACACTTTCTCAGCATGGAGATATGGAACATTGAATGCAACTTATGCAGCTCGGGTGGGAACTCCAGCTTATAGGCTACCTTTCCAACCCATTCAATGACTGGATAAGGCCCCATAAATCTAGGAGCTAACTTTCCCTTCTTTCCAAATCTAAGAACACCTTTCCAAGGTGAGACTTTAAGGTATACTCTATCTCCAACCTGGAATTATAAAGGTCTACGTCGTTTGTCAGCGTATGACTTCTGTCTATCATGTGCAACCTTTAACTGTTGTTGGATTACTTTAATCTTCTCAGTTGTATGTTGTACAAGCTCAGGACCCAAAAGTTTATATTCTCCCATTTCATACCAACATAAAGGAGATCTACAACGTCTACCATATAATGTTTCATAGGGTGCCATATCAATACTATGCTAATGGCTATTATTATAAGCAAATTCTATCAAGCTCAGGTGTAGATCCCAACTTCCTACAAACTAAAGGACACATGCCCTAAGAAAATCCTCCAAAGTTTGTATGGTCCTCTCAGATTGTCCATCAGTCTATGGGTGAAAGGTTGTACTAAACCTTAACTGCGTACCCAAAGCTTTATGTAGTTGTTCCCAAAAATGACTCATGAACTGGGGACCTCTATCAGAAATAATAGAAGCTGGAACCCCGTGCAACCGCACTATCTCATCTATATATATATCTATGCAAGCTTCTCAGTAGTATAGGTTGTTCTAATAGGAAGGAAATGTGTTGTCTTAGTCAACCTATCAACTATCACCGATATGGAATCATGACCTTTGGTTGTTCTAGGCAAACCAACCACAAAGTCCATGGTCACATGATCCCATTTCCATTGTGGTATAGGCAAAGGTTGCATTGTTCCTGCGGGCTTTTGATGTTCATCTTTAACTTGCTGACACACTGAACACCACATAACAAACTCAACAACATCCTTCCTCAATCCTGGCCACCAATACATATCTTTCAAGTTATGATACATTTTGGTGCTTCCTAGATGCATTGCATACATTGAAGAATGAGCTTCCTCCAAGACTAACTTCCTTAAGTCATTGGCATCAGGTACGACCATCCTACCATGGTAACAGACTACCTGATCCTTTGACTCATGAAAGCCATCCCGTTTCTCACTACCATTCTCTGACCTAATCAGCTGAACCACAGTATCAACTTGCTGTGCTTTTTTAATATGTTGTCTCAGAGTAGGTTTTATGTGCATCTCAGCTAACAACCCAGCTAACAACGATACCTTAAGTTGTATATTGTTTTTCCTCATAGAGATAAGCACATCTCTCTTAGAGCACACTAAGGAGTTTAAATGTGCTTTATCTAGGGCTGGTGATGATGACTTCCTACTTAATGCATCAGCCACTACATTAGCCTTTCCTGGATGATAATCAATTATACAATCATAGTCCTTGATTAACTCCATCCAGTGGCGTTGTCTCATGTTCAGCTCATGTTGAGAGAAGATATATTTTAGATTCTTATGGTCTGTGAAAATCTGGAATGTTTCTCCATAGAGATAATGCCTCCAGATCTTCAAAGCATGGACCACAGTAGCTAGTTCTAGATCATGTGTTGGATAATTTTCTTCGTGTTTCTTAAGTTGTCGAGAGGCAAAAGAAATGACTTGATTATCCTAAACCAACACACATCCTAGACCATTCTTAGATGCATCACGAAAAACTATGTACCCTTTCCCTTGCTCAGGTAACACCAGCACAGGAACACTTGTTAACCTTTCTTTCAATAACTGGAAAGAATGTTGACACTTGTCATTCCAAATAAAAGGAACCTCCTTCCTGGTCAACTTGGTTAGGGGTAAAGCTATAGAACTGAATTTCTTAATGAACCTTCTGTAATAGCCTGCCAATCCTAGGAAATTGTGTATCTCCATCGGTGTCTTTGGTTGTTCCCATTGCAGGACAGATTCTACCTTCTTAGGATCAACACGGATACCTGAGGTAGATACTACATGTCCTAGAAAAGAAACTTTTGGTAACCAGAACTCGCATTTGCTAAACTTAGCATACATCTTATGCTCTCTTAGCAAAGTTAAAGTCTGACGAAGGTGTTTCTCATTCTATTGAGCATCTCTACTGTATATCAAGATGTCATCTATGAAGACTACTATACACTGAACAAGTAAAGGTCGAAAGATTCTATTCATGAGTTCCATGAATGCAGCTGGTGCATTAGTTAGTCCAAACGACATAACTATGAACTCATAGTGACCATACCTTGTCCTAAAGGCTTACTTAGGTATGTCACTCTCCTTAATTCACAACTGATGATATCCCAACCTCAGATCTATCTTAGAAAAGATAGTTGCACCACACAACTGATCAAACAAGTCATCGATCCTTAGCAGAGGATACTTGTTCTTTATGGTTACTTTATTCAACTGTCTGTAATCATGCATAACTGCATTGATCTGTCCTTCTTCTTAACAAAAAGAACTGGAGCACCCCATGGTGAAGTACTCGGTCGGATTAAACCCTTCTCAAGCAACTCCTGCAGTTGTTTCTTGAGCTCTGCCATCTCAACAGGTGACATTCTATATGGTGTTTGTGCTATTGGTTGCGTGCCCAGAATTAGATTAATCTCAAAATCAATCTCTCGGGGCGGAGGAAAACCTAGAAGTTCCTCAGGAAACACATCTTCAAACTCCCTAACTATCAAAACTTCAGAAAGATCAAAACTCTCTATTGTGGAGTCGACCACATGTGCCAAGAATGCAAAGCATCCTTGTCTCATCAGCTTCTCAGCTATCATAGCTGACATAAGACAAGTTGGAAGAATCTTTCTATCTCCCTGAAAGATCCATGTGTCACTATCATCTGTGAACACATCTTGCTTGGACTCACAATCTAAGACAACCTTGTCTTTTCTAGGGTGTCCATTCTAAGAATTATATCGAACTCATACATCTCAAGTGGTATAAGATCCACCTGAATGCAATGTTCAGAAAAGGAAAGAATGCAGGGAGAACACACCTCCTGCAGCACTACAGATCCCAACAAAGGGGTTTCTAATAGCAGACTATCTTCTCTATGATTGATAGTCATGTTGCCGTTATGGATCACTATTTGAGTGATAAAGGAATGTGTAGCACCCGGATCAATTAAAAGAGATACGAAGCAGGATGAAGACATATCAGAATGAAATAGTTCCATCTGACCTGTCACAACTCGAGGGTTGACTATTGCTTCGGGTTGATTCATTGCATAGAATCTCATCGTTGCTTGTTGTTGACCATGTGCTTAGTCATTAGGTGTCAACGAACCAGCTTGGGATGCTTGTCCACATCCTCTAGCGCCACTCAAAAATTGTCACCTCTGAGAACCTTGCTGACTCTGCCTCTTAGGTTGAGTCACACTTGCATCTCTAGCTCGACAATCTTTCATCAAATGTCCCATCTTTCTACATATAAAATAGCCTTTGTTCCCTGACTGTGGCCTGGGTGGTCCTCTTATCGACACTGATGCTGAGTTTTGGACTCCTTCTGGTGGTAAACTATGGCCTCTACCCTTATTTGTCATCCATTGTGTCTGGGTATTGAATCTTGGTGGTGCTATTGGTACAGAAAATCTCGGTTTCTTAAAACTTTTGGACCCTTATCCTTGAAACTTAGTGTATACCTTCTTACCACTGGTCTGTCGCTTCTCGATCACAGACCTCTCTATCCATCTGACGGACTCCACAAAAGTGGCAAACCTCTCCCTGTTCTCTAAAGCAGACATGGGAGTGGTCAAATCAACGTTCAACCCCTTCTCAAAACGTCAAATCCTCTCCTCATCTATAGTAGCCATATGCAGACAAAACCACAAAAGCTCCATGAACTTAGCTTCATCCTCGCTAATGTTCATTGTTCCTTGCCTTAACCTCTCAAATTGAGAGATCTTATCATCAGTGTCCAACACTCCCCTTCAGAAGGTTCACTGCATGTCTCACCTTCTCAGCCTCTGGGATATTAAGGATCCTGAAGGCCTTGTCCAGCTCAGTCAGCCACATATCTGCATCTGCTGGGTCAGCTGTGCTAGCATATTCTGTGGCTCCAACCTGGAAAAGTCATTCAAAAGTCTTACTGACTCCTTGTCCTTCATGGTGAGCTGGTGCCCTAGGTGTAGGTGGTGGCATCCTATCCTCCATGTGCGTCATGGTTTCCATGAACTGTCCAAATAGATCATGGTAGGCTGGGTTTTCGAGTGCATCCTGGTTAAGCTGGGGATGTTTAGGTTTTGGTTCCTCCCTATTCTGGTCCCTTGTACCTCTTCCTGGTGCAGCAACGCTGCTCTCTGCATCATGTTCTTCGTGTGATCCAGACATCTTTAAGTTCTTCTTCTCCTCCTATATGAGCAGAAGACACTATCAGATTACTGGATGACACTAGAACAGACTCAAAAACCTTAATCATATGTCTCTGTAGACTCAGCGAACCTAGAGCTCTAATACCACTAAACTTGTGGCATCCAACTCACAAAAACATGATTTTCTTAAGCAGAAGTGACCAATTGCAGTGGATTACTAAAAATCACTAAAAATGAAAACCTTTTTCAAAGAGATCTATACATTAGAAAACTCTTTCAAAATGAACCTAAGTAATTCAATTACATTCTGGTTCACAAGTACATGTCTTGTACCATTCCTTCTCGAGGATTACAAGCATCAGCTGCCTTGATAAAACTATACATTGACAACATAAGAACCTCGAGGCATCAAGCCCAAAATCTCAGATCGAATTATTAAACTAACTACTGACTCTGAGGACCTAAGAGTATAGAAACAACACATAGGACTCTATATACAAAACATGACAGCCAGTGTCTCCACCTAGATGTCACTGTTGTCCCTATTGTTGTTGTTGTTGTTGTTCCCCTGTTGTAGGGTTTATGGTTCTTCTTCTGCGTCTACCTAAAAATTTGGATCCCACGGGGGTGAGACAATTGAAATTGTCCCAGCGTGAGATATAACTCTCCACCATAAATATTATTATTGCAGTTTAGTAGAATAAAACTGAGCAGAAGATTCATAAGTATTCAACAGCAGATAATTCAATTATCTAAGCATATGAGAGCAATGTTCTTCTTCAAGCATTTCAACTTGTAACTTGATAAAGCAGTATATCATTTATCCAATAAGGAATATGAAGAACATGTATAACATTTGTCCAATAAGGAATATGAAGAACATGTATAACATTTATCCAATAAGGATATACTAAGCATGATATCATCAATTAATGATTCTCATAGTTCAACCTTAAGCAAATATGCTACACCGCTGATTACAATTTACAATCATACTTAAGCCCTGAGGAGATGAGGTATATTTCTCATTCTCCAACCGACCATTGCAAAATCAAAATCGGTACCATACATAGGTCAATGGAAGAGCCGGATTCCCATGACGTCATCTTCCTCAGTCAGTGTGAGGACCAAAATGTAGGACATCTTGTGTCTCTGCTGAATAGCTTCCCAGGGTATACTGGCAACTTCGCTATTAGAGTTACAGTGGTGGTTGTACTCTCTGTGCAATTGAGAGATTTCATATTTATCTCATATCAATCTGGCATTAACATTATCAGGAGATTCGTGTTACATCCATCCCGGTATCGGGAGATTAGTGATACATCTATCCCAAAATATATAATGAAGGATTGAGAGAATTAATTATTTATCTCACATCAATTCCTCCATTAGGGCGTAAGGATATTCGTGCCCATAACCCGCACATACTCAATAGTATGCCCTCTAGGAGTTCCCGTAGGAAAACCTATTTCACCATCACCAAACTACTGATGATGATGGATCTATGGCCAGGGCTCTACATGATAAGATTTCACTTGATTATTTAAGTACATTACCATATTCTTTTAGCAACAGTCATGTTTTCAAACATAAATCATTATATCAAATGCTACAAAGAATGAGTACTACTTCTATCAAGTCCTTTTCAAATCTTTATAAAACATTGGGATCTCAATCCCTTATCACATCAAGGGCATTCTCATCCCTTAACACCTCATCATCATGACTATGGAATGTGGGTAATCAAACCCTCAGTTCATTAAAGAACACTTGTTATCACTTATCAGGTAACTAATACCTTCAAGTCATCTGACCAAGGTAAACATGATATTTACTAGATAAACATCTCACCTGGATCTCAAAGCCCGTTTAATTGCTTGTTACCTCTCACTAAGCAACAAAGCATGTTATGGCTCACAAGGCCCATAAAACAATTTCAATAATAAACATCATAGCTCATGCCTGGCTATGTCTAACATCTCATGATACCTGCATGATTAGTACACATGATAACAGTTATATCAATTACATATCAACACTATGCACTGTAAGAGTAGTATCAATATTCCCTCAATAGGATTAGGATTTCCCAATTCATGTCAATTAGGAATACACATCCCATTACCCAAATTAGGGTTATGGTTTATCAACATATTACCCAACATCAGGGTTCCATGCACTATAACCCAAAATTAGGGCTTTACACACCTTCACCCTATATCAGGGTTAGGAAATTATATTAGGGTTTCATAGAGCATTACATAGCATCACCCTAGATTAAGTTTCACATCACATCTTTGTATTAGGGTTTCACTTGACATCACCCTCGATTAGGATTTCACGTGACACCACCCTTAATTAGGGTTTCACATAACTTCATCCTCAATTAGGATTTCACATGACATCACCCTTAATTAGGGTTTCACATGACATCATCCTCAATTACGATTTCTCATGACATCATCCTTAATTAAGGTTTCACATGACATCATCCTCAATTAGGATTTCTCCTTACATCACCCTTAATTAGGGTTTCACATGACATCATCCTCAATTAGGATTTCACAGACATCACCCTTATTAGGGTTTCACATGACATCATCCTCAATTAGGGTTCATTTATAACTTTTCCCCAAATTAGGGTTTCATGAAGCTTTACCTGAATTCAGGGTTTTATGAAACATCTTCTTTTAAATTAGGGTTTACCAATAAAATACCCTGAATTAGGGTTTATCATATCATGACCATGAAATAGGGTTACACCATCACCCTAGATTAGGGTCTCACTTAGCATTGCCCTAAATTAGGGTTAGGGATTCATTAACATTCTCGATTAGGGTTTTATGATCTCATCAACCTGGATCATACCCTAATTACATATTGTATTTATGTTGAGAGTGTCGAGGTTAAATCACTACATGATTATCATTCATGTATAAGTTCCTCTCTCTCATCCTCTCTTAGGATGTTAATTACGTTAATCTCAATTAGATTTAAATCAACTTGAATGAAGAGTAGACATAGTAAATTAGATCATTGCTTCCATAAGCATCAAATGGCCATTATTCTAAATGCACTTACTCACTAAGTACCTTAATAATGATTTTATTGTAATCAATCTTGAGATACTTTATGATCACTCATTTAGGTCTGAGGTTAATTGATCCTTCAAACGATTTTGGGGTACTTGACCTCCATTCGGTCTTGAGGTGCTTGACCTCCATTCGGTCTTGAGGTGCTTGACCTCCATTCGGTCTTGAGGTGCTTACCTCCATTCGGTCTTGAGGTTCTTACCTCCATTCGGTCTACTCTCCCAAATAGTCAACATGACCAAACGGTTTTGAAGATCAAATCACCCATTCGATCTTGATCAACCTTACCCATTCGATCTTGATTGATTTTACCCATTCGGTCTTGATCACTTTTACCCATTTGGTCTTGATTGATTTTACCCATTTGGTCTTAATCAAGTTTACCCCTTCAGTCTTGATTGGTTTTACCCATTCGGTCTTGATCAAGTTTACCCATTCGGTCTTGATCAATTCCATCACTTAAGGCTTCAATCAATTCAATCGATTGGAGTTTGTAATCAGTGGATTATCCATCACTGAACCTATTATGAGTCAATCAATTAGAACCATTAGATCATCATCCAACCATGACATCTCCTGACCTCAAACAGTCTTGAGGTCATTTGACCTCAAACGGTCTTGAGACCGTTTGGTGTCAAACAGTCTTGAGACCGTTTGCTCACCAAATTATCTTGAGATCGTTTAGTCTCAAGAGTGAAATTGTTTGCCCAAGATATTCTTTGAGGTGTGTGCTTATTATGATGTCATCATCATCAAGCTTTGATCCTTCAAAATCTACTGCCATTCTTATGGAAATTTCATCAATTATTCAAAGGAATTTCAAGAAGAACAAAATGATCAACAAATGATGAAGAATTAAATGTAATAATAACATTTAAGGGTTTAAGTTATATTACCCATCTTCAAAATTGAATCCAAGCTTCACCCTTCACGTCCTTAATGGTGAATGAAGCTTCCTCAACTGCACAAGGTCGTCCTCAAGTCTTTGAGTGAAAAGAAATGGCTAGGATTGAAGATTGAATGAAGAAAAGAAGAAATCAAGCATTGATTTTCAATTTCCACCATGAAATCAAGGTTGAATATGATTAAGGAGATTACCTACAGGTTGGAGTTCGTCCTCCGATTGATCCTAAGCTCCCTTGTGCACGGCCAAAACAAGGAGAGAAAGAAAATCCGAAAAATCCTTTTATTTGAGTTGGAAATTATAATGGAATTTCAATGAGAGAGAAAGTGATATAATAATCCTTTAGTCTCCCAAAATTGGTGCCACATCTCCCCCTCAAATCCTTGAATGCAAATCCATCTTCCCCACCTTCGAATTCCTCTTCATTATCCATGAATTAAAGGAAAAGCAATTAAGCACCTTAATTCATATAATGCTAATATCCCATTTTTAGTGGATATTACTTTTTTGTTAACTAATGTGAGAGGGCTCTCCACTCACATAGGATATTTTCGTGGCCTTTGCAAGGCACAAGGACGTCCAATCTTATCCAAATTCAACCTTCACATATTTGGTTGAAGGGCACTTCAATTAATATATTTATTTTTGCACTAAATTGAATTAGGGTTTCAATTATGCTTAAATCTTGATTATTTTAATATCAAGATTCTCTCTCCTCCAAAGTGATGGAAATGAGATGCCCCTGTCATTTATTTTATTTACATGATGCCAAGAAACATGAGGGACTCTCTAGAGGTTGTATTTTGCATATTGAACCCTAGGTTTTGGGTAAATTGCACATTACACCAAAACTAGGTTTTAATGCACAAACATTACTTAATAAGATCTTTCTTGGTGCTCAGGCTACCACAAGCCATACCTCTATATCATTCTCTTTATTATGATGCTTCAACACCTGAGGAACATCTTATCAGGTACAATTTTCAAGTTAACCCCTCATCTTGGGTAATTTGCACCTTAGTCCAAAACAGAAAAAACATTGTTTCAACATTATTCAAAAAGGACTAAAATTGAAACATAAGTTCCTCTTGAGCCTTAATTACTTTTTAAAAAATAAGAGCAAGCATATAATTAACTTTATTAAGCAAAACATCTAGGGTTAAGGCATAACCTAGGTCAGGGATGTTACAATGTAGACATAGATGACCAAGATGTTTAAGGTTTTAGTTTTTAGTCTATAGGTGTTGATCATATATATCTTTCTAGACTATTCTATACTAAAAACATTTGGGCACATTTTTTGAGTTGTACTATTTTATCATCATGTTTTCATCATTTTGGCTTTTAGTTGTTTCTGAGGACATGCTCTCTGAGTTGTAATCTTAATCCTATGTACACTTACTCTTTGATTTACCATATCTCATGATTTGGTGCCGTGTTTACCATATTTTGATTATGACTTAGATTGTTTGTTTCTCTCGTCTCTGTTTGGTGTATGCTTTGAGATTGCATGTTGTGGATGTATGTTTGGTTGTTCTTGGAGAAGACATTTTTTGTGCTCTTCTATCCCCCCTTCCTTTTTGATAATGTCAAAAGGGGGAGAGAAGTTCAATGTTTTGAAGCTCAACCATATTTCTTTTATTGTCTATGTGATCCTTTTCTTGTTCATTATATGCTTTATCATGTTATTTGCTAAAGGACCATATAGTATATATGTCATATTGATTTGTGTAGATATACTAACTATGCAGGTAACAGTAAGCATAGATTGAGGGGGAGCAATTCACATTGTTCAAATTATGAATCTCTGTGCAATTCACAAGGCAAAGGTATAACTTTACATATCCTTTTGAATATGATTGAGGAATGGTTTGTCGATATCAAAAAGGGGGATAATGTTGACTTTGAGAGTTATACATTGCCAATATTTTGATAATGACTTAACCATTCCATTCCTATGTATCTAATATGTTTGTTCAAGATTGATTTAAGGCTTTAGATATACGAAAAGGATCAAATTAAACAAGCCCTAGCTTGTTCAGGTTCAAGTCAAAAGCAATACAAGTGCGCATTTTGGGAAATCACTCCAAATGACCTTAGATGATTTTTGTAATCACTTGCATTGATGATATGACTTGTAACTAAGATAAGAAAAATTAGGGACACTTAATTCCAATGTCTGATCACTCAAATGTCAATTTAGAAAATTTGTCACATGTTGTTTATCGGTCAGGTTGGAAACTCGACCGATCCAATGATGGATTTTTTTGAAGATGACTAATCGATCAAGTTGCACACTTATAGAACTCAATCGATTGATCAACTCAGCAAAACTAATTTCAACTCATCGGTTGAGTTTTCCAGAACAAACTCCACCAATAGTTTGAAAATTGGCTTTGTCTTAGTGGATCGGTCGAGTTATCTCTATTGAAACTCAATCGAATGTACTGTACGAAAATCATAGAAAAAGTGATTGTAGCTGTTGGTGAGTTGTTTTAAGAGAGAATAGATCCATTTTAACTTGGAAAATGGTTATATTTTTCCCTTAAGTGATCCCACACTCAAGGGAACACCCCTATCTATAAATACGACCCCTTGGAGTTCATTCCAAGTTTGCTCATTCATGTTATTTTAAGACCTTGCTATAGTTGAGTGTGTTGCAACTCGTTGAACCCCTTTCTCTCTCTCATTTACATAGCATTTTGTGATTATGAGAGAGTTAGGCCAGTTGTAAGAGAGATACCTTCATGTGCTTTTAAAACTCTCATTCCATTCCATCTTCCCTACCCCTTTTCTCAAAGAAGAAAAGATTGAAGCAAGCTACTCTAAGTGAAGGTGAAGTTGTTGTTGTTATTCTTTAAGGTTGAAGAAGAGGTGAAGATCCTATCTAGGTGAAGGAGAAGGGCAAGGCCAAGATTCAAGAAGAGTGGGAAAATTCCTTCAAGGCCAAACACTTGATGCAAGTGTGGGTAAGTCCTTTTTGAAGGATGAAGACATCTTGATCAAGTGGGTAAGTCCTTGTGTAGGTGGAAGACTCTATTCTTGAATAGGATAAGTCCTTGGATGTATGGTGGTCTCCTTGTATCTCTTATGAATGAATATAAGTATACATGGATTGCAAAGTCCTAGATGTTGACCTCTCTAGGTAGTGGATTGACTCTCTTTTAGTTTGGAGAGTGGAACCACTCTAAACTACCTTGTCCATCTGCATGTTTCAAATTCTCTCATCCTTTCTATGCTTGCTTAGTTAGGACTTCAAATTTCTCTTAAGCTTTTGGTTTTGTTTGACATAATTTGAAGGTCTAATTTATCTTGTGAGAATTTTGAAGCTCTATTCACCCCCCTCTAGAGCCCTATATCCAATAGAGTCATCACTGGTTGTCGGCGTCCTGAAGGTAGAGAATACTTGAAGAAAAGAATCCAAATGCTTATAGGGGTTCTCCCTCTCCAAGCCACGTAGGTGGGTAGGATCCCAAAAAGATCAGGAGGGATGGAGAATTTCTCCTCTAGCATTTGATCAACTCTATTTGCAATTGGCAATTTATAGTTGCTAGGTATAAAGTATTCATGAAATGGATTTTGAGGTGTGACCTACCGTCTTATCTTCTATGGGTTTCTTTTCACATGCACAAGGCACAACAAATAAAAGAGGACAAGTTAACAGACAAATATGCACAAATAATACAATGAATAAAGAATAAAGAGTAGTAAATATGAGGGCAGTAGGAAAATATCAAAGCTAAACTAACTAGCTAGGTCGAGAGCCTTTGTCCTTAGAAATGAAGCCAAAAAACTTGGTGTGGTTTTCTACTTGGGGTTCACCAAAACAATTATATTTGATTGGATGATCGTTTGAGTTTATAAACCCTAATAGACTCGCTCACATAAAATATCACACTTTACCCTCAAGCGCACAGGGTTGTGTTATAGTATAGGAAAGTGGAAAATTAAGGGTTGAACCCAAGAGAGAAAGGGGGCACTAGATCTAGGTTAGTTTTGGCTAGGTTCCTACTATGGTGGCTAGGTTTGAAGGGTTTGAAGTTGGTTTTTTTATTACACTAAGGTTCAATAACACAACAATTAAAGGGATTAAGAAAATGAAAACCTAATTTAACCCTAGACAATTTGGTTGTAATGAGAAAGAATAGAAACTAAGAAATGCAAGGAGCATGTTACACTAAAGTAAGAAATTCAAGATTAACACTACACTAAACTAGCAATCTGGATTACAATGCAATTAAAGACCTAAAATAGCAAGAACAAAGTAAGTGAAAGGATATGGACTAATTAATCAAGTAAAGAGATAAATAAGTAAAGACAAGCTAAGCAAGAAGACAAATTGCAATTTTAGACAGATATGGGAAGTGTGGGTTGTTTGGGGGAATGTATTTGTCAATTGAGTTGGGGGTGATAGCATGTAAACATTACGCTTTCATTTAGATTACCAAACAAAACATTAAGATAGATGCTAATGAA
The DNA here is from genome assembly GCA_963693085.1 of Alisma plantago-aquatica. Taxonomy (NCBI): domain Eukaryota; kingdom Viridiplantae; phylum Streptophyta; class Magnoliopsida; order Alismatales; family Alismataceae; genus Alisma; species Alisma plantago-aquatica. The sequence continues at coordinate 224,300,156 of OY856409.1, forward strand.
TTATCCTAAATTACTAATTGGCCATGGATGGGATAGGGTGTATATGGGGTAATTAGTTCCTCTCACCTCCAATCCACCCTTGTGAGGCTCATTTGGATTAGGGTTTACGTGAAATTCTATTAGGATTGAATCAAATATAGGTTTATAGCATAGAATCTCCTAGGGAAATTGTGAGCCAAGGGTAGTAATGGAAGGTGGAAATGAGGTTTTGGGCCTCACATCACCTACCACCTAGCCATTTGGAAGCTCCAAGCCAATTACACTAAATGCTTCAATATTAGCTACTTATATCTCTCACCTTAATAGATAATTTGGGAATTTCTTTTGGAAGGTGGAAATGAGGTTTTGGGCCTCACATCACAACCAGCTTGGACCTAGGAGCAATTCTCAAATTAGCCACATATAAGAAATTTCCCTATAACCCTAGGTGATTTCAAGCACAAACCAAAAAGAAATTAATGTCAAATGATATAAAAGTAGAACATAATCATTAGCAAATTAAATTAAAATGTTTACATGTCACTTCCCTCGAACATGATACCAACGTAACATTTTTGACCCAAGAAGCCCACCTAAGGGGCCTAGCTACTCATAATAAAGTTTAATACAAAAATAGAGAAATAAGAATGAGTATAGGAGTGAAAATCCATGATATCTTGATGGAGAATCCTCCTTCTCCACCTTTTAGTAGCAGTTACTCAAGCTCCTCCCTCCTCCAAGGTGGAATGACATGGAAATGTGGTGAAAATGGCCAAAACCCTAAAAAGGAAGGGTTTTGGGGTGGAATGGAAGCAAAATGGAGTAATGGGTAAAGTGGATGGGTGAGAGGGATGAGAGTTAGATAGCCTCATTCTCCAGTCCAAACCCAAGTATATATAGGTGGTGGGGAAGCGCTAGGTCAAATTGGGGTATATTGGGAAATGCAGTTCAAAATTGTGTTAGGTTTCCTGGTCGGCATAGCCATGCTGAACACCACATCCTTTGTGGTAGGGGTGCACCATGGTCGTGCTGGGATGGAATGATTGTGGGTGTAAAAATGGAATTTAGGTCAGGTTTGTTTTGGGTTCTATTTGTTGGTGGCATGGTTGTGGTGATCACCACGGTCATGGTGATCACCATAGACATGGTGGATAGGTGGCCACACAGCCATGCAGTGGTGCACACTCATTTTGGAGGAGGAGTGTGCTGGCCATTGTTTGGAGCATGACCATTCTGAATCATGGCGATGCAACTGTGACAGGGTGTGTGGTCATGCTGCATCCATCCTGGCACATCCATGGTAGCTTGCACGGCCTTGTTGATGATTGTTTTCTTCAATGCTCGAGTTGTGCTTCTATTGTGATTTTGAACTTGATCAATGTGGTCGTTCCTTGGCACTACAGCTGTATTGGGGTCTTCTAAGGCACTGTGTTTGAGGTTTAGATCTCCATGGATTTTTTTTAATTCGATTCTTGGTCACTAGGGGTAGGTTGGGGAAGCTCTTGTACCTTCCTTAGACTCCTCCAATGATGAAGGAACCCTAGAATCACACTTCTTCTCTTTCATAAATCCAGGTGTGGTCTAAGTACCTAAAAATATGTAAAGAACATCCATAAATGCATTTGATGATAATACACATATTAAGGGAAACGACATGCATTCTAAAAAATTTAGGTGTGATTGAAGTGCAATAAGACACAAGATAAAATCCTAAAATAGGGTTGCATCAGTTTACATTTTTGGCTAAGAGTTCCTAAACCTTTTAAATAGATAACTTTTGTGAAATTATACTACTTATCAGTTCATCATATTCACTACCTAAAGTTCTTACTCGAACATATATTTCCTCCTCAATTCATATCCTTAAAGCTAGAACACTAAAGAACTAGTCATGAGTAATCCACAGTCTTAGATTTTGTATGCATATGATTTAAACTCAAAAGTGTATATATATTATTTCACATGGATCTGTACATCATGATAATTCTTGATTTAAACTAGTCACAACTAAATAAGTTGGGCTAGATTGGAGTAAGTGATAATCTCCAATTTTGGGATGTTATCTTAGTCTTTTCTTTAGTTTTCCACACTCTTTCTTAATTAGAATTAGATATAATACCTAAATATTCCTTCTTATTGTAAATATACCATTAGACTAACTTTTCCTCTTTTTACGTGCAGAAAAAGACACAAAAAAATCATAAAAGACTCAACTAGCCTCAAGACCGCATGAGCTCAAATGGTCCCAAGACTGCATGAAGCCAATCGGTCCCGAGACCGCATGGAGTCACACGGTCCCAAGACCGCATGAAGCCAATCGGTCCCAAGACCGCATGGAGTCACACGGTCCCGAGACCGCATGGAGTCACACGGTCCCGAAACCGCATGGAGTCACATGGTCCCAAGACCGCATGAAGCTAATCGGTCCCGAGACTACATGGAGTCACACGGTCCCAAGACCGCATGAAGCCAATCGGTCCTGAGAAAGCATGGAGTCACACGGTCCCAAGACCGCATGAAGCCAATCGGTCCCAAGATCACATGGAGTCACACGGTCCCGAGACCGCATGAATCCGAACGGTCTTGAGGTCCAAACGGTCTTGAGGTCCAAACGGTCTTGAGGTTCGAATAGTCTTGAGATCAAAACGGTCTTGAGATCCAAACGATCTTGAGGTCCAAAAGGTCTCCAAACCGTTTGGACTTCAGTTAAGGCCTATAAATAAGACCCCAAGGGTCCTCAAAAAGGAAGAAAGTTTCAGACGTCCAAAGGCTGCCTCAATCACTCCAGAGCAAATCCAACTTCCATCCTCCGCCCAGGGGCTGCCGATCTGAGACCCATACTCCATCTTGAAGCTACTTTCTCTATCTCTCTCTCTCTCTGCCAAAGAAGGTAGGAAGAGGGAGATCTCATCATCGCGCAACCTGTGAAGCTGGTGGATCGTTTCTCTCTCTCCAAGGGGTTGACTTTCCTCTCTCCTTTGTGGGAATGATGATCTCTCTCTACTCGCCTCCTTCTTTGTCCTAGTTATGAGCGAGTAGTCTCCCTCACTAGGGTGCGGGGAGTAGCCCCGCTGCCCATGTTTACATATCATGTAAATGTAATCCATAATTTGCAATATAGAGTTGATATCTTTTCAGTTCAACATCAAACGTTTAATGAATGCTCGTTGCTTGATCACCAACTTATGTTATCTTTTATCTTTTAGTATGAATTGTCTACGTTTGTACTATTAGATACGAAACTCATTTGTATATTGGTTCTTGGTGCATGTATCCACCATGCATCTGTTTCGGTATCTAGGAGTGTCTTTCAAGAAGTGGAGTATACTCACCCCCATCGTTGTACTTTCATGCTATGAAATGGAATCAGTTGACGTGTGAAAGTACAACCTTGGTAAGTCGAGGAACACACTTTGAGAAGGGAATGATGCAAAGTAGTTGACCATCCGTTCGGGGATGGCCGGTGTTGCATCATTCCCACACTTCTTGTAGTTAGTTCTCCGAAAGGAAACTAGATCTACGAAGATACTAACTGACTAAAACTCTTGTTGCAGGCTATGTTTTACTTTGCATGTCTTGATCCATGTGTAGCGGTGGTGAAAACCGATCACACCCTAGTGACTTTTATCATTGTTTAACTTCTTTAAATTTACTTGCTTGCTTTATTTTCTTAGTTTAAAAACAACAAAACCAACCTTTCGGTCTAAGTGCCTACTATCAAGAGACTAAGTGAAGTTCTAATGTTTTTCATCTTGTTGTTCACAACAAGACCGTTGTTCCGAGGATTCAACCCTTAACTATACTACGATAAGACTTCCACGTATCCTAGCATACGTGGGTGGAGTTCTCAATCTAGTATAAGCAAGGCTAAACCTAAAGACTTATCATCTTTGGGATTTTTAGTTGTTGCGCGCAATTCCACGTAAGTGGAAGCTCCATCAAAAATTGGTGTAGTTGCCGGGGACAACGGAACGTTTCAATTTCATTTAGTATCTTGCTAGTTGGTTAGGGTTTTACACATTCCTTAATCATTAGTTCATATCTTCTTGAATTCATTATATCTCTGCCATCATCTAAAAGGTGTTTTCTTTTCTCTACTCAGGTAGAAAACATGTATGCAATCGTCGCATAACCTCGGATTCTCCCCTAATCCAGAGTATGACTCTGAGGTAGAGAAAAGCTTCCACCGCCGCATTAGACTCAATCGCCAAAGAGCCAGGCAAATGGATGAAGATCAACGCCAAGCTGCATTGGTGATGGAGAGGGTCAACGCCGCCATCGCCGCTCAAAGGGCACAACTCATCGCTGATACGCGTGCCCAGATTCAAGTGGAGATTCGTGCGGAAGAACAGGCCCGTATCAGAGCTAAAAATGAGGCAGCAATCCAAGCTGCTCAGTTGGAACTAAGGAACAAGCAGCTGAGGGATTATGTTGTCCCAAAGAACTATGAGGACAACCATCTGGTCTGACCTCCGATCATCCATATCTCCAACTTTGAGATTTGGACCCAATGGATCCAGATCATGCAGGGCATCTCATTCTCTGGAGGTTCTGGAGATGACTGCATGTATCATCTGAAGAGGTCTAAGGCACTGTGCCGCCTGGTCCCACAAGCCGGAGTCGCTTTTGATGCAATAATGCTTCATCTCTTTCAGTTCACTCTATATGGGAGAGCTCTGAGTTGGTATAACTCACTTGATAGGGAACCTATAATAACCACTTGGGCTCCCCTGGAAGAAAAGTTCTTGGAGAAGTTCTTTCCCCCTTCGCTGACTTATGAGATCAGGGGGCAGATCAATCACTTCTCTCAACTACCCGGAGAATCTCTTGTTGAAGCATGGGAAAGGTTTAAAGAACTTTTGCGAAAGTGCCCTCATCATGGAATATCCCAAAACCAATTGATAGAAACCTTCTATCGAGGAGTGAGTGATGATATCAAACAGTTTTTGGATTCCTCATCTGGAGGAAACTTTATGAGAAAGAATTATGAGGACGCCTGGAAAATAGTTACACTCGGAGCTGAAAATCAGTCCAACTGGGGACGATCAGCTGGCAAATGTGTCCTCAAGGTCTATAAAGCTGAAGAATCAATAGAGATGAAGGCTATTTCTGAAGCCTTGGAAACCATAGCTCATAAGCAACAAGCTCTCGAGACTTCTCTTGGAGAGTTTGACAAGAAGAAAAATCCTCTGGTTCAACAAGTCAAGGTTGCCACAGGAACATGTGAAGCCTGTTATGCATCTGACCATCCAACCCTCTCATGCGGTATGCTTTATAACGTGATGATGGATCTGCATCCACCACCACAACAGTATGAACCTATCATTGACCAGTCTGAAGAACAACTGCCAGAACAAGTCAACTCTATCCATTCCATTCATGGACAAGTCTATTATAATCCTAATCAGCCACAGAACCACCCAGGATTCCAATATGGGAACCCTGTTGGGACCGCAAATCCACAGCACCAGACACAGGGAGGATCCTCTAGTAGGTTACCACCTGGATTCCCAAACAATTTCAATCAAAATCAAGGGAACTCCATGAACAATTTCCCGAGAGCCAACTACCCCAGGAACCCATCTGCTTACTATCAGTACACTCATCCTCTGCTCCTCCATACTCAGTTACAGCAACCTCAGCTAGCATTGCCTACGCAACAACCTCAACAAGGACAACAACAAATTCCTCGGAAAAACACTCCTCCTCAGCCGGAAGATGAAATATCTTTGATAAAGCAGATGTTGTAATCCCAGCAAACTATGCTTGCTAATCAACAGGCTCAGCAGAAGGCAGTAGAAGCTCAACTCACCCAAATTGCTGCACAACTGAAGCCTCCAGCAGGCACATTTGCAGGGCAGCCCAAATCGAACCCTAGGCATGGACAGAATAGGCATGAACAGTTGAATGTTGTTACCAAGAGATCTGGACGCACTCTTCATGAAAATACAAGGATCACTCTTGATAATGATGATACACCTGCTTTTATGATGAATGAGAACCTGCAACAAGGAACAGAGAAGTCCACAGAAGGTGCAAAGAGCAAAGACAAAGAACAAGTGTCCACTGAGCCAGAAATCTTGCAATATAAACCAAGGATTCCATATCCAGGAAGACTGCGAGAAACGAAAATGGATACCAGGTTCCAAAAGTTCAAGGAGGCGATGAAAAAACTTTACATTGATATCCCGCTCCTTGATGCTCTCTCCGAGGTGCCAGCTTGGGTGAAATACCTCAAGACTCTGTTATCAAGAAAGTACATCACTGAGGAACAAGAAACTGTCAAGCTTGCCCAAACAACCTCTGACATCATCCTCAATAAAATGCCCAAGAAGAAGAAGGACCCAGGTTCCTTCAGAATTCAATGTTGCATTGGAAATGCATCTACCAAAAAGGGACTAGCTGACCTAGGGGCTAGTATATCCATTATGCCCTATTCTATGTGCAAATGATTAGGTTTTACCGAATTGCTACCTACAGCAATGACAATTCAACTAGATGACTCTACCATCACCGCACCTCTGGGGATCATTGAAGATATTCCAGTTAGGATAGGCAAGGATGCCTACATCCCGTGTGACTTCATTATCATGGATATCAAAGAAGATCTGTGATACCCAATAATTTTTGGTAGACCTTTCCTCGCTACTGCCGGGCGCTTATCGACGTTGAAGTTGGCACCATCATTCTGAGACTCGGAAAAGAAGCAATTCAATTCCGAGTTCTAAATAGCATGAAAGGCCCTAGCATCCAAGAGGAGGTCTTTCTTCTTGACGCAGTACAACAAATGTCTCAATTAGAAATATCTGAGCCTGCTGACGAACTAGAGAATGTTCTAACCGATCCGGATGTTGAATTCTCTACGAACGAACTGGTTCAACAGTGTCTGCAACACTTAGACAAGGCTGAAGAAGCACCGATGGACACTTTTGAAGAACTCAAAGCTGTCACCATTATAGAAGCAACTGAGCCACCTAAGGCCCCTGAAACGAAAACTTTACCCATGGGGCTTAAACATGTTTTCTTGGATGAAGAAAAATTATGCCCGATTATCATCAGCTCCAACCTAATGGAAGACCAGGAAGAAAGGCTTCTGGAAGAACTGAAGAAACACAGAAAGGTCATTGGATATAAGATAACTGACATGACGGGCATAAATCCTGCCCTATGCTTGCACAGACTTCCAATGGTTGAAGAATTCAAGCCATCTCACGAACATCAGAGGAAGCTGAATCCTAATCTCAAAGAGGTGGTTCGCCTAGAGGTCCTCAAATTACTTAAAGCTGGCATAATCTACCCTATCTCTGACTCCCAATGGGTCAGCCCTGTCCAGGTTGTTCCCAAAAAGGGAGGCACTACTGTCGTGCTTAACGACAAAAATGAGTTAGTACCCACCAAGACTGTAACAGGGTGGAGGATGTGTATTGATTATACGAAGCTGAATAAAGCCACGGGGAAAGATCACTACCCTCTACCCTTTCTCGATGATGTCTTGGAGCATTTAGCTCATCAGAAATATTTCTGCTATCTTGATGGTTATTCCAGGTTCTACCAAATACCCATACACCCGGAAGACCAGGAAAAAATTACCTTCACCTGCCCTTTTGGGACATATGCCTTTAGAAGAATGTCGTTCGGGTTGTGTAATGCACCCACTATGTTCCAACGGTGTATGTCCGCCATCTTCACAGGATTAACTGAATCCATCATGGAAGTGTTTATAGATGATTTCTCAGTTTACGGAGATTCCTTTGATAACTGTTTAATCAACCTTGGACAAGTTCTACAACATTGCGAGGAAACGAACCTTATCCTGAATTGGAAGAAATGCCATTTCATGGCAACTGAAGGTGTCATCCTCGGGCACAGGGTGAGCGACAGCGGAATCGAGGTCGATAAAGCAAAAATTGATGTCATCTCAAAGTTGTCGCCACCGAAAGATATAAAGGGAGTAAGGGCTTTCTTGGGTCATGTGGGATTCTACAGAAGATTCAACAAAGATTTTTCAAAGATAGCAAAACCTATGACCCAACTCCTGACTAAAGATACTGAGTTCATCTTTAACCAAGAATGCATGCAAAGCTTCTCCACCCTTAAAAATGCTTTAATTTCTGCACCTATTCTGAGAGCCCCAGATAGGTCGCAGCCATTTGAAATCATGTGCGACGCAAGCGATTACGCTATAGGGGATGTTCTAGGACAGCGGATTGACAAGAAACCCTACGTTATCTACTATGCATCCAAAACGCTAGATGAAGCACAGAAAAACTACACTACCACAGAGAAGGAATTTCTGGATGTCATCTACACGTTTGAAAAATTCCGCTCCTATTTGATTGGATCTAAGGTCATCGTTTACACCGACCACTCCGCCATTCGATACCTGATTCAGAAACAAGATGCCAAACCTAGGCTTATCCGCTGGGTGTTGATGCTTCAGGAATTTGACTTGGAAATTAAAGATAAAAGTGGAGTAGAGAACATTGTAGCCGATCATCTCAGCCGTATCGAAGTTGAAGATGACGATAAAATCCCTATCCGGGATTCTCTTCCAGACGACCAGCTTATGAAGGTTATTCATGGATTCCCTTGGTATGCGGATATTGTCAATTATCTTGCTACAGGGATTATTCACCCCTCCGCTTCCTACCATGACAAAAGGAAGTTCCTCCATGATATAAAGTAATATTATTGGGATGAACCCTACCTATTTCACCTATGTGCTGACGGACTTTTCCGTCGTTGCTTGCCAGAAGAAGAGATTACCCCTGTCCTAGAGCATTGCCATTCAGGACCTACGAGGGGCACATGAGCACAAAGAAAACCGCTATAAAAGTTCTGCAGTCTGGCTTCTTCTGGCCAACCATAGCAAAGGACTCTTATGATTTTGTGAAATCTTGCAATAAATGTCAATTTTCTGGCAACATATCCAAAAGGGACGAAATGCCCCTCACAATGTGGCAAGAAATTGAGCTTTTCGACGTGTGGGGGGTAGACTATATGGGACCTTTCCCTTCCTCCTATGGATTCTCTTACATCTTGGTTGCGGTGGACTATGTCTCAAAGTGGGTCGAAGCTATACCCACCGTGTCCAGCGACTCCAAACCAGTTGTTAAATTGTTCAAAGATATTATTTTCCCCAGATTTGGAGTCCCCAGAACGGTCATATCAGATGGCGGGACCCATTTCCTGGAATGAAGTTTTGAAGCCCTGCTGAAAAAGTACGGAGTCAACCACAAAGTAGAAATGCCTTACCATCCACAGACAAATGGTCAGGTTGAGGTATCAAATAGACAACTAAAGGCAATTCTAGAAAAAATAGTGAACAGAAACCGCACTGATTGGTCCACCAAACTTCCCGATGCCCTTTGGGCATACTGAACAGCCTATAAAACACCAATCGGTACAACCCCGTTCCATTTGGTGTATGGGAAGTCATGTCATCTTCCAGTAGAGCTGGAACACAAACCCTGGTGGGCCATCAAACAACTAAATTTTGATCTTAAAAGTGCAGGAGAGAATAGACAACTCCAGTTGCAGGAGCTAGAAGAGCTCTGAATGACTGCCTATCAGAGTGCCAGAATCTATAAGGAGCATACCAAAAGGTGGCACGACGGTCATCTCAAGAGAAAAGACATCACCGTCAGCGACAAAGTACTCCTTTTCAACTCCAAGCTCAAGTTGTTTCCCGAAAAACTTCGAATAAAATGGTCTGGGCCCTTCACCATAAAGCATATTTATCCAACTGGAGTTGTCATAATTGTCGACAACAACGGAGGAGAAAGGACGATCAACGGTCATCGTTTAAAAAAATACTACACTCCGACAGACAAAATGCCAAGACAAACCATTGAAATAAAAGATGCCACGCCGTCAGCATAACAACGTCACATCTTCGTCGAGCCAGCGATGTAAAACCCAGGCGCTACTTGGGAGGCAACCCAAGATTTCAGTTTCTTCCTTTACTTTCAGTTCTTTTAATTACCCTAGGTTTATCTTATGAAATTATTAAAAAAAGTGCATATAACCAAAACAAACAAAACAATAAGCAAAATCAAATAACACAAAAAAATCATATAACCAACACAAACATAAAAATATAAAAATTTGTTCGACCTTAACCCTACCAAATGGTCCCGAAACCGTTTGGGACCAAACAGACTTCAAACTGTTTGGAACCAAACGGTCTTCACACCGTTTGGGACCAAACGATCTCGAAACCGTTTGGGACCAAACGGTCTTCAAACCATTTGGAACCAAACAGTCTTCAAACTGTTTGGAGCCAAACGGTCTCGAAACTGTTTGGGACCAAACGGTCTTCAAACCGTTTGGAATCAAACGGTCTTGAAACCGTTTGGAGTCCAAACGGTCACTAAACTGTTTGACCTAGGGTTTTTATCAGGTCAACCCCCTATTTCCTATAAATATAAACCCTACCCCCTCATTTTTCTCTCTTCGACTCTCGAACACTCTCGAGCTTCTGTGAAAGTGTTGTTCCATTGCCTTCGTCTCCTTGCTCCTGCGCGGCTCGCCTCCATCGACCTGCTTCCCCTACTCCCGTGCGACCTCGCCTCCGCCCTCCGCTTCACGGTCGTCGCCTCCGCTTCCGACTGCAAGGTAGTCCAGCCACCGCGGCAACCTGGCCAGCCATTTCACTTCTGCAACCTTCTTTACCGCCGTCAGTAACTTCGACGCCGCCGCGGCGTTTCCCCTTCTCCTTCGCCGCCTTCGTCTTCATTACCGTCGGCTCCGCCGCAATCCTCTTGATCTTTGTCTTTATCACCGACGGCTCCTTCCATCGCCGCCTTCGTCTTCATCGCCGGCGCCTCCGCCTTCCCTTCGCCGGCTGTTACCTGACGTTTCTCCTTCTTCAAACCATTTGGAACCAAACGGTCTTCAAACCATTTGGAACCAAATGGTCTTCAAACTGTTTGGAACCAAACGGTCCTGAAACCATTTGGAACCAAATGGTCTTCAAACCGTTTGGCTTTCTCATATATATATATATATATATATATATATATAACCACATAAATACAAATAAAATCCAAATTTTTCTAAAACATGTTGTTCTAACTCATGATTTCCCATTTTGCAGATATGGCATCACCAGCAAAGGAGGCCACCAGATCTGAAAATGCTCAAATCTGGACCAATGAGCAACTGAGGGCAGATCAAGCCAAACTCCAGCAGATCGTTGACGACTACAAAAGGACTGGAAAGGCCCCTCCAAATGTCAAAATGATGCAAGTCTTGTGCAACCTTGATCGCCTCAACAAGTGCCTAGCTGAGGCACCTGAAGAAGAAATTGAAATTTCTTCCGATGATGATGAAGGCTCGGAATACAAGCCAAACTCCGAGGAGGAATCCCCAGTCGAAGAACAAACGGGGAAATGCAAGGTCCAAGAAACTGCAACCGGACAGTCCTCCAAGAAACAAGCCAGAAAGAAAGTCCGGCCTGCCTCTGCTAGGGACCAACCCCTTGCAACACCTACCACCACCATCCATGTTACCACCCCCACCTTCTCCATTCTCACCACCACTGCGCCCCCGCCAGAAAACCTTTACATCCACACCATCCCATCCATCGACAAAATCCTGAAACCTACAAAGTACGTCTGCTCAAGCGTACTACTGAAGATGGGGATCTATGACAGAGTCCTCACAATGCTCGACACCGCCAACTTATCCAGACTCTATTTCATCCCCGAAATCTCTTATGTCGATCCCACCACAGAATTTTTTACCCATCTTACTAAAGAAATGGTGGACATTGCACACAGAGCAAGGGATGGTGGTGATCGTCGGATGGTCACCAAGCTCTTTGGGAATGACATTGTGATAACAGAAAATCTTCTAAATGAAATCTTCATTGACAATCCAGAGTAGCTCAAAAAAGGCGGAGATGTAGGAACAGAGATCTACCCGTTTAATAAACACACCTTCTGGAAGTCACTAACAGGGATCCCAAGCTACGAGCCAAAGACATGTAAAGCCTCTAATATTCACTCAGGGTTCGTGCGCACGCTTCACAAAATCATTACCAGTGCACTGTTCCCCAGATTAGAGGGAGGAAACGTTATTTCTACTGACCTCTTAATCCTATGGTCAATCCTGCATGGAAAGCCGGTCAACATCGTACGGCATTTGATACAAAAGTTCTCCAACTACGCCATAGGAAAGGAAATTTGCATGGGGGCCATGTCACATCCATCATAAAATACCTCAAGATGGACAGACCCCTACCGCGCTGCACGCAAATAAAGGGCGACATCCTTACTAATGAGCAAACCTTGAAGAACTCCTTTATTATTAAGGAAAAGGATGAGAAACTATATTATGTCTTCTGCCCTACAGTCAAGTCATCCAGAACTCTCCTCCCGCTTCCGGAGCTCACAAATTATGACACAGAAAAGCTCATGTTCTCTAACGAGGAGCTTACACACCTCTTAGCTTCGGTTAAAGCAACTGAAAAGAAAGCAAAAGTGGGACTGACGAAGCTAAGTATCACAGCCTTGGCAGCTCGACCATAAAAAATACCTGCAAAACGACCTTCCAGAAGGTAGTTGCAGGCACAACAGCTGTCGGGGACACCGACATCAAGGCCACATCCAGAGGCCGACCCCCTCTAAGAAGAAAACATCACCACCTCATCAATCTACTCTTTCATTAAGAGTCTGAATGATCAGCTAACCGCCACCACCACTCCATCCTCCACCTTTCCAACATCCACCACTCTTCCTTTCTTCACCACATCTATGCAACCACCCGCATCCTCTTCCTCACCCCTTTTTCCTTTGGGCTCTCCTTTCTCCACCCCTATGCCCGACTTTACCGCTTTCCCCTTCACCTCTACAATCTCTACCCCATCACTATCACTCCCACCACTTTCACCTGAGATACCACCACCTTTCATATCCACCACCACCCCAATACCGTTGGTGACCCCATCCGTAGTCACCACACAGTTCGGGGCACCATCAGTGTCTTTTCCACAAGACACTACCACCCTCCCACACAGACCTCAGCCACCCCACCCTTCCGCCTCTGGGGTCCCCTTTCCCAATATCGGTGAGGAATTCGGACGACAATTTGACGTCATCTGAAACCTCCTCACTGATCCTTCTAACATTTTACATTCTATTTTTTCTTACGTGAAGGGATTATCGAAACAGGTGGCCACGATCGACGAACAGAACCGCGCCCTTCCCAACATCATCCAAGGTTTTCAGCAACGCCAAGATGTGGTGGCTACGCAAGTTGATCACATCAACAGTCACTTCAACAACCTGCCCGAGCTGGTCCTTGGAGCGAAGCGCCAGCAAGAGGTGATGGCTACGCAAGTCGATGAGATCTCTACGCAGACTCAACCTATGCCTGAGATTCTCGGCAAGCTCAAGCAGCAACAAGCAGCTTTTAGCACGCGCTTGGACACCATCAGTAGCACCCTCACACACCTAACCAATCGCCAAGAGGAGTCAACCAATAATGGAATCCAGCACCTCCGTGCTCAAGTAACAGATCTCACAGCACGACTCTTCTCCGCCGAGGGACGATATAACGACCTCAAAAAAACACACGACGCACTACTCAAAACACACGAGCATGTGCAAGTGGATTTCTATGAGTTACAAGCCACCCATCGACGATGCAAAAGGACCGCACACCAAAAGCCAGCAGAAAAGGCAACAGATGACAAAGATGGCGACAGCAATGACAAAGAAGACTTTGACTCTTCTTCTGACTCTAACAACGATACTACCTCCTCAGATGACAAATCTGATGATGGGGAGGATCCTGGCCAAGCAGCAGAACCTTCTCAAAAATGTTATGACAAAGGTCACCAAGAAGGTGGACACCTTCCCAAGTCCCCCACTCACAACGACAATGTAAACATGTCATATGGGGACCAATTCCTTGACTACTCTAATTTGGGATCCATTGGGGAGTCTACTAAAAATGTAGCTTTCACTGAGTTCCACCACTATCTATTAGGAACCAACGCAAGCCCACCCGCAACAACCGCTCAACCTTTCTCTGCACTTGACCCATCAGTGTCTTCCCCCCATGACCAGGACGAGGCAGAACGAGTAAGCTTAGACACATATGAAGACCTCGATTCTGCCTCTGACTCGGAAGACGATCTATAAAGCTATGAAGAAGCCTTGGTACTACCTTCTCCCCCCCCCCCCCCGCAGAATCTTCCCCCGCCGCCACCACTACTGCACAAAATGCATGATTTGGATATGGTGGCCATCTCCACATTAGATGCTCAGGACATCTTTATACTGAACACTATTGTCGACGATGCAAAAGCGGGGGAAGACATCATCTACTATAACACCAAAACTAACCGCAAGTTGACACGAGAAGACTTCCACAACATCCTGCGACCACGGTCCACGATGCCAATGGCAATCTTCCATGTCCTTCTTGCCAACTGTATCGAAGTGTACAAAAGCTCTAAAAGGCAGCAAACAATTTTTAACGCCTCACCTGCTCTATCTATCGGCCTGTTATACAAAGATATACGAGTAAAATCCATAGAGAGGTTTCATGCCGGTTTAGCACGGCGGGCACGTTATCTCACAGTGCCCTTCCAAGTTTCAAACCACTGGCTTTTTATGATAGTAGACACTGAGGCTCGGGACGCCAAGGTTTATAATTTTTGCAGCACTGAGCTACCTACCAGTACAATAAATTTTGTTGGTGAAGAAGCAGGTGAAGCACGATGCATACCATTCTGGCTTCTCAAGTTAATCTGGGCTGCACGCCCATCTCTCCACCAAGACTGGAGCCAACCCTGGTTCCAAATTATCAACCCACATGTTCAAGCTGCTAAGGGATCTGGGGACTGTGCTTTTTGCACCATCCATCACATCCAAGCATTGAACCAAGAAATCCCTTTTGCTGATCTAGTCGCTGAAGATTTTCACTCCTTATGAGGACGTTACGCCATGGAACTCATTTGTGATAGAAGGTTCTTCAAGGATCCGACAATGGCACCGGATGACATCCCTCGTTACCTCTTTTCAGCAATACAACGCCCGCAAAGGCGACCTTTCTGACAAACTTTGAAAGAGCCGAAGCAATCTAAAGCAACAGCCACAACTCCCGAGCAAAGAAAAAGTGACATAGATCCTTTGTCTTCCATAAAACCAACTTTCCCGGACTTTGACCTCAATGCTTGCAAAGGTCTCTCCGACATTGAACTACGTCTTATCATGTCGAGGCTCTCCGCCGAGAAAGATGAACTCGTATACATGTCTGGCAACATTCTAATAATGGCAGACACGCTTCGAGAGACTATACAGTTTAAAGGATCTCTCGCCATCAGCTTAATGGCCGCTTATCAATTTCTCCTCGGCCAAAATAACCCCACAACATATATGGCGTCACCATACATGAAGGATGATCTTTTAAAGCTAAAGAACTTTGGAACAACTGAAGCGCTGATCTCCTTTCTACAACAGACAACGCCGAAATTCATCATGCTACCCTTCCTTTATCACGAGCATTGGATGCTCCTGGCAACAAAACTACCAGAAGGAACAACTACAATCTATAACAGTTCTGACAGCCAGTACAATCCACGACAGAGGAATTATGTCATGACACCAAAGATGCCCACAGAGGTAGTAGCAAAGGAATGCGCTGAAAAATTAATCGCCTTTTTAAATCAGCATTCACGGGCTTATGGCAAAGAACATTTTCACCGCCCAACCTTCAACCACAAATGTCCACAGCAAATTCTCCATTAAAATGACTGTGGCTTCCATGTCCTCTACTGGATGTACACCATCATGACCCTTCAAATACCAGTAGAGGATATGACAGATGTGGATTACCACGCCCTTCGCGGAAAGTTCGCTGCTGACCTACTCCGCACACACGGCGCAAACAAAGGATTAACAGAAGCCTGATGCCCTTGTCCTTGTACTTCTCATCCTATCACCTTGACACTCTGCGGACATAGTGAGTGATAAGTTGGGGGGGAGTACATTGGACAAGGGCAAGGTATCATTTCTACAAACCTTTCTTCTCAATTCTCCCTTCTCTTTATTTTTGTATAAATTCTTTTACACTTTTAGTCTTTGTTTTTTTTGTTTTAGATTTCCTAACATTAAACCCCACTCATATAGAATATCATCGCTCTTGGACCAAGATCAACCCCTGTTGACTTAAGAATCCAGTAGTCCTCAAGAATAAGAATAATAATAGCATAAAGGCATGTAACGACGAGTTAATAAATTTCCTTCACACTTGACTTTCATGATTTTGCTTCAGTTCTACATTAGACTCTTCAACAGGTCAATATCAAAGCCGAAGCAAGACAAATATTCTCAAGGATGGGAGGGAAATCAGTGAAATCCAAATCAAGGAACCTCACAAGTGGACCACCAACCAGAAAATAAGTGCATGTCGGGAAATTCTAAGAACAATTTTCTTCTTTTTAATAAAAGAGGCTTGGCCGCCCAACCAAAAACCCAAATATCCAAATCCCAAGCCTGTGAGTTTTTGAATAAAAGCCAGAGTGTTGAATAAAAACATGAGAGTTGTGCCATGCATAAGGACTTATATGAAGAACCGATAAAGGTCTCACCCGGCCGGTACATTCAGCTGCCCTCACAAAGGCAGATATGTCGTGCCCGGTAGTGAGATCCTAAGGTCTCCAAATATATGAAAAGGCTAATAAAGGGCTCACCCGGCCGGTACATTCAGATGCCCTCATGAAGGCAGATGTGTCATGCCCGATAGTGAGTTCCTAAAAGCATAGATAAACCATCTCCCGCTAAAAGGGAGAGTTACACAAAATCCCTTAGCCAACCCTCATAACCACTCTAGTTTCCGATAGGTTTTCAAAAGAAGTACAAAGCTGATTAGAGTCAATGACATGCACATAATAACATTAGGAAAAAGGTGGTCCCAATATGAGCTACATGATTTAGAGGAAACCTGAGATCCGCGCAACTCTCTATACCTGAAAGAATTAAGGCAAGCAGAAGCTCTAATATGACCTCAGGAGATCTCTGATTTAGAACTGAAGCAAGGCTATGGAAATCTTAACTAAATAAAATCACCTCACCTTTACATGCCTCATCTCTATCTAGCTTGAGGACAAGCTAGACTCTAAGTTAGGGGGGGTGATAACCTCCAATTTTGGGATGTTATCTTAGTCTTTTCTTTAGTTTTCCACACTCTTTCTTAATTAGAATTAGATATAATACCTAAATATTCCTTCTTATTGTAAATATACCATTAGATTAACTTTTCCTCTTTTTACGTGTAGAAAAAGACACAAAAAAATCATAAAAGACTCAACTAGCCTCAAGACCGCATGAGCTCAAACGGTCCCAAGACCGCATGAAGCCAATCGGTCCCGAGACCGCATGGAGTCACACGGTCCCAAGACCGCATGAAGCCAATCGGTCCCGAGACCGCATGGAGTCACACGGTCCCGAGACCGCATGAAGCCAATTGATCCCAAGACCGCATGGAGTCACACGGTCCCGAAACCGCATGGAGTCACACGGTCCCAAGACCGCATGAAGCCAATCGGTCCCGAGACCGCATGGAGTCACACGGTCCCAAGACCGCATGAAGCCAATCAGTCCCGAGACCGCATGAAGCCAATTGGTCCCGAGACCGCATGGAGTCACATGGTCCCAAGACCGCATGAAGCCAATCAGTCCCAAGACCGCATGGAGTCACACGGTCCTGAGACCACATGAATCCGAACGGTCTTGAGGTCCAAACGGTCTTGAGGTCCAAACGGTCTTGAGGTCCGAACGGTCTTGAGATCCAAACAGTCTTGAGATCCAAACGGTCTTGAGGTCCAAAAGGTCTCCAAACCGTTTGGACTTCACTTAAGGCCTATAAATAAGACCCCAAGGGTCCTCAAAAATGAAGAAAGTTCCAGACGTCCAAAGGCTGCCTCAATCACTCCAGAGCAAATCCGACTTCCATCCTCTGCCTAGGGGCTGCCGATCTGAGACCCATACTCCATCTCGAAGCTGCTTTCTCTCTCTCTCTCTCTTCGCCAAAGAAGGTGGGAAGAGGGAGATCTCGCCATCGCGCAACCTGTGAAGCTGGTGGATCGTTTCTCTCTCTCCAAGGGGTTGACTTTCCTCTCTCCTTTGTGGGAATGATGCTCTCTCTCTACTCACCTCCTTCTTTGTCCTAGTTATGAGCGAGTAGTCTCCCTCACTAGGGTGCGGGGAGTAGCCCCGCTGCCCATGTTTTCATATCATGTAAATGTAATCCATAATTTGCGATATAGAGTTGATATCTTTTCAGTTCAACATCAAACGTTTAATGAATGCTCGTTGCTTGATCACCAACTTGTGTTATCTTTTGTCTTTTAGTATGAATTGTCTACGTTTGTACTATTAGATACAAAACTCATTTGTATGTTGGTTCTTGGTGCATGTATCCACCATGCATCTATTTCGGTATCTAGGAGTGTCTTTCAAGAAGTGGAGTATACTCACCCCATCGTTGTACTTTCATGCTATGAAATGGAATCAGTTGATGTGTGAAAGTACAACCTTGGTAAGTCGAGGAACACACTTTGAGAAGGGAATGATGCAAAGCAGTTGACCATCCGTTCGGGGATGGCCGGTGTTGCATCATTCCCACACTTCTTGTAGTTAGTTCTCCGAAAGGAAACTAGATCTACGAAGATACTAACTGACTAAAACTCTTGTTGCATGCTATGTTTTACTTTGCATGTCTTGATCCATGTGTAGCGGTGGTGAAAACCGATCACACCCTAGTGACTTTTATCATTGTTTAACTTCTTTAAATTTACTGGCTTGCTTTATTTTCTTAGTTTAAAAACAACAAAACCAACCTTTCGGTCTAAGTGCCTACTATCAAGAGACTAAGTGAAGTTCTAACGTTTTCATCTTGTTGTTCACAACAAGACCGTTGTCCCGAGGATTCGACCCTTAACTATACTACGATAAGACTTCCACATATCCTAGCATACGTGGGTGGAGTTCTCAATCTAGTATAAGCAAGGCTAAACCTAAAGACTTATCATCTTTGGGATTTTTAGTTGGTGCGCGCAATTCCACGTAAGTGGAAGCTCCACCAGTAAGTAATATTGATTTTTGAATATTGATAAAATGGATATACATTTTTTTAATTAAAACAAAAATGGATAAGATTAAGTGGAGTACGGATAGCTTACATTAGAATTGGAAAAACTAACACATGATATAGCATGAGGATCAAGATTTAAAAGCTACCTCATTGAACTCCCTATAACTCAGAAAACAACAAACATTCTCAATAAAACAAATGTCACACTACTAAGAAAAAGGTTGATGAATAGAACTAAAAGAAGATATTTTTAGTGGTCCCTAAATATTGATTCCACCTACAAGTCATCATATTATTACATAAATTATTTCAATGACTAATTGAGCCAAGTAGCCTCTTATGATCTTCTAGCTTACATGTATAAGTAGGTATATACAACATTGTATAATTATTATGTGTTTTCTTTTATTCCAAACAAAAGATGAGGTCTTGTACTCACTAAAATTACCAAATTGTAGTTATGCTACATTGGGAATAGTTTTTATGTCATTGTAATGATTAAATTTCATGTTTGTAGACTATCAAAAATAGAGTAATCAATAAGTAGGCCTAGGAGGTTTCGTATTTGGAAATGGATTGAACTCTAGGTAAACCTCAACCTTGGAAACTAAAATGTTGGACATATAAGGGAAAAAATTCAATCAAAATGCTTACATACATACATACATTTCATGCATTACAAACGCTTAGGAGAACAAACTTTTTTAGTTGAATGTCTATGATGTAGCTATCATTTTGGTAGTCTAGACTTGTAATGAACCATGTACTGATATGAAAAAAATGAGCACATCAAATGTATTTGATCAACTTCTATGTATATCGAATGCATATTTTTTACAATTGTTTGTTATATGTCATGAGGGCCATCATGTGATGATTGTAAAAGTGATATTTTGTACTTGATTTGATTATTAACAAAAGAAATTCCACTTATTTTGTTTGTTTCACGCGACAATGAATAATCCTAAAATTTCATAAGAGTATTTTGACTCAATGATGTATGGTTTAGGCTAAGGACCTAAACCTAAGATCATATGTATAATAAGAGTATTTATTCTTGTTATATTCCTAGTCAGTTGTTATTGTGGATATTATAGGATGTATGGTGAGTGATGACTACCTCTCTTTAGTCAAAATATTGGATATCAACTCAGATACATATCGAGATTCAGTGGATAACTACGTCTCTTTAGTCATACATGGTGAGTGATGACTATGTCTCTTTTATTTGGTTATTGTGGATATGGCATTTAGGTCATGGTCATGTGATCTAAAAAATGATGTATCATTATTTTGATTTTGATCAAAAGCTATGTAACATGTATTTGTCTTGCAAGACATGCCTCTCTCTATTCATTCTCAGAGTAAAATTTTAATTACCTAGTTATAATAGGATGATGTGATGACATCATCGATGGAACATGGTGGAGAGGAGGAGATTATCAGAATCCCACTTTAAAGGGGATGGTCCTTGAAGGGTTCATAATCAAGACAACACGACAAATCAACAATAACACAAGAGCTTCCCAAATCAGGGACTTCTAATAGGCCGACTAATTTGCCTGAGCAGGCAACTAGAAACCCCGAATGGGTTGATTTAGGATTGTATTTAATGTGAATATTTTGGGTTTTTTTCGACAACACTTGTTGAGTCAAGTTGTTGTACTAGTTACCATATCATGTTCTTATCACATGTGTTGATTGTTATAGTATATGATATGTATAATAATGTATATGTAATGGTGATTGGATAGACATGGATATATCTATAAATCCCTAAATATGAAATCAATGTTGAGTATACCTTCCAAGTGCAATACACATAAAAACCGTGTTCAACTAAGTGTAAAAATGTGATGTCTAGTACCCGTCTACCTAGGGGAAGTGTGATAATAAGTATGGAGAACTGCCAAGCAGGGTGAATATCTTATTGTGGTATACTTGGGTTGACTTCACTAGGTGATCTTAATAATATTAACAACCTACAAGCATAAAGATGAAATATATTTCATATGATGATTTTTTGACATGGAGTTGTGCAATCATTTATCCAAGAATTGCATATGCAATTGTAATTGTTACCTACCTCTATAATTTAGTTGTGAGTGGTCATCTATAGTTGGCTCATGACAATGTATATTGGATCTTGACTCACTAGTATTGCTTGTTGTAATCTTTTGAATTAATAGTGAGGGCCATTAATTTGAATAAAATTACGGGAGCATAATTTATGAAAATCCAAATTAATTTTGTCAAATCATATTTTTAGAATCAAATTAATTTTTAAATCAATTTATTGATTTGTATAAATTTTCTTCTATGTAGATCAATGGAAAACACAAACAACCATTTTCCTTAATGGAATAATGTAATGAATTGTTCAGGATGCTGAGAATTGTTGTCACACATGACTATAAGCTCTATGTCTTAGATACGCCACTACACAATGAACAAACTCTGAATGCGCCTAGAGTGGAAAAGGTAGCTCACAAGAAGAAACTATATGATGCTATGGACATCAAATTCCTCATGTTTTTCTACATGTGTCATGAGCTTCAAAAGAAATATGAGTATGGATTTTATTAAGATGATAACACATCTCAAGAACATGTATACAGAATAAGCAAGGCAGGAGAATTATGATGCTTCCAAGGTTTTGTTTAAGCAAAACATAGAAGAAGGAGATCCAACTAGACCCCATGTACTCAAGTTAATTGGGTATGTGTAAAGTCTTGCAAGACTATAATGTCCTTTTAGTCGAGAGTTGGCCAAAGATGTAATCGTGGAATCGTTGTGGGATTAGTATAAGAAATTTGTCATGAATTACAACATGAAAAATTTTGATAAGACATTGATGGATATACTTGGCATGTTGAGAACTATTGAGGGGAAAATGAAAGACAAGCCCAAATTTGTGGTGATGTTCAAAAAAGGGAAAGGAAAGTCTAAGGGAAAAGGAAATGCTAAGAAAGATTCTAAAGCTATCCAAAAGTCTTCTGCACTAAGTCAAAAGAAGGAGAGTCTAGTAGAGGCAATTGTTACTAGGTTGGACACCATAAGAGAAATTGAACTCTCTACCTTGAAGAACTGAAGAACACAAAGAAGGGATAGAGAAATCCTCTTTGTCTATACATGTTATACAAATAAACTTGTCTACTTGTTTGTCATGGGTATTGGATAGCAAATGTGGATCTCATACATGCTCAAATATGTAGGATATGAATAGAAGTGGACCTTTAAACAAAGGGGAAATGGAAATACACGTTGTAAATGGAGCAAGCATTCTTGCAACTATGGTAGGTACCTATTGTTTATCTCTTCCCAGCTTATAATATTGTTAAAGAATTATTATTATGTACATGCAATAAATAGAAACATTATTTGTGTATCTTCTTTGGAGAAGAATAGTTTTGAGTTTCTAAGAAAGAATGGTCATACATTTTTAATCATTTTGCATATGCATCATACTCTATAATGTGTTAGAGTTGATGGCTATTTTAGTGGAACCGAGCGTGTTTACATGGGAACTCTAACATGTATATGATGTTTACATAAAGGGAGTGAGGGAAGAGAGAGGATAACATGTGATAAATGTGAAGGCAGTGGCTAAATTGGTTGGTTGGTGAGGCTAGTAGTTTCTAGGTTGGATAATAATGTCATACTTGTTGATTCAGTCAAAAGGAGACAGATATCCCATTTAATGTTACCTATTTTCCCTACAGTCTGAATATCATTGCATCACGCCTCAACATGTTGAGTTATTGCTGATTGGTATTTTGTGTGTTGGTAGGGGGAGAAAGGAAAGACGTAGAAAGGTGAAAAGAACAAAGAACTACGTCCCATACTAGATAAAAAACAACATACCATGGAAGTGACTAGATCTTTTATGGCAGTGTTCAACGTCTTATGGTATTTACTATTAGATATTGAGACCCATGTATACAACATAAATACCAAGAAGTTAAAACCCAATTATTCATACAAAACTTATCTTTGTCATTGTGAGAAGTGCATTTCTAGACTCCATAAAGATGGTTATCTTGACCCTTTTGATTTTGAGTCAACAGAGACTGGTGAATATTGTTTATTGGGCAATATGATAAAATCACCTTTTACTAGAAACAATGAGAAAGCAAGTGACTTATTAAGAGCCTTACATTTTGATGTGTGAGGACCTTTTTGCACAAGTTCTAAAAATGGGTACTAGTACTTCATCACTTAGATTGATGGTTTCAGTAGATTTTGATATGTGTAACTTATGAAAAACAAATTTGAGTCCCTTAAAAGGTTCAAAGAATTCACAAATGTAGTAAAAATCAACTTGGAAAAAGAATTAAAGCGCTTTGAACATTTCGAAGTGGTGAATATGTATATCAAGAGTTTGAGGCCCTTCTAAGGAATTGTGGTATTGTATCACAATGGACTCCACCTAGAACACCACAACCTAATGGAATATCAGAAAGAAGAAATCATACCTTGTTGGACATGGTACGATCAATGATGAGTTTAGTTTATCTTCCAATTTCCTTTTCATGACATGCTCTTGAAACCGTCGTGTTCACACTTAATTGAGTACCTTCCAAGTCTATCAGAAAGACATCACACAAGAATGGAATGTGAAACATACCAACATGTCTTTCATGAAAGTTTGGGAATGTGAAGCTTATGTCAAGTACATGTTCTATGAGATGCTTGGACCCAAATCGGATCATTGTATCTTTGTTGGGTACCCTAAGGGAACTAGGGGATTATTATTTATATATTCAATCTGAAAACAATATGCTTGTTTCCAGAGATTTTGTATTACTATAAAAGGAATTTATTTCCATAGGAACTAATGGGAGGGAAATAGAACTCAAAGAAGTTGAAGACTAATAAGATAATATTGAACCTATGGAGGTAGATAACACTAGTACATTTTTTTATCTCTGTTGTCACTTTTATTAACGTTGGTTCCCAATGGAAATCGATAGTACATACTGATCGGTCTAAATTGCACGTCTGAAAAGGAGTGGATCTAGAGTAGTGGGAATCTTAAATTTATAACCTGACACTCAGGCCCCCGCAACTATTATATGGGGTCTGATGTAGTAATCGTGGTCGATCCATAGGGACGAGGGTGTTAAATGCTAAGAATGTAGAATCTTGGCTCAGTTACACCAACCAAGAAGATATAATGAGATTGTGTTCCCTAAGGAACGATGTTGCATCAACCAAACAAAACAAGTAAAAGAAAGGATAAGAAAACAAAATCAGAGAACAAAAGCAAACAAGTGCATTGTAATAGATATGGATGGGAACTTGGATCAGGTTTCACCTATAAAAGATCTCTCACCAACACAAAATACTCACATCCTTTGTATGCTCCTAGAAAGGTTACAAGCAATCATCAATATGTTTGTTCCCTCCTCTCTTGAGTTTAGGATAGATCTAGATAAGGTTACCTCTCTCTCGAGAAGGCAAACAAACAATCGCAAAGATAAACATTGTTCATTAGCTTTAGCATTCCAATATTCTCATGCATTCATGCAACTCCATAACATTAGATAAGCTTAGCATTACTCTTTAGAGGCACTAACAATTAAACATCACAAGATGATAGCTAATCATGCAACTTAAGAAATAAGAACAAGTTTATGGAGATAACCATATCTAAGAGCATATATATTCAAATGGGTGCAAGTATATACATGTTGGGAGAGCCTTAGTAGCTACTCCCAATCCAATCTATGAGTTTATCCACTCATGGTGTTGAGAAGAATTATGGATTTACAAGGTACAATGACATAGAATGCTACTGAAGAAAAGAGGGAGAAGATGATAGTGAAGAGAATGGGTGCAAGAAGGGGAAATGGGGATACACCGAGTATATCTACAAGATTTCCACAACTGATGGTCTGTAGATCCTCGCTGAGTTCTGGAAGGTGGTGATGAAGACCTGACAGACAAATAGGGATACACTGAGTATATCCATAGGATTTCCACAACTGATGGTCTGTAGATCCTCGCTGAGTTCTGGAAGGTGGTGGTGAAGACATGCCCTCTATCCTCCTTCCTTCGTCATAGTACGTGGAGAAAGTAGGAAAATATAAAAGGGGTAGTGGACTCCTTGGACTTCTATCCTCATTGTCCACCAACTGATGGCAAAGGCGGGTGTCGACGGTGGCCTTCTTCCCCAGTAGAACTTCATGGTCCTCTATGAAAACACAACATTTTGCAATATTTTCAAACATCCTATGTTTATAGGGCTCAATGTAGTGTCCTATAGAGAGAACTTTCCTTGTGCCCCAAGTATATGAAGTACCTACCTCAGGGTCATATGAGAAATGGTTCTGAATGACTATTCACTCAAAGTGGCCATCGGCTGCAGGCCATCGGGTGATGTTGGCTCATAGTGGGACCTTTGGTTGGTGAATCTGGATAGTCGTTGGTTGTCATCTGGGGTGACAATCAATTAGTCAGATCTGATGGTTTCTCAGCTTGGCCATCTATAGAGGGACATCAGATGATGGGTCTGCTGTAAGAAGTGGGATCCCATAGGGGAACCACTCCCTACTAAAATAAAAAGGCAACAACCCAAACCAAACACCAACATAAATTTTTTGCCAAAGGGATGAAAATAATTTAATCAACATGAATGTATCATAACACCAAAGTTTAGCAGAAGAATAGAAACATTGATTGTATTTAATTTATTATAAGATTACAAAAGTACCTCAACATCATCTCCCATAAGGGTTTACATAAAGGGTGCATCATAAGGATCTAGTATAGGGAAATCTAAACCATAACAACTTTGTCTCCAGGCTTTAACTCCTTAAGATATGTCCATGACTTCATGTCATATCATCCAAGTCCTTCACCTAGGGTTGGAAGCATACCCCAACAAGAAGAGAAAATAGATAACATTAGCAAAGGTTGGTATGTGCATACTAAATAGGAGATTGAGAAATTTAAAAGAATAAAGGAAAACAAATATAAAAGGCTTACCATAGAAAAATAAATTACTACCCAATCGGGAATAAAAGAAAAGAATATCAAATAAAGAGACAAATAAGAGCAAAGTATAACTATAAGGCATCCATATGTTTCACCTGTGACAATACTAGACAATATAAACATGTAGGTAGGCAATAACACATCTACCAAAAATATGAGGTGAGCGGGAACTGTATACATCCGCTCTAAATATGGAGTGGGTAGGAACTGTATACATCCACCCAAGCAAGACAGGATACACATCTGCTCAAAATAATTTCATATGTAGGAATTATCACCTTTGCACTCATATGTGGGAATGTTCACATCCACATAAAATAACATGTAAAATTATACTAGCAGTCACCGCATGATGCATAATAAAAGAATAAGCAAGTATAAACAAATAAGGAGGATGAGAACATCCATCAAGTATAAAGTGTGATCAGAGGATCCATGCACCAAATAATGTGTCATATAAACATCCACTACCAAGGTGGGCAATGAAGCACATATCATCAATTAAGTACAACATGCACAAAGCGTAAGAGAGACTCCAAAATAATATCCATGATCACAAGATCAATATAAAATAAGGTAGTTCACATGAACCATGATTTTTGAAAGAAAAGACATTGTGTATTGGCTAATGTCCATAGGACCATGAGAATGATAAAGATAGGTTATTTCTCAATAAGAATAATAGGAGATGAAAATATACCTTTCTTCATAGTCTAAACAGACCAAAGTCACTTCTAGATCCAAGTCTAGGCCTCCAAAGAACCTATTAAACAATTATGTAGATTTTGTGTCAATTTCATACTCATTATTCAAACCCCTAGAATAACAACCTTTTCTTATTATGTGAATTAGGATCTAAAAACTATGACATATTTTGGATTATCTTTTTATGAACTCAAAACATATTTTATTATATTTTTCTGACTTACAAATTATTAGTCATGAATTTTACAAATTATTATCTAATTAATTAGATCCATTAAAATCACTTATCATAAAACATTAGATACATGCAAAAAAAAACCAATACCAAAAGAAATGTTACATTTTTTTTCGTTTTATTGACTATTTATACATTTTTTTATCATTATACAATTAGTTATTAATTTTCTAAAATTGACCAATAGGAAATAAAGAAAAGCCATGTCATCGATTAAATAGAGAGAGGGGGAGAGGGTGCGAGCCTGAGTTGGCCCAACCAGAACCGGCCAACTCAGCTGGTCACTCATCCAGGTCAGCAACAACCAAACGCTAAAATAAGGAGTCAGGAGGGCCAAATGACAGTTTTACTCCTAAACGACAAATAAAGTGAAGAAGGTGAATGGATGGGTAAAGATGGGATTATCTCGAGGGGATTCTTTCCCGATCATCCCCTCCCCTCTCACCATGGATGGCTATAAGAGTTCCAAGAAGTGAGGGATAACAGAACATCATACATCCAATACCTAAAGCAGGACAACGAAGTCTGTGAGAAGCCAATGAACATAGCAATGCTACTCTCACTATTGAAAAATAAGAGAAAGGGAAAAAAAACCTCCATCACACAAGCAAACAACTAGAAACCAGAGAACCATGATCAAGTACAACAACGACTGGTTTCAGACACGAGAAGAACCATGGAAGCTTATCCAAGTAAGCAGAAAGCTTATCGATAACACAAAACTACTAGAGAGTTATGACGACAAGGCCAGGGACAGCAGAAAACTTAGATATAGGACCCAGTCTCTAGGATCAAACCGCAGCACAAAGATGAGGGGAAAGAACCAGGGGGCACCAGAGATGCTTACCAAGGAGCCAATTAGGTCGAAATGACGGAGAGGTTGTCAGGGAGGAGTTAGATGCCAGAAGTTCAATTTGAGTAGGTCGGGAATGATGGCAGAATGTGTGATCCAATTGAGGCTTGTGAAGTACTTGGATGATGTCAGGGATTCCTTGTGTTGAGGTATTTATAGAGGGGAAGAGGTGTAGAAGTGGAAAGGAAATAGGGTCGAGAGTTTTGTTTTTGGGGTTCTCGATTGAGAAAGACAAAGGTACGGAAAGTAGGTATCAAAGGATGTAGAATCCGCTCCCGGTCACGATGGAAGAAGAATCAGGAGAAGCGGTGAAGTAGGGAGAGAGATCGAGCAAACCAAAAATGTGTGTTACTGTCCATGTCCGGGTCGGGCTCCTACTCGAGGTAGGAGACGACTCGGATGCCGTCAGAACAAGATCCAATGGTCGAGAGAGAAAGGTGCATAAGCAAAGCCACGTGACAGGTGACATTAGGAGGATAAATAATTAAATAACATGACATTTAATACAACTAGGAAATCTGATTAAAATCAAAGTTTTTCCAAATTAATGTCTTCTTTTCTCTCTCTTCAATTAAGGGTTCTATCCTTATCCAAATTGAGTAAAAATTTGCACATAGGTTAAATTAGGTATGTAGATTCTGATTCTTCAATTAGATTTTCCTTTTGAAGACTTTAGATACATTAACTAATCAATTCTTTATTTCTCTTTACTCATGTATTAATGACACTAGGATTATCTAAATTATGTGAAACTTTATCCATAAGTTAACTTAAGTGTGTTGAATACAATATTGCCTTTATTTCCTTATTTTTGTGTCATATAGCATGTTTATTTACTATTTACGTCTTTTATGCATTTTCTCTCTTCTAAAATTACCTTATTATATCAAGGTTGTTCAAACTAGATGAAAATTGACATGTAGGCCTAATTTTATATGTAGATTATGAATTTGAAGTTTATTTCCAATTTTGAGACTTCTTTGTGTGTGATATGTCTTATGACCCACTAATGGCCCATTAACTTTATTATTCATCCAATTAAGCTCTTTATATTCTTATTTCTATTTAAATGAGTCATATGTGATTATTAAGCATGATTTGTCATGGTTTCCACTATATGCCTCTTGTGACACTTTTTATGTTTCATTGTTGGCTTAGTTACATGCATTAGCTTATTAGGGCTTAACTTCATTTGGCTAAGTCCAACATGTCAAAGTTCTAGGGCAGGGTTCTATATCTATTATGTTACATCCATGTAAACTTGGGTGGGTAAGGTCGGGATAGCCATCGACTAACAAGGCTGAAGAGCCATCAGGTGATGTATAGAGTGACCATCGGCTGACTAGGTGGTCAGATTTGATGGTTTCTCTGTCAGTCCTTCAGTCATAGGCCTGATGGTTGTAAAGATTAGCTCGTGATGCCTTGGAACCATCGAGTGATTTGATGGTCATCCAGATGTTTGAACGAAGGCATGTACTGGTTGTGGGGACCGATGGTCATCCTTTTTTGCAATAAGTACTTTGGTTTTCTGCACAAAAAGGCCATGGTTATCATGGAGACAAAGTAAAATATGTTTTGAGTGTAGAAGCAGTGAAAGTGGGGATGTCTATGCATAAAAAATGAAAAATAAGAGGTAAGTTAAGGCATGAGTTATCAACAAATTTGGATGTTATCAACTCCCCCAAACTTAGAGTCTAGCTTGTCCTCAGGCTAACAAATAGAATTAAAGCATTGAATGATTTTAGAGGGCTTTATTGAGTTATGGTTTTTGTGTGTGAAAAAAAATGATAATGTCAGCCTTAAGTCAAAGCATATGCATCAGGGCAAGGTGTTATAGGTCTTTGGGCTCTTTCTCTTAGGTTGGAATTACGATACTCGTATTACCTATTAAGACTTTCTTTAGAAAAAAGATATCTTCTTTGTGATACATCGATGATCCTTTTCCATGCCTTACTTACACAAGGTTCTGATAGAGGTAGCCTTCACACCCAACTTAATTTTTTTGGATACCTTAGCTATTGTATTGCGGTAGGTTGAAGATGAAGTGTTTCCTACTTTTCTCATGTTTGCTCAACCATTTTTGCTATTGTAAGGAAAGCATTACCTAATTAGGCCATGATGTAATGTTAGGTGGTTGTGTAAGATACCCCTTGAAATGCTGGTGTGTAAAAGTTGGCTTTGAAACTCCATTACTGGGTACAACATATCTGCATTTGTGAGTGCAGCAATACACCAACCGAGCGAAGTCCTTCAGCATCTTTCTAGGCACAACTCTCTTAATTTTATTCCTTGTGGCTTTTATCTCACTCACAAGCTTTGGGATGATAGGGTTTTTACGGAAATTTGGGCTTCCATGCCTCTTTTAACCTCAAAGCGGGGAATATTGCACTTGTTGGGGTAGTTGTTTCCTCTTTTGCTAGGATCATGCACTTTCCTACATGTACTATGGAAATAGGGTTGTCAGTCAAGACTGTAGTGGGCTGAGTCCTCCTTACTTCAAGAGTTTAGCACGGTGGACAAGCATATGTGTGCCTTCTACATGATTTTGAGGTAAGGTTGACGCTAATACATTATCACAATTGTAATTTTAAGTAGATTAAATAGCCCAAATTTGTCGTTCTTGAAGTAATTACACTAAGAGTTAGCCTGAAGACAAGTAGGCCTAAGCGTGGGAGTTATGATTTTATCTGGGAAAATTGGATCTGAAATTTTCCTTTTTGGAAAATCATGTGCATACAAGTTTCTTCAAAAATTTAAGAATATATCCATGAACAGATATTAAATCAAAATTGGCCATCTAGGTCAATCAAAATTTGTTAAAATTTGATTAAGTGAGGGAGAATTGAAATATCCAGTGCAGAGTCATACCATGTTCGCATATTCAACCCCCCCCCAAACTTATCTTACACCCCATCCTCAAGGTGTCAAAGAAAGGGTTAGATCTAGAATAGGAGGATTCAGTTGATTTTTCAACAGAGCCCATTTGGAGCAGATGATCCTCATCAGGTATTGTCCTTGAAGGTGATGATAGTCATTGTCTTGGTACTGCTCCACCTTCTGGTCTGATGTGGCCAACAAATGCATCTAGAATAGAATGTAGAGTTCGTAGTCATTAGATAGAGGTTCTTGTTGTGGGCTCTTGTGGCACAATTACGGCTTCTTAAACTTCAAATCATCTAGTATGCAATGGTCATATGTCTTCATCAGCTCGATGATCTTTATGGCAACTTCAGAAGCCTTTTGTTCTATGATGTTGTTAGCAGTTTTATGATAAGTTCATTTCGGGTTGAACATGGCATTGGAGCTGTTGTAGAAAATGGTTGTCCCGCTCACAGTATTAACAGATAGTAGTGCCCAATCACCATCATGTAGAATAGGAACAAATATCCACCTTGGGACATTGTATTAGAGATGATCGATCAGGTGTTGCAGTTCTTTAGACTCCTTGAGCATGATGTCTCCCATTATTTTGTAAGAGACCATGTATACATCTAGGAGGTCGTCTGCCAAAAGTAGTTGACATGCTGCCATGGCATTTATTGTCATGAACCTCCTGTTGTTAAGATGTCATGGAGGTATGGTAGCAATATTTGTACATTCTCCCTTTCAAAGATGACAACAAAGTTGTCTTCCCTTGGTTTCAATGTGTCCAATGGAAAGGTAACCTCCTCAATAGATATCCCATGGCATGTGAGTTTGTAAAAGTTTTCAAAGGTGGGTGTAGTAACTTCTATTGGTTCTGGTCCTTTGGCTGGTTGATCATCTGGTTTGTCTCTTTCAGTGTCTACCTAGGCCTCTTCATCATATTTTTCTTCTGTATCTGAGGTTTCTTCTATGATGTTCTCAATAATGGGTTGGACAGTCTGACTCCTGAAGTGGTGTTGCTAGTGTTTTAGTTTCCTATGGTATTATTTGTTTGTTAGGATTAGGAATAGCTATAGGAACTTTAGTAGTGGTGACATCTGGTGCGAGTTCAGCAAAGGGAGGTGGTGGGGGAGAGGATGGTTGTTTTCTTCTTTCTTCAAGCACTAGGTTTTACGGTGCCTCTATAGACTTCTTTAGTTGTTCTCTCCAGGGGGTCTTTTCATGCAAGGGGATCAGTGGATACATCCTCCTTGGTATGTCTTCCATATGTGCATCATAGAAAAATTGTCTATCATGTATAATTTCCATGACGTATTTGCGTCTCAAAGAGTAGAAGTCCTCATTTACAACTTGTTCTAGAGGGATGCCCCTATTGATGGCTTCTATCATTCTTAATGCGATAAATGCACTATCTCTTGAGTTATGTTTTTCTTGTGGCATGCTACAGTCAATGGAAATCTCCTTCCAGTTCAGGTGGTACCATCCACTAACTCCTTGTATTTACTTCTTTAGGTGAGTTAAAACTTCTTGGATGGTCTTGTGTTCTGGTTTTTCAAAAATCATTTTCCCACATGGCAGGTCCTTTACACTAAAGTTGTATGTGATAACTCTTCTTGTCAAAATATTAGCCACTATTAGGAGCCACTGGTTGAATTCCTTGAAGGGTAGATTTATGAACTTCAAGCTCTTTGTTCTATCCAGGGTGCCTTGGAGTTCTTTTACAGATGTGGCTTTATTGTTTTCTTTGTATAGTTGGGTGGACAGGTTGGCTCAGATATATGTTGATGAGATAGTCTGTTTGCACAGTATTCTAGTTACCATAGAATTTTATAGAGGTTCACATTTTCTGAGTCATTTTTTGGATACGTCTGCATACAACTTTGGGGACATTGTTGAGGTTTAGTAAAACTTTTCACCCTTAAATAAATGGTCATTCAAAGAGGACCATTCATACTTTTGAGGATCTTTTGAGAGTGTGTGTTCTATATCTTCTTGGAAATTGGGATGTCCATCTGAGTTTGATCGAGTTTGCCTACAACCACAACTATTAGAGGAGTATAGATATGGCACCATGTGAAGATTTGTATGGGAGACATTGTTGGTCACATCTTTGTTGGTACGAGGTAGGTGCACATCATTTTTTGGGTCCTGATTTAGTGAAGTAGACTACAGAGAAGATCAAGGTGATACAATAACAGTTGAAGGTGGTCGGGGAAATACAAAATTTTTGTGTCGATAACCGTCGCAGACTATTAGAGTTCCAAGTTGGAGAGTGATAACACCAATTTTTGTGATGTTTTAGACTGTTTTTCTGTTATCAAAACTGCCCTTTTCTTGCATTTTCCTCTCTTTTATATACATTTTCGCAATAATTAGCCAAGCAATGCTCTCAGTCCAATATTTCTATCTTTTGCAGAGTTTCCTCCTATTTTGGCCCATTTAGCACCAATAAGGTCGTTCTGGCCCGCAAATAAATCCAAGTCTGTTTCGGCCCCCCCGGACGCCCGATACGCACGTTGCACGGCAGGGCTGCGCGATACGACGAAGCGTGATGCAAGGATGCCGCGCGAGAGGGTAACGATGGACGACACGCCTCTTTACCCGATAGGGATCCGAGTACGTCGTAACTACTCCATGTGCCGCGCGATATCGGCCACCCACCGGCAGGCGCCTCTCGCCACGACGCCCGACAGCCGACCTCCTTGTACCGGGCGATACCTACGTCAGTCGACCGCCAACTGAACGGCGGAAAGGAGGACACGTGGCGCTTCGAGCACCATATCTTCTCACGACCAGCTGCCTATAAATAGCAGCTACAGGGAGCCGAAAAGACAGGTTAGACAAGCTCGGACCAGCTTGGCCACTGGAGGTTTCGGACAGTCGAGTGATCTTCAGAGGAGGTTGCGAGAGCAGGCGTATCGTGCTCCAGTGTTTGTACCGGGTGACACTAGGTGAGCTCTTCCTCATCCCGAGAGGGAGGGGATTGATTCACCTAGGACTGTACCGGGCGACACTGGGAGCCGATATCGCCCGATGTAGATACGCGACACCAGTGCCCGGTAGTAGGATACGCAGCTCCATGCCTGACACGATAACGAACCCGATACGCTCCGCCCATCAGGCGTGTCGCCCGAGAGGGTGTGTCGCCCGACTTGAGCGTATCAGCCAGGTCCTTGAGCGATGCAGTCGGCCGTCGCGGTGTGCCTCTTGAGAGAGCGTGCCGCCCGACACGGCTGTATCGGGCTAGGCCCTTTGTCCGATATCGGGCGGGATGGTTACTGTAGCCCGTCGTCCTTCTACATCAAGAAGGCGACACATATCTTCAATTCTGTTATTTAATTCCTTTACTTATGCATTGTAATTAAGACCTTTAGTGTTTATAGAAATGGAAATGCTTAATTACTTGCTGCTCTATGTTTGATGCAATATGTTGGATGATTGCTATGTTTGATATCTGAACTCTAGCTTGCATGTTTGGATCGCGTTTCTCTTAGCTACCAAATTGTGTTTTCCCGTCGCAACAACTTTGAGAGTTGTGTTGTGGCTCTAGTGTTTGGTCCGATTCTGGTGTACGAGAGTGCCCGGAACGGAGTTGCTTTAGTAACCCTTCCACTCTAATTTGAGTCAGGTGACCCCGAGAGTGGAGTCGATGCCTTGTTAGAGGTACCCACTTCGACAGGAGGGGTACAGGATTGGTTCTACCGCCGCTTGTTTTACCATAGTCCTATCCTTCGTACCTTGCTCTAGCTCTAGTCTTATCTTGCTGTTTCTGTTGCATGAAAGCCCCTAAAAACTGCTAAATGTCTAAAACCTTAATCTTTCTAGTAACTCCACTTGGAGATAGTTTTCTTGTTTTGTTCGTGACATCTTCATGCTTTCCTTCTGGGGAATTTATAATCTCTTTTACTTGTCGGAGTGTAGTGTGTCGATTCTGGGTTCTCAACACTACCCCCCTTGTCCCTATGTTCGACCCTGTATATCTACTTCGACCCCGTAAACAAAGTTGCAGGGGCCTAGAAG
Organism: Alisma plantago-aquatica; assembly: GCA_963693085.1. Lineage (NCBI taxonomy): Eukaryota > Viridiplantae > Streptophyta > Magnoliopsida > Alismatales > Alismataceae > Alisma > Alisma plantago-aquatica. The sequence goes on from OY856409.1 coordinate 224,334,919, forward strand.
GATTCAGGTTTATAAATGTAAAATCTCGACTACCTCAAATCCGCCTCCAAATTTAGGACGCACGATTTAGGCCGGTCAACTTTTTGGCGCCGTTGCTGGGGACAAGGTAATACGGCACTGTTGATGAATATGAATCCACCAATTACACTCTCGTGCCTCAAGCTTAGAAACGAGCTTGACAACAGCCTTTTTCTTTTCTTTTCTTTCCTTTTTGACGCTATTTATTCTTGGCCTAGACTAAATAATTCAATTTTCTAACTTGGTTTTTCATGCCACTTTCAGGAACTCTGAAGAACAGATCACTGTTCCACCGAGCTCCGACACCAATCAATGTTCCGACCGAGCACAATCATCGACATCATGCCCCCCCCGTGTCAACCCACAACATGTTGAAGGGGAACAGTAGGGAAGACATGGGAATGAATCTCCTCCACCAAGTGGCAATGATCGCTATGACAGCCATGATCAACATGAAGATCAAGAATCAGAGCACTCTGAGGAAGGCCATCCCCGTGTCAGGCATCACCATCATCGTCGACACAGGCGACACCAGGACCAAGAACAACAGAGAGGCAGCAACAGCGACGATTCAGAAGAACAAGAGAAGACTCTAAGGGAGCTAGCCTCCACTAAGGCTAACAATTCCAGATGCCATGTCATCATTCCGCGATTCAATGCCGCAAACTTCGAACTCAAGCCGTCTGTCATCTCCATGATTTAGAATAAAAGCTTCAGAGGGATTTCTAAGAATGACAATCTATGTCACCATTTGGATGCTTTTAAGAACATCTGTGATACTATCAAGATGCGGGGAGTTCCCCAGGAGGTAATCTATTGCAAGGGCTTCATCTTTTCTTTGGAAGATAAAGCTCTATCATGGTACCTAGGGCTTCCCCACCAGGCTCTGAACAGATGGGGAGCATTGGCGGATGCATTTGTAAATAAGTTCTACCCAACTGAGAAGACAGTGAGAAACAGACAAAGGATAACTTCTTTCATGCAAAAGCCCAACTAGAACCTCCACGAGGCCTGGGAGCGATACCAAGAATATCAGAGGGACTGCCATCACCACAACTACAAGAAAGGGTTCTTGATCACTACCTTCTATAACGGCCTAACCCCCGAAGAAAGGGTTTCATTAAACGCAGCAGTCGGAAGTGACTTCCTGGGGAAGAAGCCAAGTAGGTCCGAGAAGATCAACAAGAACATGGCCGAGCTGCAAGCCGGCACTGACTATGACAGATCTGACCGGGGCCAAGCTAAAAAGGTTAGTAAAGGGCATTCTTATGAATCCAAAGCACTGGAGACGATCACTTCTCAGATCCAGAGGATAGCTACGGATGTAAAGCAGCTGAAGGAATCTGGCAGAAAGGAGAAGAAACAGGTCGAAAAGGTAATGAAATGTGTAACATGTGGAGAAGGCGGACATGGGGTAGACAATTGCATCTACACCCAACCGGACGCATCAAGCGATACCAAATCTGATGATGAGGAAACTGAGAAGGTGGCTTTTGTGAATTTCAAAAGGTCGGACCATCCTGGTTTCAGCTATGGCAACAAGGATGCAGCTGAAAATTCGCATCAGTTGCAAAGTTCCTCCAAACAACCTCAGGCTTTTGAGCAAAGGGGAGGACCAAGCCAATACCCCAAAAACACTCATTTCCCATCAAACAAAGGGAACTTCCAAGCACAGGGGAAGTATCAAGGGCCTAACCGAGAACAAAGCAAGGGCACGGGCCAGGCAGACATGATTGGCCAGTTATTTGATTTCGTTAAGAAGCAAGATACGATCAACAATCAACTGGCGCAGAGTGCGTTATCAAATTCCGGTGTTTTGAACTCATTGCAGGTACAACTGGCGGACATGCATACGCACCAATGCCAGATCGACCAGTAGCTAGCTCAATTAGCGGAAATTGTGAAGAACCCATCGGGAAGGATTCCGTCCAATACCAAACCGGCGAAACGAACAGGACAATGACCGCAGAAGCAGGGATGAAGATGCAAGAAGAAGAACTTTGAGCGTCCAACTGAAGATGAGAAATGCAGCGCTTCTCGGGAGGCAACCCAAGTTGTCTTTTAATTCCTAGAATAGGACGTTTTTACTTTCCTGCTAGAAAAACATTACAAACATTTTGGGATGTAATAAGGCCCGAGTCAGTGCATGCGCCACATGCGCTGACTCCGTTTTTTGGGTCATCGAAGTATTCTATAGGACGGGATGGGTAATGCTAGCTGAGGCCGGGACCTTAGTTTTGGGCCAGTGATGTTTTACTCCTCAGCCGCTTTTGTTACCCCTTTTCGTTTTCAAATTTCCCTTTTTCTTTCTTCTAGCTTTTTCTCCAAAGGTCGTAACGGAAAGCAACCCTTCCGGCAGGATATGCGCAACATCATGCAAATAGTGTTTCGGGCATCGCTAAAGCCATGACAAAAGATGCTCCTAGACGGCATGAGCCTGTGACGATCGTGCCAAAGGACTGATCACCCTTAGGCCAACGGATGGACTGCCCGTCTCAGGAATGAATTGCCCTATCGGCCGATGCATGCCCGGGATTGCTTGTCATGTTTTCACCGTAAACTGAGTTTGAGTTTGCTATATATATACGAACAAGTTTTACCGTGTTGGGATACCTGAATTACTGTGTTCGTACTCCCATATAGTGCAAAGGACTTTGTGCTTTTTGCTCCCATTTCGCACGACACCCCCTTGCCTTCGTAACATGCGGAAGTCCCGAACTCTGTGAGGTACAGCCCGACAGACCTATCGCCCGACAGAGATATCGCCCGGTAGATCTATCGCGCAACAGTCTATGCTGCCCGACGCGTTCTGTGTTAACATGTATACATTATCGGACTTGTTAACAGAACGGTTTCGTATCGCCTGACATGCATATCGTGCAACGTATCTTTTAGTAACTATTGCCCGATATGCCATGTCAGGCAATAGTCGTGTCGTCCATTTTTGTATCATCTTGAAGTTTTTTTGTCAGATGACACGCTGCTTTCTTTTTATATACGAGCCGTATCGGGCATCTTTTATCGCCCGACACGGCCGTGCGTTTGTCACCCTATCGCCTTGTCATATCAGGTGATACCCGTCCCTAGTATCAGCCACATGACTTCACCTCAGAAGCTTGTGTGTCGCCTGATACTGAGGAGGGGGGAGGCCAGGCAGTCTTTGTACAGAAAAACACCGGGCCACACATTTATTCTTTATTATATACTTCTTTCAAAGGCCAACATATTTAATCAAAGTATTTCTTTTGTTGTCCTACAGAGATGGCCTGCACCAAGATGATTGTTGTCCCCGTTGACTCTCAGGGTAGGAGGATCCACCCCGAGACTGTGGCTGAACCCTCCAACGCCAGACGGAAGTGCCTGAACCCAAGACCAGTGGAGGCCTCTACAACAGAAAAGAGGGCCAGGGTTGGAGAAGCGGAAACTCCAACTCCAATTTTAACTCCAACGCCCCCAGCAGCAGTAGCAATCCCGGAGGCCTTGGCGGTGAGTTTCGAGCCAAGGAACGATGAGCATACTTGTCAGTACGCTGAGCTGGTGCCCAAAATCTACCGCCCCAGCAGGTTCTGCCACGAAGCCTCATTTGCTGACCTGGGAATCGAGAAGAGGCTGAAGGCTGTCCTCGCTGCGGCGGGACTGAAGAAAATCTGCTTCAGCAGGTCTTCCTCGTACACTAGGCTGACAATGGAGTTCATGTCTTCCCTCCACCGGGTGAGAAATTCACCGGCGGAGAGAAAAGAATTCGGAGGGCCAGACAGACTCCAAGCCCGGCTCTACAACTCAGAGTGCACAATCTCCGAAAAAGTTTCTGAACCAGATCTTCTCTTCAAGAGAGGAGGAGAGGAGTCTGATGGACAATAGTGAGAGAATCACCGAAGGAGACGGGTTCGATCCCGTGAAGCTCTGGAACAAGTTAACCGGCGAATCTTCATTCAGGCCGGGAAAGAAGGTAGCTGCTATTCACTCATGCTTCTGGAGGATAGTACATAAACTGGTGGCATCCCTCATGTTCAGCAAGTACGAATCCAGCAACATATACACGGAAGAGCTCCAAGTCATGTGGCACATAATGGAGGGCCGAGTGATCAACCTCGGGCGATTTTTGCTGAACGGACTACATCCGATGAAGGAGGCTACCAAGGAATATTGCATGGGTGGCATCGTCAACCTAATCGCAGTAGGACTCGGGTACCCAAAGGAGCCGCGTAGCCTTTCAAGGTGATGAGGTGTTTGACACCAAGTACTTGATGAGGACCAGCATCATTAGGAAGGAGGGGGGAGACTATTTCTATAAGTTTGCAAGGACAAATACACTCCTCCCGCTCCCTCGCTGTGCCAACTACGACGTAGACAAGTTGGTGTTCACTACAGCCGAGATTGAAGTTGTAGCAAAAGGTGCAGCCCCCACCACAGCCACCCAGGCCCGAGAAGGGGCAGTTCCAGAGCTACCGGCTACAACTACCAGTAGGGTTGTAGTCGCTCCGGCTATATCAGCCGCCGCCTCAACAAGAAGGGTGGTAGCTGACAAAGAACCGGTGATCGTTGGGGTCACCGAGATAGAGACTTCGGGAGCTGTCGCAGAAGAAACGGCCGCAGCCCCTGTCATCCTTGAAATGCCTGTAGAGGTAGAAGAAGAACCTGAGCCGAACACCAGCAATGCGGTGTTCGCCGAGACCCTGAGAATGGAGCTCGAGGGAGCTCGGCTGACACCTACGTCGCATCATGTGTTGCCTTTTATAGAAGGAGAGGAGATCGCTGACAGTGCGGAGGTGAACCGAAGTTCACCTACACCACAGCCGTCCCCTCGCCGACGAAAAGGCAAGGCGATAGCTGCTGAAGTAGCGTCGTCGCCCCGCCTAGCGGCATCGGCAACGCAAACTATTTACGTGAAGTCTACCACACATGGTAAACCATCGCATGAGAAAGAGGTAGCGAGGACGGAAGGAAGGTCTATCGGAGCTTCCCCGTCGCTCGGAATGACACTCGGGCACGAGCTCGACAGGTTGTGGTAGGTAACATATACCAACTCTGACATTTGTATTTCCCTAACCCGCAAATATGCGTCTTTTCAAGACAGGCTGAGCAGCCAAGAGCAAGAGCTGCTGAGCGGACTGGAGGCTGTAAATTCAATAATGCAGTAAGTTCTCCAACGCCTCAACAAGATCGAGGAGAGGCTAGATAGAGGGGACGACCATCCGCGCCGAAGGCAGCCGAGACGGTCGTCGTCACCTCTGAGCCGTGGCTCTCCATCATCTTCGTCAGCGTCTCCCTCGACATCAGCGTCACCCTCCTCCTCTAGCGGGCGATCCTCAACGCCTAAGGAGGGGACGCAACCGAAGTCCACCGACGGAGCTCCAGCAGGACATGCGAGCTCCGTAGGTCCCGAGGAAGAAAATCCCTCAATCCCCTTGGATGATATTGAAGACGATAACGGAGATGTCAGCATTGGGACGGACTCTTCTGACGAGTCGGAGGGAGAAAAGGGGAATGTGTACGCAGCCAATGAAAGACACTTCCCCCGAGGTAGACGCTCGATGGCAGACAGGTTCCGTGAGCCATCAGAGATACCTTTCTTTGAGATGGCCGACTTCGATAGAAGGGCCATCGGCTACCTGTCGATCAGAGACCAGAAACTGCTAGACAGGGTCCTAAGATCGCAGGCAGATGAAGAAGACATCGTCTGGAGCGACGACTACTTCTCTGTACGACGGGGAACACTCCGCAACATGTTCCGCTCGACGGCCGTCATCGGAAAAAGGCTATTCAGGGTCCTCGAGAATGTTATAATAGAAAATATCAATAGTAGGATAGGTCGGAAGAAAATATATTGTGCCACCCCGACCTTGGCAAGAAGGTTGATATGCAGAGAAATAGACTCCTCTGCGGTGTCCAACATGTTGCAGCACATTGACGAGCATAACCCTAACCTTGTGTTGGCACCGTACAAGAACCGCAACATATGGTTCCTCTGCGTAGTAGACCTAAGGAACCACGAAGTCCGGCTCCTGAACTGCAGCTACAACGAGGTGCCGCACTTCGGGATCGCCTTCTGCCACCCAGAAGATAAAAACATGAGGCTTCTACCGGTGTGTCTTCAATGAGTTATCAAGCTAGGAGCCAAACGCCACGGCGGCGTTTGGAATTTTTTTTCTATTCGCAACTTCCCCGTACAGGCTGAAGAGGGAAGCGGAAACAGCGCCTTAGTCGTCTTAAGTGCCATTGAGGTGCTCAGTACATTTGGCAACTTGAGGGCCCTTAGGGGCCATTGTTTCTATCAATGCAGGGGCATCTACGCCATGTTGCTGATCAAGGACAAGCGCTATTTCTGGGTCGAAGGGGTACTGGAGCAGCTGCTGGACAGTGACCTAGATGAAGACTCTTCTCAGTCCAGCAGCCCCTCAGAAAAAGAAGAAGAAGTGGAGACCGTCAAACATGGGGCAGGCAAGGAGCTGATGGTCCTTAAGAAGGTGCACGGGATGGAAGAAACTGCTTCGCCCAAAGCCACAGAAGGGATGATCAAAAACTTCGACCGTTTCTCATGCGCTACGCTCACGCAGGAGCAGGTAGATGTAATCCTTATGAAGTTAGCAGATGCTACCCCAAGGGATGTCATTTATAGGGCGGGCAATGTTGTAGTCCCAATTGATGAGCTAAGGGATGTGGTTAAAGAAGGAGGATGTTTGTCAGTATCGGTATTAACCGCTTGTGTCCAAATATTACAACCAAAGTTCGACCACGCATATATATCCCATCCTATGTTGTTTAACGACATTTGCCTAGATGACGAAACAGGAGCACAGAAGCTTTTTCTGGAAGAGTTGGAAAGTAGAGTCCCTAGCCAAATCTTTCTGCCAATTCTTCATTATCACCATTGGACGCTCCTGACGGTGTACACCCGGCAACGAGCAGGAATCTTTTACAACAGCTCGGACGGCAACAAAAACCATCCAGTACTGTGTACATCAGAACCGCTGTCATCCGTCGAACGCTTAACTCGGAAATACTACGACGGGGTGACAAAGATGATACAACCATTCCTGGACACACAAGCAAACAAATGGCACGAGATTCAGTTCTGCCACCGCAGCCCACAACAGATCCCATTATCCAACGACTGCGGCATCCACGTCTTGGAATGGATAGCAAATAAAGAGACGCCTGACCATCTCCATCACATCGATTACCATAGCAAAAGAGGAGAATATGTGTGGGAGCTTCTATCTGACGAAGGCGCACTCGTCAGCTAACCCTCACTGGATTAGCATTACCTTGCCTAATCTACTTCACAACTCTGAGACAGAGTGTGGAGTAAGTTTGGGGGGTACCATGGTACCAGTGAGGGAGGTACAAAATTCTATCAAATTTTCTAACTTAATCTTTTGATTCTTTTGTTTATCATGGATACATATACATGTTCATATAAAATTTTTAAATTTTGAAAAATTCTGCTTTGTTTATTTTGTTCCCATGCATATGTACAAAGCCGCTATATTAGTAAAAACCGTGATGCAACTGCTTTCCAAGTTATTTTTTTTGTGCTAAATGTGACGCAAGTCCTGTTATATCTTTTTGATAATGCTGCTTCAAACGAACAAAAGAATATGTTTTGTCTTGCCAAATATTTCGAAAAATATAATAATCTCACAAACAGCTAAGAGGCAAGTATGGAGAAGGAAAAAGTTGCCCAAACAGCAAGAATCTCTTTGTTTCCCTTACCTGACAAAAATCCTAAAAAGAGAGAGAAACCTTATGAGAGTGAATAAAAGCATGAGAGTTGTGCCCAATAAAAAGAAGAAGAAAAATATATACACACACTTGTTTTCCAAAAGTTCCCATCTTTAGGCATGGTAGATCCAGGGCAGTGGTACGTAGGATGTGAAATCACTGCTCTAAAGCCAACTGGCTTGGACTGCAGGGACCACTTTCCCATTAACGGACCCTTACCTGGATGGACTGATGGGAAACAAGAAGAAAACCCAAAAAGCTTTAGCCTACCCTATACACAACTTTCTGCCCCGAAAATAAAGTTGTTTTGTGTGGAAGCTAACTTCGGAATCATACAACAACGTCTCGCCGAAGCTGTAGAGAATAATCTTACTTAAACAATAAGGCAAGAAAGATGAAGTCTTTTGTTCGTAATGAGGCAGCATTATCTCTAAAGGCATTACGATACTTGTTTTACATCTTGGCCTGAGAAGCATACTACGCAAGAAGAAGCATCTCCAAACAAAGTTTAGATATTGATTGAGGACAATCAAAAAGCTAAGTTTGGGGGAGTTGATAACACCAATTTTTGTGATGTTTTAGATTGTTTTTCTGTTATCAAAACTGCCCTTTTCTTGCATTTTCCTCTCTTTTATATGCATTTTCGCAATAATTAGCCAAGCAATGCTCTCAGTCCAATATTTCTATCTTTTGCAGAGTTTCCTCCTATTTTGGCCCATTTAGCACCAATAAGGCCATTCCGGCCCGCAAATAAATCCAAGTCTGTTTCGGCCCCCCCGGACGCCCGATACGCATGATGCACGGCAGGGTTGCACGATACAACAAAGCGCGATGCAAGGATGCCACGCGAGAGGGTACCGATGGACGACACGCCTCTTTACCCGACAGGGAGCCGAGCACGCCGTAACTACTCCATGTGCTGCGCGATATCAGCCACCCACCGGCAGGCGCCTCTCGCCATGACGCCCGACAGCCGACCTCCTTGTACCGGGCGATACCTGCGTCAACCGACCGCCAACTGAACGGCGGAAAGGAGGACACGTGGTGCTTCGAGCACCATATCTTCTCACGACCAGCTGCCTATAAATAGCAGCTACAGGGAGCCGAAAAGACAGGTTAGACAAGCTCGGACCAGCTTGGCCACTGGAGGTTTCAGACATTCGAGTGATCTTCAGAGGAGGTTGCGAGAGCAGGCGTATCGTGCTCCAGTGTTTGTACTGGGCGACACTAGGTGAGCTCTTCCTCATCCCGAGATGGAGGGGATTGGTTCACCTAGGACTGTACCAGGCGACATTGGGAGCCGATATCGCCCGATGTAGATATGCGACACGAGTGCCTGACACCAGTGCCCGGCAGTAGGATACGCAGCTCCATGCCCAACATGATAACGAACCTGATACGCTCCGCCCGTCAGGCGTGTCGCCCGAGAGGGTGTGCCGCCCGACTTGAGCGTATCAGCCAGGTCCTTGAGCGATGCAGTCGGCCGTCGCGGTGTGCCGCTTGAGAGAGTGTGCCGCCCGACACGGCTGTATCGGGCTAGGCCCTTTGTCCGATATCGAGCGGGATGGTTACTGTAGCCCGTCGTCCTTCTACATCAAGAAGGTGACACATATCTTCAATTCTGTTATTTAATTCCTTTACTTATGCATTGTAATTAAGACCTTTAGTGTTTATAGAAATGGAAATGCTTAATTACTTGTTGCTCTATGCTTGGTGCAATATGTTGGATGATTGCTATGTTTGATATCTGAACTCTAGCTTGCATGTTTGGATCACGTTTTGCTTAGCTACTGAATCGTGTTTTCCCGTCGCAACAACTTTGAGAGTTGTGTTGTGGCTCTAGTGTTTGGTCTGATTCTGGTGTACGAGAGTGCCCGGAACGGAGTTGCTTTAGTAACCCTTCCACTCTAATTTGAGTCTGGTGACCCCGAGAGTGGAGCTGATGCCTTGTTAGAGGTACCCGCTTCGAGAGGAGGGGTACAGGATGGGTTCTACCGCCGCTTGTTTTACCATAGTCCTATCCTTCGTACCTTGCTCTAGCTCTAGTCTTATCTTTCTGTTTCTGTTGCATGAAAGCCCCTAAAAACTGCTAAATGTCTAAAACCTTAATCTTTCTAGTAACTCCACTTGGAGATAGTTTTCTTATTTTGTTCGTGACATCTTCATGCTTTCCTTCTGGGGGATTTATAATCTCGTTTACCTTCCGGAGTGTAGCGTGTCGATTCTGGGTTCTCAACACTACCCCCTTGTCCCTGTGTTCGACCTTGTATATCTACTTCGACCCCGTAAACAAAGTTGCGGGGGCCTAGAAGGATTCGGGTTTATAAATGTAAAAGCTCGACTACCTCAAATCCGCCTCCAAATTTAGGACGCGCAATTTAGGCCGGTCAGAGACTGTGTGTATCTCAAGGTTTCCCCCTGGAAATGTGTGTTGAGGTTTGGTGAGAATGGTATGTTGTCTCATAGGTTTATGGGACCTTACCCTATACTAGAACATGCTAGAAAGGTGGAATGCAAGTTGGAGTTACTCCAGAGTTACACAGGTTACAAAATGTCTTTCACGTCTCCATGTTGAGGAAGTGCCACCCTGATGCCGAACATACGTTACAGCCGGTGGAGGTTGAGTTGGAGGAGGATGTTTTGTATGTGGAGGGTCCTATGTTGATCATGGATAGGCGTGTGCAGAAGTTGAGGAAGAAGGATATATCTTTAGTTAAGGTTTTGTGGCATCACTATGGTGTGGAGGAAGTCACGTGGGATTTAGAGGATGAGATGCATAGGAAGTATTTGTCTTTGTTTGTGTAGGATTTTGGGGGCAAAATCCCTATTAGGGGTTTATGGATGTAAGAACCTTGACTTTGCTATATGGATAAATATGATTAATTAACTTAACTGGATGCTTAAAACCTTAACCAAATCCTAAGATGTGCTTTGATATCATGTGACAAACCTTAGTTTCAAGTTTGGTCTAGTTTTGACATTGTTTGAGTAACTTATGCAATATTTGTGCTTATAAGGGGTTTTATGCATCTACCCATATCTAGGGTTTTTCTTGTAATTTGTCACATTTTTTTTGTGCCTCACTTGTTTTCATATCATTCTTAATATATTTGTCCCTTGGGGAGCCTTGTTGTACCTTGGTTTAGTGGTGACATCTAGCCTTGTATTGAGATTAGGATTTCCTCTCCTAGATGGACCACATTATGTGATAGAACTTGATGTTTTTTCTTGTATGTTGGGATCCAATGGTTTTCCTTATGTGTTGGGATCTAATGGTGGTCTCTTGGTGTGTGAGAATTGATGGTTTTCTCTCTTAAGGATCCCTAAGTCGATGGCTCACCAAGTGAAGTGCATAACTAATGGTAATGCTTGGGTTTTTGCCCTCGTGACCAAGGATGTCAAGATCCAATGCTCCATCTGTGTTGGAGATCAATAGCTCCTCTAGAGTTGGAATTTGATGGTCTTCTGTGATACCACACTCAATGGTCAACATGATTTGCATGGATGAGATGTTTTTTACTATGGACACATGGTAGTCATGGCTTCCTCCCTCTCTCTCTCTCACCCTAAGCCTCATATACACCTCCCTCCTTGCATGAAAATGAGTTCTTTACACAGCTACATCAATGCTCCATCTGTGTTGGAGATCAATAGCTCCTCTAGAGTTGGAATTTGATGGTCTTCTGTGATACCACACTCAATGGTCAACATGATTTGCATGGACGAGATGTTTTTTACTATGGACACATGGTAGTCATGGCTTCCTCCCTCTCTCTCTCTCACCCTAAGCCTCATATACACCTCCCTCCTTGCATGAAAATGAGTTCTTTACACACCTACATCACCTTGTTCGACTTCCTTGCTACTTGGATGTCATCCCCCTTGCTTGGTGGAGAAGAAGGAGCTCAAGGAAGAATAAGCTTGGTTGATCTTGCTTGCATGTGCACCTAGGGTTCAGATCTACCCTCTCTTCAAGCTTGTGGAGATTCCTTAGCTTGTTCTTGACCTAAGAAAGTAAGGTCTTACTCTTTTCCTTCATTTTCCTTATTTCCCTACCTTTTCTCTCTTCCTTCTTGGTTAGGTCCATGGTGTTTCCTTGGTGGAGAATGTGCTAGAGGTTGAGAACACCTTTTTCTTTCTTCCTTGACCTAGGGTTTGCTTATTCTTGGAGAAGGAGCTAGCTTAGATGTGTAGTGTACTCAAGATAGGGTTTTCTTCTCTCTCTCTTCGAAATACCTTACTGATTGGACCTTCTTCATCTTATTAAAGGAAAGTTAAGTAACATTCTCTACATTTATTGCTTACTCCTAGCTTGTGTGTGCAGGATCTTGCTCTAAAACATAGTACCAAGTAGAAAGGTCACATCATTTCCTAGTGTTTGTATCTATATGGTAGTTGTTGAGTAGGTGATCTTCCTAGATGCACTCCTTAGTTATATGCACGTTTCTTCCTTGGTTGTGGGTGCTTGAGACCTTGTATGTGTATGTTGGTAAATGGTTTTGTTCCTTGAGATTAGGATTTCTTTTAAGGTGCTAAAGGATGTCTTTTCTTGGGTTTCATGGACTGATTTCTACCTTGATCACTATTCGATGGTTGGGCTCCTTGTTCCAACTGATGGTGGTTACTTAGTTGTTGTTTTGGACCTTCTTTGGTGCTTGAAACCGATGGTTGTGTTTCCCCTCACAATCGATGGACTTGGTTCTCTCTGAAGTGGTTAAATCAATGATCTTATGTCCTACCAAACAATGCTTTCTATGGTCCCTCAAATAATTATTTTGTTGATCTATTTTTCACCTAATATTGTCAACCAATGGCTTCACTGGGTCAAGACTCGATGGTATCTCTGGGTCAACATTTGATGGCTCTTATGTTGCTCAAAATTATGGTTCCCCTTGGTCCACATCCGATGGTGTGTGTGGTTCCAAGATTTGAAGGTGTGTCTAGTTCTATGGTCAATGGTTCCACTGCTTGACCACAAAAAATGATTTCTCTATTTGATCACATCCAATGGCTTTGATGGTATCCACAAACGATGGTGGACCTAAGGTCTGGTGATTAATGCACATAATTCATTGGTGTTGTTTCCTTGAACTTGATAGTTCTATGTGTGGTCTATGATTATAGGGTTTGTTCTTGTTGCACGTGATCTAATGGTTGGGATTGATGATTTAGAAACAATGGTTTAAAGCCCATGAGATGAAGTCTTACCCTTTCCCTTGAATGAATACAAACCTAAGGTTGTTTTAAAGTGCTGATTTTTAATGTTAGCTCTGTTGGGAAATACATGCATAGAGTATAGTAGTGGAAACAAAATTTTATCTATTTGTATTCCCATAACAGCAAGATCGCATCAACTACTATGAAATAGGAAGGATGGTTTAGTGAGTTATACCTTGTCATGTAGCAAGTCTAGCAACAACAACTCACTTCAATGACAACTATTTCTAGTTGCTCTTGGATGGTGGATGTGCAACTTCTAGTCTTTTGTAGTGACTCTTGTGATCTCGCCATGGACTACAGGCTAACTTTGATCTCCTAGAAAAATTCAAAGGACTCCTACCTCTAGAGTAGTCCACACGAACCAACTAGAACTCTTGTTGTTCTACTAGAACAGACAAAAAGGAGTTGTCCCTCCCGTTGATATACTAGTCGCCAATTTGTTCTCCCACAACAACGATCCTTAGTTGTTCTCTCCCATAGCTATCCCTCCCTTTTCGGGTAGGACTTGCTTGGCCTCTCTTGGTTACCACAATCAGAGAGGACAACAGTTGTTACAAGAACTAATTCTCAGTTGTCTGTGTTGTGTTCTGGGAGGCCCCCAGTACCCCTCTATTTATAGTAGAGGCCAAGGTCAGGGTTCCCAGTCTGTACGGGATTGTCTGGGAGTGGAAGGGACCAGAAGATCTTGAATTTTCACAACCTGCAACAGCTGAAATGGCCGTTTGGTAACCCAAATAGTCATCTAGTCCCACGAGACGGTCGTCTCGCACTGCTAGACAGTCGTCTGGAAATTTCCCAATCGCACACGAATTTGGCAATTTCGATTTCCAATTAATATCACATACCAATTCCTTACACCACAAGAAAAGTGCAATTGAAACAATTCGAGAAATATCCAGAACCTTTATTTGGCCCTACCAAGCCATCTCACCCAAGCGAGATTCTTGTCTCACTCACCTAGGCAGTCATCTGGTGAGATGAGTCAAGCTGGTCAGTTCAACATCTTGAACCGGTTGGTTCACTCCTCAATTTGGGCAGAACTTAAGCCAATTCAAACTCTGATTAGCCTAACAGCCCAAACGACCATCACAACACTTGAGACACCCATCTGTCATGCCCAAATAGCCGTCTCAACACTTGAGATGGTCATTTGGTAGTTCAATCAGTCAATCCATCAATTTGTTGCATGAATTGAATACCTAAGTGCTTTAGTAATCAATCCAATCATCATCAAGATAAAACTCCTCTTCTAGATGAGTTCCTATGTGTGTAACCCTATAGGTCCCATATCACGTTGGTAGTGAATGTCGATAACTAACTTATGACATCACAAGTAAGGAGCAGTGCCTAGTCACATATCGGTGCTACCCAACAAAATGGAAAGTTGGAGAACAACTTCAACCTATAATTTATGTAAGGTGTTGCAGTGAAAGTATAATTCCTTTATCTCTGATATATGGAGAGAACTCGAGGCATGGGCTCATCATCCTCTCAATGTTCAATCCATGTTCCCTGAACCAAGAGCAGACTGTCTGAGATAATGTGACCTCAATATCATATATTGATTCACATGTGCATGCACATGCATTGCTCAGTCTTGCTTCTCAAGTGCCTAGGATATCATACTCCAATAGGAGGGACAAATCCCATATCTATCACTCACATTCTATCCCCATGTTTCAAAGCCACCTATCATCACCTTTATAACAACCCATGTTTCAGTACTATGTTTGACTATGTCAAAGCATGTCCAACAACATGTGACGAGTGTAGTGATTCCAGGTCTAAGAATCACAATCACCACCTTCACTATGAGAGTTGAATATGACTTACCATTTGATAGTTTCCATGTGTCACTCTCAAGGTGGGTCTGTCTGATACACCATTCTCTAACATGTATCTGTGTGCTTTGTTTGATATTTCCATATCATGACTAATGATATCCTATCATCAACCAACCCACACTCTAGTCTTATGTGTTACTAATGTCTATCTACCTTCCATAGTAACACACAACTAGGGACATAATAAGAATGTACATACTCTTATCATTCTTATGATCTCATTCTTGTAAGTCATGTACTTGAAGACATAAATCATTGAGTATTGTCATTCCTTAGACATTCATAATGTTTCTTCATTATCTCAAAACTGAATGAAACCGAAAAAATTGGAAGCTTGCCTTTATGAGTATTAATCAAATCTTTTATGGTATATTCCATGTCAATCATTGCATGATTGGCTCTATGGGCATACCTTACCAACAGAGTCCCACTTTCACTTAGAGCCAATGACCCACAAATCATATTCTTGGTGACCTAAACGTGTCCATCATTCTTCTGGTGCGCAAGTGCTTAATACAACGGGCTAGCAACATTTTGCTATTAGTCGATTTACTATCCTTATCTCTTTGCTCTAAGATGAAACCACTGGTATCTGATATTACTTGTCTAACACTTAGCTCTATTGTTGTCACTGTACTGCTACTGGGACATCAATGGTTGGAACATCTACAAATTCATCACATGAACTTCTAGATCCATATAGTATCACTATGTATTCATAACACAAGTATACTCTGCTTCTATTATAAAATAGAATTAATGGCTATTAGTTTGGAACCCTTCCAACTAATCAACATCTTTCTTTAAAACATGTTTTAAATTGTGATCACTTTTGTCATTACGGAAGCTTGCATCGATGTAACCCTTTACACCCAACTCTTCATTTTATTGCTATCTCTATTGATTATCAATCTATCCTTAGGTACTTATGGATGTCTTTAATGACCTTCCAATAACCCTTATTGGAATTTATTATCATCTTGTCATGTCCATACATACAAGATTATATGGGATAATAGCATTCATGATAGATCCAATTCTACAGCCTTTGGCATCTAAATCATGTCATTTCTATTATTCACAAGAATTGAAACTTTATGGTTCATGAGAGACAAATCCGAATTCTCTCTCATTGAATCCTTCCCGTGTAGAATTCTTTCAACACATTGCTATTGTATGTGTTCAAACTTCCATTTATGAAATATTCAAGAACTATCTCATAGGTCTTGGTCCTTATCTCATAAGACATTTCACTTAATCATTCATTGTTGAAGGGGTTTTCATTCCAGATCTTACTATTCACAATATTGAGATGTCATTCCTCATCATATATGGAATATTCATATATGCTCCAACTAAATCTTTTGTAATCACATATTTCATCTTTTATCCCGATTCAAGTCAAATTCTTTGGTTGTCTTGTCAAATCAAAAGATCCCATTTCTGAGATGCTTGTTTCAATCCCAGATTGAACTTTGCAGTTTATAGGACTTATTTGCATTCTTGAAGTTATAAAGCCCTTTTAGGTTGTGTCACATACATGTCCTATAATGTATTCCTTTTAAGGAATCTAGTTTTATTTTCATATGCAAAATCTCTTAGTCTATTTAAACTACAACAAGCATGACAATTGGTAAAGGAATCATGTTCAACAACTTGAACTGATTTGAAACCTTATTCAACCAATATGTCCTTTTATATTATCCATGTAGGTATTTACCACAAGACCATATCATACCCTTTGGGTATTACCCCTTTTGGTGGCTCTATCAAGGTCCTACCTTGTTAGCTTACATAGATCCCATAATGGCCTTGAGCCTTTACTCAGATTTTGGTACTTAATAGCTTTTAGTTGATTAGTTGAGTCATCTTGTTATGATCAACCTGTCTGAAGCGTAGGATTCACAATTCTTTATTTTAGACATATTCCACTAGAACTATTTTATTCTATGTTACATGATGAACTTGATATTCCACAACAACTTGTGATTCTCTTCCGTTCTCATTGTACCTCTTTGTTGACCATGAACATTTCGAGTTCTACTCCCACTGATTCTTTAGGAACTCAGTTATCCTATAAACAAAATACTTTTGTTATTGTATTGGGATTAATAGTAATATTCAACAATTATGATGTATAGATAAACCTTTTGAAGAAACAACTTTTCTTAATGTAGGTTTCAATCCGCTAGACATATCATATACGATGTCTTATAAACCATTCAAATGGTCATCATTTAGTGATTATATATATTTATGAGGGTATAAGAAGACTATATTACTTGATAATCATATCATGACTCATCATCATATAATTCCTTCATTCTGAAACATCAACATGTTTAGATGGTTTTGACTTGAGATATATTATTACAGTTCTTTCTTGAAGGTTCTTAGGGTTTTGATCCAAAGTATTTCAACATTTGATCTCATCAAAGTTTCTTAATGCTTTCATCAAAGTCATACCTCATTTATAATCTCCTTGAACATCAAGATATTTATGTTTCTACTTTACTGAGTACATATCATCATATTACCAGTAATAGAAATGAAGTAGTATAACATTCATTCCATAAGATATCCATGCATCACATGCATGAGGTCTGATGAAAGACTTAAACTCCCACTACATATAGTGAAGGATGTTATGTCACGTTTGTACAAGTAAGAATCACATATTTCCTTATGTTCAATAACCAAGGGAATCTAGATGAACCATCAATATGTATTCTAGATATGCATTTCTTATATGTACATCTAATGTGACTATTGCTAATAATAATCTTGAGTTATCAGTTATAATCCTTTGGCATTAACATTATAAACATTCATATCAAAGTCTTTCATACAAAAATATTTAGATGCTTGGGCGATGCCATGTAAGATCATATCTTTTGAAATAGAAACATAAAGATCTTTTATTGATTTATCATCCTTGTCGTATAAGATGCATAAAAGATATGTTTCTAATGCCATAATGAAATAGAAGCTCCACTAACTCCATTACATGCCCATTGGGCTAAGATAACTTTAAATGTAGACTGAAGCTTCCACAACTCTTGCTCAACCTTGTCTGTCTTTTGTCCTCCATGAGGGATTTTACTTCTTATGAGATCCTACATATCAGTATGCCAGATCTTTATTTGGTATCACATACCAAATGAAGAAGTAATAAAATTTATATTATAACATTTATACTTGAAGTGGAGTCCTCAGTGTCTTTCTTCTTCTTCTTTAGTTCCTCTAACCAGAGTGGGCAATTTCTTTTCCAATGTCTAGGTTGGTGAATATGGTGACAATCGCCTCTTATTTTCTTCACACCTCCTTTCCTTTGAGATCTGAAAACTTAGGCTTCTGGCTAGATTTAGAACTCTTCTTAGCTTTGCATTTTCCTTTAGACCTCCCCTTTTTCTTGATGATCATCATCACATACTTGGGATTGCCTTTCTTCATATGTGTCTTAGTTGTTCTCAACATGCCCAACAACTCTGTCAACAGCTTGTCAAAGTTGTTCATGTTGTAGTTCATAACAAACTGAATATATGACTCTAGCGAAGACTACAAAATCATGGTAGTGGCCAACTCTTGACCTAAGGGGAATCCTATTCTTACAAGGTTCTCCACATACCCAATAAGCTTGAGCACATGAGGACCTACTATATCTCCTTCTGCCATGTTACATTTTAACAATGCCTTAGAGACATCATATATCTCTTGTCTTGCCTGATCTTGGAACATGTTCTTGATATATGTGACCATCTCAATCACATCCTTGTTCTCATGATGCCTTTGTAGTTCATGGAGCATAGCATCAGACATTTGACATCCACGACATCTTCAGTGTGCTTCTTGTAAGCATCCTTTGGTAAAGACTGCAGAATCACATCAGTGGCCAACTCTTGGCCCAAGGGGAATCCCAATTTTGAAAGGTTCTCCACATACCCAATAAACTTGAGCACATGAGGACCTATTGGATCTCCTTCTGCCATGTTACATTTTAATAGTGCCATAGATACATCATATCTCTCTTGTATTGCCTGATCTTGGAACATGTTCTTGAGATGTGTGACAATCTCAATTACATCAATGTTCTCATGTTGCCTTTGCAACTCATAGTTCATGGAGCATAGCATCAGACATTTGACATCCACGGTGTCTTCTGTATGCTTCTTGTAAGCATCCTTGTCAACCTTTGGCACATTTTGAGGTGGTTCATATAGTTCTGGCATCTACATGACATATAGCTTGTGCTCTTGTATGAGAACGATTCTCAGCTTCCTGAACCGGTCATGGAAGTTGTTCTCAATAAGTTTGTCCTTATCAAGGACCGATCGCAAAGAAAAGTGATTGTTGTTCGTTGCCATTTGATTCTACAACAGAATTTGCAATTTTGTCAAAAACTCATTTTTGATTTGACTTGATTTGATTAGAATTTGGGAAATAGTAATTAGGTCTTTAATTAATTATCTTTCTTATTATTTTATTCAAATTGACAACCCTCAAGTATCAATTTGGAAAACTATAATAAACAATTTTCTAATGAACCAAGATCCATATTTCATCAAATCATGAGTCAACTTTGGTTGATCGCCCACAAATTGACTATTTAGGTAGGCAAACTTGTCAATTGCATCATATGTAACTGTTGGATAGATGATGTGTGCAACTCTTTGTCATAATCATCTACATGATTTTGGGATTAGACTCTCTAAGAATCACCAGATAAGCCTGGACCAATAGCCAATACAATAAAAATGCACCCTGCTTTGGCGGCACCTACATTATTACCATCACATTTCTATGTGGTAGACGTTGCACCACACTTTGGCGTAACCTACGCTTGGTCGAACAAGTTTTTCATGTGTATTTCTATTGGAAAGAATCTTAGACTTAATATTTTTTATTGAGGGATTTTATATATATCATATATATAATGTATCCAATCATCACATATATAGTATGTATCATATACATGATATATCCCACAACTTAAACATACAATATAAACAAAAAGTGATGTTTATGCCATGTCTACTTGTAATTCCTTGGATCTACAAGGAATTACTGCCACCTAGGTCAATCAACACATCATATGTATGAACATGTTGTTGGTGTAGACATGTGCTTGCCAATCTGGGTAGATCGATTCAACACTTGAACCGGTCATCTCACCTCTTAGTCGGTTGGTTGGTCCTCCTATCCAAGCAATGTTTGGACTCCTTCCAAATGGTCAGTTGGGTCCAATGGCACGGTCATCTGACCTCTTGTCTAACTGATGTTTAGACTCCTTCCAAATAGTCAGTTGGGCCCACAAGGTAGTCGTCTGGTTCCATCATCCTGTCCTCCACAATCCTCCAGACGGTTGGTTCATCTCATGAACTGGTCCTCTCAACCTGTGATGAACATCTTCTTCATCGTTGCAAGAAAAGAAACTATCCAATTGCTACTTTATTACATTGAATAAGAGAAACCTCCAGTTACATTTGAGGGAGAAAAGGTAGGAAAAAGAATTAACTTTACATCGGGAAGAGAGAGGTAGAGGCTCGGTACATAGACTGAGATAAACATGAACCAAAACATCCAACCACACATAGATATAGGGTTTAGGCCATAACCATGCTACATATCCACCATCAAAACCTCTTTTAGAGTGACGTGTGTAAATTGCATATATATCATACATACATATAGATAGATATATTAGTTTGGTATTATGTGGCCTTTCATTAGATACGCATATGATATTGTTTAAATATTCACATCGTATGAAATAAATAAACAATTAAACCAAAAATATGATCATATTGATTATCCTAAATCAGAATAAATTAATGTGGCTCTGATTCCACTATTGGGAATTACGGACACATAGTATAGCAGCGGAAACAAAATTTTATCTATATGTATTCCCATAACAGCAAGATGGTGTCAACTATTGTGAAATAGGAAGGATGGTTTAGCGATTTACACCTGGTCCTGGAGTAAGTCCAGCAACAACAACTCGCTTCAATGACAACTATTTCTAGTTGCTCTTGGATGGTTGATGTGCAGCTCCTAGTATTCACCACAAACAACGATCAGAATAGCTTTTGTTGTGACTCCTATAGTCTCACCACAAACTACAGGCTAACTTTGCTCTCCTAGCAGCATCCAAAGGACTCTTACCTCTAGATTAGTCCACACTAACCAACCAGAACTCTTGTCATTCAACTAGAACAGATAATAAGGAGTTGTCCCTCTCGTTGGTGTACTAGTCACCAACTAGCTCTCCCACAACAACGATCCTCAGTTGTTCTCTCATGTAGCTATCCTCCCTTTTCGAGTAGGACTTGCTTGGGCTCTCTCATTACCACAACCAGAATGGACAACAATTGTTAGAGGAACTGATTTGTAGTTGTTTGTGTTGTGTTCTAGGAGGCCCCTAGTACCCCTCTATTTATAGTAGAGGCCAGGGTTAGGGTTTCTAGATTGTATGGGATTGTGTGGGAGTGAAAGGGACCAGAAGATCTTGAATTTTTGTAACCTATGACTGCCAAAATGGTCGTCTGGTGACCCATACGGTCATCTGGTCGCATGAGTTGGTCATCTCGCACTGTCAGTATTACTCAACAATATGCGCTCTGATTTCTCGTAGGAGTTACTTGTTTCACCATCCAACAAATGTTGACACTGAATGGATCTATGACACAAGGCAAGATACATAATTATATTCCACTTGATTAATTAGATCAATTAAAGTGGCTTTTACCATCATTCAAGTTATAATGTACAAGCCATAGACAATCTCTATAAAATAAGCCATAACACACTTTCAACAGATGTAAACATATAAGGTGTGGGATTTGAAAAACACTAGAGGGGGGGTGAATAGAGTTTTTAAATAATTTTAACAATTTATTGAACTCAAACAACCACAATTGAAAATTGGAAGAAGGAGACAGGTGTTTAGAGTGGTTCCAACTTTAGCAACTACTAAAGTTGTCAGTCCACTACCCGGTTGCTTACCCAACCGGGATTTTGAAAGTATTTATTTTATTACCTTCCCAAGGATTTATACAAAATACAATACTTTCCTTTACACCCTTTGAACAGCCTTCACTTGAAGTAGGTGCACCAACTTTGAGGTAGCCTTCTTGAAGTAACTCCAAGCTCCCCCTTGAAGTAGCCTTCCTCTCTAGAAGTAACCTCCCGTTGCACCAGCCTTCTGAAGTAGCTCAAAGTCACCTTCTTCACCAAGAAGATCTTCACCCTCTCCAATCAGCAGCCTCCAACCTAGGAGTAGCAAGGAGAGTACAAACGGTAATAGAGAACAAGAAAGAAAAAGGAAATTACAACTTATCCTTTGTAGCCCAAGGCTTGATTTGCCTAGATCAAGCGTATAGATCTCCTAACCAAATGTGTGAACTTGTGATTGTAGTGGGTAGGAGATACTAGCCTATAGGACACGAATTATGAGCTAAGGAAGGAAGTAGCCAATGTTCACAATGCTCAATTTTCTCACAAACAAATTGCTCAAAGTATGCTCAAAGAATTCTCAAGTGTAACAAGTGCATGTTAGTGTCCTATGGCTTGTCCTATTTATAGGAATGGCCTAAGAATGCTTAAGGACGTTCTAGACAACTTCTAGGGGTTTCTAAGTGCTTAACTAGCCGTTAGGTACAAGTTTGTTGCTTTAACAACGGCTAATTAATTAATTCTACAGTTGCTGTCAGAGACCATCTCGATCGAGGAATGGTCGA
Source organism: Alisma plantago-aquatica (assembly GCA_963693085.1). NCBI lineage: Eukaryota > Viridiplantae > Streptophyta > Magnoliopsida > Alismatales > Alismataceae > Alisma > Alisma plantago-aquatica. Next base: position 224,357,465 of record OY856409.1, read on the forward strand.
CCGAGACACCTACTCGGTCGAACAATTGTCGACCGACAGGCTCTCTGGAACAAGTGATTTGCAACGTCTATCTCCAACTGCCAACTACCTTGTCAGTTGTGTCTAACGGCTACTCTGGATCTTTCTCGGTCGAGAAGATTGTCGACCGAGAGTGTCTCGGTCGAGGAGTTTGTCGACCGAGATTGATCCTGTTTCAATGTTTCAATTTAGGCACTAATTGTATGTATGAGTGTGCATATGTGATCCTATTTGAAGGGGATGACTTATCTAAATGTGGTGTTTAGCTAGGGAAGATCTAACGCTTGATTTACATGCAATCTAAGTACTTGTACATTATATATTTGTACAAGTTTTTACAAAGCGATTACATTGCATGAAAAATATAAACATGTAAGCATATGGATTCCCTAGTTGCTTTGTCATCCACCTTGTTCCTGCACACTCAAGTAGCTCGTTAGATCAATAATAATGAAATGTTTGTCATAATCAAAACAAAGGGATTTATAGATGTCCATTTAGCCAACAATCTCCCCCTTTTTGAAGATGACAAACACTTCCAAAATATAAATGAAGGAAATATAAAACATATGAGTTTCATACCTTTAGATTACCTTTTGTAGCTTTTCCTCTTGTTTATAAAATGTGTACTTATTATTCCCTTTGAATTATGGAACATGAAATCCAATTCACTAGGGAATATAGCAACTTTCAATGTAAAGCCAAGAGTTTATTTATGAAACTCATTGATTGAGTTTTTCATAATTACTAAGTATTAGTTTTATATTTATTTCTCCCCCTTTGTCATTTCAAAAAGATATCCGTTAGAAATAAAAACTCCCCCTTAATTTGATGTCCCATCAAATGATAAATATGTCCATTAAAAGCCAAACTATCACAATGCAAGGAAGAGTTTTTGTTTAAGTAGCACAAATATCAAAGAAAACATCTTCCAAAGGAGTGATAAGCAGTTGCTTCCTAATTTTGTTAAATTGATCTAGTGGAAGTGGTTTTGTGAAAATATCAGCCAATTGGTCTTCCATATCAACATGATGAAGGGAAACATGATTCTTGGAGATATGATCCCTTAAAAAGTGATGACGGATTTCAATATGTTTAGCTCGGCTGTGTAAAATAGGATTGTGTGCTAAGTTTATAGCGCTCGTGTTGTCACAAAAAATAGGCATAGAAGAAAGAGTAAAACCATAATCGTTTAACACTTGTTGCATATAAAGCACTTGAGCACAACAAGACCCGGCTGCCATATATTCAGCTTCAGTTGTAGATAGGGCAACCGTATTTTGTTTCTTGCTAAACCAAGATACTAAAGCTCTTCCTAACAAGAAACAGCCACCACTAGTACTCTTGCGATCAAGGCGACAACCAGCATAATCTGCATCAGTATAAGCTTTAAAATCCAAGGATTGTCCTTTAGGATACCATAAACCAAAGCAAGTAGTGCCGGCTAGGTAACGAAGAATTCGTTTAACTGCTAGAAAATGAGAGTGCATAGGTTGTGATTGAAATCGAGCACAAAGACCAACGGGAAACATAATGTCCAGTCTAGAAGCAGTTAAGTAAAGCAAACTACCAATCATGGCTCTATATAAGGAATCATCAATAGGTTCCCCATTTTCATCCTTATCAATTTTAATAGAAGTAGCCATAGGAGTAGTAGCATGTTTGCACTGATCCATCCCAAAACGTTTTAAGAGTTCTTTAGTATATTTTTCTTGGCTTATGAATATTCCAGCAGGTGTTTGCTTAATTTGAAAACCAAGAAAGAAAGTTAGTTCACCCATGAGGCTCATTTCAAATTCTTTTTGCATAATGTCACTGAATTGTGTGCACAATGAATCATTAGAAGCTCCAAAAATAATGTCATCAACATATATTTGCACAACTAGGAAATTAGATGTATATGTTTTGAAAAATAAAGTAGAATCTGAATTTCCAATAGAAAAACCATTATCAAAAAGATATGTCTTGAGCCTTTCATACCAATTTCGAGGTGCTTGTTTTAAACCATAAAGTGCTTTCTTAAGTTTATAAACATAGTCACCTTTTTCCGGTATTTCAAAACCAGGTGGTTGGGCAACATATACTTCTTCTTGAATGATGCCATTTAGAAATGCACTTTTTACATCCATTTGGTAGAGTTTGATGTTTTTATGTGCAGCAATAGCTAGTAACATTCTAATAGCTTCAAGTCTAGCTACCGGTGCATACGTTTCATCAAAATCTATTCCTTCTTGTTGATTATATCCTTGTGCTACTAACCGAGCTTTATTCCTTATTACTTCTCCTGCCTCATTTAGCTTGTTCCTAAAAACCCATTTAGTTCCTATTATGGTTTTATCTTGTGGTTTAGGAACTAAATCCCATACATCATTTTTAGTGAATTGATTCAATTCTTCTTGCATGGCTATTATCCAATAATCATCTTTAAGAGCTTCAGATATCTTTTTAGGTTCAATGATAGAAACAAAAGCCATGTTTGCAACATCTTTGAAGGAAGACTGAGTTTTGACTTTATCATTAGGATCTCCAATAATTAGTTCTTGAGGATGATCTTTAATAAGCCTAGGTGTAGGTTGTGATTCAGCTTGGTGATTATTTGTAGTACCTTTCTCACTATCATTTGGTATGTTTAAATTTTCGAATTGATTAGTGAGATCTATGATTTCTAGATTTTCAGATTTGGATTCTTCATGAAAAGAAACATGAATAGATTCCTCAACTTTTCTAGATATAGTGTTATATACTCTAAAAGCTTTGCTAGAAGTGGAATATCCCAAAAAGAATGCTTTGTGTGATTTTGAGTCAAACTTATCTCTATCATCTTTGGTATTTAAAATATAGCATGTGGAGCCAAAAGTATGAAAATAGTCAACTCTAGGTTTCTTAGAATGTATTATTTCATATGGAGTTTTCTTTAAATGAGAGTGAACAGTTACTCTATTTAACACATAGCATGCAGTGTTTACAGTTTCAGCCCAAAAGGTTTTGGGTGTGTTGTGTTCAAGCATCATAGTTCTAGCCATTTCTTGTAGTGATCGATTTTTCCTTTCAACTATACCATTTTGTTGTGGGGTGCGTGGAGCAGAAAAGTTATGAGTGTACCCTTGAGATGTACAAAATTCTTCAAATGTATGATTTTCAAATTCTCCACCATGATCACTTCTAATGGTACATATTTTGCTTTGTAATAGATTTTCAATCTTGGAACAAAATTGTATAAAAACATGAATAGTATCATCTTTAGTTGCAATAAAGTGTACCCATGTGTATCTACTATAATCATCAACAATAACAAAACATTATCTTTTACCACCAATAGATTGTGTCCTCATGGGTCCAAATAAATCCATATGAATTAATTCTAAGGACCTACTGGTGCTAAGTACATGTTTTGGTTTAAAAGAGGTTTTGGTTTGCTTTCCCATTGTGCATGGTTCACAGTTTTCAACTTGATCAAAAGATAAAGTAGGCAATCCACGAACAAGATCATATTTTACTAACTTTTTAATAACATGTGAACTAGCATGTCCTAGCTTTTTATGCCATAGTTGTAAGGTATTTTCATTTGCAAGTAAGCATTTTCCCACTATAGATTTCATAGAGTTAGGTTTAAGGATATAAAGATTTCCAACTCTATTTCCTTCATAAACAACATTTGTAGTGTTTTCTATCAATAACTTGCAGCAAGTTTTGTTAAATAACACATCATAACCACTATCACATAATTGACTAACACTTATCAAATTGTGGTGCAAACCATCAACGAGTAGAACATTCTTTATTTCGAGGTTTGTACCAACATTACCTATTCCAACGATTTTGCCCTTACCATTGTCTCCAAAAGTGACTGTTCCACTTTTCTTTTCTTCAAAGGTTTGAAATGCATCCTTATTCCCAGTCATATGTTTGGAACATCCACTGTCAACCACCCATTCCTGCATTAAAATGTAGATTTTGGTACCCATGTGATGGTCTGATATGGTTAGAATCATTTAAGTATAGAGTTCTGAATCAGAAATCCAGTCGGTCGACAATTGTTCGACCGACATCTGTCTCGGTCAACTAATTGTCGATCGAGAAGATTACTGTATTACAAAGAAAACATAGAAATTTAGCTCGGTTGACCAATTTTCGACCGAAATAATTGCTGTAAATTTTGATATGTCACAGACATTCGGTTGGTCGACAATACTTCAACCGATTAATGGCTCAGTCGACAATACTTCGACCGACTAAGTTTCTGTTTCAGTACAACAATGCAGAAAATTAACAATATGCATGAAATCTTTTGTTTAGTTGAGATAAGACAATATAAATAGCAAGATGGAATGTTTGGTCATATCTCAACTAAATTCCATTTGACTCTACTGAGTTTGAGGTTTGGGGACCCAAACTAATTCGGAGTCCTTAGTTTTATAAGGGCATGAAAAGGAATAGTGTCCAAGACGTAAACAAAAATGGCAAGTAATAGAATCAACTTCATTTCTCTTTCTAGCCATTGTGTTCTTGGGTACAAACATAGTTTGAGTTCTTTTGGGTTGATTTTTCTTTGGAGCATATCCCAAACCTTTTCTTCCGTTGAAAACAGTACCAATGCTTAGAATGTTATCAAGTATATCTTTTCTTCTTAACTCATAAAGTTCTCTTTGCAGCTGAGCAATATCATTCATTTTCTTGTGTAGATCATTTCTAGCTTGATCTAAATCAGATGGCAATGAATCTCTTTCTTTTATAACATTATCATAGTCTAGATGGTTACACAAAATAGGTTGAGTCTGAAAATCTTTTAGTTTAGCTAACAAGTCAGTCTTTTCTTTAGAAAGAAGATCAACATTTGTTTCTAAAGTGAGTAGCTTTCTAGTGCAATCATCTAGAGATGTTTTTAAAGATAAATTCTCAAGATCAATGTTATTCTTTTCAGAAGAAAGATTATCTAATTTAGCCATTAGCTCATCATTTGATTTGATAATCTTCTTTAGTTTCTTCTTGACATCAACATACTTATCATGAATTTCTTGTAGACTAGTAACTAACTCTTCTTTAGGAAGATCAAGTAGGCTTACCTCTTGAGAGTCTTCATCATCTTCTCTTGCCATTAGACAATCCACCATTTCTTCTCCGCTTTCACTGTCACTTGACTCATCCCATGCAGCTTTATAGGCTTTTTCTCCCTTCTTCTTGTGTGAGATTTTCTTTCCTTTCTTTGCTTTAGGACATTCATTTTTGAAATGCCCTTTCTTCCCACATTCAAAGCACCTAGGAGGGGTAGAAGAAGAACTGGAAATTTTGTTAAATTTAAATCTTTTGTATTTCTTACCATTGACTATCAAGGCTTCTTCTCCTTCTTCTTCACTTGACTCCTCACTTTCTTGTGTGACGATCTTTGAAGCTTTTAGAGCCACATCCTTCTTTTTTCCTTGCTGAAGTTCACGTGCTCTTCTTTCTTCTTCTTCTAGAGTTGCTTCATGAGCTTCTAAGTTGCCAATAAGTTGCTCCATTTTTAGTCGAGTGAGGTCGTTTGCTTCTTCAATGGCTGTCAACTTTGGCTTATATTTTGGAGGAAGTGAACGAAGGATCTTTGATACCTGATCTTCTTCAAGGACAGGTTTTCCTAGGGCACTTAAACCATTAACAATAGTAGAAAATTTTGCAAACATTTCACTAATTGATTCATCAGGATCCATACGAAAGTGTTCAAACTTTTGTTTAAACATGCTAATTTTGGAATTTTTGACTTGGACTGTACCTTCATAGGTTATGGATAGTCTATGCCAAATATCATAGGTTGTGTCACAATTAGATATTCTATTAAATTCTCCTACTGATATAGAACAATATAAAATGCTTACAACTTTTGCATTCATTTGAGCTAGCTTTACCGTATTTGCATCCCATTCTGCAAATTGATTTTGAGGGAGCTCATATGGGGTTGACACCATTCTCCATAAGTCCCAATTGATGCCTTGGAAGTAGAACTGCATCCTTCTCTTCCAATATTGGTAGTTTGTTCCATCGAACTCTGGAGGCCTAGCAACAAGTGTCCCTTCGAGGTTAAGGTTGTTGAGTACTCCATCACCCATTTCTTCAAGACCTTGTTAGGGTTCCTTGAAGCCTACTCTGATACCAATTGAAAAACACTAGAGGGGGGTGAATAGAGTTTTTAAATAATTTTAACAATTTATTGAACTCAAACAACCACAATTGAAAATTGGAAGAAGGAGACAGGTGTTTAGAGTGGTTCCAACTTTAGCAACTACTAAAGTTGTCAGTCCACTACCCGGTTGCTTACCCAACCGGGATTTTGAAAGTATTTATTTTATTACCTTCCCAAGGATTTATACAAATACAATACTTTCCTTTACACCCTTTGAACAGCCTTCACTTGAAGTAGGTGCACCAACTTTGAGGTAGCCTTCTTGAAGTAACTCCAAGCTCCCCCTTGAAGTAGCCTTCCTCTCTAGAAGTAACCTCCCGTTGCACCAGCCTTCTGAAGTATCTCAAAGTCACCTTCTTCACTAAGAAGATCTTCACCCTCTCCAATCAGCAGCCTCCAACCTAGGAGTAGCAAGGAGAGTACAAACGGTAATAGAGAACAAGAAAGAAAAAGGAAATTACAACTTATCCTTTGTAGCCCAATGCTTGATTTGCCTAGATCAAGCGTATAGATCTCCTAACCAAATGTGTGAACTTGTGATTGCAGTGGGTAGGAGATACTAGCCTATAGGACACGAATTATGAGCTAAGGAAGGAAGTAGGCAATGTTCACAATGCTCAATTTTCTCACAAACAGATTGCTCAAAGTATGCTCAAAGAATTCTCAAGTGTAACAAGTGCATTTTAGTGTCCTATGGCTTGTCCTATTTATAGGAATGGCCTAAGAATGCTTAAGGACGTTCTAGACAACTTCTAGGGGTTTCTAAGTGCTTAACTAGCCGTTAGGTACAAGTTTGTTGCTTTAACAATGGCTAATTAATTAATTCTACAGTTGCTGTCAGAGACCATCTCGGTCGAGGAATGGTCGACCGAGACACCTACTCGGTCGAACAATTGTCGACCGACAGGCTCTCTGGAACAAGTGATTTGCAACGTCTATCTCCAACTGCCAACTACCTTGTCAGTTGTGTCTAACGGCTACTCTGGATCTTTCTCGGTCGAGAAGATTGTCGACCGAGAGTGTCTCGGTCGAGGAGTTTGTCGACCGAGATTGATCATGTTTCAATGTTTCAATTTAGGCACTAATTGTATGTATGAGTGTGCATATGTGATCCTATTTGAAGGGGATGACTTATCTAAATGTGGTGTTTAGCTAGGGAAGATCTAACGCTTGATTTACATGCAATCTAAGTACTTGTACATTATATATTTGTACAAGTTTTTACAAAGCAATTACATTGCATGAAAAACATAAACATGTAAGCATATGGATTCCCTAGTTGCTTTGTCATCCACCTTGTTCCTGCACACTCAAGTAGCTCGTTAGATCAATAAGAATGAAATGTTTGTCATAATCAAAACAAAGGGATTTATAGATGTCCATTTAGCCAATAGGATTGTCACTCTATCACCACATAAAGTTTGTATCATTTGCCATTCACAATATTAGGGTACTAAGATGTCCCCGCAAACTCAATAGTATGCACTCCGAGTTTCCCATAGGAGTTACTCATTTCACCATCCAACAAATGTTGACAGTGAACGGATCTATGACACAGGGCAAGCTACATGATTATATTCCACTTGATTAATTAGGTTGATTAAAGTGTCTTTTATCATCAATCAAGTTATAATGTACAAGCCATAGACAATCTCTATAAAATAAGGCTTTAAAAGATGTAAACATATAAGGTGTGGGCTTGTCACGCTATCACCACATAAAGACTGTATCATTTGCCATTCACAATACCATCACCAATGTTGCACAACCTCTCAAGGATATCACCAATGTCACATCATTATGGGATATCAATCCCTCATTCCCGTACCAGAGGATATCACCTCAACTAAAAACTAAGCCTTTTCCAAGTCTTAAGAGCCAACACATCACACTTATGATATATCATCATGCCTTACCGAGAATATAGGCATTACCCATGCCAAGCATCACTTGTGCCACATCACATGTACATGCCATAGCAATCACTAGCTATTATGTGCATCTTTGTGACAAAACTAATATTATATAATCAGAGAGAGAATATGTTCCGACACATCCAACACCTTTAGGTTGTTTGTTTCGCTCCTGCATCTTCCAAAGGGGAAAAAGATTTTTGAGAGTTGTTTCATGGATATATATATATATATAATAGATAATGCATCATGAGTTCTCTAATTTAGGGTTAGGCTTCATGTTGGTTTCACATAAGGTTCTCAAGCATCTATCTATCTCAAATCTCTGACTTTCACTACCTTTCATAAGATGGAGTATATGAGGCTAAGAATTAGACAATTTAACCAAGTATTCACATTCACACATTCATACTTCCCATGTCCCCTTATCAAGGTTCCTAGCCAAAGCTTAATATTATTTAACCATCTTCATAATACTCACAAGTTATAACACCCAATTAACCCATTAGGTTAAAGTCATATAATTAAGAGAGAGAACAATATCATGCTTTACCCTCATACACATTCAATAATTATGACTTATCCTTAGAATTAGGGTCAAAACTCTTTACATGTAGCCGATTAGGGTTTTACCTCATGGTTACATCACCAAACCATAATCACACCAATTCCCACTTTTCTTGAAACTAATTTAGGTTGAACAACATTAGTTAGATATAATTAGATCATTGTGTCATCAGTACTAGATAACACCATAGCATACATGTACATGTGTAATACAAACTTGCATTATGTAAACATGTTGACCATTCACCGTTCATAATGTTTCATCATTTGTGACCCATAAGTTATTACCCATCATAAATCATTAACCACATATCATATTAAGGAAGGTCAAACCTTAGATTACATAACTAGAGGGTTTCACTTCAAACTATCCACAAGGCGCTTATTAGATCATTAGACTTGTTTATATGATTTCTACACAAAACTAGCACCCCTTGATTCTAACAAGGCTCATCACCGCTATCATATACATATTCACATAGTTGTGTCATTAACCTCTCTTCACAAGTTAAGATTATATGAGAAGGAAATATAGTAGACACTTGTCACAGATTATAATATTTATAATCTTCCACTGAGATGAGCACATGGTTCATACTCTTCCATGATTAAGGTTATCATATGGATATTCAACCATTGAACCCTACATCTATTACTTCTCACATTGTTGAAGAGTTTAGGGCTAAGATCTTTGGTTAATTATGGACCACATATAGTAACATCATCCTATGGTGCACTAGATTTAGGAGGAGGAATTAAGATTAATCATACATTATCCAAAACAACACTCTTTTATATCATGCATTGTTTGTATGTGTACATCATTGAGTATCTGAGGATACCCTTCAACCCTCATCATGTGATATCAGTTTCACCTCATCCCCATCATGGTGTGTCACTGCAAAGAATGGTACCCGAGTCAGAATCCACTCAAATGGTACAATACAAAGAGCCATGTAATAATAAAGAAGCGAAATAAAACTATTGTAAAGTTACATAGTGTATCATGATATAATTGTTTCTCACCATAAAAGGTGATATAGCAAAGTAAAAAGGTACACATCTAATAAATCTAATCATATACAAGACCAGTTGCAGAGAGCAACCCGACCATTCCAAGCTACCCTAAGGTCCAATACCCTATATATGATCTTCATGCATCCTTTTCATCTAATGTACCTACACTTGGGTGGAAGAGAACATCACCCAGAACATATAAAATAAGTATAGGTCAGAAAAGGCTGAGTATGTACATGTAATAAATACTTTGGACATTATATTGGGTTAAACGTGTAAAAAGAGATGTTCCCACAAGAAGGAGGTATTTGTAGTTAGGTAAGTTCAAAAGAATTATAACAAGAGAAATCAGGCATATTAAAATTCAGATTACAAGTATGAGAGTAAAAGTTTCTTGCCATAACAATTATCAACTATCTCAATATAAAATAATAACTTTTGCATGCAGAACAATATAGACTAAATATACCTAAAATAGGGCAATAACACCATAGGATCATGGCCTAAAAACAAATAAGGGTGGAAACGCACACCCCGGGTGAAAACGTGCGCCCTGTATAAGTATGGTTGTACATAAGTACCACTATTCTAGATATTCTAGTCAAACATGTAGCATGCATAAAATAGAGAGGAAAGACTATCATTTTAGTAAATTTCATATATAAAGGTAATTATAACAAGAGGGGCCCAAAGACCCATTATGATAAAATAATTGAACAATAAAAAGAATTTAAACGAATCCAAGTCAGGAATTATGAATGTCCAATAATTGAATTCTCAAATAGAATAACAGTTCAAGAGATGCCTCATTAAAAGAAATGTAGGTTTTAGTCAAATAATGCCCAAAATAAAATAGAGGATGTACATACCTCAATAATTGTGCCTATTTACCCGAAGTGCTCCTATAGTACAGAATTCGTTCTTCTGAGACCTAAATCAATATATGAATACTTTTTTTTAGGATCAATTATGATTCATAATAATTGGTTAAATCTTGAAAAAGGCCTTTTGTAAAACTGTGATTCAGATACTAAAAATGACACCAATAAATTAGTGACCATTTTCTAAATCGAAAAACCCTTGTATCTATATTTTACTGACAATCCAACCATTATCCCTAATTTTACTAGTTAACTCGATTTCTAATTATTTAACAAAAAGGAAGATGAAATTTGAACCCTTATCCTCTTATTATTATAATTATAAGACGTGATAGGGGTGTAAGTGATGGCACACTTAATTATATAACACGAATCGAAGGGATACGATTGTTACTGATTGTTATGGGCACGTGAGAAAAATTCCAAGAGAACAACCTCTTTTCCTCCTCGCCATTGCCATAGCTCAACTGGAGCTCGTACCAGGTATGGAACTGACATTCTATGCATCCTCGCCTTCAAGTGAGGATCGCGCAATGCTTGGGACCTGGACGAAGGTGTTGGGATCTTTCTTGAGACCCAAGTGTCTGTTGACTCAAGGTCAATTAGGTCAATGTTGACTCACGTCTAAATTGACTAAACATGTGTTTTGATGATGACTAACCATTCCACATATTGGTGTCTAATGTCTCTACTTGAGTGATTTCAGATTAGGTATAGACACACTCCAATTGCCCTAACTTGCGCATCTCAAATTGGAGAAAAGACAAGTCAAAGTCATACAAGTGCACGTTTTTGTAATATGATGTAAATCCATTAGAATCATGTTGTAAATCACTTGTAATGGTTGTTTGACTTGTAATTAAGTTTAGAAAAATATCAGGAGCACTTAGATCGAATTTTAGAGCACTTTAGATGCAACTTTGAAAATTGATTACAGGCATTTTGTCGGTCGAGTTTCCCAACCTGAAAACTCGACCGATCATCCTTGATCAATTTTCTGAAGATTGCATCGGTCGAGTTGTGTTTACACAGAACTCGACCGATGGAGTAACTGACCAAATCGATTTTCATTGGTCGGTCGAGTTTCCTCAGGACAAACTCAACCAATGGTCTGAATATCGGCTTTTTCTTTTACTCTATCGGTCGAGTTACACTTATAGAAACTCGACCGATTGCACTGTACGGAAAAGTGCAGAAAAGTGTTTCTAGCCGTTGTGAAGTTGCAACAAGTGAAAATATATCTGTTGCAAGTCACAAAACGGCTAGTTTTCATTCACAAGTGTTCCCAAAGGCTAAGAGGCATCCCCAGCTATAAATAGGACCCCTTGGGCTTCATTCCAAGGTTGAGCATTCATCGCAAACTCTATGTGAGGTTCCTATTCTATAGTTGAGTGCTTCCTACAGCCTCCTCTCTCTCTAAGCTTAATCACTTGCTACATCCATTAGAGTGAGTAGGAAATCTATAAGAGAGCTAGTCCTACATGTATATCTTGTGAGGCTCTCACTTCCACCACCTCGTATCTCTTCTTTCAATCATGAAGATGAAGTTTCTCTCTCTTTTCTAAGAGAGATGAAGATGAACAAGGGAAGGCGTCCCTTGGTGAAGATCAAGGCTGAAGACTTGGAGCTAGAGTGGGTAAGCCCTTGGTGAAGGCAGAAGACTCCTTGCTCAAGTGGGTAAGTCCTTGGTGGAAGCTTCTCCGAGTGAAGGTGAAGTCAAAGACGGAAGATCCAAGAAGAGTGGGTAATTCCTGCAAGGCTGAAGACTTGGGCAAGAGTAGGTAAGTCCTTGGAAGAAAGGTGAAAGACTCTTACAAAGTGGGTAAGTCCTTGGTAAGGTTGAAGACTCTTTGTATTGGATAGGTAAGTCCTTTGGTTGGTCATGTATTGTATGTCTTATGAATGAATATAAGAGTGTAATAGTTTGGAAGTCCTAGAGGTTGACCTCTCCAGGCAAGTGGATTAACGCACTTCTAGTTTGAAGTGTGGAACCACTCTAAATAGCTTGTCTAATTGGTGCATGTTCAATCTTTCTCTCCCTTGCTATGTATGTTTTAGTTGCACACCAAATTCCTATTTAGCAACCTTATCTTGTGATATATCTTGAAGGTTTAATGAATTTTGTTTAAGTGCTTTCAGCTCTATTCACCCCCCCCTCTAGAGCATCTAATCACCCATCTAGGATGCAACAGTATCAACGGAGCAGTGGGAACAGAATCCAAACACAATCATAGAAAGGGGGAGGCTAGGCTAGGAATCATTCAAAGAAAAATTAATCAGAACGAGTATCTGGTGATCTACGGACAACCCAGCTAAATCCAGTCATGCAGGATTCACAGGAAAACCGGGCTGAGAGCAATTGATTGCACATCGAACCAGGTAACTGTAGAAAGAGGGAAACGATAAGAGAGGGAAAATAGAGAAATACCACTTACCATGAGATATCATGAAATTAATTGGGTCAACATCCTTTTTATACATTGTGGAGACTACTCAGAGCCACTAGAAATGAAGGTGATGACCTAAGGTGCCTCAGCCCAGTGTTGATGACTGTTGTTTCAACTGGGAGTCCAGAACCATGCCCATGTTGAGAAGTTTGGGGGAAAAACTAACACAGTTCATGGAGGAAGAATGGGTTAATACAAAAAAGGGGTAGCTTAGATGCTTATCCAAAGACAAAATAGTGATAATCACAATATTTTCCTGGTCCAGGAAGTGGGCTCAGGCACGATCGCTAATCTCCTAACAAACCCATGATGTTCAGAGATAAGAAAACTGGTGGCGTTTGGTAAGGCATCGAAGCATGTGTACAGAGAAAAGAGGGAGTTGGGAAATGGAGGTTTACCATGATTTCTTGTCATTCTAAAGTCTGGAGAATATCGTATCGGTCTTGAGGGCACTCATGTGCTAATCTCCACGTTCTGAAGATTGCCCAGTAGCACTAATGGGGGAATTCATATTAGCAATGAACCTATTGTAGGAGAACCATCTAGGGAGTGTGGGTGAGGAAGAAGGATGGGCAGAAGAAGAGGGTATTCAGGAGGAGAAAAGGAGTTGAATGGAAAGGAAATAGAAGAAAATGGTATATCGTGAGAGAGGATGACAACCAACGACGTGATTCTCCTCGGCCAGATATGGTGGAGTCTGAGGGGAAGGAGAAGACCAGGAGTCTGTTAGATCCGATCAAAGTAGATCGGAAGTTGCTGGATCGCGAGTAAGTAATCAAAATATAACGACCAAAACCGCGTGATAGAGAGAAAACCAAGATTTAATGCACGAAACTTTAGTGATTAACTAATCTATTTATAGTTTTCTCCTTTAATTAAATTGAGTGGGTATTCAATATTCTATTTAGTTGAAAATTGGTGTGTTAGCTATTGAAGAGTGAGGAATTCAAATTTGGGATCAATTTTACCTTTTGGATATGTTTCATGATATAATTTTTTTCTAGTGCATTAGGCCTACATTTAATGTATTTACTCCTACTAATTACCCCATCATGATATTATAATATATATTAACTTGATTTCTTTTATGTTATAATCTCAGGTGTATTCTAAAGTGTCAATTTAGACCCAGCCCCTTATTTGGTATATTTGTACCTGGAACTTAATTATAGCATGTAACTAAGTTATTTCGTCTTAAATGTCAATTAACAAGGGTTTATATATGTATATATATCCATGATACTAATTGATACCAAGGATTCCTAATATACTTCGTGTTTGGGGAAAATATAAAATATGTCAACATAATAAAATAGGGGTCTAGAAGAATGGAAAACTAACCCTTATGCCTACAATTGAGTATGTTACAACACTCCACCCCATAAAGAGTATTTCGTCCCCAAAATCCATCCTTCACTATCCATGAGTGCTAAGACATAGATTATCTTAATGGTACTACATTCATAAAGATTGCCTAAATTGTTATGATTGTTTCATTATCCACTTATATGAACCATGTCAACACACATGAGGTACTAGGTTGGTCTATAGATCCTCATCTTCCATCACTTAAGCATGAATGACCAATCTGCATATATAGATCCCTCAATAGAACCATTCAGATTGCGATCGCTAAATTGGTGGACTACACTTGTGTAGAAACATCAATCCTCAAGTACCATGATTGTTATCATTATTACCAATAAGTAAATTTTTCTTTCAATATTAGGGTCATCCCTTAACTTATATTATCTACCTATTTTGGCCAGGAAAGTTAATTAATTTTTGTCTGACTATCAAACCATTATCTACAAACTATTAGGCAGATTAGGGTAAAGGTATAAGATTAGGATTTTGTTCTGCACGCTTGTTTACCATTCGTAGTTGTTATAGTGTATTGTACGCAACTTATTGAATTTGTCATTAAAGATTTAACCTTACACGTTACATTATACACGCTTTGATTAATGTGTAATTAGTTTGGTTTCACTTTAGTGTATTATGATCACATGGGAAATATTTAGAATTTCCATCTTACTTAGTGTATTCACCCTAGACTCTAGTGTAAACTCATTGTCACTATTTAATTGTTAGCAATTTGGGGTATATGATATTAATTCAAGCTTTTAACTGTAATGTTATTTTTACCCATATCTGACTTAAGCTTACCTTTTAAGGACAAGTCAAGATATAAACTTTAAATTCTATTTTAATTATCAAAGTAACATTTATGGTGATATAATTGACAAGGCTCACTCGAAAACCCAGGTTAGGAGACCTCTACATCTATTTGACATTATTAGTAGGATTTATCCAAGGTTTACTTATGCTACTATTATTATTCTCAATTATTTCTTAGGTTAAGCTACGCTCCTAAGCGTACAAGCATACACCCCTTAAAAGGGTTAACTTATAACTTACGTACTTGATAACATGGTGGATCTACTAGGTCTTATACATCGAAAACTTCTTCTCTTTACTCAGTACATCACATATAGACTTAGGGTCTCATACTTGATCATATCGGTCAAGGATTTCTCTGCTAAAAGATTTCTCTACTACTCAGACTTCTTTATGGTGGTGACTTGGTTCTAAAATTGTCGATAAAATCTGAAAACTTTTCTTATTGTATATAGAAAATAAATTTTACGATGAAAACTTTGCGACGAAAATTCAAAATTGGCACCAAAAATTGAGTCAAGAACCAAATCAACCACCATCCACCACACACCACATATACTAATATTCTATCATCATTTCATTCTACTAAAGGGTCTAATTCTTATACTACCTCCAAGGGCTTACGACTACTTCTCTGATATATAAGCATAGGAGGGAGACGAGTTCCTTATTATGCACGATCAACTTTTGTCAATTCCTAATAGGGCACAATATACACATTTCCCCATGTCAATCTTAACCATAATTTACACTGCCTCATCTCGAGACCTAAGAGAGTCACAAGATTATCTACATTATAGAAAGAGATTTTTGCATTTTCCCATCACTAGCTGGTTTCAACGATAGTGCCTTCACATGATAAGAAAATCTATATAGGCAACCTACTCATCTCATCACAAGGTAAACCAAACTCACTATTGGAGATGAAAGAGGTAAACACTCTAGGATGTGTACTAAAACTTATAGCTTTCTTTAACCAATTCTCATATATGATGTATAGCAAGCTCTATGAGGATGGTATCCAACCACTAGATAGATGGATTTAGGATGATTCATTTGTACATACTCCATGTTGTAGACAAGGCATACATAACCATAACATAGCTCATTCATATTATCACTTAGTAACAAAGAGATAATCTTAAATCTAGAACATACATCAGGGTTTTATGTTTATTATCCATGCATGCTCCCAAAATAGATGTATGTGAGGCATGCAAGGCAACAATAAAGAAAAAGAGTTAAGGTGAGAACTAGGATAAATCTTAGCTATGACTATTCAAGTCAACTTACAGTTCATAACTCTTAGCCTAACATCCTAGAAAAATATGAGATGGGAACCAAACACTATAAGAGTCAGTTCCATGTGGCGTCATCTCCACCTCCATAAGGTGGGTAGGGGTAATAAGGGTTACTAATGACCGTCTCACATCCACATAGGTGATTTGAGGAATGTAAGTGACCAAGTTAATTAGGGGTTGAAAATCCTACTTGGTATACAACTACTAGGAAATAGGTTTATCAACAACCTCTAAGAGTGACCTACCTAATCAAGGGTCGTTCACGGATAACTTGAAATAGTCAAGTTACTGACAGCTTTGGCTTTGATACCATTTTGTAAAGAATGGGACCCAAGTTGGGATCCACTCCAATGGTACAATACAAAGAGACATGTAATAATAAAGCAGCGGAAACAAAACTATTATAAAGTTACATAGTGTATCATGATACAATTGTTACTCACCATAAAAGGTGATATAGCAAAATAAAGGGTACACATCTAATAAATTTAATCATATACAAGACTAGTTGCACAGAGCAACCCGACCATTCCAAGCTATCCTTAGGTCCAATACCATGTATATGATCTTCATGCATCCTTTTCATCTAATGTACCTACACCTGGGTGGAAGGAAACATCACCCAGAACATAGGAAATAAGTCTTGGTCAGCAAAGGCTGAGTATGTACATATAATAAACACTTTGGACATTATATTGGGTTAAACGTGTAAAAAGAGATGTTCCCACAAGAAGGGGGTATTTGTAGTTAGGTAGGTTCAAAAGAATGATAACAAGAGAAATGAGGCATATTAAAATTTAGATTACAAGTATGAGAGTAAAAGTGTCTTGCCATAACAATTATCAACAATTTCAATATAAAATAATAACTTCTGCATGCATAACAATGTAGACTAAATATACCTAAAATAGGGCCATAACACCATAGGAGCATGGCCTAAAATAAATAAGGGTAGAAACGCACACCCTGGGCAAAAACACGGGCCCTATATAAGTATGGTTGTACATAAGTACCACTATTCTAGATATTCTAGTCAAACATGTAGCATGCATAAAATAGAGAGGCAAGACTATCATTTCAGTCAATTTCATATAAAAGGTAATTATAACAAGAGGGGCCCAAAGACCCATTATGATAGAATAATTGAACAATAATAAGAATTTAAATGAATCCAAGTCAGGAATTATGAATGTCTAATAATTGAATTCTCACGTAGAATAACAGTTCAAGAGATGCATCATTAGAAGAAATGTAGGGTTTAGTCAAATAATGCCCAAAATAAAATAGAGGATGTACATACCTCAATAATTGTGCCTATTTACCTGAAATGCTCCTATAGTATAGAATTCCATTCTTTCGAGACCTAAATCAATATATGAATATTTTTTTAGGATCAATTGTGATTCATAATAATTGATTAAACCTTGAAAAAGGCCTTTTGTAAAATCGTGATTCAGATACTAAAAATGATACCAATAAATTAGTGACCTTTTTCTAAATCAGAAAACCCTTGTATCTATATTTTACTGACAATCCAACAATTATCCCTAATTTTATTAGTTAATTCGATTTCTAATTATTTAACAAAAAGAAAGATGATGATCTGAACCCTTATCATCTTATTATTATAATTGTAAGATGTGATAGGGTGCAAGTGCTTTGAGGTTCACAAGTGATGGCACACTGAATTATATAACATGAATCGAAGGGATACGATTGTTACTGACTGTTATGGGCACACGAGAAAAATCTCAAGAGAACAGCCTCTCCTCCTCCCCGCCATTGCCATAGCTCAACTGGAGCTCATACCAGGTATGGAACTAACATTCTATGCATCCTCGCCTTCAAGTAAGGAGCCCACAATGCTTGGTACCTGGATGAAGGTGTTGGGATCTTTCTTGAGACCTAGGTGTCAATGAAGTAGTGGGAATAGAACCCAAACACAATCACATAAAGGTGGGAGGCTGGGAATCATTCAAAGAAAAGCTAATCAAAATGTGTATCTGGTGATCTACGGACAAGCCAGCCAAATCCAGTCGTGCAGGGTTCACAGGAAAACCAGGCTGAGAGCAATTGATTGCACATCAAACCAGGTAACTATAGAAAGAGGGAAACCACAAGAGAGGGAAAATAGGGAAATACCACTTACCATGAGATATTATGGAATTAATTGGGTCAACATCCTTTTTACACATTATGGAGACTACTTAGAGCCACTAGAAATGAAGGTGAAGACCTAAGGTGCCTCAACCCAGTGTTGATGACTGTTGTTTCAACTAGGAGTCCAGAACCATGCCCAGGTCGAGAAGTTTGGGAAAAAAACTAACACAGTTTGTAGAGGAAGAATGGGTTAGGATAGAAAACTAGCTTAGATGCTTATCCAAAGACAAAATAAAGATAATCACAATATTTTCCTGGTCCATGAAGTGGGTTCAGGCATGATCGCTAATCTCCTAACAAACCCATGATGTTTAGAGATAAGAAAACTGGTGGCGTTCGGAAAGGCATCGACACATGTGTACAGAGAAAAGAAGGGGTTGGGAAATGGAGATTTACCATGATTTCTTGCCATTATAAAGTCCGAAGAATATTGTATCGATCTTGAGGGCACTCATGGGCTAATTTCCACATTCTGAACATTGCCCAGTAGCACTGGCGGAGGAGTTCATATTAGCAACGAACCTACTATAGGAGAACCATCTAGGGAGCGTGGGTGAGGAAGAAGGATGGGCAGAAGAAGAGGGTATTCGGGAGGAGAAAAGGAGTTGAATGGAAAGGAAACATAAGAAAATGTTATATCTAGAGAGAGAATGATGACCAATGATGTGATTCTCCTCATCTGGATATGGTGGTGAGTGTGAGGGGGAGGAGAAGACTGGGCATCTGTTAGATCTGGTCAAAGTACATCGGAAGTTGTTGGATCGCGAGGGAGTAATCGAAATATAATGACCAGAACCGCGTGATAGAGAGAAAACCAAGATTTAATGCACAGAAACTTTAGTAATTAACTAATCTATTTATAGTTTTCTCCTCTAATTAAATTGAGTAGGTATTTAATATTCAATTTATTTGAAAATTTGTGTGTTTGATATTGAAGGGTGAGGAATTCAAATTTGGGATCAATTTTACCTTTTGGATATGTTTCACGATATAATTTTTTTCTAGTGCATTAGGCCAACATTTAATGCATTTACTCCTACTAATTATCTCATCATGATATTATAATATATATTAACTTGATTTCTATTATGTTATAATCTCAGGTGTATTCTAAAGTGTCAATTTGGACCCAGCCCCTTATTTGGTATATTTGTACCTGGAACCTAATTATAGCATGTATCTAAGTTATTTCATATTAAATGTCAATTAACAAGGGTTTATATATATATATATATGTATCTAAGTTATTTCGTCTTAAATGTCAATTAACAAGGGTTTATATATATATATATATATATATAAGTTATTTCGTCTTAAATGTCAATTAACGAGGGTTTATATATATATATATATATATATATATATATATATATATATATATATATATATATATATATATCCATGATACCAAGGATTCCTAATATACTTCATGTTTGGGGAAAATATGAAGTATGTCAACATAATCAAATAAGGGTCTAGAAGAATGGAAAACTAACCCTTATGCCTAGAATTGAGTATGTTACAGTCGGGCAACCTCATTCAAGGGTAGCGGTTTAGACTACCTCATGGTGTATCGATTTATACCATCTTATCCAAGCATGTCGGTTTTGCTACACATAGGTGTGATAGGTTAGCTATACTTGAGGTGTTGGATTAACCACACAATAGGTTTATCGGTTTAGCAACATATAAGTCTAAGCCCCTCTAGGGCATGACGGGTTACCTCCTCATCAAGGCATGTCGGCCTAGCTAACATATCAGTTTAGGGACATTGGAAGGAATTCTCAAAACTAATGAAGAATAAGAAGAAGAAGAAGAGATCCAATGACTAGAAGAAGAAAACATATCATGCTATTCGGGATGATTCCTCAAAATCATGCAGTGGAATTCTTAATTGGAGAACATGAAGACAATGATGTACAAAAAGAAGGTGTGTAAGGTAATCTTCTTCTTCTTCTTTGATTTTGACCTCTTCTTGAAGCTTCACTTCATGTGTCTCCATGTTTTCGATGAGCTGCTCCATCAATAAGTTTGAAAGGTCACTAGATTCTTCTATAGAAGTTACCTTATCTTTGAACTTAGGAGGCAAGGATCTAATTATCTTAGAGACTTGCTCTTCCTTGATTATTTTCTTTCCTAAAGCACACAAATTATTTATTATAGTAGAAAATCTAGCATGCATTTCAGTAATAGCTTCAATTTTAGACATGCAAAATAATTCAAATTAATGTTTTAGCATATCAATTTTTGTACTTTTTAACTTGTTGAGTTCCTTCATGTGTTACAGATAGTGTTTTCCATATATCATATGTGGTTTCACATGAAGATATTCTATTAAATTCACTAGGAGATATATAAGAGTATAACATATTGTTATGATATAGAGTTGCCTTTCTTACCGTATCCAGATCCCATTCCTCCAACTTTGTTGTCAGAGGTTAATATGGTAAGATGTTCATCTTCCAGAGATCAAATCTAATACCTTGGAAGTGGAATTCCTCCTTTTCTTTTGATATATGTATTTCTCCCTCTCAAACACAAGTGGTTGGAATTACATATGATCCTTTGAGGTTGAGATGGTTTTGCATGTTTTTCCCCATCCCTGAAGACTTGTAAAGGCTCCTTGAAGACTTGCTCTGATGCCAATTGATAGATCTAGAGGGGGGTAAATAGATCTAATAATATAATTTATACAATTTAAAATAGAAGGTTGGATTGTAACTTGCTTAAAAGATAATGCAGTAGTAATATAAAGCAAATATTAGAAAAAATAAATACAACCACAAAAGACACATGATATAGAGTAGTTCTATCAAAAGATGTTACTCCACTATCTGATTGTTCTCAATCAGGATTTTCAACATGTATCTTATTCATTTTATTAATCAATACAAAATAAATAAAACAATCGATGTCTTTTGTGGATCATGAAAATTCTTTGGTAGATCAAGGAGAACTTGCATGGTGGAGTAGATCACAATTAGCCTCTCACCTTTTTCGCAACCTTCTCACAACAAGTAGCTCCAAGAAGCTTCCCCACAACCTTCTTGAAGGAAGTAGTTGGAAGAAGCAAGAACAAGTAAGGAGAAAAAAGAAAATACAACTCTCACATGACATACAATTTGTAGCTCTCCCTGATAAGCATTGATCAACTCTCTAGTAGGAATAGGAATGTCTATATTTGGTGGAGTTAGACACTAGTATTGAGCTACGTCTTAGATATGAAGATAGCAATGTAGGATTCTAAACTTGGAGAAGGATATCATGTAATAGATTTCTCAAGTGAGTTTTCTAAGTGTTCATGGGCACTCCTGTAAATATGAAATACTTAGGAATGGTCAATATAGCTATTGGGAGTGTTTTGACCAAGATAAATACTAAACTAGTTGTTAGAAATCAAAAGACATGTTTATGATAGGTAGAAAAATAAATGTTGACTTTGACTGCAAACTAATCTTGGTCAAACTATACTTTGGCTAAATTCCATATTGGTCGAAGTGTAGTTTGATTGAGAGGCAGTCTCTTCACAAATGTTACACTAATTATTTCTATAGTCTCTACATTGGCTCTTTGTCAGTCAAGTATAGTTCGACCGAAATATTCTCTATCATCACTATTTTCCTAAAAAGACAAATCTAATGATTTTTATAATGGCACCTAACTATCCTAAAGACTTGATATAGGTGTGGAAAAGAGTTTAAGATAAGACTAGGCCGATCATCACTTGTTCTTACATCATTCCTAACAAGTTGTACGAAATACGCTAGTACAAAGCACATACATGGCACAACATGACCTACAAGCATCCAAACACATGTAAGATAGCATGTTCCCTATTGTTGGATCTTGTCTAAGTTCCTTGATCACGTGAAACACTAAATGTACATATTAGTGACACGAATGGGAAATATTTGCATCATCAAAATATGAGTGTGATATATCTAAAAAGCCAACAAGTAGATGGTATCAACACATTGCATGCATGGTTGAGTCAATAACCAACAAGGTGGGGTGAAGGTGTGGGGGCCAAGCCCAATAGACCACCCCAGATGAAGCACGTCCAAGTAAACTAGTGCATTAAGGCCAACTTCTAAGCAAACCTCTCCTTTAGGGTAACATGGAATGCCACTAGGTATTGGATCATTGATCAACAACCTTGAATGCTCCAAACAAGGTAATTTTTTTAAAAAAAAGACACATTATAATTTAAGAGAACATCAACATATTATGAACATGGTGTAGTTGGAAAGATATTAGGGTCTAATTTCTAGATTTAAGCATTGTTTTCTACATTTATGATGCTAAATATGTAAATAAAAAAGAAACTTGAGATATATGCTTAAACCTAGGGTTTACTTATTATTTAGTAAAAGGTGTTCCTTAATGGTGAATCTTTTGTGGTGTCTTCCTAGTAAAGTCTTTAACCTAATATGAATATATGAAATGTTGCATGTTGTTGGATAAGTATATCGGTGTAATGTAAGTGACATAACTAGGGTTCAAAATAGAATATTATGTATTAGTTATTATCTATCCCTAGCATAAAAAAATATGAATGTCTATTAGCCATACATTGTGATCAACATTTAGGAGTTACCTTTGATGTGTTTTATTGATTGTACCAACTTAGGCCTAATAACCCAATTATGTAATGATAAATAGTCATGACAATGCATGTTTTAGATCTAAATACTGAACTAATATACCATACATTTCCAAAAAAGAATATTATATGGAATATACAGTCAAGGCACCTAATCCTAGTGATTTAGTTAAATCTAGGTTCAATAGCTACCATAGGTCATTAAGTAGGGTGTATCTTTCCTAGGCTAGGGATCTTCTAGATAATGATATTGTGCTTGTGACCCATAATTAGGGTTAAATCTAGGATTTATGTATATGATATAATAATGAATTTGTATGGTATTATATGATATGAACATTAATTGATCTACCTAATATCTCATGGTAATCAAACTAGGATTAGTAGCCACCACATGGCATTTTCTTGGGTGTAACCTTTATAACTCAAGGGACCCCTGTTGGCCTTAGTATCAAAATGATCTTGAATCTAGGTTAGGGTTAGTACTAGGATCAAGGTTAAGTATACATGAACGTGCCTAATAGTTTTAATGTTCACCTAGATTTGGACCAACCCATCCTACATTGAGCTAGGGTTAGTATCTACCCTAGTTCATTTAGTAGGGGTGTTGCCTTCATGAATATAGGGACCGTATAATGGCATTAGTAGCTAATTGTGCCCTATAATGGCATTAGTAGTTGATTGTATTACATCCAAGTTCATAGTTAGGTCTAAACCTAGAGTAGATCATGTATACAATATACATATAAAGAGTGGATGATCAATTCTTACCTAAAATATCTAGCTTTAACATAAGGAGATCTATAACTAGTCTTTTTTTCTTGAAACTAGGGACCATTATGTAACCTAGATACTTTAGAAGCACTTGGTTAGGGTTTGAAAGATGATTAATA
The DNA here is from genome assembly GCA_963693085.1 of Alisma plantago-aquatica. NCBI lineage: Eukaryota > Viridiplantae > Streptophyta > Magnoliopsida > Alismatales > Alismataceae > Alisma > Alisma plantago-aquatica. Next base: position 224,381,600 of record OY856409.1, read on the forward strand.
GATATAAGACAAGTTAGTGAGACTTCTAGGTACAAGATGTGTTATTAGTGATGAACCTAGGAACCTATAATGGATTTGGATGCATAATACCTAATTAACCTTCATATTGGTTAAGATCGATTCAAATACAAGTATGTACATGTGAAGATGTGTTAATGATGAACCTAGGAACCTAGGAACCTAGTATGTATTTAGATGCATAAAACCTAATAAATGTTAATATTGGTTAAGGTCGACTCAAATACTAGTATGTACATGTGAAGTAAGTCCAATGGACGACCAAAGTCAGTCAAAGCTAGACAAATGGACAAAATCCCTAGATTATGTGTGGTAATATATAGTATGAGTTACATGGATACATCACTTATTCCTCTAAAAATGTGTGTGCTTAGTTATCCAAAATGAGGTTTCTTTCAATTTAAGATTTTTGGATAGGTTTTACTAATTTGTCGCCTATTTTACGTATTCACTTGTATACTTTGTGAAATTCCCTAAATATGTATTTCTAGAAGTAAACAGTGTCCCCATAGATTTTGGACATGTCCCAAGGACTTGGTACCCTATAAATTAGTTATACCTTGAATAAATGACCCCTTTGGGACAAGAATATATGTTAACAGTGTAAGGGGAATAGATAATGGGAATATAATATCTATATAACACCTTAAGATAATTATGTCTCTTTGTTCCTAACATTATGATACTTATATTTTATACCGCATACCGATGAATATATGCTAGCCCCAATGATTTAAAATTTTAGGTACCTAGTTATAGTTCAAGATTTGAGAATAAGATAAGAGTTGTTCATTGAATCATAACATGTTCTTTAGAATATAATATAAAAGTTGTTTTTATGTCTTAATGTACATGCATTGTAGTTTGGAGGGTTGTAATCAAAATTGTACTTTCTACACTCAATTCTATAAAAATAATTTGTTGAGTTGTGTTTGTGATGCATGAGTACTTTTAAATCTTTGGAATTTGTTAGGAACCTATACTTTTTCCTATATTGGACTAAATTGAGTGGGGCCTAACAATTCATTTTTCTGGGTGACCACTCAAGGTTTAAATTGAGTGTGAAAACTAGGATTGGCACATCAACCCCAATGATATTAGTTAACAAACCCATAGGTTGGTCTAACTTATGGTGTCAATCACCCTAACCTAGTAGTTTTTGGTGATCCAACAAACATGATATGTACATCCTACTAATCTAACCTTTGGTTGTTTGTGACACTAGAGGTCTGAACTAGGTCTCTACCTACACCATCGACAGTCTATACCTGGCATCCTAACAAGACATGTCAGTCAACACTATCTCTAAGTTAATATATTTGTCAAGCTAGAATGGACATGATTCGTCTAGTGCTTTTATAAGAACTAGGATCATATTCCAACTCTAATAAAAACAAAAATTACTAAAATAAGCACTTTAATCACATTTTGACCATTTCTATTGAGCTACACATAATAAAATAAACATTAATAAATTATTCTTAGTATCATCTTTTGTTAGGGATATTGTAGCAACATTTTGGGAAGGTGGGTCATGACACATTTTGTCACTGATGAGAAATAATAGACAATCCAAAAGGCACCTTTTTGACTCACAATGATTCCTATTTGTTCATTCCTTAGATTTTCCATTTCCCTCATCAATAATGGATATGAAATGCAAAGTGGGTCTAAATTTATCATTTTTTTGAAAATAAAAGTCAATGCCATCAAATATACATTTATTTTTCTAAAATTTATTTTTGCCTATTTGCCATCTCTTTATTCATTTTCGGATTACATGGAAGTGTTTGCTAGTTTTTATATTGTTGAATGCATGTTTTCTTGAGTAACTAGTGGCCATAAAATGTGATATGTACCAATTACAAGTGCTTTGATTTTTTTTAATATTTTTCAATAAATTGCATAACATTTCCTTGCCCTAACAATTAGCATCATGTTTAAATATGACATATTTTTCCCTAATAGATGTATCGACGTAATCATTAGGCTACACATAGAGAATGTGGCTATATAAGACCACTATGGACTCTCTTTACTCACATGTTTGATTTAAACTATAACATGTCACTGGCAATGATAATATTTCATCATTAGAAGTTTATTATGTATTTTATTATCTATGTCTTCTCTTTCCTCACACCAATCAAACTCGCTCCCAATAAATTCAGAATATAAAACAATTTTATCAAACTTATCATTTTATTGTTTGGGTGCTTGTTTAAGTCCATACAAGGACTTGACTATTCTACAAACTTTATGTTCTTGTCCAAGTACAACAAAACCTTCTAGTTGATCTATATAAATCTCTTCTTTGAGATCTTCATTCAAGAAGGTTATATTGGCATTCATTTAATGGATTTCAAGCTTATGGATTGCAATTAAGGCAACTAGGACACGAATGGGAGAAATTTTGGTTACACGAGCATATGCATCAAAGTAATCAAATCCTTCCTTTTCACGAAAGACTTTGTCTACTAGTCTAACATTAAATTTATCTATGAAACCACCTGCCTCATCTTTTTTTAACCTAGTTACATCCAATAGTCTTGAATCCTAGAGGACGCTTGATAAAAAAAACCCAAGTATGATTGCTCTAATTGATTCTATTTCATTATCAACAACTTCCTTCCAAAAGTTAGAGTCTATGGATTTCATGGCATCCTCATAGGTACATGGGTCTTCTTCTACTGAGAAGGTGTAGAAGTCAGGACCATAGTTCTTATCAACTTTAGTCTTTTTACCCTTGCTTAGGTCACTAGGAGGTTCATCAACAAAGAGTTCATGTTCTACTTCATATGAAGTTGGAACAAAAAAATTGTTCTTGTTGAAAAGAGGAAGAAGGTTCTTCACTAACCTATCTAGGAACCTTTTCTTTAAGGGGAAATATGGTTTCATAAAAGACAACATCTGCAAGTCTAATCTTAAGAATAGAGTTGACTCTAATGTCTGAGATATAAGATTTTATTATCAGGAATCTATTAGCATTATTGTTTTCAACACATCCAATAAAGACAATATCATAGTTTTAGGTCCTAGTTTTCTCTTTTTATTATTAGGAATTTTAATCTTGGCTTAGAAAACCCACACTTTGAGGTATTTAAAACAAGGTTTCTTGTTAAGACAAAGTTCAAAAGGTGTGTTGTCAATGTGTCTAAAAGGTATATGATTTAGAATGTATTTTGCAATTTGAAGAGCATTCTGTCACAGTTTGTGACTAAGTCCAGACTCGGCTAGCATTTAATTGAACATGTCAATCAATGTTCTATTTTTTTGTCACAACTACTCCATTATATTGATGATTATATGGGGTAGTGGTTTCATGTATAAGGATTTGATCCTCACAAAACTTGTTAAGTTTGTTAGGAGTGTATTCGCCACCTCTATTGGGCCTCACTCTCTTAATGTTCTATTCTAATTAGTTCTCCACTTGGTCTTTATAGATTTTGAATTTTTCTAAATGTTCATATTTAATGTTCAGAAAGAAAATAGAACAATACTTATAGAAGTCACCTATAAACATTACAAAGTATCTCATACCATCACGAGTAAGAACATAATATAAATCACAAACATTGGTGTGAATTAATTCAAGTAGAGATGTATTATGATCTACTGATTTAAATGGCTTCTTAAGAAGATTAGCTTGAACACAAATTTGGCCTATATTCGAAATATCAAAATGAGTCTTGGGAATAATATATAAATTAATCATGCATTTCATCATTGTGATACCCCGACACACCACAAATGAGATTACACAAAACAAAGCACGAAATTAGAACTAAAAATGCAGATTACCAAAAAACATAGGAAATTTAAATTGATTGCAAAAAACACTACAAGTTGATAACTTTTACATATAAGTCCTCAACAGGACACATGCATCACATAACATATGTATCATGGTGCTTACATCATTGTCCTTAAGCATTCCTATCATCAACCTGTTACATGGAACATATGTTCCACATATACGTACATGTACATCTGCCATATCTATGCATACATGGCTCACAAGCCAAAACCTCATGTTGGTACATAACCACAAAACACATCGAGAACAACCCCAAAGACATGAGTGTACATGGATGACATCTAAGACTCTATCATCAAAAGACTGGCAGCACATCCAACCTTCTCAGCTATTGCTCTTGATGTTGCTCTTCCTCAGCTACATGACCTCTATCTCTTCATGCACGACCACCTAAAAGATGTGGAAACCCATGGGGTGAGACCAAACGTCCCATCGAGATATATAACTCTCTGTCAACATCTATTAAAGCATAGATACTAAGCAGGTAGATAAAGCACTTAGCAAGATGAGTAGATTAGGCAATTAAGCAGTTATCACTGAGCAATAGAATATTTAATATTTTAGAAGAAATATGAAGAACATGTATATCTTCTACCAACTAAACTATACAAAATCAAGACAGTGGCTCATCCAATGTTATTCGCATTTGTCCTTATGCAATTTGCTACACGTCTATGTTACATCCTTTGTTATTGCTCAGTGAATTTGAGTCGTATCACCCAAATCCAACCGACAACTGCTAAGTTGAAATATGTGCCATTCAGGGTCAATGGAAGAGTCAGAACCCACGACCTCTCCACACCTCTTGATCATCACAAGAGAAACATTGTAGAGACATATCATCCAACTACAAATAGCAACATATAAAGTTGAAGGATTGGCTCACACATGGCCATCCATATGTATACACCTAGCCCACCTTAGTATAGGTAACCACGCTACAAGAACAGGCACACACATGGTCATTCTAAAAGGAAAGGATTGCCTCATGCATGACCATCCATATCACAAGGACATCAGCTCTCGCAAGGTTTTCTCATACAACCTATAATTGTGGATGTAAGGAGATACTCAACTTACACCCCCCACATATTCAAAAATATACGCTCCGAGTTATACTCGTTTCACTAATCCAACAATTAAAGATGACACTGGAAAGGATCTATGACACAGTGCATCTACATGATTAGGGTTTCACTTGATTAATGAAGACAACTGGATGTCTTTTAGCATCAATCAAGTTACAACGTACAAAACCAAAAAAAGCTCTACTAAAAAAGGGATTAGTGCAATTCTAGAAGATATAAAATGCATAAGGTTTGAGCTAGTCACAACATCACATGATACTTGTAGCACTACCATTCACAAGGCCATCACTAATGTCACACAGCCTTACCAGGCTCTCACATGATGTCACATCATTGTGGGATATCAATTCCCTTAATTGCATCACTAGAGGATATCACCTCACCATAGGCATCAAGCCATCACCAGGTCATAGGACCCATCACATCAGTATGATCTCATCATGTCTTGTCAAGACTCATAGCCATTACCCTATGTCATATGATTACCAACATAGCATACCCAAACTATGATATTCAAGTTCATGTCACCTGTAAGGTAGGGGCTTATAAACAGGAGAGAGAAAACAACATAATAAGATAACCACTTCAAGAGAGAGAAGCAAACACATCACTTATCCCTGAATTAAGATTAGGGTCACGTGTCATAGATCAATCACCAAACCCTTATTAGTTCATATCCCACTTTCTTGGATCATGTTAGGGTTAGCACATCATTAATTAAAATGTGATTAGGGCACTATGTCAAGGGCACTATACAAGTGTACATGTACCATTTCATTATGTATGCATGTGTTGTGACCAACCATTACATGTATGTCTCGACTACACACAACACTGGTGTCTCGGCCTTCCACTAAGGCAAAAATCATGATCGAAATGCACCATGGTCATGACTGTGACACACCGTGGTTATGCCTCAAACAACAGCGTGTCTCGACCACAACCAAACACAATGTTGCGACCGTGTCAAACCAAGGTGTCATCCATCATGAAATAGGTGTCACAACTAAGCTCAAGCAGCATCTTGACCATCACTAGTACAGATATCACCTTTGACGTCAGTTAAATAAGCCTTTTGACATCGGTTTCCAAGCGACACCTAAGTAGGCGACAATAAAAGTAGATGTCTTAAGCATCGGTTACAAAATCGATGACCTAGTGTCATCCCCGATTGCAACCAAAAAAAGAACCGCCAGCAATGGCAACATAGGCGTCGATTATTCTTCCAAAACCGACGCCACTATCCATCCTGAACAAAAAAAATTGGCCCTCGGTTAGACCATAGTTGTTGGTTTTGCATAAATAACTGACTCCATTGACCTCCTTTATTGAAGGTTTTTTATAACTAAAAAATAACTGACACTATTAGAACAAAAAACTATGGTTTTTGTAGTTAACCGATGATTTGGACATTCGTTGTCGGGTTTTTCATTTAACCGACGACTATGTTTTTTTTCTTATCAGCTTGCAGGCCTATTGTCTGGTTGGTCAGCATGATGTAGAACCTGCAATTTTGAACTACAGGTTACAACATCCTCTGATTTCATCCAACAATAGGCCACAAACCTACAATATTAACAAGATGGACAATATTATATATATAGATCATGTGATTCACACATGTATAAGCACATTTAATTCATTCATATGATTCACACACATGTAGCAACCTATAGATCCATTCATTCTTCTCTTTTCACATTCACACACATGTATAAGCACATCCATTCATTCATCTCTTATCACATTCACACACATGTAGAAGCACATTCACAAACATGTATATAGATAAGATAATACAAAATTCATTCAGACATGTATATATAAGTGTGTCTTTCAAAGTTTCACATGTCATCAAATACAAAAATATATTATGACATCAAAGTTTAGAAATTTCATTCTTTATCATTATCATCGTCGTCATCAGTACTCCATTGATAATCAAAAATTCCCAGCGCTTCTAAGGCTTTTGCCCATTGTTCTCTTATATCATCTAATTGTTCCATTGTATAGGGACTATGTACATCTAATAACGTTTCACCTATAATTAAGTTACTAGTTTTAAGCACCTACAAAGAGAATGACATATATATAATTAATAAGATTGATATATTTCATATTATCTAATGAGACTATATAATATATATAATTAATAAGATTGATATATTTCATATTATCTAATGAGACTATAAAATACATGTTGTATATTATCAATATCCAGTGCAGCATATCTGACAATCAGGTCCATATGTTGCATCACGTAGTATGTACATGCCCAGTCGTTGTCTTGTTTAACACACTATAAATTTCAACATACAAAATGTTAATAAATAAAAACAAGCATAGTTAACATAAATAATATATAAATTGGAGTCAGGAAACTACTTTCACATTCTCCCAAACTAACGGTTTATTCTTTATCTTGGACACATCTCCTCCAGCTCTTTTGAAATCTTTTAAAGCCCTACATGTTAATGTAACACATTTAATTCCATTACCAAATAGTAATGTAATAATATATGTTAACAGATATAAATATGAAAAATTCTCACGTGAATAATGGCCTTTTTCATTACATGTCTATGTATGTCTAATTGCTTCAATGTAACACATTAAATTGCATTACCAAATAGTAATGTAATAAAAGATTTTAACAAATATAAATATGAAAAAATTCTCACGTGAATAATGGCCTTTTCATTACATATCCATGTATGTCTAATTACTTCCCCTCAGGATCTAGATAATAAATAGTGAATATCTTGGGGACAATAACCAGTAACTTCCAATGCTTACCACTAGAGATAAGAAAGTTAAAAAATATATAACTCAAAATCAATAATAAAATATAATTTTATTAAGTCCAAATTATAAGTAAAGTAAACTTACTTAACATTGAATGGAGTTATTATCATGCTCTTCTTCTTCTTTACCAAAATATTTAAAAGCGACAGAGCAGTATAAGGTAACTACTACATGGTCTTTATCTATAAGATTGATCAAAGATGGAATTAGAAATCCCACATGCGTAAATGAAAATTCTTTACAGATCTTGTGTAGGTGGCTGCAAAACATATATTACGTATGCATTAATATATAAGAAACCAGATCACCATATATAAAACAAGGTATATATATATAAACAATATCTCACCATATCCATAGATCTATCATAGTTGTATTCATCCAATCATACCTAAACAACTCCAAAATATCTTGTATAAATATAGTTTATCATATGATTGGCCTGCAGCATCCTCCGGAACATAAACAATTATAGGACACAATTTGTTATGTTCATCTATATATATTGCCATACCCCAACAATTAAGACCTATTGAGTCGTATAGGTCCTTTGGAAGCCAACTAGGTACTGTAGGAGGAGGTGGAGGTGGAGGCGGAGCTGTAGCGCGTTTCTTCCTTTTCTCCTGTATATATAATTTCATATCAATTGACTTGTATATACACGCTAACAAATTAATGTAATGTTAAATTTATCGTGCATGACCAGTATAGACGACATCCATTTCGGGCCACAATATCACTCTGCCTTCTACTTCACCAAGTTTGTCAGCATCTAGGTGGGCATATGGCAATGGATGCTACCTCCAATGAGGGAACACAAGCCTCGGGCTCATACGAACATAACCATCAGGTAATGGAGTGCCATGAATTGTGTGCCCTGGAAGGCATGGGTAAGCCTCGACCTATACAACTATGAATTCTTTGAATCTTAGAAGACATGACCTCAACCCCTACAAATTTACATAGAGTATGTTATATACATATAGATAAACATATCATCTTAAAAAGACTAGCTACTATGTCATAAAAATACTTACATTGAGCGTGCTAGGTGGTGGGTCTACAAGATTACTCCCAACCACCTTTACAGTAGGGGAAGAGCAGCATGGTAGAGGTACTGTCTGAGTGGCAACCTAAGATACCTGCCACTCTGTGGCAACACATCCCGCTATCACACAGACAATGAGGTGTTATGCGAAAACGTGCGGAAATCACCATAACCACAGATTATCAAAAACACGGGTTAATTAAAATCGATTTCGGGAAGCTGATAAACTGAGAAACTATTACATTTAAGTCCTCATCCTGCAAAGAAATAGGTTATATAAACATATACAAGATCTGATACGTGTCCACAACTTAGAGGAACAGCTGTCTAACCATCACATGAGTTCATTACATGTTTATATATATCATTAACGGCCCACATCCGGCCAACAGTAGGATATACAAACCATCAGCAGCTATACATTGTGAAACAACGTCAAAACACCTCCAAGGACGTGAGAGTACAGGGATTACTCTAAGACTCTACTACAAAACATCCAAAACAGCAGCATATCCATCGCTTGCCTTCTACTACTCGTCTTGCTGCTCTGATGCAACTCCGCGACCACCACTACATCTAGCTCAAACACCTGAAAACTAGTGGGGTGAGACAATTGAACATTGTCCCAGTGAGAAACATAACTCCCCGCCAAAACTATAAAACCAAGAGGATAAAGCAACAACAGATGATAAATAGTAAAATGTAGAGTAATAATAATCTATACAGTAAGGCTATTCGTACCATCAAGCTTACCAGGATGTAAGGAGGATGTATCATCAATTATCTCTTTATGGAACATGATTAACAAGATAAGATTAAGATCTTATTACATAACATGAGGAACATATAAGTAACTGCATGTATAACAAGATTACTACACAAACAAGGCCTCAACCAATGTTCTGTATTTTGCCTTAAGCAGTAAATACTATACGGATGGATTACATATTATTATGCCCTAAGGAAGTGAGCCGTACCACTCAAATCCAACCTTCGGTTGTGAAACCCAAAGTCGGTGCCATACAAGGTCAATGGAAGAGCCGGACTCCACGACCTCCCCCTCGTGGTCAGTGCACGAGAACCAAAGCAGGACCACAGTCTCATGCTTAAGTGGCCTCAGCCTCAGGGTCAGCTCCATAGGCTACCCTTCCTCTAGCCCGCCTCGGTACAGGTCTCGGCGCTAGTATATCTGAGCCATGGGCCTGATCACCGTGCTGTGAGCCATGAACGCATTCATGCTCCTCATATCACATAACCGGAGCCATGGGCCTGTTCACCATGCTCATCACATATTCCGAGTTTGCAACCGCAGCTGCACTCGATTTCCTCTCTATTTGAGGCTAGGAGAAACCTCGCATATTCAACAATATGCGCTCCAGATTAACCCGCAGGAGAACCCGTTTTACCATCACCAACTCCTGACGATGATGGATCTATGGCCAGGGCAAACTACATGATATATTCCACTGTGATTAATTAGTATCTTTTATATGGATTGTAGGATTCAACCAAGTTGTATAACATGCAAACTATAACAGGAAATAAACAACATAAAACTCAACATTATGCTTTTATTGTAATCGCATAATCCTGATCCATCACAAGGATCTAACATTTCATGTTATCACTTGGCCTCTTGCCAATCATCCTGATCCATCTCAAGGATCATCACATACCATGGGATCTCAATCCCTTATCATATAGTGCCACTGCCTTCTCAAGGCTTACATCATCATCATGGAATAGCGATCCCCCGTTCTTTAGTCAAATACATCATACGGATTATTTCAATATCGAGAGTAACCATCACAGCATAGTTACTCAACATTTATATATATACCCCATAGCCCTTTTTACTTGGCTAAGCATCACCTGCATGGTTAGTGTACACAATAATCATAGGCTTATCAGAGAGACCATGCTTATCAATATAGGGCGACATTAATGACTATATACTTTAGCAATCATGCCTCAACTTGTGATCATGAGCTTAGATTTCTTCACAAAGCAAACTATATTACATGCTTACCATTTTTTTAGCATTATACAACATATCACGATGGTCACATACATGGGTAAAGACATATGTATTACATAAACAAGTTTTTACCATAACAATGACCATTCAGCGTGTCGATTTCTGTGAGGGGCAGGGCTCTCACTAAAAGCACCACAAACCCTCACCATACGTGATATCGGGTAGGATGCCCTCATCTATCGTCCATCCCATAAGCGTGCAACATGCAACGCTGCGTTAGGGTGTCATGCACTCACTTGTATCGTGAAACACAGTATTGGCTCAAGGTGCAAACCGTGTAACGGGGTATCGTGCACCCAAGCCCATCGGGCAACGGCCTGTGTCGGGCATCAAGGTAACGCGCAACGCCCGTCACGGCACTGCAAGCAACGCCTACCTCAATGTCATAACGACCCCAAACTTCATCTAAGATAGGTATATATAGATATATATATCGAGCAAGGTACTCTACAAGAGGTATCGTCCAAAGGGTGTAGCTCAACCAACCAACAAGGGACCTATCGGCCGTCACAAGATATGGCAGTAGTGTGATGCCCATCACAAAGCAGAGATCATAGGGGTATCGTCCATCACTCTCTCAACATGTGTCGTTCAAGGTGTTAGGTCAAGCGGGTTGTCGGGCAGCACCTCCCCAAGTTCATAACGACCAAGGTGCAACTCACAAGATCGTCATCCACCGTAAGCACAAGAGAACCAAAACCCTAGTGGATCAAGAAGATGGCTCACCTCAATCAACTAAGAGAGAGGGGTCTTGCACATCAACTATCACCAAATGAGAAACACAAGGATCAACCCTAGTAAGGTTCACAACTATCACCAAGCTCACCCTTCTAGTCCATGGTGAGAGGAGGGTGTTGCTCAAGCAACTAGAACACAAGCTCACCTCTCAACTTAAATGAGAGAGGGGTATTGCCCATGTTACTAGAAGCTCAAACTCACTCTTCTAGACTAAGGAGAGAAAGGAGTATTGCTCACCAAGAAACCCTAGATCATAGGTTCGGCCAACATGGTGCAACTAAGCAAGGAAACCAAACTAACAACAAGAACATAGAAGATGGTAAAGTAGTTAGGGTTAGGAGTTATGTAACCCGCCTTAGGCAAGCTCCAAGCTCCTAGCTCCAAGCACCACCAAGCAAGGAAGAAGGAGACTCCAAGGATATCGGCCACCAAGCTAGCTCTTCCAAGGGTATCGGCCACCAACTTGCAAGAAAGGGAGTGTATCGTGCACCAAGGTAGAGGAGGAACTAAGGAACCAAAGGAATCCTTAGCAAGGGAAAGGAACCACATATATAGAAGGGAAAGGATGAGAAACCAAAGCAAAGAAGGGCAAGGTGTCGCCCACCTAGGGACACTTGTCCAAGTGCACAAGCCACCACTCTAGCAAGCCCTAAACACATGTCCAAGGCCATTACTACATGAAAGCATCAAGCACCAAGTGTCCACTAGTGGTGACACAAACGAGGTCAAAGCTTTGGTCAAAGGCTCTTGGGCGACACACTTCCAACATGGGCGACACAGCCCCTGGGCGACACAGCCACCTCCTTGCCCGACACAAGGTCCAACCAAGAAAAAGAAAGGCACCACAAGGCCCAACAAGCTCAACCAAGCCCAAAGGAACTCAAGCAATGAGCCCAAACCTTCCTCTCTACTCTAGAGGAAGCAAGGAGAGGGAGGAACACCTCACAAGGTGGCAAACTTGCCCACAAACCCTAGACTTGGGTTATTTGCAAGTTGCACCTCCAACTCTCAACCAAGCACAACCAAACCCTAATCACCACTAAAGGTGATTAGCAAGCAACAAAACATCAGGGTTAAGCAAAGCAAATAGGGTAAACCCTAAACAAAGGTCAGGGTCCTTACAAGCTAACCCCCTTCAAAGGGATTTCGTCCCCAAAATCCGAAGAGAAAAGCGAGGGATACTTCCTCCTCATCTCTTCCTCAAGCTCCCATGTGGCTTCCTCAACGCCACGATGATTCCAAAGGACCTTCACAAGAACCAGGTCCTTCCTCTTCAGCGTCTTAGCTCTTCTGTCAAGGATCGCCACAGGACCTTCCTCATAGGTCACATCTTCATCAAGCTCAACTTCCATCGGTTGTATCACTGTTCCTGAACCTGGATGACTTTTCTTCAGCATACTGACATGGAACACTGGATGTAACCTGCGCAACTCTGGAGGCAACTCTAACTTGTACGCTACCTTGCCAACATGTGCTATGACTGGGTAAGGCCCCATGTACCTGGGTGCTAGCTTACCTTTCCAGACAAACTGTAGCACACCTTTCCATGGCGAGACTTTAAGATATACTTTGTCTCCTACCTAGAACTCCAAAGGTCGTCGGCGATTGTATGCATAAGACTCCTGCCTATCATGTACCACTTTCAACTGTTGTTGTATCACTTTGATCTTTTCTGTTGTCTGCTGTACTAACTCAAGGCCCAAAAGCTGATATTCACCAGACTCGTACCAACATAAAGGAGATCTGCACTTCCTTCCATATAAAGCCTCATAAGGAGCCATGTCAATGCTCCTTTGATAACTATTGTTGTAGGAAAACTCTATCAAACTGAGATGTACATCCCAACTGCCTAGGAACTGCAAAACACAAGCTCGAAGGAGATCCTCCAAAGTCTGAATAGTCCTCTCAGACTGTCCATCTGTCTGTGGATGGAAAGCGGTACTGAACCTCAACTGCGTTCCCAATGCTTTGTGCAACTGTTCCCAGAAATGACTCGTGAACTGAGGACCTCTGTCAGAAACTATCGTTGCTGGCACACCATGCAAATGGACTATCTCATCAACATATACTCGAGCGAGTTTCTCGGCTGTATACGTTGTCTTTACTGGTAGGAAATGGGCAGACTTTGTCAATCTGTCTACTATAACCCAAATGGAATCGTGATTCCTAGTTGTCCTGGGTAGACCAACTACGAAATCCATGGTTATATGATCCCATTTCCACTGCGGTATCGGCAAGGGTTGCAATGTTCCTGCCGGCTTTTTATGTTCAGCCTTGACTTGCTGACAAACCGCACATCTCGCCACAAACTCAACTACATCTTTCTTCAAGTCGGGCCACCAATACAAGTCCTTTAGACTATGATACATCTTGGTGACACCTGGATGCATAGCATGCATCGACGTGTGTTCTTCCTCAAGCACTAACTTCCTCAGATCATCAGCATCGGGAACCACCATCCTATCACAATAACAAACTAGCCCATCCTTAGACTCATGGAACCCATCACGCTTTTTGTTGCCGAACTCTGATCTGATCAACTGTACTACATCATCTGTCTGCTATGCATATTTTATCTGTTGTCTCAGTGTAGGCTTGACTTGCATCTGTGCTAAAATTCCAGCTAACGAGGAAATTCCATCTGCACATTCATCTGCCGCAAGGAAACAAACATATCTCGTCTATGACATACCAGGGAACTCAACTATGCCTTCTTTGAAGAAAGAGTAGAAGACTTTCGGCTAAGCGCATCAGCTACCACATTCGCCTTACCAGGATGATACTCGATAGTGCAGTCGTAATCATTGATTAACTCCATCCATCGACGTTGTCACATGTTCAGCTCATGCTGCGAAAAGATGTACTTCAGATTCTTATGATCCGTAAAGATTTGACTCACTTCCCCATAAAGATAGTGTCTCCAAATCTTTAACGCATGAACCACCGCTGCCAACTCCAAATCATGAGTCGGATAGTTCTCCTCGTGTTGCTTAAGCTGTCGCGAAGCAAAAGAAACCACATGATCTTCATGCATCAGCACACAACCTAAACCTTTCTTGGAAGCATCATAGAAAACGACATAGCCCTTTCCAGGCTTTGGCGGCACTAGCACTGGAGCACTGGTCAGCTTCTCCTTCATACTCTGGAAATCTCACTGACAACGATCATCCCAAACAAAAGGTACATCCTTTATGGTCAACTTCGTCATTGGCAACGCAATCGCACTGAAGCTCTTGATAAACCTCTGGTAGTATCCTGCTAAACCCAGGAAACTACGAACTTCTATCGACGTCTTCGGTTGCTCCCAATCTGCAATGGACTCCACCTTTCTCGGGTCCACTTTAACTCCTTCTACAGATATCACATGACCCAAGAAAGTCACTTCTTTCAACCAGAACTCACACTTACTGAACTTGGCATACAACTGATGTTGGCGAAGAAGAGTCAATGCTAGACGAAGATGTCACTCATGCTCTTGCCTGTCCCGACTATAGATCAATATGTCATCTATAAAGACTACGACAAACTGATCTAAGAACGGACGGAACACTCTGTTCATCAAATCCATGAAAGCATCAGGTGCATTGGTTAGCCCGAACGGTATAACCACAAACTCGAAGTGACCATACCTCGTCCTAAAAGCTGACTTTGGTATGTCATCTGCCTTAATCCTCAACTGATGATATCCAGACCGTAGATCTATCTTTGAAAACACTGTAGCACCGCACAACTGATCGAACAGATCATCTATCCTCGGCAACGGGTACTTATTCTTGATCGTGACCTTGTTCAGCTATCGGTAGTCTATACATAGCCGCATCGATCCGTCCTTCTTTTTAACAAACAACACTGGAGCACCCCAAGGCGACGTGCTCGGTCGGATGAAACCTTTCTCCAACAACTCTTACAACTACTTCTTAAGCTCTTCCATCTCTACTGGAGCCATCCTATACGGTGTATGTGCAACTGGTTGCATTCCTGGTACCAGATTGATCTCAAAATCAATCTCTCGGGGTGGAGGAACACCAGGAAACTCATCAGGAAACACATCTGCGAACTCTCGGACAACTAACACCTCTTCGAGACTAGGACCTTTCTCCTTGGCAGCCACAACGGTATCCACCATGTGAGCTAAGAACGCCTCGCATCCTTGTCGTAGCAACTTCTCTGCCATCATAGCTGATACTAAACATGTCAGAAGAATCTTCCTATCTCCCTGGAAGATCCACTTCTCTCCACCATTGCCAAACACTACCTGCTTGGAACCACAGTCCAAAACAACCTTATACTTCTCTAAGGTATCCATCCCAAGGATAACATCAAAACCATGCATATCAAGTGGTATAAGATCCACTTGAATGCTATGTCCCGAGAAAGACAAGACACAAGATGGACACTCTTCTCGAAGCATCGAGGAACCATCAAGAGGGGTTTTTAACAACAAACTATCCTCTTTACAGCTAACATGTAAATGATAGTTTTCAAGCATACTATAGGCGATAAAAGAGTGTGTAGCACCCGGGTCAACCAGAATAGATATAAAGCAAGAATAAGACATATCAGAATGAAATAACTCCATCTGACCTGTCACTACTTGCGGGTTGACTATCGCCTCCGGCTGACTCATAGCATAGAATCGAGCCATTGCTTGCTGTCCACATCATCTGCTTCCTTGAGAAGACGATCCTGCTTGCGACGCTTGACCACGTCCTTGCCCTCTGCTACCACTGGGCTGTTGTCTATCTGTCCCTTGAAGATTCTGCCTCGGCTGCTGTGTCACTTCATCATCTCTATTTGGGCAATTCGACTTGACATGCCCCATCTGACCGTAGGTATAGCATGTCCTAACTTTAAACCGTGGCCTAGGTGCCCTGTCACTGCCACTGATGTTGTACTATGTGCCCTAGACGGCGAAGAAACATATCCCCTTCCCTTACTTGGAGACCACTGTGACGGTACATTGGAACTTCTCATAACTGAAGGCGATGAAAACCTGGGCTTCTTGAAGCCACCAAACCTATGTCCTTGGAACTGAGCAGATCTCTTGTGAGACATAGATTCTCTTTTCTCCCTTACCGACCGTTCAATCCTCCGGACATATTCCACAAACATAGCAAACCACTCTCTATTCTCCAATACAGAAATAGGTGTTGTCAGCTCAGCACTCAGACCTTTCTCAAAGCATCTGATCCGCTCTTCATCTGTCACTGCCATGTGAGGACAAAACCTCAACAAATACATGAACTTAGCTTCATACTCGGTGATGTTCATCGCTCCTTGGTGCAAACGCTCAACTGATTGATCTTCTCATCTAGATACGTCTTCAGAAAGTATCTACTGACGAACTCACGCTGGAAAACCTCCCAACTGATCACCTCACCAGGCCGCTTCTCCTCCTCGATGGTCCACCAGTGACCAACACTACCTTTCAGAAGGTAGACAGCGTGCTTGACTTTGTCTGCTTCGGGAATGTCGAGGATCCGGAAAGCCTTCTCAAGACTTGTCAGCCACAGATCTGCATCCATTAGATCGGCCATTCCAGCATAATCTGAAGCTCTGACTCAGTGAAGCCGCTCAAAGGTCTTCCCAATACCTGATGCTTCTCCATGGGGAGCCTGTGCTCTCGGTGGAGGCACTGGCAATCGCTCAACCATGAGATTCATCGTAGCCATCATCTGCCCCATAAGCTGTTGGTAGGCAAGATGTTCAAGAATGGTTGGGTTAGGTTGGGGGACCTCAGGCACCCAATCTTCATGTGCCTGCCCAAAAGTTCCATCAACCGATGCAGCTTCGCTATACTTAGGAGCATGTTCTTCATGGTTTCCAGACATCTTGACTTTTCTTCCGCTGAGGGCATAAGATGATTGTAAGAAAATCTAGAAAACTCACAAGAACAGACTCAACCTAGTCCTAAATCCCTATAGACTCAGCGAACCTAGGGCTCTGACACCAAAAATTGTGGTAACACATCCCGCTATCACACAGACAACGAGGTGTTACGCGAAAACGTGCGGAAATCACCATAACCACAGATTATCAAAAACACGGGTTAATTAAAACTGATTGCAGGAAGCTGATAAACTAAGAAACTATTACATTTAAGTCATCATCCTGCAAAGAAACAGGTTATATAAACATATACAAGATCTGATATGTGTCCACATCTTAGAGGAACAGCTGTCTAACCATCACATGAGTTCATCACCTGTTTATATATATACATAACGGCCCACATCCTGCCAACAGCAGGATATACAAACCATCAGCAGTTATACATCGTGAAACAATGTCAAAACACCTCCAAGGACCTGAGAGTACAGTGATGACTCTAAGACTCTACTACAAAACATCAAAAACAGCAGCATATCCATCGCTTGCATTCTACTGCTCGTCTTGCTGCTCGGCCGCAACTCCGCGACCACCACTACGTCTAGCTCGAACACCTGAAAACCAGCGAGGTGAGACAATTGAACATTGTCCCAGTGAGAAACATAACTCCCCACCAAAACTATAAAACAAAGAGGATAAAGCAACAATAGAAGATAAACAGTAAAATGTAGAGTAATAATAATCTATACAACAAGGCTATTCGTACCATCAAGCTTACCAGGATGTAAGGAGGATGTATCATCAATTATCTCTTTATGGAACATGATTAACAAGATAAGATTAAGATCTTATTACATAACATGAGGAACATATAAGTAACTGCATGTATAACAAGATTACTACACAAATAAAGCCTCAACCAATGTCCTGTATTTTGCCTTAAGCAGTAAATACTATACGGCTGGATTATGTATTATTATGCCCTGAGGAAGTGAGTCGTACCGCTCAAATCCAACCTTCGATTGCGAAACCCAAATCCAGTGCCATACAAGGTCAATGGAAGAACTGGACTCCACGACCTCCCCCCCCCTCGTGGTCAGTGCACAAGAACCAAAGTAGGACCGTATTCTCGTGCTTAAGTGGCCTCAGCCACAGGGTCTGCTCCATAGGCTACCCTTCCTCTAGCCCGCCTCAGTACAGGTCTCGGCGCTATTAAATCTGAGCCATGGGCCTGATCACCGTGCTCTGAGCCATGAACACATTCATGCTCCTCATATCACATATCTGAAGCCATGGGCCTGTTCACCATGCTCATCGCAAATTCCGAGTCTGCAACCGCAGCTGCACTCGATTTCCTCTCTATTTGAGGCTAGGAGAAACCTCGCATATTCAACAATATGCGCTCCGGATTAACCCGCAGGAGAACCCATTTCACCATCACCAACTCCTAACGATGATGGATCTATGGCCAGGGCAAACTACATGATATATTCCACTGTGATTAATTAGTATCTTTTATATGGATTGCAAGATTCAACCAAGTTGTATAACATGCAAACTATAACAGGAAATAAACAACATAAAACTCAACATTATGCTTTTATTGTAATCGCATAATCCTGATCCATCACAAGGATCTAACATTTCATGTTATCACTTGGCATCTTGCCAATCATCCTGATCCATCTCAAGGATCATCACATACCATGGGATCTCAATCCCTTATCATATAGTGCCACTGCCTTCTCAAGGCTTACATCATCATCATGGAATAGCAATCCCCCGTTCTTTAGTCAAATACATCATACAGATTATTTCAATATCGAGATTAACCATCACAGCAGAGTTACTCAACATTTATATATATACCTCATATCCCTTTTTACTTGGCTAAGCATTACCTGCATGGTTAGTGTACACAATAATCATAGGCTTATCAGAGAGACCATGCTTATCAATATAGGGCGACATTAATGACTATATACTTTAGCAATCATGCCTCAACTTGTGATCATGAGCTTAGGTTTCTTCACAAAGCAAACCATATTACATGCTTACCATTTGTTTAGCATTATACAACATATCATGATGGTCACATACATGGGTAAAGACATATGTGTTACATAAACAAGTTTTTACCATAACAATTACCATTCAGCGTGTCGAATTCTATGAGGGGCAGGGCTCTCACTAAAAGCACAACAAACCCTCACCATACGTGATATCGGGCAAGATGCCCTCATCTATCGTCCATCCCATAAACGTGCAACATGCAACGCTGCGTCAGGATGTCGTGCACTCACTTGTATCGTGCAACATAGCATTGGCTCAAGGTGCAAACCGTGTAATGGGGTATCATGCACCCAAGCCTATCGGGCAACGGCCTGTTTCGGGCATCAAGGTAACGCGCAATGCCCATCACGGCACTGCAAGCAACGCCTACCTCAACAGCATAACGACCCCAAACTTCATCTAAGACAGGTATATATAGATATATATATCGGGCAAGGTACTCCACAAGAGGTATCGTCCAAAGGGTGTAGCTCAACCAACCAACAAGGGACCTATCGGCCGTCACAAGATATGGCAGTAGTGTGACGCCCGTCACAAAGCAGAGATCAGAGGGGTATCATCCATCACTCTCTCAAAATGTGTCGTTCAAGGTGTTATGTCAAGCGGGTTGTCGGGCAGCACCTCCCCAAGCTCATAACGACCAAGGTGCAACTCACAAGATCGTCATCCACCGTAAGCACAAGAGCACCAAAACCCTAGTGGATCAAGAAGATGGCTCACCTCAATCAACTAAGAGAGAGGGGTCTTGCACATCAACTATCACCAAATGGGAAACACAAGGATCAACCCTAGCAAGGTTCACAACTATCACCAAGTTCACCCTTCTAGTCCATGGTGAGAGGAGGGTGTTGCTCAAGCAACTAGAACACAAGCTCACCTCTCAACTTAAACGAGAGAGGGGTATTTCCCATGTTACTAGAAGCTCAAACTCACTCTTCTAGACTAAGGAGAGAAAGGATTATTGCTCACCAAGAAACCCTAGATCATAGGTTCGGCCAACATGGTGCAACTAAGCAAGGAAACTAAACTAACAATAAGAACATAGAAGATGGTAAAGTAGTTAGGGTTAGGAGTTATGTAACCCGCCTTAGGCAAGCTCCAAGCACCACCAAGCAAGGAATAAGGAGACTCCAAGGATATCGGCCACCAAGCTAGCTCTTCTAAGGGTATCGGCCACCAACTTGCAAGAAAGGGAGTGTATCGTGCACCAAGGTAGAGGAGGAACTAAGGAACCAAAGGAATCCTTAGCAAGGGAAAGGAACCACATATATAGAAGGGAAAGGAGGAGAAACCAAAGCAAAGCAAGGCAAGGTGTCGCCCACCTAGGGACACTTGTCCAAGTGCACAAGCCACCACTCTAGCAAGCCCTAAACACATGTCCAAGGTCATTGCTACATGCAAGCATCAAGCACCAAGTGTCCACTAGTGGTGACACAAACGAGGTCAGAGGCTCTTGGGTGACACACTTCCAACATGGGTGACACAGCCTTGGGCGACACAGCCACCTCCTTACCCGACACAAGGTCCAACCAAGCAAAAGCAAGGCACCACAAGGCCCAACAAGCTCAACCAAGCCCAAAGGAACTCAAGCAACGAGCCCAAACCTTCCTCTCTACTCTAGAGGAAGCAAGGAGAGGGAGGAACACCTCACAAGGTGGAAAACTTGCCCACAAACCCTAGACTTGGGTTATTTGCAAGTTGCACCTCCAACTCTCAACCAAGCACAACCAAACCCTAATCACCACTAAAGGTGATTAGCAAGCAACAAAACATCAGGGTTAAGCAAAGCAAATAGGGTAAACCCTAAATGAAGGTCAGGGTCCTTACACACTTTCTCATTGCTTCCTGGACTCTCTTATCAATTAACTCATCTACCTATACATGGATAAAAGAAAGGTAGCTTTTTATTATTGAATTCCCTTTGCAATAACATTCTAAAAAAGAATAGGTTACCTCAGCTTTAGAAAATCTCACTTTTGGGACATGTTTGTGTTGTGATGACCCAGAGAACACTTTTATGCCCACACCAGCACCTGCAGCCCTAACACGTCCAGGATGCTCTGGGTTACCAAGAGCAACTACCAATTCATCCCTTGTGCCCTCAGGGAAGAACTTGCCTTGCTTCCTATGCTCATGAATCTCCTGCTAATCGCCATCAATAGAAATTGGTAAGTAAACATAACAATCATCAGTATTGAATGCTCTGAGAGTTGAATTTAACTATTTTTGTAGCCACCTCAACAGTTGCGGGCTTGGTTATATCTCCTTTGTTGTTTTGCCTCCCAGCTATCCACACAGCATGGCGAGGCAGAGGTGCGGGAGTAACAGTAGAGGACTCACCAGTCTCCTGTGTAGCAGCAGACTCAGTAGCAGTAGCATCCAGTAGTTTTTGGCGAACGCCTACATAGCCACTTGGACTCATCGTGTGGTCATGCACATTCAATGCACGCCTTGCTCTTTGAGCATCGCTGATAGCCTTATTAGTAAGCACATTGAATTGGTTAGTAACACTAAAGGTCAATCGTGAATAGGTGAATTCATAAGAATTGGTTAATACCTTGAACTCATCGGTATTTCTCCTGGAAACAAACGTCTCCCAATCCTTCAGTTCTAGGTAGTTCCATTACTCATTGGTTGACTTCTTCTTGTTCTCATCATCCCGAATGTATAGGCGGGTGAGATTTGTCCTATAGTTCTTTAGGACCCTCCCACAGTGTTGCATCACCTTTTTACAATGTAGGCTTTCATCCAGTTCAAATATACTCTGCAAATGTCATATATTTGATAGACTAGTATATCCTAAAAATTAGTATTCTGCAAAATACAATTGCAAATGATAATATTATTTCCATATTAAGTCTTTCTTCACTTTAGGAACATTATGCCAAGAACATTCTAAATGAGGTTTACAGTGGCTACAAGTAAGAACCCCAAGATATGAAATAAACAAGTTGTGGTTCACTCCTGCTGGATTTCCTGCATGATCAAAATCCATAACCAATTTTGGTTTGTTTCCCCTTTGTTGTATTAACTTGTTCATCATGGTGATGGCCCTCACTTTTTCAATTTTTTTTTGCTTCTAAACAAGTTTTTTAAGGTTTTCAACAGGTACATACTCAATCTAAAAATTGGTATGTTAAAAAAACACTTATAGGATATAACTTATAAATGGACATATAGATATATATGATATATTTTAAAAATTACATTGTGAGGCGATGCCTCATTGATAACCTCACCCTCACGGTAATCATCATTACGATCATCATACTTATGGTCAGACATCTGAAAGTGTCATTAAAAAATCATACATTTAACATTTAACATAACTAGAAGATAATATAACATTGTAAAGTTCACATCAATATAAAAACATATAAAAAATAAAAACATGCCTCTAATACTGCGATCTTTTATCAATTAACATTCCTTCAGTGTGATCTCTACACACATATAAGTCATCATTAGCTTCAATATTTGGTGTTGGCAACCCAACTGAGAATGGATTCAAGTCATCATACTTATCATAGTACTCTTCTTTATCTATAGGATCTTCAATGAACTGTCTTTTACCATGAAGAACAGCCGACCATTTTTCATTTGCCGGATCATCGATATAAAATACTTGTTTCGCATGTGATTCTAATATGAATGGTTCACCCTTCTTGCCAATCTTTTCAAATTTCGCTAATGTGAAACCCAATTCATCCATTGTAACTCCTTTGGTGTTATCAACGCAATTACATTTAAAGAGCGGAATTTTGAAATCTATGTAGTCAAACTCCCATATGTCTTCAATGACACTGTAATATGACATTTTAGCTTCATGTGGACTCTTATCCTTTACACTGGAAAAAAACAATGAAGACGCTTGAAGGGTGCCCCTACTATTTTGGACGACGCTCTTATCATCTTGACGCTTTGTGTAATATGAGAACCCATTTATGTCAAACCCTTCATAAGACATAACATTCATTTTTGGTTTAAAGGCGAGGCATTTGATATTTTTAGCAAGATTATTTGGTGTTTGAGATAGTTGATGTAAGACTTCATCTTCAAACCACTTAATAAATGTCTTGTTATGCTCTCTAGCAAGCCACATTGAATTGGCTTGAGGATATTATTTCTTAATGAAATTGGTATGTTACTCGATATAAATACTCACTTTGTCGATGTTGTGTAAAATATACAAGCGATCTTGTTTCAACAGCTCACGGCTTATTACTTTCATCCATTGTCCTAAAATCCCTTTGTCAGAATACTCCTCAATATTCTTATCATTTACAGGAGCATCATTACCAATCAGAAAGTCATTGCAAAAATCCATAACCTCTCTCTCTCCACATAACCCTCAATAACACTCCCTTCAGGCAGATAATGGTTTTGAACATCACCTTTAAAAATGCTCATGTATCATTTAAAAGGATACATTCAATGCAAGAAAACTTGTCCCAACAATTTCACTACCCTAGTCAAGTAGACAACAAGATAAATCATGATATCAAAGAATAAAGGAGGAAAATACATCTCAAGCTGACATAGGGTAACTACCACTTCTCTTTGCAACTTATCGAGAGTCTCAAGATCAATAACTTTGATGCACAAACTGTTGAAGAAGAAATAAAGTTGGGTGATTGCAAACCTTACATGCTTCAGCAGTATAGATCGAATTGCCACGGGCAATATTTGTTGCATTAGAGTGTGACTATCATGAGATTTAATACCTATAAACTTCATATCTTTCATTGATACCAATCTACATATGTTGGATGAGTGACCATACACTTACTAGTGAGTTTATATGATCAACAATGGGATAGGTGGTACACATTTATTATTATTATTATTATTGTCTATACCGGTTAGGACCGGTTACATCAGTTATCTAAACCAAAAAATAAACAATGAAAAAGAGGTTTGTTCGAGATATAAAGTTGAAGAGCACTGGTAGGGCATCTACTCCAGTCAGTAGGCAGCGATGGTTGTTTTAGGCAGGACTTGGCTAGCATATCGGTGAGCTTGTTTTGATCCCTCTTCAGGTGCATGATGTCTTCAATCTTCGCCATCTGGAAGTGCTCATGAATCCTCATTGTAATTGTGAAGTACTTCGGTGGAGGTTCAGAATTTCCCTTGATCCACTGGACTGCATTCCAAGAATCCAAGATAATGATCCCAGACTGTATATGGTTCTTCAATGCCATCTCTGTCCCATATAAGATAGCTTTCAATTCCCCTTGCATGGCATCTACGCCTGCTATCAGCAACGCCGACCCGGTAATCCAGTCTCCAGTTGTAGTCCTAGCAATCGCGCAAGCGCAAGATTGATTAGCAACTGAGGAAGTCGCCACATCCACGGTGATGATAGAAGACGTCCTTTGAATATTCAGAACTCTGTGTGAATCCTTTGAATATTATTATTATTATATATATATATTTATATTTATATATTTATATTTATATATATATATATTTATATATATATATATATTTATATATATATTATATATAAGACTCTAAACCCTAATCTTTTAACCCTAAACCCTAATATATACTTATTTTCTCTTTGATCATAAAATGGATAGATCATGGATGTCCATTCCAAATCACTGCACCCTAGAGTTTATTTCTGGTCTTGAATAGTTTATTAGATTTATGGAGGAACATAGGAAACAACCTGGAGATAGGTTCTACCATCCATGTAGGCATTGCGGTAACAACTTGAAAGTCAGCACTGGTGACGAAATCAAAAGTCATGTCATGTGCAACAGGATTGTACAAGGCTATACAGAATGGCACTAGCATGGAGAGATTTCAAACTTGAAATCAGTTAATGTTGATACTAGTACTTGTGTGGAAGAAGAAATTGCCTCCGATGATGTAGATGTGAACGAACCAGTTCCAGTAGACATCATTGATGAGATGTTGGATAGTTGTGGGGTAGAGCACACTGATCCACCTACCATGTTTAGGAACATTGTGCATGATGCTGAGAGACCGTTATACACAAGTTGTACTAAGTTTATGAAGCCTAGTAATGTGTTGAGATTGTATAAACTGAAGGCTAATGATAGATGGAGCGACAAAAGCTTCACTTCATTGTTGTCTTTGTTGAAAGGAATTTTTCATGAAGGAAACGAACTGCCAATCTCAACATACGAGTTAAAGAAATTATTGTGCCCAATGGGAATGGAGGCCAAGAAGATACATGCATGCCCGAATGATAGTGTATTATTTCAAAAGGACTGTGGATTTCAAAGATTGTCCAAAATGTGGTGCATCAAGGTAAAAAATGGCGACTTTCGGGAAGTCCAAAACTGGTTCTCCTTCCAAGATGATGTCGTATCTACCTATAATACCACAATTTCAACACTTGTTTTCCAATCTAATAGATGTGAAGAATTTGAGGTGGCACGCAGAGGTTAAGAAAAATAATAATGGAATCCTACGACATGCGTCTGATTCCCCACAGTGGAAGAATATTGATTTATTGTACCATGAATTTAGTGAAGAAGTCAGGAATCTAAGACTTGGGCTTTGTACCGATGGGATGAATCCGTACGGGACAGTGAGCAGCCAACATAGCACTTGGCATGTTATGCTTGTTATATACAATCTTCCTCCCTGATTGTGTATGAAAAATAAGTTTGCTTTGCTGTCGTTGTTGATATCGGGGCCTAAACAACTTGGAAATGATATCGACATTTATCTTGAACCTTTGATTGATGACTTAAAGAAACTCTGGGGTGAAGGTGTGATGACCTATGATGCTTCACATAGAGAGACATTTTGTTTGCACGCTATGTTGTTTTGCATTGTTAATGACTTTCTAGCATATGGGAATTTATCAGGATACAGTGTGAAAGGATCTAAAGAGTGTCCTATATGTGAAGAGAACACTGATTCAATATGACTAAAACATAGCGGCAAGATTGTATATCTTAGCCATCGAAGGTTTCTTCCAAAATTCCATCCGTACTGAAGGTTGTGCAAAGCGTTCAATGGATGGAATAAGGAACGGAGTGTGCCTAAACCTATACCAGGGGAGATTGTTTATGAAAGAGTAAAAGACTTTATCAATGACTTTGGTAAGAGATCACAATGTACCATGGCCACACAGAGTGACAAATCTTTATTCAAGAAGAATTCAATATTTTGGGATCTTCTTTATTGGAGTTCTTTGGCAGTCAGGCATTGTATCGATGTCATGCATGTTGAGAAAAATGTTTGTGTTAGCATCATTGGTACTCTGTTGAATATACTAGGTAAGACTAAAGATGGGATCAAATCCATAATGGACCTATGTGAAATGGGAATAAGGACAGAATTAATAGAAGTAGTTAGTAGTGATCAGAGAACATTTCAAGAAAATTTTGGCAGCATTTCCCTGCAGTTATCCAAGTACATTGATGTACATGGGCAAATGCCCACCGACATATGTACTTAGAGAACAAACGGGGAAGTGGTGATGAAACATCATGAAAACTGAATATACATTATACACTTATATCCTAAGTGAGATTGAGTGTTCAAGAATAATCTCAAATTGGGGACTATCCAAGATTTACTCCTAATGAGTAAATCTCGGACGGGTTTTTAGGTCAACAAAATACATGTTGTCATTCCTATACCTACAAACATAGTTTCATCATTCATATCCTAGGTTTTAGTGTAACGTCTTTTAATTCAATTCATTCTTCCATTTGGGTAAGTTCATCCATTTATCATTAACCCTAATTAATCATTAATAATCAACTACACAGTTTTGAAGAACAATTATATATTGAACTAAGTTAAATCAATCACTAACAAGAGAAAAAGAAAGCAATATTAATTAATTAAATTCATTCATTCATCATTAACTCTAATTAATCATTATTAATCAACTACACAATTTTGGAGAACAATTATATATTGAACTAAGTTAAATCATGGAGAAACTAAGTGAAAATCTAATTAATTAAGTTCATTCATTCCTCATTAACCCTTATTAATCAATATTAATCCACCCTAATTAATCAATAATTATATATTGAACTAAGTTTAATCTTATAGAAACTCACCGCACTGGTGGAGCATGTTGTGGTGACGGCGGCTGGAGGTGGAGGTGGTCGCAGCTAGAGGTGAAGCATGTGGCAAGCAGTGGTGGCAGAGATGATTGAGATGAAGCTAGCGATGAAGCAGGTGGCGAGCGGTGGAGGGTTGTGGCTGTGGTTGTTGGCAGAGATGAGTGAGCAAGCGAGCAATGGCGGTGACTGAACTGGAGTGGCGGCAGGTGACTGGAGTGGCTCCTCACCAGCAACAGCTCTACAGCAGCAGCGAGCTCCTCAGCAGTGGCTCCTTAGAAGTAGTAGGAGCACAGCGGCGACGGATAGCGGCAATAAAGAATCACGAGTCCTAGTTCTTGAGTGGAAATAGAGAATCGGGAATGAAATAGAGAAGGGGAAGAGTCTGGCTCGCACGGGTGCCATTAAGTTAACTATCGGCGTCGGTTGTTACAAAAATCTAACGCCTAATAGCAATAGGCATTATTTCCACAAGAAAACCGACACCTATCTACAACTTTAAACAAAAAAATTTGCACCCGGTCAGGGTGTTCGTCATCGATTTCTACATCCAAAACCGATGTCTATCCACATAACTTGACAAAAAAATGTTCTTGAGTTACAATCATAGTTTTCGGTTGTCAATCATAAACCGATGTTGAATATGGAAATGGGGGGATATTATTGCGGGAAAAATGTGCGAACAAACTTCCTCGTCAGTTCTTTGTTAAAAATTGATGACAAATGAGGGGATGAATTTTGCGTCATGAAGGATGTTTGGTCATCAGTTCTTTTAAAAAAATCTGACGACGTATGAGGGGATAAAATTTTTATAGGGCTT
This sequence comes from Alisma plantago-aquatica, assembly GCA_963693085.1. NCBI lineage: Eukaryota > Viridiplantae > Streptophyta > Magnoliopsida > Alismatales > Alismataceae > Alisma > Alisma plantago-aquatica. The sequence continues at coordinate 224,409,937 of OY856409.1, forward strand.
GGCGTCGAACATATGTTGTCAGTTCGATGTTGAATTGAAAATTTTGGAGGCAAATTTTTTCCCTAAACATTTGTATTTCACGTGTAGTTTTGTACGTCAACTTTTATGTTTACAAACTGACGTTAAAGAAAAAGTGATACATGTGTCTTTTGTAAATCGGTCGGCATTCACATATAGGTGTCAGTTTTTGTTTTAAGCTGACGTCATAGTATATTGGTGTCAGTCTTTTATTTTTAACTGACGCCATCAAATGTGACATTATACGTCATTTTTGTACTAGTGCATTAGCAAAATGTGGTGTCAGGACCACCAATAAGGCAACGTCTCGATCCTAGCCAAAGGCAACATCACGACCGCAACTAAGGGTACCATCTTGACCATGAAACCCACTAAGATGTGACCAAGGGACACCAAGTAGCATGTCTCAGCCGATATTACACAAACAACACAATCAACATCACATAAACAAGTCATTTTGATCGAGACCAAGGCAAAATGCCGCGACCAGTAACACATAAACAAGGTATCGTGGCCCAAGGCCAGAACAAGGGTGTATGTCTCGAGCCCACACACCAAGAGGACACATGTTTTGACCCAACATCAAGGGCACATATGTACGGACCACAACAAAGGTCAAATAGCAAGAAACCATACGTCACTAAGACCAAAACTCATGGATTCAAGATCATCAAACCCTAGAACGAGCCGTATGAAGATCATCAAGAAAAACCACTTAGGAGAGAGGAAACCAAACCACAACACATGTATGAAAACATCCAAAGATCCAAGGAAAACATGATGGCCGAACATAAAACATGGAGACAAAACCAAATCTCAAGATGAATGCTAGATCATCCTCTCAAAATCACTTAGAAAACGTACACCTAGAAATTAGGTTTTGAGAAAGAGTTTTCTTCATGAGAAAACTACAACCTCATAAACCCTAATTTTGTAGGATCGCCATCTATTATTTTAACATCATCTTTAGATATGGAAACAAGAACATGCAAGCATAAAAGTAAGATACTAGTAATAGAAGAAGGTAGGGTGTTATATATCCTACCTCATTTGAAGAGGATCAAGCTCCAGAGCACAAGCTCCAAAGAGAAGGAATGAAGCTCCAAACAAGATCACCACTTCGGCCACAAGGTCACCTCCAAAAATGAGAACACCTTGGTCAAAAAATATCTCAAGAGAAGATCAAGAAGGACCCTAGCCCGAACTAAAGATGGAAGAAGAAAAGAAAAGAAAACATCCTCCCACTAGTTACCACCATGGTAAAACCACAGTCTAAGGTCTTTGTGAGGAGGAGTTTCTCTCAAGGTGACAATCAGGGTAGAACCCTAGTCTATGACCAAGAAAAGAGGAACAAGAAGATAGGGGTTCCAAAGAAAGATGTGATCAAGATGGTAAAACTACTTACCAAGGAAAGAAACCCCCACAAGGAGGGAGATCGAGCTTCAAGACACCACATGCAAGGTTGAACCACCTATAAAGGACCAAGAACAACACCTTCTTTGCTACACCAACCATCCAAGGATGAGAAAAAGAGAAAGGAGAAGAATGATGGCCAAAAAAGATCACTTGTATGAAGGAGGAAGGGGTTATATACCAATGGAGGAGCGAGGTAGGGTGAGAGATGATGTGTCAATGCCTAACAGCACTAAAGGAACACTTATCCACCCAAGAAACACACATGCAACCACTTAAACCATGCATTTATGAGATGGTGATACAACCTATGTTGGATCCCGACCACTTGGGTCCTCAACACTTGGTTTCAGTCGAGACACTCCAAAAGAGGTCAAAAGAAGAGCAAAGCATCACCATAGTCGAAATAAAAGGTCACCACGCACACTAGGTCGAGACACTCCACAAAAGGACAAACTGTCTTAACCCAAACCACCTCAAACCATAATGTTCAAGACAAGACACACCCAAGGAAGGTGTCTCGACTGAGACACACCCAAGCACCCACATAGGTCGAGACAAACCAACAAAGCACACATGGGTCGCAACTAAGAAACCCCTAGAAACCCTAATTACCTCTAGGGGTGTCACCACTCATCCAAGGCACCCCAAAGCATCATGATCTCCCTCATGAAGCCAATAAAGAGAAGGAACGTTATAGATATGGCAATTTGCAAGATAACCCTCACAAATGGGTAAATAGCAATTTGACCCAAACAAGCACATCAAGTACAAACATCATCCAAACAAGCTCAAAGTGGAGAATTAAGCTCTCCATAAGCTCTAAAAACATCTCAAAGGATTAGAGAAAGGTTCTAATCACTTAATAAAGCTAAAGAAAATAGGTTTATCCCAAAACACATGTCAGTGGTCTTATAAGCCATAAACCCCTAACAAGGATTTCACCCCCGAAATCCTAAGAGAAAAGAGATGGGTACTTCCTATGCATCTCTTGCTCAAGCTCCCACGTGGCTTACTCAATGCCACAATTTTTCCACATAACCTTCACCAACACTATATCCTTCTTCTTTAGATTCTTCACTCTTTTATCAAGGATCAACACGGGTCCTTCCACATAGGACATATTCTCATCAAGGTCAAACTCCACTAGCTGCAAAACCAACTCAGTATCGGGTGGCACTTCCTCAACATGGACACATGGAACACCAGATGTAACTTGTGCAACTTAGGTGGCAACTCCAACCTGTAGGCCACCTTCCCAACACGGGCAACCACAGGGTAAGGCCCCATATACCTGGGAGCCAACTTACCCTTCTTCCCAAACCTCAAAACACCCTTACAAGGAGAGGCTTTGAGATACACCATGTCTCCCACTAGAACTCCAAGGGTTTACAACAGTTATCGGCATATGACTTCTATCTATCCTATGACGCCTTCAACTATTGTTGAATCACTTTTATCTTCTATGTCATCAATTGTACAAGCTCGGGACCTAGAAGCTGATATTCACCCATCTCATACCAACACAATGGAGATTTGTAATGTCTCCCATACAATGTCTCATAATGTTCCATGTAGATCCTCCTCTGATAACTATTATTATAAGCAAATTCTATCAGACTGAGATGTATGTCCCAACACCCAGCTAGTGTGGCTCAGGTGGTTCAGTCTGGCTTGTCCTCCCTGGGGGACCCAGGTTCAAATCCCCCTGAGGGCACTGTAATTACCAACTCCTTGGGTCATCCGGGCTCTGGCACCTATTTGAGGAGGAGGGGGAGCGGGGTCTCCCTAAGACTAAAAAAAAAAGATGTATGTCCAAACTGCCCAAAAACTATAAGATGCACACTCTAAATAGATCCTCCAAAGTATATATGGTCCTCTCAAAGTAACCATTTGTATGCAAGTGAAAGGCAGTGCTAAACCTCAACTATGTACCCAAAGTGGTGTGCAAGCACTCCCAAAAGTAGCTCATAAACTAAGGACCTCTATCTGTCATGATAGTAGCTGGGACACCATGCAGGCAAATGATCTCATCAACATAGATATGAGTGAGCTTATCTGTTGTATATTGTTGGATCCTAGATGGGTGATTGGATGCTCTAGAGGGGGGGTGAATAGAGCTGAATGCACTTAAACAAAATTCATTAGACCTTCAAGTTATATCACAAGATAAGGTTGCTAAATAGGAAATTCAGTGCAACTAAAACATACAAAGAAAAGGAGAGAGAGGTTGAACAAGCGCCAAGTGATAAGTATGTAGAGTGGTTCCATACTCCAAACTAGGAATATGTCATTTCACTACCTAGAGAGGTCAATCTTTAGGATTTCTAAGTGTGTCTTCCTCTATATATTCACTTTTAAGAGTTACAACACATGACCCGCCAAAGGACTTACCTATCCAATACAAAGAGTCTTCAACCTTACCAAGGACTTACCCACTTTGCAACGAGTCTTCATCCTTCTCCTAGAACTTATCTGCTCTTGTACAAGTCTTCAGCCTTCTAGGAATTACCCACTCTTCTTGGATCTTCATCCTTTGACTTCACCTTCACTCGGAGAAGCTTTCACCAAGGACTTACCCACTTGAGCAAGGAGTCTTCTACCTTCACCAAGGGCTTACCCACTCTTGATCCAAGTCTTTAGCCTTGATCTTCACTAAGGGACTCCTTCTGTTGTTCTTCTTCACCTCTCTTAGCCAAGAGAGAGAACCTTCATCTTCATAGTTGAAAAGAGAGATTGGGAGGTTGTTACAACCCCAATTTTTGGGTTCTTTTGGTGAGAAATGTAATTTTTCCAATTAAAGATATTTGAACAAATAATGATATAATTTGTTTTGAATAAATGGATTTTGTTTACAATATCCTTGTTGGTTGTTTTGTGGGCTTTATTGGCTATTGGGCCCAATAGCAGACAAAAGACAAACGAAACTCCATTTATTAAATGAGTAAATAAGAAAATGGAGGAAAGAAAGGTGTAGAAACCTCTAGAAGGAAAAGGAATGTTATCCAAAGTTGGATTTCGTTCCTCTTGGTTCCTTGGATCCCAAGGAATCCAAAGTTGCAAAAATAATGCAACAAGAAAAGAAAAGATCAATTAAATATTTCTTTATTAAGAAAGAAATTGAAAACAATGATAAAATGTGGAAAATAAGTGGAAAGAGGTATAATTGAGTTATCCTTGGTGGATTTTCGTATCCAAAGGATTCCTAATGTTAAAAGGAATGCCAATGAAGAAAAAGAAAGAGAAAATATCAATAATGCAAAATAAGAGGATAATATGATGCATAATGAAGGAATTTTGTGGTATTGTTAAAGAGGTGGTATTTTCTACTAAAAGAAAACATAATTTTCGTGCCAATGGATTAAAGGGGCAAGTACTAAGAGAATAAAAGAGGTGATTTTAGAAATCTTAATATCTAAAGAATATCAAAGAGTTTTCTTTTTAGAGAAAGAAGATTTCTTCTTCATGAAGGAATATGGTTTCCTAGTAGGAAAGAGGCTTAGATCTCGTGGATAGCCATCCTAGGGCTTCGTTACCCTCCCCTATATAAGGGGTATATCCTATGGTTCGAATCTAATAAGGATCCCATGCACCCCTCTCTTTCTTCTTCTTATTCTTTGCATGCAAAATCCTAGCAAAGAGGGTAGCTCGAACCCTAAAGCAACGAGAAACCGTGAGTAGTCACTATGGGAGCATGATGCCCCACGTTGCTGGAGAGGAGCGCGGCTACCATCCTTATGCCCTAGCTCGTGCACAGCCACAGCCGCATGGCTACAAGGATGGTTGTAGGATGTAAGCTCGGAGTGCTTGAACTGGCCACTTCAGTCACGATCTGGAGGCGCCCTGCATGCAGGGTGGTACAGCGGGGCTAAGGGAGTGGCTGGTGGCAACCCTCTCACCTCGGGGAGGAAGGAGCAACCCTGTAAGGGCTACGCTCGGTGATTGTAGCGGCGTCGGGAGGAAGAAGAAGAAGGCAGGCACCGTTGGACGAATATACCCCTCCGGGATAAGAAGAGTGGGTGACTTACATTGGGGCATAGGCATAATTCCATTATATTTTCAAACCAACAAACAATGTTGCATGCAATGGGTGACGTGGCGCACGTTGATTGGCTCAAGTAAGTAAATTCTTGCGAGATTCATATCTAATTAATGTTAGCTTGGATGAATGCGCATAATATATGAATTTTTCTCAGAAGAACACAAGGAATACAACAAAAATATAATTGAAACCTTTTTCTGATTGCAATTCGAAAAGTAGTGGAAGTTATCAACTTTAATGCTTTAATGATTAAGAAACCCTAATTTGAGATGGTTAATGTATTAAGAAGGGTTTTATGGATGATTAAAGTTGGTATTAATCATAAAAAGATACATTAAGATTGAAAAGGATGAACTTTGCATGTAATTGGTTTAGTTTAGAGTTCCATGTACATGAACGAGCTTTAATGGGCCTTGAAACCCTAATGTTAGTAATTATGACTCTTAATGGCTTTAATTATTCAAATTCATGAATAAAGCTGAGATATGATGGTTCTAAGCTATTTTGAGTATAAAAGTTCCTAATTGTGGATAAATACCCTTAATATGGTAATCAGGGTTTTCTAATGGATAAAGGTGGAATTAATGATAAATATAGTTCATATGTGAATTAGATCATAATGAATTATGAATAGTTAATCTGAAAGGAACCAAAGACGATAATTGGGCCTAATGATCAGGTCATGAATTAAAAGGACAAAAATGGTAGTTTTAATGTAAAAGAGGCATAATGGACTTAATTGATGTTTAATTGTGCCTTTAATCCAAAATTAAGGTTATATGTTGTTAAAAAGTAACTATAATATCTTTCATGAGGAGTAGATGAGATAATTAGGGTTTGTAAGTAATTGTATAAAATTATGGTTTAAAATAGTAAAAAAATGAAGTGAAACCCTAATTGCAATGGAAACCCTAGGAAGCGAGCTAGGTTTAATAGATCTTGATGGCATGATTAATAATAGGAAATTGTATGCATATTTCAAGATCTCATTTTGTGCTTGCTTGCCTGTTTGGATTTCTTGCATTGATTGGATTAATTCTGTCTCAAATTAGCCTGACAGGTATGTGGTTATTCTTATAGTTAATCACTTTAGTTTCACGGCGATTCCTGAAAGTTTTATCAGTTGCCTGAAAATAACTGCTTGGATGACTTTTATTTCATGCAACTATAAAGTGACTATGATTATCACCATAAATATAAATACATGACTGGATTAGATCCTAGTCCTCCTCTGTGGCTTTGCTAATGATGAAAAGGGTAATCTGGTAAAGGGTCTACTTGTTAAGTGGGACCATCAGGTTATCAAGAGTTAGAAATTGGGCTACCCACATGTAGTGCCATGAGACTCTTTAGCACACCATGAGTTAAGGAGTGGGCTACCTATGGGTAGTGCCATGTGACTCAACCCTATAAATTGATTCACCTGTTAGGTAGGATCATGAGGGGTTTAATGGGGATCTACCATAAGGAAGGTAGCATCCAGGTCCACTGCAGGGACATCGTAGAGGCTAGGGTATGTATGGATTGAGCAGTTATGCTGAAAACGTAAAGTTGTTTGTTAAATCATAATTGACTACAATATGTTGTTACAGTTAATTACACGATTATTGTTTCCCCCACATACCGGCATATTCATTTATGTTGACCAACATTTTGTTTGTCGGTATTTTAGTTACAAGTGAAAAGGACAAATAGTAAAGTGGCATATGTGGAATTAAATTAGAATTAAAGTACAAAGGAGGATTAGTTATAATAGACTTCAGATGTGGATAGAAGTAGATATCCAAGTTTTTCAAAAGGTATGCAAACGTTTTATTTTATTCTAGCAATTAGTATAGTCATGGTAGAATTTAATAATTATTACTGATTATTTGTCGAACCTTTGATCTAGGAAATTGGGATAATGGCTTTGACCTCTTGGTCTCCCTTAATTGGGGGTTACCGGGAGGCGAGGTCGTTACAAAGGTGATGGAAGTGAGAGCCTCACAAGATATACATGTAGGACTAGCTCTCTTACAAATCTCCTACTCACTCTAATGGATTGTGCAAGTTATTAAGCTTAGAGAGAGAGAGGAGGTTGTAGGATCACTCAAGTATAGAATAGGGACCTTGATAGTGCTTGGATAACTAAGAGATGAAGCCCAAGGGGTCCTATTTATAGTTGGGGATGCCTCTTAGCCTTTGGGAACACTTAAGAATGAAAATTAGCCATTTTTTCACTTACAACGAATATATTTGTTATAGTTGTAACTCCACAATGGTTAGAAAACTTATCTACACTTTTTAGTATAGTGTTATCGGTCGAGTTTCTATAAAGGTAACTCAACTGAATGCACTATGTGACAAAGCTAATTTAACCAATCGACCGAGTTTGTCCGGGTAGGAACTCGACCAATATATTAAATCAGTTTTGTTCCAATGCAGTGGTCGGTCGAGTAATAAGTGTAGGAGACTCGACCAAACCATGACATTTTCAAAATTCATCAAGGACCGGTTGAGATTGTAACTCGACTGATAAAGTGCCTGTAATGAATTTTGGAAAATATCATTAAAGTGCTTAAATATTCAATTTAAGTGCTCTTGATTTTTTTAAGCTTAATTACAAGTCATACCATCATTACAAGTTATTTACAACATGATTCTAATGGATTTACAACATATTCCACAAAAGTGCACTTGCATTGATTTTGACTTGTCTTTTCTCCAAGTTAGGACGTGCAATTTAGGGCATTTGGAGTGTGTCTATACCTAATCTGAAATCACTCAAGTAGAGACATTAGACACCAATAATCGGAATGGTTTAGTCATCATCAAACCAAGGGTTTAGTCAATTTAGACCTTGAGTCAACATTGACTAAATTGACCTTGAGTCAACATTCTCCCTCTTTTTGAAGATGACAAACCATTCCATAAATGTATTGAAATTATTGAAGTAAAGTCATACCTTTAGAGAAACCAAGGGGTTTCAATAGAATTGAGTTCATATGCTCCCCCTCAATTGATGCTCATGGAGTTATCATACTCCCCATCTATTGATGCTATTTCCCCTGCATGGTTAGCTTTCATAACATTTATAGAATACTATATCTTCTACTCATATATGTTCTACAGATATATATCTTTTACCCTTTACCTTCTCCCCTTTACATAGACATCTTTATCCTCTTCATGTAAGACATGCCTTCTCCTTCTTTTGTCAAAAGAAGACATACCTTCTCCCCCTTTGTCATTTCAAAAAATGGGGGTGTAAAGAGATAAGAAACACCACTTGTTAAAAGAAAGGAGATAACGAAATACTATGAAAGGAAATTAGAAGAGCTTGTCCAAGCATAGAAAGAAAAGCAAGTTAAAGCATGCATTAAAACAACCCTAGATGTGATTCTAGCATATAACAAGGCAAGATAAAGTGCTGCAAAATAACAATGAAATGCAATTTTGACCCTCAAGATGACGGAATTCGCCCAAAAAGTGTTAGATCTCGTTGCATATCAATGAGTCTTTCTTAGAAGGTCATTTCTACATGAAAAACACTAGTCTTGCATAAAAAACTAGCACTAGAGTAAAATCTGCATAAAAATCAAGAATGCTCCAACTTCTACATATAATGTAGTTCTATATGTCCTGCATCATAATGCTATGTAAGAAACTCAAGATAGTATATATGCAAGTTAAGGAACAAGCTTGAGAAAATATGAAACAAGATACTAGCATAGCATACAGTGAATACCACTTAATGAAAAAGGCTAGAACTACATGTATATGAACTACTAGTAGATATTATCACAAGTTAGGACTACTGGTAGGATCTAGATCATAGCAATAAATGCACAAAAACAAGAGCAATCTATGAGTAGATGTAGAGATATATCCAAACAAAGAGACATGCAAAAGCATGAAAGGATATAACTCACTAGCAAATATGCATCATTACAAAAAGATGATTACCACTAAGAACCTCAAGGTTGTATCAAAAACAAGATATACAACTAGATAGATATATCAAGTTTGAGAACATTGGAAGCAATTTAGACACAACCAAGAGATCCAAAGAGATCATCATCAAAACCTACAAAACAACTCAAAGAAATTAATTATAAGACATAGATATACCAATTTAGAGCAATTTAGAGAGATAAAGTTGTAAGCAAGAAAAGCAATTTAAAAACATGGCAATATGCATATAGAGGTACCAAGGGAGTGCCAAAGAATAAGGCTATTGGGTGAGAAAATCTAGTTGAGAGGGGAATTCTCATCCAAAAATCCAATTGTATATTATGTGCACGGTGTTTTCGATCAAGTTCTGTGTATTGACAACTTGACTGATGATAGTTGTTGGCAATACCCATTGGTGTTGGTTGGTTGAGTTTCTATCACGACAAAGTTGATCAATCAAGTTGTTGTCAAAGAGCATATATATATATATATATGAAAAATATATCTAGAGGCGTGACGAAAATATATACCATATCCAAACATGTGTATGCAAGTTAGTAATGCACTATGAAAGCATTAGAAACAGTTTTTGAGCAAGAGTGTGAAGAGAAACACAAAATACCACTTTTGACTCAAAAACCATATGTATAATGCACACTAACTTGGGAAAACACACAATTATTGGATATTAGCAAACATAACATTACCTATGTGCTTACCATTGCTTTTACACTTGTTGCCATCCCCTACACATCTCACCTTTCTTCTTTCATGTGGATTGAGAAGTCAATTTGCAATTCAATAGCTCATGTCAATCCATTTGCAAGTAACTTTCAAGAGGAAAGATGAAATGGTCCCCAATCATATTTTTGGGTCTGGAGGGGTTAGCTTAGCAACCCAAGTCCTATTCCTCTTGGGTGCTTTCCTAAAAGGACAACAAGTAGAATAATGACCAAGATCATTGCAATAGTTTCATGTTCCCATAGACTTGGAACTAGATGATTCTCCATGGAAGATTGGAGGTCATTTACCTTTGTTGTTCCTTTGGCTACCATCATACCCTAAACCATGCCTACCAATTTGTTTATAAGTATGGCGTAGGAGATCATTAAGATTCTTTTTACCAACTAAGAATCTTTCAAAGATGATCTCAAACTATCATTATCATGCATAAGAGAAGCATTAGTAGAAGACAAATAATTTGTATTATCTCTAGAATGCAAAAGATCATTTTCTAGGAAAAGATCTTTGGTCAAATAAGAATATCTATCAATATGAATAGCAGCAACATTATTCTCTCTACCAATAGAACTAGAACAAGATTCAAGAGCATTGATTTTATCAAGAAAGGAAGCATTTTATTTTTCATACAAAGAAATCTTAGAAAGATAAGCACTCTTTTCATATTCTAATTCTTGTAAAGCAAAATTTGTATCCTCATTTTTAGTTCTAAGAACATCAATATCATGCATGAGAGAATTAGCAATTAAAGTATGTTCATCATTATAAGTAGGCATAAGAGGTTGAGCTTCTAGAGATATAATCTTGTCAAGAAAATTAACAATTTCAAGTTTAAGATAATCTACTTGACTAAGACAAGAATTTTCATCATCAAGCAAACAAGTATTAGCATTTTCAAGATTATCTAATTCTACATGCAAACTATCAGGAATTCTAGTAAGATTTTTTCCTTTTCCTTTTAGAAGACTTAAGAGAGGCACGAGTACCATTAATGATAGCAATTAAGGGTTATTTATCTAAAGAGTTTAGATTTACCTCATTTGATTCTTTTCTTGTAGAAGCCATAAGAGCAAAATGGCATTCTCCTTCATCACTAGAGCTTGAGATAGATCATCCACTCGATTCTTCACTTGAGCTTGAGTTGAAAGAGTCGCTTTATCTTTTGTGCCATTTCTCCTTCTTCTTGTACTTCTCTTCTCTTCTCTTATGATGATGGGTCTTTTTCCTTATAGACAATTTATCTTGAAGTGACCCTTCTTTCCACACTTGAGTCACCAGATGGAGGAGGAATTCTTGCCTTTGTAGAGTCTACCCTTGGAGTACATGGCATATTCTTCAATATGAGAGGATGGAGAGGCTTGACCCACAATAGCTTCAATTTGAGCCTTGATTTCAACCTTCTTCGTTCTCTTTATCTCTTTCTCCTCTTGTCTTTCAACTTCTTCTCTCTTGTCAAGTGTGACTTCAAGGGCTTGTAGATTTCCAATGAGCTCTTCAATGGGGATATCATCAAGAGACCTTACTTATTTAATAGAAGTCACCTTAGGTTCCCATCTCTTGGGGAGAGTTCTAAGGATCTTAGAGTTGATTTCTCTACTACTCATAGGATGACCTAAGACAGATATGCCATTTACAATTGTGTTGAGTCTTGAGTACATGTTGGTTATTTTCTCCTCCTTTCCCATCTTGAAGTTTACAAGCATCCCTTGAGCATGTAGACTTTGCTTTCCTTCACTTGAGTTTTCCCCTCATAAATGATGCATATCTTTCTCCATACCTCATATGACATCTCACAAGAGGAAATCTGGTTGAACTCGATGGGGGTCATGGTGGCATAGATGATGTTGATTGATCTTGCATTCAAGGTAGCTTTCTTCATTGTAGATTCATCCCATTCTTCTATCTTTGTCTCTGATAGCTTGTATGGATGGCCTACCATTTTCCATAGCTCAAGACTTGATCCTTGGATGTAGAATTGTAGCCTTCTTTTCCAAATAGAGGATTTTTCTCCCATCAAAAATTGGAAGGTTGATCAAGTATCTCCCTCCTTGGTAGTTACCCATCTTCTCCTATTTGTGAAAGTATGCTTGGAGAAGACCCACTCTGATATCGATTGTTGTATCCTAGATAGGTGATTGGATGCTCTAGAGGGGGGTGAATAGAGATGAATGCACTTAAACAAAATTCATTAGACCTTCAAATTATATCACAAGATAAGGTTACTAAATAGGAAATTTGAGTGCAACTAAAACATACATAGCAAGGGAGAGAGAGATTGAACAAGCACCAAGTGACAAGCTATGTAGAGTGGTTCCATACTCCAAACTAGGAGTATGTCAGTCCATTACCTAAAAAGGTCAACCTCTAGGATTTCTAAGTGTGTATTCCTCTATATATTCACTTATAAGAGTTACAACACATGACCCACCAAATGACTTACCTATCCAATATAAAGAGTCTTCAACCTTACCAAGGAATTACCCACTTTGTAATGAGTCTTCAGACTTCTCCTAGGACTTACCCACTCTTGCACAAGACTTCAGCCTTCTAGGAATTACCCACTCTTCTTGGATATTCAGCCTTTGACTTTACCTTCACTCAGAGAAGCTTTCACCAAGGACTTACCCACTTGAGCAAGGAGTCTTTTGCCTTCACTAAGGGATTACCCACTCTTTCTCTAAGTCTTCGGCCTTGATCTTCACAAAGGGATTCCTTCCCTTGTTCTTATTCACCTCTCTTAGCCAAGAGAGAGAACCTTCATCTTCACAGTTGAAAAGAGAGATTGGGTGGTGGTGGAAGTGAGAGTCTCACAAGATATACATGTAGGACTAGCTCTCTTACAAATATCCTACTCACCCTAATGGGTGATGCAAGTGATTAAGCTTATAGAGAGAGGAGGAGGTTGTAGGATCACTCAACTATAGAATAGGGACTGTGACAGTGTTGGGCTAACCAAGGGATGAAGCCCAAGGGGTCTTATTTATAGTTGGGGTTGCCTCTTAGACTTTGGGAACACTTAGGACTGAAAACTAGCCATTATGTAGCTTGCAATGGATATATTTTCAATTGTTGCAACTCCACAATGGATAGAAACACTTTTCTGTACTTTTCCGTACAATGCTATCGATCAAGTTTCTATAAAGGTAACTCGATCGAATGCACTATGCGACAAAGCTAATTTGACCAATCAGTCGAGTTTGTCCTGGTAGGAACTCAACCAATAGATTAAATCAGTTTTGTTCCAATGTAGTGGGCGGTCGAGTTCTAAGTATAGGAAACTCGACCGAACCATGACATTCTCAAAATCCATCAAGGACCGGTCGAGATTGTAATTCGAGTGATAAAGTGCTTGTAATGAATTTTGGAAAATGTCATTAAAGTGCTTAAATATTTGATTTAAGTACTACTATTTTTTCTAAGCTTAATTACAAGTCATACAATCATTACAAGTGATTTACAACATGATTCTAATAGATTTACATCATATTCCACAAAAGTGCACTTGCATTGATTTTGACTTGTCTTTTCTCCAAGTTAGGATGCGCAATTTAAGGCATTTGGAGTGTGCCTATACCTAACCTGAAATCACTCAAGTAGAGACATTAGACACCAATAATTGGAATGGTTTAGTCATCGTCTAAGGGTTTGGTCAATTTAGACCTTGAGTCAACATTGACTAAATTGACTTTTAGTCAACATATATGTCGTCTTTACCGACAAAAAGTGCGCTAACTTAGTCAACCTATCAACGATCACCCAAATGGAATCATGGCCTTTGGCTATCCTAGGGAGAGCAACCATAAAGTCCATCATGACATTATCTCATTTCCACTGTGGTATAGATATTGGTTGTAATGTCCCCACAGGATTATGATGTTCTGTCCTAACTTGCTGACACACTACGCACTTGGCTACAAACTCAGCCACATCACACTTCAAGACAGGCCACCAATACAAATCCTTCATATTTTGGTACATCTTGGTGCTACCTGGATGCATATCATACATTGAGTAGTGAGCCTCTTCCAAAACCATCTTCCTTAGATTATCAACATCAAAAACCACTACTCTTTTGTGGTGACACACTATCCCATCCTCTTCCTCATGAAAATCAGCACGCTTCTCACTGCCAAACTCTGCTCGTATCTATTGTATCATAGTATCAACCTATTATGCCTCTCTGATATGTTGCCTTAGCATAGGCTTTACCTATAATTGTGCCAACAAACCTGCCAACATAGAGACCTCTAGATTCACATTAATCTAAAGCAAGGATACCAACATGTCTCTCTTATGGCACACCAATGAACAAAACTGTGCCTTCTCCACATATGACGATAAAGAAGACTTCCTGCTCAACGCATCGACCATGACATTCATCTTTCCTGGATGGTAATCGATTATGCAATCGTAATCCTTGATTAGCTCCATCTAGAGTTGCTACCACATGTTCAACTCCTACTGTGAGAAGACATACTTTAAGTTCCTATGATCCGTGAAGATCTGGCACTTCTCGCCATAAAGGTAGTATCTTCATGTTTTCAAAGCATGAACTACATTAACTAACTCCAGATCATGGGTTGGGTAGTTCTCCTCATGCTTCTTCAAATGTCATAATGCAAAAGAGATTACATTCTTGTCCTGCATGAGCACACAACCCAATCCATTCCTCGATGCATCACAGAAGACTATGTATCCTTTCTCTTACTCAGGGAAAACTAGCACTGGTGTGCTTGTCAACTTCTCCTTCAAAATTGAAAGGCACATTGACATCTGTCATCCCAGACAAAAGGTGCATCTTTTCTCATCAGCTTCGCTAGGGATAACACCACTAAGCTGAAGTTCTTGAGGTACCTCTTGTAGTATCATGCCACACCTAGAAAACTACACAGTTCTGTCAGCGTCTTTGGTTGTTCCCACTGTAGCATAGACTCAACCTTCTTGGGGTCCACACGAACACCCTCAATAGATATCATATGTCCTAAGAAAGACACTTCCTTCAGCCAGAACTCACACTTGTTGAACTTGGTATACGACTGATGTTGTCTCAACATGGTCAATGCCTGTCAGAGGTGTTGTTCATGTTGCTCACTATTTCTGGAGTATATCAGGATATCATCTATAAAGACCACCATGAACTGATTAAGAAACAACCAGAATGCCATGTTCATCAAGTCCATGAACGTTGTCGGTTCATTGGTTAGCCCGAATGACATAACCATGAACTCATAAGGACCATATTGATTCCTGAAAGATGACTTAGGTATATCATCCTCCTTGATATGCAACTAGTGATAACATGCTCATAGGTCTATCTTCGAGAATATTGTGGCACCACACAACTAATCAAACATGTCATCTATCCTTGCCAAGGGATACTTGTTCTTTATCGTCACTTTGTTCAACTGTCTGTTATCTATACACAGCCTCATGGATCCATATTTCTTCTTTACAAACAACACAGGAGCACCCCATGGAGATGTGCTCGGTCTGACGAAACCTTTCTCAAGTAGCTCTTACAGCTATTTCTTCAACTCTGCCATCTCAACTGACGCTATCCTGTATGGTGTCTATGCTATCGGTTGCGTACTCGGTACTAGATTGATCTCAAAATCAATCTCTCTAACTAAAGGAACACCTGGGAACTCATCTAGAAACACAACTTTGAAGTCATGGACCACTCAGACCTCCTGAATACTAGGACCTCACACCTTAGTATCCACCACATGTGCCAAGAACGCATCGTAACCCTATCTCATCAACTTTTCAGCCATCATCACCAACACCAAATAGGTAGGGAGAATCTTCCTATCACCTTGGAAGATCCACGTCACATCACCTTCTATGAACATTGACACCTTGGAGCTATAGTCCAATACCACCTGATACTTCTCTAAGGTGTCCATTCGTATGATCACATCAAATCCATGCATATCAAGTGGTATGAGGTCCAATTGAATGCTATGTCTTGAAAAAAAAGGATACGAGAAGGACACACCTCCAACAACACCGCAGAACCAACCAAGGGGGATATACCGTCTATGACTAACACACAAGGAACAACTATCAATAACTTCTTAAGCGATAAAAGAGTGTGTCGCACCCAGGTCAACCAAAATATATATGAAGCAAGAAGGAGACAAATCAAAATGAAATAACTCCATCTAACATGTCACTACTTGTGGGTTGACCACTCCTTCTGGCTGACTCATGGCATAAAATCTAGTTGTTGCCTGCTATTGCCCTCTTCCTCTGTTTGCTTGTCCGGAAGAACAAGCCTGTGATGTTTGTCCATGTCCTCGACCTCCACCGTTGTTGAATTGTTGTCTCTACAACCCTTGCTGGCTTTGCCTTAGTGACTTCTTCATCCTTCATAGGAAAAAATAGCTTTGTATGCTCAACCTGTCCACACTTATAGCATGTTGTTCTCTCATACCATGGCCTAGACGGACATGTTACATATGTTGAATATGTATTGTGGGCTACTACATGTGGAAGACTATGACCTCTGCCTCTACTCGGTGACCAATGTGTCTGGGTACTTGATCTATGTTGTGTTCTCGGTGCAGAAAACCTAGGCTTCGTAAAGCCTCTAAAAGACTGTCCCTGATACGGTGTCAGCCTCTTCTATTGCACTCTTCTCATGCTTCTCAATCACTTATCTTTCTATCCGTTGAATTGACTCCAAAAATGTGGCAAACCACTCGATGTTCTTCAAGGAAGCTACCAGGTAGACAACTCAGCTCAATCCCTTCTTGAAATGTTGGATCCTCTCTTGATCTGTAATATCCATATGGGGACAAAACCTCTACAACTGCATAAACATCACTTCATACACATTGATCGAGATGATACCTGCTAGATCCACTCAAATTGGGATATCTTCTCATCCATAATGTTTGAGGAAAGTATCGACTAACAAACTCACGTCAAAAGTCCTCCCAACCAACAACAACACCAGGCCTCTTCTCCTCCTCAATGGCCCATCAATGTCCAGTGCTCCCCTTCAAAAGGTACACAGTATGCTTCACTTTATCTTCTTTGGGGATGTTGAGGATCTTGAAGGTCTTCTCCAACTCTGTTAACCATACATCTGCATCTGTTGGATCCGTTATACCAGCATACTCAACAGCCCCAACACGTCTCAGTCTTTCAAAGGTCTTCCTTGAGCCCAGTGATTCAACATTGGGAACAAATGTCTTTGGTTGTGGTGCAGGCATCTTGTCCTCCATGTGCGTCATTATCGTCATTAGCTGCCCGAAAAGAGATTGAAAGGAAGGATTATCCATCATGGTCGGGTCAAACTGGGGAGCATCAAGTGCCCTATCTTCTCTCACCTAGACCCTTGCACCACCTCCAGGTAGAGCAACACTGCTCTCTGTAGCATGTTCTTCATGTTCTCCAGACATCTTTTCTACTCTTCTTATTCTTCTTCATAAGCAGAAGGCACTAAAATTATACTAGAGGGCACTAGAACAGACACAAATTCTAGTCCTAGATCCATGTAGACTCAGTGAACCTAGAGCTCTGATACCAACCAAACTGTGATGCCCCAACATGCCACAAATGAGATTACTCAAAACAAAGTGCAGAATTAACACTAAACATGTGGATTACCAGAAAATATAAGAAATTAAAACTGATTGCACAAAACACCACAACATGATAACTTTTACATATAAGTCCTCAACAGGAAACCTGTATCACATAACCTATATATCATGGTGCTTACATCATTGTTCTTAAGCATTATGTCATCAACCTATTACATGGGATATCTGTTCCACATATATGTACATGTACATCTGCCATATCTATACATACATGGCTCATAAGCCAAAACCTCATGTTAGTACATAACCACAAAACACATCGAGAACAACCCCAAAGACCTGAGTGTACATGGATGACATCTAGGACTCTATCATCAAAAGACTAGCAATACATCCAACCTTATCATCCACTGCTCTTGCCACTGCTCTTCTTCAGCTGCACGATCGCCTAAAAGATGTGGAAACCCATGGGGTGAGACCAAACATCCCAGCGAGAGATATAACTCTCTGCCAACATCTATTAAAACACAAATACTAAGCATGTAGATAAAGCACTTAGCAATATGAGCACATTAGGCAATTAAGCAGTTGTCACTAAGTAATAGAATAATTAATATTTTTAGAAGGAATATGAAGAACATGTATATCTTCTACCAACTAAATTATACAAAAGCAAGGCAAGGGCTCATCCAATGTTATTTGCATTTGTCCCTATGAAAATATGTTACACGAATGTGTTACATCTTTTATTATTGCCCTGAGGATTTGAGTCGTACCACCCAAATCCAACTGACCAATACTAAGTCAAAATTAGTGTCATTCAAATTCAAAGGAAGATCTAGAATCCACAACCTCTCCACACCTCTCGATCAACATAAGAGAAACACCGTAGAGACATATCAGTCAACTGCAAATAGTAACATATAGTCAAGCTGAAGGATTGACTCACGCATGGCAATCCATATATATACACCTAGCCAACCTTGGTGCATGTAATTACGCTAGAAGAACAGTCGCATGCATGGCCATTCTCAAAAGAAAGGATTGGCTCATGCATGGCCATCCATATCACAAGGAGATCAACTCTCGCATGGCTATCTCACACAACCTGTAATTGTGGGTGCAAGGAGATACTCAACTTGCACCCCTACATATTCAAAAATATGTGCTCTGAGGTATACTCATTTCACCAAACCAATAATTACAACTGACACTAGAAAGGATCAATGGCATATGTCATCTACATGATTAGGGTTTCACTTGATTAATTAAGTCAATTGGATGTCTTTTAGCATCAATCAAGTTACAACACACAAAGCCAAAACAAGCTCTACAAAAAAGGGATTAGTGCAACTCAAGAAGATATAAAATACAAGGTGTGAGCTAGTCACAACATCACATGATACTTGTAACACTGCCATTCACAAGGCCATCACTAATGTCACACAGTCTTACCAAGATCTCGCATGATGTCACATCACCGTGGGATATCAATTCCCTTGATCACATCAATAGAGGATATCACATCACCATAGTCATCAAGCCATCACTATGTCATATGACCCATCACATTAGTATGATCTCATCATGTCTCATTAAGACTCATAGCCATTACCTTATGTCATATGATTACCACCATAGCATACCCAAACTATGATATTCAAGTTCATGTGTTATGTAAGGTTAGGGGCTTATAAATAGGAGAGAGAAAACAACATAATAAGATAATCACTTCAAGAGAGAGAAGTAAATACATCACTTGTCCCTAAATTAATATTAGGGTTACATATCATAGATCAATCACCAAACCCTAATTAGGTCATCTCCCACTTTCTTGGAGCATGTTAGGATTCATGTATCATTAAGTTAACGTGATTAGGGCATTATGTCAAGGGTACTAAGTATCAACGTCATGTACAAGTGTATGTGCACCGTTTCATTATGTATGCATGTGTTGCAACCAACCATCACATGTATGTCTTGACTACACACAACACTAGTGTCTCGACCTTCTACCAAGGCAAAAGTCACGATCAAAATGCACCATGGTCGTGACTGTGACACTCCATGGTTATGACCCAAACAATGGAGCTTCTCGACCACAGCCAAACACAACGTCACGATTGCATCAAACCAAGGCTTCGTACATCATGAAATAGGCGCCACGATCAAGATCAAGCAGTGTCTCGACCATAAAAAAAAATGTGGTGTCACGACCACCAGCAAGGCAACGTCTCGATCCTAGCCAAAGGCAATGCCGCGACCGTGACCAAGGGTACCATCTCGACCATGACACCCACTAGGACGTGACCAAGAGACACCAAGTAGAATGTCTTGACTGAGACTACACAAACAACACATAAACAAGATGTTTTGATGGGTACCAAGACAAAACGTTACGACCAGTAAAACATAAATAAGGTATAGCGACCAAGGACAAAACAAGGGTGTATGTCCCGACCCCCACACACCAAGAGGAAACATGTCTCAACCCAAAACATGAAGGGCACATATGTCCTGACCATGAAAAAGGTCAATAAATACGAAATGAGACATCAATAAGATCAAAACTCATGGATTCAAGATCATCAAACCCTAGAACGAGCTCTATGAAGATCATCACGCAAAAACACTTAGAGAGAGACGTCGAACCACAACACATGTATGAAAACATCCAAAGCTCGAAGGAAAACATGATGGCCGAAATTAAAACATGGTGACAAAACCAAAGCTCAAGATTCGTGCAAGATCGTCCTCTCAAAATGACTTATAAAACGTGCACATAGAAATTTGGTTTTAAGAAAGAAAGTTATCTTCATGAGAAAACTAAAAAGTCATAAACCCTAATTTTATGGGATCACCATGTATTATCTTAACATCATTTTAGATATTGAAACAAGAACATGCAAGCATAAAAGTAAGATGCTAGTTATAGAAGAAGGTAGAGTGTTATATAACCTACCTGATTGGAAATATTCAAGCTCAAAAGTACAAGCTCCAAAGAGAAGGAATGAAGCTCCAAACAAGATCACCACTTCAGCCACAAGGTCACATCCAAAAAGAATAACACCTTGGTCAAGAGATAGCTCAAGTAAAGAGTAAGAAGGACCCTAGGTCAAACTAAAGAAGAAAGGAGAAAAGAGAAGAAAACATCCTCCCACTAGTTGCCACCATGTTAAAACCACAGTCTAAGGCCTTTGTGAGGAGGAGTTTTTCTCAAGGTGACCACCAGGGTAGAACCCTAGTCTACGGACAATAAAAGAGGAAGAAGAAGATAGGGGTTCCAAAGAAAGACATGATCAAGATTATAAAACTACTTACCAAGGAAAGAAACCACCACAAGGCGGGAGATCGAGCTTCAAGACACCACATGCAAGGTTGTACCACTGCCAAAGCACTAAGAACTAGCACCTTCTTTACTCCACCAAGCATTCAAGGATGAGCACAAGGGAAGGGAGAATAAAGATGGCTAAAAAAGATCACTTGTATGAATGAGGAAGGGGTTATATACCAAAGTAGGAGGGAGGTAGGGTGAGAGATGATGTGTCAACACCTAAAGGCAGCAAAGGAACACCTGTCCACCCAAGAAACATACATGAAACCACTTAAACCATGCATGCATGAGATGGTGATACAACCTATGTTGGGTCTCGACCACTTGGGTCCCCAACAGATGGTTTCGGTCGAGACACTCCAAAGGAGGTCAAAACAAGAGCAAAGCATCACCCTAGTCGAGACAAAAGGTCACCATGCACACTAGGTCGAGACACTCCATAAAAGGGCAAACTGTCTCAACCCAAACCACCTCAAACCATCATGGTCGAGACAAGGAACACCTAAGGATCTCGACCGAGACACACTCCAAGCACCCACATAGGTTTATACAAGGGTCGAGACAAACCAACAAAGCACACATGGGTCAGAACCGAACAAACCCTAGAAACCCTAATCACCTCTAGGGGTGTTACCACTCATCCAAGGCCCCACCAAGATGCCCCAAAGCATCAAAATCTCTCTCATGAAGCCAAAAAAGAGAAGGAACACCCTAGATGTAGCAATTTGAAAGATAACCCTCACAAATAGGTAAATTACAGTTTGACCCAAAATAAGTGCATCAGGCACAAACATCATCCAAACAAGCTCAAACTTGAGACTTGAGCTCTCTAAAAGCTCTAAAAACATCTTAAAGGATTAGAGCAAGGTTCTAAGAACTTAATCAATTCAAAGAAAACATGGTTAGCCCAAAACATAGGTCATGGGTCTTATAATGATATTTTTGTTCACATGACCAAAACGTGTATGCCAAACATCACTAGTTTCAGAAACTAAAATAGTAGAAGATCTTTCATTAAGAGAATATGTATTATATAAAAGAGAAGATAATTAATAAGGCCACCACTAGTGTAACTTAGTCCAATATGAGAATCATACTTAGAAATAACAATACAATTGTCTTGACACAATAAGGTATATCCAAAATTTTGTAAAACAACTTGACTAATTAAGTTTCTATAGAAAGAAGGAACATTTTGAACATCATACATTGAAAAGTGTTTCTAGATGTAAGCTTTATGTCAACACATACATAACATACAATCAAGATGTCAGATGATTGATCTTTCCACTTGATTACTCTGTCCGATTCGATCTTCTTACATAAGAAGAAGAGACCCCCAAATGATAATATTTACTTCAGAATTTTTAGGATCATGGACATTCTACTTTATTTAACCTTTACAAAATTTATGAACATTCACTAAGTGGCAAGGTTTATCACACATAAAGTAGATATATTTTTCTCCATGATCACTATTATTATTATTATTATTATGATTTTAGCGGTGCTTACAACCCTTAAAAGAAGTTTTAATATTTTTATTGAGATGAGAGGGGTTAGGCTTCTTCTTGGTTTTATCACCTAAAACTATATTGACCGCGGGGTCAGACTTCCTTTCTTGTTCACTATGTCTATCTTCAGTTTGTAGGGATTTGATTACAGATGTCATTGACATATTCCCTTGTCTATGTCTAAGAGTTCTAGTAAAACCTTCCAAGAAGGTGGGAGTTTCTCTATGAGGGCCGCCACTCGAACATTTTCATCAATTTTATAACCATTGTCCATGGACTTAGAAACTAAATTTTGGTATTCTAAAATTTGAGATAAAACAAGTTTATAATCAACCATATTATATGTAAGTCATTCAACATAACACACGAGACCAATATCTTCTAGACCAAAATTGAAATCTAAATCCATCCATAGTTGAAGGGTGGTTGGGATCTTATGGTAGATATCATAAAGTTCATTGGATAGGGATGAAAGAATCATATTGTAAAATAAATAGTCAGTTTCTTTTGTGACATGAGTGAGGACAACATGAGTTGGTTTAGGTTCAGGTTGTTTCATTCCAATAAGGAGGTTTCATGGTTGTAGTTCAAGCACAACACGAACATATCTTTCTGATGATAAGATGGTGGAAACAATGCCCAAGGAGGTAAGCTAAAAATGCATTTTTTGTTGCAAGTGGTGAAAGTGCAAACCAAAAAATCATTCCTAATGAAGAGAAGCAACATTGTCAAGCAATAAGATAGTTTTCAAATCCATATCAAATGAACAAACTATGAACAAATAAATATAATTAACAAATGTTAGGATTTTGTCTTGAAATTGTTGGATAAGAAGTCATATATTAACGAGAATTATGTGCAATTAACCACCAAAAATACAACAACAATAATAATAGTAATGGATTCAAAAAAAATAACGACCACTTTGAAGATACAAACTCCAGAGTCTAAGATGAAGGTCTGTGAAATATTGTCTTCAAGATAGATTTTACCGCCCCTAGCACGAGGTTTTCCAGTAGTCTATCTCTAAAATTCAGCCATCTCAATTCTGGTATAGCCGCTCAGTGCAAACACGTCGAATGTGTCAAACTCATTCCTTTATCCCTTTATCGTAGAAAAATGATGAATGTCAAAGCGCTATTGGTAAAAGAACATCAACAAAAAGTAGAAAATTAGTTGAAAGAGTGAACGCAAATGGGAAGGTGATGATGGGGTACTAGAAAGTTCCAGTCAGGAAAAACTATAACACAAATTTCTATCTTTTCTCTCTGCATGTATGCTTGTATTTCTCTTTGTATCTATAAAGGAGAGTGGATGTCCCTCGGATGTCTCCTTATAAGAAGAATTGTCTTGAGCTCGTCCGACGGTAACAACCTGCACATGTTGCACACTTTACAATTGTTGGTCTTTCCCATTGTATTTCTCGGTGTATCTATAAAGGAGAGTGGTTGTCCCCCGAATGTCTCCTTATGAGAAGAACCATTTTGACCGCTTCCGACGATAACAACCTGCACATGTTGCAAACTTTACAATTGTTGGTCTTTCCCAACATCTTTAACATCGTGTTTAATGGATAACTTTTAAGACTAATCAGGAGAGAATAATCGATGATGTCTGTGTTTAATGGATAACTTTTAACACTAATCAAGAGAGAATAATCACTGATGTCTTTGATGTTGTCACCGTTCCGAATGCCGCAAAATAGAAAAAAAACCTTTTTTTAGAAAAATAAAATAAATAAAATAATTTTTTCGATAAAAAGATAGATCATACACACACAATATTGGACTAAACTATTAACTATAATTTTCTGAAACATGAAATACAAAAATAAAAAGATAAAAAGATAAAAATAGAGAAAAATGATAATGGCAGTTACAGAGAGTGAAAATATGAAAGTTACTTGACAGTTTATTAGACAATAAAATATGGATAAGTACAATTTAAATAGTGCAAAGTATTATAATATTTAATGTTAAATTCCTTATTTAATTTCTTTCCATACTGCTAGGCTCTTTTTCGAAACAAACTTTGTGGACCTCATAGTGGAGTGTGTGGCATTCATTTGTTGGGCACATTGTTCTAGACAAGTAAGATTTGAACGTCCTTGTTTTGCTACTTAAGTAACACTGGAGATAAAAAATATGCTAGGTGGACACCATTTTGAAACCTAAAATGGAACCCCACTCATTCTCCACCACATGTTTGAGAATATAATAAAAAAAATACATATTTTATTTGTTATATCCTCACATATGTGGTGGAGAATGAGTGGAGTTCTGTTATGGGTTCCAAAATGGGTCTATATAGTAGACTTCAGAGACAAAGCACCTGCCACTAATATATTTGAGCACTACCACTGTCTTTGTCATGGTTGATAGTGTGTGGGAGTCATGAGTCACTCTCCTCTTCCTTTCGTTGGAGTGTTGCCCGGCGGCGCCATTTCTAGGAGCCTAGAAAACTATCATAAGTTGTATAATTGGGTCTTTCGGCCCTGTTTGGTTCGGGACTAGGATTCTGTAGTCTGGACTAGGTTAGTTGGGATTAGTCAGTAGATCTGGATTGGGGTAGTTATGATATAATATGATTCTATTTGGCAAACCAATCTGATTCTGGTCAGCTTGTCTAGATTGAGTCAGGTTTCAATCTGATTCTATTTGACCAGTAGTCTAGATTCAGTCTAATTTTATTTGGCAACATAGTCAGGATCTGCTTATTCTGTCCTATTCTTACAGAACTGTTTTAACAATAACAAAATATGTGAAGTTGTGATACCACTACAATACAAGTATAAAAATAACAAAATAAATGTAATTTGATACATAATGTGGGTGATATTATTTTTTGTTTAGTGAAATGAATAGTAATGAGTATGCTTATTTTATATGTTTATTTAAATAAATTAAACTTTACAATTGTCTTGCATGGTCTGTTCATTTTGTATGTATGTATATAGTTGTGCATATTCGATCTAATAATTGGTTAATGACAAGATGATTGTAATTGGCATAATAGAACATAAATTATGCACAAGTAGACCAAACATCATGTGAATGATAGTGTTATTAAAATGGCCATAATTGTTCCATAATAAAAGATATGATAGAGTAAGATGATAACATTTGCATCAGAACTTAAACAATACCGAAAAAAAACTGATAAGAACATAATGTGGTCCCGGGCAAAAGCGTCATGAACCAAGGGAGAGCGGACAAAAAATGAGTGGCTTACCCTGGGCCTAGACCTACACACCCATACACACATGCTAAGACGGTGACCAACCACTGTGCTAGCCAGTCTTTGGGGTGGACGGTGATTGTTCTTGCTCCCACGTAGGACCTTCCCAGTTGGCCCACTTTAGGGACTCCTTGTACTCATCCCATGACACTGGACAATCCTCCTGTAATGGCTGAGGTTGTTGTTTGATGTCATCTTTTGGCCAATCAAACAGTAACGGAAGATGAGGAGCGGGGTTATTGACCCCATCCTTTACTTCTTCCTGGCTCTCAAATTTGGCCCCCTGTTGTGCAGGCTCCCCCTGGTGTGCAGGCTCACAACATATTTTTTGTAGACAATGTATTCTTCAACATATTTATGTATCTTTGACGGGAACATCAATATCTTTTCAAACTTTGGTCGTGACTTTGAATACGATGTCGACATATAAAATTTTAAAATAAATAAAAGTAAGAGCAAATAATTAGAATAACAAAGTACGTATGACAACAGTTTGTACAAGTTCAAGTTGGCAAGCAAACTTAGATAAGTAGAAGTTTGAATGCGATGTAAGACTTCTAAACAGAATAAGTAAGTACAACTTTGATAAAATGATGGTAAAAATAAAGTAATGATGGCCACAAGTTTTACAACAAAATGTTGCCAAGCAATCATAAACAAATACAAGTTGGAGCAACTATGTTACAATTTCATTTGTCTGCTTTACCACCTAAGGTTGTAGTTGTGTTGTTGGTGATTTCGTCATTGGTAAGGTATTTAGAAATTAACTAATTATATTATATTGGTTACACAATAGAAATTAACTTCAATATTATAAAATCTAGGCATACTTAAGTCGTGGTTAGTTTGTTTTCATAATACAAACACAAAATATTGTAACCACTCTGTGAATACTACAAGGGATGAATGAAAATGACATAGCTATGAACATGTAGCAATGTTGTTGTCCAAAACAGTAACTAAACAAGTGGGCTGTTGTACCCCTAAACATGTGCCTAAGTAAAATAACTGGGAAGAGAGAGATACAACTAGAGTAGATACACAATTTAAACAACAACAACATGGTCTGAAATCAACAACTGTGAGGGCCTTTTCATTGTGGTGGTCTTCTCCTAAAGTTTTAACCACAAAAAATAGCTATGAAGTTTGATTACTTTAAGACAAAAAGTGGAAACACAAAATAAGACGGGAAAGTAAATTTGTTGCTTGGACCTACGTTGATTTTTTTTGTTGATGTTGGTGTGTCGTAGAGCTCGTCATTGTCTTTAGACAAATATGAACTGATGGTGATAGGGAAACGACAGTGCCAAAAGCAATAAAAGGGACTTTGTAGAAATTGCAATATACCTCGTCGGGTTTGTTCTCATCATCAGATTCGTCCAAATGTTCGCTATCCTCTATCGAGTACTGAAATCATTTGAGATGATCGGGCGTCTCATTGTTGATGTTGGTTATTCAAACCTTGATGGTATTATGGTCAACCGGATGAAGGAAAAGCTTGTCACTATGGCTCAATAACATCTTCCTAACCCACTCACACCAACCAGATGTGGATACAAGATTTCCAACAACATTGTACTTAACCTCGATTACAAATGTTGAATTTCTAAAATTTAGGTACACTTCATCAGCCTTGTAGAGTCTTCCATTTAGATAAGGCTAATGTTTATTATAGTGAGTTGTGCTAAGGAACAATCATCTAGGATGATATCCAACTGTTCTTCAATAGGGAATAGTAACATTGGGGTAGAGGCCCATGCCATGGTGACTATTGAAGATCTAGGGTGTTGTGGTTGGAGAGAGTCTCAACAATTTAGATGTTATGTCTACAACAATGTAAAATAATGTTGAGAAAAATTAATATAAATGTAAGTACTAACAACGGACAACAACATGGGTTATTACAACAACATGTCCGACATTTGAATAAATTTTAGATGTTATGCCTACAACAATGTAAAATAATGTTGAGAAAAAGTAATATAAATGTAAGTACTAACAACAGACAACAACATGGGTTATTTCATATTCATGATGGATAAATAATTGTTTCATATGGATACATAACATATTTTCTGCATAGTTTACTACAAACAAAGCAAACATAGTCAATCAAATACAAACTGGCATTCATTGCACTAAGTTATTCAAGTTCTACCAACATCCTCAGTTACTCTCCATGTATCTTTTGTATGTATTGTACAAGTATGAGATGTGTCTTGTTGGTGAACTGGATCTTGTTGTAGTCCCGATGGATAAGTCTGTGGGCTAGTTCAGAAAGTCTTTGGAACTACATCCACAATTTTTAAAAATTTTCATCTCGTCTTAAACACACCCATACTAATATCAGTTCTTCCAGTTATCTCATGGAACTCGGCTATGGCATCATGCCAACCCTGCCGTGTAAAAGGGCCATGTAGTTTGTGCAAGTAATATTGTCAACCTAACATTGTTCCTAGGGCTGCATCCCATACAAACTGATTCATTGTATCTGTTAAACTGAAAAATAAATGTGTAGCCGGTAAAGAAACATTCATGATGGAGATAATCTAGAATGAGAAAGTACGTAGCTAAATGGTATTTAAAATTAAATACCATGTAAATAATCTTAGTACATGTCCACCATTCAAGATGGTAGCAGGAAACATACCTTCCAATTATACATTAGTTTGTACTAAGTGTAGTACGTAATGAAATAAACATGTGGTACATTGATAAAGACAAATTCATATAGACTAGTGTAGAAAGGGCATTAGATGACCATACACTGAGTTGTCATGCTTCAAGAGTTGTTGCACTGGCCTAAAGAAGGAAATGTAAACAGCCAGTAGATAGAAGACTGTATTTTTGTCAACAAGGAAATGAAGTCCGATTTGGCATGGTATGATTTGTTCGGTTCAGTTTGGTCAAGCAATGAAAAACCTACATGTGTTACTAAATTCAGCTGGAATAGTCACAGGATGTAGTCTGATTTAATTTGACAACTATAACAGTATCCAAACCAAACCATGTTGCATCATGTACCTATTTCAGCTAAATTTTGCAACCAGCAAAGGTGTTTCATTGAATGACCACTGTGAATCGTACAACTCCTACCATGCTAATTGGACTCCACTTCTTTGTCGACAAAAATATAATCTCTTTCTACCAGATGTATCAATTGCATTCTTTTGGTCGGCAAACATCTCGTGGTGCATGACTACATCTACACACCCGATTGTTCCCTTGTACAGTGGTTTTAAAAACAAAACCCACCCACTACTCAGAAGAAGAAGGGTTTTGTTTGTCCCCTCTCTTTTGTGTCAGACAAATTTGGTCATCTGACATAGACCCCTCGCTATAGATACACAACAAAGCCTTGTCGTATTCTTCAAACTCAGAACGTGTTGCTGCCCTACTTTATTCAATTCCTTGGCCTTGTCCATTGGCCAGTCGAAAATCAGCAGAAGTTGTTGCTTTTTACCAGGTGACGGTGAAGAAGAATAACCGACTGAGTTGTCATCGACACATCATATATACTTTGACTAGTCTAGGGGTATCCCATCTTCATCACATTCCATTTTTGACCACTCTACTACAACTTTCGTCGACTTATCCTTACACTTTATGTAGTGTACATACTTTTTATTGAATTTGTTGTTGTGTGACATCTACATGTTGTTCCAAAATGGATGGTCAAAAACACATAGCTAAGTCGGTATCACATTTTATTACTACGTCCAAATATAGGTGCATAAAATGAGTATGCACAAATATGCATTCACTAAAATATATTTAGACATGCAAAGTATTGAACATAATGACTAATATTTCCAATTCGAACATAATGACAAATGTTTTTAAATGCATATAAAACAAAATATTTGAACGTCCCTAAGGTGGTCAACAATTGTTTGCAACTTCATTCGTTGCCTTCACCACATAATCCCACAGTTGCGTCATTATTATTTTCAAAATTTTTTAGGTTTTCAGCAACTCCTGGGGGGATCACATATTGCGCTAAGGGATGAGGAGGCAATAAATGTGCCAAAAGGAAACGATTTTGTTTGATAAAGTCTTTCTTTAGGTTCTTCCAAATGGTTTTCAGCTGGTTAAAAGTAATGAAATGCATCCCCATTATGTTTCGAATGTCAGTCCATGTCTCCATCCAAGCCTCTTGAGTATAAAATCCACAGACACATCTCCCCATGTCATATTGACTTCTCATGGCATCATGTAGGATTTAATCGTGCTCTAGACCCCATAAAGTAAAAATGTTCATTGGATTCACAACCATATTACAGATTCTGTAAGTAATATATTTCAGAATTAAGGATGTATATCACAATTATGTACATAAAACCATAAATAATGCTAAATATCTTATATGACATAATAATTTGAAAGGAATATGTAATCGTCTTTGTCATAACGTTTACACATACCATATTAAGTTGTGGTAGATAAGCTAAGCATGGGTTATTACAACAACATGTATGATGTTTGAATAAAATTTTGCAAGATTGATCGTTCTAATATAAATGGCACATAAATGTCATGGAGTCATTGGAGGTGACGGTGTACCCAATAGAAGATTATAACTATCCTCTAACTTGTTAACCTTAGTGTAAAGTGTATTGTATTGGTATTGGTATGATTTGTAAACCTCTTCGGCATCATGATGAATTTCAACAAAATCCTTCATGTTCATTGCTTGACCCCAGACAGACTTGCACTCATCAGTCAATAACTTAATCTCAAACTTCAAAGAATGAGTTGTTGGTGGGAGATCGACCGCCCAATGAAAGTATTAGTTGTTGGTTGGGAGATCTACCGACGATACCTGTGCCCATCTCATGTACCATGGTAAACACCTTTGTGAATTCGGAAACGACGTCATTAGTAAGGCCACAATTGTCTTGTGTCGTTGAGGCTCGTTTCCTGCATCTGTGCATGGGAGGAGTCCTTGCACTAACACCTTGGTTGTCTGTTCTGCCATTGTTTTCCTCACTTTGCATCCCAAAATAGCCCATATCTTCAGTAATACCGGTTGGTTCTGGGCTGACAAATGGATCAGATGCATCTAAGTCGACAACAACATCATCTTCAGATGGAACATCAGAAGGAAGTTGTCTATTCGTTGAGGACATTGTATGATGCCCCCTAGCAATGTTCCTCCCTCCTATCATCTCGACATCATAGTAGTCATAGAATGGTTTGGTGATCAGTCTCGCTAGTTCTTTGTTTCTCTAAAATGGTCAAGCACTACTGATTAGGTCAATGTTAAACACTTTAATTGAATATTCAATATTTAGGGGGGTGTATCATTGGACATTCCGCAAGTGTCTCCCTCCACTCTGGGGTGTCAGGCAGTATTGGCTTGTTCCTGCTGTCATCCCAGCCAACACCTCTTTTGTTGGTCACCAGATTTATCTTTATAAAGTCTCTCCTAAAGTTATTCCACCAAGTTTTTACCTGATTCATTATACAACCCTGGATCCCCATCCTATTCTGCCAATTGTGTAGCACCTCCCTCCACGCGTCCCTAGTAAAAAATTTGTCGACGCACCTACCCATGGCATATTGTCTCCTCTATTCCGAAACTAGAGCCTCATCCAACTCTTTGGTTCATACTCTTCGGGTCTGGTACAGACATAGTACCAATGGCACTGCAATAGATCACTATAGTCAGGGTGTTTAAAGAAAACATTTATACCGACCTAGTTTGGGTCTGGTTGTGCCGTTTAGACAGCAATAACTTGTTTTAAAGTACTCTATTATAGTTGTCATAAGGTATTATGTTTTATGTTTGTTGGAAAATAATATCACAGAGTATGTTGGATAAATTGGAGGACTATGTTGTAATAGATGGTTAAAAATACTTATGACAATGAAATTCACTTCTATTTTTTGTTATAGCTGTAGGTGTCGTATAATTTTTGCATGAATTCAATTAAGCAAATAATCATATCCAAGTTCAAATCAATGATGTGGCATGAATTCAATTAAGCAAATAACAGGGAAGGGATATAATGAAGCTTATCGTCGCATAAAGACCACATTGCAGAGAAGCATGAGATGTATTTGTTTCCATCATAGAGAATTAGTTAATAAAAAATAATAGTCATTAGGGTAGGTGTAAAGGTCATGTGATTTGGTAAACAAGAACTGA
This sequence comes from Alisma plantago-aquatica, assembly GCA_963693085.1. Lineage (NCBI taxonomy): Eukaryota > Viridiplantae > Streptophyta > Magnoliopsida > Alismatales > Alismataceae > Alisma > Alisma plantago-aquatica. The sequence continues at coordinate 224,441,873 of OY856409.1, forward strand.
TGACGGATAGGTGGAATCTGTCAAATATTGACCTATTTATTAACAGAGAAAGTATTCAAAACATAATCATATAGTGGTAGATGTATATCTTTTAATAAAAAATAAAAGTCATTAGGGTAAATATCCTGCTACCTAACATAGCAATATAGGTAAGTAATAGATGTACGTAATAGAACATGGATAACATATAGTGAAGACACATGGGTGTAGCTGTTAAATACTCACACATTCTATTTATTTGATATAATGATAGTTGTTTCTCTACTATTATGTGTAGTATTTTTTGGGCATAAATTCAATTGCTAATATGGTAGGGATATCAAGCATTTCTGACAGTTTGTTGTGGAGACATATAATGTCATATTAAAACATGGAATATCATAATAAGGTTCGATGACTTACATCAGCATTAATGATTCTAATAAAATATAACAATCATTAGTAGGGTACTATAAGGAATATCTTGCTATCTGACATATCAATATAGGTGGGTTGTGTATGGATTTTAATACTACTAAAGAGGTCATACATGGATGTTCTAATCTATTTCAAAAAAACCATAATAAATACTGAATATATTATACAACATTACAGTGCCATATTATCTAACCAATGAGGTCCTCATACCAAATAAAATATGGATAAAATCATTTTACACGTATAGGAGGTAAGTCATGACATTTTACAGGTATAGGAGGTAGGTCATGACATTTTATAGGAATATGAGGTTAAAATCAATTTAATATAGGGGATTTAGGTGTAGTATAATTTTTGCAAATCGTATGGTAATAGTCTAGGGTCAACAAGCAATGAGTATTTAAATAATGACCTATTTATTAATAGAGAACATATTCACAACACAATTGGATTGGTGAACAGAGTATGTTGGACATGATCTTGAAACAAATCAATCAAACAAATTCATTATAATTTATTTGGTATATTGGTAGCTATTTTTCTGCTAAAATAGACACAATTTTTGTCCCTAGCACAAGCTAATATCGTAGGGATATCAAGCAACTTTGACAGTTCCTTATTAGAAAAAATATGCCCTGGCAAAACTGGATATCTCACAATTAGGTTTGATGATTAACAACAACAGAATTAATTCTAATAATTATTAAAAAAGTATTAGGGTACTATAAGGTCATACATACCACATTAAGGTGTATTGACCTATTAATTAACACAGAAAGTATTTACAACATAAACATTTTGCTGAACATGGTATGTTGTATATGATCTTGAAGCAATCAATTAAATGAAATAAAAATTCCATTTATTTGGTATAATGGTAGCAGTTTCTCTACTATTATGTGTAGTATTTTTTGGGCATAAATTCAATTGGTAATATGGTAGGGATATTAAGCATTTCTGACAGTTTGTTATTGGTGACTTATAATGCCATATTAAAACATGGAATATCATAATAAGGTTCGATGACTTACATCAACATTAATGATTCTAATAAAATATAACAGTCATTAATAGGGTACTATAAGGAATATCCTGCTATCTGACATATCAATACATGTAAGTTGTGTATGGATTTTAATACTACTAAAGAGATCATACATGGCTGTTCTGGTCTGTTTAAAAAAATAGTGAATATCTTATATGACATTACAGTGCCATATTATCTAAACAATGAGGTCCTCATACCAAATAAAACGTGGATAAAATCATTTTACAGGTATAGGAGTTAAGTCTTGACATTTTACAGGTATAGGAGGTAAGTCATGACATTTTACATGTATAGGAGATTAAAATCAATTTAATATAGGGGTTGTAGGTGCAATATATTTTTTGCAAATCGTATGGTAATATTCTAGGGATAATAAGCAATGAGGACAGATAGGTGGACATGATATTCAGAGAAAGTATTCACAACACAGTCGTAATGCTGAACAAGCTATGTTAGACATGATATTCAAGTAATCATTCAAGGTAATTCATTTTATTAATTTATTTGGGGCTCAATGAAGCTCAACGACGCATTCAGAGCACATTCAAGGGATCAAACCACATTCAAGTGAAAAAATAGACATTTTTTGGTCCATATAGAGAATAAATCTTGACCTAATAATCCCTTACCTAATAAAATGTGTCCTTTTATGGCATAGTTGAAAAACAAGGATCCCAGTTAAATAAACATAATACATATATTTTTATCAAATCGATGATACATCTGTGGAACCAAGCACATTAAATTGGGTAGGTATAAGGGGTTTGGAAATCAAAACAAGACTGCATATGAGTCTTGTATACAATACTGAATGCAAGTAAACTCATCTGACGAGGTAGGGCACTCATCCATGCATTACAAGTTGATAATGGCAATACGAGGTTATCTAACACATCAATATTGTTCATTGTATCAACCATTCAACATGGCTATGCTTACATCTAAAATTACAGATCAACTAAATATAGTTTCGTATTGCTGAGCAGATAATACATGGTAAGAAGAATATCCACGTAGAAGAGGGGATCACACGGTCACCAAGAAAGTATCGGTACATACATGAAGATAAGGTAAAGGGAAAAAAGATTAGTGTACATTCCTACTACTACATTGAAAGAAAAATATGCTCGGCAAAACATACCTCTCAAGCAGATGTACGACTTCAGAATACAAGGGCTCAGCAGCAGGGCTTCAGAGAACAGTTGGTGGAGGATGTGAAGTTGAATGGGGAGGAGATCGACGAAGAAACACAACACTATATAGCAGCTAAGGAAGACGGTGCCCTCACTAGGGTTTGGTCGGCACCTTGCACAGAGTGAAAGGGGGGCGTAAAAGGGCTTTAATTGGAGATGACAAGTCGGGATGCCTAGCCTTGATTCTCACCGTCTAGCCTGGCGTCGTAGCTCGGCGATGCATGACGGACCATCACACCCCCATTCCGAATCCGTCAGCTTCATTGACCATATGTTCACCCTACGACCCTGCGCTGCCATCGATTCGACGTCGTAGACGCAACTTTAACTCACGGAGGCAATAGTTCATCCTAAAAGAGAGCAAAAGAGGGAGATGGGAGCAGGTAGAGTAGGTTAGAAGCTGTGTTGGGAGAGCAGAAGAGGGAGAGGGGAAGGGGTGTCGGGGGCGCCGCTGAAAGGGGGTGTGAGCTCTCACGTTCACTCGCGTTCTGAGCCAAACCAGGGTTGAGAAATGGAGTCCCGCCTCTTGCGGGACTAGTCTAGTCTAGTTTTTGGGTTTCCGCTATCTTGAAATGGAGCCAAAACCAAATTACCAACCAAAGTCTTAATCCGTCTGACTGTTTAGCCGGGTTGACAGTAGGCGAGAGTCAATAAATCGGTTCTAGTCCCGTGCCAACGACTCATAAGCTGTATATTTGGGTCTTTAGGCTGCGACGCATTTGGCTGACCAGTAAAGTGGTTTGCAGAATACCATATATGCTTTTTAAATTAGATTTTCTTAGAAAACCTCTATTACCCATACCCGCAACTAGACCTGTCAAACTGGGTCAAAATCCGCGGGCGCCCATGGGTCGACCCGTTTAAGTTGGGTTTGGATCACAAAATTTGCCACCCACTGGAAAAAACCCAAACCCATACCCACCCATTTACTTAGTGGGTTTCATGGGTAATCCGCGGGCACCCACGGGTGACCCGCTTATTTACACTAATTTTATTAATAGATAGAATATTTAGCTACCAGTAAAAGATTTATAGACGCAACAGTGAGATCGCATCCATGCGGCTTAGTAGTAAGGGGGAAATATTAAATTTGTCATATACTCATATCACAATTGCATACTACAATTCAAGTTAACAAAGCACAGTAATGGAGACTCCAAAATTAGATTGTGAGACAAAAGCAAACAAAGCAGGAACCTAAGTCTTGCAGCGATTGCTAGACTTAAATTTCAGTCTGACTAGAACTGATGCCATCAATGAAAGAGGAGGCATGACCACTGTTTATTTTTTGACTTTAGGGTTATTATGAAGGATGAGGGGGTTTATAGAACGGTCGAAGGTGGTTTTCAGTTCTTCAGACATGGTTAAGATGAATTACATTATTTATTCTCCCTATTGTATGTTGATGGTGTCAATTGTTCTTCTATTCCAGACCATCATTATAGTTGCAACTTTCCACAGGTCTAGGGTTCATCAATGGTGGTGTCTAAGAATTTGAGTTGTAGGTCTATGTATCAGTATGGTCTAAGGTCTTGCAATCACATTAGTGGTATTAAAGGATGAGATGCAAACATTGAGTAATAAGAGAATTGATGCCCTAAAAGGAGAGGGAACTACTTGGTCTTCACAACCTGATGGCCAAGTCATGGAGAATGGCTTTCCCATTTATCTTTGGAAATAGAGTAGAGACTAGTCCCCATGAACTTGTGAGTAAGGAGGGGGTTAATTGACTATCTAATATTTAATAACACCCCCTTGGTTACTTAAATTCTTGTAACTTATACATGACATCTTTAATTATTTGAATATTTCAACTAATAGTTCACGTCAATGTTTTCTAGTTTCTAAATATATAATACGTCAATTTTATTGATCTAGGATCCCGTATTTACTCTCCCTGTTACTTAATGCTAATATTAATAAAAAATAGTTCAATTTGCATCTTAGTGTTATTGCAATGCCAATAGTCCATAAACATTTCATATATTCACATGTGGATCCTAAATAGAATGACCAGATCACTATGAGTAAAAGTTGCATGTTGGTGATCATTTCAAGGGAATTTTATGAATTGCAAATATGAATGGAAATTTAGCAAAAGATATTTTTAATTTGGGAGGACTATGTAAAATATCTCAAAGAAGATTTAGTGCCTCAAATCTTTTATGTTACAACTATCGAGTGTCAAGCAATTACTAGCACAAAATGAATTATTATTATGTTTTGTAGAATGGTAGAAACAAAAATGTGTACCAAATGGGGTGATCTATTGATATTTTTATATCTCAGTGGAGTACTATTAAACACTCCGGTCACATTTTGTATGTCATTCTCTATTGGGCCTTCCTCTACCAACTGAGTTACATAATGTGGTACTGGCATTAATACCAAAAACTAAGCAACCATCAACTTGTAGTCATCTATGCCATATTTTTATTAGAAGTAAAAGTTTAAAACTTGTATATAGGATTGTGGTTGAGAGGCTAAAACCTTAAATGTATTATTGATTTTTTCAAGCACAAATTACACTTTTATCTTGTCACAGGATAGATGAAAAAATATTCTTGTGCAAGAACTCATTTATAATATGAGGCGATCTACTTTTGCATCGTACATGGCCATTAAGATCAACTTAGCAAGGGTTTCTGACTGTATGTTCTGGAAAGTTTTATTTGATGCACTCATTAAATCCAGACTTCCTATTTTAATGATAAACTACATTATGAATTAAACATCTGGTGGGCATATTAAGTTTCCATGAAATGGTGAAAGTTTAAAGAATTTCAAATAAAGTGATGGCCTACACCAAGGACATCCATTATCTTTATAAGTATTTTTCATAAGTATCAATTATTTATCTAAGTGAATTGAGAGCAAAGTACAAATAGGTCTTTGGAAACCATCAAAGTTACCAGTTCAAGATCTAAAAGTTTTGCATGTCACATTTGTAGATGAGCTCATTCTTTTTACTAAAGTGGATGTCAGTGACGTTAGTACTATTTTGTAATGCTTTCGAGCATTTTGACGATCTTTGAGGCAATCAATTTTAGTTGAAAAAAAAGAATTTTCTTCTTCTAGTTCATTATCATCTCCAATGAGGACTAATATGTGGTCACTGAGCTGGCTTACAATAGACTAACATAGGTCATTATCTAGGAGTTCCAGTGATCCATGACTGAGTATTATGTTTACATATCAAGAAATGTTAATTCCATTGAGAGCATAATCAATGGTTCAACATCTAGAAATATATCATTAGTTGATCATAATTTTTCTAAGTCAATCCTATTGACTATATCTATATTCTATATGGACATGTATTTTCCCTATAAAGTTATGTGCTGAAATTGATAAAATCATCATCCACTTTATATAGAGGAAGAACCTAATAGGTTCATTGTATTCACTTGTCTCTAGATCTCAACTAATATCTACTAAAAAATATGGTGGATTGGGTATTCCTACAATGCATGAGTTGATAGTTCTATGCTTTTGATAATTGCTTGTGAATATAACACCAATAGTTAGACAACATGGAGTGTAGGTTCAAAGAAGAAATAAAATTCCTTTCTAATTGAAGGTCATACTCAATGTACTTCTTTCTGTGTGGCATCTATCACTTAAGTAAGCTTTCTAATTTTTAGAGTCAAAAAATATTATGGAATGGACAACACACAAAATGTGTGGTTTGATCAATTTCTACATGTTAAACCTCCCTTGATCCCCAAGGTTATTGCTTCTATCCTGGCTGATCTACATGATCTTTGGGTTTCTTTATGATCACATTACATAGTCATTGGGGCATAGCCTTTGTATCGACATATTTGCCTCAGTATATTGTGGATAAGATTCATAGCATTACAACACCAAATTTGAATAGACTTCTGAATCATGGGCATGTGAAACTACTATAAATGGATGGTTTTCTACTAAGGCATTGTATTACATTTTAATGGAGGAGAAAGGCAGGTTTTAGGTGTTGATTGTATGCCCTGAGATCCAATTATATGATGATTATAATGGCACATCTTGAAGTTGATGTGATTATCAATAAAGGAAATTCCGATTATTATGCTTGTTTCAATATGAAATAATACATAAATATAATAATGTGATAAGAATGATTGACTCAGTGACATTTGAATTTAGGTTGAGGACCTGAATATGAGATCATACACATGTTTAGAGTGTTCATTCTTGTTGTAGTACTTAGTCATATATAATTGTGGATATTAAGACAACAATAACACATTAAGACTATTATGTGCGTTGTTTAATGACTGTCTCATTAGTCATGATATTGGATATCGACTATAAAAACATAGGTACTTGTTTTAAATAAGTGTACTGGATAGACCCACTTTGAGTGTGATACATGGAAGCCAATAATGGTAGTCAGAATCATACCTCAATGTGAAAATGGTGGTTGTGGTCCTTGGACCCGAGTGACTATATTGATCTCACATTGTTTAATGTTGACCCGAGTCACTATATTGATCTCACATTGTTCAATGTTCTTCTACACTACTCAACATGACATTGAATTAAGGTTACCCTACAAGTAGTGGTTTGGTACATTGTGACACATGAGTATCACCATCGATGGCAAAGATAGAATTTGTCCCTCCTATTGGATGGTATAATTGCCACTTCATGAGTAAGACCATGAAATATGTGGTCGTGTTCATGTGAGTCAGTATATAGTATTGAGATCACATTTAGGTCAAATAGTATACTCTATATCCATAAATAAATATTGAACATCAATAAGATGATTTTTTAAGCATCAGATTCGATCTAGGTATCAAAGACAAAGGGATTATACAAACATTGTAACACTAGTAATTGTGTTAGGTTAAAATTGTGCTCCAACTTCTCCAATTATGTGGGTTATAATGAAGTATTTCTAGATACATATCATTGCTTGTGATGTCATAATTTGATTATGAACATCACTACCAACATAATGTGAAGCATCCATGGCCAAACATATGATGCACTGGAATAGGAGTACAATTGTAGACATGATTGGAAATGTTCCAATCTAAATTGATTACTAAAATGTGTAAGTAACCAACTAGAACAATTTAGAATGAATTCCAAGACAATTGGATAAAAGGTTTAATCCAATTGATTGGATTTAAATTATTAAGTTATATGATAAGTCGACCGGCTATCCTTGAGCAATCGGTTGGAGTTGTCAGCTTGTTACTAAAAATAAATCGATTAATTAATGTGATTAATTGATTAAATAATTAATAACATGATTCTAGAATATTCTAACTGCCAGTTTGTCTGTCCACAAGTTGGTGGCTTTAATCTCAATCTTCGCCTTTTTATTTTTTAGGATTTTGAAAATATTGCTTCCTTGCCTCTCATGTTTAAAGAGGCTTGACGGATGGATCACACATCATACACTCTTATACATGAACTATAGCTATCATTATCTATGTGAGAGTGAGAAGGAGAATGGTCAAGATGCCAGCACATCACTAAATGAGAGAGTCTCATTCCGGCCAACTCAAGTAGCATGATGTGGAGTCTCTTCATCTGTGTGGACGACATAGAGACACATAGATCAAGTGACTACGTTAGGAGGTGTCTTCAATGATCGTCATGCACCTCCATGAGCAACACAAACCATTGTGCAAGGACGTTGCTAGGCTTGTTTCATGACAAGGTGTACTTCACGCATCCTCTTTCCAGATATACCGTAGTTGATGAGATATGCTTGTAGGAAACATGGAGACTTTTTTGTTGTTGTTTTCATTACATTTGTTGCCTACACGATTCCTAACATTAGGTACTTGAAAGATTGTATGGAGAATGACTCTTCTTGCAAAGTATAAAATGCTCTTCTGGTTGGTGCTGCATGAGGCTATTATGACAAATGCCTGATATGAAACATCATACCTGAAACACTACTTCATGTTCTTCATGATTGTACTATAGCATGTACTATGTGGTCAACATTACAAATCCAGACCCAACCTCAGCATTGGACTCATCCTCCATGGAGATAGGTTGAGTAGAACATAGATGAAACAATGAAATTTAGTCAAATCTCTATACAAGTAGTTGTTAGGGATCATGCTGGGAAATGGATTTGTGGAGAAGATTCTCTTATTCAAAGTAATACAATTCTCTTGATAGAGGCAACTTCTATTCTTCTTGCATTGGAATCAGCTTAGGACCATGGTTGGAAGAAGCTTCAAATTGAATCTGATAACAGAATAGTGGGAGTTGAACCAAACAATTCACATAAAGAGGGTGAAGGAAGAATGACAACATACCCTAGCAGCGTAGCCACTAGCTGGAGCCCCCTATCATTGGTAATTCTAGATGCACAATTTTTCCCTCATCTTCTTGCTTCCCTGTCCCTATACCCTCATCCCTTTCTCTTTCACATGAGTTCTGCTTTCCCGGGTTGTGTGTTGTGCAAAGAGTGGTGCGGTGGGATGCATTTGCCACAAACTGTGGCTTCTTCAACCAATGTTCTTGGTAGGTTTGCCAGTCTCCCTCACCTCCCACCTTCCCAAGCTTCTTGACATGGAGGTCGGCTTCCTTCAATACAAAGTGTGATAATGGCTAGAAGGTTGTATAGATCATCCTCTAGACTCAATCCAGAGGCTTCGATGGAGGATCTCACCAACCTCTTTGACACTGATCTAGACTATAAACCCCAATAAAACTTGCTATCTATACCGCTCAGGGTTGAGTTGTTGGATTCCCAACCGCCATTGGATCTACCGATCGAACAGTTCGAACATCAATTGGCAATTGAGGAGGCTACCCAACTACCTATGGGTCCTCTGAGTAGGATTTTGTCAACAGTAAAGAGGCCTTTGTGATGGAACCCCAACATACATGTGTTGGACCGGAGTACCCTCCCCATCTTGGTGTGGTAGTGGGTCTTGAAGAACCACATCCATAGGTGGCCCACACAGTTGACCAACAACCCCAACATCATATGAAAGTGAGTCTTGATATCCCCCATCTAGTGGTGCTATCAATCTCGAGCCGCCCCACCTTTTGACGACACCAGAATTGGCATCTCCGGGAAGTGAATCAATGACAAGTACAAGGTTTTCTTTGATTGCACACCAACTGTCGTCATTAGAGAAGGAGGTGGGATCTCCTCCATGAGTTTCTCATTAGGCTTATGTAGCCCATTCGAGGTCTGTTCTAGGTATAGATAGAGTGGTCGATCTTTTTTTCCCAATTCCTACAGACACTTGTTATAGATGTCTTCAGCGAGTCCATTGGCAGATACAATGTGTGGCACCCATATTATGCTAGTAGTGTCGATGCCCATGACATTTGACTAGTGCTTGTTGGGCCTCTCACAACAACTGCATGTGGAGGCCCAAATTCCTTTCCCCTTTGTTGTTGTTTGCAAGGGCATCTACGGATCACTTAGAAGAGAGAAGGAGCCAGATTGCAGGCAGTGGCTAAGTTAAAGAACACTCTCATAGTGAGTTGGTCGTGCGTTGGGACATGGGAGGAGCTTGTACGTTGGTTGTCTATTGTTTGGCCCATGTCACTGGAGTTTGAGCGCCTCTCAGACTCCCAGACCTTGGTGTTTCTTGCCTCAGAGAGGGATGTTGCCAAGGCGCTTGAGGAAATGCCACCCTGATTTCTTGACATGGATGTTTCCATCAAAAGAGTGGCCCGTGTTAATTTGAGGGACCAGAAAGAAAATATTTGGCTTTGGATAGATGGACTCCATTTTGTTTTTCAGGATGAGGACTCCATTCTATAGATAATGCACCCCTTTGGTGAAGTAACTTTCATTAAGAGATGGAAAACTAGCTCCTGGGACCTCTTTGGGTTTCTTGGTGCTTATGGAGGCTTTCACGGTGGATACACCAGCTATTTTGGGAGTCATGTTTAGAGATCTTAGGTTTTCAGTGAGTCCTTCTAGGGTGGCATGCTGCAGTCTAGGTTTGATGGAACCGGACCTTACAAGTTTTGGGCAATCCTTACAGGTCCCCACAAACTTGATGTTTTCTCCAAATCCGAACTCGTTGGTGCAAGCTTTTGCACTCAAGGGCCTAATATTTTGACTTCTTTTGTGGATGTTCACATTGAGAAGAGTAGGACCCTAGAGAGGACATCTACCTCCTCGAGTCATCGTGTGGTGGACAAAGATGGTCTCCGGTATTATCTCAGACACTTACATTTGGAATATTTTGTTGGGTCTAGGGTAGCTACAGGGAGTTTGTCCACTCTTTTCTGGACCCAATGTTCACGTAGGGACCGATCCAAGGGAGCATGGCGGAGGGACAACAGAAGGTGGTGGTCTAGAAGCAGGAATGCATCAAGGGGAGTAGGACAAGATTCATACAGGGAATGATGTAGTATGTTTATCGGCAATGAAGGTGAATGTGAGGATTTCTACGATGATGTCCGAAGTGTGGGAAGAGGTCCCAAGATGAAGCGATTTAGTTTTTGAGGTTTTCAACACAACAAAATGTTGGTTCTGAATCGTGATGGTTGCAATCCTTTTGGGATAGCTTTAAAGATCTCCTTCTTTGTTGCTGAGATGAGGGTCAGGAGGTTTGGTTCTTCCTTTGAGATGGATGCTCGATCATGTCTTTGTTTTGTTTTCTGATGGTGGCCCCGATTGGTTTCTTTGGTCTTATTCCCTTCTTTGAATATCTGTCTATATACCAGGATGAATGATTGTGGTTTTGATTGAGGTTTTTAGTTTTACTCCTTCCTTCTTAGATGAATAGTTTAGTTTGGGGTTTCCTGGCTTGATGGTTCTCTGTCGAGATGGCATTTTTTGTGGAGTGTTCGCTTGGCGTTGGGGTGGATGCCTCTTCGATGTACTTATTTTTTGATGGGCCTGTCTAAGGATGCAGAATGAATACAATTGACTCTTTAATTAATTAAAAAAACCACAGTGGTAGATGCTATTTATCATGATATTTCTCATTATTTAGCTACTGCTGCATGGATGTTGAAGATAAAGAACCTACTTGCATGACTACAAACAATAGTTATTCAGAAGATTTATCGAAGTATTAATATAAATGTTGATACTCTTACTACGTGGCACGAACATACATCTAACACAACAACTACATATTAAGAATGGAAGGCAAGCTACAACAAGCTCAATGTTATCAAGGAGGTACAATGGTAAAGTTACTACCGTGTAAAAAGAAAGGATCGACCTCATGAATAGTGAATATTTCTTCCTTTTGTCTTTGTACATTTAGTGGGCATGTTTAGATTCATTGTTTCTGCCCACCAGACACCAGCATCCACTCAGCATCCACTTTGTTAAAAAGCCTCCCATGTAATTGTCTACACTAAAACCAAACCTGCGCCCATGATGCATATATTGATTAGTCTTCTCATATACTAGAGTAGTAGTGCATTCATCGATAATTAAATATTCACCAATTGACAGCGAGGCTGGTCGCCGTTGTTGAAAGCCTCACATTCAATAATCTATCTCGCCAAAACCTCGGTCTCTGTGCTTAGATTTAGAGGTTTGCTATCTAGATCTATTTTGTATTAGATATATGTCTGCAAATGTCATGAATATAGTATGGGTTAAGCCCAATGTAGTACAGCTAGTACACGTGAGAAAACTAATTTTGTTTCTATTACAAATGGTAAAGAAATTTCATCCCATATTGCTCACTCCTAGAACTTTTGTGGTCCTTATATGTATGATCACATGAAACACTAGTATACAAGGGTCCTAGGAGGAGGGTGTTCCCACCTCCTTGGTGGTTATGGTGACCACAACACACGTGTGCGTGTGTGTCACGCCAGTCTTGTGACTTGCTTCTTTTTGTACTAGGATACAACTACGTAATTAATTATTAATTTAATTAATTATTTCTTTCTAATGGGATTTATTAACCCTAACTGGAAAGTGTCTCTTTTACGGAATTTTCCGCAATATGTACAAGAGTAACCGAGTGGTCGCGTCTTAACAAGAATAGGATTATTGCGGTGTGTAAGGCTATAAATATGCCTCCAGTCATTAGGGTTAAACATATCTTTCGAACACACAATCATCAGCCGTTCGAGTGCGTGTTTGTGAATCCTAAAGTTGGAGTCTACCACCGTCATTTCTTGGTTCTACATGGAGGCCCTTCTCCTGGACATAGCACGTTCGTTCATCATCTTCCTTCCACGGTTGAATCTGTCAGGCGGTGGTTCCTGTGGTTGCTGAGTTGCATTGGTAGTGCAACTAATCGTCTGCATCATTCATCTCAACACAAACGAGACATGTCTTCTTCATATTTGTGACCGGGTCGACTAGAAGAACGGTGCATATCTTTCTAGATTGTGGGTCGTTGATTTCTTTGAGTAACACTTAAGTAACACATTTATTTTTCAATGAACGATCTGGTCTGGTTTTATTTTCTTCTGCACTGTTTATTCTTCTGCTTCTATCTGGATCTGGCCTGAACTTGTCAATATATTGCACCTATCATTGTTGCATATAATGATGTAAATCTAAAATTTATAACAATCTTAAATAAATCAACTTTTGGTCGTTAATCATTAATGTCCAGTCATGCTGGTTCTAGGAATAAAATTATACGAGTAGTATGCCTGAAAAATGTATAGGTACTAATTTTGCATGTTGACAGAGTCCGATGCAAATTTAGCTTTATATTGCATGTTATGATCGGTACTTAGAAGAGACTGAACCTATATCTGATGACACTATCCCTGATAATGCAAATATAATTGCTAACCGAAAGAATGGTGATAAGACATGCCGAGGTTTGATTCTGTTTAGTTTAAATAACAAACTGTATGATTCTTATTTGAAGGCTCGTGTTACTACTTTCAAAGTTTTGTGGGAAGCATTAGTTAAAAAATGTAATACTAAAAATCAAGGTATAAAAAAGTATTGTGTCTAAGTTTCTAAAATTTTAGATAGTTGAGGGTAAGTTTGTCTCTGATCAAACACACGACCTTCAACTCATGTGTCATGAACTCTCAGATATAAAGATGGAATTGCCTGAGAAGTTCGTTGTTATGTCTATCATAGAAAAGTTCCCTAAGTCATGGGAATCATTTGACATGTCTCTTAAGCATCACAAAGGAGATGTGACAATGGATGATCTAATCAGAGATATTAACATACAAGGAGAACACTTAAAAGAGAAGATGGTCAAGGTGCCTATTGATGCAAACTCCAGTGTCAATTTTACTACTACTAAAATTAAAGATAAGAAAATAAAGAATGTACATAAAACTAAGGCCAAGATCCAGAAGAAACCGAAGAACAAACCTTGTTGGACTTGTGGACAGGTTGGCCACTGGAACAAGGATTGTCCTTTAAAGAAGGCAAAGAAAGCTACCGCATCTGCAACTGAGGAGGCTGTGGTCAACATGATGACTGCATCCTTGCATCTTAAAAGCTAAAAGCTTATCTATTTTTGAACCACTTTATTAGATAATCGACACTGGGGCTAATGTACATATTTTTGCTGACAAGTCCATGTTTTTGACTTACCGGGCCTCAAGAGGTCATTCTGTGACTTTGGGCTATTCCAGCTCTGCAGAAGTGAAAGGCGAAGGACGGGTGGACTTGAAGTTCCCTTCAGGGAAGGTTCTGACGCTTCATAGAGTCAGACATATTTCAACCATTTGACACAATATCCTTAATGGCATAATTTTAGTTAGGAAAGGTTTTAGAGTAGATTACAAATGTAATAAGTCTATTATTACACGCCTTTGTGATTATTTTTTTTTGCAAGGGGTATCTATGTGATGTGGAGAACCTATTTAAAATTCTTATTGAATATGTTTCAAATTCTATGTTAAATTTGAATGATAATAGTTCTATATGCATGAATCTTGTATCATCTGATATTTGGCATTCACGTTTGGGACATATTAATGTCGCCTCAATGATGCATATGATGAATCTTAATTTAATCTCTAAATCTGATTTTAGCAATAATAAATGAAAATTTTGTGTGCAAGCTAAATTGCCTAGGAAACATTTTCATTCTATGAATAGGAATTTAGAAATATTAGATTTAGTGCATACTAATATCTGTGAATTTAATGGTATTGCTACAAGGGATCAAAAGTGTTATTTCATCATTTTTATTAATGATGCTAGTGATAATGTTGTGTCTTTTTACTTAGGCATTGGATAAATTTAAAATTTATAAGAAAGAAGATGAAACTCAAATCAATAAAATACTTAAACGGTTAAGGTCTGATAGGGGAGGAGAATACACCTCGAACTTATTTTTGGAATTTTGCCAATTACGTGGTATAGTTCATGAGGTTACCGCTCCTTATTCACCACAATCTAATGTGATAATTGAACGTAAAAACTAAACCCTTATAGATATGGTAAATTATTTATTCCAAATCTCAGGTCTACCAAACTTTATGTGGGGGGAAGCTTTGAATATGACTTGCCATATTCCGAATAGAGTTTCCCATAAATATGTAAAAAGTAGTCTGTTTGAGTTATGGAGAGGAAGAAAATTGAGTCTCAAATATGTTCGAGTGTGGGGGTGCCTTGCTAAGGTACTTGTTCCTGAACACAAGAGCAAGAAATTAGGACTAAAAATAGTTGATGCCAATTTCTTGGGATATGTAGAGACAAGTTATGCCTATAGATTCCTGATTGTAAAATATGATATCTCAAGCATTAAAGTCAATACAATTGTGAAATTACATGATGTTACATTCTTTCAAGATGTGTTTCCCATGAAATCTGGTGTTCTCCAATGAAGTATCTCAAGAAGATTCATTCACCACATGTTCCAATCCCGAGTACGTTGAAAGGATGACAAATGTGGGGGGTGACTTAGAACAAACTATTTCAAAATCTGATGATTCTGAAGAAATAGTTGAACCAATGAGAAGTAAACGGCCTAGGACATCTAAGAACTTTGGAAGTGAGTTTCTCACTTATAATGTTTAGGATGATCCTGTAACATTAAAACAAGCTATGGAATCTCTAGAAGTTAAGTTTTGGAAAGAAGTTGTTAATGATGAAATCCAATCAATTCTCTCAAATGGAACTTGAGAATTGGTGGATTTGCCTCATGGTTGTTCTGCAGTTGGATGCAAATGGATCTTTAAGAAGAAACTTAATGTGGATGGAGAATAAGTGGGGTTAATGGTTCCAAAATTATGTCCACCTAGCATATTTCTTAGATTTATCACTTCTTGCTCGATTTGTGTTCTTGTGATAATTAATTACGTCGGCATAATGTTGAAGCATCTATGCAGTGCCAAATCAATGCATCATTGCCAAATCTTCAAAAATAGAGGGAAAAGTAATAATGTACAATACACTATTTACACCAACTTTTCCATTCCAGGATACAATCTAGCACAGTGCTAATTTAAAACAAGTAGGAGCTGATCTAGGAGAGGCCAAAGGATTTTAACCTCCCTTATAAATCCATAAATTCAAATGTAATTGTAAGCTTATGGTAAAATGAATCATAGTAAACATACATTTCTGCATAAAATATCAACAAACAAGCTCTATAGCTGGACATGTTTGTATTTTTTGAACTTGTTTCTAATATTCTGGGTTCAAACCCTAGTCACAACAAGTTTTGAAGTTAAAAATAGCCCATTTAGTGTGACTCATCCCCCATTTTTGTCAGTTTCTGAATCCAACACTTAAAACAAGTGTAGTGGGAGGAGACAAACAACTAGTCGGGGCTATAAAGACCATTTTGCACCAACTCTCATCCTATTTTTATCAGTGGTCTCTCCCACTCGAGAATTTCGTCAAGCGAGGTCCACTGCCGAATGTGCCATCACTCCCCGCCCGCTACCGTGACCAACACTGCATCCAGCCTACTGCCACACCTAGCTCCCAATCTGCTGCTGCTCCCAAGTTGAAGTTAGGCCATGGTCGTCGTCACATCCCACCACATTCGTGTCCTACCATCGTCACGTAGCGCTCGATCCGCCTACGCCTCTTTTGTACTCATCTTCTTGTTGTCGATGTATCTTTGTTCATGCCTCCGTCACACCCACACTACCGCATCCACGACCACACCATCACCAAACTCACACCAATGTTGTGAAATCCGCATCCATGCTGCCACTCCATCCATGCTTATGCTACCGGCTCCACACCAGTACCCATGTGGCGGCCACACCCACACCACTATCATGCCCACAACAAGACTCCTACTACCCACTGCGTTCACCACACCGCCACGTCAACAATGTCATATGTCCACTAGAGTGTACCCTTAGGAGGAAGAGGAGGGACATATGGATTAGTTGGTTGCTCGTGTCTGTGATATATAAATATCATCTTTGTAGTATGAAATTTTTCTCAAAATGTTGTATATAAACTAGTCAAGTGAGCTCGTATGAGTTTATTTTCGTTCCATATTAATGAATGTGAGCTTATATGTGTCATTTATAATGATGTTATATTACGTGTAAAATTTTTAAAGATTATAGAAAACGATGAATGATCATTATGTCTTGTATTATATTTTTCCAATCATCAAAATTTCTGACTATAAACAATGTTTTGGTTTATATTAAGTACATTTGTTGATATCTATTGGTTATACCATGAATATTAATTAGTACCGCGCGTGAAATTACCAATAATATATGAACAAATCTGGTGCACATATTTTGATCAAATATGAGAACTTATCATACATTATATTTTCTACATACTAAATAAAGAAATCTATAAAAAATGAATGGGAAATATTTTTGCAAAATGTGACGTACTCTGTTAGTTTATTTTAAATTTATTTATTAAAATTTATGTATAAAATTTGAACTTAGATGTGAAATGTGTAAAAATGTGATTGTGAGCAGTTGAAAAGAGAAATTGGAGGGAAAATGAATAAAGTTTGAATTCCAAATGATTTTTTTATTTGTGGGGAAATTAAATGAATATGGTTCCTTTGTGGTTGGTGGTGGGTGATTGGGAAGCAACATTCCTTTATCGCAGCAACAACATACATGCAGCCTGACTTATCACTTAGAAATCGTGTCACACTATGCTAAAAAAAAGTGTATAAAAGTCTTAATAATGGTTTTTTTGATATTGTGTTGTTTTACAAGACGTATTATTTTTAAAATATACAATAGAAGATGAAGTGGATTTTTTATAGAAAAACATTTACTACATAATAATAAATAATGAACATCTTATCTCTTGGTACACACTAAACTCCTTTAATATAAGTTAGTTACTGGTATATTTTTGTACTACCTCGAATAAATTTAACTACTTAGTATTGTCTTGAATAACAATTATTTTAAACTTATAATTTTGTGTATTAATGACTTTGTTTCAACATCTACATGCATGCAAGCAATCCAACGTGCACTAAAGTTTCACATTATGAAATATTATAACATGATCCCGTGAATTGATTTTTTTAGTATTACGTTGTTACATTGTTAATATTATTTTTAGATAAAGTGAAATAATAATTTGCACATATTTATAATGAATAAAAAATACATAAATACAATCAACAACTGATTTTGTAGCACATTATCACTTCTGTAGAGGAACACGGTATGAAACCCTCTCCAGAGGTGACGTACCAAGTGATTGAGTGCCTCCAGCCTTATTCGGGAGATAATCTTCGGATCTGAAAGGCAAAATCTTCATAAGATGACATGTCTACTCCTTTCTCTCCTAAAGACTGGTTCAAGGTTAATGAAAGCACAAGAAAGCATGTCGTGCCTATGGCTCCTATTGAGATCAATGTCAACGAGGGTCATATCTTATTCCCGAGTGCTGAAGTCTTTGAAAATGTGGCAAGATGGAAATTTTGTCTTTTTGGCTATGTAGTTGACTACCCGCCAGATCTAGATATTCTTCACATTCACCTGGCTAATATGTGGAACCTTGAAGATAGTTTTAAAATTATTCCCAGGCCAAATGATATGTTTATCTTCATATTCTCTAACTATCATGATATGAAGTTCGTGTTGGAGGAGGGACCTTGGTTTGTGAAGCATTTTTCAATGGTGTTGATGAGATGGAATCATGGTTGTCCTATGTCGAAGATTGGTTTTAAGAGTGTTCCTATATGGATCAGGTTGATCAATCTGTCGATAGAACTATGGGATGTTAGAACCTTTGAACGCATTGGCTCATTTCTAGGATGTCCTATCAGTACTGATAAATCTACTTGGAATTATAGTTTTCTTGATTTTGCTAGGATCCAAGTTCTAGTTAACCCGGCCTCTAAGTTTCCTATTGATGTTGATCTTCAAGGAGACAATGGGACTATATATCGTGTGTCTATTGAATATGAATGGCTACTAGGTGTTTGTGATAAGTGCAAACTGTTCAGACATGAAGTAAGGTGTTGTCTTGTAACCAACAAGAAGTATCTGAGGGGAGTGTTGGTGATTTAGTTACTAAGGTTTTCTCTGGGCCATTTGAAGTGTTTAATGTTGTTACAACTGTGGATTTCTCAGGAGCTTGCAGTTCTAGGTCTATTCCATCAACCCCTATCCAAGTATTTGATGATTTGTCTTTATCTTTTGTTAATGGTCATGCTATTATGAACAAATCAAATATGGTTTTGAGTTATCCACCCATGGTAGTTCCTAAGACTTCTACAGGCATACCTCTGAGAATCATTAACTTAATGTTTTCTCCACTGTGCACCTTGGATACTATCGATGAAACTACTAAGGTCGACAGCTCAACGACCCTAGTGAATGGATGATTCCACCTCTTAAGATCTCCTCCTGGAATGTTAGGGGCATTAATAATAAAATAAAAAGTGTCCAGGAGGAGTTGAGTAGGTTGGGGAGAAACATTTATTTCTTATAGGAAACTAAACTGAGGAAGAGAAACCTAAGTAAGTTTGTCTCTAAAAACTTCCCTCATATGGAGTTTATATCTAATATTGATTCTCATGTCTTGAGTCGTATTTTGATTTTATGGAACCTAAGTGTTTGTTTTATTTCTAAGCTCTGTGAAACTAATCAACACATTTTGTGCAAAGTTTTGGTGAATGATTTCTCTTTTCTTATTTCTAATGTTTATGGGCACAATGGTGATAGTGATAGATCAAGTCTATGAGTTTCTTTGAATGATAAATTCAAAGTTGCAACCTCCCCTAGATTTCTCTAGCTGATTTTAATGTTGTGTGAAGGGACAGTGAGAGAGTTAGTAAAAATCCACCTTCTAGAAAATCCATGAATGAGTTTAATGATTGGGTTCTAAATAGTGGCCTCTATGAGCTGGATCTAAAGGGTCCTTTCTTTTCATGGGACAACCATCAAGAAAATGATGAGTTTATTACCTCAAAGATTGATAGGGTTTTTTATAATGACTTATTTTTGAACTTGGTGGATGATTTTTTTGGTGAGATGGTATCCAATACTATGAGTGATCATAGATATATTATGTTTTCCATTGTTCAACCAAGAATGGTAAAAGCTCCTTTCCATTTCATTAACTCATGGTCTTCTAGGGATGGTTTTCTTGAAGTTGTTAAAAGAGCTTGGGATACTGAAGTTGAGGTACATCTATGTTCAAGGTATATAAAAAAATTTTAATTTTTGAGAAGTACTTCAAATGAATAGAGACGTGTTAGTGTGGGAAACTTTTTTGACAATGTAAAGACAGCTAAACTCAATTCTCTACAAGCTCAAACTAAGGTTGGCCTCGATCCATTGAATCTTCAACTCCAACATGATGCAAAGTTTCTAAAGAAGGTTCTTTATGAAGTCGAAAAAGAAGAGGAAAGCTTCCTATGGAAAAATTCTAGGGTGCAATGGCTTGCTGAAGTGATAGGAATTCTAAGTTTTTTTACTCCTCTCTCAAAACAAGGCGGAAAAAAAACCATATCAGGTGTCTTAATATTAACGGACAGGTGAACTATGACCCAGATGTTAACAAAGATTTTGTTCATAATTATTATTCTAGCTTGTTGAATAGTGGACATACATGTCAGGGCCTGAATGACTTTAGATGGTTTGGTCCCACCCTTAATGAGGAACAAAAGATCAACATCATCAAGAATGTCATGTAGACTGAGATTGATGATACCATAGCATCTATGAACACTGATAAAGCTCCAGGGCCCGATGGATTCAACTCCTTTTTTATTAAAGAAGCTTGGTATATTGTGGGAGGTGATATTTCTAAGGTTGTTAAAGTCTTTTCTCTAATGGAAAGTTGCTTAAGGAATCAAACAACACCTTTATTACTTTGATTCCTAAAGGGCATGACTCTTTTGATATTAAAAATTGGTGCCCTATTTCTCTTTGCAATGTTGTGTTCAAAATCATTTCTAAAATAATGGCTAATAGGCCCCAAAGTATTCTACCTTTAATCATTTGTGGTAATCAATATGTGTTTATTAAAGGTAGGAACATCAAGGACTCTATTCTCCTCTCCAATGAAATTTTACTTGATTTCAACTGGTCTTTTACAGGTGGTAAAATGTGCATGAAGATTGATGTCTCAAAAGCATATGATAATGTGAATTGAAATTTTGTATTTGTAGTTATGTACGGGATGGGATTTCCTTCTAAACAGATTAATTGGGTTTCTAGCATCTTTGGTTCTACTTCGTATCAAGTTCTGTTCAATGGAGAACCTACAAACATTTTTTCCTTCAAATGGAATTCGACAAGGAGACCCTTGGGCTCCTTATCTGTTTGTTATGTTTATGCATGCCTTCTTTGTTCTTATTAACCAAGTTGTGGAAAATAAACTCCTTGTTCCTATTAAAGCTTCTAATTCTTTCTCCCTTTCACACTTGGTGTTTGTAGACGACCTCATGATCTTTTTGAAAGCAAGTCCTAAGAATGCTAAAGAAATCCTTAAAGTTTTAGCCAATTTTGGATATCACTCAGGTTTGAGAATCAATAATTCCAAGAGTGAAGTGATTTTTAGTAAGAGTGCTTGCAAAGCTGACATCATAGATAGTCTCAAGTTCAAAAAAAGTAGCTTGCCTTCTACTTATCTTGGAATTCCTCTAGTTTTTGGGAAAATTCCAAGGTCGTCTTGTTTTGTGTTGATTGATAAAGTCAAAACAAAATTGGAAGGTCAGAAATCAAAGACTCTATCTATGACAAGAAGGTTAGAGCTTATTCAATCTACCTTAAGTGTTACGACCCATATCAGGGTAAGTCAATAAATACCTCAAATTACGTGAAACACCTCAATTAGTGTTGAATATCAAATTAAACATCAAGGTTAATTAAGCCACGTCATGAATCAATAGTTGAGCTAACCTAAGTGCTCATGTGATGATTAGTGCATAATTAAGATGATTAATTTGAGTAAAGTAATAATTAGATGTAAGTGGAATTTTGAATCAGTAAAATAGTGTGATTAGCATGTTTTTATGTCTTGAGTTTGTAGTGGACATTTTTCTTGAAAATATGCAAAAGAAATCACCTAATTTGGACCTTCGAGGCAAGAGTTGTGACATTTTCATGTTCCTTTGGACTGGGATGCAATTTTTCCAGAATTTGTTTTTGATAAAGTGGTTCGGTTGCTTTTCTTTCCTTTATCATCATTTTCCCGATCAATAGAACAGGATTTAGCCACAGAGCGGCGCCCATAGCTGCTGCTCGACCGAGCAGCTTAGGGGGAAACTCTTGGGGGCGATTCAGGCGCCTTGAGCCCGATCCATGGCGCCCTTCTACCTTCTCCACCTTCTTTCCCTCCATCCTTTCCTCCTTCTTCACCCAAAGCCACAGCCACCAACCTGGTGGGTGGCGCCCCATCAAGAAGCAGCAACATGGCAGCCACAACAACGACCTAGGCGATTCAATCGGAAAATTGACCTCCGCCTCTTCCTCCTCTACCTTCCCTTCTCCTTCTTCTCTTCCTCCCCTACCCGCCTAGCCACTTGCAGCGTTGCTGCTTGGCTTGGGCGGCCATCCTGCAGCTAGCGAGCTACTGCGGCAGCATGCAGGGGCCCGTTTTGGGTGTGCCAAACACCAGGGGAGGTTCCCTTGAGGCTGGTCGTGAGGTCCAAGCAAAGATTTGTCGTTCCTAGTCAAGTATCATCCACCAATCGAAGCTTTTCTCCAACCTGAACCAAGGCGTGAAGGAGCTACTGCTTACAGCAGCATGCTTGATTAGGATCAACCTGGGCGTAAAAGGTTTTAATGAGAGGTAGTTCTGACTTCGGCATAAGGTCTTGATCATGAATTCGTAGTCTTAACTTAAGACTTAGTTTTTGATCGAGTTCATCTTCAATGAGTTTTCCGTTTCTGCACAGGTTGCACGGCGTGCAAAGTTACAGAAAAATAGGATAGAAAGTCGGCCAGTTTGCACGGCGTGCAGATCAGTTGCACGGGGTGCAGATCAGTTGCATGGGGTGCAAATCAGTTGCACGGGGTGCAAAGTTGCAGAAATGCAGAATTAGGTGTGTTTGTGGATGTTTTCGGTGGTTACGAACACACCGAAGTGGGTGAGTAGTATTTCATTTATTTATCACTATCAAACTCGATTTCATTGTATATATTGCTTCAGTATCAGTTGATATAACTCCTAAATAGTGTAGCACATACAATAGTGTATGATAGATTTTCCGGTATTACAGTAGTAATGTATACGCTGATTAAAGACGGTTGTTTAGCATTGAAATTGGACAAGTGATATTGAGTCATATTTAAAGATGACAAATGATATTTATATGTGATTTCAAGTGATGTTCAGAATGTGAAATAAGCATGAAATGTGATATTCCTGTTTAAGTGTTTATATGATAATCAGTTAATAGACTTAGGTGCTCTAACACCGTAGAACCCCATTGCGCGGTCTGTACCTATGGGGTGAAACGACCGATCTAGTCCTGAGTCTAGATGGTCGGCGACCAGTGTTCAACAATAATCCGTGCGTGTGTCACGGTGGCACTGGAGTAATATAGGGGTTATTCAACAATAATCCGTGTGTGTGTCACGGTGGTAACCCAGACCCTTCGACTGTGTACTACAGGTTGCGGGAGGAGTCTAGAGCACTCAGAGTTAGTGCAGTGAGGCCCTTGAGTGCCTAGGAACTGTAGTGAGGCCCTTGAGAGCCTGAGAGTGCTGTGAGGCCCTTGAGTGCCTGAGGCCCTTGAGAGCCTGAGAGTTCTGTGCAGACCAGGACGGGAAGTCAAACATAGCATTTCCCAGGTGTGTCGCTAAGTCTTGTACGGTGGGATCGTAGTTCGCTACAGATCTTCATATGTAGAGTGTACTGCATATGTTTGGGGCATAATAAAATAAATATGTAATCATATAGGATCACAGTAAATTAATATATCCGAACTTTTGTGCCAATTCATTATATCTATTTATTGGTTTAAATTATCTGTTGTTGCATAGAAATACGATTATATTCTGTAATCTGCTATGTCATTAGAAATGCCCTGCTTGTATTGTATTTATGTTTATTTCAATTTATAAACCTGATGAGTTGTTTAGCGATAGCTAAATGAAATGCTATTCACTGAGCGAGTAGGCTCATACCTCTACTCAAAACATTTTCAGGTCATCATCAGCAGCAGGAAATCTGAAGGATCCTTTCATCCTAACGCTTAGTCTGTAGAAGGTATACATAGTTAGTAGTTAGAGGTCTCTTAATCCTTTCCCCTCGATCTTTGGGACATGGTGTGGGGGTGAGAGAGAAAGTGTATAAAGATGTAATTAGCTGTTATGCTTTATTTTATGTCGAGCAATGTAATATGTTGTAGTCTCTGTTTATATTGCTAGTCAGTTTTAAATAAAAATGCTTCCGCAGTTTGTTTAGATTTAGTTACAGCATAAATCATATTATCTTTTTAATGTCTTTAAAATGTTTAAAAAAAAGCTTTGAGTGGTTTGGCTTGTGTGTAATCCCTCTGTCGCGCCCTAATATCGTGATTTGTGGGTAATGCGAGATCGGGGTGTGACATCTTGGTATCAGAGCATAGGTTGAGTATATAAATACTCTAAGTCAAGGTCAGGGGACGATAAGAGACCAATAGGATTAAGGTTTAAGAGTTTTTCTTCTGTCTGTAATTTTTCTAACAGGAAGTGTTCTGTTATACTATTATAGATGGCAGGAAAAGGATGTGGTCACAAGAACCAAGTAAAGAGTTTAAGTTGAGTCGTTAAGAATCATTAAGGTCAAAAGATAAAGTTATAAGTGAGACGAATAATAAATGATGAGTTTTAGCTCTGGAAGGTCTGAGTGTTTAGATACCCTGGCCAGGTGTCTGAATACTTAGATTGACCAGTATCAAGCTACTCTGTCTGTTCTTCTCTGGATGCCCTGGCCAGGTATGCAGAGGAAGGATGGGCTAGAGAGAAACCCTAGAAATCTTAGGGTTATGAGATAAGAAATTAATGTAGAAATAAGAGATTACATATAAGATGCGATTCAACTCTTGTCTATTATTTCTTATTTGATTTAAAGATCACTAGAAATGCTTTTATATGCATAAAATTAGAATTTTCAGTTTGTAAAGCAAATAAGATTCTTTTATATTGTTGTGTCATGAAGTGAATTGTTTAGTGTTTGTTTTCTTTGTATTAATGTAGACTCGAAATTATGTTTAAATGAGTTTTCCCTAAGTGAATATT
Organism: Alisma plantago-aquatica; assembly: GCA_963693085.1. Lineage (NCBI taxonomy): Eukaryota > Viridiplantae > Streptophyta > Magnoliopsida > Alismatales > Alismataceae > Alisma > Alisma plantago-aquatica. The sequence goes on from OY856409.1 coordinate 224,467,082, forward strand.
CTTTCCACATGTTTAATATTAATAGGGGTTGCTTAATCTCGAGTAGCTCTTGGCTTCAGGACTACAGGTTCGGCCTGGTCCGGCTGGCAGGATGTGTTACTGGGATCTAATGACTCCTATTAACAGTAAAATAAGAATAGACTCTGGATGATTTAGACCCGTAACATAGTGAGAATGTATATACACTAGGATGTTTTAATTATGATAAGAAGTCTAAACGTTCTTTTGTCTTGAGATTTAGGGTTTGAGAAGCATAGACCCTAATCGGCCCAAAATAGGGTTTTGATGATACATAAACACAAAATTTGATAAGTAAAGTGTCTCAGTAAATGATTTTTGGTATTTTATGTGTAACTCTGATTTAGCTCAAATTTGGATATGATTTGGATATATATAATGTAAAAAACATTGGAAAATATCATAATTTTTGAAGAATGTTCTGACTTGTTTATCGGCCGAGTTTCAAACTCGACCGATCACATTTTCAGAATGATATAGCAGTGTGGTAATTGAATTTTATCTTTTTATTGGTATATCCAATTGATCTCAAATTTTAAATGTGCTTGAAAAATACAAACTATTTTAAATTGGCGTAATTTTTGGATGACTTTTGATCTCTACAGTGAGGGTGTCGGCCGAGTTTGCAACTCGACCGAACCTGCTGCAGACTGCAATATAACAGTGCACTGTTTGATTTTTAATTATTTATTGGTAAATATAAATGATCTCAAATTTTTACTGGAGGTCTGAAACTTCATTAGGTATAACATATAAAATTTACAGAATTTATGGTGCTTCTTTTAGCTATTTAATAAACGAACTACAGAAACTATTGTGAAAACTGAATTTTCAGCCAATATAATTAAAGTTGAGTGTTGGGTTAATATGCTATTGACCCAAGCAGCTCAAATTGATCTATATGATCGACCAAACACACACACAATAATGATATGTTACTGATAAGGACCAAACCCTAGAATGATTAGAGTTGTAGTAGTTCAAGGGATATCACTAGTGATTTAACCTTGAATACTAGTATCTATGTAAAATAAGACCTTGAGATTTGTTCTATGTAAAGTAATCTGGCAGTGATAGTGATCTAGGGTTTATAGGTAGCTAATCTTAACGGTACATGAACAACATGAAATGACTTAGAGAAAAGAGTAAAACATAAAATTGAAATGTAACAATAAGAAAGTAGCATAGAATGCGGAGTACTATCTGATATATGATCTAAAGATAGCTGATGTAGTTCATGTTTTTAAGACATGGCGTCACTATCTTTATGATGTGACAATAGATTATCACCCTGGTAAAGAGAATGTGGTGAATGATGCTTTCAGCAAAAAGTCAAGTTCAACATCTAATGCATTCTCTATGGCGGGTTTCAATAGAGACATGTTAGTAGAAATGTGGAAGTTGAACTTAGGCTTAGGGGTGACAACACAGAGTGATTTGATTGTACAGATGTAAGTTAAGCCTACTTCTTATGATCAGATCAAGGAACTACAATAGGGTGATAGTGAGTTAAACCAGACCATGCATGACATGATAGGAGGAAAAGATACCAGAGTTTAAGTTTTTAAGATGATAAGGTGTTGTATTAGCATGACATGTTGTGTGTACCTCGAGATAGTGAGTTGAAAGAAAAGATTCTTATGAAAGTGCATGTATTGATGTATGTTATGCTTTCAGGAAAACACTAAGATGTATATGAATGTCAAGGAATTGAAACGGGTGGTCGGATATGCAGAAGGATGTAGCTGATTAGGTGGTTAAGTACAATGTGTGTCAGCAGGTTAAGACTTAGCATCAGAAACCCACATGTACTTTGTAATCATTTCCTATACTAGTATGGGAATGGGAACATATCTCAATGGATTTTGTGATAGGGTTGCCCAAGACACCTAGAGGTTATGACTCGATATGAATGATTGTGGATAGACTAATTTAGTCTGCTCACTTTCTTCATATTAAGTCAACCTTTGATGTCTCGAAACTTGACTAAGATATACATGGATAAAATAATTAGGTTGCCTGGTAATCCAGTTTCAATCATATCATATTGAGATTCTAAGTTCACATCTAGGTTGTGGAAACAATTTCATCGTGCTTCGGGCACAAAGATAAGATTCAGTACAACCTTTTTACCCGCATATGGATGGTCAGTCTGAGAGAACCATTCAGACTCTTGAGTACATGCTAAGAGCATGTGTTTTGCTTTTCAGTGGAAGTTGGGAAGAACATTTAAATCTTATAGAGTTTGCTTAGTGTGAATGTTTAGTTTAGAAATACACAAACGATAATGGTACGGTTTGGGTATAAACCCGGACAATACAGAATTGGTAAATCATAAGATGCATGATTTCAAGATTGTAAGATAGCATTAAAATATGCAAATAAATCTAGTTGCATGCTTCCTGTTAGGTTAATGTGTATGACCTAACATTTACATGAATTGGCACATTTCTCTGAGATATTATTAGAAATTCTCAAGTACTATTAAATATTTGTGTATGATATGTAAATAACTTTTAATTGAGTTACGTGATGCATAAACCAGGATTTGGGTTAATATGCATGTTCTTCAAGAAATTTCAGATAATTGAAAAATATTACAGATGGTTTCTTATAGGTGAAGTAAATTACTCTTATTGATGTAATAAGATGTTCAATTACATGAATTCAGTATGTATGTGCCAAAATTGATTTGAGTTTGGAATATTTATGAATTTTTAATCTGCGTGCATGCATGATATGAAGATTACTCAGTAATTACAATGATTTTGAATATACTGCTCTGCCAGTTCTAGAATGATACCGTATTGTGATTTGAACTACAATCAAACAGATGAGATAACGGAAACCCTAAGAGTAGGGTGTTGCCATGTGACTAGTGAATGAGATAACCCTAAGAGTAGGGTGTTGGCATGTGATGAATGAATAAGGCAAATGAAACCCTAAGGATAGGGTGTACGATGAGTCAAGTATTTTGATATCAATTCTCAGTATGAGATGTAGTGATGTTTAACAGTTAATTGCATGATTTTATTTGAGTACCAAATTGACATGCATTCTGTTTATTTAAGAATTTTACTTTGTATGCATGTATAGTATGATAATTTCTCAGTAATTACCATAAATTGAGATACTGTTATAACAGTTCTACAAAGACAATGTTTTGTGGTTTGATCTGGAATTAGATCAGATGTGTCCTATGTTGAGGGACCAATACAAATAGCTGATCTGAGGATCAAGAAACTTAAGAATCGTGAGATACCTTAGAGAAGGTTTTGTGGAAAAACTACAACCTAGAAGGAGCCATATGGGAAGTTTTGGGTTAGATGTGCGTAACAAGTTTCCTTTTCTCTTTTAGGAATTTCGGGACGAAATTCTTATAAGGGAGGGAGATTGTTACGACCCATATCAGGGTAAGTCAATAAATACCTCGAATTACGTGAAACACCTAAATTAGTGTTGAATATCAAATTAAACATCATGGTTAATTAAGCCACGTCATGAATCAATAGTTGAGCTAACCTAAGTGCTCATGTGATGATTAGTGCATTATTAAGATGATTATTTGAGTAAAGTAATAATTATATGTAAGTGGAATTTTGAATCAGTAAAACAGTGTGATTAGCATGTTTTTATGTCTTGAGTTTGTAGTAGACATTTTTCTTGAAAATATGCAAAAGAAATCACCTAATTTGGACCTTCGAGGCAAGAGTTGTGACATTTTCATGTTCCTTTGGACTGGGATGCAATTTTTCCAGAATTTGTTTTTGATTAAGTGGGTCGGTTGCTTTTCTTTCCTTTATCATCATTTTCCCGATCAATAGAACAGGATTTAGCCACAGAGCGGCGCCCATAGTTGCTGCTCGACCGAGCAGCTTAGGCGGAAACTCTTGGGGGCGATTCAGGCACCTTGAGCCCGATCCATGGCGCCCTTCTACCTTCTCCACCTTCTTTCCCTCCATCCTTTCCTCCTTCTTCACCCAAATCCACAGCCACCAACCTGGTGGGTGGCGCCCCATCAAGAAGCAGCAACATGGCAGCCACAACAACGACCTAGGCGATTCAATCGGCAAATCGACCTCCGCCTCTTCCTCCTCTACCTTCCCTTCTCCTTCTTCTCTTCCTCCCCTACCCGCCTAGCCACTTGCAGTGTTGCTTCTTGACTTGGGCGGCCCACCTGCAGCTAGCGAGCTACTGCGGCAGCATGCAGGGGCCCATTTTGGGCATGCCAAACACCAGGGGAGGTGCCCTTGAGGCTGGTCGTGAGGTCCAAGCAAAGATTCTCCGTTCCTAGTCAAGTATCATCCACCAATCGAAGCTTTTCTCCAACCTGAACCAAGGCGTGAAGGAGCTACTGCTTGCAGCAGCATGCTTGATTAGGATCAACCTGGGCGTAAAAGGTTTTAATGAGAGGTAGTTCTGACTTTGGCATAAGGTCTTGATCATGAATTCGTAGTCTTAACTTAAGACTTAGTTTTTGATCGAGTTCATCTTCAATGAGTTTTATGTTTCTGCACAGGTTGCACGGCGTGCAAATCAGTTTGCACGGCGTGCAAAGTTACAGAATAATAGGATAGAAAGTCGGCCAGTTTGCACGGCGTGCAGATTAGTTGCATGGGGTGCAGATCAGTTGCACGGGGTGCAAATCAGTTGTACGGGGTGCAAAGTTGCAGAAAAGTAGAATTAGGTGTGTTTGTGGATGTTTTCGGTGGTTACGAACACACCGAAGTGGGTGAGTAGTATTTCATTTATTTATCACTATCGAACTCGATTTCATTGTATATATTGCTTCAGTATCAGTTGATATAACTCCTAAATAGTGTAGCACATACAATAGTGTATGATAGATTTTCCGGTATTACAGTAGTAATGTATACGCTGATTAAAGACGGTTGTTTAGCATTGAAATTGGACAAGTGATATTGAGTCATATTTAAAGATGACAAATGATATTTATATGTGCTTTCAAGTGATGTTCAGAATGTGAAATAAGCATGAAATGTGATATTCATGTTTAAGTGTTTATATGATAATCAGTTAATAGACTTAGGTGCTCCAACACCGTAGAACCCCATTGCGCGGTCTGTACCTTTGGGGTGAAACGACCGATCTAGCCCTGAGTCTAGATGGTCGGCGACCAGTGTTCAACAATAATCCGTGCGTGTGTCACGGTGGCACTGGAGTAATATAGGGGTTATTCAACAATAATCTGTGCATGTGTCACGGTGGTAACCCAGACCCTCCGACTGTGCACTATAGGTTGCGGGAGGAGTCTAGAGCACTCAGAGTTAGTGCAGTGAGGCCCTTGAGTGCCTAGGAACTGCAGTGAGGCCCTTGAGAGCCTGAGAGTGCTGTGAGGCCCTTGAGTGCCTGAGGCCCTTGAGAGCCTGAGAGTCCTATGCAGACTAGGATGGGAAGTCAGACTTAGCATTTCCCGGGTGTGTCGCTAAGTCTTGTACGGTGGGATCGTAGTTCGCTACAGATCTTCATATGTAGAGTGCGCTGCATATGTTTGGGGCATAATAAAATAAATATGTAATCATATAGGATCACAGTAAATTAATATATCCGAACTTTTGTGCCAATTCATTATATATGTTTATTGGTTTAAATTATCTGTTGTTGCATAGAAATGCGATTATATTCTGTAATCTGTTATGTCATTAGAACTGCCCTGCTTGTATTGTATTTATGTTTATTTCAATTTTATAAACCTGATGAGTTGTTTAGCGATAGCTAAATGAAATGCTATTCACTGAGCGAGTAGGCTCATACCTCTACTCAAAACATTTTCAGGTCATCATCACCAGCAGGAAATCTGAAGAATCCTTTCATCCTAACGCTTAGTCTGTAGAAGGTATACGTAGTTAGTAGTTAGAGGTCTCTTAGTCCTTTCCCCTCGATCTTTGGGACATGGTGTGGGAGTGAGAGAGAAAGTGTATAAAGATGTAATTAGCTGTTATGCTTTATTTTATGTCGAGCAATGTAATATGTTGTAGTCTCTATTTATATTGCTAGTCAGTTTTAAATAAAAATGCTTCCGCAGTTTGTTTAGATTTAGTTACAGCATAAATCAGATTATCTTTTTAATGTCTTTAAAATGTTTAAAAAAAAGCTTTGAGTGGTTTGGCTTGTGTGTAATCCCTCCGTCGCGCCCTAATCTCGTGATTTGTGGGTAATGCGAGATCGGGGTGTGACATTAAGTGTTCTCTATTTGCATTGGTGCTATGCCTTTCCTGTTCCCAAGGCTACCATAGATTCGATTGAAAAACTTTGTTGTGATTTTCTATGGGGGGAAATGAAGATAAGTCTTCTCTACATCTTATGAAATGGAACAGTGTCACTTTGCCCAAAAAAGGAGTGGGGGCTTAGAATTAGAAAGATTGGTGATGTTACCAATGCATTCTTTTTCTTCTTAATGCATGGGATGTAGCCAATAAAAAGGACTCCTTATGGGTAAAATGGGTCAATGAAAGGTATACAACTAAGTCTTCCTTTTGGTCGATTAAAGTTTCCACTTCCATGTCTTGGATGTTCTCAAAAATATTGGATTGTAGATAAGAGCTTTTGGATCATACCAACTTCAGCATTGGAAATGGGAAAGATACTTTCTTTTGGCTTGACCCCTGGATTCATCAAAGTTCTTTTCTTTTGGATTTGGTTGGTAAAGATGCATATCTCAAACTTGACATGCCTATCAATAGCAGGGTGAGTGATGTCCTAAAGCATGGGAAATGGAGTGTCCCTGATAATAGAAATAATAGGACTTTGTTGAGAGTCCTCAACAACTTTTCCACCCAGGTGAAGGGCCTGATTGCTTGTACTTTAATTATAAAAAGGTTCTCAACTTAATGCATGTGTGGAACTCTATTCGAGTTACAGAACCTAAATCTGAGTTGTTTGTCTAGCTTTGGAAGGATACCATGCCTAGAGAATTCAATTGAACATGTGGAAAGTCATCCATGACAAACACCCAACCTTTGAATATATGAGAAGAATAGGTCTCCATGCGCCTTCAAGGTGTTTTCTTTGTAAGTTGGACTGTGATACAACTTCCCATTTCCTCTTCAATTGCTCATTTATGAAAGACTTATGGAGAGAGTTGGAGAAATCAATTAGCGTTCAGTTTTGGATCCTAGAATGGCATGATGTTTTGAAACCCAAGAAGAAAAAGCACAAATTCCTACTCCTTTGTGCTCTGTATCACTCATGGTTGGAAAGAAACTCCAGAGTCCACAAGGATATAGAAATCCTTGTTGTTGATATTTGTAAGAAGATTATGTTCGATTTCTATGGCTTTTGGAGGTGAAGTACTGTTTGGCTTATATTGTTTCAGTCTATGTTGGAGGAATCCTTCTGTTTATGTCTAGAGTGTGGAAGGTTTTGCATGAAGTCTCTGCTTAAAAAGTCTTGTCTTAAGATCAAAGCCCTATGTTTCTTTTGTTCATATTAGAGCTTGGTTGATATTAGTTTAGTTTATGATGACCAAGGCTTTGGGAGAGCAGTTTTTTTCTTCAATTTTTGTATAGCATACAAGCTTACAACGTTTTTACTTATATCTGTTGTTGCTCATCTCGGTGTCTGCCTCACAGAAGATTTGGATGGGTCGATCTTTTCTGCTGATGTGAGGACCTACTGCCCAAGGCTCCCTGGAATGCAAAAATGTGTTTCTATTCTTGTTAGCATATATTCTCTTCCTTATGTCTACTATTACTCATTGCTATGGCCTGCGTGCCTATTCTCTCTTTTCTCTTTCTTCTTTTGTTCTGTATAGAAACTATTATCAAAAATACAAAAGAAGAGAAAGGAGTGTTGAGGACAAAAAAAAACAACTGATTTTGTATTTATTTTGCTAATCAAATGAATATCTAACTATACACAATATGCTAGTTTATATTTAGTACATTTGTTGATGACTTTTGATAAAAATATTTAAGTATTGATTATGTACTTGGCCATGAAATGTATATTAACGTGAGCATGGTCGGATAGGTCATTATATCATGCAAAGAAGTGGAGAGAATTTGAAAATAAAAAAATTGAATTATCAAATAAATTATTATACTTGCAAGTGCAGTAATAATTGGACAGTGGTTGCTTTATTGTACCGGCTGCATGCATGTAAAGTACTACATAGAGAATATGAAAAGGATTGGTCAAAGAGATTTACAATAATAATATATGAGTAGCAAGCGCATTATCACTTCCTATTCTAATAGCTCATGTTGTATAGTGTTAAAAATGGCTGGACGTGCCTTTCCAAGGCTGAAATGTGAATGTTTGTGGAACATGTGTGCCATGAATAATTATCATTGATAGAACCTGCCGCACTAAATACGTGTACAAGAAAGGGCAGAGCCTCCTATGTTTACCTAGCCCTTTTTACATATTTATACGGAAAATGAACCTATAACTATTCACCCTATCTCAACCCCGTAACTCCCACCACTTCAACCCTACTTCGCCCTCTTGTTTTTTCTCCTCTTACCACTGATAACCAATTCAAACAAAATCTGCCAGCTTGGTCCATCTCACCACTAATAACCTAAAAATGCTGATCACGGCATTTACAGAACGCGTCAGACAACGTTTATCTCACCACTTAAACTGCCTGGCAAACAAAATGCACTTGCTCCGGTTCTTATCCGCATCCTGTCGCGGCGGGACGTCCACGTGAAGATATAGTATAGTGAGTGTTCCATGTGGCACAGCAACAACCTGGTGGTCAGCTGATAGTTAAAGAAGTTTGCCATGCAGACCCGTTTTGGATCCCAAAACGGAATCTCAAACAATCTCCACCACATGTTACAAGGTATAATAAATCAAATATATTATTTTATTTATCATACATTGTAACATGTGGTGGAGATTATTTAGGATTTTGTTTTGGGTTACAAAATAGTGTCCACCGAGCATTTCTCATAGTGAAAACCGGTACGGTCTGACCCGGCATCAACTTGATGAACGAATCTTTGATTGATTGCATGTAGATGTTAGAGCGTGCATGATTGCTACTGGTCTATAAAGATCGAGCACAAACAACTATAGATAAGCTAGATAGTGACCGGTTTCCTACATGTCTAAAACAAGCACTTTTTTGGGATCATAATGATCACTCAGGCCAATTAGTTCAGGGAACCTTGCATGAATGCCGGATAAGATCAAAGCCGAAGTCCACGCAACAAAGAAGTGGCCCAAGTCCTGACATCATTGGAGATTATCAGTTTATAGTGATTGAGGTACAAATCGGATGAGCAATTTGTTCCATATGGAGGCTATGGAAAGAGGCCGACCTGTCGGAATTATTGCAACAAAGAAGTCCACTTCCATGGAAAACGTTAGTGGCTGAATATCAAGGCGATTTACTATACTTGAAATACTCAAACCCTCGTTTGGCAATGTATTGGGTTTCTACAGTCCGGATTGAGTTTGGTTAATGGGACACACGTAGTCAACATTGAGATAAATTCGTGTCGAAAACACAATTGTTTTTTCAAAATGTAACTCTGATTTTGTGTCACATCAATGTCAGTGTCAGAACAAAAAAGTGAATCATGATTGACGTATATAATCTTGAAAAAAGTAGGATTTCATAATCTGTGTTAAATCTCAAACGACGAACTGAACCTGGATTACTGAACTCTCTGTCATTCCAGTTCCAACGTGTTTCCACTGTGTGTTGCGAAATGCAAAAAGCAGTTAAGTAGTAGCAAGATCACAACATTTATTGACAAAAGATGGATCCAGATCCTATTCTGATGGGTTTCAGTCATGTGCCAAATAGTGGCCAAGCTTCTGACGCATATAGTGTTAGATAAATGATGATTACTGTAGCTTCATGTAGTACTGTAGCATGTAATTACTGTAGCGTCATTACTGTAGCAAGTCATTTATTTAGCATGGGTTAAGCCCAATGTAGTGCAGCAAGTACATGTGAAAATGTTGTGTTGTTTCTAATGCAAATGGCAAAGAAGTTTTATCCCATATTGTTCACTCCTAGAACTTTTGTGGTACTCGTATGTAGGATCACATGGGGCACTAGTGTCCAAAGGAGTCCTAGGAAAGAGGTATGCTCACCTCCTTAGTGGGTGGGATTGCCACATCACAACGCACGCACGCGCGCCACACCACGCCTGGCCTGACCGGACCGGGCTCGGGCTCAGGCTTGTGGATTGTGGATTGGGCTTGGGATTGGGCTCGTGTAATTAATTGTTGCTTTCTTATTCGGATTTCTTAATCCTAATTAGAAAGTGTTTCTCTTTTATGGTTTATTATGTATTGTGTACAAGAGCAACCGAGTGTTGCGTCTTACTGGGAATAGGATTAGGGACGTGCGTGACTATATATACACATCCGGTCATTAGGGTTAAACACACCGAAAATAGTCTTCTGCCGCTGTGTGTTTTGAGAGCCCTAATCCCGAGTGCGAGAGTTGTCGTCCCTGGAGTCGCTTTGCGGAGTTGTCCTCCTGTGCGAAGCGCGACTCATCCTTCCTGTCTCCGAGACGTAGCTGTCAGGCGGTGGTACCTGCAGTTGTTGTGCTGCACTGGTAGCAGTGCAACGTGCGCAAGCAAGACGTGCAACAATCCAGGTTCGTGCCGGATCAAGACTGGGAGAACGGTGCCTATCCGCGAGGATTTTCGGGCACTGATTTCTTTAAGTAACACGTTCGTTTCTCAACGAACGATCTGGTTTGCGAATCTAACTCTTGTTTTCTGTTCTCATGCTTCGTTTGTTCTTTGATTCTTATTTTGGATCTGCCTGGACTGTTAATTATATTGCACCTGTCGCTGTTGCATGAACGACAATAACCAAAATTAACAACAGACTTAAAGAAATCAGTATCTGTCGTTAATTAACTATGGCCGGTCAGGGTGGTTCGGGATGTAAGATTGATACAACTAATATGCCTGAAAAATTTACTGGTACGAACTTTGCCCGTTGGCAGAGTCGTATGGAAATTTGGTTGAATATTGCAGGTTATGATCAGTATTTAGTTGAAACTGAACCTGTATCTGATGAAACAGTTCCTGATAATTCAAACATTATTGCTAATTGGAAGAAGGGTGATAAAACGTGCCGCGGTTTGATTCTGTTTGGTTTAAATAACAAACTGTATGATTATTACTCAAAGCCGCCAGTCACTATGTCCAAGGTTTTATGGGAATTGTTAATTAAGAATTTTAGCACTAAAAATCAGGGTGTTGAAAAATATTGTGTGTCTAAATTTCTTAAGTTTCAGATGGTTGAGGGTAAGTCAGTTTCTGATCAAACACACGATCTACAACTCCTAGTTCATGAACTCTGAGATGCCAAGATGGTGTTGCCTGAGAAGTTTGTTGTTATGTCTATAATAGAAAAATTCTGTAAGTCTTGGGAGTCGTTTGGTATGTCTCTGAAGCATCGCAAAGGGACACACACCATGGATGAATTAATGATGGATATTAATATACAAGAAGAACACTTAAAGGAGAAAGGGGTCAAGGTGTCTACTGATGCAAATCCAACTGTTAATCTTACTTCTATGAAAAACACCAAAGATAAGAAATCTAAGAATGCACATAAACCCAAGGCAAAGATCCAAAAGAAACCGAAGAACAAACCTTGTTGGACTTGTGGACAGGTTGGCCACTGGAACAAGGATTGTCCTACTAAGAAGGAAAAGAAAGCTACCGCATCTGCAACTGAGGAGGTTGTGGTCAATATGATGACTGCATCCTTGAACCTCAATGATGGGTATGTGTCTATTAAACCTGAAATTCTTTCTATTTTTGAACCACTTTATTGGATAATTGACACTGGGGCTAATGTACATGTGTGTGCTGATAAATCCCTGTTTGTGTCTTATCAGGCCTCTCAAGGTCTGTCCGTGACTTTGGGCAATTCCAGTTATGCAGAAGTCAAAGGCGAAGGACTGGTGGACTTGAAGTTCCCTTCGGGGAAGGTTTTGACTCTTAACAGGGTCAGACATGTTCCAACCATTCGACGCAATATCCTTAGTGGCGTCATATTAGTTAGAGAAGGTTATAGAGTAGACTGTAAATGTAATAAGGCTATTGTTACACGCCTTCGTGATTCTTTGTTTTTTGGCAAGGGGTACTTATGTGATGTGGAGAACTTGTTTAAGATTCATGTTGAACCTGTTTCAAATTCCGTTTTAAATTTGAATGATTATAGTTCTGTTTGCATGAATCTTGTTTCATTCGATGTATGGCATTCGCGTTTGGGACATGTTAATGTTGCCTCAATGAAGCGTATGATGAATCTAAATTTGATCCCTAAATCTGAAATTAGCAACAATAAATGTGAAATCTGTGTACAAGCTAAATTGCCTAGGAAGCCTTTTCATTCTGTGAATAGGAATTCAGAAATTTCGGATTTAGTGTACAAATATATGTGAATTTAATGGTGTTGCTACGAGGGATCAAAAGCGTTATTTTATAACTTTGATTGACGATGTGAGTAGATACTGTTATGTCTTTTTACTTAGAAGTAAAGATGAGGCATTGGATAAATTTCAAATTTATAAGAAAGAAGCTGAAACTCAAACCGGTAAAGTACTTAAGCGATTAAGGTCTGATAGGGGAGGAGAGTATACCTCAAATTTGTTTTTGGAGTTTTGCCAATTACATGGTATAGTTCATAAGGTCACTACTCCTTATTCACCACAATCAAATGGGATAGCTGAACGTAAAAACCGAATCTTAATAGATATGGTAAATACCTTACTCCAAACATCTAGATTACCCAACTTTATGTGGGAGGAAGCTTTGAATATGACTTTCCATATTCTGAATAGAGTTCCCCATAAACATTCAGTAAGTAGTCCGTTTGAGTTATGGAGAGGAAGGAAACTGAGTCTTAAATATCTTCGAGTATGGGGGTGCCTTGCAAAGGTACTTGTCCCTAAACACAAAAGGAAGAAATTAGGACCGAAAACGGTTGATGCCATATTATTAGGTTATGTAGAGACAAGCTATGCTTATAGATTCCTGATTGTAAAATCAGATATCTCTGGCATTGAGGTCAATACAATTATGGAATTACGTGATGCTACATTCTTTGAGGATGTGTTTCCTATGAAAACTGGTGTGCCCAATGAAGTATCTCAAGAAGATTCATTTACCACAGGTTCCATTCCCGAGCACGTGGAAAGGATGACAAATGTGGAGGTGACTCAGAACAAGCTATTTCTGAATCTGATGATTCTGAAGAAATAGTTGAACCAAGGAGAAGTAAACGGCCTAGGACATCCAAGGACTTTGGAAGTGAGTTTCTCACTTACAATGTTGAGGATGATCCTGTTACTTTCAAACAAGCTATGGAATCTCCAGAAGCTAAGTTTTGGAAAGAAGCCGTTAATGATGAAATTCAATCAATTCTCTCGAATGGAACTTGGGAATTGGTGGATTTGCCTCCTGGTTGTTTTGTAGTTGGTTGCAAATGGATTTTTATGAAGAAACTTAATGCAGACGGGACAATCAATAAGTATAAGGCTAGGTTAGTTGCTAAGGGTTACACACAAAGGGAAGGAATAGATTATTTTGATACATATTCACATGTTTCCCGTATGACCACAATCCGAGTTCTTTTAGCATTGGCTTCCATTTATAATCTCTATATCCACCAGATGGATGTGAAGACCGCATTCTTACACGGTGATCTTCAAGAAGAGATATATATGGAACAACCTGAGGGATTTGTGGGTCATGGGAATGAGTCCAAAGTGTGTAAACTTGTTAAGTCATTATATGGCTTGAAACAAACCCCTAAGCAATGGCATGAGAAGTTTGATTCTATGATATCATCGTTTGGCTTTATTTCTAATGAATTTGATAAGTGTCTCTACTGCAAGATTGTCGATAATAGATTCATTTTTTTATGCTTATATGTCGATGATATTCTGCTTTTTGGTTCCGATATGAAAGTAGTAAAAGAGACAAAGTCATTCTTGTGTAGCAAGTTTGAGATGAAGGATATGGGTGTCGCTGATGTGATTTTAGGGCTTAAAATCATAAGGTCTACTGATGGTATAGCTCTCTCTCAATCTCACTATGTTGAGAAGATACTGGAGAGGTTTGAGTACACATCACGTAAACCTGTTAAGACTCCATATGATTCATCCAAGCCCTTGTTCAAGAATGAGACTGGAGTTCCAGTGTCTCAATTACGATACTCTCAGATTATCGGAAGTTGGATGTATCTTATGAACTGTACACGTCCAAACATTGTGTTTGCTGTGAACAAGTTAAGTAGATACACCAGTTGTCCCGACAAGACCCATTGGGAAGCTCTTGACAAAGTTCTGAGGTATATCAAGGGAACACATTCTCTTGGGCTGCATTATGGTAAACATCTTTCCGTAGTCGAAGGATATAGTGATGCAAGCTAGATTGTCGTGAATTCTGGGAGTAATGGTGTCTCAAGATATGTATTCCTATTGGGAGGAGGAGTTGTTTCCTGGAGGTCTAAGAAACAGACCATATTGTCTCGGTCCACTTTTGAAGCAGAGTTGTGTGCTTTAGATGAATCTGGATTGGAAGCTGAATGGCTACATGGAATTATGTCTAGTTTACCTATGGTAATGAAGTCGCTTCCTGCAATTTCAGTTCGTTGTGACAGCACTACAACTATTGCTAAGATAAAGAGTTCCAAGTACAATCAAAAATAGCGTAGACACATCCAAGTCATATTGAAATCTGTAAGGGAGTTAGTGTCTAATGGGATCGTGGTTGTGGACTACGTCGGTACCAAAGATAATACAGCTGATCCTTTCACTAAAGGTCTTACCTTGGCTTTAGTGGAAAATCCAGGTTGGGAATGGGACTGAAACCCCTATAGATTTGCAAGTAGTAGCAACCCAACCCAAAAGAGTGGAGATCCCACAAATTGGGTTCAATGTGGTAATAACAAGTTGTCGGGTAAATCGGATGACACTATGTATTCTTGTTTGATGCTTCTTGCATCTGTGTGTCTATTCCTTGGGAAACCTATTAGTGTCATGACTACAAGTTAGTAAGAGAGTAGTCTCTTAATGGTGTCAAGTCTTAGGATAGGACGTTAGCAGTACATCCTTGGAGACTCCAGCTAAGTGATTGATGTTGTGTAGGCCGCAACAGGAGAATTGGGTTATTCTCTGTTATCAATCATGATATAAAATTTTGTATGCATGGCCTTAATGCATTGTTTTTCTTTACTACCATGTCTTTATTGTGTTGTTACCAACCTATACTCTTGTACCCAAGGTTCAGGTTCAAGACTTTTATTCACCTAGTTCCTACAGGAGTCACAGTTGGATAACTCAGGTAGATTCAAACCGAAAGGTATCTGCTGAAAGCACAGTATGGAGGACTGAATGGCAGAGCACACTACACATTGGACTTTGTGGGGGATTGTTAGATAAATGATGGTTACTGTAGCTTCACGTAATTACTGTAGCACGTAATTATTGTAGTGTCATTACTGTAGCAAGTCATTTATTTAGCATGGGTTAAGCCCAATGTAGTACAGCAAGTACATGTGAGAATGTTGTGTTGTTTCTAGTGCAAATGGCAAAGAAGTTTTATCCCATATTGCTCACTCATAGAACTTTTGTGGTCCTCATATGTAGGATCACATGGAGCACTAGTGTCCAAAGGAGTCCTAGGAAGGAGGTATGCTCACCTCCTTGGTGGGTGGGATTGCCACATCACAACACACGCACGCACACGCACGCGCGTGCCACGCCTCGCCTCGCCTGGCCGGGCCGGGCTCGGGCTTGGGCTTGTGGATTGTGGAGAATGTCTTCCGTCTTCCGTCTTCTTTTTGCACTAGAATACGACTAAGTAATTAATTACTCGTGTAATTAATTGTTGCTTTCTTATTCGGATTTCTTAATCCTAATTAGAAAGTGTTTCTCTTTTACAGTTTATTCTGTATTGTGTACAAGAGCAACCGAGTGTTGCGTCTTACTGGGAATAGGATTAGGGACGTGTGTGACTATATATACACATCCGGTCATTAGGGTTAAACACACCGAAAACAGTCTTCTTCCGTCGTGTGTTTTGAGAGCCCTAATCCCGAGTGCGAGAGTTGTCATCCCTGGAGTCTCTTTGCGGAGTTGTCCTCCTGTGTGAAGCGCGACTCATCCTTCCTGTCTCCGATACATAGCTGTCAGGAGGTGGTACCTGCAGTTGATGTGCTGCACTGGTAGCAGTGCAACGTGCGTGAGCAAGACGTGCAACAATCCAGGTTCGTGCCGGATCAAGACTGGGAGAACGGTGCCTATCCGCGAGGATTGTCGGGCACTGATTTCTTTAAGTAACACGTTCGTTTCTCAACGAACGATCTGGTTTGCGAATCTAACTCCTATTTTCTGCTCTCCTGCTTCGTTTGTTCTTTGATTCTTATTTTGGATCTGTCTGGATTGTTAATTATATTGCACCTGTCGTTGTTGCATGAAC
This sequence comes from Alisma plantago-aquatica, assembly GCA_963693085.1. NCBI lineage: Eukaryota > Viridiplantae > Streptophyta > Magnoliopsida > Alismatales > Alismataceae > Alisma > Alisma plantago-aquatica. The sequence goes on from OY856409.1 coordinate 224,483,542, forward strand.
GACAATAACTAAAATTAATAACATATAGATCACAAGGGCTAGACACCCTAGAAGAGACTTTTGTGATACTTTGATAGCTTCTCTCTTAAGATAAGAGGTTAGAACTCGAACTAGGTATTTATCCCTTTCCTTTATCCTTCTTTTCCATTGCTCATCCTTTGGTCTCTTATAGCCGTTCTCCTCCCACTTCCACCCCACCTCTTATATATCTCATCTATTTGAATTTTCATATTTTTCATTTTTTCAAGCATGCAAGTTGTTGGACCTATGGGATCAAGAGGGATGTGAATTTATATAAAACTACTTACTAAAAAGCAAGGTGGAAAGACATCAAATTAAGTACAAGTGAAGTCTATAATTATAGTAGTGCCATCTCTCAAAAATGTAGCTTCACTACCTAGAGAGGTCAAAATCTATAATTTACAAACCTTGAGTGACTCCTTATATTCTATTATAAGAGTTACACCAAGAGGCTCCTCTTTTCAGATCACTAACAAGCTTCCTTCTTAGACGTAAGGGAGTCAACAACCTTATAATGGACTTATGTATCCATACCATGGATCTTCTTCCCTTACCATCACCTTCGTTAGGTAGAAAATTTAAGCACCACATTATATGTCTCCTTTCTTTGTGCTTCCTACCCTCAAATTCCTCTTTTCCAAGAGATTGTTGCTTTGCAAAGGGTTCATATCAATCTTCTTCACTCGGCAAATAAGAAGAATCAATTTGTATGTTTGTAGAGAAAGGTTGGCATGGAGAGAAGTGAAATCTTCACAATATGCATGTTAGGGCTAGCTCTCTAATGAATATCATATTCACTCTTAGAGATGTAGGCAAGTGATTAAGATTATGGGAGTGGATAGGGGCTCTTTGGCGCACAATCTCACAACTATATCATAGGAGTCTTATGGGGAATGTTGGAGCACTTTGGTAGCTCTCACATGTGTCCTATTTATAGTTATGATGCCTCCTAGACTCTAGACGCAATTAGGATGAATTTTATCCATTATTGGTGGTCATCAAAAAGTCTATTTTAACTTTTTAGTTACCCTTTGTAGCTATATTGCACTTTACATAAAGCAGCTGCTACAGTTCTATCCTTTCAAATTCTTTTTGAAAAATTGTTTGAAGGGCCTCCAGTAATGCATTCATCCTAGATTTATTTTTTCCAAATTTTTTGTCAGACCTACTACACTATTTTTGTATAAGTTTTGTTTAGTAGAAACTCAACCGACAGACCCTCCATAGTGTTATCATTTGAGTTTCTTGTCAGCAAACATTTAGCTGCTAGGAAGTTCTACAAACTCCATGAATAGGGTTGTCAACCTATATTCCTTGAGGGGGAACTGTGTTGATGGCACCTAGTGTTTTAGGTTTTCTAAAACTTCTTAGGTTCAACAACAATTCATTCTAATTAGATCTATTACATATATGCAATGAATTACAATTCATGCAATAATTAGAAGTGATTTACAACAAAAATCTAATGAGAAATCTATCTATTGTTTAATCTCAATCTTTGTGTGTGTATGACTTGCATTCTCCAATCCTAAATTTGCAAGTTGTGTGTTTAGAGAGTGGATATCCAATCTCATATCTCTTAATTATAAGCATTAAACACAAATAATAGGAGTGATTTAGTCATCATCACAAGATGGGATTAGGATATGTAATCTCTCAAGTCAACGTCCTCATTTATTTTTTCAGTGACAATCCATTCCGTGAATGTATTAAAAACATTTGAGCAAAAGCATGGCTTTGGAGAAATGTAGGAGTTTTAAAGGAATCAATTCATATGCTCCCCTCAATTTATGTTATATCTCTTGTCAGACTATCTTTCATAATAGAACAAGTTAAGTAGCTTTGTGTCCATACATTTATAGAAGTATGTTTTTCTCCCCCCACTCAATATCAAAAAGTGATGGGGTTAGAAGAGATAAAATACTTGTCCAAGCAATGAAGATAATGCAAATTACGACATGTAGTCAAACATCCCAATATGCAATTCTAACAAGTATTGTCAAAACTATGCAACAAATGAACTCAAAAATAGATATTCCATCTAAAGAATAGGTTTGAGTAAATATATGGATAAGGATACAAGTATAGCATTAGTTTTATACTGCTTGATGAAAACTACTAGAATCACTTGTTGAAAACTACTAGTAAGATCTATGTCTTAGAAAAAGATGACTAAGATAACACATGCTAAGTAGATGTTAGAGAAAATAAGTACATATATTCATACAAAATAAAATGTAGTCCAAGGTTTCATTTATGGATACTAAACAATAGAAAAACATGCACTAAAACTTAACATGATTATCACTTAAATCTCAATGTTCTAATCATAAAAAAGGATTTATGACAATAAAGATATGGGAATCTAGAGTGCAGCGAGAGAAGGTTAATCACAAAGAATATTTTTAAAGATATTATCATGATAACATGCATACCAACAAAACAGGATTAGTTTCAAAAAATAAAAGTAGATTTTCATACATAAAACTCAAAGAAACCAAAAAATAGTATACATTTAAGGAAAAGGTACTGAGGGAAGTGCAAAGAAATTAGGGAATTGATTGAGCAAATATAGTTGAGAGGATGACCCTCAATACTTTCACATAATCACTCCGCAGTTGCATCAGTTCAATTTTTGCGGTAAATTTTTGTTTGATGGCAATTGTAGGCTATCATTCGTTGAATTTCCTCATGAAAAATTGGGCTGATGGAAGCTAATGTCCAAATTTACAAAATGTTCTAAAACATATCAAGAGATTTAGTAAAAATATAAACATGATACAAACTCGTATATAGAATCAAAATTCACATTGAGAATAACATGGACAATGTTGAGGAAGACAACAATGAAAAACACAATATGAAAAAATTATTCAAAAGGCAGATGTGAAGTTCATTCAAACTTGGCAATATCAAGCAACAGTTGGATGTGCATATAAATATGAATACCTCTACTCTTATCATTTATTTTATCTTGTTTTCTAACCATATGCATCTCACATTTATTCTTTTCTACATGTTGGTAAGTAAAAAAAATTAAATTAATAGCTCTTATTAGTTCTTGTACAATTGAACTAGAAAAACAAAGATGAAATCATCCACACTCATGTTTTTGGGATCAGTGGGCTAGTTTGGTGTAACATCCTAGGATTATAGGATTCATATAAGATGATCTTAAAAGGAATGATTGGATTACACATATCACCAAGCTACACCTCCTTTTCAGGGAACCCATCACGAAAGAACTCTGTGATTAAGCGTGCTCAACTCAAAGTAGTACTGGGATGGGTGACCAGTTGGACAGTTTATCTTGACTTGTACGTGAGTGAGGACAAAGCATAGTTAAGGATAGTGGAGGTTTGTGGGGCCATTCATCATTCTTGAAACTCTACTAGAGCATTGGGCAGTGGGCACGGTCATTACATTTGGACACCCAAATCATGTTACTTTTGGTTTCTTTCCTAAAAGAGTGATGTATAGAATAATGGTCAATTTTCTTGTACTACTTACATACACCCTTAGCCTTTGAACTAGAGGTTCTCCATGGAACGTTAGAAAACCTTCTTCTTATTTTCTTGGATACTATTACATATTATTCTTTGTCTTTCAATTTATGTACTAGTATGGTGTACAATTTCATTTAGATTTTTTTACCACATTAAATTATTTCCAACGAGGATCTCAAAATACTATTACCATGCAGATGAGAAGTTATAGTAGAAGATAGATGAGAAAACCATCTGTAACATACCAGATCTCGAACCCTACCCTAGAAGTTTAACCTTTTGGTCTTAGGCCAAACAAGGTTAAGGTTAGAGAGATCCTAATAATCTAATGCATGAATAATGTAAATAATTTGTCACATAATTCATTGGTGATAATAAGATGATAAATAATCTAATTGGATGCATAATGAAGTTAATGGGCCTCTAATGGGCCATATGACTAAACCCATGTAAGAAATATTCAAAATAAATAATAGACTTCAAATTCGTAATCTACACATCAACATAAGCCTACATGTCAATTTTCATTTAATTTGGACAACCTTGAAATAATATGGTAATTTAGGAGAGAGAAATTGCCTAAAAGGTGTAATTAATAAATAAAATAATAAATGACTCCAAAAGAGGAAAATAATCTTATATTCGTAATCTACATAATAAATATAGCCTTTGGGTGAATTTTCATCCAATTTGGAGAAAGTTTGCTTAAAAGGTAAAATCAGGAGAGAGAAAATATGTAGAACCTTCAAAATATTATTTAAATATTCAAACAACTCCAATATGTAAAATTAATGGCAAATTCGTATCCAACACATTAAATATGACTTGTGGGTCAAGTTTTATAAAATTTGGATAATCCTAAAGCCATTAATAAAGGAGGAAAGAGAAAATAGTAATTTATTTATTTAACATATTAAAAGTTCTTAAAAGGCAAATCTAATTTTATATTCGGAATCTACATGCTTTAATTAACCTCTGTGAAAAATTTTACCTAATTTGGGGTTCGTTTTCACCCTCAAATAAGGAAAGAGAGAAAAGGAAATAATGTTAATTTCCACTTTAATCGAATTGATTTTGGATAATGTTTTCCCTGTCACAGGGGTCGTGATTTTGCGATTTGTCTCTGACCATCGGATTTAAATCGTGCGGCTCCTGACCTATCTCCTACCTCAGGTAGGAGATGTAATCGGAGAGCTACAGTAACCAGTTTCCCTTGAATCTTCCAACTCGATTTTCTCGGTCATCCCTCGATGGTTTCTTGAGATTTTTCTCCCATTGTGTTCGGGAGAGCGGGCCACGCCTTTTAAGCTCTTAATCGTAGGCCATCTTTCCTTTTTCATGGAAACCCCAAATCTTGCACAACAAGCAAGTTCGGGCCATTGGATACTCGCCTCCCTGCCCATCCTTATCTATAAATAGTTCTATCCTCAGCTCTCTGGGGGTCATTGTAGTGATTCTATAAACCCAATTGAGCCAGAGCCTATGCGTGTGTCGCCGGAGATCAACCGGAGGTCTTGGATTTTGCGGCGGGTCGCTCCCTCTTCCCTCACCACCTCCGCGTGAATTGAAGTTATGGTTTGCTTTGTTTTCGCTTGGGCTTTCTTCCAGTACCCTCATCTCAGAGTTTGTTCATGTATTGTGAAATCGCCCAACTTGGCCATCGACCTGTTATCGCTGCTTGAGCGCGCGTGAGGAAGAAGATGGGCCAGGAGCATTTTACCTATCTACCCTCCCGCCTTCTTCAGTTTTGTTTTTTTAGCGGGGGTGTTTTGGTCTTTTGAACCATGCTCTCTTTGCTTTATAGCGGGTCCACGCTTCGCTGACATTGCATGACTTGGCCACCTTTCTTTGGTCCAAGTCACAGCTTGGCTCTCTCTCCCTCTTGTGCTTTCTTGTATGTGATAATCTGACGTGTAATTATCTGATTGGCTGATACTTAAAAATCAATAACTAATTATTTAATTATCAGAAAAATATATATAAATACTCGTTGGATTCAGAAAAATGCAAGCTTTCTAATGGAATTGGTTTTGTCGCCTGAATCTTAAGTTTTAAAGGGGTGATTTAATGGATCTAATTAAATAAGATAATAACTTGTATAATTCATAACTAATAATTTATAAGTCAGAAAAATATAATAAAATATGTTTTGAGTTCAGAAAAGTATAACCTAAAATATGGAATCATTTTGGAAACCTAATTCATATATTAATAAAAAGGTTTTTTTAGGATTTTGTATAATTAATCTAAACCTAACCCTAATTCCACATATATGCATCATAGGTTTTTGGAGGCCTAGGCTTGGACCTAGATGTGACTATGGATCTTTTGAATCTGATGATGAGGTATGTTTGCATCCCATATTATTCTTGTCGAGCAATTATCCTATTTTATTCTTTCTCTTGGTCCTATGGACAATAGCCTATACACATTGCTCTTATCTTTTGATATCATGGTTCATGTGAACTACCTTTTATTTATTATTGATCTTGTGATCATAGATATTCTCTTAGAATCTTATCTTGTTGCCTTGGTGCAAGTTGGACTTTTGATATTATATGCCCACTGTGATGTGGATTTTACTTGTTGTTATATGCCCACTATGATGTGGATGTTTATATGTTTGAGTTGTCCATTGTGTGATGGCAACATTGTATAAATCTGACTATACTTTCTACTTGCCTCTACATTATACATGCAATGTGATTCAGTAGCACTAGAGTAGTGTAATTACATTGGTTTTGGGGCAGTATTCCCCTATTGTTTATTTGGAGGGTGGCAGTATACCATTCCTCTGTAAATCGAGTGTGGCAGTAATCCATGCTCAAAAATTTATATATTTGGGAGATTGGCAGTATTCCTTTCTCTATCAGGTTCAAGTGTGTGCTTGGCCGCCAATTGTTATTTATATTGTTCTAGTGTTATGCTTATCTCACATGCATGCAGGTTGATGATGATATGTGCTTTGTTTCCCACCATGGTAGTGGATGTTTATATTGATAGCACATTCTTATTATTTGTTGGTTATGGCACGTATCTCTTTTGTTATGATCTTTTCTCCTGATACCCGTTTGGGTGATACTTATCTCTTGCATGGGAAGCCTTTACACTTGATGTCCTATATTTCCTTATATTGCTCAAAGTTTTCTTTTTAGTATGCACATACCAGCCTTTGCTGATGTTTCCTTTTGTTTCTTCTTTTGCTGGGGTATGCTTCCAACCCTAGGTGAAAGACTTGGATGCATGACATGTGGACCTGGACTTAGTTTGTGATGATGAAGCTTGGAGACAATCTTGAGGTGGTTTAGATTTCCTCTACATGGATCCTTGTGATGTAAGTTTAAGTTTGTAACCCTTTGTTTTATAATTGAATAGTCAAATATTTTCTTCCGCTGCTATACATTGGTCTTTTGATTACCATTATATAAAGATTTGAAAATTTTACACCCACTCCATCACACCTTTTGAGTGTGTTTGGATTGGAGGTTCTATTGTTCAAATTTTTAGTAAGGAAGTGATTTCACTTCTTTACAGCATGGTATCAGAGCCCATGGTAGTCGGAATCTGATTATTTCAATTTTGTCTCCCTTTAGAACCCTTGACCTAGTTAGTTACCTTTAAGTGAGATGTTGACCCTAGATCTGATATATGATTATCTTTTATGCAATAAGGTTTGGTTTGAGGATAAGAATAGGTTATGAGGAAGTATTCATATGGAAATATTATGACTTGGTTTTCGCATTGATTTTGAGCTCACCATTGTTTCATATCGTATGATTCTTCGAAGGAAAATATATTTTTAATTATATTACTATATGTACAAAAATTTTCTCTGGTTTGTCGATGTTTTCTTGAGCTAAGTCACAATGAAGAGAAGATCTAGTTTGAGTAGAATCTAACCCTAACTTTATGACTAGGATTGATATAATGGTTTAGTTGACTTACCCTATGACTTTTTGATGTTCATGTAGGGTTGATAGGTTAGAGACACGAGGACCTAAAATCTCAACCCTAGATGGCGACTTTAGCTGGATACATGAGAAATATTAATCTCTAAAAACTTTCACAACTAAGAGATGTGGGTAGCTCTAAAAAGTTGTTTAGTTTGACTTGTTAGGTTGAACCCTTTAAGGGGTGGAGAATAGTTTATAGTTGATGTTTGAATCTATAGATTTCGAGGACGAAATCCTTTTTAAGGGGTGGAGTGTTGTAACATACCAGATCTCGAACCCTACCCTAGAAGTTTAACCTTTTGGTCTTAGGCCAAACTAGGTTAAGGTTAGAGAGATCCTAATAATCTAATGCATGAATAATGTAAATAATTTGTCACATAATTCATTTGGTGATAATAAGATGATAAATAATCTAATTGGATGCATAATGAAGTTAATGGTCCTCTAATGGGCCATATGACTAAACCCATGTAAGAAAGATTCAAAATAAATAATAGACTTCAAATTCGTAATCTACACATCAAAATAAGCCTACATGTCAATTTTCATTTAATTTGGACAACCTTGAAATAATATGGTAATTTAGGAGAGAGAAATTGCCTAAAAGGTGTAATTAATAAATAAAATAATAAATGAATCCAAAAGAGGAAAATAATATATATTCGTAATCTACATAATAAATATAGCCTTTGGGTGAATTTTCATCCAATTTGGAGAAAGTTTACTTAAAAGGTAAAATCAAGAGAGAGAAAATATGTAGAACCTTCAAAATATTAATTAAATATTCAAACAACTCCAATATGTAATATTAATGGCAAATTCGTATCCAACACATTAAATATGACTTGTGGGTCAAGTTTTATAAAATTTGGATAATCCTAAAGCCATTAATAAAGGAGGAAAGAGAAAATAGTAATTTATTTATTTAACACATTAAAAGTTCTTAAAAGGCAAATCTAATTTTATATTCGGAATCTACATGCTTTCATTAACCTCTGCGAAAAATTTTACCTAATTTGGGGTTTGTTTGCACCCTCAAATAAGGAAAGAGAGAAAAGGAAATAATGTTAATTTCCACTTTAATCGAATTGATTTTGGATAATGTTTTCCCTGTCACAGGGGTCGTGATTTTGCGATTTGTCTCTGACCATCGGATTTAGATCATACGGGTCCTGACATGTCTCCTACCTCGGGTAGGAGATGTAATCGGAGAGCTACAGTAACTGGTTTCCCTTGAATCTTCCAACTCGATTTTCTCGGTCATCCCTCGATGGTTTCTCGAGATTTTTCTCCCATTGTGTTCGGGAGAGCGGGCTGCACCTTTTAAGCTCTTAATCGTAGGCCATCTTTCCTTTTTCATGGAAACCCCAAATCTTACACAACAAGCAAGTTCGGGCAATTGGATACTCGCCTCCCTGCCCATCCTTATCTATAAATAGTTCTATCCTCAGCTCTCTGGGGGTCATTGTAGTGATTCTATAAACCCAATTGAGCCAGAGCTTGTGTGTGTGTCGCGGGAGATCAACCGGAGGTCTTGGATTTTGCGGTGGGTCGCTCCCTCTTCCCTCACCACCTCCGCGTGAATTGAAGGTATGGTTCGCTTCATTTTCGCTTGGGCTTTCTTCCAGTACCCTCATCTCAGAGTTTGTTCATGTATTGTGAAATCGCCCAACTTGGCCATCGACCTGTTATCGCTGCGTGAGCGTGCGCGAGGAAGAAGATGGGCCAGGAGCATTTTACCTATCTACCCTCCCGCCTTCTTCAGTTTTGTTTTTTTTAGCGGGGGTGTTTTGGTCTTTTGAACCATGCTCTCTTTGCTTTGTAGCGGGTCCGCGCTTTGCTGACATGGCATGACTTGGCCACCTTTCTTTGGTCCAAGTCACAGCTTGGCTCTCTCCCTCTTGTGCTTTCTTGTATGTGATAATCTGACGTGTAATTATCTGATTGGCTGATACTTAAAAATCAATAACTAATTATTTACTTATCAGAAAAATATAAATAAATACTCGTTGGATTCAGAAAAATGCAAGCTTTCTAATGGAATTGGTTATGTCGCCAGAATATTAAGTTTTAAAGGGGTGATTTAATGGATCTAATTAAATAAGATAATAACTTGTATAATTCATAACTAATAATTTATAAGTCAGAAAAATATAATAAAATTTGTTTTGAGTTCAGAAAAGTATAACCTAAAATATGGAATCGTTTTGGAAACCTAATTCTTATATTAATAAAAAGATGTTTTTAGGATTTTGTATAATTAATCTAAACCTAACCCTAATTCCACATATATGCATCATAGGTTTTTGGAGGCCTAGGCTTGGACCTAGATATGACTATGGATCTTTTGAATCTGATGATGAGGTATGTTTGCATCCCATATTATTCTTGTCGAGCAATTATCCTATTTTATTCTTTCTCTTGGTCCTATGGACAATAGCCTATACACATTGCTCTTATCTTTTGATATCATGGTTCATGTGAACTACCTTTTATTTATTATTGATCTTGTAATCTTAGATATTCTCTTAGAATCTTATCTTGTTGCCTTGGTGCAAGTTGGACTTTTGATATTATATGCCCACTGTGATGTGGATTTTACTTGTTGTTATATGCCCACTATGATGTGGATGTTTATATGTTTGAGTTGTCCATTGTGTGATGGCAACATTGTATAAATTTGACTATACTTTCTACTTGCCTCTACATTATACATGCAATGTGATTCAGTAGCACTAGAGTAGTGTAATTACATTGGTTTTGGGGCAGTATTCCCCTATTGTTTATTTGGAGGGTGGCAGTATACCATTCCTCTATAAATCGAGTGTGGCAGTAATCCATGCTCAAAAATTTATATATTTGGGAGATTGGCAGTATTCCTTTCTCTATCGGGTTCAAGTGTGTGCTTGGCCGCCAATTGTTATTTATATTGTTCTAGTGTTATGCTTATCTCACATGCATGCAGGTTGATGATGATATGTGCTTTGTTTCCCACCATGGTAGTGGATGTTTATATTGATAGCACATTCTTATTATTTGTTGGTTATGGCAAGTATCTCTTTTGTTATGATCTTTTCTCCTGATACCCGTTTGGGTGATACTTATCTCTTGCATGGGAAGCCTTTACACTTGATGTCCTATATTTCCTTATATTGCTCAAAGTTTTCTTTTTAGTATGCACATACCAGCCTTTGCTGATGTTTCCTTTTGTTTCTTCTTTTGTTGGGGTATGCTTCCAACCCTAGGTGAAAGACTTGGATGCATGACATGTGGACCTGGACTTAGTTTGTGATGATGAAGCTTGGAGACAATCTTGAGGTGGTTTAGATTTCCTCTACATGGATCCTTGTGATGTAAGTTTAAGTTTGTAACCCTTTGTTTTATAATTGAATAGTCAAATGTTTTCTTCCGCTGCTATACATTGGTCTTTTGATTACCATTATATAAAGATTTGAAAATTTTACACCCACTCCATCACACCTTTTGAGTGTGTTTTGATTGGAGGTTCTATTATTCAAATTTTTAGTAAGGAAGTGATTTCACTTCTTTACAGCATGGTATCAGAGCCCATGGTAGTCGGAATCTGACTATTTCAATTTTGTCACCCTTTAGAACCCTTGACCTAGTTAGTTACCTTTAAGTGAGATGTTGACCCTAGATCTGATATATGATTATCTTTTATGCAATAAGGTTTGGTTTGAGGATAAGAATAGGTTATGAGGAAGTATTCATATGGAAATATTGTGACTTGGTTTTCGCTTTGATTTTGAGCTCACCATTGTTTCATATTGTATGATTCTTTGAAGGAAAATATATTTTCAATTATATTACTATATGTACAAAAATTTTCTCTGGTTTGTCGATGTTTTCTTGAGCTAAGTCACAATGAAGAGAAGATCTAGTTTGAGTAGAATTTAACCCTAACTTTATGACTAGGATTGATATAATGGTTTAGTTGACTTACCCTATGACTTTTTGATGTTCATGTAGGGTTGATAGGTTAGAGACACGAGGACCTAAAATCTCAACCCTAGATGGCGACTTTAGCTGGATACATGAGAAATATTAATCTCTAAAAACTTGCACAACTAAGAGATGTGGGTAGCTCTAAAAAGTTGTTTAGTTTGACTTGTTAGGTTGAACCCTTTAAGGGGTGGAGAATAGTTTATAGTTGATGTTTGAATCTATAGATTTTGAGGACAAAATCCTTTTTAAGGGGTGGAGTGTTGTAACATACCAGATCTCGAACCCTACCCTAGAAGTTTAACCTTTTGGTCTTAGGCCAAACAAGGTTAAGGTTAGAGAGATCCTAATAATCTAATGCATTTTGTCTAACAGAAGACACCAAGATGGTTAGACAATCAGTTTGTTAGTGAGAGGTCCCAGGATTGAGCCCAGGCCACGGGATGAATAAAATGGCCATTTTTTTTAAAATAATCTAATGCATGAATAATGTAAATAATTTGTCACATAATTCATTTGGTGATAATAAGATGATAAATAATCTAATTGGATGCATAATGAAGTTAATGGGCCTCTAATGGGCCATATGACTAAACCCATGTAAGAAAGATTCAAAATAAATAATAGACTTCAAATTCGTAATCTACACATCAAAATAAGCCTACATGTCAATTTTCATTTAATTTGGACAACCTTGAAATAATATGGTAATTTAGGAGAGAGAAATTGCCTAAAAGGTGTAATTAATAAATAAAATAATAAATGACTCCAAAAGAGGAAAATAATTTTATATTCGTAATCTACATAATAAATATAGCCTTTGGGTGAATTTTCATCCAATTTGGAGAAAGTTTGCTTAAAAGGTAAAATCAGGAGAGAGAAAATATGTAGAACCTTCAAAATATTAATTAAATATTCAAACAACTCCAATATGTAAATTTAATGGCAAATTCGTATCCAACACATTAAATATGACTTGTGGGTCAAGTTTTTATAAAATTTGGATAATCATAAAGCCATTAATAAAGGAGGAAAGAGAAAATAGTAATTTATTTATTTAACACATTAAAAGTTCTTAAAAGGCAAATCTAATTTTATATTCGAAATCTACATGCTTTAATTAACCTCTGTGAAAACTTTTACCTAATTTGGGGTTCGTTTGCACCCTCAAATAAGGAAAGAGAGAAAAGGAAATAATGTTAATTTCCACTATAATCGAATTGATTTTGGATAATGTTTTCCCTGTCACAGGGGTCGTGATTTTGCGATTTGTCTCTGACCATCGGATTTAGATCATACGGGTCCTGGCCTGTCTCCTACCTCGGGTAGGAGATGTAATCGGAGAGCTACAGTAACCGGTTTCCCTTGAATCTTCCAACTCGATTTTCTCGATCATCCCTCGATGGTTTCTCGAGATTTTTCTCCCATTGTGTTCGGGAGAGCGGGTTGCACCTTTTAAGCTCTTAATCGTAGGCCATCTTTCCTTTTTCATGGAAACCCCAAATCTTACACAACAAGCAAGTTCGGGCAATTGGATACTCGCCTCCCTGCCCATCCTTATCTATAAATAGTTCTATCCTCAGCTCTCTGGGGGTCATTGTAGTGATTCTATAAACCCAATTGAGCCAGAGGCTGTGTGTGTGTCACCAGAGATCAACCGGAGGTCTTGGATTTTGCGGCGGGTCGCTCCCTCTTCCCTCACCACCTCCGCATGAATTGAAAGTATGGTTCCCTTCGTTTTCGCTTGGGCTTTCTTCCAGTACCCTCATCTCAGAGTTTGTTCATGTCTTGTGAAATCGCCCAACTTGGCCATCGACCTATTATCGCTGCGTGAGCACGCGCGAGGAAGAAGATGGGCCAGGAGCATTTTACCTATCTACCCTCCCGCCTTCTTCAGTTTTGTTTTTTTTAGCAGGGGTGTTTTGGTCTTTTGAACCATGCTCTCTTTGCTTTGTAGCGGGTCCGCGCTTCACTGACATGGCGTGACTTGGCCACCTTTCTTTGGTCCAAGTCATAGCTTGGCTCTCTCCCTCTTGTGCTTTCTTGTATGTGATAATCTGACGTGTAATTATCTGATTGGCTGATACTTAAAAATCAATAACTAATTATTTACTTATCAGAAAAATATAAATAAATACTCGTTGGATTCAGAAAAATGCAAGCTTTCTAATGGAATTGGTTTTGTCGCCTGAATCTTAAGTTTTAAAGGGGTGATTTAATGGATCTAATTAAATAAGATAATAACTTGTATAATTCATAACTAATAATTTATAAGTCAGAAAAATATAATAAAATATGTTTTGAGTTCAGAAAAGTATAACCTAAAATATGGAATCGTTTTGGAAACCTAATTCATATATTAATAAAAAGGTGTTTTTAGGATTTTGTATAATTAATCTAAACCTAACCCTAATTCCACATATATGCATCATAGGTTTTTGGAGGCCTAGGCTTGGACCTAGATGTGACTATGGATCTTTTGAATCTGATGATGAGGTATGTTTGCATCCCATATTATTCTTGTCGAGCAATTATCCTATTTTATTCTTTCTCTTGGTCCTATGGACAATAGCCTATACACATTGCTCTTATCTTTTGATATCATGGTTCATGTGAACTACCTTTTATTTATTATTGATCTTGTGATCATAGATATTCTCTTAGAATCTTATCTTGTTGCCTTGGTGCAAGTTGGACTTTTAATATTATATGCCCACTGTGATGTGGATTTTACTTGTTGTTATATGCCCACTATGATGTGGATGTTTATATGTTTGAGTTGTCCATTGTGTGATGGCAACATTGTATAAATCTGACTATACTTTCTACTTGCCTCTACATTATACATGTGGGCTCTGATCTCCAAACCATGACATAAACACGCTTAAAACTTAGCGGAAGTGAATCGGTAATCAGCGGAAGACAAAAATCACAGAAAATTAAAACTTTTTGTGACAAGAGCTTGAATCCATAAAAGCTTCTTTCATAAAGTGGGGTAAACTGTTTACATCTCAGGATAATTACTTCTTGAGTAATTATATACATAAAGATACAAAATCTCAAGATCACAATACAAAAGACTCCAAGACCTGAGAGTACAGAGGACACATAGGACTGACTCTAACTACACCATATGGCAGGACAATCTCCACCTGAGATTACTGTTGCCCCTGATGCTGCTGCTGAGACTGATCACCTGTAGGATGATTCCTTCGTCTCCGACGTCCACCTAAAAAGTTGAAGCCTACGGGGTGAGACAATCATACATAATTGTCCCAGCGAGATTTATAACTCTTCGCCAGAAGCTTTATTATAACATCAAAGAATATTTTAAGCAGTAAAGCCTTCAAAGTATTCTATAACAGTTGCAGGTATAACAAGATCTCTATAATTTAGGAGATGTGGAGAATATAACCATTATTGTAAGGTAACATCAATCAACTAACTTGGAGTCATCTCTAACAAGTTGTACTACATGGTTGATTATGTTTTACAAACAACATTATGCCCTATGGAGATGAGGCTTACCACTCATACTCCAACTGATCGCTGAGAAGCCGCATCAGTATCATACATAGGTCATTAAGAGAGCCGGATTCTCATGACCTTCACCTTCCTTAGTCAGTAAGAGGATCACTTGTAGGACATCTCGTGTCTCTACTTAATATAGCTCACCAGGGTAAACTGGTCCTTCGCTATTCTAGAGTCACAGTGGCGTTCTGTACTCTCTTCGTCATCAGGAGGTTTCATATTTACCTACCACTGATACAGATATCTGTGCTTTCTTTGTCATCAGGAGGTTTCATGTTTACCTACCACTGATACGGTATGAAAATATAGTGAAGGATGGATGGATTCCACATCTACATCACTTTCCTACACTAGGATGTAAGGTTCTACACATCCATGTACCCCACATACTCAAAAGTATGTGCTCCAGGAGTTTCCTGAGGAAAACATGTTTCACCATCACTTAATCTCTGACAATGATGGATCTATGATCAGGGCTCTACATTATACTTGATTAGTTAGGTACATTCAGTATTCTTTAACAGCATACATTGTTCTTCAAACAATAACAGTAGCATAGCAGCTATAAAAGAAGAATACTAAATGTAACAGGCCTAACTCATATCAGTCATCATTTCTCATTATCCTCATCACAAGTCATCTCTAAGGCATGACTTTGATGGTATTCATGGCTCTCACAGCCCATTATCAGCATAGGATGCCACTGACAAGACATCAGATTACTTTACTTATTCATAAGGCTAACAACATGCCTTTAATGAATATAACATCATCATCCATACCTGGATATGATTACCTTCATATTAGAACCTGCATGGTTAATACAACTGATAAAGGTAATACAAAAATAAGGAATATCCTTCCTACTCTTGTCATAAGAGTTTAAATCTCTAATTCTTATCAAAAAGAGTTTAATATTCAAAAGCATGCCATTACCCTTGAATTAGGGTTTACTATTCACATTACATGTCATCACCCTTGAATTAGGCTTTACTATTCACATTAAGGTGAATTGAACTCATAACATCATCATGTATGAGTAACATCTTCATTGATGATCTTAGATTAGTTAAAAGTTCATCATTTATCATAGTTAGGGTTTCTATGATCTCACACAGGTGGATCATACCCTAATTATGCTCATTTCTGTGTATTGGGGATGCTTCAATTGAGTTTCCACTTAAAAAGGGTACTTTCTCTCTCTAGAAGTACTTTCTATCTCTAGAAGTACTTTCTCTCTCATCATAAGGTTAGGTGATGTCAACATCACCCTAGATCAGGTCGGATTAAGTCATCATAGGCTAATATGGCTAAAACATCATCATCATGTGATTAGGGTTTGAATTGAGCAAGATATAACTCAATTGGCCCTTCAGGGGTATTTTGGTAATTCACCCCATTGATCATCATCATGGTCCAAACCTTAGTCAATTAACCCCTTAATATCCTAGGTTGTCATTAGGGTTCGATTAGGGCAACATTGGACCATTTATATCATCAATTGATTGAATGAAGTCAACCTTGAATCACATTGATTGATTTCAATTATCAACCTTCAATCGAATTGAGATCGTTTGAAAGTGTTGACCGTTTGCCCACTTTGACTTTACAAGACCGCGAACCCTCTTCTATCTTCAATACCGCGATCCTCCTTAGGCTTCAAGACCGCGAGCCTCCTTAGGCTTCAAGACCGTGAAGCCCTTCAAGTGGTTCAAGACCGCGAAGATCGAATTGAAGTTGAGACCGCGAAGAGATGTTGACCGTTTGCCCACTTTGACCTCAGGACCGCGAGGCCCCTCGCGGTCTTGAGACCGTGAGCCCCCTCACGGTCTTGAGACCATGAGCCCTCTCACGGCCTTGAGACCGCGAGCCTCCTCACGACCTTGAGTCCGCGAGCTCACATGGTCTTAACCACTTAGACCAACAACGGGATTCGATGATACAACCGATAATGTCAACCAATATTGAAGCCCTCAAAAGGTCAAAGCTACGTTGACCACTTATGGATTGGGTTAATTAAGATTATGCTTGACCACTTAGTCATTCAATAGACCCTCAATTGTTGACCAATTAGGGTTAAAGTCGATTCAATTAGGGTCTATCAATGTTCACCCATCAATACTCAACAATGTGACTTAACACAAGGTTGAACCTTTCAATTGAGCTCCAATTGGGCCCAAACTTGGCCCTAACGGTCTTGAGGTCATGTGGGTGGACCCCACATGGTCTTGAGACCGTTTTCCCAAGATTTCATCAAAGTCCAAGGTGATTTGATAGGGGTTGAACCATGATTGATCCACAAACAGAATTTTGGTTAAATTGAGAACTTATTTGCAATTAGGTCCTCAATTGGTCAAATTACTTAACCCTAGACCTTCAAACGGTCTTGGGTGATTGTCCTCGCGGTCTTGAGACCGTTTGGATGAGTTCCAAACGGTCTTGAGACCGTTTTCCCATCCAATTTTGGATTCTAGTGCAAATTCATCAAGGTCTGACCTATTGAGTTGATGATCATATCAATATTTAATTGCAAAGTAATTCGATGTAATTATACCTTCAATTGGTCAACTATTCTTGACCCCAGACCTCCAAACGGTCTTTGTTGATTGCCCTCGCGGTCTTGAGACCGTTTGTATGACCCCCAAACGGTCTTGAGACCGTTTAGGTCAATCAACCCTAAAAACCCTAATTAGGTCACCATAATTTCAGTACTGATTTCATCTAGGGTTAGCCCTAGTATTCACCCTTCAACTCTTAGCCCGTTTGGAATTAGACCATCAGACTTGGTGAGTTGTTAATTAACATTATTTTGAACAGTAATCCCATACGGTCAACACCTAGTCAACGACCTTACATGGTCTTGAGACCGTTTGCCCAAAAAGGCAATTTCAGACCGTTTGAAAATCAGGAATAAATTCAAATAAAGTTGTTACTTAAAAAGGTCATATCTCCCGATCCTCTTGGAGTTAGCCTCCCATTTTTTGAGGGTAATTAGCCTATATAATTAGGAACAGATTTATTATACGTTCCACGCTCGGTAAACGGGACCAAACGGTCTTGGAGACCGTTTCCCCTGTCGCGATCTCGAGACCGTTTGCTCACCTCGCGGTCTTGAGACCGAGAGAGAAAACTTTTGAGACCGTTTAAGGAAGTGAAAAGCGGTGGGTTTTTCTTGGAAATCACGCCCTCATCTCCTAGATCAAGAACAGTACGAATATCCCATGGCTTTGCTTGCAAAATAGCAGGGAAAAGTAGGGAAACACTAAGAGCTATCATCAAAACGCATATAAAGATGCACATAGTAAAGCATGGGTTTAGAGTTATAAAACCCACCTAAAGCTTGCTTCTTGAGCTCCAAGCTTTCAAGCTCCCAGCTCTAATGGCGTCCTTGAGTTCTTACAGGTTGTCCAAGGTGAAAACTCCAAGGAAGGATGAAAAGAGACGGCTAGAAAGGTAGGGTTTCAAGAGTTAGCCATGAAGATGACCTTGAATTCGAGTTCTAACCATGGAATTAGGCAAGAAGAGGGGTTTAAACCTACCTTGCACCCCTTGGTCGTCATCCTTAGCTCCAAGGCAGTCCTTGGTCGTCTTTGGTGAAATGAAACAGTAAGGGAACGAAGGGTAAGTTCCCTTGCAACTAAGGGAAGGAGGGCTTATTTACATGGGGTAGGATTTTCAACATTAGTTCATAAGTTGTCCATAATTCCAACTAGGTCCCTCCTTCTTTACTTGATCGTCCCTTCCTCTTTATTCTAAGGAAAAACCTTCTCTTAAGGTCTTAGGAAAAGAAGGTAAAGGAGAGAAAGCTAATAATGAGGTACATACATAAAGAAATATTGCACATATACCCTGATTATTCAATCACAAGGCATATTTCATAACTTGATAACTCAATTGAGGTGACTTCCTCATCATTTCTTCTCTTAATGATGGCAAGAGTCTAAAAAGATACATTAGATGACATATTTTACAATTTGCATCCCTTAATTTGGGTAAATTGCATTTTACCCCAAATTAGGGTTTCAAGCACTGGGATTGCTTCCACAGCTGTACCTTGGTACCCTAGCTTGGGAAATCCCTCAAACTTTACCAAAAAGATTCTCATGATGTCTCAACATCAGAGGAACATCTCAACATGTGCAAATTGCAAGCTAACCCTTTTAACTGGGTAAATTTGCACATAGGTCCCTGTATATCAAAACAATGCTACAACTTTAAATAAAAAGGAGCAAATACTGAAATATACGTTTCTGAGAACTTAATTAAATGCTCAAAGTTAATCACAAAGATTTAATTACATATTTAGGCAAAACACCTAGGGTTGACTCATAACCCAGGTCAGGGATGTTACAAATTATCCACCCCTTACAAGGATTTCGTCCCCAAAATCGATAAAACATACTACGAGAAAAGGGCATGATACTTCCTTCTCATCTCATCCTCTAACTCCCAAGTGGATTCTTCAATACCACGATGGTTCCAGAGGACTTTCACAAGACTTATATCTTTCTTCTTTAACTTTTTAATTCGTTTATCAAGGATTGACATTGGTCCCTCCTCATAGGATATGTCATCATTCAATTCTACCTCCATAGGTTGTAGAACTGACTCGGTGTCTGGGTGACATTTCTTCAACATAGAAATGTGAAACACAGGGTGTAACCTCTGTAACTCTGGGGGCAGCTCTAGTTTATATGCTACCTTTCCAATCCGTTCAATGATTGGACAAGGTCCCATAAATCTAGGAGCTAACTTCCCTTTCCTTCCAAAATGAAGGACTCCTTTCCAAGGTGAGACCTTAAGATACACTCTGTCTCCAACCTGGAACTCTAAGGGTCTATGACGTTTGTCAGCATAAGATTTATGCCTATCCTGAGCAGTCTTAATCTTATGTTGTATTACTTTAATCTTTTATGTGGTTTGCTGCACCAGGTCAGGACCTAACAACTGGTGCTCACCAGTCTCAAACCAACACAAGGGTGATCTACAACGTCTACCATATAAGGCTTCATAAGGTGCCATATCAATACTATGCTGATAGCTATTGTTATAGGCAAACTCTATCAAGCTTAGGTGTAGATCCCAACTTCCGGTGAACTGGAGAACACATGATCGCAACAGGTCTTCTAAGGTTTGTATTGTCCTTTCCGACTGTCCATCAGTCTGTGGATGAAAGGCCGTACTATACCTCAGCTTAGTGCCTAAGGCTTTGTGCAACTGTTCCCAAAAACGACTGGTAAACTGAGGACCTCTGTCAGAAACTATTGTGACAGGAACTCCGTGCAAACGCACTATCTCTTGAACATATAACTCTGAATACCTTTTAGCAGAATAGGTTGTTTTGACAGGTAAGAAATGTGTTGTCTTAGTCAACCTATCAACAATTACCCAAATGGAATCATGTCCTTTGCTTGTCCTGGGTAGGCCAACAACAAAGTCCATGGTCACATGGTCCCACTTCCACTGTGATATGGGTAAAGGTTGCATTGTTCCTGCAGGCTTCTGGTGTTCAGCTTTAACTTGCTGACACACGGGACACCTCAGAACAAACTCTGCAACGTCCTTTTTCATCCCAGGCCACCAATACAGATCCTTCAAATTCTGATACATCTTGGTGCTCCCTGGATGCATAGCATACATGGAAGAATGGGCTTCTTCCAGGACTAACTTCCTCAAGTTGTCCACATTCGGCACTATCATTCTTCCATTATAACAAGCTACTTGATCTTTTGAGTCATGAAAACCATCTTGCTTCTCATTTCCATACTCAGATCTTATATGTTGAACTGCAGCATCACCTAGTTGTGCCTCTTTAATCTGCTCCCTTAGGGTAGGTTTAACATGCATCTCAGCCAACAAACCGGCTAGCAATGACACCTTCAACTGTACATTGTCTTGCCTTAAAGAGATAAGCATATCTCTTCTAGAGCATACTAAATAGTTTAGTTGTGCTCTATATATGGTTGATGTTGTTGATTTCCTACTCAAGGCATCTGCAACAACATTGGCCTTACCCGGATGGTAATCAATTGTACAGTCGTAGTCCTTGATTAACTCCATCCAGCGACGTTGCCTCATGTTGAGCTCATGCTGAGAGAAGATATACTTAAGGTTTTTGTGGTCTGTGAAGATCTGGAATGTTTCTCCGTAGAGATAGTGCCTCCAGATCTTCAAAGCATGAACCACAGCAGCTAACTCCATATCGTGTGTTGGATAATTCTCCTCGTGTTTCTTAAGCTGTCGGGAAGCAAAAGAAATCACTTGTTTATCCTGCATCAACACACATCCTAGTCCGTTCTTGGAAGCATCACAGAAAACTACATATCCTTTTCCTTGTTCAGGTAGCACTAGCACAGGTGCACTTGTCAACCTCTCCTTCAGCAACTGGAAAGATTGTTGACACTTATTACTCCAAGAAAAAGAAACATCTTTCCGGGTTAACTTGGTCAAAGGTAAAGCTATAGAACTAAAGTTCTTAATGAACCTTCGATAATAGCCAGCTAACCCCAAGAAACTTCGAATCTCCGTCGGTGTCTTCGGTTGTTCCCATTGTAGAACAGATTCTACCTTTCTAGGGTCAACACGAATTCCCGAGGCGGATATTACATGTCCAAGAAAAGATACCTCCGGCAGCCAGAACTCACACTTGCTAAACTTAGCGTACAGCTTATGTTCTCTTAGCAAGGTCAAAGCTTGGCGAAGATGCTGCTCATGCTGCTGAGCATCCTTACTATAAATCAGAATGTCATCTATGAAGACGACAACACACTGATCAAGGAAAGGTCGAAAAACTCTATTCATGAGTTCAATAAATGCAGCTGGTGCATTGGTTAGTCCAAACGACATAACCGTGAACTCATAGTGACCATATCTTGTCCTAAAGGCAGACTAGGATATGTCACTATCCTTAATACGGAGTTGGTGATATCCAGACCTCAAGTCTATCTTTGAAAAGATTGTTGCACCACACAACTGGTCAAAGAGATCATCAATCCTCGGCAGAGGATACTTATTCTTTATTGTTACTTTATTGAGTTGTTTGTAGTCAATGCACAACCGCATTGACCCATCTTTCTTTTTAACAAACAAGACCAGAGCACCCCAAGGTGAAGTACTCAGTCAGATAAAACCTCTCTCAAGTAACTCTTGAAGCTGTTTCTTGAGTTCTGCCATCTCGGTAGGCACCATCCTATACGGAGTTTGAGCTATGGGTTTCGTATCTGGGATTAGATTAATTTCAAAATCAATCTCCCGAGGTGGTGGTATACCAGGAAGTTCTTCAGGAAACACATCTTCGAATTCCCTGACTATAGGAACTTCGGCAGGATTGGAACTTTCCTTGGTAACATCTACCACATGGGCTAAGAATGCATAACATCCTTGCCTCAACAGCTTATCAGCAACCATAGCTGACACAAGACAGGTGGGCAGAATCTTTCTTTCACCTTGAAAGATCCATGTGTTGCTTTCATCAGCAAACACAGCCAACTTGGACTCACAATCCAAGACAACTCTATACCTTTCTAAGGTATCCATCCCAAGGATTATATCAAATCTCTGCATATCAAGTGGTATAAGATCCACTTGAATGCGATGGTCAGAAAAGAAAAGGATGCAGGAAGGACATACCTTCTGCAAAACGGCAGACCCACTCAATGGAGTCTCTAACAACAAACTATCTGCTCTATGACTAACAGTCACATTGCAGTTACGAATCATTTCATGAGTGATGAAAGAGTGTGTAGCACCCGGATCAATCAGAACAGATACATCACAAGATATAGACATATTGGAATATAAAAGTTTCATCTGACCTGCCACTACCCGTGGATTGACCACTGCCTCAGGTGGGTTGATAGCATAGAACCTCGCAGTCGCCTGGTGTTGAGGTGGTGTTGATGATCCAGCTTGAGACGCTTGTCCACATCCTCGAGCTGCTCCTTGATGTTGTCTATTCTGAGATCCATGTTGATTCTGTCTCGGGGTTTGTTGTGTCACACCGACAGGCCTAGAACGGCAATCCTTCATCAAGTGTCCCACCTTACCACAGTTGTAGCAACTCCTCTCCTGTTGTTGTGGTCTGGGTGGTCCAGTAAGTGACACTGATGCAGAACTGTGCGTCCCTTGAAGCGGTTGACTCCGTCCTCTACCTCTGCTTGGTGTCCATTGAGTTTGAAAACTCGATCTGGGTGGTGGAGGGTTAGGTGCAGAGAATCTAGGTTTCTTGGAATCCCTAGATGAAGAACCCTGGAACTGTGGATATCTTTTATGGGTTTGTCTTTTCTCAACCACAGATCTCTCTATCCTTCGGACTGACTCAACGAAGGTAGAGAATCTCTCTCTGTTTTCTAAGGCAGACACAGGGGTTGACATATCAGAATTCAAACCCTTTTCGAATCTTCTGATTCTTTCCTCATCCGTAGCAGCCATGTGCGGATAGAACCGCAACAACTCCATGAACTTAGCTTCATACTCACTAATGTTCATCATACCCTGCCTTAGTTTCTCAAACTGAGAGATCTTCTCATCTAGGAAGGTCTTTGGAAAATATCTATTGATAAATTCCCGACGAAACTCTTCCCATGAGAACTCTACTCCAGGTCTCTTCTGCTCTTCCATGTTCCACCAGTGACCAGCACTGCCTTTGAGAAGATAGACAGCATGTCTAACCTTCTCAGCTTCCGGAATCATAAGAATCCTGAAGGCCTTCTCCAACTCTGTCAACCATAAGTCAGCATCTGCAGGGTCGGCAGCTCCGAAGTACTCGGTAGCTCCGACACGACGAAGTCATTCGAATGTCTTACCAATACCTT
Organism: Alisma plantago-aquatica; assembly: GCA_963693085.1. Classification (NCBI taxonomy): domain Eukaryota; kingdom Viridiplantae; phylum Streptophyta; class Magnoliopsida; order Alismatales; family Alismataceae; genus Alisma; species Alisma plantago-aquatica. Next base: position 224,507,329 of record OY856409.1, read on the forward strand.
GTGCTTCAGGCTGGACAGGTGCCCTAGGTGTAGGAATGGGCATCCTATCAGTTATATGTGTCATGGCAGTCATGAACTTCCCGAACATCGTCTGTACAGCTGGATCACTCATGTCAGCTGGTTCGAACTGGGGTGGCTCTCTGGGCGACTCAGGTGCAGGTTGTTCTATTCTCAGAACTCTTGCACCGCCTCGAGGTGCACTAGTACTACTCTCTGCCACGTGCTCATCACGATGTTCTGACATTCTTATGTATCTTCTTCTCCTGAGGAGCAGAAGATTCTATTAGATGAGGAAGGAGTACTAAAGGTAGACTCGACATCCTAAGTCCTATGCCTCTGTAGACTCAACTGAACCTGGAGCTCTGATACCACTAGTTGTGGGCTCTGATCTCCAAACCATGACATAAACACGATTAAAACTTAGCGGAAGCGAATCGGTAATCAGCGGAAGACAAAAATCACGGAAAATAAAACTTTTCGTGACAAGAGCTTGAATCCATAAAAGCTTCTTTCATAAAGTGGGGTAAACTGTTTACATCTCAGGATAATTACTTCTTGAGTAATTATATACATAAAGATACAAAATCTCAATATCACTATACAAAAGACTCCAAGACCTGAGAGTACAGAGGACACAAAGGACTGACTCTAACTACACCATATGGCACGACAATCTCCACCTGAGATTACGGCTGCCCCTGATGCTGCTGCTGAGACTGATCACCTGTAGGCTGATTCCTTCGTCTCCGACGTCCACCTAAAAAGTTGAAGCCTACGGGGTGAGACAATCATACATAATTGTCCCAGCGAGAGTTATAACTCTTCGCCAGAAGCTTTATTATAACATCAAAGAATATTTTAAGCAGTAAAGCCTTCAAAGTATTCTATAACAGTTGCAGGTATAACAAGATCTCTATAATTTAGGAGATGTGGAGAATATAAACATTATTGTAAGGTAACATCAATCAACTAACTTGGAGTCATCGATAACAAGTTGTACTACATGGTTGATTATGTTTTACAAACAACATTATGCCCTGTGGAGATGAGGCTTACCACTCATACTCCAACTGATCACTGAGAAGCCGCATCAGTATCATACATAGGTCATTAAGAGAGTCGGATTCTCATGACCTTCACCTTCCTTAGTCAGTAAGAGGATCACTTGTAGGACATCTCGTGTCTCTACTTAACATAGCTCACCAGGGTAAACTGGTCCTTCGCTATTCTAGAGTCACAGTGGCATTCTGTACTCTCTTTGTCATCAGGAGGTTTCATATTTACCTACCACTGATACGGATATCTGTGCTTTCTTCATCATCAGGAGGTTTCATGTTTACCTACCACTGATACGGTATGAAAATATAGTGAAGGATGGATGGATTCCACATCTACATCACTTTCCTACACTAGGATGTAAGGTTCTACACATCCATGTACCCCACATACTCAAAAGTATGTGCTCCAGGAGTTTCCTGAGGAAAACCTGTTTCACCATCACTTAATCTCTGACAATGATGGATCTATGATCAGGGCTCTACATTATACTTGATTAGTTAGGTACATTCAGTATTCTTTAACAGCATACATTGTTCTTCAAACAATAACAGTAGCATAGCAGCTATAAAAGAAGAATACTAAATGTAACAGGCCTAACTCATATCAGTCATCATTTCTCATTATCCTCATCACAAGTCATCTCTAAGGCATGACTTTGATGGTATTCATGGCTCTCACAGCCCATTATCAGCATAGGATGCCACTGACAAGACATCAGATTACTTTACTTATTCATAAGGCTAACAACATGCCTTTAATGAATATAACATCATCATCCATACCTGGATATGATTACCTTCATATTAGAACCTGCATGGTTAATACAACTGATAAAGGTAATACAAAAATAAGGAATATCCTTCCTACTCTTGTCATAAGAGTTTAAATCTCTAATTCTTATCAAAAAGAGTTTAATATTCAAAAGCATGCCATTACCCTTGAATTAGGGTTTACTATTCACATTACATGTCATCACCCTTGAATTAGGCTTTACTATTCACATTAAGGTGAATTGAACTCATAACATCATCATGTATGAGTAACATCTTCATTGATGATCTTAGATTAGTTAAAAGTTCATCATTTATCATAGTTAGGGTTTCTATGATCTCACACAGGTGGATCATACCCTAATTATGCTCATTTCTGTGTATTGGGGATGCTTCAATTGAGTTTCCACTTAAAAAGGGTACTTTCTCTCTCTAGAAGTACTTTCTCTCTCTAGAAGTACTTTCTCTCTCATCATAAGGTTAGGTGATGTCAACATCACCCTAGATCAGGTCGGATTAAGTCATCATAGGCTAATATGGCTAAAACATCATCATCATGTGATTAGGGTTTGAATTGAGCAAGATATAACTCAATTGGCCCTTCAGGGGTATTTTGGTAATTCACCCCATTGATCATCATCATGGTCCAAACCTTAGTCAATTAACCCCTTAATATCCTAGGTTGTCATTAGGGTTCGATTAGGGCAACATTGGACCATTTATATCATCAATTGATTGAATGAAGTCAACCTTGAATCACATTGATTGATTTCAATTATCAACCTTCAATCGAATTGAGATCGTTTGAAAGTGTTGACCGTTTGCCCACTTTGACTTTCCAAGACCGCGAACCCTCTTCTATCTTCAAGACCGCGAGCCTCCTTAGGCTTCAAGACCGCGAGCCTCCTTAGGCTTCAAGACCGTGAAGCCCTTCAAGTGGTTCAAGACCGCGAAGATCGAATTGAAGTTGAGACCGCGAAGAGATGTTGACCGTTTGCCCACTTTGACCTCAGGACCGCGAGGCCCCTCGCGGTCTTGAGACCGTGAGCCCCCTCACGGTCTTGAGACCGTGAGCCCTCTCACGAACTTGAGACCGCGAGCCTCCTCACGACCTTGAGTCCGCGAGCTCACATGGTCTTAACCACTTAGACCAACAACGGGATTCGATGATACAACCGATAATGTCAACCAATATTGAAGCCCTCAAAAGGTCAAAGCTATGTTGACCACTTATGGATTGGGTTAATTAAGATTATGCTTGACCACTTAGTCATTCAATATACCCTCAATTGTTGACCAATTAGGGTTGAAGTCGATTCAATTAGGGTCTATCAATGTTCACCCATCAATACTCAACAATGTGACTTAACACAAGGTGAACCTTTCAATTGAGCTCCAATTGGGCCCAAACTTGGCCCAAACGGTCTTGAGGTCATGTGGGTGGACCCAACATGGTCTTGAGACCGTTTTCCCAAGATTTCATCAAATTCCAAGGTGATTTGATAGGGGTTGAACCATGATTGATCCACAAATAGAATTTTGGTTAAATTGACAACTTATTTGCAATTAGGTCCTCAATTGGTCAAATTACTTAACCATAGACCTTCAAACGGTCTTGGGTGATTGTCCTCTCGGTCTTGAGACCGTTTGGATGAGTTCCAAACGGTCTTGAGACCGTTTTCCCATCCAATTTTGGATTCTAGTGCAAATTCATCAAGGTCTGACCTATTGAGTTGATGATCATATCAATATTTAATTGCAAAGTAATTCGATGTAATTATACCTTCAATTGGTCAACTATTCTTGACCCCAGACCTCCAAACGGTCTTGGTTGATTGCACTCGCGGTCTTGAGACCGTTTGGATGACCCCCAAACGGTCTTGAGACCGTTTAGGTCAATCAACCCTAAAAACCCTAATTAGGTCACCATAATTTCAGTACTGATTTCATCTAGGGTTAGCCCTAGTATTCACCCTTCAACTCTTAGCCCGTTTGGAATTAGACCATCACACTTGGTGAGTTGTTAATTAACATTATTTTGAACAGTAATCCCATACGGTCAACACCTAGTCAACGACCTTAGATGGTCTTGAGACCATTTTCCCAAAAAGGCAATTTCAGACCGTTTGAAAATCAGGAATAAATTCAAATAAAGTTGTTACTTAAAAAGGTCATATCTCCCGATTCCCTTGGCGTTAGCCTCCCAATATTTGAGGGTAATTAGCCTATATAATTAGGAACAGATTGCTTATACGGTCCACGCTCGGTCAACGGGGCCAAACGGTCTTGGAGACCGTTTGCCCTGTCACGGTCTCAAGACCGTTTGCTCACCTCGCGGTCTTGAGACCGAGAGAGCAAACTTTTGAGACCGTTTAAGGAAGTGAAAAGCGGTGGGTGTTTCTTGGAAATCACGCCCTCACCTCCTAGCTCAAGTACAGTACGAATATCCCATGGATTTGCTTGCAAAATAGTAGGGAAAAGTAGGGAAACACTAAGAGCTATCATCAAAACGCATATAAAGATGCACATAGTAAAGCATGGGTTTAGAGTTATAAAACCCGCCTAAAGCTTGCTTCTTGAGCTCCAAGCTTTCAAGCTCCAAGCTCTAATGGCGTCCTTGAGTTCTTACAGGTTGGCCAAGGTGAAAACTCCAAGGAAGGATGAAAAGAGACGGCTAGAAAGGTAGGGTTTCAAGAGTTAGCCATGAAGATGACCTTGAATTCGAGTTCTAACCATGGAATTAGGCAAGAAGAGGGGTTTAAACCTACCTTGCATTCCTTGGTCGTCCTCCTTAGCTCCAAGGCAGTCCTTGGTCGATTTGGTGAAATGAAACAGTAAGGGAACGAAGGGTAAGTTCCCTTGCAACTAAGGGAAGGAGGGCTTATATACATGGGGTAGGATTTTCAACATTAGTTCATAAGTTGTCCATAATTCCAACTAGGTCCCTCCTTCTTTACTTGATCGTCCCTTACTCTTTATTATAAGGACAAACCTTCTCTTAAGGTCTTAGGAAAAGAAGGTAAAGGAGAGCAAGCTAATAATGAGGTACATACATAAAGAAATATTGCACATATACCCTGATTATTCAATCACAAGGCATATTTCATAACTTGATAACTCAATTGAGGTGACTTCCTCATCATTTCTTATCTTAATGATGGAAAGAGTCTAAAAAGATACATTAGATGACATATTTTACAATTTGCATCCCTTAATTTGGGTAAATTGCATTTTACCCCAAATTAGGGTTTCAAGCACTGGGATTGCTTCCACAGCTGTACCTTGGTACCCTAGCTTGGGAAATCCCTCAAACTTTACCAAAAAGATTCTCATGATGTCTCAACATCAGAGGAACATCTCAACATGTGCAAATTGCAAGCTAACCCTTTTAACTGGGTAAATTTGCACATAGGTCCCTGTATATCAAAACAATGCTACAACTTTAAATAAAAAGGAGCAAATACTGAAATATACATTTCTGAGAACTTAATTACATGCTCAAAGTTAATCACAAAGATTTAATTACATATTTAGGCAAAACACCTAGGGTTGACTCATAACCCAGGTCAGAGATGTTACAATACATGCAATGTGATTCAGTAGCACTAGAGTAGTGTAATTACATTGGTTTTGGGGCAGTATTCCCCTATTGTTTATTTGGAGGGTGGTAGTATACCATTCATCTGTAAATCGAGTGTGGCAGTAATCCATGCTCAAAAATTTATATATTTGGGAGATTGGCAGTATTCCTTTCTCTATCAGGTTCAAGTGTGTGCTTGGCCGCCAATTGTTATTTATATTGTTCTAGTGTTATGCTTATCTCACATGCATGCAGGTTGATGATGATATGTGCTTTGTTTCCCACCATGGTAGTGGATGTTTATATTGATAGCACATTCTTATTATTTGTTGGTTATGGCAAGTATCTCTTTTGTTATGATCTTTTCTCCTGATACCCGTTTGGGTGATACTTATCTCTTGCATGGGAAGCCTTTACACTTGATGTCCTATATTTCCTTATATTGCTCAAAGTTTTCTTTTTAGTATGCACATACCAGCCTTTGCTGATGTTTCCTTTTGTTTCTTCTTTTGCTGGGGTATGCTTCCAACCCTAGGTGAAAGACTTGGATGCATGACATGTGGACCTGGACTTAGTTTGTGATGATGAAGCTTGGAGACAATCTTGAGGTGGTTTAGATTTCCTCTACATGGATCCTTGTGATGTAAGTTTAAGTTTGTAACCCTTTGTTTTATAATTGAATAGTCAAATATTTTCTTCCGCTGCTATACATTGGTCTTTTTATTACCATTATATAAAGATTTGAAAATTTTACACCCACTCCATCACACCTTTTGAGTGTGTTTGGATTGGAGGTTCTATTGTTCAAATTTTTAGTAAGGAAGTGATTTCACTTCTTTACAGCATGGTATCAGAGCCCATGGTAGTCGGAATCTGACTATTTCAATTTTGTCTCCCTTTAGAACCCTTGACCTAGTTAGTTACCTTTAAGTGAGATGTTGACCCTAGATCTGATATATGATTATCTTTTATGCAATAAGGTTTGGTTTGAGGATAAGAATAGGTTATGAGGAAGTATTCATATGGAAATATTGTGACTTGGTTTTCGCTTTGATTTTGAGCTCACCATTGTTTCATATTTTATGATTCTTTGAAGGAAAATATATTTTCAATTATATTACTATATGTACAAAAATTTTCTCTGGTTTGTCGATGTTTTCTTGAGCTAAGTCACAATGAAGAGAAGATCTAGTTTGAGTAGAATCTAACCCTAACTTTATGACTAGGATTGATATAATGGTTTAGTTGACTTACCCTATGACTTTTTGATGTTCATGTAGGGTTGATAGGTTAGAGACACGAGGACCTAAAATCTCAACCCTAGATGGCGACTTTAGCTGGATACATGAGAAATATTAATCTCTAAAAACCTTCACAACTAAGAGATGTGGGTAGCTCTAAAAAGTTGTTTAGTTTAACTTGTTAGGTTGAACCCTTTAAGGGGTGGAGAATAGTTTATAGTTGATGTTTGAATCTATAGATTTCAAGGAAGAAATCCTTTTTAAGGGGTGGAGTGTTGTAACATACCAGATCTCGAACCCTACCCTAGAAGTTTAACCTTTTGGTCTTAGGCCAAACAAGGTTAAGGTTAGAGAGATCCTAATAATCTAATGCATGAATAATGTAAATAATTTGTCACATAATTCATTTGGTGATAATAAGATGATAAATAATCTAATTGGATGCATAATGAAGTTAATGGGCCTCTAATGGGCCATATGACTAAACCCATGTAAGAAAGATTCAAAATAAATAATAGACTTCAAATTCGTAATCTACACATCAAAATAAGCCTACATGTCAATTTTCATTTAATTTGGACTACCTTGAAATAATATGGTAATTTAGGAGAGAGAAATTGCCTAAAAGGTGTAATTAATAAATAAAATAATAAATGACTCCAAAAGAGGAAAATAATCTTATATTCGTAATCTACATAATAAATATAGCCTTTGGGTGAATTTTCATCCAATTTCGATAAAGTTTGCTTAAAAGGTAAAATCAGGAGAGAGAAAATATGTAGAACCTTCAAAATATTAATTAAATATTCAAACAACTCCAATATGTAAAATTAATGGAAAATTCGTATCCAACACATTAAATATGACTTGTGGGTCAAGTTTTATAAAATTTGGATAATCCTAAAGCCATTAATAAAGGAGGAAAGAGAAAATGGTAATTTATTTATTTAACACATTAAAATTTAAATGCCCAATATAGGATTGCAACTCATGACCTTAAGTACAACAACAAGCATCTTAACCACTACACCAAGTCAAGTTTTGTTTTTTCTTGAACTTCAGCTTGATTTTTCACTTATACTAGAATTTCCACTTATGTAGGTGTATTCCCAAATGCCTTTTGACCTCTTTCTTATTTATCCATCTTCATATTTTTCTCTTCCCTTCTTTTACTCTTTTTGTTGTGATGGTTTTTTTTTGCCATGGGGGCAGCCATCCTTGTAGTGACACCTATTCCCAAACTTCTAGAAATAGGAGTAAGAAGAATTTCCTTTGAAGATTTAATCTTTGTATTACATTACATCATCTTCAATGAGGGAAGAGTCTTGAGCAATTAAAGAAATCACCACATTGTTCTTCTTCTAGTTATGTTCTTTGAGTCCTCCTCTTTTCTAGCATTCAATATCACCTAATTAGTTGAAGATTCCCTATGACATATTCCATAATGAGAGTTAAAAGGTTTCTGGACTCCTATATACCAGTGACTTTATAATCAAATAAACAAGGGAGAAAGATTAGGATATTTTAACATGATTTTTTTATATTAAATATACATGTTGACACCTTGATGGCCATTGATAATGTCAAAAAAATGGAGTACATCATTCAAAGAGACTCCATATTATCCATTATAATGAGCTCTAGTTGATGGAGAAACATATCTATCTTTGTTTCCTTCACTACTTTTTCATTTCATATGTCATGGAATGCTTACTAACACTAGTACAGAATTGGTCTCTCGGGTCGGTTTTTTGAAACTTGCAGCGTCACTTTTTAGGCGACGCCTAAGTGGGCGTCGCTACAGTATTAGCGACGCTAGAAGTGTAAAAAAACCGACCCTAGAGTGGTAAAAAAACCGACCCTAGAGAGGTATAAAACCGACCCTAGAAAGGTAAAAAAACCGACCCTAGAAAGGTAAAAAACCGACCCTAAACGTCTTTAAACAGCTGCAAAAATATCTACTGGGTCGGTTTTTTCTGAATAACCGACCCAAGAAGTTATCTATGGCGTCGGTTTTTCTGTATAAACGACCCTAGAAGTTTTAAATTTGCTGTAGTTTTTTGGGATAGAACCTACTGGGTCGGTTTTTTGAAAAACCGACCCAAGAAGTACCTATTGCGTCGGTTTTTATATATAACCGACCGTAAAAGTCTTCAATTTGCTGTAGATTTTTGGGATACAACCTACTGGGTCGGTTTTTTAAAAAACCGACCCGAGAAGTATCTATAGGGACGGTTTTTTAAATAACCGACCCGAGAAGTTAATTTTTTTTTAAAAAAAAATTCTGCAGAATCAGAAATCTTCAGAACAGCAACCTGCAAAACAGAATTGCTTTACGCAATTCAAAACCTGCAATAGAAATAGACTTGCAAATGCAATGATGCAAGCCAAAAATGCATTCCAAAGCCATTTGAAAACTTTTAAATGTCCAATCCCTTTTTGAATTGATGTTTCATAACAAATTTATTCATATATATTGAGTAGAGTCTTCATACACAACACTTACTAACATTCTTGCAAGTCCAACATAGATTCATTCAAATGAGACATAACACATACTAACATTCATACACATATCACATACTAACAACAATGATAGATTGCAAGTTTAAAAGTGATATTAAATTTTTAATGTCATACTACAAAAAGTAAAATTTGACAGAGTTTCAAATCTACATACACAACTGAAGTTATGCTTTTTCAATCCAATGTTATATTGACTTCATTAATAAAAGCATCTGACCATTCTTCTCGTAATTCATTTAACCCATCAAGTGTGTAAGGATGAGTTGCAAAGATCTGCAAAAAAAAGCACATGCTCATATATTTATAAAATGCAAATATCACTTGGAAATTTATGATTGTTATTCTTTATTAATTACCTTATCTATACTCTGAATGTCTACTGATGCTTCTTTCAAAATAGTTTGCATATACTTCATTACGTAGTAGCCACAAGCCCAGTCATTATTTTGTATATGACACTACAAATAAAGAATTATAAACAAATATTAGTAAACTGCTACAAACAGAGTTGTACAAATAAAGAAATAAGACTATAAGAGAGTTAACATATAAAATTTAATACATTATTATAAGAGCTGTACATATATATGACTAATCAGTAAAAGTAGTTACCTTGATATTTTTCAAAGTCAGTGTCTTTAATTTTGTGGGTATTATTCCTCCACCTTCACGATAAGCCTTTATTCCCCTATCAATCAATTTGATTACGATAGTTGTCAAAATAGAAGTATAAATATCATGTTGAAGCATAACAATTGATGTTATAGAAACTAAAATTTATGCTTACTCCATAGCTGGCAATCTCAGTTTGTGACCCCTTGTTGTTTTTCCCATTGGGTCAAGATAATAGAAAGTCATCAATTTTGGGACAACCACCACTAGTTCCCAATGATTAGATCTGAGTAAATTTATATTGAAAACAAAAATTAGAATTATAATTTAGTGAATATTAGAATTCTATTAAATTATAATACTTACTCGACGTTAAAAGGAATTAGAATAATTTCCTTTCCAACACTACCAAAATATTTGAATGCAGTACTGAAGTACTCATTCACCTCATCCATTTGTGTCTGCACTTGACTAGTGAGTGAAGGAACTAAGAATGCAACATTCTTTATATCAAAGTTTGTCATCTCAGTATATAAATGGCTGTAAAACATTTGTAAATATTGATATGTTACAAATAAGCTAAAATGTATATATTCGAGCAATCTATATTGATTAATTCTTACCTTATCCATACTTCTAATATCGAAGTATTTAGCCAATCATACCGGAACAACTCTATAATATCCTGAATAAAAATAAAATTCTCAAAGTCCCTCCCAACTGCATCTTCTGTTAAATTGACCATCATATGTGATCCTGGGCTTTGGTTGGCTAAGTATCGAGCCAAACCTTTACATTTATTTCCCAATTCATCGAATGTGGCTTCTGGAATGAAAGAAGGTTTGGGCATAGGAGGACGACTACTAGGATTTTTACTTTTTGGTTTACAAACCTGTTAATTAAATACATACTTATATTAAACGAGTTCATATATGTAGCTAGTAAAATATAAAAACAACATGTAGATATACCTTGTCAATGATAACCAAGTGTTTAGGCCATCCCACCATAGCACCCTCTGCTTCATCAACTGTACCATATTCAGAAGAAGGTATGGGTAATGGTTGGTCCCCCATTCCGTCATACACAAGATGGATGGACACACGACAAATGTCATCAGAAACTGATTGACAATGCAATGTACCACCGATGTTGTATACCTTACCCGCTGCCACAACATTATACTCTGGAACCTCCACTGCAAGTTTACAGTTCATACCAACCTAGTTGAAATAATATAAGTTATTATATACAAACTGGTAAACCAGATACCTACATATATACTCATATAAATACAAACTTACTGCAGATTGTTGTGGTGGTTCATTGGGAGTGCTCCCATGTCCTTCTACAGTTGGAGTATGAGCTTGTACCTCATCACTTGAGAGACGCACGGTTTGATGAGGTTGAGAAGGTTGAACATGTTGATATGAAGACAATATTTGTTGCACTTTCTGTGATACTAATGCTTCAACCTCGTCATGTGTAACTGTACGACCTTTTCTAGCATTTGAAGGCCCAAAATAAGTCTTGAATCCTATGCCAGCACCTAATCCCCTAACACGGCCAGGATGTTCTTTCGTACCAAGAGCAACTGATAGTTCATCCATGCGTCCAATTGGTATGAACTTTCCTTGTTTTCTTTGCTCATAGAGATCATCCTATTCATATTTAATGAAAATATTAAATCACAAACAATTAGAGATCATCTTATTCATATTTAATGAAAATTTTAAATCATAAACAATTATAGATTATATTCATATTTAATTGTGATGAACTTACCATCTTTTGTGCCACCTCCTTAGTTGCAGGGTTGGTAATTTCACCTGCTTTATTTTTTCTAGCATCAAGCCAAATTTTATAACGGGGTGGACACTCAACTTGAGTTGTGCTAGACCCTTCTCCAGAAGATATTTGCTTCTCCAGTTGTTCTCGGCGCTGAGCATAATTAAGGGATCCCATGTGATGGTTATGCACATTTTTGGCCCGTCTTTCCTTTTGGGCCTCGTGAATAGCCTGATCATTTAAAATGAGTAATATTGCAAATTTACAAAGTTGGCAAACATATACATATATAAAAACATTAATTGTATACCTGAAACTCTTCAGAATTCCTTTGTGCAACAAATCTGTCCCACACCCCAGGATCTATGAAAATATATACGTCTGTTGCTTTCTTCTTTTGCTTAGGATTATCTATATAATCCCTTTTGAGATAGGTCTTAAATGCCCTCCATCGTACACCACAACGCTGCAACACTTTTTTCCTATGTTCTTTTTCATTTAAATGAAAAACACCCTATATACAAATGAAGCAATAATCTTATTTTAAAAATTATATGTCAAAACAAAAAACTGGAATCAATAAACAAAAAACAAGATAATATAGTATCAAAATTCAACTCACAGATATATCTTTCCAAATGAGGTCTTTCAAGCCAATAGGAACACCATGCCAGTTTTCTATATCTATTGGCACCTTACTCCGTGCGATTGTCCCTACATAATGCTTAAATGTACTAGCGTGTTCCCCAATAGGTGCTCCTCCACTATCAAACTTGATTGACAATTTCTCCCCTTTTGCCCTAAGCTCTTGCATCCGACGCATCACTGTGGGACCTCTGCTACTCTTAGCATCACCACTAGCATCCTCATCCTCATGATCAACATGTTCATCTTCACTTGCCATTTTAGAACAACCTGCAAATATACATGATAAAAGAAAACATGATAAAAGAAAATGTGGTGATATATAAGTAAAATGTATACATGATAAAAGAAAATGTGTGCTTGAATGATAATACATGCCTCTAGTTTTGGTTGAGTTGTTAGTCAACTAAAATTCCTTCAGCATGGTCTTGACGTGTATATAAGTCATCGGTGTTAACTTCAACATTGACACTTGGCAAACCAACTGAAAATGGGCTGGAATCATCATACTTTTCATAGTATTCTTCTTCATTTATAGGATCCACAGTAAACTGTCTTTTTCCATGAAGAACGACAGACCAATTTTTATTTGCTGGGTCATCAATATAGAATACTTGTTTTGCTTGGTCTGCCATGATGAATGGTTCATCTTTCTCTCCAATTTTTTCAAAATTCACCAATGTGAAACCCAACTCATCTACTAAAATGCCTTTGTTGTTATCAACCCAATTACATCTAAAGATAGGAACTCTGAAATGTGTATAGTCCATTTCCCATATGTCCTCAATGATTCCGAAATATGACATCTCAGCTTCGTGTGGTCTTTTATCTTTGGCACTAGCAAAATACAACGAAGAAGCTTTAACAGTGACCCCACTATTTTGGACTACACTACTTTCATCTTGACGTTTAGTGTAATATAAAAATCCGTTTATGTCATAACCTTCATATGACATGACATCCATTTTTGGCTTAAAAGCGAGCCATTTTATGTTCTCAGCAACATTATTTGGTGATTCAGATAGCTGCTTAAAGACTTTCTCTTCAAACCACCTAATAAATGTTCGATTATGCTCTCTTGCAAGCCACATTGAACTGGATCGTGGATGATTTTTCTTGATAAGATTATTGTGTTCTGTGATGTAGCTACTAACTTCATCAATGTTGTGTAAAATATACAGATGTGCTTGTTCCCACAACTCACGACTAATTCCTTTCACTTGTGCTCCCAGAGTTCCTTTGCCACAATAAGACTCAGTAACAAGATCATTTTTTAGATCGCTAGAAGTTTCATTGGAATTCAAAAAATCGTTGCAAAAGTCCATCACTTCTCTAGCCACATAACCCTCAATAATACTCCCTTCAGGACGATAACGATTCCGAACATCACCTTTAAAAACACTCATGTAGCGTTCAAATGGATACATCCAATGTAAAAAAATTGGACCCAACATCTTCACCTCCCTTGTAATATGTACTACAAGATGAACCATGATATCAAAAAATGAAGGAGGAAAGTACATTTCGAGCTGACACATGGTAACAATTACATCATTTTGTAATTTATCGAGAGTATCAGGATGTATCACTTTGTTGCATATTTCATTGAAGAAGAAACAGAGTCTTGTGATTGCAAACCTTACATGCTTCGGCAATATAGATCGAATAGCCACAGGTAAAATTTGTTGCATTAAGGTGTGACAATCATGAGATTTGAGACCTATCAACTTCAGATCCTTCTTTGATACCAATCTACGAATATTAGAAGAGTATCTTTGTGGAACCTTAATATTATACAGGCACTCACAGAAAGTCTTTTTCTCCTTCTTGGACAAAGTGTAACAAGCTGGTGGTAAATATGTGCGTCGATCCCTGATCTCAACTGATAATTCTTTTCTTATACCCATTAATTCTAAATCTTTTCTAGACTTGATGCCGTCTTTAGTCTTTCCTGGTATGTTCAATAACGTACCGATGATGCTATCACAAACATTTTTTTCAACATGCATGACATCAATGCAATGTCTAATTGTCAAAAATCTCCAATAGGGAAGATCCCAGAATATTGACCTCTTCTTGTATAGAGATTTGTCATATGCGACACTTGAACTCTTTCCAAATTCATTAACAATATGTTTCACCCTATCATATACAACATTTCCTGGTATAGGTTTAGGAGCACTTCGTTCCTCAGTTGACCCATTAAAGGTTTTGCGTTGCCTTCGATAAGGATGCACTGGTGGGAGAAACCTCCGATGACCAAGATATACGATTTTACCACCATGTTTCAGTCGAATTGAATCAGTATTTTCCTCACAAACAGGACATGCTTTGTATCCTTTTATGCTATATCCAGACAAATTTCCATAAGCTGGGAAGTCATTAATCGTGCAAAACAACATAGCACGCAAAGTAAAGATCTCTTTACGTGAAGCATCATATGTCATAACACCTTCTTCCCATAATTTCGTTAGGTCATCAATTAGAGGTTGAAGGTAAACATCAATATCATTTCCAGGTTGCTTGGGTCCTGATATCAATATTGACAACATGACATACTTATTTTTCATACACAACCAAGGAGGAAGATTGTATATAACAATCATAACAGGCCACGTGCTATGTTGGCTGCTTAATGTACCATATGGATTCATTCCATCTGTACAGAGTCCAAGTCTTAAGTTCCTTGTTTCTTTGCCAAATTGAGGGTATAATAAATCAATTTTCTTCCATTGTGGTGAATCAGATGCATGTCGTAGGACGCCATCATCATTGACCTTTAACTCCCCATGCCAAGACAAATTTTGTGCATCTTCTGTATTAGCAAATAAGCGTTGAAATCGTGGTATTATTGGTAGATACCACATCACCTTGGCAGGAGAGCCATGTTTAGCCTTAGCTGAATTTGTAGTCTTGTACCTTGACGCACCACATTTTGGACAGTTTATCAAATCACTATAGTCCTTCTGAAATAACACACAATCATTTGGACATGCATGAATCTTCTTAGCCTCCATTCCCATTGGGCACATTATTTTCTTTGCTTGATATGTAGAAATTGGAAGCTCGTTGCCTTCAGGAAGAATTTCCTTTAACAAAGACAACAATGAAGTGAAACTCTTATCGCTCCACCGGTTTTGAGCTTTAAGAGTATATAATCGCATCACAGCACTCAACCTCGTGAACTTAGTACAACCCTTATATAATGGTTTTTCAGCATCATGGACAATGTTTGCAAATAAAGAAGGTGGATCAATGACATTGTCCTGACAGCTACGTAGCATCTCATCAACCATATCATCCTGAATCGGGTCATCCTGAATTGGTTCATCATTGTTAACATCATTATCTATATCTTCTATGTCACCACTATTAATATCGACATTTTCTGATCCATAATTAGGTTTCTCTCCATGCCAATACCATTCATTATAACCTTGTATGATCCCATTGCATATGACATGATTCTTAATTTCCTCAACAGTATCAACTTTCAAATTGTTACCACAATTTCTACATGGACAATAGAACCTATCTGTAGGTAGTTTCCTATTTTCCTCAGCAAATCTGATAAATTCATCAACACCTTTGGTAAACTCTGGACTGCAACGGTTCTTGATAGACATCCAACTTCGATCCATTTTCTAGATCACATTAAAAATAATTATCAAACTGGGCATTTAATATTGATACTATAAGTTGTAAGGTTTTTTGATAAGAAATTCATTACTTTTATAGTAAAGGGTACCACCTATCCCATTTTTGAATATTTAACCTCACTAGTAATTGTAAAATGTATCGTTTAGTTTTCAATAAAATTTCAGCAGCATTTCCCCTAAGTTCTCCAAGTACATCAATGTAAATGGCAAATACCACTCACATATGTACCCAGAGAACAAATGAAGAAATAATACTAAAATTTTATTCAAAACTAAACATACATTACACAGTTACATCCTAAGTGAGATTAAATATTCAAAAACAGTCCCATATCGGGGACTATCCAAAATTTACTCCTAATGAATAAATTTTGAACGGGTTTCTAATTTTATATATAAAAGTAATATTGTCATATTTATGCATCAATGGTCTCATTTATAAACCCTACAGTGTCAATCTGAAACTACACAATGTCTACCCTCATATTTTCTAGATTGTATACAATGATTACATATGTGATTGATAATAAAATAAAAGATTACATGTTTTTATTATCGGTTGGTTTACTAGTCCAATAAAATGAATTATGTGTTCTTGACAAATCAAGAGTACTTCCATAGATAAACATTCATATTTACTAAATTGAATAATCAATTAGGTGCTCTTGACAAATATAAACAGAAGGGAGTAAGTTAAACATCATGCATTTTCTTTCATAATAGATAACAGTAAATCAAAAGTGTGACAATTTCATACTCAAAATGGTCGTGATCCTTTATGACAGCCGTGGTGATAACATTTAAAAACTATTTTTTTGGCCAAAATGGCCATGGCACCAAGCATGGCCGTGCAAAGCACAGGTTGTGGCATCAAGCATGGTTGTGCAAAGCACACAGGCCGTGGCACCAAGCATGGTGGTTCACGACCAACATTAGGTCAAAATAAGAGGGAAAATGAACTTACCTAACTGTCGGTGAGACCCTTGGCGGCGGTGAAGGGCTGCGGCGGGGGCGTCCTCGCAAGGGTTGGCGGCAGTAACAACTTGGCGGCAACGGGCGGCACCTTGGCGGCAGCACGCGACACCTTGGCGGCAGCGGGGGCATTCTTGGAGGGCACCTTGGCGGCGGTGGGGTCTCGGCGGCGTCTTGAGTCCGAGCGGCGGGAGGCGAGGTGAAGCTTCGACCGGAGCGCCGGGCGGCGAGTTGAAGCTTTGAGCACCGGGCGGGCGGCGAGGTGATGGCTCCGGGAACGTCGGACGGCGAAGTAAGGGCTTCGAGCACCGGGAGCGAGGTAAGAGAGGACCGTCGGGTGGCGGGAGCGAGGTGAAAGTGTTTTCTAGCTGCGGGAAGTGAATTTGCTGCGGGAGGAGAGGGTTTTAGTTTTAATAGAAGCCCTACTTCTGCGGTCGGTTTTTTGGAAAACCGTCGCTAGAAGTGACTTCTGCGGTCGGTTTTTCCAAAAACTGTCGCTAGAAGTATGTACTTCTCGCGACGGTTTTTGGAAAAACCGACCGCAGAAGTCACTTCTAGCGACGGTTTTCCAAAAAACCGACCGCAGAAGTTCTCGCGACAGTTTTCTGGACGTTTATCCTTAACCGACCGCAGAGGTGCGAAAAGCGGTACCCGAACTAATTCTAGGGTCGTTTATTTAGAAAACCGACCCCATAGCTCAGCGCGCGAAGCCAGTAAAACCAATTTTCTCCGCGGGAAGTATTGTTGGGTCGGTTTTTTATTTTCGCGAGTCTTTTAGAGCGTCGTTTTTTTATTTTAACCGACCCAATAGCTATAAGCGGTACCCGGATTTTTTTCTAATGACTTTTTGCTTCGGTTTTAGCTTGTTAGGTCGGTTTTTCTAATATAAGTGACGCCAACGGAAGCGATGTTAGAGGCCAAAAATGTACTAGTGTAAAAATGTCATAAATGGTGTCACAAGAATATATTGATTTAACTTGAAGGGAAAAAGATAGGAATAGAGGATTCTTAAGACTCAAACACTCACAAATACAATGTTGAAGAAGCTAATTATCTAGTTTTCCCTTTGTTGCTTGTATGAAAGATCCACCATTTTCATCTTTGCAAGCATTAATAGTTGAATATGAAATTGCATTCTTCTTTTGGTATTGGTAGTTTCTTCCAAAGAATATGGGTATGGGGATGGTGTAGTGCCCCGTCTATGTTGAGATGACCATGTGAATTTTTCCCATATTCTCCTCCTTGTAGAAGTATTTCTTAGAGAATACCTATCTCTGATACCACTTGTTGGACCTATAGAATTAAGACTAGTGTGAAATGAAATAAAAATGCGTGCACCAATTTTGTATGAATTTCAAAATATCTTCCAAGATTGGCAAGGTAAGTACTAAAATGCAAGGGTGATAGAAACTACACCAAGCACAAGTGAAAATTATATTTATAGTGGTTCCATCTCTTAAGGATGTGTCCCCACTACTTAGTAAGTACTAAGTCAACCTCTAGGACCTACAAATCCTGAGTGACTCCTAATATTATATTGTAACAGTTACACCAAAACACCCTCTTTTCGTATCAAGAGTAATTATATTCCCTTTTCTGGGAAATGAAGCCAACAAACTTAATAGGACATGCCTATCCTTACCAAGTTCTTCTTCTCTTACCATCACATTCTCATGGGAAGATCTATAACTGCCAAAGAATGCCTTTTGTTGTTGTTGTTCGCCTTTCCTCCAACTCCTCTTAGCCATGAGACGGTTGCTTTTCCAAGGGTTGCCATCCTTTTCCAAGGTCCACCTTTCATTCCACTTCTCTAAGTGAAGAGAAAGAATCAATCATCAAGTTGATTGATAGACATTGGGAGGTAGACAACTTATGTCTCACTAGAGAACATGGTAGGTATAGCTCTCTTACATATATCTTATTCACTATTATAGATTGAGGAAAGTGATTACAATCATGAGAGTGGATAGGGCTCCTTGAGGACAAATCTTTCAACTATAGCATAGGTGCCTTATGTCTCTTGTTGGGTAACTTTCGTAGCTCCCACAGCGGTTCTATTTATAGAGAGAATGCCTCCTAGACTTTATATTCAATTAGGACAAATTCTAGACATTACTGGGAGTCTCCAATTGATTTGTTTTTACTTTATAAAATTCTATAATAGTTATATTGCACTTTGTAAAATGTATCTACTAGAATGATATCGTCTGAGATTTCATTTTGGAAGCTTGATCGACGAACTTGATATTATGCATTCATTGGGGATTGATTTTTGGGAAAAAAAATGACTTACCTATGAAGTGTGGTCAACTAAGTTTTGTGATAGTAGAAAGTCAGATGACATACCTACTACTTGGTTGACTTCTAAGTTTCTCGTCAACAAAAACATATCTAATGTGCATTTATGGAAACTTCAAGATCAATGTCATCATCAGAATTTTTCATAGGGGAGGCTCGACTGGTGGCACTTCTTATCATGATTTTTATAAAAATATCCAAGTTCAATAAGAATTTATTACTATTAAGTGAACTACACCTATGGATTCAGTTATAAGTCTTATACTCTTTACAAGTGATTTTCAATACCTATCAAAGGGGAAATCTATCTTTTCTTCAATCTTGATCTTTGTGCATGCATGACTTGAATTATCAAAACAAGGGTATGAAATTTTGTATATTTGAAGAGTGTCTATCTAATCTTAAATCAGTCAATTATAAGAATAAGAAGCACATAAGTTAAATGGTTTATTTATCATCAAAACATGGAATTAGGCGATCTATCCTCTGAAGTCAACACAAAAGGCCAACAATAACTTGTGTTAATTCTTTGTCTACATGTACCACTCTTGTGGTACATAAAACAAGTACTAAAACTCTAATTAAGATAAATCTCACACCTTAAAACACTAATAATTAGGATGAAGTGTCTAATAAACTCCCCACTACATGTAGTACACACTCGTTGCACATAGACACATAAACCAAGGCTCTCCACCAGTGAGAAGCCCTAGATTTGGTGGCACAATGTAAGAGTTGATACGGGAGTCTACTACTCCATTAAGGACTCTCCATATTGATATGTTATACTACATACCATCAGAAGATGATACAACCCATATGTTGGTCTAGGATGGGTAAGGGTTCAAACAGAATACAAGTTCCATTACATCCTCTTCCCATGGAATTATGCAAGCTATGTTTTTCTAGGATGAGGATGGAAATAGATTATGGAAAACATATAACTCAAACCTTCCTAAGAGACCCTTGAGAGTGAATTAGCTATACAAATTGGTGGTTGATGAAGATATTAACTTCATGGAACCCGATGAAATTTTCAATAATGATTCTTACATTGTTGCTCTAGATTGTTACATGGGAAGCATTCCTAGTGAAACAACTAATCGTCAAGGTTTCATATTCTTCCTATAGAGTAACACCATGCTTCCATTCTACCTTAAAACCTTCATGCATGATACCATCTTGGATTTGGCAAAAAAAGATCACATCAAAATTTAATCCACCTCCACTAAAGTTAATATGGTTACCGATGTCGCATACTCTACCATCCCAAGCAATAAAAAAAGTTGTTACTACCAAAGTTCTCACTCCACTCAAGAAATAGTTGTAACAAAAAAATGAACTTCATATGACACATTTTAAATTTCCTTCAATTTTAACATACGAACCTTGGTACTTTATAACCCATCTTTTGAGAAATATTGGACAAAATTTTCTCATGTTAGCACATCACTCAACTAGCTTTTTATGTAAAGTATATAAGGGCATAAGCACTATCGTTGATATATCATAAAAAATGCCTTAACTACCATGGACTAGATGATTTGCAATGATGTGTTTGTTTGACCTAAAGAAACACCAAATACCAACTATCTATGATCCTACATATCAAATACATCTATCACTGAAATTCTTTCTAAAATAACAATACAAGGCATTGCTTCCACTATCCATTAAAGTAGGTACAATCACATTGTACATCTGGCATAGTACTATTACAAAAAAAATTAGTTAACTATGATAGAGATCATGCAGTCCCATTGCTTGTCTTTGTTCCCATCAACTATTATATGCATGCATTTCAAATAGAAAATTGGGTCACATTGTCACGCCTTGCGCCTTTAGTGTGGGATTCCATATGGAATATCTTGTATATTAGATACTATAACCATATATTAAAGGTGGTTCTCATGAACAAATTCACTTCCACCCAGCCTCACAAACTACTTATTATTGAGTAGGAACATCAGTCACCCTAATCCCCATTAGTTTGTGTCCACTATAATCCATTGACTATCATTGAGAACACTTCCTTAGACAACACCATGGAAGAGCTCAAGATCAATGTTCCAATCACATCTATGAAAATTACTACTGTTGCAACACCCATTATGTCTACATTACTTTCCTAATATGTTTTAAGGACAAACAAGCCAATACAATGGATCTCCTAATGTGTATGTATTCTTATTATGAGAGTACCTACAATAAGAATAAAGTTAAACAAATGAAGATTAATTATGAAAACCTCAACCAAATTAACACAATACACCACCTCCTTAGTCACACTACCATAGTTACCACTAATATATGGTTTAGCGAATGTCAAATAATAATATAGACTTGGGATATAGGTTCCCTTATAGCTCATGAAGGAAGCACGGACTACATGGATATCATGGGGTTGCCTCCTCATCTTTGGGATATTGAGGTACGTTTTATATAGGTTCTCAAGTAGGGGTTGAGTCGAGCTATAAAACTTAAACAAAATTTATTAGGCCTTCAAAAACTTATCTAAGACAAATATTATAAGTAATAAAGTAAGGGAGAGAGACAATAACAAAGACCAACTTAAGGAAAGCATGTAGAGTGGATCTCTCTCAAAAGTACACATATCCACTATCTAGAGAGATGAACATCTAGGATTTGCAACATTGGATGTGATCTTATATTCCAACAATATATCACACCGACTTCCCTTTTTAGATCAATGGCTAAGAAGCTTCCTTTTATATGAAAGGGAACATAAACCTTACAGTGAGCTTCACCTATCTTACCTTGGGACAACTTTCCTTTACCTTAACCTTCCTTTTCTAAGGGATAACTTGAAGCCATCACCATTTAGATAGATATTGGATGATGGATTGGGAGCTTCACGTCTAACATGTAGGATTAGATCTCATAAAAGATTCATAATTCACTCTAATTATTGTAGAAAATGAACAAGATTAGGAAGATATTAGGATCTGAGAGGCAAAAATAATTCAATTATATCATAGGATCATGATTGGTAACATTTGTATGAAGCCCAACATGTCCTATTTATAGACGAGGGTGCCTAGTATCTAAGATAGATAGTTGAACAATTATTGCCTTTTTAGCAGAATAATGGGATTTCTCAACAAATACATATCCACTCTTTACCCCCCCTAATATGTTTATATTGTATTCTATCAAAAGCAAAAAAATATAGTATTATTGTTTCTTTTGAGTACCACAGGTCACCTTATAGCACTAGTAGATAGAAATCCCCAAGGCAAAGTAGTCAAGTTTTGCATCCAAATTAGTTGATAGAATTCTAGATAAATAAATAATCGACAAATAACATATTACCGGACTAGTAGAATGTGTGCTATCAAGAACTAAACATGACCACTCAATTGAAGATGATAATCTTAGTGCAACACCTCCTACCAATAAATTTATGAACAAGTTGGTATCTACTCCTACCATATCTATAGATCCATCAAAAAAATATGTCTCTTGTCTGACTTGTACTGATTTTATGAATTTAACAAAAAAAATCAGATCATTCTTCATTGACCATAATGAATCTAGTGAGGCTCTTGTGCAACTAGAGAATAGTTTTATATGGTTTAATCATCATCATGAATCGACATACAATATTCACATGAACTCATTACATAAATAATCTCCTCATGTTGTTCTTGATGTGATGATACCCATTTTGATTATCAACTATTTACCTAATGGTTATTGCATCATGAAACGATTGGTTGCACATTATTGACATGATATACAAAATTTGATTAGAACTAACAGCATAGATGTTTCACTATCTATGAAAAAAGCTAACTTGACAAATATGAAACTATGTTACATGGGGTGAAATAAGATTACATAAAGGATGCAAACGCAATTAACATGATTTAGTGGTGATTTTCTTATTTATCAGACCAAAACCAATAACACAAATTTCTCTACTTATGTCATCATATACTTTGTTACTATTGACCTTCAATCAAACATAGAAAACATTATTTGGTTCTTCACATGTAGATATGAATAGTTTTATATGGTTTAATCATCATCATGAATCGACATACAATATTCACATGAACTCATTACATAAATAATCTCCTCATGTTGTTCTTGATGTGATGATACCCATTTTGATTATCAACTGTTTACCTAATGGTTATTGCATCATGAAACGATTGGTTGCACATTATTGACATGATATACAAAATTTGATTAGAACTAACAGCATAGATGTTTCACTATCTATGAAAAAAGCTAACTTGACAAATATGAAACTATGTTACATGGGGTGAAATAAGATTACATAAAGGATGCAAACGCAATTAACATGATTTAGTGGTGATTTTCTTATTTATCAGACCAAAACCAATAACACAAATTTCTCTACTTATGTCATCATATACTTTGTTACTATTGACCTTCAATCAAACATAGAAAACATTATTTGGTTCTTCACATGTAGATATGAGGAACACAGTAGCAAAAGACATTTCTACTTATGTGATCTCTTGACCCTTGCTCAAAAGTAAAGCCATATTCCATGATAATTTCAAGTGTACTAGGATTAGTTTGGACAGACCATACAACTCTAGTAAATAAACCCATCACTAATATCATATGTGATATATACAACCAAGATGACTAATTTCCATGTCAGAAAAAAGCACAACCTTCACATGGACTAGACACAACTGGTTGGGAAATCATTATGTGTTTCCTTATCTTGGACTCATGGGAGGATATGTATCTTCTATCCTATTCTCTTATAGGTCAGCATATTATCTCATATCACATTCTAGTTAAATACATCACAAGATGTAACCTTAGGGGATCTAAATTTTTACAGTTCGGACACTTATATGCTATCACCTAAACATTTGATGATCTTATTTTCAACTTTTGGTATCTAATAATAACATCAACCCCAGGATTAATATAGGCAACAAAATAAATATAATCAGCAATTTTCTCATACCATGGAATAAAAACACTTACTGTAATCTATATAAAATTACCACATACAATGATGAATTACTCAATTTTTAAGACTTTTTAATACCCATGTAACTTTGTTATGGTAAAAAATAATTAAATGCACCAACAACTTCACGACTGAGACATTGTTAAAACACATATGAAATTATAAATTGATTATAAAGGGGGTCTCAGTACTAAATGCTACCACAAAATATGAAGTTTTCATAGAAGAAGCACAAATGAAAAAACTTGTTGTGCATGTATTTGATTATTACAAATGTATTTAATTTTTTTTCACACCTTTCAAAGCTATAACTAACCAAATGGGACCTTTTTGTAAAAATAATCACTCATCCCCAGTTTGTTACAACTCCTTTCTAGATGGACAAAATCAAGACCATTATGTTTAATTTGGGTTTGGATAAATTTCCTAGCCATAATGGATTTGATCTATCTTTCTTCAATAAACATTAGGGTTTGAATTAAACTTCTTATATCATCAATTTTAAGAAATAAAGAAAAAGAGTTTTTTTTCATGGAAATAAAATTCCCTTAGCCAGGGGAGGGGGGATGTCATCTCACCCTTCCAAATCTTTATCTTACATGCTGACCTCCTATTCTATCATATGCATATCTTTTTTCATCACTGTGAAATTACAACTTGAAAAGCTCTAGCACAATATTCCATGCAGACACACCAAGATAGAAGTAAACATCACATGGTTAACTAGAAGACTTTGTTTAGACCAACAAAGCGTGGTGGTCAGAGAAATACCAACTTGTTCCTTCACTATATGTTAAATAAGGTCACATCCTCACTTCACTACACAAAAATCAGGTTTATATCTGCATTTTGAATTATGTGTCTTAAATGTAACATTTGAATTCGATATTTGTTGATGTCTTTCCTAAAATAGGTGTCATCTAATGTCGATGTGGATTTCACTTAAGTGAATCATGTGATCTGAGGGTGGTTTTTTCTCTTATAACGATTGCATTGTGTACCCCATATATCCCCACACAAAGTTTCTCTTCTATCCCTTCTTGCCTTTATAATATTATTCTACAAAACCTTTGATGAAGAAGGTGATGAAACCAAGTAGCTTATATAGTCCTACATAGTATAAATGCCATTCACCACTATGCCAAGCATCACCATATCACCAATATGCTTTAGATGCAACCATTTGAAGCTACAACCACCATCTATTCTAGTAAAAGTAGTCAATTTTGCTAATAGTAGTAGCCATCATAGCAGTTCCTACCTCACCAAGTAGATAAAAACCTAAAGATCACACATACAACAACCAACTCACTTTGCTTTACAAGATGAAAGATCTTAATCTTTCTCTACTTCCTCCTCTCCTCATCTTCATCCATACTACAAAGAAGAACAACCTCATTTGAATTTCAAAATTCCCATCCATGTAACTACCAACAACAAGCCCAACTCCAACAAGTTCCCTTCCATCACCAATCTCTTAAAAAAGTTCTATAATTCCATTACCTTGTGTCAATTTCACTTTCACCATCACCCTTTTCTATTTACCAACATATAATATGATGAATGCAAGTGGGAGAACTCATATTGTTTTACTTTCATATTTCCTCCTAAAAGACTAACATCAAAGCAGGAGTCACATCATCCAGAAAAATGCATTGCATCCTACTATGATCTTTAGACAAGTAACACATGTTCTGAATAAGAAAGTTTTCTACCTCATTTGTGTTCTTTGTTATACTTGTTAAGTATTATCTTTTAATAGTCAATACTTTTTTTCAAGCATTAAATGTTACTACCAATCACTATTTCTATTGATATTTATAGAATATATATTGAATTATATGTGATTCTTCTTTTGATATTCATTGTATTTATTTAGATATTTACTTTTAGAAGTAGGGGTTTCATGTAATTGGCACATTCCATATCATAGAAAATAAGAAGGTATGTGAAAACCCTAGTTTGGGTTGTTAGGTATAAAAGTATGTGAAACACCCTAGGTAGTGTTTTTAGGGTCTCATGGATTATTCAACATGACTATTACCAATACCAAATAGTCATACAAAATTTCTCTACAAAATAACAAGAATTGGAGAAAAATATAGCCTAAACAAATGAAAGTAAATAAATTTAGAAACAATCATATAAATTAGGTTATTTCAATATTTAACATGTCATTTGTTGTCGATATACCATACATATATCATAAACATACGAATGCCTTTTTAGTGCATAAACTTTCAAAACACAACTTGGATAAGGATCCTTTTCTTGCACTACTATAGGATTATGGAGATATCCAACCATGATACGCAAATTAAACCAAACAAAGTGAATGACATTTTTTGTCATAGACATAATGTGTGTGTCATTTGTTCACTTTCGATGTCATGACATGGTTATCATATGAGAATATTGTGTCTTCATTCAGCCCCTAGTACCCGTTTGTCATCTACTACATGTTAGAAAATATGAAGAAAACTCTTTTTTTTTTTGGAAAATCTAGGTAAATATATTCCAAACCCAAAGAATTGGGGCAAAGTTACAAAGTGCAACCAACGTGCAATTTACAGAGAATTAAATGAAAACCTTTAGCTAATAAAGGAAACAAGCTAGACAACTAGCATAGATTCCAATTTCTAATCATGTTGGAAGGAATGTTGGTTGTCTTAGACTTATACAGATTATAAAGTGTCTTGATGTTTGCTTAAATGGTAGTGAAGAGGTCCACATAGCCCACCTCCTTACCCACATGTCTTTTGTTGTTATGTTCAGACCAAAGGGTATGAACACCTGCACTGAGAACCCAAAGTTTCAAGATGGCTTGAGATTTCCTAACCCTACCAATATCGCGTAGACATTGGACTAATGAATATAAGCATCTGAAGTTTAGGTTGAGTTGAGATCGTTCCCAAAGATATCTCCAGACAGAGCAGCTACTAAAAAGGTGTTCTACTGTTTCATTATCATTTTTACGTAGGTAGCATCGGGTGTCCACACTAGGAGACCATGTATTGATTTTCTCCATGGTAGGTAGAATAGATTTGATCACTCTATATGTAACTAGGTTCCACTTTGGCTGGTGACGAGGGAGCCATAGGTTCCTGAAAGCAACATCTTCATTTTGTTTTTGCCTACAAAGGTCCCATAGGCCCAAATCATCAAGGTTTATGAAGTTAGGTCATACACCATTCGTTCTCCTCCAAGATATTGAGTAGCCTTTGATATACCTGGGAGTGATACTAAGGGCAGAACTATATCTTAACCTCATCCAAGAGCTCTAGACAGACTCACCAAAGAGCATCTTTCTGACTCTTCTCATGGTGTGATAATCAGTTAGATTAGTCAACAGCTTCAGGTCAAGGCCACCTTCAGGTTTAGGAAAAGCAAGATGCAACCAGCTGGATGAATGAACCGAGTTGCACCAAAGGAAATCATTGAGCATGATTAATGTGCAATGTAGGACAGAGTGTGGAACCTTGCCTTGTCATAGTTTATCAGTCCCATAGCACAATGCTTGATGAGGATGATTCTACCTGCCATGGAAATTTTTGACTCGTCATGTCCTTGAGTTTGTCTAGACATTCATGAAAATGTCTATGCATGAGATTGCCCCCTGCCATGGGGAATCCCAGATATTTGGTTGGCTAATGACCACGTTGGAAGCCCAAAGTATTCACCATATTAGATTTATGCTTGCATGATTTGGATAGGTAGATGTGTGTCTTGTTAGGGTTGTATTACATTCCTGACATCCTGTCGACAGAAAGAAGGAGGTTTTTTAAGTTACTAAGGTTGTTCTTCCTACCTTCAACAAAGATGAGCACATCGTCAGCAAATAAAAGGCATGATAGGAATTTAGTTCACCTTATCGAGTAGGAATTGATTTGCCTTGAACATATAGACTTGTCAATCATCCTACTGAGACCATCCATGGCAATGACAAAGAGAAATGGTGATAAAGGATCACCCTGACACAAGTCATTTGCATTCTTGAAGAACCCAACAACATTCCCATTGAGCAGAAGCTAGAAAGAAGGCATAGTGACACATTGTTTTACCAGACGTATCCATGTGTCGCAGAAACCCATACCCTCAAACATCACCAAAGATAATTCCATCCAAATGAGTGGAAGGCTTTGGTAATGTCAAGCTTTACACAGGCAGATGCAAAGTTGTTTTAAGAGTTGAAATTTAAGGTGAATTCAACAGCTAATAGTGAGCAATCCTCAATACTTCTACCATGTACGATGGCACCATGGTTGATGGAGATGAGCTTGGGCATGATAGTAGCCAGCCTTCTTGTCATAATTTTAGTAATGACTTTACAGAGCATTGAGAAATAAGAAATAGGGTGATTGTTCGTAGGAGTAGAGACAATATCCTTCTTTGGAATAAGAGCTAGAAAGACATGGTTGATTTTCCTGACCATGTTGCCACCTGCAAAAAACCAAGAAATTGCATGCAATAGATCATCTATAATTAACTCCCAATTGCTTCTATTGAAGAATCCATTGAAGCCATCTGGACCGGGGCTTTTATTCGGCCCTATGCTCCAAACATCATCTTTAAGTTCATGCATATCAAGATTCCTACAAAGGTAATCATTATCTTCATTAGTCACTTGTTGGAGCCAATCAAGGTCAAGATTATTGGTTTTGCAATCATCTTGATTCTGGTTGTACAAGCCTTTAAAGAAACTGCTTGATACTTGTGCGATATTGTCTTCATCAACCAAGTTGTTGTTGTTGGTGTCAAAAAACTCAGTAATGGAGTTAATAGCATCTCATATTTTGACAGTAGAATGATATAATTTAGTATTGTGATCCCCAATGGAGATCCAACCCATCTTACTACATTTCCAGTAATACTGCTCTTTGGCTTTAGATAGAATGGAAATGCGATAATATGTGACATTTTCTGCTTGTATGATGTAAGGAACCTGACCTTCGTTTAGGGTTTACCCTGTTTGCTTTACTTAACCCTGATTCTTAGTTTCTTGCTAATCACATTTGGTGGTGATTAGGGTTTGGTTGTGCTTTGTTGAGAGTCAGAGGGGCTACTTGCAAATAACCCAAGTCTAGGGTTTGTGGGCAAGTTTGCCACCTTGTGAGGTATTCCTCTCTCTCTTTGCTTCCTCTAGTGTAGAGAGGAAGGCTTGAGCCCGTTTCTTGGAGTTCCTTTGGGCTTGGTTGAGTTTGTTGGGCCTTGTGATGCCTTGCTTTTGCTTCCTTTGGGCCTTGTGTCGAGCAAGAAGAGCTTGTGTCGCCCAGGGTTGTGTCGCCCATGCTGGAGGTGTATCGCCCAAGTGTGTCGCCCATGACCTTTGACCAAGCTTTGACCTTGTTTGTGTCACCACTAGTGGACACTTGGTGCTTGACACTTGCATGTGGCAATAGCCCTGGACATGTGTTTAGGTCTTGCTAGAGTAGTGGCTCGTGCACTAGGACAAGTGTCCCTAGGTGGGTGACACCTTGCTTGGCCTTGCTTTGTTTTCTCCACCAACCCCATCTATATATGTGTTCTTTTCCTATTGCTAGGGATCCTTTTAGTCTCTTGGTTTCTCCTCTACCTTAGTGCACAATACCCTTCTCCCTTGCAAGCTTGGTGGATGACATCCTTGGAGGAGCTAGCTTGGTGGCCGATCCTGCCTTGGAGCTTTCTTCTTCCTTGGAGCTTGGAGCTTGCTTAAGGCGGGTTGCATAAATCCTAACCCTAACTATTCTACCTCCCTTCATGTTCTTATATGTTGCTAGCTTTGTTTTCTTGCTTAGTCTTCATGTTGGCCGAACCTATATCCTAGGGTTTCTTAGTGAGCAACACTCTCTTCTCTCTTAGGTCTTGAGGAGTGAGCTTGAGCTCTAGTAGCTTAAGCAACACCCTCCTCTCACCATGGATTTGAAGGGTGAGCTTGATGGTAGTTGTGGACCTCAATTAGGGTTGTCCCTTGTGTTGCCCGATGGATGTTAAGAGATGTGCAAAACCCCTCTCTCATTTAAGTTGAGAGGTGAGCCATCTTCTTGACTCTTTAGGGTTTGATGCCCTTGTGCTTGAGGTTAGTGACGAGCTGTATCTTGGTCATTAAAATCCTGGGGAGGTGCTGCCCAATAGACCTCTTGACCTAGATGCTTTGGACGATAGGTGGTGGTAGTTGTGATGGACGATACCCCACTTTATCTTGAGTCTTGGACGACACATGATGGGTGTTGTGTTGGGTGTCACATGCCTAGTTCCTGCCTTGTGTGACGGGCGTCACACCATGCTAAGATGACCTGCCTGATACACCTTGGTTAGATGTTTGCCTTGTGCTGCTATACCTTGGTCGATGGAGCGTTGGGGTCTAGCTCTGTGATGGGTGTCACACCTTCGGCGTTGCCCTATGTGATAACATATAGAGCATGGTTATGTCGGTTATACGTCAGGCTGAGTTGCACCTTGGCATTATGCTTTGTTTGATGGTGTTGCCCGATATCCTCTCCCTAGTTTTTACCTTGTAGTGTCGGGCATCCCCCTAGAATGAGTTCCCTGCCCGAAAGAGCGTCACCTGGTACCCTTGGTCATTGCACGTTATGACTCACAAGGCCTTGCTGCACGATATACGACTAGTACTGCACAACACAGTGTTGCACGTCACCTAGTAGGCTTGACTGTCACATGTTGACCGATATGGTTGGACGACAGAGGGAGACCTGCCCGATACCACTTATGGTGAGGGTAGTGGGGGCAATAGTGAGAGTCTTGTTCCTCATTTGAAACCCGATATGTTGGATTCTATCATGATTGGTTTATTATGGAAGCTATTGATATGCTTGAGATAGTAGATCACCTTCATGTATTCTAATACAACATTTCATGTGCATATGATCATGTATAATGATAAGGAAATGATAAGCATGTAGAATTCCTTGCTTAATAATGTAACCAATGCTTATGATCACAAGTTGAGGCATGGTTGACAAAGCATATAATTATCAATGTCACCCTATTTCGATAGCATGGTCTTTCTATTTATTGTTGTTACTAACCATGCAGGTGATGCATAGCCAATTAAAAAGGGCTATGAGGTATATGTATATGTTGAGTAACTCTGCTGTGATTGTTACTCTAGATGTTGAAATAATCTGTATAATGTACATGACTAAAGTACTGGGGATTGCTATCCCATGATGATGTTGAAGCCTTAAGAGGCAGTGGCACTATGTGATAAGGGATTGAGATCCCATGGTATGTGATGATCCTTGAGATGGATCTGGATGATTGGCAAGAGGCCAAGTGATAACATGTACTGTAGGATCCTTGTGATGGATCACGATAATGTGATAAAGACATAATGTTGACTTTTATGTTGTTTATTTCCTGTTATAGTTTACATGTTATATAACTTGGTTGAATCTTGCAATCCATATAAAAGACACTAATTAATCACAGTGAAATATATCATGTAGTTTCCCTGGCCATAGATCCATCATCGTCAGGAGTTGGTGATGGTGAAACGGATTCTCTTACAGGTTAACCCGGAGTGCATATTGTTGAATATGTGAGGTTTCTCCTAGCCTAAAATAGTGAGGATTCGAGTGCAGCTTTGGTTGCAGACTCGGGGTATGTGAAGAGCATGGTGAACAGGCTCATGGCTCAGGATATGTGATATGTGGAGCATGAATGTGTTCATGGCTCAGAGCATGGTGAACAGGCCTGTGGCTCAGATATACTAGCATCGTGACCTATATCAAGGAGGGCTAGAGGATGGGTAGCCTATGGAGCTGACCCTGTAGCTGAGGCCACTTAAGCATGAGACTGCGGTCCTGCTTGTGTTGTACTCGTGTACTGACCACGAGGTGGGAGGTCGTGGAGTCCGGCTCTTCCATTGACCTTGTATGGCACCGGTTATGGGCTTCGCAGCCGAAGGTTGGATTTTAATGGTACGGTTCACTTCCTCAAGGCATAAAAATATGTAATCCAGCCGCATAGTATTTATTGCTTAAGGCAAAACACGGAACATTGGTTGAGGCCTTGCTTGTGCAGTTACCCTTATTATACTTACAGTTACTTATACATTCCGCATGTTGTGTGATAAGATCTTATGAACCTTATCTTGTCAATCATGTTCCATAAAGAAATAAGTGGTGATATGTCTTATGAACATCCTGGTAAGCATGATGGTACGAATAGTTGTGTTATATAAACCATTATTATTATACGTTATACTATTTATCTTCTGTTGTTGCTTTATCCTTCTAGTTTTATAGTTTCGGCAGGGAGTTATGTTTCTCACTGGGACAATGTTCGATTGTCTCACCCCGCTGGTTTTTAGGTGTTCGAGCTAGACGTAGTGGTGGTCGCGGAGTTGCGGCCGAGCAGCAAGATGAGCAGTAGAAGGCAAGCGATGGATATGTTGTTGTTTTGGTTGTTTTGTAGTAGAGTCTAGAGTCATCCCTGTACTCTCAGGTCCTTGGGAGTGTTTTGACGTTGTTTCACGATGTATGGCTGTTGATGTTTTGTATATCCTGCTGCTGGCCGGATGTGGGCCTTTATGTATAGATATAACAGGTGATGAACTCACGTGATGGTTAGACAGCTGTTCCTTTAAGTTGTGGACATGTATCAGATCTTGTATATGTTTATGTAACATGTTTTCATATAGGGTGAGGACCTATATGTAATAGTTTCACAGTTTATCCATTTTCCACAATCGGTTTTAATTAACCCGTGTTTTAGTAATCTATGGTTATGGTGTTTTCTGCACGTTTTCACGTAACACCTCTCTGTCTATGTGATAGTGGGATGTGTTGCCATAAGTTTTGGTAACAGAGCTCTAGGTTTGCTGAGTTTACAGGGATTTAGGACTAGGTTGAGTCTATTTTTGTGAGTTTTCTAGATTTTCTTACGATCGTCTTCTACCCACAGCAGAAGAGAAGCCAAGATGTCTGGAAACCATGAAGAACCTGCTCCTGAGTTTAGTGATGTTGCATCAGTTGATGGAGTTGAGGGTCAGGCACATGAAGATCGGGTGCCTGAGGTCCCCGAACCTAACCCAGCCATTCTTGAACATCCTGCCTATTAACAGCTTATGGGGCAGATGATGGAAACGATGAACCTCATGGTTGAAAGATTGCCAGTGCCTTCGCCGAGAGCATAGGCTCCCCATGGTGAAATATCAGGTATTGGGAAGACCTTTGAGCGGCTTCGCCGAGTCGGAGCTTTAGATTATGCTGGAATGACTGATCCAGCGGATGCAGATCTGTGACTGACAAGTCTTCAGAAGGCTTTCCGGATCCTCGACATCCCCGAAGCAGACAAAGTAAAGCACGCTGTCTACCTTCTGAAGGGTAGTGTTGGTCACTGGAGGACCATCGAGGAAGAGAAGCGGCCTGGTGAGGTGATCTGTTGGGAAGTTTTTTGGCACGAGTTCGTCAGTAGATACTTCCCAAAGACGTATCTAGATGAGAAGATCAGTCAGTTTGAGCGTCTGCGACAAGGAACGATGAACATCACCGAGTATGAGGCCAAGTTCATGGATCTGTTGAGGTTTTGTCCTCATATGGTAGCGACAGATGAGGAGCGGATCAGATGTTTTGAGAAGGGTCTGAGTTCTAAGTTGACAACACCTGTTTCTATGTTGGAGAACCGTGAGCGGTTTGCTACATTTGTGGAAATTGTCCGGAGGATCAAATGATCAGTAAGGGAGAAAATAGAATCCATGTCTAAGAAGAGGCCTTCTCAGTTCTAGGGACAAAGGTTTGGTGGCTTCAAGAAGCCAAGGTTTTCAACAGCTTTTGTGAGGAGAGGTTCCAGTGTACCTTCACAGTGGTCTTCGAGTAAAGGAAAAGGTTATGTTGCTTCGCCATCTAAGTCACATAGTAGAGCTTCAGTGGCAGTAACAGGGCCATCTAGGCCACAGTTTGAAGAAAGGGAATGCTATCTTTGTGGTCAGACCGGGCATCTCAAGTTATATTGCCCGAACAGAGATGTTGAAGTGACACAGCAGCTGAGGCAAAATATACAAGGGTCAGATCGGCAACAGCCCAGTGGTAGCAGAGGACGATGATGCGGTCAAGCTTCGCAAGCTGGATCGTCTGCTCAAGGGAGCAGAGGATGTGGACAGCAAGCAACATCTCGATTCTACGCTATGAATCAGCCGGAGGCGATAGTCAACCCGCGAGTGGTGACAGGTCAGATGGAGTTATTTCATTCTGATATGTCTTCTCCTTGCTTTATATTTTTTCTGGTTGACCCGGGTGCTACACACTCTTTTATCGCCTATAGTATGCTTGAAAACTATCGTTTACATGTTAGTTGTAAGAAGGATAGCTTGTTGTTAGAAACCCCTCTTGATGGTTCCTCGATGCTTCGGGAAGAGTGTCCATCTTGTGTCTTGTTTTTCTGGGGACACAGCATCCAAGTGGATCTTATACCACTTTATATGCATGGTTTTGATGTTATCCTTGGGATGGATACCTTAGAGAAGTATAAGGTTGTTTTGGACGGTGGTTCCAAGCAGGCTGTGTTTGATGATGGTGGAAAGGGGTGGATCTTCCAGGGAGATAGGAAGATTCTTCCGACATGTTTGGTATCATCCATGGTGGCAGAGAAGTTGCTACGTCAAGGATGTGAGGCATTTCTAGCTCATGTTGTGGATACCGTTGTGGCTACCAAGGTGAAAGGTCCTAGTCTTGAGGAGGTGTTAGTTGTCCGAGAGTTTGCCGATGTGTTTCCCG
Source organism: Alisma plantago-aquatica (assembly GCA_963693085.1). Classification (NCBI taxonomy): domain Eukaryota; kingdom Viridiplantae; phylum Streptophyta; class Magnoliopsida; order Alismatales; family Alismataceae; genus Alisma; species Alisma plantago-aquatica. The sequence continues at coordinate 224,542,178 of OY856409.1, forward strand.
ATGAGTTTCCTGGTGTTCCTCCACCCTGAGAGATTGATTTTGAGATCAATCTGGTACCAGGAACCCAGCCAGTTGCACATACACCGTATAGGATGGCTCTAGTAGAAATGGCAGATCTAAAGAAGCAGTTGCAAGAGTTGTTGGAGAAAGGTTTCATCTGACTGAGTACGTCACCTTGGGGTGCTCCAGTGTTGTTCGTCAAGAAAAAGGAGGGATCGATGCGGTTGTGTATAGACTACCGACAGTTGAATAAGGTCACGATCAAGAACAAGTACCTATTGCCGAGGATAGATGATCTGTTCGATCAGTTGCGTGGTGCTACAGTGTTTTCGAAGATCGATCTAAGGTCCGGTTACCATTAGTTGAGGATTAAGGCGGATGTCATACCAAAGTCAGCTTTCAGAATGAGGTATGGTCACTTCGAGTTCGTGGTTATGTCGTTTGGGCTAACCAATGCACCTGCTGCTTTCATGGACCTGATGAACAGAGTGTTCCGTCCATTCTTAGATCATTTTGTCGTAGTCTTTATAGATGACATTTTAATCTATAGCCGGGACAAGCAAGAGCATGAGCGACATCTTCATCTAGCGTTGACTCTTCTTCGCCAACATCAGTTGTATGCCAAGTTCAGTAAGTGTGAATTCTAGTTGGAAGAAGTGACTTTCTTAGGTCATGTGATATCTACAGAAGGAGTCAAAGTAGACCCGAGAAAGGTGGAGTCCATTGCAGAATGGGAACAGCCAAAGACGCCGACTGAAGTTCATAGTTTCCTGGGTTTAGCAGGTTACTACCGGAAGTTTATCAAGGACTTCAGTCTGACTGCGTTGCCGATGACGAAGTTGACTAGAAAGGATGTACCTTTTGTTTTGAATGATCTTTTCCAGCAAGCCTTCCAAAACCTAAAGGAGAAACTGATCAGTGCTCCAGTGTTAATCCTGCCAGAGCCTGAGAAGGGCTATGTTGTTTTCTGTGATGCTTCCAAGAAAGGTTTAGGTTGTGTGCTAATGCAGGAAGATCATGTGGTTTCTTTTGCTTCGCGACAGCTTAAGAAACACGAGGAGAACTATCCTACTCATGACTTGGAATTTGCAGCAGTAGTTCATGTGTTAAAGATTTGGAGACACTATCTGTACGGAGAGGTGTGTCAGATCTTTACGGATCATAAGAATCTGAAGTACATCTTTTCACAGCATGAGTTGAACATGCGATAGCGTCGATGGATGGAGTTGATCAATGATTACAACTGCACCATCGAGTATCATCCTGGTAAAGTGAATGTAGTAGCTGATGCGCTTAGCCGAAAGTCTTCTTCTCTTTCTTCAAAGAAGGCACAGTTGATTTCCCTGGTATGAAATAGATGGGATATGTTTGTTTTTTTGCGACAGATGAATGTACAGATGGAAGTTTCTTCGTTAGCTGGACTTTTAGCACAAATGCAAGTCAAGCCTACACTGGGACAGCAAATCAAAGATGCACAGCAATCAGACGATGCGGTACAGTTGATCAGATCAGAGTTCGACAGTGAAAAGCGTGATGGGTTCCATGAGTCCAAGGATGGGCTAGTTTGCTATCGTGATAGGATGGTAGTTCCATTGTTGATGATTTGAGGAAGTTAGTGCTCGAGGAAGCACACATGTTGATGTATGCAATGCATCCAGGTGTCACCAAGATGTATCATAGTCTGAAGGACTTGTATTGGTGGCCCGGATTGAAGAAAGATGTGGCTGAGTTCATGGCTAGATGTGTGTTATGTCAGCAAGTGAAAGTTGAACATCAGAAGCTGGCAGGTACGTTACAACCCCTGCCGATACTGCAGTGGAAATGGGATCATATAACCATGGATTTTGTAGTTGGTCTGCCCAGGACAACTAGGAATCATGATTCCATTTGGGTAGTAGTGGACAGATTGACAAAGTCTGCTCATTTCCTACCAGTAAATACAACGTATACAGCCGAGAAGCTCTCTCAAGTATATGTGGATGAGATAGTACGTTTGCATGGTGTGCCAGCAATGATAGTTTCTGACAGAGGTCCTCAGTTCATGAGTCATTTCTAGGAACAGTTGCACAAAGCGTTGGGAACGCAGTTGAGGTTTAGTACCGCCTTTCACCCGCAAACAGATGGACAGTCTTAGAGGACTATTCATACTTTGGAAGATATCCTCTGAGCTTGTGTTTTGTAGTTCCTAGGCAGTTGGGATGTGCATCTCAGTTTGATAGAGTTTGCCTACAACAACAGTTATCAGCGGAGCATTGACATGGCTCCTTATGAGGCTTTGTATGGAAGGAAGTGTAGATCTCCTTTGTGTTGGTATGAGTCTGGTGAGTATAAGCTTTTGGGTCCTGAGTTAGTGCAGTAGACAACAAAAAAGATCAAAGTAATACAACAACAGTTGAAAGTGGCACAGGACAGGCAGAAGTCTTATGCTGACAATCGTCGATGAACTTTGGAGTTCTAGGTAGGAGACAAAGTGTATCTTACAGTCTCGTCGTGGAAAGGTGTGCTAAGGTTTGGTCGAAAGGGTAAGCTAGCTCCTAGGTATATGGGGCCTTACCCAGTTATAGCATGTGTTGGCAAGGTAGCTTATGAGTTGGAGTTGCCTCCAGAGTTGCACAGGTTACATCCAGTGTTCCATGTCAGTATGTTGAAGAAAAGTCATCCAGATACAGGATCAGTGATACAGCCAATCAAAGTTGAGCTTGATGAAGATGTGACCTAGAGGAAGGTCCTGTGGCGATCCTTGATAGGAGAGTGAAGAAGCTGAAGAGGAAGGACCTGGTTCGTGTGAAGGTTCTTTGGCATCATCGTGGCATTGAGGAAGCCACGTGGGAGCTTGAGGAAGAGATGAGGAGGAAGTATCCCTCGCTTTTCTCTTCAGATTTCATGGACGAAATCCCTTAAAGGGGGTTAGCTTGTAAGGACCCTGACCTTCATTTAGGGTTTACCCCGTTTTCTTTGCTTAACCCTGATGCTTAGTTGCTTTCTAATCACCTTTGGTGGTGATTAGGGTTTGGTTGTGCTCTGTTGAGAGTCGGAGGGGCTACTTGCAAATAACCCAAGTCTAGGGTTTGTGGGCAAGTTTGCCACCTTGTGAGGTGTTCCTCTCTCTCTTTGCTTCCTCTAGTGTAGAGAGGAAGGCTTGGGATCGTTGCTTGGAGTTCCTTTGGCCTTAGTTGAGTTTGTTGGGCCTTGTGATGCCTTACTTTTGCTTCCTTTGGGCCTTGTGTCGAGCAAGAAGAGCTTGTGTTGCCCAGGGCTGTGTCGCCCATGCTGGAGGTGTATCGCCCAAGTGTGTCGCCCATGACCTTTGACCAAGCTTTGACCTTGTTTGTGTCACCACTAGTGGATACTTAGTGCTTGACGCTTGCATGTGGCAATAGCCCTGGACATGTGTTTAGGGCTTGCTAGGGTAGTGGCTCATGCACTAGGACAAGTGTCCCTAGGTGGGCGACACCTTGCTTGGCCTTGCTTTGTTTTCTCCACCAACCCCATCTATATATGTGTTATTTTCCTATTGCTAGGGATCCTTTTAGTCTCTTGGTTTCTCCTCTACCTTGGTGCATGATACCCTTCTCCCTTGCAAGCTTGGTGGATGACATCCTTGGAGGAGCTAGCTTGGTGGCCGATCCTGCCTTGGAGCTTTCTTCTTCCTTGGATCTTGGAGCTTGCTTAAGGCAGGTTGCATAACTCCTAACCCTAACTATTCTACCTCCCTTCATGTTCTTATATGTTGCTAGCTTTGTTTTCTTGCTTAGTCTTCATGTTGGTCGAACCTATATCCTAGGGTTTCTTGGTGAGCAACACTCTCTTCTCTCTTAGGTCTTGAGGAGTGATCTTGAGCTCTAGTAGCTTAAGAAACACCCTCCTCTCACCATGGATTTGAAGGGTGAGCTTGATGGTAGTTGTGGACCTCGATTAGGGTTGTCCCTTGTGTTGCCCGATGGATGTTAAGAGATGTGTAAAACCCCTCTCTTGTTTAAGTTGAGAGGTAAGCCATCTTATTGACTCTTTAGGGTTTGATGCCCTTATGCTTAAGGTTAGTGACGAGCTGTATCTTGGTCATTAAAATCCTGGGGAGGTGCTGCCTGATAGCCCTCTTGACCTAGATGCTTTGGACGATAGGTGGTGGTAGCTGTGATGGACGATACCCCACTTGATCTTGAGTCTTGGACGACACATGATGGGTGTTGTGTTGGGTGTCACATGCCTAGTTCCTGCCTTGTGTGACGGGTGTCACACCATGCTAAGATGACCTGCCCGATACACCTTGGTTAGATGTTTGCCTTGTGCTGCTATACCTTGGTCGATGGAGCGTTGGGGTCTGGCTCTGTGACGGGCATCACACCTTCGTCGTTGCCCTATGTGATAACATATAGAGCATGGTTATGCTGGTTATACGTCAGGCTGAGTTGCACCTTGGCGTTATGCTTTGTTTGATGGTGTTGCCTGATATCCTCTCCCTAGTTTTTACCTTGTAGTGTTGGGCGTCCCCCTAGAATGAGTTCCCTGCCTGACAGAGTGTCACCTGGTACCCTTGGTCGTTGCACGTTATGACTCACAAGGCCTTGTTGCACGATATACCACCAGTGATGCACAACGGAGTGTTGCACGTCACCTAGTAGGCTTGGCCGTCACATGTTGACCGATATGGTTGGACCATATAGGGAGCCCTTCCCGATACCACTTATGGTGAGGGTAGTGGGGGCAATAGTGAGGGTCTTATTCCTCATTTAAAACCCGATATGTTGGATTCTATCATGATTGGTTTATTATGGAAGCTATTGATATGCTTGAGATAGTAGATCACCTTCATGTATTCTAATACAACATTTCATGTGCATATGATCATGTATAATGATAAGGAAATGATAAGCATGTAGAATGCCTTGCTTAATAATGTAACCTATGCTTATAATCACAAGTTGAGGCACAGTTGACAAAGCATATAATTATCAATGTCACCCTATGTCGATAGCATGGTCTTTCTGTTTATTGTTGTTACTAACCATGCAGGTGATGCATAGCCAATTAAAATGGGCTATGAGGTATATGTATATGTTGAGTAACTCTGCTGTGATTGTTACTCTAGATGTTGAAATAATCTGTATAATGTACATGACTAAAGTATTGGGGATTGCTATCCCATGATGATGTTGAAGCCTTAAGAGGCAGTGGCACTATGTGATAAGGGATTGAGATCCCATGGTATGTGATGATCCTTGAGATGGATCTGGATGATTGGCAAGATGCCAAGTGATAACATGTACTGTAGGATCCTTGTGATGGATCAGGATAATGTGATAAAGACATAATGTTGACTTTTATGTTGTTTATTTCCTGTTATAGTTTACATGTTATATAACTTGGTTGAATCTTGCAATCCATATAAAAGACACTAATTAATCACAGTGAAATATATCATGTAGTTGCCCTGGCCATAGATCCATCATCGTCAGGAGTTGGTGATGGTGAAACGAGTTCTCTTATAGGTTAACCCGGAGCGCATATTGTTGAATATGCGAGGTTTCTCCTAGCCTAAAATAGTGAGGATTCGAGTGCAGCTTTGGTTGCAGACTCGGGGTATGTGAAGAGCATGGTGAACAGGCCCATGGCTCAGGATATGTGATATGTGGAGAATGAATGTGTTCATGGCTCAGAGCACAGTGAACAGGCTCGTGGCTCAGATATACTAGTGTCGTGACCTGTACCGAGGCGGGCTAGAGAATGGATAGCCTATGGAGCTGACCCTGTGACTGAGGCCACTTAAGCATGAGATTGCGGTCCTGCTTGTGTTGTACTCGTGTACTGACCACGAGGTGGGAGGTCGTGGAGTCCTGCTCTTCCATTGACCTTGTATGGCACAGGTTATGGGCTTCGCAGCCGAAGGATGGATTTGAACGGTACAGTTCACTTCCTCAGGGCATAAAAATATGTAATCCAGCTGCATAGTATTTACTGCTTAAGGCAAAACACAGAACATTGGTTGAGGCCTTGCTTGTGCAGTTACCCTTGTTATACTTATAGTTACTTATACATTCCGCATGTTGTGTGATAAGATCTTATGAACCTTATCTTGTCAATCTTGTTCCATAAAGAAATAAGTGGTGATATGTCTAATGAACAACCTGGTAAGCATGATGGTACGAATAGCCGTGTTATATAAAGTATTATTATTCTACGTTTTACTATTTATCTTCTAGTGTTGCTTTATCCTTTTGGTTTTATAGTTTCGGCGGGGAGTTATGTTTCTCACTGGGACAATGTTCAATTGTCTCACCCCGCTGGTTTTTAGGTGTTCGAGCTAGACGTGGTCGTGGTCGCGGAGTTGCGGCCGAGCAGCAAGACGAGCAGTAGAAGGTAAGTGATGGATATGCTGCTGTTTTGGATGTTTTGTAGTAGAGTCTAGAGTCATCCCTGTACTCTCAGGTCCTTGGGAGTGTTTTTACGTTGTTTCACGATGTATGGTTGTTGATGTTTTGTATATCCTACTGCTGGCCAGATGTGGGCCTTTATGTATAGATATAACAGGTGATGAACTCACGTGATGGTTAGACAGCTGTTCCTTTAAGCTGTGGACACGTATCAGATCTTGTATATGTTTATGTAACATGTTTTCGTGTAGGGTGAGGACCTATATGTAATAGTTTCACAATTTATCCGGTTTCCGTAATCGGTTTTAATTAACCCATGTTGTAGTAATCTGTGGTTATGGTGTTTTCCGCACGTTTCCGCGTAACACCTCGCTGTCTATGTGATAGTGGGATGTGTTTCCAGATATGAGATCACCATACAATGGGTTTCTTCTGAGAACTATAGAGATATCCTCCATCTCTAATCTTTCTTTAGCAATAATATTTTTAAGATTGACATATTTCTTATCCCAAGGCATGAGTTCGGTCTTGACTACTTTAAGTTTTTGAGCAAAACAAAATAGAGGATTACCTTATTATTGAGTGAGCCAAGCTTTAGCAATAATATCCTTACATCCAGGCCAGTCCATCCAGAAATTGATAAAATGAAATGGTCGCCTCTTCCTAGAAAGCTTGTTTAGGTTGATGTGTATTTCTGAATGGATAGAAAACTCACAAGTTAGTAGCTTCATCTTAGTGCATGGAAATTTTTTTAACCATGCATCATTAACCAAGGCCCTGTCTAATTTGCATGCTAGTCTCTTACATGTACCCTACCTATTGTGAAAAGTATAGATTTCATTGCCCACTGATGGAAGTTCAGTCAAGCCAGAATTGTCAGTGGCAGTGTTGAAGGAACTGAGTATAATAGCCGGTACCTCTTGTCCTCCTGCCTTCTCTTCCCTTTTCCTAATGTTGTTGAAATCTCCAATCACCAACCATGGTTCAAAGATAGTAAAACTAATCCTCTCCAAGGTTGACCATAAAGTGGTGCATTGTTGAGCAATATTATGAGCATAAATGGCAGTAATAGTGATGACAAGTCCCCCTTTATTGGTGCATTACATGGTGACCTATTTATCATCAGAATCAAGACAAAGAATATCCCAAGAATTAGGATTCCAACCAATACAAATACGACCATTTGGGTCCTTGTCATGATTGGAAATCCATTTCCATTTGTTAGGGAACAACTTGGAGGAAGTGTGTTTCATGAAGTTTTTTATTTTGGTTTCAACTAGCATAGCTAGTGTAGCCTGGGCTTCCAAGATTGATCTTATAACCTCCCTCTTCTTCTCTGGTTTCCCAGAACCACAGATGTTAGTCATAAGGATGGTCATTAATGACCCCTACTAGTTTAATGGGTATTGTGTGACCCGCTCACTCTAGTAGTTTTGTTCTTCCTAGACTTAGGAGTCCTGGTCAACTCATCGTCCTCTTTATGTGCATCAATCTCCTTATATGTTTGATCAACTGTACTGGAACTCTGGCTAGCATCATGCGATCCCATATTGGATCCTTGGATGTCCTTTGAGCATGGAGACTTGGTGTTAGACACTCCTTCTACACCTTTCACAGTGCTAGTGTTTTGTTCCTTGGTAATGAGAACTGACTCATCAACAACACTTGTTTCATCATTGTTTAGTTCCTCGTACCTATTATTGACTGTGATAACATCTTTATCAGTCTAAACATTGGTACTCTTCTTCTTCTTGTTTGACACCACCTTCCAGACTTGTGTAAGAGCACAAGTAGATACAGTGGCCTGGACTTCAATGTCTGTGATCATCTTCTTAAAAGGACAGTCATTATTGTCATGACCAAAAACCCTACAATCTAAGCATCGTTTGGGAACATGCTCGTAATTTATGGCAGCTGTAGTGGGATCACGATTGGGCATGTTGACCCATATATTAGATGGAGGTTCCTCACCCGCATCAAGTTCCACAAGAGGTCGATATTCACCCAATGACTCTTGTCATATTGTGTTGTAGTCAATGTGCAACAACTTCTCAATGTCACTCGCAACAATGCCAATGGCCCAAGGGGACCAGTTCCTACCCATGTTGGGTATATTAATCTAGACTGGGATTGAACTAAAGAAATCCTTCTTGAGATCATCACCCATTTTGTAGTCTTTCACAACCACAAGTCTACTATCAAACCACTGAGGACCTACGTTAATGATGTTCTTCTTATCCTTGGCACGGTTAAAGTGTAGAAGGAAGAATTGTTCAGGCTTAGAGAAGAGATCAAAGCTGCCTCTAGGCTTCCAAACCCTATTTATTTAAGCCAGAAGATGATGATAGTATGGACGCTTGCGCATGACATAGAGCATCCCAAGACTTTTCCATGGCTTTAAAATATGAAGAAAACTCAACTTCATATGAGTGAAGTGTTTGAGGATGAGAAAGGGAAAGTATGATTTCTTTTGGATTAATTCTTTCAATTTTTTAATTCTTCATAATCAAGAACATTTACAATAACTAAGAGATAAAATGACATATTTTATAACCAAGACCATACACATATCCTTATCATGTTGGTCTTCAATGGAAGAAATCCAATGTTTTGGATGATTATTTATCGAAGCAAACTTGGTAAATTTCTTGGATTGCACTTCCTTTGGAGTTTTGAAACTTCCAATGAAGTTTGACTAATTATCTTGGACATGTAAATGCTTGTTTATCTTTATTTACCTCACTATATGTGTCATTGTTTACACTTTTATCATGACATGGTTGTCACCTTAGGACTTGTTGGATTCATTGAGATGTCAGACCCATTTGTCATCACATCGTGTTAGTGGATGACAAATCATACTCACCTAGTATGATTGAAGTGTTTGATGATAAGAATGAAAGTTGTGCATCTAATTTATAATTTACACTTTTATTGTTGAGCATCTGCTAGTCCTATCCATATTGAGGGAATAGCACCATGCAATTTTAATTCTAGAATACTCCAACAGATTCATGAATTCAAGGATTCACTGATAATTTTCCTCTTAGTAGTTTTTTTTGTGTATCTATCTTCTTATGTTGCATCTATATCAGTTTACCCTTAGTCAAAATGATCATACAAGAGATGCTCACAACTTCAGCAATCGAATTATCTTGAATCAAAATGTAGTAAAAGAATTGAATGATAGAATGGCCAACATTGTAAATTAGAGAATAGAAAGCCAAAATAGAACACACCCTCTTCGTAGTTAGTATCTGGTTCACTATTTTCTTCCAAAATTGCATGGTTGTAAAATTAAATAGTTAGTGTTGATTTCATCATTAGAGGGTCCAATGCCATGAGAACGATCAGACCAAAGGTGATTGAACATTCTAGATCAAGCTAAGCTAGTCTCAAGACAATTCTAGATCTAGAACATTCTAGATCTTCAATGTAAACTTCCCCTTAACACAACATGAAACATAGTCTTCATCTTAAGGGGATGTCCATATGTGTCAAATAGGACATTCATATAAAAAAATCTCATGTTCAAAGATATCTTGAATTTGACTACTAGTAACAGAGTTAAAAATTTTGTCTATGACCTCTAGATGTTTATTACACATAGGTCTACAGTATGTGAAATTGAGTACAAAACATATCAACACTTTTTATTTGACTTTTTTTACTCTCTTTATGTATGGTTAATGCCTATAGTAAGTTTTGTATTATACTATAATTCTATGATGACTTGACCACACAAACTAAAAGGGGTGAGGCCAAATAGAGAAATTGTATTTATTTGGTTTCATTTAATATATTATTTATTCATAGATTTTTATTTTTTGATTTTTTTCTTTCCATTTTAGTTGGAAATTTATCAAATTGACGGTGGTTTACATATAATAATGGGCATTTAATTTTGGTAGGTGGATACATGTTTGTCATCTCTTATTAAACCTTCTAACGATCTTTCCTAGAAGCAACATTCAAAAATTTAGTTATAGAGTTTTTTAACAAATTTGATTCGAGTGAACTCCTCAATTCAAATAGATTTTTAAATAATAGATATTAATATCTAGGCTTGAGCTTATGTTCATACTTACATGTCCCAGTTTTTGATATCATATTCTTTTTTCTTCTAAAACAAGCATTTGTCACCCTTTCTATTCAATAGCTCAAAGATCAAAGTCCATATTTACATCAAGAGACAAGACAACAAAGAAACTAAATATATAGGAAAAAAACCCTAATTGTGTATAGGACAAGAATCTCGTATACTAAGAAACCACATACTATTAGAGAGAACAGACTGATTGTTGAACATGGTCTTATTCTTAACCAAATGTAATCTTACACAAAACATGTAGAAGACTTTGCCTCATTCTTGAAAAAAGAAAACTAACTTAATATTTGTGTCTAATGAGATACTTCTTCTCAAATATATTCCATTTATTTCAAATTTCCTATAAATGGAAATGAAGACAATGTCAACATTCTTCTTATTTGTCTGAGGAGCATCTAGAGGTAATGTAGGAATTGAACTATTATAGCACATCTTCAGTGGGAATTCTCTTCAAGAAACATTTACATAAGAATAGATATACTCTCCTTGACATATGTCTTGACAAAATCCAATAGGAAAATACTTCCTTAAGATATTTCACTTTACACATGTTCTAGGGATCTTTGTGAGCATTGGAATTCTTACCTTTCACATAATCTCATCTTCATGTTCAATAGTAGGGAAGGGAGCTTTTCAAGAACTCAACACCATACTAACTTCCTCTTACATACACGAAAGTTGAAACTTCATCCTTAATGCATCAACATACTTTTTAGCATTCATCATTTCCCATTCTCCTAATAATTACAAAGCCATGAATGCAAATAAGGGTATTTTGCCCACCCAATATAGATCTTTTCATAAAATAATTTTTTTATCATTGCCCCTCAAAATTGAACATGGATTACTTGCATATCTCTCTTACTAAACAATCATTTTAACAAGCAAGAACCATTACATTTAGAGTTAATAGATGACATAAAATCAAGTTTGAAATACTTCACATGCATTCATTTCACCCAGTGTGATTTCTTATCTCTAGTAAAATCCCAAAGGTTTATGATAACACTAGCATTAGACCAATCATGAATGAATTGAATACCTAGACCACCCTATTTCTAGGATTGTACACTTGCAACTAAGAAATAGTATGAATGTGATTACTTTTGTCTATATAACCCAATACGAGATTATATCAATGAACTTATTGACCCACATGTGAAAGGAGAAAGTTGGAGATGATGGGAGAGTACATGTGTTGATGAGACTTTCATTAAGAACAAATTTCCGATAGGTGTCTAAAGGTTTCCTCATTTTGCGTTATATCATGATAACCCTATCTCCCCATCATTTTAATTGTATGGTGATCAAGTTAATCTTTATATTTTTCGTGTACTCTTTTTCATAAATTGTGAGGAATGTTCTTTTGTTTAAGTGTATTACATCTTATGCTCATTTGTTGGAAGTGGGGTTACATGGGTGATTTGGAATGCTATACCAAATGATTTGATTTGGTTGTTTGGTCATTGTTCGAAGTGATTTGACTGAATTCTCTCTCTTGTTAACTCTCTATCCCTTATGGGTAATTGACCTGCACAAAGTGTGCATTTAAAACTCAAGTATACATGCAAGTTGTAATATTAGAATGTTAAGTGCTAACTGTCAATCCTAGGTAATTGGAGTCTAGAAACTACTACCAAAAAAAACTAAATGAACTAGGTCAATGTTGAGTTGGCCATTTAAACACTAAGAACTAAATTTAACCAAGTAGTTTAAAAGTTTTTTTAAATAAAAAGTTAAGATTTGCTAGTATAATCAATTTTGCAATGTTGTTGTGACGTCCTAGGATTTTAGGCCTTGGATAAAATGATCTTAAAAGGGATGATTGAACTACCCATATCACCAAGGTGCACCTCCTTTTTAGGAAGCCCATCACTAAAGAACTTTGTGGTTAAGCATGCTCAACCTGTAGTAGTACTAGGATGGGTGACTAGTGGAGAAGGTGATCCCGACTTGCATGTGAGTGAGGACAAAGCACACAGTTAAGGCTAGTGGTGGTTGGTGGGGTCAGTCATCATTCCTAAAACTCTACTAGAGCCTTGTACAGTGGGCGTAGTCGTTACAAATGGTATCAAAGCCAATTCCCCTCTAGTAGGTGGGTCCCACTTGGATCTATGGCATGCTACTCTTTGAGTCGTGTGGTTCATGCATGTTGGAAAGGGCTATCCTAGTTGACAGAGCCACCCTTGCATTGGTAGTCGTGGTCAAGAGTTTAAGGTGGGGTCTAGGTAGAGTCACAGTGTACATGGCTCCTAACTAGATGGGTTATCATTTTATTTGTTATTAATATCTTTTACTCATATTTAAAAGAATTCAAAACATCATGTATGATATGTGTGTATTCTCATGTAACTAGAATAGCATGAAACAAATTAAGCTTATTAAGAAAGACAGTGAAAAAATAGGAAGCACAACAATATGTAATTTGCAACACATATAATTCTTTATATTTCTACTTCAGTCATCATCAGTTGGCTTTTAGCCCAAGATATAATCTCATTGTCCAACATTTACCCCCATCAGCGTGTTATCATCATCAGTGGGCTTTCAGCCCAAGACATAATCTCATTGTTTAGCATTTACGCTCATCATGGTTTCTCAAAACTAATCAAAGAATGTAAAATCAATCTCAACATATGTCTTATCCATTCATTTCATATCATAATTCTCATTGAGTATTAAAAGAGATATTATAACTAACAACAATATAAGCATATAGACATCTCATGTCATTCATTATGCTTAGAATAGGCTTAATGTGCAACAAATAGTTAGTCTATCCAATTTATACAGATATGAATGAATATCATGTATAAACATGCATAACACATTTATTACTTCCCTATTACTATTTACCACTCTTCATTTAGGGATACTATTCAACACATAAGTGATCATTTGAAGTCTATCACAAAAATCCATCCTCAGAATACAAGTATCCTAACATACAATTATAATCCAAGAGAACATTCTTACAAACCAATTCATATCCTTGTATGTCATCTTGTAATTTAATTAAACCATACTCGTATGCATTCCGTAATCCCATCTTTGAGATCATTATTCATTAGCATGACATAGCTCATCATTTTAGGGTTAGGGTTGTTGGATCAAATGGGCTCTAGAAGGGGGGTTGAATAGATCTTAAACACTTCAAAAAGATTCGTTTGACCTTCAAATTACTTTAGGATATAATATTACAAATCAGAAATATGACGTGCAACTAAACATACATGGTAAGGATGAGAGAGATTTAATGAGATCAATAACAAGCTATGTAGAGTGGATCCATCAACTAAAATAGCCCATGCCAGTCTTTGAGCCCATCACTAAAGAACTTTTTGGTTAAGCGTTCTCAACCCATAGTAGTACAAGGATGGGTGACCAGTCGGGAAGTTTATCCTGGCTTGCACATGAGTGAAGACAAAGAATACAATTAAGGCTAGTGGTGGTTTGTGGGGCCAATCATCATTTCTAAAAATCTACTAGAGCCTTGGGAAGTGGGCCTGAGTGTTACAAATGGTATCAGAGCCATAACCCCACCATTAGGTGGGGCCCACATGGGCATGTGGCATCCCCATCTTGATTCATACAGTCCAGGCATGATAGAAATGGTTGGCTATAGTGATGTAGCCAACCTTGCTCTGGTATTCCATGATCGGGAGCTAGATGTCGAAGGGCCATTCTAGGTCTGCATTGAAATGGGAAAATACTGTGAGGCCATATAGTTGAGCCTTGATGAGGACATCAAGAGTGTGGGGAAGATTGTAACGTCCTAGGATTTGAGTCCTAAGATAAAATGATCTTAAAAGGAATGATTGGACTGTTGGTAGGTATTCCCAGAGAGCCAATCATATGATGATTGCAATGCATAACATGTAACTGGTTTGTTTAATTATAAAGCCAAGCTTCCAATTTATTATGTATATTCCGTTATGAGATAATGAATAACATAATAAATGTCTAGAGAATGATATTACTGAATGACGTATATCTTCACGTTGAGAACATGAACAATGAGATCATATGTATGTTAAGAGTATATACATTTTCATTATGTCCATGATCGTTTGTTATTGTGGAAGGTAGATAGCCAACAATTACACATAAGATCAAAGTGTGAGTTGGTTGATGACAGAGTCTCAATAGTCATGATATGGAAATATCAAACTAAGCACACAGATACATGTTAGAGAATAGTGTATCGAATAGACCCACCGTGAAAGTGACACATGGAAGCCATCATCATGGAAGTCATAGTCAGCTCTCATATAGATGGTGGTGGTTGTGGTTCTTAGACCTAAAATCACTAAACTCATCACATGTCATTGGGTACACTTTGACATCATCAAACATAGTCCTAAAACATGGGTTGTTACAAAGGTGATGATTGGGTGACTTAAACACATGGAGACTGACTGTGAGTGATAGAGATGGGATTTGTCCCTCCGACAGGAGTATGATATCCAAGGCCTCTTGATTATAGAGACTGGGAAAAGTATGGTTGTAATGACCCCACTGCCCAATAACCCCCAATTAAGGAAGACCAAGAAGTCAAAGGCGTTATCCCAAAAACTGGATCAATGGTTTTGCAATAATCAAAAATAATTAATAAATTCTACAAAAGACTAAACTTAGAACTGGAATAAAAAATTTACTTATCTCATACCTTTCAAAAGTAGGAATCTGGAACTTCTACCCATAGTAGAGTCTTATCTAATTATATCCTCCTTTATGAATTAACTTTAATCTTCACAAGTTCCACTTTGTTGTTTGTCCAATTTCATATATTCCTACAACACCAACAAACAAAATGCCAGCCAGTATAAATGAATATACTGGTATGTGGTGACAACCAAAACATTGCACATATATTCTAACAACATAATGACATCAAATTGTTAACAATGCAAGATTACATTTTTCAATATGACTTCCCAACCGCTTTTATTCATCCTTTAGGATACCCTCTCTAGGGTTAAGTCCTTGAAAGTGAATTTAAGGCTAGCTTCTCCATCCTGAGCTTGGTACTTGGGGTCACCTATTCACATTAAAACCTTATTTTCATCATTTTGGTTTAGGATTAACTTAATATCACTTTTCTATAAAGAATCTCGAAATATAATTCATTAAAACCCATTAACACTTAGATTAGGGTTTCTAAGTCCATTAATGCACATTAAACATATAAAACCCTAAATTAAGCTATTAAGCATATGGATTATCTATTTAGACATTGAAACATATTTTTATTAACAATAGGTTAAATATGCTCATAGATCATCCATATTAATCTTCCCAACTTCAAAGAACATCAAAATTAGAATTATTCATTAATAACAACATTAAAGGTGACAACTTTAAGTACTTTTCGAACTAAGATCATATTCAGGCTCTAAAACTATTTTTATTGGATTCTATGGTTTTTTTATCAACTTTCATAGATAACATGTATGAATCTGAGTTACCTGTTTATTTCTATAATTATTCTAAGATCATTACCCGAGAACCAATCGTGAGACGCCACGTGTACTTTTTCTTCTTCTTTTTCCGCCTCTTCTACTTCTGGCTCGCGGATCCTTCACTGGGGTCTGGCTCCTTCTTGACCTGCCGACCCATCTCTCCTCTTCTTGTTCCTGCACAATCCCTCTAGCAGGGCGCTGCCCGCGTTGCCACCTGGTGAGCACAGCCAGTCCTGATCGCATGTTCTTCCTCAGTCGTCGAACACCATCCTTGCCAACCTGAAGGTGGAGGCCACCCACAGGGATGAGGAGACTCCACCGAGCCCTATCCTCTGCCAAGCCACATCCCTTATTCCTCTACAAAAATATATCAGGGCACCAATGTGTGCCCTTTCCATGCCCAAGACCCCTCCCGAGGCAACACGGTCTCCGCAAGGCTGGGGAAAAGGGATGCGAACCTCTCATTGGCCTCACATTCAGGATTAGCATGCCTTATATAGGCATAGCTCTCAACAATCCAAGGTTCCCGATACCTTCTTGGATGTCTTGTTCCAATAGGGATTTGGGGAAATCACGTTCTCACATAGAATCAGGGGAATCCAGGGATCATCGGGCTTGGTTTCTTATCCCGAAATAATGGAGAAAACCACATACCCGCTCATGGTTTTTGTGTCAAGAAAATTGATTAGAAAGTCTCCCTTTACTATTTCCTTTTCTGATATCAAACAAAAAGCAGCCACCATTGGATCAAGATCCAACGGCTAACGGGCCACGTATTAGACCACAAGTCACAATTGCATTGTGACATTTAATGTTATCCTTCTCACTTTAGGAAAACTTACAAAATTCATATCTCCCAATCTGTTTATCCTTTTAATCCCAAATTTTAGAGGAAACACCATAATGACTTAAACTTCATGTGTGCAAAGTTTGGGACTCAAAATTGAAAGTATGAGGGAGACCTTTCTTCATATGCAAGTTATCACTTATTAAGGCATATTTTATGCATATTTTCTCAGTCCTATTCTTTTAGATTCTTTATTTGGTTTACTTTTACCATTAGAAACCTTGTGGATTCAAAATCCCATCCATGATGATTCAGTCATACATCTTTCCACATATTTCTCTTATTTTCATCGTTATCTCAAATTTCCTTCTTAATAATGCATTATTTGATTTCTTCTTTTTTCTTTTAATCATATTGGACTCATTAACATATTATGATCCACAAAATCACATTCACAAAGGAAATATTAGAAAGGAAAACCATTCAATACACATAAATCGTACAATTTCCCTAATCATACATTTATTGGAGAAATCACATTTCCAACCATATGAACACAAAATTTGGGGTTGTAACATCCTTCCCCTCTTATAGGAATTTTGCCCTCAAAATTTCACCAAACATACAAACAAACAGGATACGACTTTCTCATGTCCATCCTTGGCTCCCATGTGGCCTCATCCTCTCCATGGTACTTCCAAATAACCTTTATCATCTTATATTCTTACATCTGAGTTCTCTCACCTTGGTATCTAGAATCCTCACAGGTGACTTAGGATATGTCAGCCTCCCATGAAGCTTAATAGGTTCAATGCTCAGCACATGGCTCGGGTACATTGCATAGTGCTCTAGATCAGATACATGGAACACATCATACATCATATTATCCTGAGGGGTAAGGCTAAACAAAAGAAACTCCACCAATCCATCTCAAATGGACCCATGTATCGGGGACTTAGCTTTCTCAGCTACAGCTCAGAGGGGTCAAGCTTTCATAACATATGTTCACCCACAATGTACTGCATGTCAGTCTGCTTCACATCAACTCACGACTCTTGTTGATATTGGGCTTTCTCAACCATTGCTCAATCAAACCGACTTCATCTGCATACATGATGGTCTTTCTGACCTTCCCAAGGTCCTCTCACCGCCATCATCCTAATGAAGTGGTGACCGACATGACCTCCCATACAGAGCTTCAGACATATCGATATTGGCTATGGTGGCTATTATGACAAGCAAACTCTGCTAGGGGGCAGGAACTGCTCCCACGAATCACCCTAAATGAGCACACACACTCTCATCAGACCCTCTAAAGTTTGGATCATACTCTCTTGACTATCTATTAGTCAGGAGTGATATGTTGTACTCAACTTCAATCTAGCATCAAGTTCTTCATGTACCTACTTACACCACATGGAAGTGAACTTGAGGTCATGCTCAAGATATTGAACTTTGATTACAGTGTAGTTGAACTATCTCTCTCATATATATAGTTCAACCAGATCTGTCACGCTGATAGTTCTCTCTCTTAGGCAAGGGAATGTGTCGTCTTGGTAAGGTGACCTACCATAACCCATATTACATCATGACCTCTCTTGGTCCGGGGGAGACCCACCACACTGTCCATGGTGATATATCTCATTCCCTCTCAGGGACTCCTCATTATCTATAGTAACTCACTGGGTTATCGGTGTTCGACCTTTACCCTCTAGTATGTACGACAACTGGCCACATGCAACTTTATATCCTTCTTCTAGGTACCATTGCAAACCTTAACCATCTTGGTAGTACCACGGTGTACGGTGTACTTAAAAATCATGATCTCCTTGCATGACATTATTCCTCAAGGTTGACTCCTCAGAAACCCTAAAACACTCTAGTAGCGGGTTTTACCACCTTCTTCTTCTGAGTGGTGTATCTAAGGCTCTTATAACAGTCATTTTATCTCATCAAGCTCTGGGCTGGCAAACTGGGCAACCACCAACTTGACCAACGGGTCTGGTTGTATCTGAATGTTAGCCACATAGGTCTACTCTTCTAACGATCATAGGGTTCACCTAGCGACCTCTTTCAGCTCTCTCTATTGGCTAGACAAGATAATTGTACACCTAAGTTGTGTCTCAACTAAGAGTATATATTACCACATTAATTTCCTTATGTGCTAGGTGATGGTGTAAACATAAACCTTCATATACTCCACTCATCATCCATGTTTTGGGTTTAGATCTATCTAAGTCAAGAAAACTTTGAGCTCTTACATACATCATCTCGGTCATCAAACCCAAACTTATGACTCATAGATTCCAAACTACTTCCAGAGAGGTAAGTATTCATATTACCTTGTTCTCTTTGTGCTTTCAAACCATCTATCCAATGTACTCTCAAAAGGTGTGGTACGTTCTCTATCCTCCAACATCATATCAATGTTTCAACTCATAACACCTTTATCTATAGCATATGGCATGTGTTTTGTCTTGTCTCTCACACCCATAACAAGATGAAATAAGCATTTGGTTGTAGTCTAAATACTGAGTTCATCCCATTCTAGGAGTGGAGATGGTGCATCACACCTCACCATTATGCTTTCCAGTCTAAGTTGAAACATACTTCACATGTCTCCACACCATAAATATCTCGAATTTATATTTACATCCATGGAAAGGCTTTTCCCCAAACACTCTTGGGTCTCATTATCACTCCTAGGTTAGATCCTTCGTCATCTCCTCAAGGTCTCTAAGATGCCAGTACATTTAGAGTGATCCCTATTCCCTTATGCATCTAGGGAGTGCCTCCCTCATTTACCCCTTGGGCCCATGAACTCATGAAGGTGGTCAACCTCCTAACCCATGGCCCTTGGCAAAGATAGTCGTTACCTCCTGAACCTATGGTTTTGTGCATCTAGGGAACAGACAACTCCTACTCCCATCAGTCTTATCCCTACATGACCTCAGCATTGACTTAGGATCCTTTCATGGTACATATTGAACTTGAAACCTTACCCAAATCTCTATCATATCTCTGGGAATTCATGGTTAGACTTACATCCTTTATAGGGGTCATGGTGACCTACCTAACTTGGTCTGACCCCATATAGGTTACCTACATGGTAACATATCCTCATGCCCCTTAGAGATGGTCACACATGGGTCTATAGATTCGTACTCATACTATGTGCTCTTACACTTAGCTCCTTAAGCTCTTATAGGTTACCTCAAACCTAAACAAAAGTTGGTACTCACCCTACATGAAGGGTCCCTTCCCAAGATGGGAGAAAACTATCTCTTGATAGTAACAAAGGTCACAAACATCCTTACTTTCAAGGTTTGCATTATCATGGGCATGCTTAGCCCTATCATGCTACTAATACATGTAGCTAGCAAGAAGACAACCTACTAAGCCATTCTGAGTTCCTTGGTGTGTCATACTTGTTACCTATTCCTTAAAGTTGCACCAATATCATACATGCATATGTCACCAACAAACATATATCTCATCTCAACCGAGGTTTCCTTCTATTACTTGGGAAGGGGGTGCCAAGCTTAATACTTATGAACTCAATCAGCCTCTTGAGCATCATGTACACCCAGTATTGTTACTTCCCCTCTTTGGTCCAGGAACCCCAGGTTCACCTCTTATGCATAGCTATCAAACTGCATGCTCAGCTATTCCAACATGAACTGAACCTATACTAGATAGGGCATATGCTTCCTAACAATCCTCCATGTCAACAACTTTTGGAGCCCTACACAAGGACAACCAACGGGGTGTGATAGAAAGAGAGATCAAAGGAGAGGTGGCATCACCTTAGGATCTTAGGTGACACTTGTCCACGTACAAAGGTCACATGCAAGACATGGTGATAAGATCTAGGCTAGATCATGCCCTCTTTATCTCCTACCAAGGTCATGCCCGATATGCCAAAACCCTACACACTCACAAATCTATAGGGCATAACCCCCCACGCTCACAAATCAATAGGGCATAACCCTACACACCCACAAACTGATAGGGCACAACCCTACACACTCACAAACTAATAGGGCACAACCCTACACACTCACAACCCGATATGGCACAACCATACACACTCACAAATTGATAGAGCACAGCCCTACACACTCACAAACCGATAGGGCAGCCTCTCCAAGGTTCTCTAACCCAAGATAGAATATCTAAAAGCAAAACACATCTCCCTCATGTGTTCTAAACATCACCAAGGATGCTACAACACAACCAAGATCCAAAAAAGGCACCCATATCTATCTCTCCCCTCTATATGATGTCAAGAGATGTAAGTAACACTTTTGAGATGGTAAATTACATGATAACCCTTCACTTTAGGTAAATTGCATTTTACACCAAAACTAGCACATAAAGCACAAGCATCAACCATACAACTCAACTTGAAACTTCATCTCTCCACAAGGTGATACTTAGCATAATTCTCTCTCTTATGATGCTAAAGAACTAAGGGAACACTCATCATGTGACATATTGCAAGATAACCCCTCATCTTGGGTAGATTGCATTTTGGTCCAAAATAAGCAAACATTGCTCAAACATTATTCAAATAGGACCAAACTTGAAACATAAGTGTGTCACATGATTACAAAACACTTCACATGGTTAGATTAAAGTTCTAAGAAACTTACTTAAGCAAAACAAATAGGGTTAGCCAAAAACCCAAGTCAAGTTCCTTAAAAGTCATAAACCCCTAACAAGGATTTTGCCCCCGAAATCCCAGGGGAAAGGAGAAGGATATTACTCATGCATTGCGCCTTCAAACTTTCACATAGCTTCTTGATGTCAAGGTTATGTCACAAAACTTGACCACATATTGTTCTTCCATTCAGGGTCAACATAGGATCTGTTGCACAGGGCACATACTCACCTTATCCTTTCCATTATCGGCTATCAAGTCAACCCTATGTCGGGTGATACTTTCTTAGCCATAGAAGCACTATACGTACTTATCCAACTTAGGTGTTAACGCTTTCCTATGTATCACCTCCCCAACTTACAACATCGTATGATAATATTCTCAAACCTGGAAGTTTACCATACCCTTCTCAAACCTCAGCATGTCTCTTCCAAATAAAGACTAGAGATGCATTATGTCACTTACTTGGGACTACATAACCTATCGTGCTTCTGCTGCACTACTCTAATCTGTTGAACCAATACTAGTCTTACTTTTACCAACTATCCTGACAACATACTCACTCTCAGTTGTACATTATCCAGTCATAAGAAGAGGCCACGTATCCAAGGAAAACTATCTAAGAGGTAACTCAAGGTGTTATATGTCACTTTAACTGACCTAGATAGGAATTCGAGATCATGCTTATCCATCTATAACCAATGCACAATCTTCATGGAACTTTTCTTACTTGCGAACCTAATAGGAGTACTTCAAGGAATTATACTCATCCTGATGAACTTTTCCCAAGCAGATCTTGCAACTGTCTCTTCGACATATGAATCCTTATCGATGTTACGTTTATGCAGAGCATAAACCCCTAACATGTGATATCCATGCTATAGGTTGGGTATTTGTAATCTAGATTGCTCCAAATTCAACCCTTCTAGGTAACCAAAAACCCAATCGTTTGATCAAGTGACATGTTCTCACTCTCCTATACAACTGGAACCACTTGGATACCAAGGTAGCTACAATATCCCCTTTCCAATTGTAGAAGAGAGAACTTTGGGAAGTATCTAGTCTTTAGGAATTTGTAGGCTAGTGAGTCTATCTTGGTGAGAAGCATCCATAATTGTTTAGCTAGTATGGCTTGGTTAAACAATTGCATATCATGGAATCCCATACTGCCACATTTTTTCTGTCTACAAAATTGTGCCCATGACTACCATGAAAGCTTCCTTTCTGCCCCTTTTGCACCCCACCAGAATCTGGCAATGCAACTTTGGATGTCCTGGAGAAGACCTGTTGGGTTTTGGAAAATATTCATCACATAGGTTGGGATTGCTTGGGCAATCACTTTAACCAATACCTCCTTTCCTGGCTTGGATAGCAGTTTTTCTTTCCATCCTTGCATTTTTTTCC
This sequence comes from Alisma plantago-aquatica, assembly GCA_963693085.1. NCBI lineage: Eukaryota > Viridiplantae > Streptophyta > Magnoliopsida > Alismatales > Alismataceae > Alisma > Alisma plantago-aquatica. Next base: position 224,564,973 of record OY856409.1, read on the forward strand.
AAATCATCTCTTTAATAGAGTTTAACACCTGCTTCATAGACTTCCTATTGTTGTAGGGAGACCCAAATATGTTTCATGCATGTCAACTTATTTGACCCACAGAAGTTCTTTAAGCTCCACACAAGTTTGAAAGGGAAGAGTTTGTTCAAAGCAACCTCTGTTTTAGATAGATTGATTTTTTGACTTGATGCATGTTCATACTGGCTAATCAAATTAGCTAAACTCTGACATTCTAGGCGGTTTGCTCTAGAAAAAAGGATGTTATCATCTACAAAGAAGGGGTGAGATATACATGGAGTATACTTGCTCACTTTTAAACCATGGATGATATTTTCCTCAAAAACAAGAAGTAGTGAGGTGGAAAAAGCTTTAGCACATAAAATAAAAAGATAGGGGGAAAGAGGGTTGTTATAACCCCAATTTTCTAAGTTATGTAATGAAAAGTGTAATTCTCTTATAAATGATAAATGAAATCTACATTTGATTTGTTGATGGATTTCGTGTGAAATGGCCTTGATTGATTGATAATGGGCTTTGTTGGCCATTGAGCCCAATTGAAAAGAAAAGAGAAATAAAAGGAAAGGGATTTATCTAATCAAAGGAAATATATGTGAAATAGACATTTATAAGAGGATAAAGGCAAATAGATATTCCTCAATATGGGAATTCATTCTTTTAGGATTCCTTGAGGTCCAAGGGACTCAGGATAACAAGATAATGACAAAGGGAAAAGAAATATTAATTAATTTTGAATTGATTAATTATTAACTTGGGAGAGGAGGGAACCTGCTCATCCGTTGGAATTTGATTCCCAAATTTAATACAAAAGTAGATAATTCCAAAATAGAGTTTCCTATAAAATTTGAGTGAAAAATGATTAATGAGGAGAGAGATATGAATTCTTCAAGTTTCCTTTGAATTAAATTAGTTATTACATTGTTTCCTTGTTTTAAAAGAAAAAGGAAACCAGGGAGCGATGACAGCCATCGGATCCCCGCGTGGTCCAGGGGACCACAGATCCAACGATGGTTGTGCATCATCTAACCTGAGTTACATAAGGAAAGGGAGAGGAGGAAGAAATCCTATTTTCTCGCGTTTGAGGCAATAATTCGAGGTGTGGATGAGTCCATCACCTTCAGGAATCCTTTTCGAAGTTCTCAACCTAACTTTTAGGTGTTTCCGTCGATGGGGGAAAAAGTCCCCAATTTGCCGAACTGTGTTATCAACACTATATATAGGGGGGGTACTCCGTGGTACCAGCACTCCCACAAATAGTACTCACGAGATCAGAACGTTGAGGCAAACATTTTGGTGTGGTCAATTTGGAACTCCACCCTAACCAGACCCATCACCGGAGAGCCACACAGCCAGGAGAGGCGCGTCGTCATTCTGGTGAAGGGAGGATGAAGACGACGAATTGGGGACACCAACAAGTTCGGGAGAGTCTAGAAAAACTCCCGGTCATGTTAGTTTGCTCGCAGACACATGGAAGCCTGAGGTCAACTGATGGGGTTGACCACCTACTCGCACACTGAGAAACGTGAGGTTTTAGATGACCCCCAGGAGAATTACCAGATTGCCCTCCCTCTTCTGTTGTTCAAGTAAGGGCATAAGTGCCTTTTGTTTCTTTTCAATTGCGAGTCAGGCATGTGTTTGTGGATCATTGGATCCCGCGTGGTCCAACGGACCACGGATCGAACGACTAGGGAATTTTTTTGATAAATCGTAATATGTTAGAAAATCCAAAAAAGTGACTTTTCTTGCAAAAATCATAACTATTGCTAGGAAACTCTAGTGACAAAACTTTATACATGAAAATTGATCAGAAAAATATGAGGAATAAGATAAAATTGTTTGAAAGCCTGAATTTGTCCCTTTTAACAAAAGTATATTATTTTGATGAAAAATGTATTAATTTGTGATTAGAAATCCTAATTGATGATAAAGGATAGATTTAATAGTGCAAATAAGTTAATTTGAGCATTGTTAACTTGTTTAATGATAAAAATGAATTTTAACCTGTTTTGAAGATGAAATTGTAAGATTTAGGGTTTTAAATCTAATATGATGGTTAATATCCTTAGAAACCCTAAATAGGGGGAAAAGGAAAGAAAAGTGTCTTTAACCCGAAATTAGGGTTATATGTTGTTAAAAAGAAACCTTAATAGCTTTCATGAGGAGTAGATGAGATAATTAGGGTTTGTGAGTAATTTTATAAAATTATGGTTTAAAATAACAAAAATAAAGTGAAACCCTAATTGTAATCAAAACCCTAAAAAGGATTGGTAACCCTAGGAAACAACTAGGCTTAATAAACCTTGATGGCATGATCAATAATAGGAAAATTGGGTGCATATTTTAGGATCATCTTGTGTGCTTGCTTGTTTACTAACTTTCTTGCTTAATTGGATTATTTCTGCACTCAAGTTAGCCTGACATGTATGTGGTTAATTATGGTTAATCGCATTAGTTTCCTAAAGGTTTTCCAGATGATTAATCGCATTGAATGCAACCTATCAGTGTGGATGTTCATACTTGCAAGTCATAAAGTTACTATGATTATCATAATTATAATATAAGTGTGTATTCTCGCACCTACATGCCACCCTGATGGATGATGAAAGGTCAAGCCCAGGAGGGAAGACCCATGGGTACCATGAGTGGTGACCCCAGACACCAAGCTCGAGATTGAGAAGGTGGTCTTTGTTGCATGACTAATGGGCACCATGAGAGGTGACCACAGGCACCAAGCTCGGGATTGAGAAGGTGGCCTTAAGTCAATGGCAAAGAGAAACCCTAAAGAGGGTATGCCAGGTTTAGGGGAAAAGTGGTGGAGAATGTCACATTTAAAGTGTAAATTGGCTTGTTAATTAACTTGATTGTGATATTTAGATTGTTAGCCATATTTGTGAAATTTTGGTTGTCCCCACATACCGACATATTCCTATATGCTGACCGACGTTTTGTTTGTCGGTGTTTTAGGTGCAACTCTGCAAAGAACAAACAGTAAAGTGACACATTGTGAAAATAAGAAATAAAGTGCAAGGAGGATTAGATAGAATATATTCAAGATGTGGATAGAAGTAGATTTCCAAAGTTTTTAAAAGGTATGCAAAGTTTTATTTTATACCATATTTTAGTTTAGTTGGTAGAATTTCATAATTATTACTGATTAATTGTCAAACCATTGATCCGGTTTATTAGTATAACGGCTCTGACCTCTTGGTCTCCCTTAAGTGGAGGTTATCGGGAGGCGAGGTTGTTACATTTGGTATTAGAGCATAGGTTCCTCATTTAATCTTTAATAATTATTAAATTTTACAAATTCCATAGACCCGAGGGAGTTATTAGAGGATTTTCTAAAAGACAGAGGTGTCTAGAAAAGGATCACATCCGAGGACTGGCAATATTTTCCTCCACACCGCTAGTTGGAATACGAGGACTCCTTGATTTGTATGACTGCTTGCCAATGTCTCAGGACTTGACTCAAAATAAGATACCTTTAGGACTCTCTCATCTTGTTCATCCCTTCTCAACTCAAATGCTATTAAGGATTTTAAGGATTAGGTTTTACTCTCTCTTCCTCACCCTCTTGAGGTATGGGTAAGGTTGATAAGGTTTAAGCAATCCTCCACCAAATTAATAAATTATACGTAATTAAGATGTCATTCTCATAAGTATAATTAGTTAAGTATAGACTGAAGTTCTATTTGTGTGCTTATATAGATGGCTCGTACAAAGATCGTTGCTATCCCGATTGCCACCAATAGTGGTGGGCCTCCCCACAAGGAGAAGGGGACTTCCGAGAAGAGGAAGTGGAACCATGGTGGTGAATCCTCAAAGAAGAGGAAGAGACCTGAAGAAACTACACATGAGGTCCCCAACCTGACCCGATACCCTTAAGCAACCTTGAATAAGAGGAGGGATAGGGATACGAGGAGCAACATGTGTACGAGGAGGAAGCCCAGATGGAGGAGGATTGGTCTGGTGGTCCGGAACTAACTATGGTGGTTCACACTATGGATGTGATTTGGATGGAGCAGCAGAAATGGCTGACTGAGGCTATCTGGGCCCTGGCCCTCAGGGACATAGCTAGAGATGAGAATGACGAGCCACTTCCTATTCATCCTCGACTGGGAGCCACCATCTTGGACTTTGTCAAGCTAAACATTGAGAAGTTTTGGGGAGAAGATAAGTCTGAAGTGGTTGACAAGGTGGAGGCTTTGCTGCTTGCAGTTGAGAATGGATTTTGTATGCTTGAGGTGCAGCCAAACAAGAAGGATCTCTTTGTTGCTCACCTCTTGGAATGTGCAGCCAAGATATGGTGGGAGAACCATATCACGGGGAGAGACCTAAGCGAAGAACCAATGGTGTGGACCGATTTCAAGACCATCTTCACCGCCAGATTTATCCCCGTCTCAGCTAAGAAGGAGAAGGAAAGAGAGTTCACCAACATGACTCAAGGAAGCTCGTCAGTTGTAGACTTTGACCGCAAGTTCTGAATCCTAGAATGTTTCGGACACATGATGGATGAAGAGAGGAGGGTGGACCACTTCATAGAGCATCTGCACCCTGCCATCAAGCCTCATGTGATGGCTAGTAAGCCGAAGACCTTCTCCGAAGCCTACAACACCACCTTGGACATGGAAAGGACGGTGATTTCTGCTCAGAATCCTTCTAAGGGATACATGGGTTTCACTGAGGGAGCCCAGGGGCAGAAGAACGAGTGCAAGAAGGGACAAGGGTGAAACCACAATAAAAGCAAGCATGGACACAAAGGCAAGCCCCGTAATCGCCTCCAACAGTGTCGCACCTGCGGACGAACACATCTTGGGAAGTGTCGCTTTGAGAAGAAGGTGTGTTTCTGATGTCAGTAAGAGGGACACTTCATTTCCAACTATCCTCATCCTGACCCAAGAGGACCTTTGGGGTCACAACCACTGGCAGCACAACCGGTAGCTGCAGCACCTCCAACAGGAGCACCAGTCGGAGCACCCCCAACTGGAGAGAGGAGACAAGCTAGAGTGTTTGCCATCGACGATGAAGAAGCTCGGGCGAATTCTAATAGGCTAATTGAGGGTAATAACCCCTAGAGTTTTCCTTTTAGTTCAGTAGATCATGTAAGAACTTTCTGATATGGTATGAACTATGTAGGCTTGTTGGAAGTCATGGGATAAAATGTAAAAGCACTTTCTGATTCTGGTTCTACTAATACTTTTATTCGATATATTTGGCAACTATGCTTGGTTTGGACATCAAGGATTTAGGGTATGTTTTGGATGTCACCACCCCAAGTGGTCATATCTATACATCTCTTTTAAAAACCCATGTCTTTCCAGTTAAGTATCTGAATCATGAGCTTCCCACTGACTTAATCCTTCTCAATATGAATGATTTTGATGTAATCATCAGTATGGATTGGTTTTCCACCTACAGAGCCCAGATTGACTGTAGAGAGAAGAAAATTCTTATTAGGAAAATCAGCCATCCACACTTCACCATTCGAGGAAGGAAGGATGTGATGACCAGCCTTTATGTGTCTGCCTTGAAAGTTGAGCAGATGATATCCAAGGGTTGTTGAGCCTACCTAGCCATAGTTACTGAACCTAAGGTTAAGGGGCGATCCTTAGAGGAGATAGAGGTGGTTCGGGAGTATGTGGATGCATTTCCAGATGATCTATCAGGGATTCCCCCTGAGAGGGAGGTAGATTTCTCCATCGAGTTAGCTCCTGGGACTAACCCTATATCTAAGTCACCCTATAGAATGGCCCCTGTAGAGTTTCTTCAGTTGAAAACCCAGTTACAGGAGTTGTTGGATAAGTGCTTTATTCGGCCCAATACATCTCTTTGGGGAGCACCAGTCCTCTTTGTGAAGAAGAAGGATGGGTCGCTTCGGATGTGTATTGACTATCAGATGATCAACCAGGCAACCATTAAGAACAAGTATCCCTTACCCAGAATAGATGACTTGTTCGACCAACTCAAATCAGCTCGAATCTTTTCCAAGATCGATTTGAGGTCAGGATACCACCAGGTGAGAGTAAGGAGTGAGGATATACCTAAAATGGCTTTCTGAACCCCATATGGCCACTATGAGTTTGTGGTCATGCCATTTGGATTATCCAATGCACCTAGTGTCTTTATGAACCTCATGAACAGTGTGTTCCAGCCTTTCCTTGACTCTTTTTTGATAGTGTTCATAGATGACATTTTGGTGTATTTTGATGTGTGACCACCTGGGTAGAGTCCTTGATATCCTGAGAAAGCATAAGTTTTTTGGAAAGTTCTCGAAATGTGAGTTTTGGATAGACCAAGTCAGGTTCCTTAGACACATCATCTCAGGAGGAACGATCTCCATAGATCCAGCCAAAGTATCGACAGAGACTGGTCGGTACCAAAGAACCCCTCTGAGATTCACAACTTCTTGGGGTTGGTCAGATACTATCGTCGCTTCATCAAGGATTTCTCAAAGACGGATTTTCCGCTGACCATGTTAACCCGAAAGGATGTGAAGTTTATGTGGTTCGACATATGTGAAGTTTGCTTCCGGGAGTTGAAGGAGAAGCTGACCACCTCCCATGTGTTGACTCTACCTTCTGGAAATGAGGGTTTCCTGATATTCACTGATGCTTCCAAGATGAGACTTGGCTGCGTGTTGGAATAGAATCGGCATGTGGTTGCATATGCTTCCTAACAGCTCAAACCCAATGAGGTGAATTACCCGACACATGACCTGGAGTTAGCTGCTATCATCCATGCCTTGAATATATGGCGGCATTAAAATATGGGAGTAGATGGGGGAATCAGGTTTGAGAATACCCGACACATGACCATGACCAGTGAAGAGCTAGACAAGATGGGTGAATTACCCGACACATGACCGTATGAGGTGAATTACCCGACACATGACCAGTGAAGAGCTACACAAGATGAAAGGTTTGATGATGAAGCCACATACTCGTCTATCTATGGGAGTATATGGGGGAATCAGGTTTGAGAATCGCATATGGGTTTTGGTGGATTCATCGGTAAAGGAATGTATCCTGCAAGAGGCTCATGGATCCAAATACACAATGCACCTAGGAACTACTAAGATGTTCAAGGACCTACAGCGGTATTTCTAGTGGCCAGGAATGAAGAAAGACATTGCAGCATGTGTGGCCAGCTGTCTTACGTGCCAAATGGTGAAGGTTGAACACCAACAACCCGACGGGCTTTTACAGTCGATAGAGATTCCAGAATGGAAATGGGATCATATCACCATGGATTTTTTGGTGGGTCTACCCCAGACCAAGAAATTTCATGATGTGATATGGGTCGTGGTAGATCGTCTTACCAAGTCAGTACACTTCCTTGCCTTAAAGACCACTGCTAAGGTGTCAGACCTAGTTGAGTTGTATATCAGAGAAATAGTGTGATTGCATGGCGTACCAGGCTCGATCATCTCTGATAGAGACACAAAGTTTACTTCCAAGCTGTGGAAGCAAGTTCAAGAGGAACTTGGTACCAGGTTGAAGTTTAGTACCACTTATCACCCCCAGACGGATGGTTAGTCAGAAAGGACGATCTAGACATTAGAAGATATGTTGAGAGCTTGTGTACTCGATTGGGGTGGTTCGTGGGAGCAGTACTTACCTTTAGCTGAGTTTGCCTACAACAACAGCTACCAAGCCAGTATTGGGATGCCTCCGTATGAAGCTTTGTATGGGAGACTGTGCCGGTCCCCACTTCACTGGGATGATGTGGGTGAGAGGACCCTGTTGAGGTCAAATGAGCTCCAAGTGTACGCTGATAAAGTTGCTTTGATCAAGAAAAGGCTGAAGAGAGCCCATGATTGATGTAAGTCATATGTTGATGCAAAGTGGACTGATGTGTATTTTACTATAGGAGAGCATGTGTTTTTGAAAATCGGACTGCTCCGAGCTATAGTCAAGAATAGAGGAAAGTTGAGTCCCCGATATGTGGGTCTGTTTGAGGTGCTAGAATGGATTGGTGAAGCTGCATATTGTTTGGTGTTACCCCCTCAGTATAGAATGATGCATGATGTGTTTCATGTGTCCAACCTGAAGCGATATGTGCAAGATCTGAGCCATGTGTTGAGCATTGAACCTATTGAGCTTCAAGGGAAGTTGACTTATCCTGAGACACCTTTGCGAATTCTAGATACCAAGGTGAAAGAGCTCAGATGCAAGAATATAGAGATGGTAAAGGTTCTTTAGAGGCACCATGGTGAGGATGAGGCCACATGGGAGCTAAAAATGGACATGGAGAAAACATACCCTGACTTGTTTATTTGATTGAGTGAATTTTGAGGGCAAAATTCCTATAAGGAGGGGAGGATGTTATAACCCCAATTTTCTAAGTTATGTAATGAAATGTGTAATTCTCTTTTAAATGATAAATGAAATATATATTTGATTTGTTGATGGATTTTGTGTGAAATTTCCTTGATTGATTGATAATGGGCTTTTTTGGCCATTGAGCCCAATTGAAAAGAAAAGAGAAATAAAAGGAAAAGGATTTATCTAATTAGAGGAAATATATGTGAAATAGACATATATAAGAGGATAAAGGCAAATAGATATTCCTCAATATGGGAATTCATGCTTTTAGGATTCCTTGAGGTCCAAGGGACTCGAGATAACAAGATAATGACAAAGGGAGAAGAAATATTAATTAATTTCGAATTAATTGATGATTAACTTGGGAGAGAAGGAAACATGCTCATCCGTTGGAATTTGATTCCCAAATTTAATACACGAGTAGATTATTCCAAAACAGAGTTTCCTCTAAAATTTGAGTGAAAAATGATTAACGAGGAGAGAGATATGAATTTTTCAAGTTTCCTTTGAATTGAATTAGTTATTACACTATTTCCTTGTTTTAAAAGAAAAAGGAAATCAGGGAGCGATGACAGTCATTGGATCCCCGCGTGGTCCAGGGGACCACAGATCCAATAATGGATGTGCATCGTTTATCCTGAGTTATAGAAGGAAAGGGAGAGGGGAAAGAAATCCTATTTTCTTGCGTTTGAGGCAATAATCTAAGGTGTGGACGAGTCCAGAACCTTCAGGAGTCCTTTCTGAAGTTTCTCAACCTAACTTTTAGGTGTTTCCGTTGATGGGGGAAAAAGTCCCCAATTTGTCGAACTGTGTTATCAACACTATATATAGGGGGGGGGGGGTACTCTGTGGTACCAGCACTCCCACAAATCATACTCGTGAGATCGGAATACTGAGGCGAATGTTTTGGTGTGGTCAATTTGGAACTCCACCCTGACCAGACCCATCACCGGAGAGCCACACAGCCAGGAGAGGCACGTCGTCGTTCTGGTGAAGGGAGGACAAAGACGACGAATTGGGGACACCAACAAGTTTGGGAGAGTCTAGCAAAGCTCATGGTCTTGTTAGTTTGCTCACATACACACAAAAGCCTGAGGTCAACTGGTGGGGTTGACCACCTGCTCGCGCACTGAGAAACGCGAGGTTGAAGACGACCCCCGGGAGAATTACCAAATTGCCATCCCTCTTCTATTGTTTAGGTAAGGGCATAAGTGCCTTTTGTTTCTTTTCAATCACGATTCAGGCACGTGTTTGTGGATCGTTGGATCCCGTGTGGTCTAGCAGACCACGGATCGAACGACTAGGGAATTTTTTTGATGAAATCGTAATATATTAGAAAATCCAAAAAGTGACTTTTCTTGCAAAAATCATAATTTTTGCTAGGAAACTCTAATGATGAAACTTTATACATGAAAATTGATTAGAAAAATATGAGGAATAAGTTAAAAATAGTTTGAAAGCCTCAATCTGTCCCTTTTAACAAAAATATATTATTTTCATGAAAAATGTATTAACTTGTGATTAGAAACCCTAATTGATGATAAAGGATAGATTTAATAGTGCAAATAAGTTAATTCGAGCATTGTTAACTTGTTTAATGATAAAAATGGATTTTAACCTGTTTTGAAGATGAAAGTGCAAGATTTAGGGTTTTAAATCTAATATGATGGTTAATATCCTTAGAAACCCTAAATAGGGGAAAAAGGAAAGCAAAGTGCCTTTAACCTGAAATTAGGGTTATATGTTGTTAAAAGTCAACCTTAATATCTTTCATGAGGAGTAGATGAGATAATTAGGGTTTGTGAGAAATTTTATAAAATTAGGGTTTAAAATAACAAAAATAAAGTGAAACCCTAATTGTAATCAAAGCCCTAAAAAGGACTGGTAACCCTAGGAAACAACTAGGCTTAATAAACCTTGATGGCATGATCAATGATAGGAAAATTGGGTGCATATTTCAGGATCATCTTGTGTGCTTGCTTGTTTACTGGCTTTCTTGCTTAATTGGATTATTTTTGCACTCAAGGCAGCCTGACATGTATGTGGTTAATTATGGTTAATCGCATTAGTTTCCCGAAGGTTTTCCAGATGATTAATCGCATTGAATGCAACCTATCAGTTTGGATGTTCATATTTGCAAGTCATAAAGTTACTATGATAATCACAGTTATAATATAAGTGTGTATTCTCGCACCTACATGCCACCCTGATGGATGATGCCAAAAGGCCAAGCCCAGGAGGGAAGACCCATGGGTACCATGAGTGGTGACCCTAGACACCAAGCTCTGGATTGAGAAGGTGGTCTTTGTTGCATGACTAATGGTCACCATGAGAGGTGACCCCAGGCACCAAGCTCGGGATTGAGAAGGTGGCATTAAATCAATGGCAAAGAGAAACCCTAAAGAGGGTATGCCAGGGTTAGGGTAAAAGCGGTGGAGAATGTCACATTGAAAGCGTAAATTGGCTTGTTAATTAACTTGATTGTGATATTTAGATTGTTAGCCATATTTGTGAAATTTTGGTTGTCCCCACATACTAGCATATTCCTATATGTTGACCGACGTTTTGTTTGTTGGCATTTTAGGTGCAACTCTGCAAAGAACAAACAGTAAAGTGACACATTGTGAAAATAAGAAATAAAGTACAAGGAGGATTAGATAAAATAGATTCAAGTTGTGGATAGAAGTAGATTTCCAAAGTTTTTAAAAGGTATGCAAAGTTTTAGTTTATACCAGATTTTAGTTTAGTTGGTAGAATATCATAATTATTATTGATTAATTGTTGAACCTTTGATACGATTTATTGGGATAACGGCTCTGACCTCTTGGTCTCCCTTAAGTGGAGGTTACTGGGAGGCGGGGTCGTTACAAGGGTCATCCTACCGCAGGCTGTGGGAAGGTTGAATCTTCTTGGTCAGGTCATCGTTGATGGCAAAACAATGTTGGATAGAAGACACACACTCTGAGATTTTTTTCCTCCACACACTCCCAAATCCCATCTTCCTCATAACAAATTCTAGAAAATTCCATTCAACCCTGTCATACGCCTTTGACATATCCGGTTTTAAGGCAATGTGTCCTTTTTAACAGCTGGTCCTGGGCACATTTTATGGAAACATTCATAAGCAATTAGCACATAATCAGTAATAATCCTTCCCAAGATAAAAGCACCCTAATTTATGGAAATAAGGATGTTCATCAGGGGCTTCAACTTGTTTGCTATCACTTTTACTGCTATCTTGTAAATGACATTACAAGGGTTGATGGGTCAAAACTCTGCAATTTCCTTTGGCTATGCAACTTTAGGAATCATAAATACTAGTGGCTAGTTAACCTCCTATAGTTCCCCTATTCCCTTCCACCATCCCTTTATGTAATTTGACACATCTTTACCCACTATATGCTAGTATTTTTGGTAAAAGAGAGTCTTCATGCCATCTAGGAGAGGTGCTTTTTTGGGATGCATTTGCTAGACAAATGCTTTGATCTCTTCATCTGTCAGGTCACTCTCCATCTTAGCTCTCATCTCCTGTGTTATCACAGATTTGATACCTTTCATCGCTTCCTTGAAATTTGTCAGATTAGAGCTAGAAAAGTTATCATAATAGAATTTTAGGATAATTCACTTGATCTCCTTCTCTTATGTCTTCCAATCCTAGAATCCTAGTTCTTTTATTTCTTTGTGATGCCTTGTGATGGAAATAAGCAGCATTCTTGTCCACATGTTTCATCTCATTCACCCTAGATCTTGTATGCTAATAATTATCCTCCTACATGTGCTAATGTTGTAGTTATTTAGCAAGCTCCTCACATTTCTGTAGAACATTATTATCATGTGGTTTCTTTTGTTCTTTTCCTAATGCATTTTTTGTCTCCTTTATTTTCTTTCTCATTCACCCAAATTTTATATTAGCCCAAATTTGGAGTTTCTCACTCCATTCCTTGATTTTTCCTGAAATATCATTGCTCGGGTACTTTTCCCAGAAGTATTTTATAATATTTTCCCATCTATCATCTGACACCCACAAAAGCTCGAACATAAAATGTTTTTCTTTTCTTCGCTTCTAGATTTCTCTTCTGTCAGTTGAAATAATAATGGGAGAGTGATTTGACTTGTACATGGGGAGATGAAAAACCTTATAGTAGGTAAACAATTGGGGCTAGCTGAGAGAGGCTAGTGCTTTGTCCAATCTTTCCTTAATAAGGGTATCCATATATTTACCTTTCATCCAAGTAAGCTGACTACCTTCATATCCTAGGTCCAACAACTCACACATGTCAACGACATCAATTAAGTCATGTATCACATGTATGGTTTTAGGTCTCCTCCCATTTTTTTCTTCATTAGATAGAATTTCATTGAAGTCCCCAAAGAAAATAATCAGTACCTCAGTTCCTTGTTTGATTTTCCACATCAGATCCTGGGTCTTTTCCTTCTATTGCTTCTCATACCACCTGTGAATTCCTATAGCCTTCCACTGACGTATACCATCCCTTTCTGTAACCATGCCTTCCATTGATGTTGAGAGTACGAGAGGACTACACATATACATCCTTCCACCAGAACCCCAACCTGCATGACTTACCAATGATCGAAAAGCATACACCTTCAGTGAAGCCACAGTTTCTCTTAACTACATACAACTTTGTATCTGTTATTTTGATACACCCATATAGAGGAGCCATAGAAAAAATAAAGAAACCATTTACTCAAACACAATATTGTGGGGGTTACCACCAAACCACATTAGTCAACATATCATGATACATGCTCCTAGTATAGAGCATACATCTCCTATCTAACAAAATCATACCTATAAGATGCACCGCTAGTCAAATTTAATTGATTTGATTACCAAAAGGTAGTTGTTTTGTGCACATTTAATTTATGGTACAACTCATTATACACTAAAGTGTTCCCCATCATGATTAACTCTCACTTTATATATTAAAAACTTTATGTGCACACACATACACAAGGTAGAGGGAGAGGGGTAGTGAGAATTCATGACATCATCAAATGTCATTGAATAGTTGGAATTATGTTTATTTTTGCTATTGTTACATGCATAAAATCTCAAAAATCCATGCTTTCTTTTTTAATGTCTTTGTATTTTCCAATTTATACCACGCCTTTCGATTAAATAGTGTCAAAATAAGAAAGCTTAGTCCAATGTAAATCAACATCTCCAGTATAGAATGAAGGAAAAATCATCTACACTCTATCATGTGTTCTCATATCACCTTCCATCTAACATTGTCATTGTGATTGGAGACTCTATATAGCCTCCCCTCCCTCCTACCCACCTCAACCTCCACCCATCTAAACTCTACTCACTTCCCCTCCTGCCAATGGTTAAACTTGCAACAATATGGACAAAGTAGGCAACCTAGGGTTGTGAGATACATGAAGATGTTGAAGGTGTGTGAGAGGAGAATAACCTACCATGTTGCATTGGAGGAAAAATATATCCAAAGATATATTTCAAGCAATTTCATAGGCAAGCACCATGCAAGAACTTAGCCATCAACTCTCGAGAGGACTCAAAACCCTTTGTACCATCCTCATCCTCCTCTATTTGCTTTACACTTCCATTATAGATAACGACAAGGGCATGGAGATAAACTATAGGGAACATTAATGTGGGTGGGGTTAGTGTCATGGAACTATTTATTACCCTAAGTCAACACTCCTAATGGATACACAACCAAAAGCGAGTGGACATGGGCGTCCGTCCCTAGAATGGCACATAGTTACACACAAGAAATATATATGAAAAAGAAAATAAAAAATCAAAGAGATAACATGATACTAAACATGGGAAAGAGATATGTGCCCATTTCTATATCAAGAATACCCATTGGTGATTCACTTCAGAGCTTAGAGTCTTGAGTGCAGTGGATCTTCACTTGGAAACTACAAGTTTGATAAGCAAAATATAATGTGAGTGAATTTAGTACGCTATGAAAAGTCATGTAAACACTGTTTAAGAGTATCTAAAAGTTGTTTGGCTATGAATATGATAATAAACAAGAAGTAAACAATGCGAGAACACTTAATTGTATTCTTTTATACAAAGCATTTTTAGGTTTCTTTATCCATTATATCAGTTGTAGCATAATCAAACATGGAAGAAGTACGCATGGGAACAATAGCTCAACCAAGTATCCAAGTATTCATACGAGCATACATACAAGAAAGCCAATATCATAGTAGGGTCAAGTGACTAACCACGTTATGATTCTTGAGTAAGATTCTAGAGAAAGCCCAACTTAAAGGGGGACCTAAGTTGTAAAAATTCATAATAGTAGGTCTTAGATCAGTAGAGTTTTGATAAACTAAACATCATATGAGTCATTTGGATGTTCATTTAGACCTATGTTTCAATTAGGTCAAACATAGTTCTAAAGTTTGAAATATGCATGTATTGATTCAACATAGCACAAGTATCAGCATTAAGCCCTAGATATTTGAAATATGCATGTATTGATTCAACATAGCACAATTAGGACCACCACACCCGCCACCGCATAGGTCGACCGAAGGTGTATTCCTTTACTCAGCGACTTCACGCTCTTTGTTGATGCTTCTTTCCGCTCCAGCTCTGTCCCTTCCGGGATTGGAGTTCATGCCGTCAACAAGTGCGGCAGATTTTTACTGGGCCATGGTTCGCCCAATCACGCCAGCTCGGCATTGGAAGCAGAGATCCAAGGTATTGTTTGCGCTTTGGAACTCTGCAAAATCACAGGATGGCAGTCTCCCACCATTCTGTCTGATGCTTCCATAGAAGTGCTCTTGACTACTGAGGTTGCATCTGCAACAACCCTGTTTTCCCCTCATATGCGTCGACTCCGGAAGCTCTGTGCTGAAGTCGGGCAGTCACGTATACTGCACATCCCTAGGTCCCTTAATGAAGTACCAGATCGTATAGCCCGTTTTTCTGTTACCATTAGCTCAGCTTTTACTTTTACAAATAATGTGCCCCCGTGGCTTTGTATGAACCTTGATGTTGATGTTGCGAGCTTTCTGCCCGCAGTGGAGAGCGGGGTGAATACAACTTGATCTCTACGTTCCCGGAAAAAAAAGCCCTAGGTCTAGGTGAATCATCCACATATGAGTAAATTCTATATAGAGATAAAGTCTTATTTGATAATTGAGGAAGCATGAGAGTTATGTTATCATCAAGATCTAATCATGCAAGATCACAATTGGTCATCTATCACCAATTCCATGCAACAAGGTCATGTTTCCAAGTCATCAAAGTATGAAGAGCATTGGATAGATCAAGTTGGTATTTAGGTGTTGCAAGTATGATAAATATACTGATCTGAACTAGAGAGAGAGCAAGAGTGTGTTTTCTTATTGGGCCTTATTGGCCATTGAGCCCAATTAAAAGAAAATAAGAAGAAAGGAACAAGGAATTCAAATAGATAAAAGAATACATAGGGAAATATAAAAAAAAGAATAATTTCCAAAAATAGAATTTTGAGTTTAATGGATTCCTTGGGGTTCAAGGAACTCATAATTGGAAAATAATGATAAAAGAAATAGAAAGGACATGGAAAATATGAGTAATTGAATGATAACTTGCAAACCAAGAAAAGGGATCGTACACTTGAGATAATAACTTCAAATTTTGTAGGATGGAAGATAAAAATATAATTGAGTTTCCCTCAAAATTTGAGTAGGAAAGGAGTTACCGTTTGAGATTTATGAGTTTTCCAAGATTATCATTGAAATAGGAATACAATTTGAATTTATTTGGAAATTGTTTCCTTTTATTCAAACGCGGATAATATGGACCTTTGGATTTTAATCCAACGACGGTTGGTCATCGTCTTAATCCTACTAGGACTAGAAATATACGGCAAATAGAGGATTCTTCCTCTCCAATTTCCTTGAGATCCGGAGAGAGTGGGCATTTTCTTCTAGTCCCATTGAATTCAGGAGATGAAATCGCAAAGGACCATCCCTGGTTTGGGTAGGAGTGGTCGCCGATTGGGAGAATTTCCAATCTGGCAGGGACTCGCTCGACCCCTATATATAGGAGGGTATAATCGAGACTACAAGAATCCCTTTTTGCTCTACCAATCTCTGCGGAAGGACTGGGGGAGTGTTTATGTGCTCTCAATTGGTTCATTCACCTTGACTTTCACCGACGTTTTCGGCCGAGAACCTAGCCGGAGTCCGGCAAGTGATAAGGGGTCGCAGCACCTTCTGAGCTTTCAATTGGACCTACGGTCAAGTTTGGCAAAGGGAGAAGAAGCTCCCTGGCTTGATAATGCGCTCGCTCGTGGCTGAGAGCCCAGAGTCAACCTCCAGGTTGACAGCACGAAGCTGCTGAGTCCAAGGAAGAAGATGACCTGTTGCCGTCCGATCTGAGACCACGGTGGTCTCAGTTGGATCTGATGCTCCAGAGAAGGAGCGGCCTTTGTTAGAGCACGCCCGATCGGGATCGTCAGATCCAAGAAGCGGATCACGGGACTACTGATCGAGCGGTCCACAAATTTCGGTAATTATTCCTCTCTAATCAAATAAATCAGAAAAAGGATTATTCTTGCAAAAATGATAGAAATAACTAGGAATCTCGTATGAAAAAACTTTTTATATGAAAGTTGTGTAGAAAAATATTAGGAATCTAATAAAAATACTTTGAGAACCTGATTCTACTCCGTTATGCAAAAGTACCCTAATTTGCTAATATAGTGTATTAAAAGATGATGAGAAACCCTAATTGAATGTTAAGAGTGTAATTTGGTGAATCAATAGGTCAAAATTGATAAGTTTAACCCTGTTAATGATAAAAGTGGTTTAATTATCCGTTTTGAATGCTAAGATGCCTAAATTAGAGTTGTAATCCATAAAAGAAGGCTAATATTTATGGAAACCCTAATTTGGAGATAAAGGAGGAGAAAAACCTTGATAATTCGGATTAAGAAGGTAAATTGCCAAATAATGATCCTAATATTGTTAGGAATATTAAAATGAAAGGAATTGAGGGTTTTATGTAGTTTTGATCATAATATTGAAAGATGAGGTAAAAACCCTAATTTCCGAAGAAACCCTAAAAGTGGAATTAAAATCCTAAGTGATGTGATGAAATTGGATAAATATTAATAAAAGGAAATTGGTACTTTTATTTCAGGATTTCTATTCCTCATTGCTTGCTTGAATGGGTTTCTCTGCATATTTGATTCTATCTTGAAATCTGCAATCAAAGGTATGTGGTTAATTATGAATAACCGCTTTAGTTTTCCGATGGATTCCCGGATGTTTAATCGCATTGAATGCAACTAAACTGTTTGGATGTTCATATTGCAAACTATAATGTGGCTATGACTATCACAAAGGATATATGCCTACAAACTCAGATCATGGTTCTCTCTGTGGCATTATAGCTAACCTAGTACATGGCTGCCTATGGGTAGGTCCATTAGGTTAGAGAAAGACCTAGTACATGGCTACCTATTGGATAGGTCCATCAGGTCTATGGATGACCTAGTACATGGCTACCTATTGGGTAGGTCCATCAGGTATATGGATGACCTAGTACATGGCTACCTATTGGGTAGGTCCATCAGGTCTATGGATGACTTAGTACATGGCTACCATTGAGGTAGGACCATCAAGTCACATTGAGTTAGATATTGGGCTATCTTCGGGTAGTGCCATGCAACTCTATTACCTAAAAGAGAGGTGATATCCATGTCCACTGCAGGGACAGCCCAGAGTTTGAGACTATGTATGGATTGAGTTGTATGGCTTAAAATGTAATCTTGATTGATCAATGATTAATTGAATGATTATATTGTTAACATAGTTGAACATTATCTGTGTCCTCCACATACCAGCTTCTTGCTGACCGACGTTTTGTTTGTCGGCGTTTTAGGTACAATGAAAAGAACAAACAGTAAAGTGGCATATGTGGAAATAAATGAGAAAAATGACGTGCACAGGAGGATTAGATAGATCAACATCTTCATGGATAGAAGTTTAGAAATCCCAATTTTTAAAAGGTAAATAAAGTTTTTTATACCAGTTTTCATCTTAGTTGGTAAAGTTTATTAATTGTTATTGACTATTTGTCGAACCTTTGATCCGGGTTATTGGTTAACGGCTCTGTCCTTTCGGTCTTCCTTAATTGGGGGTTACCGGGAAGCGGGGTCGTTACAATTGGTATCAGAGCATAGGTTCCTCATTTAATCTTTAATAATTATTAAATTTTACAAATTCTATAGAACCCAAGGGAGTTATTAGAGGATTATCTGGAAGACGGAGGTGTCTAGAAAAGGATCACGACCGGGGGCTGGAAATATTTTCCTCCGCACCGCTAGTCAGAATACGAGGACTCCCGGATCCGTGTGACTGCCTGGCCAAAGTCTTAGGATATGAATCGAAATAAGATATTTTTAGGACTCTCTCATCTTATTCATCCCTTCTCAACTCCAATTCGATTAAGGACCTTAAGGATTAGGGTTTCCTCTCTCTTCTCCTCACCCTTTTGAGGTATGGGTAAGGTTGATAAGGATTAAGGAATCCTCCACCCAAAAAAAAGCATGTAAATAAGATGTCATGGACATAAGCTTAATAGAGTAAGCGTAAAGGAATAGATACATGCTTAGGTCGTATGACACGAGTTGTCATTTCCCTCAGGAGAGACCTGAGGATAGACCTCCTTGGTAGGAAGATGAGTAGAGAGAGTTAGTCTTAGAGGTAGAGACCTCCATTAAAAGTAGAGACCTAGCAAATCTTTTGAGGATGATGTTAACCCTAACCCTAAGTGAAGGTTATAGGGAAAGATGACATGATGAGTTAGATGTCATGATGAGCATGCCTTGGATGCCATATGAACCATGAGAAGTCGATGACCGAGTACCTTGGCAACCCAACCCTGGGAAGGGTCGTGCAGGTTAGAATGAACGATAGCTCCTCCATGGGTAAAGCTAGAGAATAATCTCTAGAAACCCTATGAGCTTAGGAAAGTAGGGTATAGCTTACACCCAGTGTATGTCAGTAGTGCTGACAGTAGGATGAAACCCTAGAAAAGGATCATGACGGATGGCTTATGAGATAAGAATAAGGGGTTATGGATAATCTTGAGTAAACATAAGTTTGAGCATAGGCTTCACCCGCATAGAGGTATGCCTATGAGCTTGATCCTTCATGGAAAGAGGACCTCTAGTAGTAAGGTTGGATGTGGAGTTAGCTCTAGAGAGAAAAGGCGGGACTCAAGCAAGGAGGTTGGAAGCTTAGATTCTGAGATATTAGGAACAGTGGCAGTTGAGGATGATGCGACCTAAGTGGATGATAGTGGTTGCCTTATGTTTGATCCCTGGAGACAGTTGATATATTAGTTGCCTTTAGAGGAACCAAACCTAAGAAAGAGGATGAGTCTGCTGGTACCTCTGTGCCTATGGTATAGGTGTTTACCTCCTGAGATAGGGAGAAGAGTTTCTTAGATTTGGAGAGGTATAGTAGCAGGATGTGAGGCCTTGTACCTTATTGGTTGTCCTTAAGGAGGACCCAACTCTAAGTGTTGCTCGAGTTGAAGGATGACAAGGAGTGTATGTCATGCCTTTTACATGCTTGGTTCATGGTTAAGAGATAGAGCATACAGTTGGACACCTACAAGTGAACCTAGGGTTCCTAGGCCTAAGAGGGGAAGTGGTATACCTAATACTCATGGTGAGAATTAAGTTGCTATAGTTTTGAGAATGGTACTCCTCATTCGTAAAGGTAAAAGAAACCCCTTAAGTCAAGGGTATGTTTGGTGAACCCCCTCACAACTAAGTTGGTCTAATGTTGAGGCTGAGAACAAGTGTGACCTAGCATGTTTTAGTAGGTACGCTTGTGCCTTAGTAGTTTATGGATTAAGCATGCTCATGTGAATGTAAACCCTAAGGACGTTTGTGACCTTTGTTATCGAGGCGTAGTTTCCTCCCATCCTGGGAAAGGGACCCTTTGGTAGGGTGTATACCAATTTTGTTGGAATTAAGGTAACTTAAAGAGGTTTTTGAGAAAGCTAAGTGAAAAGTACATGGCATGAGAATGAACCTGTAGACCCATAGTTAACCATCTCTAAGTGTATGTGGATGTGTTATCATGGAGGTAACCGGTATGGGGCTTGACCAAGGTAGGCAGGTCGCCATGATCCCTGTGAAAGGATGAAAGTCAGTGCCCATGAATGCAAGAAGGGAGATGATGAATGCTTGGGTAAGGTTCTAAGTTGGACATGCACTATAATAGAATCCTAAGTCTATCCTAGGGTCAGGTAAGGATAAGACCGATGAAAGAAGGAGTTGTCTAATTCCCTAGTTGCACATGACCATAGGGTCGGGAGGTAACATCTATCATTGTTTGAGGGCCATGGGTTAGGAGATTGATCACCTTCATGAACTCATGGGACCCGAAGGGCAGATGAGTAGGGTACTCTCTTGATGCATGAGGGAAGAGGGATGACCCCAAAAGTGTCGGCACCCTATAGACCTAGAGGAGATGACCAAGGGATGTGTGTAAACCCCAGTCGGTTCAAGACTAGTTTTCCATGGAAGTAATTTTGATATCATGATGTTTGTGATGTAAAGACATGAGTTGCACGTTTCAGCTTAGAATTGAAGGTGTACTGGCAATGTGGGATGTATCATCTCTACTCTTGGAACAGGAAGAACTTTGTGTTTGGACGGCCGCCAAATACTTATTTCTTCTTGTTATGGGAGTGAGAGATGGGATAGTACGCACGTCATACACCAAGGATAAAAGATGAGGTGGGTTGGAACGTTGCTACGAGGTATGAGGAAAGAGATGATAACATACCTTGGTGGAGTGAATGATACATGGACAGGTACAAACAATAAGAGTATTAAGATAATCACTTTGTGAGAATGTTTTATCATGAGCTATGTGGAATCTGCATATGATACAAGGTTGAGTTTGATAACCAAGAGGATGATCTTAGAGTTTTCTTGATGAAGAGTTTGAGATGAGACTTAAGCGGAATACATGGAGGTAGTATATCTTCAACATTACCTTATACTGAAGGGTGTGAAGTTGTAATGGATGCTCTGGTGGAGATATAGCTGCCTAGTTTGGCTAGAAGAGATAAGTTTGGCTAACACCCAGATGTATCAATAGCGGTTAATCAAGTGAATGATTGTTTAGTTAGCCAGTCTAGTCTGTGATATAATGAAAGGATGGTTGTAGAACCTCAGATGTACTTTTTTGGAAAAATGATGAAACCCTAATGAGAGTGGTTTAGGGTTTCCCAGGTATCGATCTTGAGGAATCATGACATTTAGGAAAATGTGATATTAAGATCACCATACACCATAGTATTACTGAGATAATGAGTGGTAGCCGTACTATGGATGCTGGAGATGAGGCTGCATGTGATATGTTGCCATGCATGACAAAAGGATGAACATCGGTAACCCAGTGTATGGATATAGAGGATAAAGAGTTCCTAAGAGGGATTGAGGGTTCATCCCTATGGATGTTTTGATAAGTCTCCTCTAGACCAAGGAAGGTCAAGATGCAATGTGGGTTATGGTAGATCGCTTTACCTAGATTATGTAAGAAAGAAAGAGTTCTGTCAAGGGACCGATTTGGTTGAACTACCCACGAGAGAGATGGTTCAGTATTACCATGATGCGGGTTCAAAAGTTCTTGAGATTGACCTAAATGTTCACTTCCATAAGGTGGAAGTAGGTACATGAAGAACTCAATGTTAGTAAAGTTTATCACCCCTAACTAATGGTTAGTATGAACCAGACTAAAGGGTCTAATGAGAGCATATGTGCTCATTCGGGGTGATAGCTAGAGACAGTTCTTTTCCTATGCAAGATGTGAAGTTAACCACCATAGCCAATATCAGGATTCAAAGAAGCTCTATAAGAGAGGTTGTGTCGGTCACCACTTCAGTAAGGTGATGTTGGTGAAGGACCACGTTATGGTTAGAAAAGGACCACAGTGTGTGTAGATGAAGTCGCTTTGATCGTGCAATGGCTGAAAGGAGCCTAGAGACGATAAGAGTCGTGAGCAGATGCAAAGTAGACTGACATGCAGTTCACTGTGGGAGAATATGTGACATGAGAATCCGACCCCTCTAAGTTATAGTTAAGAGAGCTGAGTCCCCGATATATGGGTCCATTTGAGATGGATTGGTGGAGAAGATTATGGATAACCTTACCCTTCAGGATAAAGCAAGGTTTGATGAGTTCCAAGTGTCCAATTTAGAGCACTATGTGAGGTACCCAGACCATGAGCTAAACAATGAACCTAGTGAGCCCCAAGGGAGGCTGAAATAGCCTGAGTCACATGTGCAGTTTATAGACGCCAGGATGAAAAGAACTCGGAGAAAAGAATATGTGATGATAAAGGTTCTTTGGAAGATCCATGGGTAAGGTAAAGCCACATAGGGGCCATAATGGACATGGAAAAGTTTTATCCTGAATTGTGTGTTTTGTTTGATTGAATTTTGAGGACAATATTCCTATAAGGAGGGGAGGATGTTACAACACCATTTTTTCCAAGATATGTAATGAGATTATAAATCTCTAGTTAAAGATAAATAAAAATCCATGATTGATTTGATGAGTTGATTTGAATGAACTTCGTGTATGATAGCTTGTGTGTTTTCTTATTGGGCCTTATTGGCCATTGAGCCCAATTAAAAGAAAATAAGAAGAAAGGAACAAGGAATTCAAATAGATAAAAGAATACATAGGGAAATATAAAAAAAAAGAATCATTTCAAAAAATATAGTTTTGAGTTTAATGGATTCCTTGGGGTTCAAGGAACTCATAATTGGAAAATAATGATAAAAGAAATAGAAAGGACATGGAAAATATGAGTAATTGAATGATAACTTGCAAACCAAGAAAAGGGATCGTACACTTGAGATAATAACTTCAAATTTTTTAGGATGGAAGATAAAAATATAATAGAGTTTCCCTCAAAATTTGAGTAGGAAAGGAGTTACCGTTTGAGAGTTATGAGTTTTTCAAGATTATCATTGAAATAAGAATACAATTTGAATTTATTTGGAAATTGTTTCATTTTATTCAAACGCGGATAATATGGACTTTGGATTTTAATCCAATGAAGGTTGGTCATCGTCTTAGTCCTACTGGGACTAGAAATCTATGGGAAACAGAGGATTCTTCCTCTCCAATTTCCTTGAGATCCGGAGAGAGTGGGCGTTTTCTTGTAGTCCCATTGAATTCAGGAGATGAAATCGCAAAGGACCATCCCTGGTTTGGGTAGGAGTGGTCGCCAATTGGGAGAATTCCCAATCTGGCAGGGACTCGCTCGACCCCTATATATAGGAGGGTATAATCGAGACTACAAGCATCCCTTTTTGCTCTACCAATCTCTGCGGAAGGACTGGGGGAGTGTTTCTGTGCTCTCAATTGGTTCATTCACCTTGACCTTCACCGACGTTTTCGGCCGAGAACCTCGCTGGAGTCCGGCAAGTGATAAGGGGTCGCGGCGCCTTCTGAGCTTTCAATTGGACCTACAGTCAAGTTTGGCAAAGGGAGAAGAAGCTCCCTGGCTTGATAACGCGCTCGCTCGTGGCTGAGAGCCCAGAGTCAACCTCCAGGTTGACCACGTGGAGCTGTTGAGTCCAAGGAAGAAGATGACCAGTTGCCGTCTGATCTGAGACCACGGTGGTCTCAGTTGGATCTGATGCTCCAGAGAAGGAGCGGCCTTCGTTAGAGCATGCACGACCGGGATCGTCAGATCCAAGAAGCGGATCACGGGACTACTGATCGAGCGGTCCACAAATTTCGGTAATTATTCCTCTCTAATCAAATAAATCAGAAAAAGGATTATTCTTGCAAAAATGATAGAAATAACTAGGAATCTCGTATGACAAAACTTTTTATATGAAAGTTGTGTAGAAAAATATGAGGAATCTAATAAAAATACTTTGAGAACCTGATTCTACTCCGTTATGCAAAAGTACCCTAATTTGCTAATATAGTGTATTAAAAGATGATGAGAAACCCTAATTGAATGTTAAGAGTGTAATTTGGTGAATCAATAGGTCAAAATTGATAAGTTTAACCCTGTTAATGGTAAAAGTGGTTTAATTATCCGTTTTGAATGCTAAGATGCCTAAATTAGAGTTGTAATCCATAAAAGAAGGCTAATCTTTATGGAAACCCTAATTTGGGGATAAAGGAGGAGAAAAACCTTGATAATTCGGATTAAGAAGGTAAATTGCCAAATAATGATCCTAATATTGTTAGGAATATTAAAATGAAAGGAATTGAGGGTTTTATGTAGTTTTGATCATAATATTGAAAGATGAGGTAAAAACCCTAATTTCCAAAGAAACCCTAAAAGTGGAATTAAAATCCTAAGTAATGTGATGAAATTGGATAAATATTAATAAAAGGAAATTGGTACTTTTATTTCAGGATTTCTATTCCTCATTGCTTGCTTGAATGGGTTTCTCTGCATATTTGATTCTATCTTGAAATATGCAACCAAAGGTATGTGGTTAATTATGAATAACCGCTTTAGTTTTCCGATGGATTCCCGGATGTTTAATCGCATTGAATGCAACTAAACTGTTTGGATGTTCATATTGCAAACTATAATGTGGCTATGACTATCACAAAGGATATATGCCTACAAACTCAGAGCTTGGTTCTCTCTGTGGCATTATAGCTAACCTAGTACATGGCTGCCTATGGGTAGGTCCATCAGGTTAGAGAAAGACCTAGTACATGGCTACCTATTGGGTAGGTCCATCAGGTCTATGGATGACCTAGTACATGGCTACCTATTGGGTAGGTCCATCATGTCTATGGATGACCTAGTACATGGCTACCTATTGGGTAGGTCCATCAGGTCTATGGATGACTTAGTACATGGCTACCATTGAGGTAGGACCATCAAGTCACATTGAGTTAGATATTGGGCTATGTTCGGGTAGTGCCATGCGACTCTATTACCTAAAAGAGAGGTGATATCCATGTCCACTGCAGGGACAGCCCAAAGTTTGAGAATATGTATGGATTGAGTTGTATGGCTTAAATGTAATCTTGATTGATCAATGATTAATTGAATGATTATATTGTTAACATAGTTGAACATTATCTGTGTCCTCCACATACCAGCTTCTTGCTGACCGACGTTTTGTTTGTCGGCATTTTAGGTACAATGAAAAAAACAAACAGTAAAGTGGCATATGTGGAAATAAATGAGAAAAATGACGTGCACAGGAGGATTAGATAGATCAACATCTTCATAGATAGAAGTTTAGAAATCCCAATTTTTAAAAGGTAAATAAAGTTTTTTTTATACCAGTTTTCAGCTTAGTTGGTAAAGTTTATTAATTGTTATTGATTATTTGTTGAACCTTTGATCCAGGTTATTGGTTAACGACTCTGTCCTTTTGATCTTCCTTAATTGGGGGTTACCGGGAAGCGGGGTCGTTACAAGAGTTGCATAAAAGTCACATTTTATCATATGAAAAATAAAACTAGGTCAACTATATCATCTTAAAGCTCAAAATAGGTACTTGAGGTCCCATGAGTAAAACATGAACTACTCAACATGATATCTTAGTAAACTTGGTCATATAGCATCAAAAAGATTGCTAATTTGAGGTGATAAATAGATTTATAATCATTATTGATTAGTATTTGCACAAGATTCAAGATGTAGTTACTAAAAGTCCATTGAAGCCCCACTATGTAGCAAATGGCACAACATGAAGCCATTAATAAAGGAAAGCATGATCAAAATAGATCCCATGGTTCAAAAAGGTACTATAGTTTACTTATTTAGTGGTTGGATGGTCATTGATGATAAGATATGTCAAAGTCCCAAGATTAAGTGAGTAACATCATGCATAAGCAAAAAAACTCACTTTTAGGTCAAAAGAGTATAAGTTTACATCAAATGTGATCTACTTCGTGATTCAAAGCAAAAAAATGGATGAAGGTTACTATTTTGAAATTTGTGAGTGATATTTGAAGTAGCAATACTATATGGGGGCAAAATACATCGTTTATTATTCAAAAAGTACATAAATGACATACTTTTTAGGATATCAGGAGAAGAGCAAGTAGATTTATGTTTTGGAACTAGTTTCAATAGAAATATCTCATCAAGGGGATCAAAAATCATATATTATAAGCAATATATGGCCAAAGGGTGTGCACAATATAAGTTTTAGAAACTTTGAATCAAAACTATAGGGGGTGTTACATTATATCATTTGATGATGTAGTTGTGGATCTGGATCGCTAGATGAAGATCCAGCGACCACACAGTGCCTCTCACCCATGCTCCCAGTGAGCAGGTCGCTTGAGCCACGTGTCGTGCAGCCATCGGTCGGTGCCCTTATCTTTGATGTTGCCCAATCACTGATGTGTCCAGCCACGATGTGGGGAGCTCATGGACCTCTCTCGTCACTAGTCACCTTTGTAAATTGCATGTGGTCGGCTACTAGCCACCGGGTCATTGTCCTTGACTTTGTGAGTCAAGACTCACCCGCACAGTGGTGTGGCCTGCACAAGCTCACTGAAGGTCTGACCAGCAGGTAGTTGTTAGGGATTTGTGGCTCCAGAAGGTGTCAGTGGAGTGTGGATGTCCCATGCGGAGTCGTGGGATTGGTTATCTTGTTGCAGGACGTCGGAGGGTGCCACATCTATTAGTTGAAGACAGCGGCTGTCAAGGAAGGTTGGAGGTAGGGGAAGGTGCTAGGGCACTTGATAAGTTAAGGAAAGAGATGAGAAAAGAATGGGAACAAGAAAAGAAGGCAAAAGTGGTGTCAAAGTGAAAAAGGGTGGAGTGGAGGTTAGGTGCGGCTCAAAGTCGTGTCCTTCGGCCCAGTGTATGGAGGTAGAAGATGGTATTTTGTCTATTGGATTGGGCCTCAATCCGCGGTAGTAGCATTCGAAGGCCACGATTTGGTTTTAGAAGAAATGAAGCTCCTTGTTAGCTAGTAAAGGTTGTCGCGGAT
This sequence comes from Alisma plantago-aquatica, assembly GCA_963693085.1. Taxonomy (NCBI): domain Eukaryota; kingdom Viridiplantae; phylum Streptophyta; class Magnoliopsida; order Alismatales; family Alismataceae; genus Alisma; species Alisma plantago-aquatica. The sequence continues at coordinate 224,592,294 of OY856409.1, forward strand.
TGTTGGGGTAAGGGGAGGCAAATTGGGGCACACTCAATTGGTCCCAAACAAGGTTAAATCCGATTAAAAAGGTTAAAATCAAGGTAACAACCAAGTGATTTTCAAATAAGTACATCTCTCTCACACACACAAGCTCTGAATTGGGAGAAAATGCTTTGAAATCATTTGAGAGAGATCTCTACATCATGAACTTAAGAATAGGATACAAAAGTTTACAATGATATGATCAAAATTCAAAGAAAAGGTGATGATGTGTGACATGAATCTAAACTTGATTTTCTTCAACTTGAGAATCCCCAAGGTGGTATATGCATACTAGATGGTTGTGCATCAAAACACATACAAATATGAAATTGATGTTGAGAATAAGAGCAATGTCAAAATTAGAAGTCACATCCAAAGTGTGAAGTGTCAAGTTATTATAGTTAGCTAGGAAAACAGGGGAGAGTTCAAAGGTGAAATTGCTGACGAGAATGTCCAAGAAGCTTCATCTAGGAACAAAGGGCGCAAGGGCAAATGACATGACCGAACAGTTTTAGTACGTCCTTCCCAATTTTATTGATTAAGTTGAGATTTAAGAAAAAGTTTGAATTTCTAAAATGTTGCGCACGTACCAAACCCAAAACATGAGATTTTTGTAATTGACTTTTTTAGTCAACTATTTGGATCCATCCAACATGAATTTATATATTTCCCCTCGAAAACTGTATGGCATCAAATTCCAAGAAAAGCATAATTATTTTCTAATTATAAAGATATCAAAGTAGACTACATTTCTTTGTGAAGGTGGCGTTAAACTGACTAGTTTCTATAGCTTTAAGTCGCGGTCAGATTTTCAATTGATCAAGTTCTGTTTTTTGACCTCTATAGTTGGTACAGTTGTAGGCATAGAACCTAGAATCACGACTGGCTGTAGCGTTTGGGTTAAAGAAACGAATTCAGTAAATAAATTGAGAGCAAAGAGGATTGCATCGCGTAGCTCTTGTTTGAGAGTCGCTTAATGGCAGCACCTTGAAAACAACATACCGCTAATAATCTAAACTGGAAACAAATTTTCTAAATAGGTGATGCCTAATTTCGTCCTGTTGTTATGTGAAAAACTGATACTGCTGTTTACTAAATAAAATTCTTGTTGTTTAACTGAAGTATAAAACTAAAAGTAGAAAAGGTTGGTGAGCTCGATATCAAGATGGCTAGAATGCAGTCAGAGCTACTTGGGATTTTATATCTAACAGGAAGATCCTTTGGAAAGAGGTCATGAATGAGAAGTACATCCATCGAATTAATCTTGGAGTGGCTAATCAGTCACGCCTTTGGAAGTTTGTAGCGAAAGCAATGGCCTCACTTATACATGGAAAGCAATTTTATCAGGCGCCAATACCTAGGACGCATGGACACTTCTATACAGCATATGTTTATGTGTCAGACACGTTTTGGAAACGGACACTTCCTGGACACGGCCCAAAATATTTTGGACACGGCTGGGACATATCCAATTCCGTTTCATTTTGGTCTTTTTCTACACCTGGATATTGTCCAGACACTTCGAACGCATCACTGCAGCAGTTGATATTCTAATAAGATATCTTCAAGTGTAAATTTGAATATACAACTACTCTTTATGTCTTATTACTGACAAAGTGTAATAGAACGTAGATCTGATCAGAATTACAAGTAAATTTGTTGAATAAAAAAGCAATATGTAAAGTTTAAGCTGAATCAGATATTATGAATCAAATAACAGTCTAATAAATTGGTTAAATGAGTAATACGAACTCATATATATATATATATATATATATATATATATATATATATAGAGAGAGAGAGAGAGAGAGAGAGAGGCTAGAATACACTCGAGTGTATCCGGAGCGGAATACACTCAAGTAGTTTTTCATGATGCAATATTTTTTTTTAAATCTAATCCGTTGATCTTCTTAAACATCTCGTGAACAACTCATACGCAAAATTTGAGCACATTTGGATATGTATAGCTCATGTTATGAAGACCGCAAAAATTATACATTTCAAATTAGTTTCGCGCATTGATTTTGTTGCCCTTGGATGAGTGACTTACACTCATCCAAATGGGCTCAAAATTTGTATGTAGCCTAGTTATAGTATGACGGTGAAGATCAACGGTTTACATTTTGCAAAATCTAGTCTTGATATGCAAACACACTTGTGCAATCCGTACACTCGAGTGTATTCTAGCCTGACTCTCTCTCTCTCTCTCTCTCTCTCTCTCTATATATATATATATATATATATATATATATATATATATATTGTAATATACTTTTTTTAAAACATATTCTGATCAAAATTATATTTACAAAAAACACACGTTTAGTTTTCTACTTCATGTTGTTTCCACTACACACACAAAACACACCTCTATATGCATTCAAGATTATATATACATAGATACTATAATCTGGACAAATTTTGAAATAAATTCCTGTTCTTACATCACACACCCACACATGTATAGATCAAAAAATATTTTCCCCTCACCCAATGTCGTGTTTGTGTCCTACATTTTTAAACTTTGATGTGTCATGTGTCTGTGTCATTGTCAGTGTCCGAGTCTAGAAACATGTCCATGCTTCGCTGGCCAATACAAACGTCTGTCGAGAAAAATGAGCAAGTGGCAACCGCATCCCGCAACTTAAGGCTCACAAAAGGGTTCCAACCAAGTTAGAGGATCTTAAGGTTGAATCCATGGTGAATTTGGAGGGGAGCTGGGATAATGACTTCATCCATGAATGGTTTGACGATGATACTGCCAGGCACATTACAGCATGTCCCCCACCTATCTTGGGACAAAGGCTGACGAATTGATCTATCGAAAAGACCCTAAAGGGAAGTTCTCATCTAAACGTATCTATGCCATGATCCAACACTCTAATACCACAAGGGCTCCAGGGAAGTAGAGGTCCATATGGAAGCTAAATGTCCCGAAAAGAGTGAAAACCACAGTGTGGTTAGCCATGCATGGTGGCTTGATGACGAACTACAACAGAGTAAGGAGAGGATTCGCTGTGGATTATTATCCTAGATGCAGCAGCGGACCAGAGACATTAAGACACGCATTTCAGGAGTGTAGAGATGTGCAGAAGGTGTGGGCTCTAGTCCAAAAAGCGACTAACGGAACGTTGACAGCAATCAATCCTTCACGGATTGGATCACTACAAATATAAGGAACCACAAGAGGAATCCTGACTGGCCGGTATGGTTTGCTATGACACTGTCGAAGCTGTGGCAGTTCCGGTGTCAACTTGTTTTCCAGGACGCAAAACCAAATCCCCAAGGTATGTTTAATGCTATAAGACTTGAAGTGATCACTTGCTTACAAGCTTTTGACCAAGACAAAGGCACTAACCAAGGCCACAATCGGGGGAAAATGTTTTGGGCACCATCTGAACCAGATAAAGGTGAAGCTAACGTCTATGCGTCTGTGAAAAGGAAGAAAGTTGCGATGTCAACTGGTTTCGTGATAAGGAAGTGGATGGGACTGTGGTAATGGGGGTTGTGATAAAGGTGTTGAACGTGATATACTGCAAGCTGAACTCAAAGCAATTTTGACTGGGCTAAAAGAATGCAAGGAGAAATTTAAGAAGGTCCTAGTTGCCTCCGATAATGAACAAGCTGTTAAAATGGTGATAGGCGACACTGAAGTTCCTGCAAAATACAAGCCCCTATGCAAGCTCACTCAAAAGGATAGTCTTAGCTTCAATTCCGTTGTGCTTAGATTTGAAGGTTTAGTTTGTAATCAAGTTACTGAAGCGGTTGCTAAAAGAGTTATGTCCCAGGTTGAAGAGTCTAGTAGGTGGAGGCATTGCCCTGACTTCAAATCTGACTTACAGTAGTGTCTTGCCCTCGGTTTTGCCTCTAATGGGAGCACAGGAGGAATAAAAGCTTCCCCAGGGTTTCAAACAAAAAAAAAAGTAAAAAAGAGATCATAGTAAAGACACAGCATGAAATTTCGTCAAAGAATGCAAGCATTGAACGAGAAAAAACCAACCGGGCTGGGCCAAGATATATATAACAACACTCTTCAATAACTCCAATAAAAAATTTGAACCATTAAAAAATCCAAAATCATTCAGAACCTAATCATATTTCTTGAAAGAGAGACCATTGAGCTTCTTGGACTACCTCGTGAATAACTCATACCCAATATGCTTGTTTTTATAGTTGTACGACCTGCAGGTAACATCAACCGAAGCTGCATCTTGAAAAACTCCAGCACCGTTCCAGTTTGAGGTCCTGATGCAACGGTCTAGATAGTTCAAAATTTTCAAATGCATTCCCTAACAAGTTTAGTTCATCCATGTAATTCGGACTCCATGTTATATTGGATGAAAAGAATATGTACACAAGAACTGTGAAACAGTTTCTGTTCGTGATTACATAATATGTGCTTTTGCCCTACTTGTGCAAAATTTCTTTTAAATAAGAAACCTCTTTATAGCCGAGGTATGGTGGAATGTCAAGCGCCTTTTCTGCTATCTGTCCATCCTCGCGGATCCTAGCAATCAGGCTGTCTAGAGAGGGGAAGTTTGCCTGCTGAGTAGAAATAGAATAAATTCACAATGAAATTTTAGCAAAAAGACATGCATCAGTAGTAGTAATGCAGGATGTCGCCACCTCAGGTCTTATGTAGCCAACAATTGCAAGGCGTAGCTCTTCCCCGTAAAAGTCCTCGGGAAATTCATGAAGCAACCAAGGCTCCTTGAACATTTAAGAAAAATATTCTCAAACCAAAACAGTGATAGAACTAAATATCGATGTATAGTTTAGCTACTCACTATTGTCTTCTCAGTATTATCGAAGTAGGGATTCCAACCTATACTCATAACCATCTTGTATATACCCTTATTGGCAAGTGCAGCCCATCCAAAATAAACCCCCGAAGCCTGTCCGGAGAGTATATTGGACAACGTATCTGCGGCAAGGTTAGCTGCAAAAACAAAAGGACAAATGTTACTTCATCTTGGTATTCAACGAAGTAGGCATGTTCTGCTTTTAGCTTCAGTTCTGCTTCAAATATTCTGGACACGGACAGTACTCTTCATCCTATTCGTTTCAGACCACGTTCTTTGCCCTAACTATCAGCATAACAAGTTGTTGTCGCCTTAATGAGGATTATACTGATCTTAATGCTAATATGCCTTCAGATAACTATAGTTTATATGAGAGGCAAATAAAATCATGTTTGAATTCAAGAAAAGCCCTCACTCTACCGAGGTTGAAAAGCTCAGCTGCAACCCCAACACAACTAGGGTGATTAGGAATAGCAACGCAAATATGCAACACAACACATGAAAAACATTGGTTTTATTCCCAAGGACACCTTTTGCTCATCTCACTTGTAAGCTCACGAGATGGGCAAACCGATTCACATGAATGGAATTGATTTTACTCTCAAGGATACCTTCTACACATCTCACTTGTAAGTTCACATGATGTGGAACCGATTCACAAAATCCACCAAATTCTATATCAAGTCCACACAGAAAGACAAGCCTCTGATGAGTCAGTTGGCGGCTAACGAATGCCATGGCAGATTGCCGCTAGGGGCATTTAGCATGGAGTGCGCCATGGTGGTGCGATTGACTGATAATGCAAGCCAAAAGACACCAAGGATCGTAAGCATATGTTGGCAAAGTGTGTTATATAGGGATCATACCTTCATGACCAGCCTAAGATGAGGTGTGCTAAGTTGGATGGGAGGATACCACGCAACATTGAATCAACATAAACTCCATGATATGAAAGTGTGAGCAAGACTTGTCAAGGGGTGTAGTGCATCAGCTAGGATTCAAACATGTTCACAAATCTAGACAAACAATGCAAAGATGACATTAGTGGCACTGCGACATTCGACGACAAGGGGCCTCCTGCTCCCACCTCAAGCCACACCAATCCTGAGGATAGGTAGAGGGAAACCCTATGCCCCCTACGGTGTTGATCCTAAGGAGTAGGGTACCGTCATGAGGTTGGTGTCATTGCCACATTGCAGGAATCCATGTCGTAAATGCAAGGGCAGTCAATAATGATATGGCCAACATCCATACAGAAAATGTCACATCAAATGTAGTATGAATAGGCACCGGAGTGATAGGTAGAAGACATCGTTGGTTAATGGGTGAGCTCATCTGGTTCACTGGATGCATCTTGTGTGGCTGAGGATGTGGCTCGAGGTGCAAGTCACTGCACTTTAGACTATGAGGGGAGATGATGTTCTGAAATTGGCTTCCATCAACCAAGAGCTTGCAGCTCTTGTTTGTGTGCTTAAAGAAGGTTCCGAATAGTAGTAGGCTTCCAACCAGCATCGTCGAAAGTGCCTAGCAGAACAGGCATTGCCTACAAATATGATGCATCACCCTCGCAATATGCATCATCATGGGAAGGCTTGAATGTAGGTAGAACATCTACATCCTCTTCATTATGTTCATGACAACTGTCTTCAAAGATCATTGAAATCATTGAGGCACAAAGAAGACACTAAGAGGCGAAGTGGTTGTTACCATGACAGTGAAAGCATTCTCGATCACGAGGAAAAGAACTAGTGGATGGGTCCATTGGCTCTGTACAAAACCAGAGGAAGAGTTAGAGGACGTAGTGGACTGCCCAGAAGGTGGAGAGTGTAGGCTAAGGGCAGGAAGAGGGTTAGTTTTGTGAGGAGTTGTGTATATTAATTGGACTAACGAAACCTTTGCCATCTACTTTGAGAAGTAGACTGCAAAGCATTTTCAAAGGTATGCCACAAGCTGTTAGGCACAATGAAAAGCATCGTCTAGTGGCTCCTATTGTTGTAATCCTATTTCTCGTCTGATATCAGAACACACAAGATGCATAAAGTGAAATTAATTGTTGGTTTGTGCCATTATGATCACATCAGTTCTTTGCTTTCTCCAATTTTTCCATGTTCTCCTGAATTGTAATAGATTTGCTTGAGGTTTATCCAAGCAACTAGAAGTTGGCATTGGCATTGGGCAAGAACATATCCCTCGTGTAGCTTTGTCTTCATCTCAACCCAGAACTGGATCCATGAATGACCACGGCGCTCCATATCATGGTAAATTCCTTGCCGATATGTTTGGTTGAACCCTCTAACGTCGTCTTCATAAAATTGATTTGTTGAGCATCAGTTATGTTATACTTGTTGACACAGTCTTCGATATTGACAGTGGTGGACCCAGAATTTTGAGTTGGGTGAGGCCATAATATAATAACTCATTTCCATCAACGATATAGTATAAAAATGAAAAATAAGTACAAGATCGTTATTAAAGTTGCACTTAACAAAAACAGTCAAATTTATCTTAGTAAAAAAAAGAAAATTACATGAAAACAGTCAAATTTATCTTAGAAAATAAAGAAAATTACATGCCTAACAAGTTATAATTTTTAAAATAAAAGAAGTCAAAGAGAATCTTGATGAGACATCATATTGACCCCTACCGCTTCTTGACTGAATTTGAATATTGTGTATGTGACACAAAGTAGTTGCAAAAAAAGAGAATGTAATTCAATATGTATATATAGAGAAATAAAGATGGAATCCACTTTAAAAAAATATTATTAATCCTATTTCTATATGTTATCTCTCCATATTCCCAAAAGATTACCAGTTCACATCAAACCAATAATATATTGTCAAATATTAGAGTTTTCATTAAAAAAATTGCTCGTGCTTCTATAATGGCATTTTTATAAATTTCTCTACATTACTTGTAAAATTAAAAGTGAAAAAATGCATACAATTACACAAATTTTAATAAAATAATTAACTCTTTGTTATTATAACTTTGTATTTCTTGGCACGATGAGTTAACATCGGTTTAAAAAATCCAAAAATATTCTATTAGGAAATGAAAATAAATTAACAACTCCCTCTAGTACAGAATAGGCAGTGGAATTTTATTGAAAAGGAGAACAAATTAACACTGCCCTCTTTCAGTAATTTAAGACGTTGAATACATTAGGACTCTTGCTTTCTTTTGCGGATCTCTCTCTCCACCTTGTGATCTATAACTTCTCAGACTCTCTTTTCACGGTGCCTTCCCTTCTCCATGGACTCTCTGACTCTTGGTATTCTCTCTACTTCTCCACTCGGCAATATCTCTCCCTGTTTCATTCTCTCCTAGTGAAGACATGCTCTCTCTCCTTTTTAATTCTTTCCCACTACCGATATGCTCTCATAACTCCTGTTTAATTATTGCTTTCTTTTGCGGATCTCCTCTTTCATTTTCTCCTATTCAAAACATTATCTCTCCCTTAAAATTCTCTCTGACTACTGATAACCTCTAATAATTTCAATTGCAGTTTCATCCCGACTAATACTCACGGTAACAATGTTTTTCTATTGGGTGAGGCCACCTATATAGTTGACTACGGAAATAACAACATCCCTTATTTAATGTGCGGACAACGGACGGGCGCAGGTGAGACCACGACCTCACCTGGCCTGGCTGTGCGTCCGCCACTGCATATTGGCAATCCATTCCAAAAATGCTTTCAGATCCAAACTGCCATAAAAAAATCGGTGCATATACCTTGGCTTTTACAGGTAATATCGTCACAGTAGGGTAGAAGCAGGCTGGCCATAATGATTTTGGTGCATTACGACCTCGAGGACCACAATGAAAACCACAGTGTTGAGGATCCAAGCACGGACAGTATTTTCTGTGGTGGTGACTGGTGGGGGCAGCATGTGGTGCTACTCATATATAGGAACAATTTCCTGTGTTTCAGATGAAAAGCAGGTATGTACAGGTGAGGGAGAAGTGGAGAGCTTGCTGGTGTTGAGGGTAAGGAGCAGCCAACAAGAACTTTTGGAACAGGGAGAAAGGAGCAGCGATGGGAAGCCAAAGGGCAGGTGATACCTCTCGTTGTATGGGCTAAGGGGCAGCATGTGGTGCTACCCATAGACAGGAACAATTTCCTGTGTTTCAGATGAAAAGTAAGCAGGTATCTACAGGTGAGGGGGAAGTGGAGAGCTTGCTGGTGTTGAGGGTAAGGAGCAGCCAACAAGAGCTGTTGGAACAGGGAGAAAGGAGCAACCAAGGGAAGCCAAAGGGCAGGTGATACCTCTCGTGGTATGGGCCAAGGGGTACGTCAAGTGGTGCAAGGTCCTACAATATAAATAGGTGGAATCCGGCATTCTCCAAAATACTAGAGGCCATGGTTTCAGAGATGCATGTGCATCATTGGGGTATACAAGTAAGGGGGCATTCCATACCCAAAGTTATGACGTGAAAGATTGCCTCACTTGCAATGTACTAAACTGACAAATAGAGTGTAGTTTTCCAAGACTAAAAGAAATTATTTGGTTGGGGAGTCTACAAGGTGACACAAAATGCTAAGGTATGACGAGGTTGCATGATGATTTACTGATGGCGTCGGGATTTGTCTCTACATAGGGTTACTGTTCCTATTAGCCATTATGCGTATTGATGTTGGGAAAAAAATAACATTTTGCAAAGAAACAACAAGAGTAGAAAATATAATTGAATATCCCACAAATGAAAGAATACCAAAATGTGATAATATGTGTACTTGAATGCAAAACACTCAAAAGGCGGTACACTCAACTAGTCAACCAATTGCAAAGCACTACAATTACAACAGACAAGTCAGGTGCAACTATCCAAGTAAATAAATTGTCGCTGAATCGAAGTAGAAATGTATCCATCTCTAAGGTAGTTTGAACTTTGAAGTGTCTTCATGATCATAACAACAGGCTGATGAGATGGACTGAAGAGGGGCACCCAATCTGCTCCTCATGTTATTGTTTTGAGAAGGCGGTGGAGGGGCAGTCTCTGGAGGAGTATAGGCTGACAATATGTGAAAGGGATGTTCCCATATGTAGGATGCAGCCATGCAGGTGTGGCACACAACACTACCAGCGATAGTGGCGACTCCTCTTGAAGTTACTTCTGGAGTCTGACTAGTCGACAGTAGCAGCTTTGCAGAGGTTCTCTCTTGGCGGCAGCCATGAGATGAAGGAGAAGAGGAGGGGACGGCATTATTGAATAGAAGAGAACAGAATGGACTGGATGATGGTAGAACCGGGTGGGGAAGGGATTTGGAGACAAAGGACAAGGGTGGATGGGTGTTTATGGAGCAGGGGTGTAGGAGGTAGTGAATCGGTGTCTGGCGAGGATGGGAGGTCTCTGTTGGGCATTGTCATTGCCGATGACCATTGTTGGTGCTAGGAGTTCATGTTATTGTTTTGAGAAGGCGGCGGAGGGGCAGTCTCCGGAGGACTATAGGCTGACAACATGTGAAAGGGATGTTCCCAGATGTAGGATGCAGCCATGCAGGTGGTGGCACACAACACTACCAGCGATAGTGGCGACTCCTCTTAAAGTTACTTCTGGAGTCCAACTAGTCAACAGTAGCAGCTTCGCATGGGTTCTCTCTTGGCGGCAGCCATGAGATGAAGGAGAAGAGGAGGGGACGCATTATTGAGTAGAAGAGAGCAGAGCGGACTGGATGATGATAGAACCGGATGGGGAAGGGATTTGGAGACAAAGGACAAGGGTGGATGGGTGGTTATGGAGCAGGGGTGTAGGAGGTAGCGAATTGGTGTGTGACAAGGATGGGAGGTCCCTGTTGGGCATTGTCATTGCCGACGACCATCGCTGGGGCTAGGAGCAATGTGATTATGGCTGCTGGCAGCGGGCAATGGTGGGTCCATCCTGATGGACAATCGACAACTTTTGGCTAGGGTTTCAACCCTGATGTTGCTCAATGTTTTGCAAAACGCAAAGCAGGAGGCGAATAGATAGGACCTTATAACCGTTTAAGTGCCAGGCGGGCGCTGTTTTTAAAAGCGCTTGCATATACATATCTATATATATGTGCATAATATTACATGTGACTATGCTAGTACCAATATTCCAATATTATGTTAGTATGAGTCCATTAGCATATTTCTGTTCCGAGTACTGTGAGAATAAGGCAATACTCATGTCACCGGTGTAATATATAATTCATAATATCAAACCATTAACTATATATATAGTCATAAATGAAATTTCAGCTAGAAATTAGTAAAGAATATATCATATAGTTACTAAACAGTAGACTACTAATTATCTATTTATTCAGTTACTATTTAGACCTGGAAAGTAATCTATATTATCTGTAGTAGGCATTGAATGATAGATATTAATACATACAGTAATATCAAGAGAATCCATGATCTATACTTCATCTTAAATGTGTAAGTTCATATATCAATTAAATTCATATATAAATGATATTCATATATGTGTATGATGTTTATTCCTTTCTGCATCGATTTTAAGAAGTACTTCGTGTATGAAGTACATACTACTAACTTAGCCGACAAGGAGTGGTTCAAGTGGTCAAGCACGGTGTCCCCTAACAAAGGGACCCGGGTTCGAATCCCAGTTACCGCCTTGATTTACCACCCTCCTGGGCGTTCAGCCTCCGTCACGGGCGTGGGAGAGGGGGGGAGAAATCTTTCTCTCTTAATCCCATACTACTAACTTAGCATGCGTACATGTTTTCAACCAAACAGGGATGATAGGAGGCAGGAAACATCCCCAAAAAACTGCCGATAAAGCGGCCTAAGCGGCAAAGAGCAGGTTCAATAAGTGACTTATTAAGCAGCCTAGATGCAAAAAAGTGGGTCCTAGCTGAGCGCTTGACGTCCAATATAGGCGTCCAGGGGCCTTGGGAACTTAAGCGACCGCCTGGGATGCTTTTAAAAACAATGGTGTTGCTTTGACACCCTCGCATTGGTGTAGCTTTGTTTTGACCATTATTCCCGGGGGCCTTGGGTGCTTAAGCGACATTTACCAAATTGTGAAAGGAAAACACTAATATCCTGATATAACATATTTTCACATGAAGAAAATGGGTTGAAATTACCTGTAGGTATTCCTATTAGCTTTGACCCCCTCCCAAATCCTTTAATAACTGGACCTCCAATAAGCCATGGTTCAATCGGCAATGTTTCTTCTATCCCTGAAAACTTGCAGAGGCACAACTTGTTATTCATGTTTATACATGACAAAGGAAGGATTCTCTAATTTAGGGTTGGGATCCACATACAATCTTGAAATGGAGGCAAGCCCCACTTCTCAGGACGGAAATCAAGCAAGGAATTTATCACCTCATCAGCAGAGCTGAAAAGATGAGATTGCTTTGGAAGAGATGGTACAGCAACCACTTCCATTCCTGCACTTTTCCCAGCATTCATTCCTAGGCTAGTAATCAAATAATGGTCAGATATGTGTTTAAGGACTTGAAATTACAGTGCAACTCTCAGCAGTTACCCCAAATAAGAGGAGACTAGTTATCATATGTTTACTGCGATATGGTAAAGTTTTGACAGTTCGCTAGTAGAGAAGCTAAAATACCCAAACTTCATAACATTCTAGCTCAATGGAACCTTCAATCAATCTCTACTACCATGACTCATCTTAAACTCATTAAAAATGAATACATGCCATTCTAAGAATCAGATTCCCTCTTCATATTGCGAAAGGAACTGTGTTTCATGATGTTTTCTCATAATGTTATTGATAAGCTCATATTTCCCGTTAATTTAAAACCTTTGATGCCATGTTCAGCTATTCAACTCAGCAATAAGTTTGTTCCATACTTTTTTTAATCCAAACTCAGTTGTTACCAGTTGAAAGGACCTCTTTATATAGATAAAAATGTGCTTCAATGTTCATAGGCACAATGAGAGACAATTTTAAAATGATCCTATCATCAGACAGCATGAGATACAAACATTCCTGTTAGAAGTAAAAAGGAGATATTAGTCATGTAATATGGGCCCGTCTGTAAGCCCATATAAGTCGGTCCATAAAGGCAGTCAGTCCATCAGGTCTGGGTTTGTATCCACTATCCACATCTCCTATAGATAGGAGAGGGTGACTTGTATCATACACGCAGTGAATATATCGTCTATTCTTTTTCAGTCAATAAGGTATCAGAGCGTAGGGTTAGGCTGTAGACTAAGAAGCACGGACATGGACACAGGACAAGGCAATTTTCAGAAATATAGGACACGGACACGGCGTTGGACGCGGCGATATATATACATATATACATACATATATTTACATAAATATATATAGTTAAGCGCATGTATATGTATATAATTTATTCGTAAACACAACAAGCTCCATAATTCTCAACAGAAAGCACAAACAAAGATCACCATGATACCCACTTTAGATTCACATTTGTATTTAAACCCACTATGCTGATCAACATAACATTTAGCATACAAAATGATATATTAAAGTATTATAATATCCAAGAAAGATGAACTAGAAGAAAATCATTAAAAAATAATTACACACAACGATTTAACGGTCACTAAGAGAGGTGTGAAGTATGGGGAAGAGGAGGGGAAGCAGTAGTGATAGAGGGGAGATGTGTGTGTATGGGTGGTGTTGATGGTGGTGAAGCAAGAGAAGGATAACATGTTTAGTAGTCATGGAGTGGAGTGGAGTGGGAAGAGACAAACGAAACATGACTGCATGTTATAGGAGGAGGGGGGGGGGGGGAACAGGTTTTGATAGAGTAGGAAGAAGAGGTGGGAGGAGTGGGACACATTAGAGGACCAACAAAGTAGGAAGAAGAGATGGGTCAAAGCATGGTACAAAATTTCGATCGAAATTGCGAAATTTCGACCGAAATTTCCGATTTTTTTTCAATCGGACATCGAAGCGCTGGTACGCAGGGATATGTCCGTCATTTCGCGAAATATTTCGCACTGTGGGCGAAATTTCGCAAAACTGGAGGGGGTTTCGGTGCAAAAAGCCCAGTTTCGGCCTTCATTTCACGAAACTGCTGCGAAACGCAGCCACTGTTTCGCGAAACAGTGTTCCGCGGACTGCTGCTGCTGGGGTTTGGCGATTTTGGCGATTTTCTTGGGATTTCTTGCTCCCGGAGGCTTCTCTACTTGATTCTAAGGTATGTAACCCCTCTTCCTAGCCCATCTATTCCTCCTCTTTCTAACTCTACTCTCATTTAGACATAGCTTAATAAGAACTCCGAAAATCCTAAATTTCTAAGTGAGATTTCTCTTTAAAAACTCAAGATCTTGAAGTGAAACTTGTACATCTAAGAAACAATAGTGTGAAATACATACAACTACACTTATTTTGAAAATCTAATCAATATATTTCGTATTTATACACAAAATGGCTAAAAAAAGTTTTTTTTAAAATTGAAATTTCTTATATTTTTTTATTTTTCGCTAATGTAACCCTAAATATATTACACTAGTAGACTTATACCATAAATGCTAACTAATTTCAGTGTTACAAGTTCAATTTGTATATTTATAACAATTTAAATATTAATTTCAGACCTTAAATTAAACAAATATTATAAAATTGAATTAATAAATATAAAAATGATGAACTACTTAGTTATACATTGACCTTCTAAGTTTCTAACATGCAATTTTAGGCTTTAGTAACTAGTTATGGTTTATTTATACATGTGTTGACTTGATGTGGTTATTTTTTCATGTTTTTATTTTTCTAAATTGCAGTAGATGGGTTCTTCATCTGGTGATAGTGATGGTGGACGAAGAAATGATGGTGGTACTACTACTACAAAGGGAAAAGTCATTGATTTTGCATGGGCTCATTGTGAGCAAGTTCCTGGCACTAAGCAACAAGTGATTTGCAAATATTGTACCAAGAAAATAGGCGGTGGGGGGATTACAAGATTCAAATCCCACATTGTTGGCGGTGACAGGAACGTGGCAATGTGCAAGCAATGTCCTCAAGGAGTGAGAGACGACTTCAGGGAAATGATGAGTCAGAAGAGAAACATTCGTCAACATCAACAAGAACTTGACCAACTCGCGGTTGATACCCTCTTTGACTATGGGAGAGGAGGTTCTTCTGCCGAGTCCGACTCAGATGTAGATTATCCTGAAGGTTATATCACCTCCCAACAACGTCGCATGTATCGCAGAGCGCTTAGAGATTCCAAAAGACAAGCATGGGAGAGAGAACAACATGATTCATATAGGAGGGGCATTGGCCCATCTGTTTTTGAGCATGGTGGAGGCAGTGGTGCACGTCATGCGGCTGGTTACCGTTCAGGAAGAACATCCATCCCCACGGTTGACTTAGGAGATGATACTGATACGCCTGCCCAAGTGAAAAGAAAGAAAGGGACAATTGATAGCCTATTCAGATCTCACAGCACAACAAGAGGTAGGTTGGGTGTAGATGTAGACGAGCCAGGTATGAGAAGGTCAAAACCAGTACAACAGAAGTTGAAATCTATGTTTTCTGGTGCAAAGAATAAGGTTGGTAAAGCAGTTGGCAAATTCTTCTTTGCCCATGGGATCCCAGCACACGTGGCTACTGAGCCATACTTACAACACCTCTTGAGAACTGCAGGGGAGGCTGGACCGGGTGTTAAAGCCCCCACTGCATATGAGCTTATGAATGTCTACCTTCCTGAACAAAAATTGGAGATCCAAAAATGGATTGAGGATAAGAAACAAAGGTAACTAAGCTTATTTCTTTATTGTCCCTTCCATTCTTGATTGTTGAAGTCTTCAAGACTATGAGGTTTTAACTCTACATCTACTTTTTGTTTGTTGTACTTGTAGGTGGGAGACTTATGGTGTGACATTAATGGCTGATGGTTGGACATCTGGAACTAGAAAACAGATCATCAACTTTCTTGCCTACTGTAATGGATCCACCATTTTCCTTGGATCTGTAGATGCTTCCGCTGAGGTTCGGACTGCTACATTCATATCTAAATTGATGAAGAGGTATATCAAAGAAGTTGGTGTGGAAAATGTGGTTCAAATTGTAACTGATAATGGAGCCAATTTCAAGAAAGCTAGAAAGTCTTTGATGGATAAGTTTCCACTCTATTGGACTCCTTGTGCAGCTCACTGCATTGATTTGATTCTGAAAGATATAGGTGAGTCATATATGATATATGTTTGACTCCTTGTATTCCAATTTCCAATTCCAAATGACTTATAGTGTCATTATTTGATTTCATACTCTGTTTTGTTCAAATGTAGGTGGGTTGCCGCATGTGAAAAATTTGATCATTGAAGCCAGGACAATCACAAGCTTCATATACAATCGCTCATTTCTTTTAGCTGCTATGAGGAGGAAGGAGTATTGTGGTGGTGACTTGGTGCGACCAGGAGTCACCCGTTTTGCTACCAATTTTTTGGCGTTGCAAAGTCTGAAGTCAAAGAGAGATGGGTTGAGAAAATTATTTTCCGGAGTTGAATGGAGTTCAATGAAGGAAAGTAAGACAGTCGTTGGGGGCAAGATAGAAGACATTGTGAACAGTAGGAGCTTCTGGGAGAGGGTTAATAAAATTCTTAGAATCATGGAACCAATAGTGAAGGTGCTCAGGTTGGTGGATGGAGATAAGTCACCAACCATTCCCTACTTGTATGAAGCAATGACCCTGATGACAGATTCAATATCAAAAGTTGTTCCAAGAGGAAGTTCCCAATACAAGAAAATTATAAGGAAGCGGTGGGAGAAAATGCTTTTGCACCCTATGCACAAAGCTGGTGAGCATAACTGATACTTATTCAATAATTATATACATTTCTATATCTTGATAACTAATGACACATTCAATGCAAGACAATTTTATATATAGCCATTTCTATTTCTTGTAGCTCATTACTTGAACCCTAGATTCCAATACAAATACAAGTTAGGGTTCAAGAGCGACTTCATGGCAGCTATTAAAGAAGTTGTGGAGAAACTTGTCACCACATCTGAAGAGAGGGTGACTATTATGGACCAGGTAATACATATAGTCTGGAACTCTCTATTTACTAATTATTGAGAAAAAAATCAGATTTTATTGCCCTTGACCTTATCAATGTTGTCATGTTAATTTGCAGTTGAGGCAGTTCAGAGAAGCCATTGGATGCTTTGCACATCCAAGCGCTATTGCTGACAGAGAAAAAGCTGTTCCATGTGAGTGGTGGTCATGGCATGGCACAGGTTGTGAAGAACTACGTCGAATTGTTGTGAGAATTCTATCACAAACAGCTGCTGCAGGTGGTTGCGAAAGAAATTGGTCCACATTCAACCTCATTCATAGCAAAAGACGAAACAGACTTGGTGCACAACGTCTAAATGACTTGGTATACGTTCACTATAGCATGAGGTTGAGGGCAAAAGATCTTAGAGAGCCCGAATTTAGAGAAGTGGACCTCTCTGTCATCCATGATCCACTTGATATTGCTTTTACCTATGGTGGTGGTAATGAGAATATTGATCCAGAGGATAATCCATTGCAACAATGGATGACTAATATTGGTGGTGCCCCAGTTTTAGATAGAAATGATGGCAGGCCGGATCCCACTGTTGAAGCAACATTCATGCCTAGCACTAGAGCAGAAGAAGAGACAGCTACAAGAGACCGCAGCCCTGTACAAAGATTTGAAGAAGAAGAACAACACATTCAAGATGAGATGGATATTGCACAGGCAGTTGAAGAAGGTGGAACTCGTTCTAGTAGCCACTCTTCCGAATCTGATGGTGGTGGTGATGATGATGATGATGATGATGATGCACCTGATGATGATGATGATGGTGATGGTGATGACCAAGAAGGTAATGATAATAATGAAGAGTGGGCAGGATTTGAGAATGACAATGATGATCGACCTTATATCTCTGCCCCTAGGGCTGAAGTTGCACCTGCTGAAACTCAAATTCCATTTGTTGATAGTACATTCCAAAGAAGAAAAACTAGAGGTACAAAAGAATATATTGGCACACCAGAAGGTCCAACACCGTCACCACCACCTCTAGCTATTCTTCCAGCTCCCCAATACCAAAGTGATTGTATTTCTAATTTGGCTGAATCAGTTGGGAGCATGAGTATTTCAGACAGGGATTCATCTTCTATTGCTGATTCTTTATTTGGGTACCCTCATGCACCACAAACACAACCTGCAGTCGCACAACCACCACAACAAGATCCTTATAACTATGGCTATGGTTATGGTGGGAGTCATGGGACTTATAATTATGGTGATGATTATTCTTCTTCTTCTAGAGGTATACAAGTACAACCAGGCTATATGTATGGAGGATACAATGACCCACTCATGCAAGGTTATTCTTACACTGGAGAACATGTTCATATGGAATCTAATGATGGTGGGCAAACTTGGCAAGGATACCGTGAAGTTTTGTATGTTCCTCCATTAGCTGTTGCTCCTCCAGCTCCAGTTGCTTCACAACCATCTATTGATCAAGCAAAAGCACTTGAGGAATTTTTCCCAAAACATGGGATGATGCAGTTTGTGTCTGACGAGATCTACCAAGAGCATGTTGAGACATATAACCGCGTGTATAGAAATGATATGAGTTGGGCAACATATGTTGATAGTATCAATGAGCATATGTATGGTCAACAACGAGGAGGACAACAACCACCACGACACTCAAGCTTCAACTAGGACTGTTGGTCTCTTAGTCCTACTTTGTAAGACTTATGGAACATCGTAATGTGTAAGTTTGTTAGTTTATAATTTGTTTTATATATTATAAGTTGTAATATGTAAGTTGGTAACGATACTTTGTACTTTGTAGTACTCTAGTCTAGTAGTGTAGTTGTTTTAACTTGAAGTTTGCAAGTTTGTAACAGTCTAACTGTCTAACAGACTTTGTCATTTCTGTCCATTTGTGCACTCACTCATCAAGACATGGATCCCACCCTAACCTCTAAACATATAAATTTATCATATAATCTAGTGTATCTATGTCAAGACATTGTGTATGCAAAAATTCATAGTTTAATTCCTTCATTTTGTCATCGAAATTGCCATCGAAATTCTGTCGAAATTATTCAGCTTCCTTCACTTACAAATGTGGGAGATCCCCCCCAATATCCAATATGAAATATTATTGCATATTTGAGTAGATCTTGGCGTTTAGGTCATCCTGGTAAATTTTCATGATTTAATTCGCTTATTTGGTCGTCGAAATCGTTAGGGCCGCAAATATCGAAATTTCGTGCGAAATTTCGAAAAATTTCTGTTTCTGGGCCATCGGACACGGCATCGAAATCGGACATTTAATTCTATGGGTCAAAGGAGTGGGACACATTAGAAGACCAACAAAATAGGAAGAAGAGGAGAAAATAAATTAGAGAAAAAAATCAAGAGGAAAGAGGGAAGGGGTTCCTAGAAGGGAGGGAAGTTGCTTCTAATGGCTGCTCTCACTACAAGAAGTAATGGTTTTAACGACCAAAACTACGAGAGTCTAAATTTTTGGCTGTAATAAATACGCACAATGACAACAAAAATCAATTGTCATTATAAAGGCCAACTACGACAAACTTTTTTTCTCGTCACGTATAATATGGACATTCCGTTGTTTAAACTTCTTTTTCATTCACCTTTGTTATTTTTTTAAAATATATACGATTGGGGCACTATATACAAACAAAAAGAACAGTAAGGCAGACCAAAAAATAAAAGGCGAGCTATAAAAAATCTGTGGCAGCAACTGTAGAAACTTTTTCAACAAATTGAAAGCCACGCTCTGTTTCCGGCATTGAAGTGATGTCTGCGGTCTCATTAACTTATCACAGGAAACCTAAAAAATTCAATCAGATGAAGGCATACCGATGTAGCTCAACTGCAAATGTTGTGCTATAGGTAATACTTCTTTCAAAATGTGTTTTTGCTAACTTAGATAATGATCATGGCCCGGATTTCCATCGCGCACCGTTGTTATCTAAATTTGTGCAGGTTTGCAGTGGAGCTGAGGCTATAGTGCCACTCTGCGCTCCTTCAATATGTGACCTGACACAATGGTACGATGAGTGTATTGGATCGTTCATCATGGCGCCCCAGCCCTTCTTTATGTCGGCATTCCTGGCACCAGCTCGATCCAAGTCGCTGATGTAAGACCCCTGACCTAGCTTAGTGTTTGATTGTGTTTGCCTTGCTTAATAAGATGTTTTAACCTTTATACAATCTCTTAAGATGCCTTAATAACATGTGACAAGCTTGTGTTTTCAGTTTGGTCCTGTTTGGTTGATGTTTGAGCAAGTTATGCCTGTTTTAGACCAAGTTGCAATTTACCCATGTTGAGGAGTTTATCTTGCAATTTGTCTATGACCGCAGCCATCCTCAAAATATGTCATACATACTGAGTCACATCATTTGAGATACAGCCTCGACCGTTCTCCTGCCAGGGTATGACCGCAGCCATCCCTGTGAACATGCATATACTCAACAGTATATGACTCCGATCTTCCACTGAGGGAAAACCCATTTCACCATCCAGCAATCACTGATGTTGAAGATGAATCTATGGCATAGGGCAACTACATGACTAGGGTTTCACTTGATTAGTTAAACCGATTGGGTGTCTTTTAGCATCAATCAAGTTACAACGTACAAACCCTAAACAAACTCTACAAAGATAAGGGTATGTTGCAACGTCACAAGATATAAAACATATCGCAAATAAAACGAATCAAGCAATCATGTGGTACTGATACTGTCTCACTACCTTATACCAGGCCATCATCATCATCATATCACCATGGGATAACCATCCCTCATCTCATTATTAGAGGATATCACCTCAACTAGGCATAAAGCCTCTGCCAGGTCATAAGACGCAATCACATAGTTCTTGCACGTCATCATTATCTCATCATGCCTCATAAAGACTCATAATCATCACCCTGTGTCATAAGATATATCATAGCAATCACCAACTATGATGTACATTCAAAATGCAACATTAGAGTTAAACAAGTAGGAGAGAGAAAACATCATAACATGCTAATCCCTTTAAGCAAGATAAGCAATTACGTCATATGTTCAAATTAGGGTTAGGGTTCCATAAATAGCCGATTAGGATTTCCATCACATCACTCAACATCAAAACCCTAGATACATCACTTCCCACATACTTGGAGCATATTAGGGTTAAGCATCATTGTTATTATGATTAATCAATCATTCTAAGCAACACTTATGTATCGACCATATAAGACTAAAGCCATCTGTAGCGATCAACCAAACCAGACCATGTGTAGCGACCACCCATAGCTGAAGGTGTAGCGACCACAACACTAGGTCAGGACCTTGTTGTGACCGCAACACATCACCATATGTAGTGACCAAACCATGTATAAAGTGTAGCGACCCATCAACAACACATCAAGGTTGTGTCGACCAAACCAGCCATCTAGTGTAGCAATTTACACAAGATCTCATATGTAGCGACCTCATGCTAAAACCAAGCGTAGCATCCAACACCAAGATCAACATATTGCGACCAAGACAAGGGTCAACATGTAGCAACCAACACAGCTTGTGCAGCGACCATAGTGGCTTAGGGTTAGGATTATGGTGACCAAACCAAAACCCTAGCTCACCATCAACATGGTCAAAACAACTCCGAGGAACCAAGGAAAGCATGTCGACCGAAACTAACACTCAACATCAAGAACTCAAGCATCACCAGGGTGAAGCCTCATGAAGACGATAAACATCAAAACCCTAAGAACAATCATCACCAAAACCATCAAGGAAACCGTGCTTAGAGGAGAGAAAACCATCTTCTAACACATGCACATAATAACCAAAACCTCCATCTAACATATGATGGTCGAACCATAATCATGATGACAAAACCAACAAACAAAGTGCATGTAAGAATCAACAACATCCACCATCACTAAGGATTTGAATTCATGAATTAGGGTTAAGAGAAGGAGCAATCTATGCAAGAACACTTCAAAATCTTAAACCCTAAAACAAGATAGCATTATCCATCAACTTATGAGCATGTTTTAGATATAGAACAGTAGCATGCAAGCAAGAATAAGGTGCAATAATAGTAGAGGGAAGAGTTATATAACCCGCCTTAAGATGAAGATCAAGCTCCAAGACCACGAGCTCCAAGAGAGAGAAGGAAGCTCCAACTAGGATCAACTCCACGGCAAACAAGGTCACCTCAAGAGAAGAAGAACACCAAGATCAAAGGAAACTCAAAGGAAAAGAGTGTAATCCCTAGGCCGAAAAGAAGGAAGAAAGAGGGAAGCTTCATCTCAGATCTCACTCAGGTACTACCATGGTCAAACCATAGCCTCGACCTCTTTGGAGAGAAGTTCCTCAACATAGCCACCATGGTGATCCATAGTCTCACGGCCAAGAGAAGAAAGGAAGAGGTAGGGTTTAAAGGAAATGAGATCAAGGAAAGATAACAACTTACTAAGGTCAAGAATCACCGGGAACCACCACAAGGAAGAAGATCAAGCCCTAGATCACCACATGCAAAGGTGATCGGCCACCAAGCTCCGAGATCAGCACCTTCTCTTGCTCCACCAAGCTCAAGGCCGAACGCAAGCAAGAGGAGAGAAAAAAGAGAGCTAAAGGGGATACTTGCATGTGAAAGGAAGAGCATATATACTCAAGAGTAGGAGGGAGGTAAAGATCATGAGGTGTCAAGATGAGAGCACCAAAAGAACACATGTCCAACAAAGCCACGACAATGCAAGCACTCAAGACATGCATGCAACAAAGGGTGATGAGAACAAAGCTTAGTAGCGACCACTAGGTCCACTACCTACCTTCGGTCGAAGCAAAATACTTGGTAGCGGTCGCAACACAAAGCCAACCAAGGTATAGGTCGCAACACATCAAAACACAAGGAAACCCTAGCGACAAAACCAAGGCCAAGACACCTAGATCGCTTCAAACACCACCAAAGGTGTATCGGTCGAAGCACTCTCAAGGCATCAAAACACATGGTCGCTACACTCAAGGAACATAACAAGGTCGACATCACCATCCATGCAAACCCTAGATCGTTATACATGATGCCGCCTCATCATCAAAGGTCAAACTAAGCGCCCTAAAGCACCATTCTCTCTCTCATGATGCCAAGGCACAACGGTCGTGCACAACGAGGTAGTGATCATGCGATTGAGGTTGAGCAACAAGAGGAGCAGTAGTTGTTGAAGATTGGTGTTTGTAGTAGAGTCTTATGTGTCGTCACTGTACTCTCAGGTCCTTGGGGGTATTTTGTAGATGTTGTTTATCGATACGAGGTTTTTGATAGTATATCACGGTTGTACAGATATGGCTTGTATATGTGAACAGGTTATCATACGTAACAGGTTTGTGGCACGTTAGTCGCTGAACAGGATGAACAGTGATATGTAATATCTTTTGGCATGATATATGATACATGTGGCACAGTCTGTGGACTTCGATGTAATATGTTTTTTGTGGTTATATGAAATCCATTTTAATTTACCCTATTTCATGGTAATCTAGATGCTTAGTGTTAGTTCCGCGTTTTGTTTTGAGTAATCTCGTTTTGCTATGATTGGTGGGTCACAGTTGACCCATATAGGTCATCTAGTAGCCGTTGTCACCCTAGGAGCTCTCGCCAGGCATCTCCGGCCTCCTGCAGCTCCCTACTTTCCATCGCCGATGACCTACGCCAGACCAGGCTCAAAGTATCCTCTTCATGACTTTGTGTCCAAACAGATACTTGTACCTCGGCAATCTGTTCTGGTTATCCACAAAAATTATGGATCTAGTCGGGGGTGATTAACTGTTAAACTCAATTCCATTGAGTACTACCCAACAAAACCCCAGTACTTTTCATCTCAAGAAATACATATCTGGAACTATTCTCAATGAGCATCGTGGATGGCTCCCTGCTATGACTACAGCACACTTACTGGATCAAATAAATCCCAAAGACCATGTCCAAAATAATAGGTCTTAATTGAATAAAAGAAAGTCATACACCAGGGGGCTTATCCATTTCGACATCTAACCTTTACTGTCGTTTATATATGCTTCTTGTTGTCTATTAACTTAGTACAATGATCTCCACCAAACATGGACACAATTCATTGGTAAATGGGTGAGGTCGGTAACAACAGATTTGGCATTCTGAATCTGAAATCTGGACTATAAAACCAAAAAGCAGTATACCTTCTTTGACATTTTCTTTATATAATTCAATTTCATTTGCTTTGTGCACTATAACTTGACATATGCAGACAACATGCTTATGGTTGATGTGTTTTTATTGGTCTCTGTTCTACTTGTTACTCTAGTTCTAGCATTTTGAGATGGTTGAATTCTTCAAACCAGAATACCCTGTTCCAAGAAATAAAAAGTGACATATACAGTATGGGCTTCCCTTTTAGTTTACTTTCCTATTTATTACTAGTTATGGAAAGTAGATTGGTTTTTTTGTACATTGGTCGAAGCAAAGTACGAAGTTTTCTTCTTCTTGTTTAATGATCACCTGTGGATTGTATACATGTTTAGTTGATAGTTAACGTTAACTTGTTATTGTTCCAGCAATAATTCGTTGGACTGCTACCCAATCCTAAACGTATCTAGATTTGCACACTTTTGGCTTATATGAGTTTTACTCCTTTAGAAGATTTTATCCAATTAAAGTTGAATAATAAAACATTATTTGTCGCTGATGCCAGTGTTACATCCATTATTTTGAGATCTTATAGCGCAAATTTTAACACGATCATGTCTAGTATGCAAATATTCCACGAGGCTGCCAGATGCCTTCTCGGCTGGTATCTCATCCCCTGATGGGGCTGCCAACATCATGGGGAAAGAATACAGTTCATTTGAGCTGCAACTTTGTGCCTAGTCTGGGTTTATTATATGTATAGTCTTTGCGTTTTCCACTAAAAATGTAATACTGATTAGCGCTTCTTGTTGCTTCTCTTTTTTGTTTTTTGTATGTGTTTACATTTGTCTGTCTATTTGAATAGTTTATGTAACCAACATTAGTAGGGAAGGAGACGAATTGAAACACCGGTCTATGTCACATTTCATATGTATAGGACTGAAACTATATGATAATCTACAAGCAGGTCTGTTGCCTTTATTTGTATAGGTCCCTACACACAAGTCCCTATATGCTAACATTACTTCTCTAGCTGGAGTGTGTAGATCATACTACGATGTGTACCTTACAATGCTATATGACATATACTTTACAATGGTGCGATTCTGAGAATATATTATGACACACTTAGTTGGAGTGTATATTTAACTGATCTTTTCGAGAATACTAGATGACATCCCGTACGGCATATACCTTACAATGCTAAGATTCTTTTTTACAAATGAACTTTTAGATGTTTTTTCTATGTTTGTTGATCGTATTATTTGTCAAACATAATTGTATTCCAGTTCAGAATTATCTCATTCTATTAATAAGGCATTGGCATACATATAATTGCAACGATAACATTACTCTTTGCGAATATCAATTTGTGACTTTAAATAAAATGAATATTTCACGCAACAGGTATATATATGTTTTATTTATTTATTGCACATAATAGCGTAATTGGTTTCTATATAGGGATAATATAGTAATAAACACGAAATTTTTGATATAGCACCCTAAAATTTTATTTAATTATAAATTTTTTATAATTTATTTGATAAAATATTTTTTTTATTTTTGTTTCTTTTTTTGTTGAAGTTCTTACTTGTTCTTATGTATGTGCATTATGACCATTCAACTAATTATGAGTACTCCAAAAAAGCTTAGAAAAAACATACTGTGGGAATTCTAATTGAATTTTTGAATTGCTACAGCATATAAACATCATAATTTTAAGAGTACCAACAGGTATATCTCCCAAAATATACGTTTTGATGCGGAATTGCACTGGGAAGAGGGAACAAATAAGCAACAGATAAAACTATTCTTAATTTATCTTCAACTGCTGCTGACAAACCTCCAAGGCTTGCATTTGTAACAAAATGTGAACCCTAATCCTAAGGCAATTGATAATTTTGCCAATTAAAACATGTAAAGATGAATAAAAATACAAGAATTGTGACTAAGTACATAGCTATATAAATTGCACTTAGGTCCCTGTAAAGTACAAACTAAAACAATGCAAATAAAGCTAAACAAGTGGCATTCATCCTACAATAACTCCCTCAGGTTCAAAATATGAGCCACAAGTGAGTCGGGTACTGGTCTAGAACGGCCTCACAACATAGCTACTGGTGGGATTTTGTTTTACACTTTCTTGAGCCGCGAGCATCACCTAAAGGGATTTACTAACACATACATCATGTAGGTGTTGTAGAATCCATCCTGGTGCACACATCTTTCATACTTTCAAGAATGACCTAGCACAAAATGAGCCACATTGAAAGGTACGACGTCGGATGCACAAAATCCTTATAATCACTATGACATGAGAAGTGAACCAAGCAACAAACTTGACATGACATATTGTGTTGTCAAACTAGCACATGTAGTAAGATCGAAAAAATGACTCAGTTTGTGGATTGAGTGTGTCCACTAGTGTCGTTGAGACTAGGTTGGTGGTGCATCCACCATAAATAGTGAGAACACATATACTGCCTTGGCAGTCAGCATAAGAGTAAAACGATGATGAGCAAAAAATTCAAAATCAAAACCCGCTTTCGTTAGAGGTGTGGAGGTCTAATCAGGCCGCTCATCCTTGCCATCACCGAGTTCATGTTAGAATTATTGTTATTTAGTTTATTATGTTAGATGTGCCTAATTGTCTTGACCATTTGGGTTAAGTTTGCTTCCCTTGTACTTGCCTCTTTTTTTATAAAAGAGAGAAATATGTTGTCTATCAATAATAAAATATCCCATTAGCCTCCCCCATCTTATTTTACACATGGTACCAAAGCATCGATCCTAACCTAGGGAGGAAAAAGAGAGAGCCTCCGGCCGCGGGCGGCTATCATCTCTTCTTGGCTTGGTCGTCTGTTGTGCATCATCCCAGCCTCCATGGTCATCTCCTCTTTTCTTTCATAAAAATTCAATCTTTTTTACCGGTGCTCATTTTACCGCTTGTTATCTACCTCCTCTGAATCACGTCTAGTTGTCATTTACCCAAGTCTCTTCCCCCAGCTGTGGTGTCCCCGGTCTCTCCCTAAATCATGCGCTAAAATAATCATATGTGCTAGATCAGATCTATTACCGTAGGCCTCTTCCTGCTGGAAGGTACAAGCATCACCTAATATGCTCACATGCCTCTTGTCGCAAACCCAAGCAAAATGACCAACAGAGCTTCCGCTTAAACCATTACATGTTTGGGTATTTGCATCTAGATCATAGACAGATCCCAGGCTGCTTGCTCCACGCCAAGACTCCTAGGCATTGTCTTTATTTCGGAAGTTGTGCTCATTCTTTTCAGTAACAGGTCCATGCATAATATTTGACATATGTTGTTGTTCGGTTTTATTGCATCATCGAATGCCCTCCACCCACTAGGGATGTAAATGGGTTTGGGTATACCCGCATACCCGCAATTTCATACCCTTTAAAACCTGTCACGAGTCTAAATTTTTATACCCGCAGGCCCGTATACCCGTGGACCCATATTTAAGTGGGTCCACTCATGGGTCCTATATCCGTACCTATTACACCCGCCAAAACTATTAATATATATATATAATGGATGTATTATTTCCAATCTAACGGGCTGAACCCGATCATATGATCTAATGGATAGAATCCTAAACCTAACAAATGTTTTGCACACAATTTACAGACTCATCACTCCAGTAACAAATGCAGACTCCAAGTGGTTGCAGCTGCGACTGCGGTGCCTCCAACTCCAGGACTCCAAACCCTTATCCCCGCGGCCCTGCCCAACGCCACTAGCAATCCTAGCCACCTACATTCGACTATGTCCGCCAATGGATAGTGGTCGCGCTGTCAGTTGCCTTGGACTCTAGGGGCCGCCGACTCCAGGAACCATCAACCCCAGAAGCTCGGTCCAAGCACGATCAAGATGGTGATCCTGCCAAGTTCCCAACTCCGGCCATGGCAGCGTCCAAGCGCCAGATTCCAGCTAGCTTCCAGATCATATCTCATCGGCGGCGGCAGCCAAGTACTTAGATGTCGTAGACGGGCAGCGTACAGGCACGTAAATCTCATCATCTGCGGCGTGTAGATGCTTTGCCTTCCTCTGAAAACAATGATTTAAACTAGGTCATGTTGGCTCAGATCTCTTAGGTATTTTTTGACCCTGAAGCAAACCAAAACTCCGATCCCTTCTTTTTTTGTATTTGCTTCTTTGAGCTGGTCTATAGATCCTGATATCAAAAGTATGTTACATCCTCTTCTTGCTGACTTTGTTTTTTATTTCATTCATAGGCATCAAATCTATTACCTCATCCCTCCTAGTTTAAGCTTCTTTCATTATTTTTCTATAGGCTCTTGTAGATTTGTATTGTCTTAGAATGTAATAAGACAATTCCTATTTATTATCTCAGATCTGTTACCAATGGAGTTCTAAACAACTACAACGTTCTTCTATATATCTTCCCTTAAAATCTAATCAAAACAATTTCTTTGTGTTAAGTATGATGTCAAATACGATCACGAGGAGGCACTATATATAATGTGACACTGAGTGCAGGTAGAATCGATGTCTATCTTAATAGTGAACATTATAGCCAATACAAGGCACATGTTGTATTGCTTGTACATATAAAATATTTTTAGTAATTTAAAATATGAAATTTTGTGCAGAACCTTATACCTGTAAACCCGCACCGTATACCCGCATTGTATACGGGTCCAGGTACGGTGTGAGTATGGTTTTAAGTAATGCAGGCATGGACCCGTACCCACTAAAAAAATGGGTATGCTTCTGGGTATGGTCATACCCGTACCGTACCCGTACTTTACAGCCCTACCACCCGCATTACTGCTTGGGATAATGAGATTTAACAGTGTCATCAAAATGTTGATGTCTTTGTTATTGTTATATATGCTTTATGCTTTATATTTAGTTTGTGCTTTTGACTTGTCTTTGTCTTTAGCTTTTCTTTTATTTCATATCTACCAATTTTGTTACTCACTCTCTTGTCCTATAAAAGAGAGTGCCTTGTATTTGTTTTAGACACATCAAATGAAGATCATATTATCTATTTGGTATCAAATGGTTATGATCCTCCTTTGCCTTTCCCCTCCCCAAACCTGACGCTTCTCTTCCGCTCTCACCCCCCTCCCCACTCAGCCGCCACCAACCCCCCCTTCTCCCCCTTTCCGTCGCCCACCCTCTCCATTGTTGTTGACCTCCCCCCTCTCCTCCCTTGTAGCCACCGCCCCACCCCTCCCCTTCCCAGTCATCACCACCTCCTCCCATCCCCTCCATCACCCTTGTTGCCTGCCGCCCCATCCCCACCCTCCCAACCACAGCCACCTCATCCAACCCCCCATCATTCCCTGTTGTTTGCCCCCTCCCCCTCCCTTCCTGCCGTCGTAGCACCCCAACCCTCCCTAATTTTTCACAGCCACTGCCAACCCACCCCCCATATTGATTGTTGCCACCATCCACTACACCCTCCACAGCATCCACCACCCCACCCTTCTCCAAGCCAGCCATCCCCTCTGCTCCCTATCTTCCCTACTGTACATACAACCCTTTATCCTCTTTCTTCTTCTTCTCCATACTTCATCCTCCCCACTTCTTTTATCTCCTGGCACCTTCTGAAATAGCGTGTTGAAGACATAAAGGAACATCCTTTTCTATGCCTACGCCACATGGTGGGTAAATCTCACATTGTGGTGGCATAGGTCCTTGTTTCTCTTTGTTGCCCCTATGAGGGTTTATCTGATTTCTTGATTCGAATATGTTGTTTCTGCTGAGAGTTTCTTTACACTACATCTTCTACCTCTGCGCGCGTCATCACCCAATATCTCATGGCGTCTACGGATCCGCCCCGATCTCTCTGTGTTACCACTGTGAAACTTGATAGATCAAACTAACATCTTTGGTTGGATTCATTTGAGCTCTATGTTAAAACCCAAGGGTGTTTCTCTCATATCTCTTATGTTGCTCCACCCCCTCCCGATGCAACAACTGATGAAAAATCCAAACAAGCCTACGCTCAGTGGACCAAAGATGATTTGGGTGTAATGATGTGGATGGTTAACAATGAAAGCCATGCGGGATCAACTATTCCATGTATAGTCTCACCAACAAAATCCAAAGAAGGTCTTTGCAGTCTTCATGAATCTGGCAAAAATGGAGTATTTGACTGATGGATTTGTAGAAGATTATTACATATAGTGTTCAGCTCTCTATGATGAATACAAAGTCTATCATCCCCTCTCTTCTAACATCAAAGAAGTTCAGCGCCAACGCAATGAACTTCAGTGAGTTCAGTTCTTGGTTGGATAGTCTGGACTCCCTCACTCCTATGGCATTGTCGACTAGATCCTATCCAGTGACCCTTTGTCTACTCTATGGCATAGTTATCCAGGCTCCCGCCTGGGCTCCGCCTAGGATCTAGGTGGTCCACCTTAAACTAGGCGCCTAGGCTTTTAGATAACTAAAGTGGATGCCTAAGGCCTTTTAGGTCCAAATGAAGACACTTGAAGACAAAATTAGCATAGATTAGATCGGAATATGGTCAAATTGGATCATATTTAGTTATTTTTTGGAAGAAATAGATCTGATATAGGCCAAGTCAGACTAGTTTGGGCAGATTAGGTTTGATTTGGGGGGAAATAGGTCTGATTTGGGAAAACATGTCTTATTTAGGGGAATTAGATCTGATTTTGCTAAATTAGGGCTCGTTTAGGTCAATGTAGGACAAACTAGGGGAAGTTACATCTGATTAGGTCATGTTATGCCAAAATAGGTCATCTAATTAGGTCGTGGTCTTTCTTTTGGCACCCCCGGACGAGGTCCTCCACCTGGGTCTGGACAAGGACTACCTCATACTGCATCTCACTTTTGCAACTTTTGTGGGCCACAAACTACACCGACCGTTATAGGGGAAAAGATGGTGAACCTACATGGGCAAACCATGTCACCTCTGATCCTGCTAAAGATCCCTCTACTGTGGCCTCCAGTTTTACCATGCCCGCCATTGAGTAAATTCACTGAGAGTTTGAAGAACTCCTTCAGGCTCGCCTGCCCTTGCGGCCTACCACTCAGAATGGATGTTCTTCTGCTTTACTTGCTTCCCCTACCACTTATGGCAAAAATAAATGGGTCATTGATTCAAGGGCCTTTGCTCATAAATCTAGATGTTTGAGAAGCGAGAAGCGTGCAGATTGCCCCCTTGAAGAGGAAAGTGTGTTTAAGCGGCCGCTTCACCCGCTTTTTTATTCATTGATATGTATTATATGTTCTAAGATTTCCTCTTAATCTTTTATCTGTCAATAAAATTGTTAAGAGCCTTCATTGCTCTATCACCTTTGATCTCAAGAGTGGTGTGTTTCAGGATCTCTGTACAAAGATGAGGATTGGTTCCGAGTATGAATGACCAGCTGGGCTGTACTACTCTTGAGTCCTCCAGTTGGCTGATTTGACTATTTGTGATTCCTTAATAGTTGTTGGTGGATATTTATTTGGGGGAGGGAGAGGTGGCAAGTGAAGGTAGGAACATTATCAGTAGTGAGAGTAATAAAAAGGATAGTTAGGCACTACCTAAGTATCCATATGTATCTAGTTGAGTATTCATTACATCCCCATCTAATTCTAGAAAATTTATATGAATGTTAAACTCAATATATATTTAGAATACAACTAAAAATTGAACTCTAAATTAGGCTTAATAAAATTAGAATTTATTGGCCATGGGTGATCATGAGATTGAACAATATATTATTCTAACTATTTCAAGCCATGATAAGCCAGCTACCCTTGGTCCTATTAGTTAGTTTTTAATTCTTATTTTAGTTGGGTTTTGAGCGGAAATAAGCCAATTAGGACTTCCCGCGAGTTTCTTATATAAGCCTATAACCAAGGGTAATGTTTGGTAGAGTTGAATTATATGAGAGTTTGATTTTTGCAATGTGTTTGCATCAACATGCTGATAAAATTCACAAGAAGGAAGTCGTTTCACGATCAGTTATTAGGGTGGAAATGAAGGTAACGGAAACTAGCAAAAAAATTATAATCATGCTATGCATAAAGGGGGATTTATTGTTAGATTGCTTTCAATGAAGGAAGGGGGTTGTATACTCGATGAGACACCATGAGTGATGGGCATGGCTCGTGTCATTGCTCAAGCCTTAGAACCAAGGATCAACACTCACACCTCTTTCTTTCTCGTTAGAACTAATATGGGTGAAGGTCGAGAACCCTAATGTACCATGGAGCGTGGATCATCTAGCAAGGATTGCAAACATTTTAGGAAGGCCAATGAACTAGGATGATACAACTCTTTCGACAAGTTGCTTAGGCGATGCTATAGTATGTGTTGAAGTCAAAGCGTCCTCAACCTTTCTTAAAGCCAAGCATGCTGAGATTGACGAAGAACATGTTCTCGTAAAGCTTGAGTTCATTGAAAACCCAGTGCTATGTGCAGGATGTAGACAATTTGGGCACATATTGGTGTCATGCCCTATGGATGAGTAGAAGGCTGCTCCCATTGATGAGCTTCATCTTGGTTTGGGTAACGAAAATAGGTGTTCACAGGAATGATCAAAACAGGGGTGAGGCTTCTAATGGGAATCCTTCATCACAGGCACAAGCAAGTGATGATGCAGTAGGGGGTTCAGAGAACTCAGAGCAGCCCACTTGTGAACTCCATGACGACATCTATCCTTTTAGTAAACCTCAACCAAAGGAAGTGCATACGCCCTAAGATTAGGAGGCTACATGGAGAGGAAGTGCCTATTGGAGGTGAGGTGATCAAAGATAAGGAATCTAACCAAAGTGATGTTCTGGTGGTGGATGTTGAGAGTTTATGTCTAATGCCCATGATCAAGTGAAGCCTACCTTTTTGAAAGGGTTAGATATAATCAGCTCTACACTAGTTGTACAAACTTGTATTTTACACTTGGATTGGGAATTAGATGTTAGGTTTTCTCAAAATGATGGATTTCCAACTACTGAAACTTGGATGGCTAACAAAATATGGGAGGGCAGTGGGTTTTCCCTTGATCACCAACCGAGGAGAAGAAAGGATTTGGAGTGTCAGGAAGTTGAAGACACAATAGAGGAAACTCTTTTGTATGACCTTGAGCAATGGTAAATGTATAAGTTTAAAGGTGAGGATTCTAGATTGAAGAAAGGGAAAAAGAAAATTAGAAATAATAAGTAATTGGATGTCCCAAGATGTGATCTTAATAAGATGATAGATATTGAGATGTTGCTGCTCTGCAACCTGTCATTTCTTCCTTGTTTCTTTTCAGCAGGGTATCTTGATGTTGAGCTGCTTGTTGATGGCTTTCCTGTTTACAATTGGGTCTCAATGTTGAGCTGCTTGATGATGGATTTTTATTGACAATTGGGTCGTTGTTCTTATATTCCGCAAGTTTTCATGTCTATTTCTGGTCTTCGGGTATTAGATTATATGTCTAGCTTGCTTTTGTGCGTTGGTGGCTAGTTTCTGGTTGTCCTATGGACCTTCGAGCCAACGATGTAGTTATGTTATTCACTGCCAGGAGCTGGGTCATATGAGTCTGGATTGGTGCCTATCATTAAGTTATTTGGTTACATTTGTGTGTTTTTGCCTTCATTTTTATTTCTTTTTCATTTTGGTTCCCTGTGAGGAACTAAGTCCCTAGAGTTTGGTAATGGAGGTTGCCGTATGGCTACAGTTGTCTATGTGCCAACGTCTCCTTTTCTTTAATGGTTGTGTTCCCCATGACTAGCTTGTCATGGCTGGTTCCTGGAAACATGATATGCTAACATTATGGGATGTAGATGATAGAACATTGAGATTTAAAACAAGTCTACTAATTAACTGTATAGGTTCATAAATAACTCCTCATGTTTTCTTTATTCCTCTAGAAATATGTGCATGTTCCCATACAAGTTAGTGATCTGAATGAAGCTATCTTCATAGATGGATTTTGAGGTAGAGTGGGAGTATGAAGAACCGTCAGAAAGGTACTGGAGTAGGAGACGATGGAGAAGAGTTGAGGAAATGACCAAAGAAAGGAAAGCAAATATTCCAGAGCCAGAAATAACTAAATCAAGATGTGTTTTCGATCTGGTCGCAACAAAGAAAAAGTGGGCATCAAGGACATCCGAAAAGAGCTGAATGAAGATAGGTTCCCAACTACCCTCCTATTATGACATGGTGTGGCCATGTTGGTAAATCCCATGAAGTATGAATCAAAATGTTTACTAGGTTGACAATGTATCGAAGGAACTCCATTGTGTTAACTCATGTTTAGAATTTCTATCAGCAAAATATACTAAATAGCCTGTTTTTGTATGGAACCTCTTTCATTCTTATACCCCATATCACTTTTTCTTACTAGGATTCTCTACTTTCTTCCTTATCTACCTCTTATTTACTCCCATATCTGCTGCCATTCGTGTGGCCATAGCAAAAGTGATGATGCAACACATTCAAGCACATCATATAATTCGTGTTATTGCTGCTCAAAGTCTCGTATCTTTATACGCTCCCAAGTATTTTCTAGGTTTGTTCTATAGTGATGATATACCACATCTGATGCATTCTTTTCCATTCATTATATATTACATATTTTTTGCTTCTTGCCTGATATACCTTTGATATATAAAGGTTGTTAGCAGGACAGAACATCAATGGTGCTAATGACTAATTGCACTTGCAGGTATGTTTCAAATAAAGTAAGTGATATCATTCTCTTTTGTATTTTAATCATCAAGGTGAGCCGATTGGCTTGGGAGGATATGCATGGTCTGGCTTATTGTTGCTGCTTGGATCTCTGCAATTAGCAGTGACAATGAAAAGGGAACATATCTGTATAGGATAGTGATTATCTTGCCATTATGATCTCTCATTATAACGCCTAATCATGTTCTCTGCCGAATCTTCCAGGCTGCATCAGATGATTTTGAGTGTGTTGTACAGTGGATGGGCCTATCACATTGTATTAGTTCTTGTTTGGATCTGCAGTGAATCCGTGGTCTTCTTATCATACTCAGCGAAGACGACTTATCTCAGCTGGTATATGAGGCATCTTATTCTCAAACAGAACTTCATTTCTACAGGTCCAAGCTACCTCCATCAGAACTGTCGCTTCAGCGGCTGCTTTCTCCTCCACGTTCTCCATGATTGTGTGCATGCAGCTGGTTATATCATCGCATTGAGCAAAAAAGTGGTACGGTCAAGGTTACTGAAAGCCCATATCTGTCGGACTGGCTTGCTGTAAAACGACCAATAGGCTCTTCTCGTTCAGTTTCACAGAATGGACAGGTATTATCATCCTCCATGATGTGTTGTTCCTTTAGTATTTATGGCGTGGGTAAAGTGTTTATTGTTGTTCGCCAGAAGTGCTCCTCCATGTTGTGTTGCTACTTCATCTGGCACATTTGTCACCCTTGGCTACGTCTTGGTCATAGCAATCAGGTGACACATCAATCATCAGGCATTGGAAGCTTCTTGGAGTACTTACATAGTTAGTTGTGTGTTGTCCAACACACCTGTCCATTGCAGACTAGGAAGCATGGACACGACACGGACATTGATGTAGACACAGACACGGCGATTTCCTAAAATATAGGACACGGACACGGACACGGACACGGATGTAGACACGGACACGGCGATTTCCAAAAATATAGGACACGGGCACGGCAAATATATATATATATATATATATATATATATATATATATATATATATATATATATATATATATATATATATATTTCTAGCATGTACTATGGCATATAATATATTATATGTGTAAACACACAAAATGACGGGAGCAATCACCATGAAATCCAACAAGCAATCAACATATAATATCGTATTCACAAGTCACAATATGGATTAAATCTCAACATATATTAATATGTTTGATTACAATATTATTGCTGTAACAATATATGGAATTGTATGTTATGAGCCGTAGAATTTTGGGGATAGTAGTTTTTTTAATTGTTGGTGGAAGTAATTGTTATTATCAAGAGGACGAAGGGGAGGGGGAGATAAAATATGTTGGTGGTGGAGGAGATAGAAAAAAAGATGTCTTGCAGGTTGAGAGGGAAGAAAAGGAAGGGGATGCATTGGAGAGCTACTTAATATGGAGGGGAAAGAGAAGAGGAGAGAAGATGAAGACGCAGAGAAGAAAGAACAAGAGTACGTGTAGAAGGACAATACTCTGGTACTTTTGCCTAGAGGAGCAAGAAGAATATTCGGGGGGGGGAGTGGCAAGAGAAGATAGGAGGAGACTTGGAGGACTAACGTCAAATAATAGGAGGGGAATGAAGAGCAATGTTGCGGCTACTTCCACATTCAATTGAAAAAGAGCAGGGACATGAATGAGAAGAGGAACAAGAGGGGAAGAAGGACACATAGATGAGGGAGAAGCAGACATAGAGGAGCAGGAAAAAGAAGAGGTGAATGAACATTTTGCCGCTACTACAACTTTAGAGTAGGAAAAAGAAGTGGGGACAAGAAGAAGCATGAAGAGGAGGGAAAGGGCGCGGAGAAGCAAAGGAGGAAGAGTTACATAGAACTAGAAGTGAAGGCAGTGAATCTAGCAGCTTTCCACCCCGTGGTTGATGTGGTAGTCCCTGAATGCTGCAGCAGTTGGTGGAGATAATACTGTTGATTAGGGTTGTTATAGTTGCCAAGGAGGATGTCGCAACTCACCTATAGTAGTTGAATCTTAATTCTTAACCACCTGACTTTAGTAGGGCAAGGAGTAGTTGAGGACAGGAGGTGGGGATTTGGAGAAGGATTGAGGTTTTTCCCACAAACTTAGGCTTAAGTGGGTTGGGATAGCGTTTCTTGGATGTGTCCACGAAGTGTCCAAGCTGTGTTCGACACTGCAATAAAAAAAAATTCAAAGTGGACACTCGGAGGCGTGTCCACCACGTGTCTAGGTGTGTCCAAGGTGTGTCCATGTTGGACACGTATTGGACACAGACACGGCAGCCTCAGGGAAGTGGCTGTGCTTCCTAGATTGCAGATAATCATTCACTCGACTTTGTTGTCAAAGTTTCTAGATTGTTTGTTCGTGCCTGCCAAGCATGTTGATCTGTCACAACTACTGTGTATCATTTTGGTTATAGTCTTCATCTGGAAACTACTTCAGCCACAATGTCACCTAGTTGATGATTCGGTGTAAGATCGTTATGCATGTTCTTCCATACGTCTTCTACTCGAGATGCAAGCTCCAACATGGTCAAAACTCCAACTTTTCAAGTCCACCTGCCAATTCAAAGACATCAAGAAGGTCAAGATGTCAAAGTTCGAGGACGGCAAATTCAGGGAGAGTGCACATGTCGTGCAAAATGTATCTTCATTTTCGTCTGTCTGATTTTTTATTTAAGTTTGTCTTGTTTATGTCCAAGCTAGTCATGTGATTCTTCCATGCTCTAACTTTCGGGGGAGTGTTAGAAGTAAAAAGGAGATATTAGTCATGTAATATGGGCCCGTGTTTGTAAGCCCATATAAGTCAGTCCATAAAGGCAGTCAGTCCATCAGGTCTAGGGTTTTTGTCCACCTCTCCTATATATAGGAGAAGGTGTCTTGTATCATATACACAGTTAATATATCGTCTATTCTTCTCCAACCAATATTTCCTATAATCAGACAGCATGAGATACAAGCTTCCTTCTAGTAAAAGAGATGGTGCATAAACGAGAATGCATTACAAGATGCCCACTCAAGTAACCAATGGACTGCTAAGATAATTATAACGTTATGGCTTAGGGTTGTCTCTGAGAGGGAAATCGCGCTAGATACCAAAGAACTTGTTTGGAACCTAGCAAAAATCATCACTAACATTATAAAATGAGATTCATTGATTACAAACAATCC
Source organism: Alisma plantago-aquatica (assembly GCA_963693085.1). Taxonomy (NCBI): domain Eukaryota; kingdom Viridiplantae; phylum Streptophyta; class Magnoliopsida; order Alismatales; family Alismataceae; genus Alisma; species Alisma plantago-aquatica. The sequence goes on from OY856409.1 coordinate 224,630,105, forward strand.
ACTAATAAGATTGTTAAAGAGTATATATTAACCTATTTAGTTAATAGGTTAATTAGTTAGTGGGCCTTTAGTGTCTCAGCCCGTTTAGATTACCCTTACTCCTATATATAGGACAGGGTTCTACCTCTTTTATAATCAAATCAGTTCAATACAATATTCTTTCACATGGTATCAGAGCACGTTCGCTCCTACAGAACCCTAACCTAGCCGCCGCCCCTCTTCCCTCTCCTCTCTGGCGCACACGCCACCCTAGCCGCCGCCTCTCTCTTTGAGAGAGAGCAACAGAGAGAGCAGGGGGCGTCGCTGCCATTGCCATGGCTTAGGCCGGCTTCCCACCAGGCATATCCCGGCCTCCATGGCTCATCCTCCTCTTTCTTAATTCATCTAATCTTCTTTACGTACGTCGGCGTCATCCTTCCCGGCTATCTCCTATCTATCCATCCATCTGCCGCCGCATCACACGGTCGTCGTATCCAACAGCAAGCAGCCGCCAACCACAAGCAGGAGTGTCACCGCCGCCGCAATCGCCGCCAGACGCAGCAATCAGCACCACCGGCCAGGCCAGTAGCCGCCGATACCTGCCCATGCGTCGCCGATGACCGCCGGCCCTACGCCTTGTGTCGTCAGCGCACGACTATCAGCGCCACTGCCAACAGCAGCAAGCAACCATCGCCGCCGATCCCGGGAACAGTAGTCGCCGTTGTTACCATCATATCCACCCAGCCGGCTTTGTCTCCGTTGCCATCGTCTATCCAGCCTTCGTCGTAGCTAATGGAGAAGCTTTGCACATGGCTCTGTATGCAACCTCATGGCCTGCAATATCTCCAGAGCCGCACAGGAGCCCGTTAGCATCTCCTCTGCTATGGCCAAGTCCTTCGGTGGCCGGTCATCATCTTGTCGCCGCTGAAATTCAGCAACAGCATCAAAACAACCATTGTCGTCATCATTCAGGCCCCCTGGCTTCTGCTCCATCCTACTGTCACTGACATCCATTATCCATTGCCATCGTTGTTGAGTCCTCATTGTTGTTGCACCAACGCCATCACCTATCCCTGGCCAAAGCACTCCACCATATTCAACCATGCCATCCAGTGTTATCAAGGCGGGCGCCTAGGCGGCGCCTAGGCGCGCCTAGACGTCCTAGGAGCTCCAGAGGTCCCTCAAATTTAGGCGCCTAGGGGTCATAGGTGAGTTGGGAAAACTAGGCGGGTTGGGCGGGCTAGGCGGGCGCCTAGGCGGTCAAGGCGGACAGCCTAGGCGATTTTGCTGCAATTGTTGCAAAAAATCAGTCCTTTTATACTACTGTTTCTTTGATTTTTTTCTATTTCCTCTTGTGTCTCCTATTATAGCTTCTTTTCTTCTTTTTTTTTGCAATTGTTCCTGCTATTGCATCTAAATTTTTGTTACTTCTATGTCCCCTCTTATTGCTATTTCCTTGTTACTCATATCAGAAATTCAGATTCTTACTTGCATCTCCTGCTCGCACGTCTACTAGACTACTAGTACCACTTCTATTTGTAAGTTTTCTTCTACTTTTTCTTACTTATTCTTGCTCCTACATGACTACATCTCAAACAGCTGTTGTTTGCATGTATTTGTTAAAGCTTCCTGATCTCTTCTTCGTCCCCCTAGGTGTCCCCCAACAACTCCTTTACAACTATTTTTTGTTTATCTAACTTCTTTCTCCTTCACGTCTCCTCTGTTGTTGTTGCACGTTTCTTTATCTGACTTCTTCCAGCAACTTACTTGCATTTTTCTTTTATATTTTCCTGTTTTCTTTCTTGTTCAGTTTCTACTTATCTTCAACATTCAGTTCCTCTTAATTCTCCTTCCTATGGTCCTCCCAACAGTTATCAATAGAAGTTCAGCATATCACAACATCTAATGAACACATAATTACAAAATTGCATGTAGTATCATGTGTATAAATAAATAAATATGTAACTGAAAATTAAGTATAAATAAAAACGCCTAGAAAAGCCTAGGCGCCTAGGCGAGCTAGGCGCCCATAGGATGAAAACTACCGCCTAGCCGCCTTGACAACCTTGATGCCATCCCCCCCTAATCAGTTTGTCTTCTCCAAGTACGAGTGATGTCCTCTATATTTTTTTACAACCCCCAACTTCTCTATCTCTATTGATATTCGGATCCTTACTCGGATCTATCTTTGGCTACTCGGATCCAATTTAAAGCCTAATCGAATTTTCGGGATTAGATCCATTTAATTTTCTACCCGGATCTTACATTGATCCATTTAGCATATTCTCTCCGATTATCGGTTTCATTCTCCACATATTACACATCTCCATATCACAAATTCCTCTCAAATTCACCAATTCCTTTCCTGCCACCCATCATGTGTGTATCCCTTGTTCCACGTGTGGGGGGTCATATATCCATTTCTCCACACCAAACACTCACTCTCATCGTATTTGGTGTACGGGGGGGATAGAGAGGAGAGGAAGAGATGAGAAGAGAGAGTGTGTGAAAGAATATGTATGAGAGAGTATGAGAAGAGATGATATATGTATTCAGGCTACTATGCAGCTTCGTATTGTTCAGCACATTTGTTATGCACTTCCAGACAGCATTGAAGGATCTCCACTGCAACGTTGACACCGAGCTTCTCGCGTTCGTACCGCATTATGTACGTCAGGACAAGAGTTTGCTATGCATATTTCAGCCCCCTTGGTTCCTCTTCCTTCGGTGTTAATGGTGGTTCAGTTGATCAATCTTGATGCATTCTTGAGAGACATATGGGTGCTTTTTCAGACTTCTCAGAAGCCCAGCAATTTCAAGCCTGCCAAGTCTACATCTGCAAGGTTGATTCATCCAGTTTTATCGTCACCGAACTATTTTTATCACGTCTTCTTCGAGTTGCATCTATTGTATTAGCATCGCCTTCCGCTGATCTTCTTGGGACTTTCCTTTATGGATGAAATCTCATTTCCTGTCAAGCCCCCAAGGTTCACATGACAGAGTTATGGTACCTGCATCGTATCACCAGCATATCGTCCATTCGTGTTCGTGCCACGTTATGCATGTCTTCTCAGACGCTTTGAAGACACCACTACTGCTACATCATAATTGGAGATCCGTGTTCGTACCGCGTTAAGTACGTGTTCCAGTGAAGTTGGCGTAGTCGTAGTTTTGTTGATCGTCTGCTTCAATGTGGCGAACTATTGCTGCAGTATTCAGGTTCCATTTCAGATGTTCTTCATTCCAGATGCACTCCAAAAGACTTTCTTCAAAGCTCGAGAATTTCCAACCAGCAGAATACAAGTCAAGAAAAGAGGCGTCGTCATCATATGATTTAGGGGGAGTATTGCTTAAGGGGGAGTATCAATCTTTTGCATGGGGAGTGACATTTATCATTTCTATTTTTCGTTTATCTTCTTTTATCATTTTTATCGTTTTATCGAGTCATGTAACTCCAGGCTTGGTCATGTGTTTCACCCATGATCCATCTTGAGGGGGAGTGTTAAAGAATATATATTAGCCTATTTAGTTAATAGGTTAATTAGTTACTTGGCCTTTAGTGTCTCGGCCCGTTTAGATTACTTGAGTCCCAAGCCTCAGGGTTTCTCCCTTGCTCCTATATATAGGACAGGGTTGTACCTCTTTTATAATCGAATCAGTTCAATACAATATTCTTTCACAAAGATAACTATGACATATGTGAGTCCCAAGGAAGGAAATTCTCCCCGATAGGACCCATGGCCTGCAGAGACCCAACACAGGTGGGCAGGTAAGCCAAGGGTCAGCACAGTGGGGTCAGCGCTAGATAGGTAGTTGTCTGAATATCCCTAAAAATTGGGCCCCTGACAGGATTCAAAACCTAGGACCTCTTTTGTGTGGCCACAGTCCAATCACCACAGCACCACACCCTTGTGGTTAATATACCAACATATGGCTTTAAGTGTAACTATCTTTTGTCTGAAAGGAAGACCATGATTACACCATTTACCATGTATAAAGCCTAAAAGTGCATTTTTTAGGTTATAAAATGATAATTGCTGATTAGCTAGATGTTTCCAGATTTACATAATCAGGACTGTTCCAGAGGCCACCTCACAAACCTACCATATCATGGTGTAGTCAGCTACAGAATGACAAGGTCACTAGAAAGTTCAGAATTATCCAGAAACATATAAGATAATTTCATGCAAGGAAAATGAACAGTATGTATCAGTAAAAAAAAAAATAGTTTAGGTAGATGATGCATATACTCACACAGAATCTTCAATTACTAAACACTTGGAAGGCTCAACAGACATCCGTTTTGCAGTTTGGATAAATCTTTCAAGTTGACATTGGAATATATGAATTAGCTGACATGCTTAGAATAAATATATGATTTTCACGCTTAACATATAAAGCACTCACATCTCAGGGGATGGCTTTCCCTTTTGCACTTCATCACCACCAACGATGGTGGAAAAGGCATCTTTCCATCCTGAGCTAACACAAAACCTACTATTCAGGTTCTCAAATTGGGCATCTTATTTATTTAGCTTACTGAATAAAAGATAATATTGTATTATCAAAGTAAATAAAAGAGAAATATCCAGCATACCATCATGATATGAAATCTTGCACTCTATATCTGATCTTGACGAGTTTGATGCCAGTGCAATTGGGATGCCACTATTACTCAGATGTTTAACCAGGCGGTGAGCCCCTGGAAGGGCCTTAATGTTCTTCCATCTACAGTCATTCGTATAGAATCAGGCCTCATTTGCAATGGAGAATGAGGTATATAGCATGTTGTATGTGTAGTGAGTTGCTAGTTTAATGTCATAAACACGATATCCAAAAACAATCTTCCAGACTTGTAAATGATATATCAGTTAGAAAGATTTGTTTGGAATAAGTATTGTTTGACGAGGACCCACTACTAAGTCGCATTGTTCTAGAGGAAAAAGTAACTATTCAAATTTCACATAAGTGTTAAAAAAAGAAAAATCATGAAGGTCCTCCACTAAAAGTGTATTTCAGTGAGCATGTCCATCTTGGAGATAGTTCAGTACATCACTTTGCTGTTAAGGAGTGAGAATCAGAACTTCCTAGTCTTCGCATGTTGCATATTAAGGTAATAAATTGATTGAGTTGTGTTTAGGAGAAAATACTAGATTCATATCTACTATTAAATTTTAAAAAATGGGGTATCAACTAAGTAAAAATTAATCTTACTGCATTGAAAACAATGGAGTAATTTGAGATAGCAAGTCCTCATTTGAGCATGGCAATTCATAGTGCTCCACAATAGCAGTAGCAGCCTCAAAAGGAGTCTTCCCTACAATTTTTTGAGTTTTCGTGTGATCCCATTCTTTTCCGTATTTGGCTAAGAAGGTGCCCATTATCTCTATGACAACACCATCTATTTCATATACATAAACATTAGCAAAATTATGCATAACTGGATTGTGAATGAAGACAGATCCAAATTATAGGAACCAAAAGAACCTGTATTCAGAAGTGTGCCATCAAGATCAAGAATCACGTGCGAAAGCAATCTCCTCAACTTGTTTGTGGTGGCCATTTTCCCTCTAATAAAACAAAATCAAATTTGTTAGATAGAAAATAACTTATCCGTGAGATTTAACCACTTCCAAACAGCAACCACGATTGTATGCAAGTTTTATTTCCGTTATTCAGAGGGATTGTGAACTCAAAAGAACCATCGAAGTGATAAAAGCTTTAACCCAGTTATCAAAATGACTCCAAACCCTCAAACTTGGTGTAGGCCTTTTAATCAAGGAAATTTGGATAGACTTGGTAACAGAATCAAAGATAAAAACGGGTATGAGAAGAAGAACAGGTGTAGAAGATACTTCGTGACAAGGGATGTAAAATTTAAGGAAAACAAACTTTTCACTTAGACACCTGTTTCACTTACGATGAAATAGGCTAAAGTGCACTTTATAGAAAGCGACAGTCTTAAAAGATAGTATCTCCATCCTCAATTCAACCACCTCAAAAAATATATATATATAATAAGCATGAATTTAAGAAGGTTATCTTTGATTAGCAGGCCAGTATACAGAAATTAAATTCCAAACTAAGATAATTGTGATTACTCAAAACAGTTATGCCTAGTACATAGCCTAATATGCGGATGGAGAAATGACTTTTAAGAATATGTATTTGTTTAGGATTAAGAGTTTAGGTTTCATGGTCTAGGGTTTAGCATTTAGGATATAGGTTTTGTGTGTGTAAACTATATGCATCGAAATTTGACCTTTAAAGTCGAATTCTAATGCGGGGTGTATCTACAGGCAAGGTCAGAAAAAGTCAAACTTCATTTGGAATGTCTTCAAGCAATCTGTAACATACAACTAACATTGCCAATTGGTAGGTGATGGAAACTAATACAGCAAACCAATGAAAGGATGATACACAGTAAATCCTTAAACCAAGATAATCAAATATGATCGCTGAAAAGTTTGTGCCTAACAATCAGTAACCAGTAACTAAATTGAGTCAACTGTAAACAGTAGAGGTAATTAATCAACAAGTATATATAGCTGGGAAACGAGGAGGTGGAATAGCCGAAGAATGAGAAAGTAGGAACTGAAAAGAGAAAAAATGTCAGTAAATGAGAATGTAGGAAGAGAAAAAAGAGGAAGGCGAGTAAAAGGACGAAGACAAGGAGAGGAGAGAGAATGAGGAGGAAGAGGACTGTATAGGAGACGAAGCACGTCAGAGAAGGGAGGAAAACGACTAGGAAGAGGGCTGAAATGTAGTCAGTAGGAGGTACAAAGCAGAACGGCAGTAGATGGTGGAAAAGAAGGACATGGAGGGGGGAGGAACAGAAAAACTGAAGTAAAGAAAACAGCAGGAGAAAAAGGACCAAAGAAGAGAGACGGTAGAAGAGGCGACGTGAAATAGGAGGAATATACGTAGAATAATGAGATGATGATGACGTTGTTACCTTCTTTTCCTCCCTAAGCCAGTCTCTTTGGTAACCAACTGGACAGGAGGAACCAATTGGGAAACAGGAAGCCGATGTTGGTAAAAGCTCCAGGTAAGACACCTGCCGCCGCTAGCAGCTCCACAGAATGTCGCCACCGTAGAGTCAGGCTGTTCCCGCCGAGGTGGATTCGGCGTCGGGGTTGCGGGTATCGTGGAGGAAAAAGAAAGAGGATATTTGTCGGGGTTGCGGGTAGACCTGTAAAACGGTGGGTTGCGTTTGGGTTGGGTCGTGTTGCGGGTTTGGGTCGTGTCGGTGCGTGTAAAAAAAATTCAATTCTAAACGGGGGAACTAAGATAAACCCAAACCCGACCCAACGGGTTGCGGGTTGCCCGCGGGTGCCCACTTAAAATTTAAAAAAATATATGTTGCTAGTGTTTGTTTATATAAGATATGGCACAAAACAATCACTTTGCATACATTGTCAACAAGTAAGATTTATATATATATATATATATATATATATATATATATAATGTGTTACAAGAAGTGTATCAAAATGCAATGCACCAATGAACAAAGCTGCAACACGTCTACCAAAGAAGAGCTTAAGTTTCAGAATCACATAAATACTGGAACAACAGTGTACTATAGACTTTAGACGTTCATACAGCCTTAAATAATGACCACTTACAGCAGCAAACAGTAAAAAAAAATTCAAAAATATCTAGTATGAATTGTGGCATCCAAATGAGACTAAGGATAGATTTGGGAAACTTAAATAGATTCAACAGAAGATTAATGCATATAAACATGATTATAATCAAAATCCATCCACAATCATCAATATGTGATTTGGTGTTGATTTAATAACTTTGATAGTTATTGAACTCATCTACTAATCCCATAATTTTCACAAACTAAGGATCTTAGATTCACACTTTGTTATATGCACATTTTATGGTGACTAGAAATATAAATGGGTCTTATAATCATATTGATACTTATGTGTCACAGAAAAATATATGACTCTAGCAGACAAAACATATGATATATGATACATAGAGAAAAAACAAAATTGTAAGCCCTAGAAATTGAGTAATGCATATTAATAGCGACAAACCTATGTAACTTTCACATATTTTGACTCATATTACTAAACATAGATCTTAAAAGTAAAAAGGATCTAAAACACTAAAGATGAGATAATAAATTAGTATTATGAGTTCATAGTTTAAAATTGGAAAACCCTAACCATGAATAGTAGAAATTAGACATTAGATTCCAAGTGAATTAGTAATAAGTTTGTTCTAATTTTTAGCTCCCTTCATCAATCTTTGAAGAAAATCTTATTCTGTCTTGTGCAAACTTTGAAATCTTGCTTGATATAAACATATCAAATTCTTGGTTCTCATATTGAACTATTTAATTCCCTCTTGAATTTTATTCATATAATTATGCAAAAGTGGTGAATCAATTAATTATTAAAGTGTCCCTTTCCTAGGTCACTGCCACTAAATTGAATGTTGAACATTGTTGCATAATTGAAATATGGGTTAATTTTGATATTGGAACAAAATTCGAATATCGGCTAAGAGATTTGGCTCACAAGATCTGGCGGGTCATATCCCCCAACCCTACATAGTGGATAATAGACAATTAGAAGTCCCTTCGTACTAGTTACCCCATAGGAAAAAGTGTCACTCTCTCATAGAGGGGAGAACACTAGGCACCTAGCCCTGGAAAAGATAAGTTACAATGGATAAATCATATAATTTTTGAATAATTTGATATCTTGATATTAATTTTGATAATCTCTTCATTATTTCTAGCTACCACTTTTAATTGTTAAACTCTTTTCAAACTAGTTTGGTAACAAGATCATCTTTCTATTATTACCAAAGTCCACCAAGAAAACTTACCTATATTTGATTATATAAATCAATATTTTGAAATAGCTCAATATTTGAATTTACTACCAACATTAATGACTTTTGTTCCCTCTTTGGGTCCATGTATGGTTTCATTCCCTTTAAGAATTCATAGACATGTGGTATGAAGAAGACCTAGAAGAGACGTGCAAGGGTTTTCCCCTATTGAATACTAGATAGGAATATATTATAACATGGTTTTTCACATGTATTTATATATTTGAAATTAAAATATTAGAATAACAGGGATATATTAGAACCTAGATATGTTTTATTTGAAAAGAATTTAAAGTGCAAATTTTCCTTTTCAATGGTTTTCATGGGATTCACTATTTTCAATAATTCGATAATAGATATGGGAAAAGAAAGAGAGAAAATCCAATATTAAGTGAATTGCCAAAAAAGTAATGGATAATTAGTATTCTACATATAGAATTGTGTGGAGTTTTTTTTTTGGAAAAGTGATATTCAAAGAAACTGATGGTTTGGCTTTGTTCCCACATTGTTTTTAATGAGAAAATTTATGAAAATAAGAAATATAGCCTAGTTGGGAAGAGAAAATAATTAATTTGATGCCTTAAATAAATGGAATAAAAGGAAGACTTGGAGACAAAGAAAATTTTCTTTGATTTTTATATTTTGGTCTCCATTCTCACCCACATCTAGATAAAAGTAATTAAGACTTTCTTCAAACTTTTGTATTAAAAGGATTAAAGGAGAGAGATATCAAATTTATTAGATTTCCTAAAGGGAAAAGGAAATTAGAAATACATTAAATGTCACGAGTATTAATCTACATAGGAAGCTATACATAGCTCCTTTAATATTTCATGAGTCCTTATAGCCGTGTGATTGAGATCTTATGGAATTCAGACATTGTCTACCGCAAATGAGAAAGGCAAGTCAGGAACAGTAAAAGCATAATTCCTTTTCAAATTATCTCACACCCTGATCCATATGCATACTTGGAAACCATTCCAATGAGTTCGAGAGATCTCCATGAACTTGGAAAGCATTGGAATCACCAACATTAGTAAGCAATAATAGTTTTCCCCAAATTTCCAATGCAACAGGGTCAAACCCCTTGACCCAGACCTATAAAATGAGGGATAGAGACCCCCATCAAGAACACCAACACATCCATGAGGTGTTGCTCAATCTCATGCTCATCTCCATACCCTCAATTCTCCTTCTAACTCTGTCCTTCACCTATGTCCCTTTCTAGACCTTGTCAGAGTTTCAACTCCACCATATTTGCCACTCCAACCTTCTCCTGACCAATTCAAGTTGTTAGAAAGTTTGGTTGGGCAGGACGAAAAAGAAGGTATCCTCATCAGTCGCTCAGGAGGCAAGAATCCATGATTCAACCTTCCCTTTGACTCATTGGAGTCTACTAGTGAAGAAAAAGAGGAAGAGGATAACAGTCAGTGAAAAACCAGTCTACCCCCAACTTCTCTTCTTTACAAGTAAAGACCTTTCCTTTTCCACTCTTTTTTGACGTAACTAGACAGTGTCCACGTGGGCGTGCCAAGCCTAGTTGGTGTGAGCCCATTGGCTTGAGTAAGCCTAGATGGCAAGACCAAGACTCACATTCATCTCCTAGGTGGCAATCCCTTATTGGCCTGGCTTATTTAATCTTAGAAAAATCATAGTAATTAGTAGGAATATCCTTTAAGTGATCAATAATAAGTGAAAGTTGATCGAAAAAATGCAAGCATTATAATACAATTTGTTTCAAAGCCTAAATCTTTCCCAAAATCCAGAATGCCTAAAGTTACTAATTTTAATGTATTAAAAGAATGGAAACCCTAATTTATTAACTTTAATTATCATAATATGCTTAAATGACTTTAAGGGATACAATTCAGTCTTTTTGGATAAAAAGGACATCTTTGAGTTAATTTAAGATTCATAATGCATATGACATCAAAATTAGGATTTGTGAGTTAAAAAGACATTAAAGGTGATAATTAGGGTTTGGAAATCCAAAACCCAAATGAAACCCTAATTTGACTCCAAAACCCTAACTTGGAACCCAAATCAGTCTTAATATTAGATTACAGACAAAATAATAATACTTGGGTGTTATGCATTAATTTCAGGGTGATTTCTTGCTTATTCTCAAATACATCTATTTACTTGGACTTTTATTACATCCAAGAAAGGTATGTGGTTACTGTTGGTATGTATGCCCTGAGAGCCAATCATGGGATGATTGGTGGGATACATTAAGATTGATTTGATAAACATCAAAGGCAAGCTTCCAATTCATTCTGGTTCATTCATAAGAGATAGTGATAGAACAGATTGAATGTCTAGAGAATGACAATACTCAATGACGTATGCTTTCAGGTTAAGGACCTGAACGATGAGATCATACGGATGCTAAGAGTTTGTACATTCTTGTTATGTCCCTAGTCGGATGTCATTGTGGAAGGTAGATAGACAGCAATGATACACAAGACTAGATTGTGGTGTTGGTTGATGACAGAATCTCATTAGTCATGATATAGAGATATCAAACCAAACACATAGGTACCTGTTAGAGAACAAGGTACCGGACAGACCCACCGTGAGTTTGACACATGGAACCATGAGATGGTAGTCACAGTCAGTACTCACAGTGATGGTGGTGAGTGTGATTCTTAGACCTGAAATCACTACACTCAACACATGTCATTGGGCACACTTTGACATCATCAAACGCAGTCCTGAAACATGGGTTGTTATAAAGGTGATGATTGGGTGGCTTTGACACATGGGGCTTTTGAGGGGTGAGTGATAGATATGGGATTTGTCCCTCCTGAGGGAGTTTGATATCCATGGCCACTTGATGAGTAGGATTGAGAAAGGCGTGCACGCATGTGTGAATCAGTATGTGATACTGATGTCATACATATCTCTTCCAGTCTACTCTGAGATCAAGGAAGTGAATGAACGTTGACAGGATGACTGTTCCATGCCTCGAGTTCATTCGAGATATCAGTGACAAAGGAATTATACATTCGCTGTAACACCATTCATGGATTGTAGGATGAAAGTTGTTCTCCAACTTTCTACTTTCACTTGGGTAGCACTGATGTGTGACTAGGCACCGCTCTTTGCTTGTGAAGTCATAAGTGTTATGGACTTTCACTGCCAACGTGAAATGGACCTGCAGGGTCACACACATAGGATTTAACCTGGAAGAGGAGTTTTGTCCACAAAGCAATGTTTAGATTGATTACTAAAGGAGTTTAGTAGTTCAATTAAACACTCAATCAGTTGATAGCTCAATATCATATGGTTCAAGGTGTTGGACGCATTGATTGGAGTATCGGATTGATTGAAATCGCAATTGACTGATTTTGCCCAACCTGTGCTCCCAACCGATCGGTTCATGTGATGAACCGGTCGGCTGAGGTTGCTGAACCGGTCGGCTGGAGTGTCCAGGCCGATCGGCTCATGCCCAGGTTTGAGACGACCGATTCAAGAGTTGAATCAATCGGCTCAACTGGTGCAACCGACCAGTTGGGAAAGTCATGTCGGCAAGAATTTTCCTTTGTTTTCAAATTGCCCAATTCGATTGGGAATAATATTGGTATTCGATACCAATTGGGAAAGAAACAAGGAAAGTCTTTTTGAGCAGGATTAGGACCATGAACCGATCGGTTCAGGGCACCAACCAATCGGTTGGAGTGCCCCAAACGATCGGCTCAGGTCCAACCGATCGGCTCAATGGCCGAACCGATCGGTTCAGTTGTGAACCGATCATTTCAAGTTGCGAACCGGTTGCTTTTTGTGGAAAATTCTCGAACCCTTCTACTCCTGCTTTAGTCCCGCATTGCCCGGGATGGAGAACCCTGTCCCATGACTCTCCTATATATATAGGGGTATTGGGGGCTTCTCAAAGAATAGCTCAGTGCAACCAGTTGCTCTGCAAGTTGTCGTTCTCTCTGGTTTTGGTAACCGTGAGAGAGCCCGAGCAAGTGCTTCCCGCAAAAGGGAGGTGCAGCAAGGGAAGGACAACTGCAGTTGCAGTAGGAGGCAGAAGAGCGTGTTGGCGACTAGTACGTCAACAGGAGGGTGCGACTCCTTCCACTTCCTTGTGGGACAAGGAGAGTGGAGTTCCAGGTGGTCCGTGTGGACTACTACAGAGGCGGGAGGACACTGCCGCTTAGGAGGACAACTGTCATCCGACGGTCCGGTTCGAGTAGGAGTTGTCAGTCCCGGTGCGACCAGGAGCTGCACAGACACCGTCGAAGTCCGGAGTTGAAGACCGCGCATTGCACGAGGTATTGTCGCCGAGCAAGCCTCAGGACAAGGTATGATTCCGCAAACCATCCTTTCCTATTATATAGACATTGACGTGTTTCCTCGGTATGGGTTGGGGGAGAAATTTTTGTTTCCGCTGCCTTCTCTGTCTCCCCTAAAACCCAACAGTTGTATCAGAGCCACGTCAACTACTCTATATTTTAGGAATATCGATATGATCGATTTTGGTTTGTCGCCTTTATCTATTACATACGATGCGAATAATATCGGCTTTATGCATGTCCAATCCTAAATCCACAAATCCCTAATTACATATATGATATGCATTATTAATGCACTCGATACGCGTCGCCCTTAAACGAGTTTTGTGGTGGATGTATGTAGTGTGATTATGGCCTATAAACCCCTATCTGTGTGTGGTTGTTTGTGGTTGCTTGCATCTCGGTCTGCGCACCGATCTTCCCTCTCTTATTCCTGATGTAACTTGAAATAATTCGAGATTATTTCCTACCTTTGCTCCCCCCGAATGTAACTTGGGGTTTCCTTTTTAAAGCAATGTAATAAATAGAATAGGATTTTATTTCATGTTATGTCAAAGACCGGCGGACATCAAGACGACTGCTCAGACGGTCGGTTCAAGGAGTGAACCGATCGGTTGACCTTCCAGACGTTCGGTTCAAGGAGTGAACCGATCGGTTGATGACCGATTCGAGGAGCGAGACGAGCAGGTGGCGGACATGATGAGATGCACGACGACCAGGCGAACCGATCGATTGGAGGAGCCAACCGATCGACTGGTGGCACCCAGACGACCGGCTGGAGAGTACAGATCATTCATGTGATGAGTTGATCAACTTGGAAAGCAAGGCACAAAGTTCATCTTGTACAGGTTGCATGTGATGTTGACCTAGATGACCGTGATTCCTCTTGGCTCGAGGAATCACATTAGGATGGCCATAATCATCGCTTTTATCGTTTTGTGCATGTTTTCTGTGGGATATAGCATGTATATGATACGTACTATGTATTGTGGTGATTGGATATGTATATGTATATAAAACCAAATCCCTCATTAAAATATTAAGTTTTAGATGCCTTCCAAATGCGACACACGTGAAAAACTTGTTCGACCAAGTGTGGGCATGCCCTAGAGTGGTGCACCGTCTACCTCGTGGAAGCGTGAAGGATGAATGTGTGGGTCTGCCCTAGCAGGGTGCATGTTCATCGTGTTTGCTTTGGATCAGACTTAACAAGGTGATCTAGATGGGATCTAGTACCTTGATGCATGGAGATGATCATTGCAAAGAGTTGTATATGACATCTTATCAAGAGTTGCATATGATGCAATTGGAAAAAGTTGCCTACCTGAGAGATCTATGTTGTGGGTGACAGCCCTAGCTGGTCCATGGCTTAGAGGATTTCAGGATCTTGCCCACTAGAAGGTTGTACGCTGCAATCTTCCGAATTGTTGGTGAGGGCTATCAATTTGAAGTAAAATAGTGGGAGCGATAATTAATTAAAGGCCTAATTATATCGTCAAATTTTCAAATCAATCAAATAAGTCAAAAATGAGTTTTGGACTAAAATTGCATATTTTCCTTTTTTTAGTTCAAATGGCAACAAACAACAACAACTTTTCTTTGCGATCGGTCCTTGACAAGGACAAGCTAAATGGGACAAACTTCCACGACTGGTATCGGACATTGAGAATTGTTCTCACTCAAGAGCGTAAGCTCTATGTCCTGGATACTCCAATTCCAGAGGAACCCGCTCCCAATGCACCAAGGACAGAAAGGGATGCTTACAAGAAGCATTCTGATGATGCCATTGATGCAAAGTGCTTGATGCTATGTTCAATGAACCATGAGTTGCAGAGGCAACATGAGAACATGGGTGTCATAGAGATGATTCTGCATCTCAGGAACATGTATGAAGATCAGGCACGGCAAGAGAGGTACAATGTTTCTAGGGCACTGTTCAAGTGCGTCATGACAGAAGGAGATCCAGTTGGTCCTCACACACTCAAGATGATTGGGTATGTGGAGAACCTACAGAGACTGGGATTTCCACTGAGCCAAGAGTTGGCTACTGACATGATACTGCAATCGTTGCCAGAATCTTACAGTCAGTTTGTGATGAACTACAACATGAACAACTTTGATAGGCCACTGTCAGAGTTGTTGGGCATGTTGAGGACAGCCGAGTTACAGATGAAGAAGGACAAGCCTAAGTCTGTGATGGTGATCACGAGTAAGAAAGGCAAGTCCAAGCGCAAGGGCAAGGGCAAAGCTAAGAAAGGTTCTGAAGCTAGCCAGGAGTCCAAGCCATCTTCAGCTCTCAAGGCCAAGGGAGGCGTGACCAAGAAAGGAAATTGCCACCATTTTCAAAAGCCAGGACATTGGAAAAGGAATTGTCCTCTCTACCTGGAAGAACAAAAGAAGAAGGAGGCGACTGAAGCCTCTACTTGAAGGTGTCATGTAAATAAACTTGTAACACTTTTTGAGATATATGATATCAAGATGTAAAGTGTAAAGCATTCTTACTTGGGGCAAGTGTTGCCTTTATAGATAGGAATACTTTAGTTTATTTTCAGCCAATAAGGCATGTAATACAGTTATGAACTGTTATTTCATACTTGCCAATAGATAGAAACACATTATTTTTGCATATTGTATGACAATGATGGCAATTAATAAAGAGATGTTTCAATTTATAAAGATGTGATCTTTGTGGCAATGCCTTATTTATCTTGTGATATTTGATATGCATAAGATAAGACGGTACCTAAAAGTTATAGATAACTCAAACAATTTAATTAGCATTAATCATGAGAAATTCATTTCTAGTTTCCATGTGATGGATAAATCTAGACTCTTTTGGTTATAGAACCAGTAAGAGACATGAATATCTTGGACATGATTAATCAATCTTCACTAATGTAGTGGGAGAGTGATTATCCTATTAGGTATAATACATGTGATGTATTTACATACCTATTGGAATAAATGCTAATACTTCAAATGGTGTTTAGAGAAATACCAATATGAATCTCTTGAAGTGTTCAAGATTATCATAGATGAAGTACAAATTTGGTAAAGTATTAATTCTTGATGAGATCAAGGAATGAAATACTTGGACCAAATGTTTGAGATCCTTATGAGTGATTATGATAGTGTATCATAGTGAACTCATGATTAAGGCATGGTGATGTCTGAATCAAGAAGGAATCATACTCTAAGGAGTTAGAGAATGATTATCAAATAACTGAATTCTTCTTAATAAAAGAATACCCCACACTAATAAAAGAAATTAAGAATCACAAGGGTTGTGAGTTATTATATCTTTAACAGATACACCTCAATTATCTATGTGATGAGTTGTTCATGTGATGAGTCAACTATCAAGATGAATATGAGGAACCGAATCTTGAGTTATGGTTTAAAACCATTACATCCTAAATGACTTCCATGTGAACCATAAGGTATGACCTTGATGGTAGCACTCATTGGATCATATCCATAAGTGCAAATAAGTCTTAAGTGTTAAGACACATGGATAACATTTTGACAAGGATGATGCTTGTTGATTGCAACTTAATGACTAAGACATTTGGCATATGGATACTAAAACCGCATTCCTATGAGGAATAAAACCAGGATGTGTACGTGACACAACCTTTAAGGTTTATGAATCCAATAATGCAAATGAAGTCTATAAGTTACAATGGACTGATCAATGTGATTGATTGAGTACAAGCAACTCAAAATTGGATCTTTATTTTGATGATATAGTCAAAGGGTTTGACTGATATGTCAAAGATAAAGAAGGGATCTGTGATTTAGTGGGAGCGTATTCACATTCCACATATTGATGTGAAATGGAAATGTTCTAGATTGGAAATCTGAATGTGGAAATTATCTTTAAGGAAGATAGAGATGTTTCCTATGTGATAGGAATAGAGATCTATAGAGATAGTTCTCGAAAATCTCTTGACCTGGAAAGAGAGAGCATACATTGGCAATCTGTACTGAAGTGTTCAGTATGCACAGATTCAGTGGGAGAAAACTTGTCCATGTTACATGGAGTTAGTATCCCAAGGCCAAGTGTCCAATTCTTATGAAGAATGGGAACACTAAGAATAGATATGGATCTATCATGTATGTAATCATCCCATTATCTTGCATGTATGACATGGCAAGAATAAAATGCATTCATCATCTTGTATGTAGGACATGGCAATATGATGTGCTCATCCTAAAAACTCGTATGTGGGACATGACGAGTGGATGTCTGTCTGCTTCCAGTAAGGGTTACTGGAATACCATGAGAACTTGATAAGTGCTTGTGAAGCACTAGTTCTATGGAGAAGAGTTCGATGTAAAGAGTTACATTGATACGAACTTCCGAAAGGACAGAAAATTAATCGTAAAATATACATAGGATGTATAAAAGTGAAAGTTTGTTGATAATTGGAAGTATTCCAATAAAACCATTTAAAAGGGAAATGCCGAGTATCTCTGTGTTAGAGAACAGCAGTGGATACTATATGGATCTGAAAGTTCATGAGATGAACTTATATTCCACTCATTGATGACAAGTCTGGAATCCTTGATCATGCAATGTGGCTAAAGGTTAGCAATGGAATGCTAGATCACATATTACGGCAACCCCATCTCATACGTGTGACGTACATCGAAGAGATGAGAGACATGAAATTTGTACAGACTTTGGCAAAGTGTTGTCAGTACTCACTATGTTTGCACTAAGAGCACAGTAACATGTGGGACATGTTTGAAAATCACTATGAATATGATTCATGGGTGATTGGCTCGCAGTGCAAGTGGGAGTCTGTTGGTATGTATGCCCTGAGAGCCAATCATGGGATGATTGGTGGGATACATTAAGATTGATTTGATAAACATCAAAGGCAAGCTTCCAATTCATTCTGGTTCAGTCATAAGAGATAGTGATAGAACAGATTGAATGTCTAGAGAATGACAATACTCAATGACGTATGCTTTCAGGTTAAGGACCTGAACGATGAGATCATACGGATGCTAAGAGTTTGTACATTCTTGTTATGTCCCTAGTCGGATGTCATTGTGGAAGGTAGATAGACAGCAATGATACACAAGACTAGATTGTGGTGTTGGTTGATGACAGAATCTCATTAGTCATGATATAGAGATATCAAACCAAACACATAGGTACCTGTTAGAGAACAAGGTACCAGACAGACCCACCGTGAGTTTGACACATGGAACCATGAGATGGTAGTCACAGTCAGTACTCACAGTGATGGTGGTGAGTGTGATTCTTAGACCTGAAATCACTACACTCAACACATGTCGTTGGGCACACTTTGACATCATCAAACGCAGTCCTGAAACATGGGTTGTTATAAAGGTGATGATTGGGTGGCTTTGACACATGGGGCTTTTGAGGGGTGAGTGATAGATATGGGATTTGTCCCTCCTGAGGGAGTTTGATATCCATGGCCACTTGATGAGTAGGATTGAGAAAGGCGTGCACGCATGTGTGAATCAGTATGTGATACTGATGTCATACATATCTCTTCCAGTCTACTCTGAGATCAAGGAAGTGAATGAACGTTGACAGGATGACTGTTCCATACCTCGAGTTCATTCGGGATATCAGTGACAAAGGAATTATACATTCGCTGTAACACCATTCACGGATTGTAGGATGAAAGTTGTTCTCCAACTTTCTACTTTCACTTGGGTAGCACTGATGTGTGACTAGGCACCGCTCTTTGCTTGTGAAGTCATAAGTGTTATGGACTTTCACTGCCAACGTGAAATGGACCTGCAGGGTCACACACATAGGATTTAACGTGGAAGAGGAGTTTTGTCCACAAAGCAATGTTTAGATTGATTACTAAAGGAGTTTAGTAGTTCAATTAAACACTCAATCAGTCGATAGCTCAATATCGTATGGTTCAAGGTGTTGGACGCATTGATTGGAGTATCGGATTGATTGAAATCGCAATTGACTGATTTTGCCCAACCTGTGCTCCCAACCGATCGGTTCATGTGATGAACCGGTCGGCTGAGGTTGCTGAACCGGTCGGCTGGAGTGTCCAGGCCGATCGGCTCATGCCCAGGTTGAGACGACCGATTCAAGAGTTGAACCGATCGGCTCAACTGGTGCAACCGACCAGTTGGGAAAGTCATGTCGGCAAGAATTTTCCTTTGGTTTCAAATTGCCCAATTCGATTGGGAATAATATTGGTATTCGATACCAATTGGGAAAGAAACAAGGAAAGTCTTTTTGAGCCGGATTAGGACCATGAACCAATCGGTTCAGGGCACCAACCAATCGGTTGGAGTGCCCCAAACGATCGGCTCATGTCCAACCGATCGGCTCAATGGCCGAACCGATCGGTTCAGTTGTGAACCGATCATTTCAAGTTGCGAACCGGTTGCTTTTTGTGGAAAATTCTCGAACCCTTCTACTCCTGCTTTAGTCCCGCATTGCCCGGGATGGAGAACCCTGTCCCATGACTCTCCTATATATAGGGGTATTGGGGGCTTCTCAAAGAACAGCTCAGTGCAACCAGTTGCTCTGTAAGTTGTCGTTCTCTCTGGTTTTGGTAACCGTGAGAGAGCCCGAGCAAGTGCTTCCCGCAAAAGGGAGGTGCAACAAGGGAAGGACAACTGCAATTGCAGCAGGAGGCAGGAGAGCGTGTTGGCAACTAGTACGTCAACAGGAGGGTGCGACTCCTTCCACTTCCTTGTGGGACAAGGAGAGTGGAGTTTCAGGTGGTCCGTGTGGACTACTATAGAGGCGGGAGGACACTGCCGCTTAGGAGGACAACTGTCATCCGACAGTCTGGTTCGAGTAGGACTTGTCAGTCCCGGTGCGACCAGGAGCTGCACAGACACCATCGAAGTCCGGAGTTGAAGACGCGCATTGCGCGAGGTATTGTTGCCGAGCAACCCTCGGGACAAGGTATGATTCCACAAACCATCCTTTCCTATTATATAGACATTGACGCGTTTCCTCGGTATGGGTTGGGGGAGAAATTTTTGTTTCCGCTGCCTTCTCTGTCTCCCCTAAAACCCAACAGTTACGCCTATGACTACTCACCTTAACCAACTTCTGTGGTAATCTGAGGTTTCCTGCATTGATTGCAAATAGACTGTTGGTTGTTTATTTAATTTCTATAATCTTTACAGAGTCTAAAATTATCACGTTATATAAGTATGAATTGCTCAAATATATTTGGTGGATTTATGAGATACATGTGGGATGTATCAAACGCCATTGTAATGATGAGAGATCAAGCGGGATACGAAGATCACCAATAAGAGCAAGACGGGATAAGATTGTCATTATGAGGCCAAGAAAGGATAGGATGATCAATATGAAGCCAATATGAGAAAGGAAGGACGTGATAAACCAAACCCATGAATGAGAAGGCTATGATAAGTCTGCTGAAGGGACTAGACCCTAGAGAGAGGGTACCCCACAATGAGTACTCCAGAGAGGGAGTGTACCACAAAGATTGAGTTGAGAAGTTAGAAAGAAATTGCATGTTCAATTTTATAGTTGTAATTGTTGATATGGATTATTATGTTGTTACAAGTACATGTGAGTATTTTGTTTCCCCCACATATGAGTATAACTTGTTATATTGATGATTATTTTATTTCACAGTGTTTTAGGTTAAATAGTTGTTATTTAAAAAAAATGGAAATCCTGAGAAGAAGGCACCAAAAGGAAAGATGCTTAAAGTTAACATGGAGGATTTAGTTAGATATTTTTTTTATTTTAAGTCACAAACAATAGATTCCCATATTATGTAACTCCTTAGTGGAAAGTTTATCTTTCATATTTTATCAAACTATTTTACATTAAATGAAATTTATAATTATTTTTTGTTAGTTGGTAAATCTCGATCCTATAAATATGATAATGGCCCTTTCCCTCTCGGTCCACCTTAATTGGGGATAACAAGGGGAGGGGGTCATTATAGAATTGATGCATGTTCTTAATTTTGTAGTTGTATATTCAAGCTTATGTGACTCGAATGTACATCATGATTGTAAAAATATTTGTTTATATTGTCTAATAAAATATTTTAAATATTTTTTCATAAAGATTAGGCCTTTATAACATCGTATCAGAGCTATAAATTGTCAGAACCCATGCATATATTCTAGAAGTTGGGGATAAATAATTAGTACACCTAGAACATAGGCAAGTACTTTATAAAACCAACCTTAGTTTTTCTAACCTTGTCTACCTAATTAGAAATATAAAGTTAGGTGTAATTATTGTATACAAATTTGTTTAACTCACCATTTGGTAAAGATGAAACATCACCATATTAGTAGAAATGAGAGGAGGTGACATAACATGTGAATATCCTAGTAGTTAGAAGAGCGAGACCAGAAGCCAAAAGCTTGCATTTTTTAATTCCCCTTTGGAGAGAACAATGTCCTTTTCCCATATGTCATAAGTGAATGTAGACTAGGGACTATTTAGGCTCCATATTGATCTTATTTTCACAATCAAGTCAAGTTATTAGTATGGTGAATGTGGTAAGTAGTGTTGTGACTTATTTCCTACATTGATTTTGGCCATTTTCAGTTTTACATCAAAAGGTTTCCCTTCGAGAAATTATTTTCTTTATAAAACTATATGCATAAAGAAAAATGATTTTTTTGAAATTTATCGATGATTTCTTGAGCTAAGTCACTATGAAGGAGGTACAAAAAACCCTAGAGGAGAGCCACATGGAACCCTTAAAAGTTAATGTTGGATTTAGCATAATAAAAAGTGAAGGATACTACTTTGTAGCTAACATGTCTATTTAGAATTCTTGTTGAATCCTTTTAAGGGGTGGAGATTAGCACCTAAATAAATTGTAGATGTGTCAATTTGGGGATGAAATACAGTTTAAGGGGTGGAGAGTTGTAACATACTAGATTTTGGGCACAAAATGTATTTTGAGCTATTGTACATAGTCCTCTAAAATTGAAAATCTCCTTTGCTAAATTTCCATTCATATTTGTAATTCACTGAATTCTCTTAAAATTTGAGAACCAACATGTAATTTTCGCTCATTGCGATCTAGCCATCCAACTTGGTATCCACATGTGAATAGCTGAACCTTTTTGTGGACTATTGGAATTAGAATCACACCAAGATACAGAATGAACTATTTGTTATTAATATATGCATTAAGTAACAACGAGAGTAAATGTGGGATCCTAGAACAATAAAATTGAATCAATATGTATCTAGAAGCTAGAAAACATTGACATGGACCGTTGATTGAAATATTAGAACAATTAAAGGTGTCATTTATAAATTATAAGAATTTAAGTGATGAAGGGTGTGTAGCTAAAAATGAATCATGATAGTCAATTAACGATTTCCTTCCTCACGAGTTGATGTGAAATCTCCTCCAGTTATTTAGAGAAACAAAAAAGAAGTTTTCTATGAATTGTCCATATCAGACAACAATTACCAAGAAGTTCCCTCTCCTTTTAGGTCTTCACTTCTCTTGTGACTTGATGTTTGTATTTCATCCTTTATTCCCCTAACTAGATTGTAGACCCACAAAGTAGACTAATACACAAACCTGCAACTCAAATTCCTAGCCACCATCATCGATGAAGCCTAGACTTGTGGAACCTAAAACTTCAAAGATGGTCTACAATAGAAGAACCATTGACACATTTGACCCTCAAAAATGAGAATCGGCAATGCAGTTACTCTTAACCATGCATGACAAATTGAAAACCACCCTTAACCCTTCTATAAACCCCCTCAACCTCCACAATAACCCAAAAACCAGAAAATAAACCACAACCACACCTCCTCTTTAAATTATGGAAATGAAGCTAGAGATTTGACTCCCTGCGACCAATTCTTCATCAAAATCATTTTCCATCATTACCAACACCATACTGCCTCAACATCCCTAAGATCTAGTAGATCCTACTCAAGCCCAACTTGTTGGAATTCGTCACACTCACGTCTTTTGTGCAAATATTGTCTACATCCTTCATATGCCAGCAAGCATGTCCTCTTCTAGTTCTGACCTTGACCCTCCTCTTCTCCTATGTAGTGTCGTCTCCCTTCACCTAGTTGTGGTTGTGCCACCATACCCAACCACCATCACAAGACTTTCTCAACAATGTATAACACCACAATGACACCACATCAGTGTTTCCTAAGTCTTGACATTGCCCTATAGGATAATTGCTTTGCCTCCAATTCTTCTGGTATCTAAAACACCATTAGATATCTTTCTTCTAGAGTGAAAATGACAGTCACAATATTCTAGAAACACCAAATAAACATTACCCACTCCTACCATATGATGACAAATCTGGATAAACTCCACCTTCCCTTGACCCACGAAGAAGTATCTACCCTAGTGTCATGATGATCTATGGGTTTGAGAAGAAAGAACCTCCTCTTACCATGGCCACTATACTTGAAAGGAAACCAGCTCCCACAATGACCTAGGCACACAACCAATTTTTGTGTATCATCCTAGACTGTAGGAAGTACAAGGACGGGGGAGTTCATCCCGATTAAAGAAACAAATCAGAGACCAATCCTAGGTGAAATATTCCATACTCATAAACTATTATTTCTATATTTTAGTTAATATGATGCTAGTTATAAAATGAGAAAAAAAGGGTTGGGTTAACATAATATAAATGTAACCACGGTTAGTTGGGTTACAAATACATCACAATTAACCATATTTCTTAGTATTTACATGTTTCTATATGTATTTATTAGTGTACTATTACCAGTAAGTTAAAAACTAGGAAGATTGAAATTTCGTAAAATCATACTCTTAGTAGATCTAATAAATGATTAAGACATATAAACATGATCATAATAAAAATCTATCCTTAATCATATGTGAGCTTCATATTTTTTATATTATTACTAAATTACATATGGCTTTGCGAATCAATATGTGACTTAGTTGTGATTCAAGAATTTTGATAGTTATAAAACTCAGATATTAGTCCCATACTTTCCACATACCAAGGATCCTAGATGCACATGTTGACTTATGTTTTCCTTCTTGAGGTCCATGCGCGGTTTCATTCCCTCTGGGAGTTTGTAGAAAAGTAGTACAAAGAAGACCTAGAAGAGACATATAAGAGTTTTCATCTATGAAAAGTAGATGGGAGTCAATGTATGTTCTTAATTTTGTAATCTTATGCTTAAGCTTCTGCAACTTTGATGTAAAGCGTGATTGTAAGAGATTTATTTATATTTCCTAACATTGTTTTGTAAATATTTGATCTTAAAGATTAGATCTTCACAATAGTTGTGTAGATGACAAGGTTGAAAATGTAACAGGAATAAAAGCCATACCTGAGTGAAAAGAATATTAGAATTAGAAAATTGACCCTTAAAATGATTAGGAACCAACATACATAAGGTTTTCATATCTATAACCCAAATACCTTGGATATCTTATAAGAAGGTGATGATATTCTTTTTATGTCTTGATATAACGTATAAATGAAAAAAATTGGAGTTATTATCTCCATTTTGCAACTAATTCATTTGACTTTGTTGATGTAGATTAATCTCCTTATTTAAAAAGGATATTTGTATATTAAGATTGTAATAAGTTACATTGATCATCCATTTGAGAAGAATAATTTTCATCAAGAGAGTTTCGTGCTAATGCAATATCAGAAAGAATCCAAGCTTTAGCACCCTGTGAGAATTTTGAAATGATCTATCCCATGATATACTTAATGGCCTTATATATTTCATTGATCAATGAAATGTATAGGTCCTGATGGCCATGTATCAGATAACAAATGTTGAAAACTTGCATCCATGTTCCATTGCCTTTCTTTTGAAACTGCTTGTAGAGTTTTCTATGTATTTGGTGAAGTATAAGAGGATTTTGGTCTGGTCTTATCCTTAAAAGATGTGTTACAAAGAAGTTAAGATTCGATTAAAAATTCATAAGTGGCAACACAATCAATAAGTTCATGAATCAATCCATGTTTTTAGGTAAATTGAGATATAAAAAATTGAATATCAGTAAGACAAGCTTCAATAAGAGTCATTTTAAAGGTAGTATTGTGATTATAATTAAATAAATGACTCCCTTGTTTCTCAAAATGATTATTCATTGAATTGGAATCCCAAACACACACCAATGCTTTTATGATCCTTGAATGATACACACTAAATTCTTGCAAAATGGAGATTTTATATTGCATTTGGATTGAGATAGAGAAATGTAATAAAGAAGATGTATTTGATGATAAAATGCAAAATTTTTTGATGTCACTAGAGAATTTGAATGGTAGAAAATTCAATGTTTGAAAGTAATTAGATTTTTATTGAGAACCCACGAGATTCAATTCGATGATGACTATCAAACTGTAACAAAGAAATTACATCAACTATTGTCCCCACACCTATATATACCTAGGTGGTGTCTGGGGCATGAGGTGAGCTACCCTAAAGCCACTCTAGACTCCCTATTTCGTCCTCCATCCATTCCCACCTCATTCCACCCCCATTTCACCATTTCCACCATCAAAACCCTACTTTCCTTCCATTTCCACCATACATCCATGCCATTCACCTACCTTGGAGGAGTGAGATCGAGCTACATCTGCTAGGAGGTGGAGAAGGAAAAATATTCACCGAGCTCATCATGGTTTTTCAATCCTCTACTCATTCTTTCTCCTTTCTTTTTGTATTTTCCATTTCCATGAGTAGCTAGGCCCCTTTTGGTGGGCTATTTGGGGGAAATTATGTTACTTTGATACCATGTTGGGGGGAAATGACATGTAAACTTTGTAGTTCCATTTTTTAATGATTACATTCTATTTCTATCTCATACTCCATGAATTGCTTATTGGTTTGTGTGTGAAATCACCTAGGAATTTAGGCAAATTGCTTATATGCGTAAATTTTGGGATTTGCTCCTAGGTCTAATTCTTGGATCCCTAAGTTTCCTCCCATCTTCCTACATCCTAATCAATCTCCCTAAACCTAAGTGGGAGATCTAAGTAGCTAGATTAGATAATTCTAGTACAATTAGCATGGAGCCTTCTCAAGGCTAGAATGTGGGGGAATTTGGGTCCAAAACCATAATTTCACCTCCACATTACTACCCCCGGCCCCTAATTTCCCTAGGAATTTCTAATCTAGAAACCTAGACTTGATTAGACTCTAATTGAATTGAACCTAATCCCTAACCCAATTGAGCTTCGTAAGGGTAATAGGGGGTGTTAGGGACTAGTTCTCCTATACACAATCTAGCATATCCATGGCCAGTTAGTAGCTTAGGTTAATTCCTTAGACTCTAACCTGTTGTTTGGTTTGGATAATCTAAATGGAATCATAATGTTCATATGTCACCCCCAACTTAAGTGATAAGTGCATCCCCTAAATAGCCCACACCTTCATTAATTGCTTTAAAACCCTAGTTTTCATCCTACTTAGCTAGTGTTAGCTTAGTTAGCTCTTTTCCTTATTAGTTAGCTTCTTGCCCTATTTTTACCGTGTTCTTGCTAGTTTAGCTCTTTACTTGCTCTTGTGCTTTTCTTTTACCTGCCTTAGTGTAAATTTCCTTTTCATACATGGCTTAGTCTTTTCTTGCATACTTAGTCTTAATCTAGTCTAGGGTTAACTTAGATTTCATTCTCGCCTTTAACTAATTTCTTGCTCACCTAGTTTAACAACCAAATCACCTTTATACCCTTAACCCCAATCTCCACAGTAGGAACCCAGTCAAATTAATCTAGCTCTAGTGCCTCCTTTTTTCCCTGAGGATCGACCCCTATGCTTTCCCTTCACCTATGCTACAATAGTACCCCGTGCGGTTGCGGGTGACCTATTTGGTATTTTGATCGACTGTGTTAGGGTTAATATAAATTTTGAAAGATCCACACTCATGTTCGAGTCATGTGGAGTGCATCTAGTCACCCGTTGTTGGCTAGTGTGTACGCCTCTGGCTTGACGCACCAAGCTTTCTAGCATCATTTGCCGGGGACAAAAGGCGCCATAGCTACCTAGTAGTTGTGGTGTTCACTCTCCCATTCGACACAATCTTTTACCCATTTTTCTTATTGTGTTTGAGAAACACACCAAGCTTTCTGACTTCATTGCTAGGGAGAAAGACACTCGACCTAGCTAGTTAGTTTTGCTTTGACTTTTCCTACTGCCCTCATCATTTCTATTCATTATTCATTATTCTTTGCATTCTTTGTGTATATTGGTTTGCTAACTTATTCTCTTTTGTTTGGTTTTGCTTTGTGCATGTGACAAGCCACTCGGGAGGAAACAAGATGGAAGTCCAAAATGCACCCCACAAGACGCTTCAAGACTACTACATGCCTAGCAACTACAAATTGCCAATTGCTAGCAGGGTTGATCAAATGCCAGGGGAGCAGTTCTCTATTCCTCCAGGTCTTCTTGGGCTCCTACCCATCTTCTACGGCTCAGAGAGTGAGAACCCCTACAAGCACTTGGACTCCTTTCTTGAAGTATGCTCCACCTTCAGGACGCCGACAGCTAGTGATGATACAATCTGGTTGACCTTGTTCTCTTTTTCCCTCAAAGATAGAGCTAAAGATTGGTATGACTCAAGAAGGGACGTCATGAGTTGGGAAACAATGAAGAATGCATTCTTGAGACAATTCTACTCTATAGCAAGGTTGACACAAATGCGGTGTGCCGTGACAAGTTTTAATCAAATGGGCAATGCGCAGTTTCATAATGCATAGGAGAGATATAAGAAGCTTTTGAGGGAGTGCCCACACCATGAGATCCCTTTGTGGAAGCTAGTTCAATCATTCTACTCCGGTTTGTCTCTAAAGGACTAAGACACAGTGAACTCTTCTTGTGGAGGAGTTTTCATGGCTAGGCCACCTGAGGAGATATGGTCTTTTTTTGAGCAGTTGGCTGAAGGATCAAGAATTCGAGCTTCTAGCATGATGAATGAAAGAGGGTATGCCTTTGGTGTGACACCTCCTACTCATGATGACTCAAGCCCACAAGTGATGAAGATTCTTGGTGACATGGTGAGCTTCATGAACAACCAAGTGATAAATGTTCCTTGCAACCTGGTCAATTCTATTGAGTTCTATGGTGAGGAAAAGAAGACACCTCACTCCTATAGCTATCAAGAGCCACAAAGTCCAAAATATAGCTCAAGGTTTGAGGAAGAGGTTCTGTCTAGATTGAAAATATTTGATGATGTTAAAAAAGATGTTGTAAGACTAGAAGAGAAAGTAGGGCAACTATTTTCCATAATTGCTCTCCAAGAAGAAAAGTTGTCTTCAAAGCCCATCATGAGCTACCATGAAACAAGTGGACCCATGCCCTCCCATCAAGTTTTCTACAATCCACCTCCCATGCAAGTGCAGCCCATCTACCATTTCCAAGCCAATCCCAAGCCTTATACTCCACCCCCTCCATCACCACCATTTTCCCAACAATTCACCTTCCAACCTCAATTCTCCCCTCCACCTCAATTTCAACCCCAAGTGTCACCTCCACAACCACAACTAGATCCCCCTCTCCACCATGAGTAAGGAAGTGCTATCATAGTTCTAAGGAGTGGGAAATCTCTTGAGAAACCCGCATGTCAAAGAAAGGTTGACAAAGCAAAGCAAAAGTAACCAAGTGGTTATACTGTGATTGAAATTTCTGAAGATAATTCAGTGATACATCCTGTTGATTTTGGGATACCATGTGTTCCTCCATTCTCCATTTGCAGGTCATACCATCCCTAGTGTTCTGCCTCAAGTTCATGCAAGTATGACAAAAACTAGTGATCTTCCATTCATTGAAGAACTAGATGAGCCCTCAGAATTGAAAAGGAGGCAAAAGCACAATGTTGATATTCTTGAGGTGTTTCACCAAGTGAAGGTGAACATTCCAGTTTTGGATGCTATCAAGAAAATCCCGTCATATGCCAAGTTCCTAAAGAACCTATGCACTGTGAAAGGAAGGTCGACAAGGAGGATTCCAAAGAAGGTGAGATTAACTAAACAAGTGAGCTCCATCATACAACATTCACTTCTCATAAAGAGAAAAGACCCAAGAGCCCCACTTATACCTTGTTACATAGGAAGACATCACATAGACATGTCCTTACTTGATTTGGGATCTAGTGTGAATTTTATGCCATACACTGTCTATGTTGAGCTGGGCTTAAGAAAGTTGAAGACGGCACATTGCACTCTCCATTTGGAAGATAGATCCATAAAAGTGCCTAGGGATAGAGTGGATGATGTCTTGGTGATGATACACAAAGAGAAAGGCTCGGTGTTCCCGACGGAATTCATTGTACTTGATATAGAGCCAGAGGATAGGAAGATTCCCATCATCTTGGGAAGACCATTCTTATCCACAGCTGATGCCAACATTCATGTGCGTAGTGGCACTATGACAGTCTCATTCATGGACATGAATATCAAGATCAACATGTACAAGGCCCCAACCCAGCGAGTTAGAGATAGGGATATTGGACATGATCACTTCACTAGCCCGAATGATCATTTGAGAGAAGGATGCAAAGGTGAAGTAATTGATGATGATTATTGTGGTGAAAGGGATGAGGAACCTAGATTGAGTGCAAATGAGGGATGCATATTTTGCAAGTATGGACACATGAGAATGCTAAGGGGATGAATGAATGAAGAACTGCCATGAAGCCAAGCTGAAGGCAAGAAACTCAACGCTTGTGGGATGCAACCCACCTAGGTTTGGGGAATTTTTCACCCAACCTCTCATTTTTGATGCTTTTGCTTTTTGTTTTACACAAACCTAAACACACACACACACTTGTGCTTGATAGTTTTTTGTTTTAGTTTTGATGAAATGCAGATGAGACAGGTTGAAGAGAGAGAGAAGGAAAGATCAAGGATTGGTTGCAAAAAAAATGTGGCAATAAATCAAAGTTCTTGTGAGAATTTATAAAATTTTGAGTTGGAGTTGTAATTCTCACCACGTCTGTGGTGCATGCCACACGGTTGTGGTGATTTAATTGCAAAAGTTCAAGGAAGTTATAGTAACACTACCAATTTTGTACGTGAATGGCCATGGCCAGGGTGTCTACCACGGGCATGGCTACATGAGGGTAGCACGACCGTGTCCACCCGCCACGGTCGTGGTGATTTGATTGCAAATGTTGAGGAAAGTTACATGGATTGAAGAGTTTTTACACATGAATGGCCACAGCCGTGGTGACACACCACAGTTGAGGCGATAGGAGGACACCACGGTCATGGCATCTGCCACGACCATAGTGAGGGTTGACCACCAACCACAGTAGGGTGACCTGTATTCTAACGCTCCACACCAGCCATGATCTTCACCCTACTATCCCTAAGCTCTAGTTTCATGCTGAGGACAACATGATTCAAAAGTTTAGGGTAGTAGGGCGGTATTCACCACCCTATCTCATTCTCTCATTTTGATTACCTATCCAACATGATCTATGTTTTCTTTTGATATATCTAGTGTGTATTTTCTTTACTGCTTTGCATCCTTGCATGCCATGTCATTTACATTCCTGCCATTTTTTGCGTAATTTTCAAAATTTTGCTATTTTTCCATGCATTGCATATCATGTAGATTTTTGATAATCTTTGCATGTTTTATCTAGGATTTGCTTGTTTACTACTTTAAGTTCAATAGTATAGGCTTAGATGTGATTGAAGGCAATTTGGCACCATTTTGGCCAATGTTGCCCAAATTTGAGATTTCTTGTCTAAAAGTGTGTTTCAACCCAATCTCTACTATTTGGATTAAAAATGATAACCTTTGACAAATGCAAGTGACTTATCATTGTTTATTTCTAAATGGTATCAATTCTTGATTGTTTACATGTGCATCACCTCTCTTGTGTTTGTGAATGATTTGGTTGAATTGTGACTTACTATGAGCGCTTAGTGTTCATGAAATAACTTGATTGAAATATCAATTTTAGATTGTTCATTATGTGGTGTGAAATTGTTGGATGAAGTGTTGGATTAATTTTCATGCAGGAGGCCTTATGTTAAGAATCATGCCAATGACCCCTCTTTGACCCGACTTTTCACTCACCATCTTCTTACCCCTCCGCCTCATGAAAGGATGCCAAAGTGCATGTATTAGCTGTGGCCACCTCCAAAAGTTTGGGGTGGCCACATCTCCATCTCCCCACTTCACTCTATCCTCCATATTCCCTACGTACTCCAAGGGCAAAGAAAAGAAAAGAAAAGAAAAAGAAAGCAAAAAAAATAAAATAAAAGGATGCTCCTGTTTAAGAGCATTCAAATAAAGAAAAGATGAGTGCTATATGTAATAGCACTCCAAAAATCTTACCGCAATCCTTTCTTCCATTTTAATACCCAATGATCTAGGAAACATCAAACCTAGCTCATTTCACCCTTTCCACAACCACATGGGTCATTTGGTGTGATTTGAAGCATAAGACTGAATGCATGAAAGTGATACAACACTCCTAGTCTTCCTTGATTAAAACCATCATTGAAACGGTTTATGTAACATCCCTGACCTGAGTTATGTGTTAACCCTAGATTTTTTGTCTAATAAGGTTGAGTAGATGCTTAATCTTATCTTGGGAAAAGTAATTAGGGCCCATGAGAAACTTATGTTTCAATTTTGGTCCTGTTTGAACAATGTTGAAGCAATGTTTGCTTATTTTGGACTAAAGTGAAAATTACCCAAGTTGAGGGGTTAAATTGCAAATTATAAATAAAAATATGTTCCTAATGTGTCTAAGAATCATGAGAGTGAAGATGATGCAGAGGTATGGCTTGTGATAGCCTGAATACCAAGAAAGAGATGATAAAGCAATCCTTGTGCATTAAAACCTAGTTTTGGTGTAATGTGCAATTTACTCAAAACCTAGGGATCAATATGCAAATTACCACTTCAATAAGGTCCTTAATGTTTCTTGGCATCATGTAGAGCAAAGAAAATGAGAGGGGTATCTCATTTGAATTAAGTTGGAGGAGAGAGAATCTTGATATTAAAATAATCAAGATTTAATCTTAAGTGAAACCCTAATTCAATTTAGGGCAAAAATGATTGTATTAATTAAAGAGCCTTCAACCAAAATGTTATTGGTTGATTTTGAATAAGGATGGACGTTCCTTTTCCAAGATAAGGAACGAAAATATCTAAAGGAGGTGAAATTCCACTCACCTTATTATAAGTTAAAGAATTCCCACTCAAAAAGATATATTAGTATTATAATGGATTAAAGTGCTTATTTTCTTTTCCCTTAATTCATGGATAATGGAAGGGATTTCGGTGGCTTTGATTTGCCTTTGCATACAAGCAAACCAAGGAGGAAGAGGTGGTACTATTTTTGGGATTAAATGCATTTTAATAAGGCATTTGCTCTCTCATCATTTTCCTTATAAAAGTGCCATTTCCAAGCCCAAACCAAGGCCTTTTCGGATTTCTTTCTTTCCCTTGCTTGAAAAACCGACCAAGGAGCTAGGGAGGAGCAGGAGGACAACTCCTTACCTGTTGGTAAGCCCTTGACCTTCGTTCTCCTTGATTCCATGGTGGAAATCAAAAATAAATCATTGATTTTCTTCTTATTTCGATCTCCTCTTCAACCCTAGCCAACTTTTTCATCCAAAAGCTTGAGGACGTGCCTCAAGGGAGTTGCAAGAGCTTCATCCACCATTAATGGAGTGAGATTGGAGCTTTTGAGCACAATTGGAGGCGGGTTTTATAACTTAAACCCTTAAACATTGCTATTGCCTCAATTCTCTATGCTTTGTTGATTGATTTCTTCAATTTGATGCACTCTTGTTTCTTGCTGCAATTTCCATCACGAACGGTTGCTGTTCTTGGTTGTTCGAAGGAAGGGGATGATGAAATAATCCTATATGCTTATCCAAAGAAAAGTACCAAGCCAAATGGTTTTGATAGCTACTCCAAATCGTTTTAATTTGATTGGCTATGCGGTTTCAGCAAACCGTTTAAGGGCAAACGGTTTGAAACCGTTTGGGCGAAAACAGTTTCAAAACCGTTTTCTATGGTTTACCAAGCGTTGCCCATTTGGGAATTGGGTTCCTAATTATGTAGTCTAATGACCCACCAAATTTGAGGGGTTAATTCCAAAGAAATCGTAGGTTGAGGGCCAATCAATTAGGCAAATCGAATTGAATTAAATGCTTATTTTCAACCTGATTAACTTGACCTGTTTGGGAAAACGGTTTCAAAACCGTTTGAGTGATTTGACCAAGCATTGACCATTTGGTATTCCTGTTCAGAATTATGTAGGATGATAACCCTCCAAATTTGAGGGGTTAAATCGAAAGGAAGCATAGGTTGAAGGCTAATCAATTAGGGAAAGCTAATTGAATTAAGTGCTGATGTTCAACCTCATTTATTTGACCTAGTTGAGAAAACGGTTTCAGAACCGTTTGAGTACGTTGACCAAGAATTGACCGTTTGGGATTACTGTTCCTAATGATGTGGTATAATGACTCACCAAATTTGAGGGATTAACTCACAAGGAATCGTGAGTTGAAGGCTATTCAATTAGGGAAACCCTAATTGGAATTAGTGCTGAAATTCCAATGAGTTAATTTGAGATTTTGGGTTGATTAGCCCAAACGGTTTCAAGACCATTTTGGGATCACCCAAACGGTCTCAAGACCGTTTGGGGGTCACCCCAATACCGTTTGGAGGTCTGGGGTCAAGCATAGTTGATCAATTGAAGGTCCAAAGGTACCAATCATATTGCAGTTGAAGTGTTGAATTGTTGATCAACTCGATAGACCAATCCTTGATGATTTTTCACTAGAATCCAAAGGATGGATGGGCCAAACGGTCTCAAGACCGTTTGGAGATCATAACAACGGTCTCAAGACCTTTTGGGGGTCACCCAAGACCATTTGGAGGTCTAGGGTTGAGTATGGTTAAACAATTGAAGATCCAATGTCACTAAGTTGAAGTGTAATAAATTGCTGATTTGGTGATCAATTCAATGATCCAAACCTTAATTGGATGGCTTGGATATGAGTGATATGATGGGAAAACGGTCTCAAGACCGTTTGGAGGTCATCCAAACGACCTCAAGACCGTTTGGGGTCAGGTAATACCCAATTTGGTTGATGGTTCAATGGTTTCAAAGCAACTAGTCTTACATTGATTAGTATTGAAGGATCATCGATTCCAAACCCTAAGTCAATTGATTCAAACCCTAATTGATGACCAATTGAGGGTCAATTGAGGGTCAAATCAGTTGAAGGTTGACCTATTAAACTCAATTGAAGTATGAGTATATGTCCAATTTATGATTGATTCCATGAATTCAATGATTGAAGGAATCAACATTGAAAACCCTAATTCAATTGGATACTCATGTTATTGAAGGTCCAATTGATCAAACCTTTTTGGAAACCTAATGTAATTAGGTGAGAGATACCCTTAATGGTACTAATCAATAATGCATAACAAATGCATGGATCCAATACATGATGTAAACTCTAATTGAGGCTGATTCCATGTATAACCCTAATAAGAGGTTGTCTACATATGAAATCACTAATTAGGATGAATAGTAAACCCTAGTTGAGGGTGTATCCATGTGAAACCCTAACTGAGGGTGTATCCATGTGAAACCCTAACTGAGGGTGTATCCTTGTGAAACCCTAGTTGAGGGTGTATCCTTATGAACCCTAGTTGAGGGTGTATCCTTGTGAAACCCTAGTTGAGGGTGTATCATTGTGATTGTTTATAGGCAATTTTATAATAAAGCCATGCCTTAAACTAAGATAAGTCCATATCATGCGAGATAGCTGGACAAAACTAATGTGTGGCCTATGAATTATATGCTAAGGGTGGGTATTTGGTGATGGAATGTATTAAGAGGGGAAATACCTTAATACAAGATAAAGTTGGTTAACTCAAGAGGGTCTAAATTAATGAGAAATGGGGAAACCTAACCCTAATTTGGGAAGAGGGAATGATAAGCCCTGTTTGATAGTGAACCCTAATTCCTGGTTAAGGAATGATGGTGTTACTATTGTATCACATGATGTGATGAATATCTTGTATGACTGTTATCATGCCTAATAACCATGCAGGCATGATGAGATGATCAATATAGCCAAGTTTGGGTTGTGACATTTATTTAATAAATGTGAATAAGTTGTCGCCTAGTGAGAGGTGACAAGATGTGAATGGCCTTGTGAGCCATGTGTATAAGTTGTTGCCTAGTGAGAGGTGACAAGATGTGAATGTCCTTGTGAGCCATGTGAATAAGTTGTTGCCTAGTGAGAGGTGACAAGATGTGAATGGCCTTGTGAACCATGTGAATAAGTTTTTGCCTAGTGAGAGGTGACAAGTTGTGAATGGCCTTGTGAGCCATGTGAATAAGTTGTTGCCTAGTGAGAGGTGACAAGATGTGAATGGCCTTGTGAGCCATGTGTGATGCTTGGGTAACAAGTATCATATTTCTTTGTAGCATTTGTGTTAATAAGTTATGCTAGAGAACTTGGCTGATGTTACATTTATGTTATATATCTATAGTTCATTGATGATTATTCATATCTGTTGTATTCATTACAAGATGATGGATGGACTATGAGTCTACCATGGGTAGATGAAATGCTCTCATTGAAAATGGAGATTTTCTTATTCTGTGCTATGATGATTAATTATGCATGCTAATGAAAAAGTAACCCCTGCTCAGTTTAATTTAATAATCTGCAATAATAATGTTTCTGGCGGAGAGTTATATCTCTCGCTGGGACAATTTACAATTGTCTCATCCCCGTGGAAAACATTTTTAGGTATGCATGAAAGGCAGAGCAGAAACCCTAGATCAGGGAAAGAGCAGCAGCAACAGCAACAGCAGGGACAATAATAAGATCTCAGGTGGAGATATTGTCTGTCTAGTCATATAGATAGTAGTCCTATGTGTCGTCTCTGTATTCTCAGGTCCTCAAAGTTTTTAGTCAGTGTTTTTGATATATCAGTATGAGGTTTTGGCTTGATGCCTCGAGATTTGTATGTTGCCTGCATATATGTTTATAAGGCAGCTGATGATGTAGTCTCTGGAAAGAGATGGTACAGGATATGTACATTTGAAACAGAATGTATATGATATACAATGGCATTTGTTGGAAAAGATTTCCTATGTGTAGATCTCTTTGCAAAAAGTTTTAATTTTTTGTGATTTTCGCTAATCCGCTGCTTGATGAACGCTTCCGCATTAGTTAATCTTGTTTTCGCGAATCGGTCGTCACAATAGTGGTATCAGAGCTCTAGGTTCGCTGAGTCTACAGAGACATAGGACTAAGGTTGTAGAGTCTGTTCTAAGTGTCTTCTAGTTTATTTGATAGTATCTTCTGCTCACATAGGAGAAGAAGAACTTGAAAATGACTGGAGAACACAAGGAACACATTTCTAAGGGCAATGTTGTTGCACCAAGAAGAGGTGCAAGGGCTCAGAAAAGAATAGAATGAGTGCTTGAGAATCCCCATTAAGACCTGATCAGGATAGAGAATCCTATGATCATGCTCTTGTGGGGCATATTAGGGCAACAATAATGCATATAGGAGACTGGATACTAGCTTTATAATCTAGTTTATCAGTCCTTAATACAGAAAGTTTGAGCTTTAAAAGAGTTCCTAAATGACTTAGTCATGTTGAAACAAGGGGAAATCATGTGTGTATAATGATATGAATAGCAAGGAATATGATAGCATGTAAGTGCATACTACTTGATCTCAGTATTTGTAAACCCTGGCCAGGTATACAACTATTGATGATAAAGTGGGTATGGAAACTCTTAGATTGTTGTCTTTTTGATTGCTCTGATCAAGTAGTCATTCTGAGACAATCTAATGAGCATCATGAAATCAATAAAGGAAGATGCTTTGTGCAATTCCAATAAAGGAAGATGCTGTGTGCAATTCTAATAAAGGAAGATGCTTTGTGCAATTCCAATAAAGGAAGATGCTTTGTGCAGTTCCAATAAAGGAAGATGATGTCTGCAATTCCAATAAAGGAAGATGCTTTGTGCAATTCCAATAAAGGAAGATGCTTTGTGCAATTCCAATAAAGGAAGATGTTGTGTGCAATTCCAATAAAGGAAGATGTTGTGTGCAATTCCAATAAAGGAAGATGCTGTATGCAATTCCAATAATGGAAGATGCTTTGTGAAATTCCAATAAAGGAAGATACTTTGTGAAATTCCAATAAAGGAATATGCTTTGTGCAATTCCAACCCTAAACAAAAAGGGAAAAGTTATGTGACATCCCTAACTAATAGGAATAACTATGTGAAAATTCCCAATTACATAGAGTTTGCTAAGTGAATTATCTCTGTTAGATATATATGTTTTTCCTTTTGATAAGTATTCTTGAGTGATTATTGAAGTATGTTCTATTATGCTTCTTCCTTTCAATGACATGGACATCATATGTTAGGGGTTTATGCTTTGCATAAACGTAAACAGTGATAAAGAGGAATTAATGAAAGGAACCTTGTGTGGATTACAAAATCCATGATATCTCCATGATACGAAGATATTATGTGGAGACTTGAGGGAATGATAACTGAATAAATCTGTCCCTCATTTTTCTGAGATTTCGGGGACGAAATCCTTGTTAGGGGTTTATAATTTGTAACATCCCTGACCTGGGTTATGTGTTAACCCTAGATGTTTTGTCTAATAAGGTTGAGTAGATTCTTAATCTTATCTTGGGAAAAGTAATTAGGGCCCATGAGAAACTTATGTTTCAATTTTGGTCATGTTTGAACAATGTTGAAGCAATGTTTGCTTATTTTGGACTAAAGTGCAAATTACCCAAGTTGAGGGGTTAAATTGCAAATTATAAATGGTAATATATTCCTAATGTGTCTAAGCATCATGAGAGTGAATATGATGCAGAGGTATGGCTTGTGATAGCCTGAATACCAAGAAAGAGATGATAAAGCAATCCTTGTGCATTAAAACCTAATTTTGGTGTAATGTGCAATTTACTCAAAACCTAGGGTTCAATATGCAAATTACCACTTCAATAAGGTCCTTAATGTTTCTTGGCATCATGTAGAGTAAAGAAAATGAGAGGGGTATCTCATTTGAATTAAGTTGGAGGAGAGAGAATCTTGATATTAAAATAATCAAGATTTAATCTTAAGTGAAACCCTAATTCAATTTAGGGCAAAAATGATTGTATTAATTAAAGAGCCTTCAACAAAAATGTTATTGGTTGATTTTGAATAAGGATGGACGTTCCTTTTCCAAGATAAGGAACGAAAATATCTAAAGGAGGTGAAATTCCACTCACCTTATTATAAGTTAAAGAATTCCCACTCAAAAAGATATATTAGTATTATAATGGATTAAGGTGCTTATTTTCTTTTCCCTTAATCCATGGATAATGGAAGGGAGTTCGGTGGCTTTGAGTTGCCTTTTCATACAAGCAAACCAAGGAGGAAGAGGTGGTACTATTTTTGGGATTAAATGCATTTTAATAAGGCATTTTCTCTCTCATCATTTTCCTTATAAAAGTGCCATTTCCAAGCCCAAACCAAGGACTTTTCGGATTTCTTTCTTTCCATTGATTGAAAAACCGACCAAGGAGCTAGGGTGGAGCAGGAGGACGACTCTCTACCTGTTGGTAATCCCTTGACCTTCGTTCTCCTTGATTCCATGGTGGAAATAAAAAATAAATCATTGATTTCTTCTTATTTCGATCTCCTCTTCAACCCTAGCCAACGTTTTCATCCAAAAGCTTGAGGACGTGCCTCAAGGGAGTTGCAAGATCTTCATCCACCATTAATGGCGTGAGCTTGGAGCTTTGGAGCTCAATTGGAGGCGGGTTTTATAACTTAAACCCTTAAACATTGCTATTGCATCAATTCTCTATGCTTTGTTGATTGATTTCTTCAATTTGATGCACTCTTGTTTCTTGCTGCAATTTCCATCAAGAACGGTTGCTGTTCTTGGTTGTTCGAAGGAAGGGGATGATGATTTCATCCTAGATGCTTATCCAAAGAAAAGTACCAAGCCAAATGGTTTTGATAGCTACTCAAAATCGTTTTAATTTGATTGGCTATGCGGTTTCAGCAAACCGTTTAAGGGCAAACGGTTTGAAACCGTTTGGGGGAAAACGGTGTCAAAACCGTTTTATATGGTTGAACAAGCGTTGACCGTTTGGGAATTTTGTTCCTAATTATGTAGGATAATGACCCACCAAATTTGACGGGTTAACTCCAAATAAATCGTAGGTTGAAGGCCAATCAATTAGGCAAATCGAATTGAATTAAATGCTGATTTTCAACCTGATTAACTTGACCTGTTTGAGCAAACGGTTTCAAAACCGTTTGAGTGATTTGACCAAGCGTTGACCGTTTGGTATTCCTATTCATAATTATGTAGGATGATAACCCTCCAAATTTGAGGGTTTAAATAGAAAGGAAGCATAGGTGTAAGGCTAATCAATTAGGGAAATCTAATTGAATTAAGTGCTGATTTTCAACCTGATTTATTTGACCTAGTTGAGAAAACGGTTTCAAAACCATTTGAATACATTGACCAAGCTTTGACTGTTTATAATTACTGTTCCTAATGATGTGTTCTAATTACGCACCAAATTTGAGGGATTAACTCCCAAGGAATCGTGAGTTGAAGGCTATTCAATTAGGCAAACCCTAATTGGAATTAGTGCTGAAATTCCAATGAGTTAATTTGAGATTTTGGGTTGATTAGCCCAAACGGTTTCAAGACCGTTTTGGGATCACCCAAACGGTCTCAAGACCGTTTGGGGGTCACCCCAAGACCGTTTGGAGGTCTGGGGTCAAGTATAGTTGATCAATTGAAGGTCCAAAGGTACCAATCATATTGTAGTTAAGTGTTGAATTGTTGATCAACTCGATAGACCAATCCTTGATGATATTTCACTAGAATCCATAGGATGGATGGGCCAAACGGTCTCAAGACCGTTTGGAGATCATCCAAACGGTCTCAAGACCGTTTGGGGGTCACCCAAGACCGTTTGGAGGTCTAGGGTTGAGTATGGTTAAGCAATTGAAGATCCAATGTCACTAAGTTGAAGTGTAATCAATTGCTGATTTGGTGATCAATTCAATGATCCAAACCTTAATTGGATGGCTTGGATTTGAGTGATATGATGGGAAAACGGTCTCAAGACCGTTTGGAGGTCATCCAAACGACCTCAAGACCGTTTGGGGTCAGGTCATACCCAATTTGGTTGATGGTTCAATGGTTTCAAAGCAACTAGTCTTACATTGATTAGTATTGAAGGATCATCGATTCCAAACCCTAAGTCAATTGATTCAAACCCTAATTGATGACCAATTGAGGGTCAATTGAGGGTCAAATCAGTTGAAGGTTGACCTATTAAACTCAATTTAAGTATGAGTATAGGTCCAATTTATGATTGATTCCATGAATTCAATGATTGAAGGAATCAACATTGAAAACCCTAATTCAATTGGATACTCATGTTATTGAAGGTCCAATTGATCAAACCTTTTTGGAAACCTAATGTAATTAGGTGAGAGATACCCTTAATGGTACTAATCAATAATTCATAACAAATGCATGGATCCAATACATGATGTAAACTCTAATTGAGGCTGATTCCATGTATAACCCTAATAAGAGGTTGTCTACATATGAAATCACTAATTAGGATGAATAGTAAACCCTAGTTGAGGGTGTATCCATCTGAAACCCTAACTGAGGGTGTATCCATGTGAAACCCTAACTGAGGGTGTATCCTTGTGAAACCCTAGTTGAGGGTGTATCCTTATGAACCCTAGTTGAGGGTGTATCCTTGTGAAACCCTAGTTGAGGGTGTTTTATTGTGATTGTTTATAGGAGATTTTATAATAAAGCCATGCCTTAAACTAAGATAAGTCCATATCATGCGAGATAGCTGGACAATACTAATGTGTGGCCTATGCATTATATGCTAAGGGTGGGTATTTGGTGATGGAATGTATTAAGAGGGGAAATACCTTAATACAAGATAAAGTTGGTTAACTCATGAGGGTCTGAATTAATGAGAAATGGGGAAACCTAACCCTAATTTGCGAAGAGGGAATGATAAGCCATGTTTGATAGTGAACCCTAATTCCTGGTTAAGGAATGATCGTGTTACTATTGTATCACATGATGTGATGAATATCTTGTATGACTGTTATCATGCCTAATAACCATGTAGGCATGATGAGATGATGAATATAGCCAAGTTTGGGCTGTGACATTTATTTAATAAATGTGAATAAGTTGTTGCCTAGTGAGAGGTGACAAGATGTGAATGGCCTTGTGAGCCATGTGAATAAGTTGTTGCCTAGTGAGAGGTGACAAGATGTGAATGGCCTTGTGAGCCATGTGAATAAGTTGTTGCCTAGTGAGAGGTGACAAGATGTGAATGGCCTTGTGAACCATGTGAATAAGTTGTTTCCTAGTGAGAGGTGACAAGTTGTGAATGGCCTTGTGAGCGATGTGAATAAGTTGTTTCCTAGTGAGAGGTGACAAGATGTGAATGGCCTTGTGAGCCATGTGTGATGCTTGAGTAACAAGTATCATATTTCTTTGTAGCATTTGTGTTAATAAGTTATGCTAGTGAACTTGGCGGATGTTACATTTCTGTTATATATCTACATTTCATTGATGATTATTCATATCTGTTGTATTCATTACAAGTAGATGGATGGACTATGAGTCTACCATGGGTAGATGCAATGCTCCCATTGAAAATGGAGATTTTCTTATTCTGTGCTATGATGATTAATTATGCCTGATAATGAAAAAGTAACCCCTGCTCAGTTTAATTTAATAATCTGCAATAATAATGTTTCTGGCAGAGAGTTATATCTCTCGCTGGGACAATTTACAATTGTCTCACCCCCTTGGAAAACATTTTTAGGTATGCATGAAAGGCAGAGCAGAAACCCTAGAATAGGGAAAGAGCAGCAGCAACAACAACAGCAGGGATAGCAATAAGATCTCAGGTGGAGATATTGTCTATCTAGTCATATAGATAGTAGTCCTATGTGTCGTCTCTGTACTCTCAGGTCCTCGGAGTTTTTAGTCAGTGTTTTTGATATATCAGTATGAGGTTTTGGCTTGATGCCTCGAGATTTGTATGTTGCCTGCATATATGTTTATAAGGCAGCTGATGATGTAGTCTCTGGAAAGAGATGGTACAGGATATGTACATTTGAAACAGAATGTATATGATATACAATGGCATTTGTTGGAAAAGATTTCCTATGTGTAGATCTCTTTGAAAAAAGTTTTAATTTTTAGTGATTTTCGCTAATCCGCTGCTTGATGAACGCTTCCGCATTAGTTAATCTTGTTTTCGCGAATCGGTCATCACAATAGTGGTAACAGAGCTCTAGGTTCACTGAGTCTACAGAGACATAGGACTAAGGTTGTAGAGTCTGTTCTAAGTGTCTTCTAGTTTATTTGATAGTATCTTCTGCTCACATAGGAGAAGAAGAACTTGAAAATGACTGGAGAACACAAGGAACACATTTCTAAGGGCAATGTTGTTGCACCAAGAAGAGGTGCAAGGGCTCAGAAAAGAATAGAATGAGTGCCTGAGAATCCCCATTAAGACCTGATCAGGATAGAGAATTCTATGATCATGCTCTTGTGGGGCAGATTAGGGCAACAATAATGCATATAGGGGACTGGATACTAGCTTTACAATCTAGGTTATCAGTCCTTAATACAGAAAGTTTGAGCTTTAAAAGAGTTCCTAAATGACTTAGTCATGTTGAAACAAGGGGAAATCATGTGTGTATAATGATATGAATAGCAAGGAATATGATAGCATGTAAGTGCATACTACTTGATCTCAGTATTTGTAAACCCTGGCCAGGTATACAACTATTGATGATAAAGTGGGTATGGAAACTCTTATATTTTTGTCTTTTTGATTGCTCTGATCAAGTAGTCATTCTGAGACAATCTAATGAGTATCATGAAATCAATAAAGGAAGATGCTTTGTGCAATTCCAATAAAGGAAGATGCTGTGTGAAATTCCAATAAAGGAAGATGCTTTGTGCAATTCCAATAAAGGAAGATGCTGTGTGCAATTCCAATAAAGGAAGATGCTGTGTGCAATTCCAATAAAGGAAGATGCTTTGTGCAATTCCAATAAAGGAAGATGCTTTGTGCAATTCCAATAAAGGAAGATGTTGTGTGCAATTCCAATAAAGGAAGATGTTGTGTGCAATTCCAATAAAGGAAGATGCTTTGTGCAATTCCAATAAAGGAAGATACTTTGTGCAATTCCAATAAAGGAATATGCTTTGTGCAATTCCAACCCTAAACAAAAAGGGAAAAGTTATGTGACATCCCTAACTAATAGGAAGAACTATGTGAACATTCCCAATTACATAGAGTTTTCTAAGTGAATTATCTCTGTTAGATATATATGTTTTTCCTTTTGATAAGTATTCTTGAGTGATTATTGA
This sequence comes from Alisma plantago-aquatica, assembly GCA_963693085.1. Classification (NCBI taxonomy): domain Eukaryota; kingdom Viridiplantae; phylum Streptophyta; class Magnoliopsida; order Alismatales; family Alismataceae; genus Alisma; species Alisma plantago-aquatica. The sequence goes on from OY856409.1 coordinate 224,673,700, forward strand.
AGTATGTTCTATTATGCTTCTTCCTTTCAATGACATGGACATCATATGTTAGGGGTTTATGCTTTGCATAAACGTAAACAGTGATAAAGAGGAATTAATGAAAGGAACCTTGTGTGGATTACAAAATCCATGATATCTCCATGATACAAAGATATTATGTGGAGACTTGAGGGAATGATAACTGAATAAATCTGTCCCTCATTTTTCTGAGATTTCGGGGACGAAATCCTTGTTAGGGGTTTATAATTTGTAACATCCCTGACCTGGGTTATGTGTTAACCCTAGATATTTTGTCTAATAAGGTTGAGTAGATGCTTAATCTTATCTTGGGAAAAGTAATTAGGGCCCATGAGAAACTTATGTTTCAATTTTGGCCCTGTTTGAACAATGTTGAAGCAATGTTTGCTTATTTTGGACTAAAGTGCAAATCACCCAAGTTGAGGGGTTAAATTGCAAATTATAAATGAAAATATGTTCCTAATGTGTCTAAGCATCATGAGAGTGAAGATGATGCAGAGATATGGCTTGTGATAGCCTGAATACCAAGAAAGAGCTGATAAAGCAATCCTTGTGCATTAAAACCTAGTTTTGGTGTAGTGTGCAATTTACTCAAAACCTAGGGTTCAATATGCAAATTACCACTTCAATAAGGTCCTTAATGTTTCTTGGCATAATGTAGAGCAAAGAAAATGAGAGGGGTATCTCATTTGAATTAAGTTCGAGGAGAGAGAATCTTGATATTAAAATAATCAAGATTTAATCTTAAGTGAAACCCTAATTCAATTTAGGGCAAAAATGATTGTATTAATTAAAGATACTTCAACCAAAATGTTATTGGTTGATTTTGAATAAGGATGGACGTTCCTTTTCCAAGATAAGGAACGAAAATATCTAAAGGAGGTGAAATTCCACTCACCTTATTATAAGTTAAAGAATTCCCACTCAAAAAGATATATTAGTATTATAATGGATTAAGGTGCTTATTTTCTTTTCCCTTAATCCATGGATAATGGAAGGGAGATATGTGGCTTTGAGTTGCCTTTGCATACAAGCAAACAAAGAAGAGGTGGTACTATTTTTGGGATTAAATACATTTTAATAAGGCATTTTCTCTCTCATCATTTTCCTTATAAAAGTGCCATTTCCAAGCCCAAACCAAGGCCTTTTCGGATTTCTTTCTTTCCCTTGCTTGAAAAACCGACCAAGGAGCTAGGGAGGAGCAGGAGGACGACTCCCTACCTGTTGGTAAGCCCTTGACCTTCGTTCTCCTTGATTCCATGGTGGAAATCGAAAATAAATCATTGATTTCTTCTTATTTCGATCTCCTCTTCAACCCTAGCCAACTTTTTCATCCAAAAGCTTGAGGACGTGCCTCAAGGGAGTTGCAAGATCTTCATCCACCATTAATGGCGTGATCTTGGAGCTTTATAGATCAATTGGAGGCGGGTTTTATAACTTAAACCCTTAAACATTGCTATTGCATCAATTCTCTATGCTTTGTTGATTGATTTCTTCAATTTGATGCACTCTTGTTTCTTGCTGCAATTTCCATCAAGAACGGTTGCTGTTCTTGGTTGTTCGAAGGAAGGGGATGCTGAAATCATCCTAGATGCTTATCCAAAGAAAAGTACCAAGCCAAATGGTTTTGATAGCTACTCCAAATCGTTTTAATTTGATTGGCTATGTGGTTTCAGCAAACCGTTTAAGGGCAAACGGTTTGAAACCGTTTGGGAGACAAAGGTTTCAAAACCGTTTGATATGGTTGACCAAGCGTGACCGTTTGGTAATTGTGTTACTAATTATGTAGGCTAATGACCCACCAAATTTGAGGGGTTAACTCCAAAGAAATTGTAGGTTGAAGGCCAATCAATTAGGCAAATCGAATTGAATTAAATGCTGATTTTCAACCTGATTAACTTGACCTGTTTGGGAAAACGGTTTCAAAACCGTTTGAGTGATTTGACCAAGCGTTGACCGTTTGGTATTCCTGTTCATAATTATGTAGGCGGATAACCCTACAAATTTTAGGGGTTAACTCGAAAGGAATCATAGGTTGAAGGCTAATCAATTAGGGAAAGCTAATTGAATTAAGTGCTGAGTTTCAACCTGATTTATTTGACCTAGTTGAGCAAACGGTTTCAAAACCATTTTAGTACGTTGACCAAGCGTTGACCATTTGGGATTACTGTTCCTAATGATTTGTTCTAATGACTCACAAAATTTGAGGGATTAATCCCAAGGAATCGTGAGTTGAAGGCTATTCAATTAGGCAAACCCTAATTGGAATTAGTGCTGAAATTCCAATGAGTTAATTTGAGATTTTGGGTTGATTAGCCCAAACGGTTTCAAGACCGTTTTGGGATCACCCAAACGGTCTCAAGACCGTTTGGGGGTCACCCCAAGACCATTTGGATGTCTGGGGTCAAGTATAGTTGATCAATTGAAGGTCCAAAGGTACCAATCATATTGTAGTTAAGTGTTGAATTGTTGATCAACTCGATAGACCAATCCTTGATGATATTTCACTAGAATCCAAAGGATGGATGGGCCAAACGTTCTCAAGACCGTTTGGAGATCATCCAAACGGTCTCAAGACCGTTTGGGGGTCACCCAAGACCGTTTGTAGGTCTAGGGTTGAGTATGGGTAAGCAATTGAAGATCCAATGTCACTAAGTTGAAGTGTAATCAATTGCTGATTTGGCGATCAATTCAATGATCCAAACCTTAATTGGATGGCTTGGATTTGAGTGATATGATGGGCAAACGGTCTCAAGACCATTTGGAGGTCATCCAAACGACCTCAAGACCGTTTGGGTTCAGGTCATACCCAATTTGGTTGATGGTTCAATGGTTTCAAAGCAACTAGTCTTACATTGATTAGTATTGAAGGATCATCGATTCCAAACCCTAAGTCAATTGATTCAAACCCTAATTGATGACCAATTGAGGGTCAATTGAGGGTCAAATCAGTTGAAGGTTGACCTATTAAACTCAATTGAAGTATGAGTATAGGCCCAATTTATGATTGATTCCATGAATTCAATGATTGAAGGAATCAACATTGAAAACCCTAATTCAATTGGATACTCATGTTATTGAAGGTCCAATTGATCAAACCTTTTTGGAAACCTAATGTAATTAGGTGAAAGATACCCTTAATGGTACTAATCAATAATGCATAACAAATGCATGGATCCAATACATGATGTAAACTCTAATTGAGGCTGATTCCATGTATAACCATAATAAGAGGTTGTCTACATATGAAATCACTAATTAGGATGAATAGTAAACCCTAGTTGAGGGTGTATCCATGTGAAACCCTAACTGAGGGTGTATCCATGTGAAACCCTAACTGAGGGTGTATCCTTGTGAAACCCTAGTTGAGGGTGTATCCTTATGAACCCTAGTTGAGGGTGTATCCTTGTGAAACCCTAGTTGAGGGTGTATCATTGTGATTGTTTATAGGCAATTTTATAATAAAGCCATGCCTTAAACTAAGATAAGTCCATATCATGCGAGATAGCTGGACAATACTAATGTGTGGCCTATGCATTATATTCTAAGGGTGGGTATTTGGTGATGGAATGTATTAAGAGGGGAAATACCTTAATACAAGATAAAGTTGGTTAACTCAAGAGGGTCTGAATTAATGAGAAATGGGGAAACCTAACCCTAATTTGGGAAGAGGGAATGATAAGCCCTGTTTGATAGTGAACCCTAATTCCTGGTTAAGGAATGATGGTGTTACTATTGTATCACATGATGTGATGAATATCTTGTATGACTGTTATCATGCCTAATAACCATGCAGGCATGATGAGATGATGAATATAGCCAAGTTTGGGCTGTGACATTTATTTAATAAATGTGAATAAGTTGTTGCCTAGTGAGAGGTGACAAGATGTGAATGGCCTTGTGAGCCATGTGAATAAGTTTTTGCCTAGTGAGAGGTGACAAGATGTGAATGGCCTTGTGATCCATGTGAATAAGTTGTTGCCTAGTGAGAGGTGACAAGATGTGAATGGCCTTGTGAACCATGTGAATAAGTTGTTGCCTAGTGAGAGGTGACAAGTTGTGAATGGCCTTGTGAGACATGTGAATAAGTTGTTGCCTAGTGAGAGGTGACAAGATATGAATGGCCTTGTGAGCCATGTGTGATGCTTGGGTAACAAGTATCATGTTTCTTTGTAGAATTTGTGTTAATAAGTTATGCTAGAGAACTTGACTGATGTTACATTTCTATTATATATCTATAGTTCATTGATGATTATTCGTATCTGTTGTATTCATTACAAGTAGATGGATGGACTATGAGTCTACCATGGGTAGATGCAATGCTCCCATTGAAAATGGAAATTTTCTTATTCTGTTCTATGATGATTAATTATGCCTGATAATGAAAAAGCAACCCCTGCTCAGTTTAATTTAATAATCTGCAATAATAATGTTTCTGGCGGAGAGTTATATCTCTCGCTGGTACAATTTACAATTGTCTCACCCCCATGGAAAACATTTTTAGGTATGCATGAAAGGCAGAGAAGAAACCCTAGAATAGGGATAGAGCAGCAGCAACAACAATAGCAGGGATAGCAATAAGATCTCAGGTGGAGATATTGTCTGTCTAGTCATATAGATAGTAGTCCTATGTGTCGTCTCTGTACTCTCAGGTCCTTAGAGTTTTTAGTCAGTGTTTTTGATATATCAGTCTGAGGTTTTGGCTTGATGCCTCGAGATTTGTATGTTGCCTGCATATATGTTTATAAGGCAGCTGATGATGTAGTCTCTGGAAAGAGATGGTACAGGATATGTACATTTGAAACAGAATGTATATGATATACAATGGCATTTGTTGGAAAATATTTCCTATGTGTAGATCTCTTTGCAAAAAGTTTTAATTTTTAGTGATTTTCGCTAATCCGATGCTTGATGAATGCTTCCGCATTAGTTAATCTTGTTTTCGCGAATCGGTCGTCACAGTTTACCCAGAACTTTATGAAAGAAATATGGATAACTTGTGTGTTCTATGCACTATATTTGAAGTTCATATGTTTTGTGCTCTTTTCGTAATTAGATTGTGAAAGTAGGAGAGGAAAGAGGTGGAGTGCATGTACTTAGTCATCTTTGATCCCATTCAACAATAATCACCTTTTACATTGCATTTGTCATTTCATGACTTTTGGAAAATTTGTAGAGAGATTGAGTTGGAGCATACTTGAGGACAAGTATGTTTTAAATTTGGGGTGGCAATTCAGCCTTATTTTAGTGCTTCATCTTGTGTCATGTAGCATTTCAATCACATCTATACTTCTTAGATTACGTGTTATTTCCTTCAATATGCTTATTTCTATCAAATGCACTTATGGAGGATTTTTAAATGTTTTATAGGTAATTTGTCTACTACTTGATGGCATGGAAAGAAGATGGTCCAATGTAGGGTTTCCTTAGGCTTGGAGGAGCCCAAAATGAGGCCAAAACCACTCCCAACCTACCCCAAATGGTCAAAGAATGTTTTGAAGCAATACCCTCCATGGATGATCAAGTTCAAAGCTCAAGTGCATGGGAGGGACACAAAAATGGTCGTGCTACTTCACCACAGTTGTGGTGGACATGCCCCAATCACAACAAATCACTGTAACTTCCAGATTTTGATGAATTTGGACAAAATGGTCGTGGTGAGCAATATGCCCATGGCCATAGGTTCCCACCACGACCGTGGTGACCCCCCACAGCCGTGGCCATCCATGCACCATCTCCCTGTGATCTTCACATTTTAATTCCCATGATCATTGTACCCTACCATGACCATGCTCACCCCTACTAACCACGACTGTGGTGATTCACCACAGCCGTGCCACTCACAAAACCTACCCATTTTGCCACTGCTTTCCCCATTTTGCCCCCACTTAACCTAGTGCGTCCCCCACACCTATATATACCTAGGTGGTGGCTGGGGCACGAGGTGTGCCACCCTACAACCACTCTAGCCTCCCTATTTCGTCCTCCATCCATTCCCACCTCATTCCACCTCCATTTCACCATTTCCACCATCAAAACCCTACTTTCCTTCCATTTCCACCATACATCCATGCCATTCACCTACCTTGGAGGAGGGAGATCGAGATACAACTGCTAGGAGGTGGAGAAGGAGGAGTCTTCACCGAGCTTATCATGTCTTTTCACTCCTCTACTCATTCTTTCTCCTTTCTTTTTGTATTTTCCATTTTCATGAGTAGCTAGGCCCCTTTTGGTGGAGTGTTTGGTGGAAATTATGTTACTTTGATACCATGTTGGGGGGAAAAGACATGTAAACTTTGTAATTCCATTTGTTAATGATTATATTCTATTTCTATCTCATTCTCTATGAATTTCTTGTTGGTTTGTGTGTGAAATCACCTAGGAATTTAGGCAAATTGCTTATATGTGTGAATTTTGGGATTTGCCCCTAGGTCTAATTCTTGGATCCCTAGGTTGCCTCCCATCTTCCTACATCCTAGTCAATCTCCCTAAACCTAAGTGAGAGATCTAAGTAGCTAGATTAGATAATTCTAGTGCAATTAGCATGGGGCCTTCTCAAGGCTAGAATGTGGGGGAATTGGGGTCCAAAGTCCTAATTTCACCTCCCCATTACTACCCTCGACCCCTAATTGCCCTAGGAATGTCTAATCTAGAAACCTAGACTTGATTAGACTCTAATTGAATTGAACCTAATCCCTAACCCAATTGAGCTTTGCAAGGGTAGTAGGTGATGTTAGGGACTAGTTCCCCTATACACAACCTAGCATATCCATGGCCAGTTAGTAGCTTAGGTTAATTCCTTAGACTCTAACATATTGTTTGGTTTGGATAATCTAAATGGAATCATAATTTTCATATGTCACCCCCAACTTAAGTGATAAGTGCATCCCCTAAACAACCCATACCTTCATTAATTGCTTTAAATCCCTAGTTTTCATCCTGCTTAGCTAGTGTTAGCTTAGTTAGCTCTTTTCCTTATTAGTTAGCTTCTTGCCCTATTTTTACATTGTTCTTGCTAGTTTAGCTCTTTGCTCGCTCTTGTGCTTTTCTTTTGCCTACCTTAGTGTAAATTGCCTTTTCATACCTAGCTTAGTCTTTTCTTGCATACTTAGTCTTAATCTAGTCTAGGGTTAACTTAGATTTTGTTCTTGTCTTTAACTGCTTTCTTGCTCACCTAGTTTTACAACCAAATCACCTTTAAACCCTTAACCCTAGTCTCTGAAGTAGGAACCCAGCCAAACTAACCTAGCTCTAGTGCCCCCTTTTCTCCCTGAGGATCGACCCCTACGCTTGCCCTTCACCTATGCTACAATAGTACCTCGTGCACTTGTAGGTGACCTATTTGGTATTGTGATTGACTGTGTTAGGGTTAATATAAATTTTGAAAGATCCACATGTGTGTTGGAGTCCTGTGAGTGCATCTAGTCACCTCTTATTGGATAGTGTGTACGCCTCTGGCTTGACGCACCAAGATTTCTCGCATCGTTGCCGGGGACAGAAAATGCCATAGCTTCCTAGTAGTTGTGGTGTTGACTGTCCCCTTTGGCCTCGTCTTTTGCTAGTTTGTCTTGTTGCGTTTGAAAAACACACCACACCTCAACACCATTGTCACTGGGTAGGTCATTTCTACATGTTAGAATTTTAGTCTTTGCTTAATATTGAGATAAATAATGCATTTTATTAGTGTTATTTCAATTATAAATAAATATACATGTGAACATAGAGATGTGCAGTTCTCACAATACATTTTCAAAAAATTAAAAATAAAATATTTAAGCTATCTACCATGATTAAAGACACAAATTTAGGTACTTATGTAATCTAGACTGCCAACATTTTTTTAGAGATCCATTTTCATTAATGATGACCAATATCCACATGGTCAATGCCAAAAGTGAAATCCCAAATATGGTGAATGACATGTGACTAATGAGGTTAGAGGGAATCTAACAATTGCCCCCACTTTGATTGAGTGCTATTAATCCTTATAGGTTTTTGTGGATCAAATGGATATCTCATTTCCAAAATTGTAAATATAAAGAGCAATGATGTATATGGGATAATACAATAAAAAATGTAGTTATGGTTGCATCAAAGTGTGAATTAGATAGAGTGACTAAATTCATGATTTTTAGTGGGTCTATATGGCATCATAAATGAAATCCTATGTAATGGACATATTCTTGGTGAATTAAAATTTAATAAGTAATCTAGTTACATATTAAGACTTTAATTATAGTAAGTATTTAATATTTTATTTTAAAGATAACATTTAAGGGTAAAAAACTATATTTTACTTAATTATAATTAGTGTATTTTATAGTGGTTATCTATTTTTTGTAGTAATATAACTTTATTAACTTGAGTAAATTTTAATTGAGTCTGGGATTGGAGCTTCCTCTATATGAATTTCAGTAAAAAAGAGACAAAAATATATGTCATGATCATAGTTTAATAGTGTAATGTATCTCGCTAAACTCACAACATATTGATATAGAGAAATTCTTTTTATGTAGATACATAAATATATTCCTCATTTTTGGATAAATAACACATGAAAATATACAAATACTTGAGGTATCCTTGTTTTTTTCAACATATAATGTTTACAAACTTCTACTTTGTCCACTTCTAAATCAAAATGCACCACAAAAGCATGTTATATTGACTTACTATCCAATCTACATTTCTTTTAGACCCTATGGTTTGAAGAACGTGCCTACTTAAGTGAATGGCAATCCTAAACCACTATCACATTATCGTATCATATATACATTCATGAAGAAAAATATTTTGTGACATATCTTCTTAACCTAAACATGATATCTAAAATAATTATCATTGTACAAAATCAATTATGCACACTATTCTAATCCATTTTTTAACTTTTGACTGTAACAAAAAAAATATAGTATATATAATTGATAAGATAAAGACAAATGGTTATATAATAATTGTAATAATGCAATCTACAAACCATGTATAAGTTTTTATGTCTAATAACTCTAACATGAATTTGAAAATGTACAATAGATTTCTTACATGTTTTTATATGTTTGCATTCCTATCATGATCATATAAAAAGTAAGGAATGCAATTGGAGAATACATAAGCTTCAATATTGTTTCCTTATGTCTGCTATGTATTAAGTAGAAGTTTCTATCAAATAATAACTAAAAAATGAATATCACATTGTGAAATAGACAATGCATCTCATGTATTAGGTTACTTAAGTAAAGGAGAGTGTACATTTATGAGAGTATAACATCTCATTAACCATAGTATAAACACAACAAAAAACTTAGATAGTTACTCTGTGACCTTCACCTAACAACATTATATCACAATATTTGTGGAGTTTATCATCTTCTCAAGTTAATTCATAAAAGTACAATAATTATTTTTTCATCCATAGGTTGAACAAACAATAGCAATCATTATACATTGAACTTATAGTGAAAAATTTTGTTCCAAATTATATATGATTTTTGAATCATTTTCCAATAAAAACTATTAGTATGAAATGAGTATTTGTCAAAAAGTCTAGTAATATTCATCAAGAAAAATGTAACATACTAGATCTTGAACCCTACGCTGGAACTTTGACATTTATGTCTTAGCCAAACAAATTTAAGACCTAAAACATGTTAAGTAAAATCCTCATGAGTTAATACATGTTTTCATGTTAGGCTTAGGCCCAATAATAGACACATAAATTATGCTACATGTGATAAATGGAGATTTCATAATAATTCGTGCAAAATAACCACACATAACTCTTAGGATAATAATATGAAGTTTTGGAACATAATTGAATGCATAATAGTACTAATAAGTATATATGGGATAACTAATGTAATAAAGGGCCATAAATATCAATTATGGCATATTTCATAAAAAGAAATAACAAAGTGAAAACAAACTTCAAATTTGTAATCTACATCCTAAAAGTAGACTATATGTCAATTTCATCTAATTTGGACAACCTTGAATATTAAGGGTGATTTAGGAAAGAGAAAATGTGTAAAAGCCATAAAAGTGGAATAATACGACAAATAACTCTAAAAGATGGAAATAAAAGTAAATTTGTATTCAACACATCAAAGATAACTTGTGGATGAAGTTTCACAAAATTTGGATAATCCAAATGTCATTAATGCATGAGGAAAGAGAAACTAATATTTGATTAAATAACGCATCGAAAGTCTTCAAAAGGAAAATCTAATGACATAATCAGAATCCACGTGCCTTAATTGGCCTCTGTGCAAATTTGGATAAGGTTTCAACCCTTAATTGAAGAAAGAGAAACCAGAAATTAAATGTAATGTCACTTTATTAAATTAAATGGATTTTATCACACTATAGTATTTGATTTCCAGATTTCCATTATGCTACTAGATTTTTCCACCGTTTGATCTTCAATCTGACAGCTTTGGAGTTGTCTCCTACCTTGAGTCAGAGATCAAGCACAGTAGTTATTTTCACAAACCCTTCTCTTACTTTGTTCTCTATCCTCAATGCATAGTTTCATGAGATTCATTTTTTGTTGGTTTCCTCTTTTGATTCTACACAAAATGACCCCTCGCTCAAACCCTACATCTCTGTATATAGGAAACCCCTAATTTTCCTCTCTCCATCATTTTTTGCAGATCTTCACTTGTCGCACCCCACCTTCACGCAAGATCCCAAAAACGATCATCGATCATCCAACTCTAGTTCTCATCACTCAATTGGCCCCCCAGCGCATGGGAGTTGCCCGACCTACTCCGGTTTGATCTCCAGTGACCCGTTCTCCATCCCGACCTCCTCCTCCTCTTCCTGTCCAATTGGCATGATGGTAAGTTTCCATGGACCCTTGTACTTCGTTTCTTGCCTTTGATCTCTCATTTTCTTCTCTATACCATGTTTTCCCTACTCAAGGCATTTGAGAAAGTTTTTCTTCTTCATCTTTGACACTTAAGACAAGTCTGGTTTTTGCTGAGGAGTCCTTTGCCTTTGACTCATCCTCCCAAATCATTCTGAGGTTCTAGTTTGTTTAACATTTGATATTTTTGTGTAGTTACTTTCCACCTTTGTTTTTGTCATGGTGCGGAGTTGTTTGTAGACTCTGTCTATGAAAGATGCCTATTCTTTGGCCAATTGCCTTCGTGGCGATGTGGTGAAGGTGTTGGGAACTTCTGTTGGTTGTCTCATGGATTTGGGGGCTGTTGGTTCTTCACTTGGAGCTGCTCCACATCCACAGTGTGAGAGCAGGCTCGAGCCAAGAATCATGTCTGTGTTTTTTTTGGGATACCCTCATGGTTTCCTCTTGATTTTCATTTTGTGCGGAGGAGCATTTGCATACGTTCACAAGGCTATATTTCCCTTGCCTTTGTGCCGAGTTCTACTGACTTGTTTGAGTAGCCCGCCGAGTTGGCCAGTCCTGATTGGGAAAACTTAGATGCGTGATCCTCTCCCTCTCTCTCTTTCTCTCACTAACTGCTTTGCTAACATGGATTTGTGTGATTGGCCCGTATTCAAAAATTCACTATAAATTAATTACTGATCAGAAAAATACAAATAAAATAGTCAATAAATTTAGAAAAGTGTAAGCTTATAATGGCTTTGGTTTCGTGCCTAAATCCGATGTTTGATAATAGGTGATTTTTAATGGATTAAACTAAATAGATAATAACTTGTAAAATTCATAACTAAATATCTACAAGTCAGAAAAGTGTAATAAAATATGTTTTAAACTCAGAATAATATAAACTAAAATATTGCATGGTTTTTGTAACCTAATTCACATAAAAGGAAAAAGGTGATTCTTAGGGTTTGTGAAATCAATGTAAATCTAATCCTAATTTGACATACATGATAATAGGTGCTTTGGAGACCTAAACTTGGATCTAGAAGTGACCTTGGCCTGTTAGACTGTAAAGGGATGTATGTTTGCATCCCTTATTATTCCTTTTGAGTAGTTAACCTATGTTCTTCTTTCTCTTAGTCCTATGGATAATATCCTACACAATATCTTTTTCTTTTGAAAATATGCTTCATGTGAAGTACCTTTTATTTTTTACTGATCTTGTGATCATATTTTATTGTTTAGACATTCTTTTGGGCTCTTCCTTATATATTACTCAATGTGGAACATTTTTTGGTGATGTGCTTCTTTGCTCACCTTTGTAGTGGATTTTTATATGGCACATTAGGTAGTGGATGTTGGATCCTAGATGGGTGATTAGATGCTCTAGAGGGGGGGTGAATAGAGCTGAATGCACTTAAACAAAATTCATTAGTCCTTCAAGATATATCACAAGATAAGGATGCTAAATAGGAAATTTGTATGCAACTAAAACATGCATAGCAAGGGAGATAGAGATTGAACATACACCAATTGAAAAGCTCTTTAGAGTGGTTCCACACTTCAAACTAGAAGTGAGTCAGTCCACTACCTAGAGAGGTCAACCTCTAGGATTTCTTAACTTTGCACCTTCATTATATTCATTATGAGAGATACAATACATGACCACCAAAGGACTTACCTATCCAATACAAAGAGTCTTCAACCTTACCAAGGACTTACCCACTTTGTAAGGAGTCTTCTGCATTCTTCCAAGGACTTACCTACTCTTGCACAAGTCTTCAGCCTTGCAGGGATTACCCACTCTTCTTGGATCTTCCGCCTTTGACTTCACCTTCACTCAGAGAAGCTTCCACCAAGGACTTACCCACTTGAGCAAGGAGTCTTTTGCCTTCACCAAGGGCTTACCCACTATTGCTCCAAGTCTTCAGCCTTGATCTTCACCAAGGGACGCCTTCCCTTGTTCTTATTCACCTCTCTTTAGCTAAGAGAGAGAACCTTCATCTTCATGGTTGAACTAAGAGAAGGGAGGTGGTGGAAGTGAGACCCTCACAAGATATACAGGTTGGATGAGCTCTCTTACAAATCTCCTACTCACTCTAATGGATGTAGCAAGTGATTAAGCTTAGAGAGAGAGAGAGGAGGATGTAGGATCACTTAACTATAGAATAGGGACCTTCATAGTGCTTGGCCAACCATGCTTGCCCAAGGGGTCCTATTTATAGTTGAGGATGCCCAGAAGCCTTTGGGAACATTGGGGACAAAAACTAGCCATTTTTTGGATTGCAATGGATATATTTTCACTTGTTGCAACTCCACAACGGCTAGAAGCACTTTTCTGCACTTTTTCGTACAGTGCAATCGGTCGAGTTTCTATAAGGGTAACTCGACCGATAGAGTAAAAGACAAAACCGATATTCAGACCATCGATCGAGTTTGTCCTGGAGAAACTTGACCGACCAATGAAAATCAAATTGGTCAGGTACTCCATCGGTCAAGTTCTATGAAGTGTAAACTCGACCAATCAAAAGTCATTTTCAAGATCCAATCAGGATCGGTCGAGTTTGCAACTCACAGAACTCGACCGATGAACAACCTGATGTGAATTTTAAAAAATGGCTTTTGAGTGCTTAAACATTCGATCTAAGTGCTCCTGATTTTTTCTAAGCTTAATTACAAGTCATACAATCATTAAAAGTGATTTACAACATGATTCTAGTGGATTTACATCATATTACAAAAACATGCACTTGTATTGACTTTGACTTGTCTTTTATTCAATTTGATATTTGCAAGTTAGGGCATTTAGAGTGTGTCTATACCTAATCTGAAATCACTCAAGTAGAGACATTAGACAACAATATGTGGAATGGTTAGTCATTATCAAAACATGGGTTTAGTCAATTTAGACATGAGTCAACATTGACCTAATTGACCTTGAGTCAACAATGGCACATTTATTTTATTAGATGTTCCCATCTTTCTTATTCTCTTTTATACTTTCTTATTCTTTTGAGATGCATCATGTGATGACTACTTGTATAATGTTACATGTTATTTTATGTGGATGTGAAGATTACAACATACGAATGTAGATGTTAAAAATTCCTACATATGAAAATATTTTGAGTAGATGTGTATTTCTTGCTCAGGGCAGATGTATATAGTTCCTTCCCACTCCATATTTAGAGTGGATTTATACAATTCCCATTCACCCTATATTTTTTTGGTAGATGCGTTATTTCCTACCTACATGTTTATATTGTCTAGTATTGTTACAGGTGAAACACATGGATGTTTTATTCTTATGCTTTGCTCCTATTTGTCTCTTTTATTGTTGTTCTTTCCTTTTATGCCCCTTTGGGTAGTACTTTCTTCTTTTCATGGGAAGCCTTGTACATTTTGATGTCCTTTAATCCCTATATTGCTCAATTTCCTATTTTAGTATGCACATACCAGCTTTTGATGATGTTACCTTTACTTCTCCTTTTTGTGAGGTTTGCTTCCATACCCCGGATTAGTGCAAGGAGAGGATAATGAAGGTGAACTTAGACAAAAACTTTGTAGATGAGATTTGGGAGACTTTGAAGAGGTGGTTAGATGACCCTTAGCTAGATCCTTAATTGATTAGATAGTTTTCCTTTTGACTCACCCATATGTAGTGGAGAGATGTATAATATTATCAAGCTTTGTAATAGTTAGAGCTTTTATATTCCACTACTACTGTTTGTATTATGATACATACATGTTGAATGAATTGGTTATCATCCCTTTGGCAAAATAATTATGTGGTGTTTGGTTCAATGGATGTTGCCTTTTTATTTCTAGTTGGTAGTGGATTCCCTCTGGGACCCCACTCCTTACAAAACAATTAACATCATCATGTTTATACATTCTTGCTGCTCTTCCTTGAAATAGGCTTGGATAACTTATTAATTGGAATATAGCATATGGATATGATTTTTGTTTTTCAAAGTGTTATTTCAGAAGACGTGTTAATTTTGCAGTCCAATTGAAGTAAATCATTGTGCAAAAACAAGTTTTTTTTTCATATATCATCATTTCAGAAGACATGTGCTAATGTAGTGTTGGTATGTATGCCTAGAGATCCAATCATATGATGATTGCAATGGGAAATTAAATACTTGATTTTATAATAATAAAGGTAATTCTATCTATTATGTTTGTTTCAACATGAGACGGTGACACAGACATACGAGATGTGTAAAAAATGATGTTGCTCGATGATGTATGTCTTCAAGTACATGACTTAAATAATGAGATCATACATATGATAAGAGTAAATACATTCTTATTATGTCCTTAGTCAGATATTACTGTGGAAGAAAAATAGACACAATAATACATAAGACTAGAGTGTGTATTGACTGACGACAAAATCTCATCAGTCATGATATGTGATATCAAGTCAAGAACACATGTACATGTTAGAGAATAGTGTATCAGACAAAACCACCTTGAGAGTGATACATGCATACCACAGAATGGTAGTCAGAATTAGCTCTCATAGTGCAAATTGGTGATTGTGGTTCTTAGACTTGTAGTCACTGCATTTATCACATGTTGTTCATGTACTTTGACATCATCCACCATGATCCTGAATAAGGGTTGCCTTAAAGGTGGTGCTTGGGTGCATTGTGACACATGGGGATAGAATGTGAATGATGTAAACGAGATTTGTCCCTCCTACATGAGATTGATATTTAGGGTCTCTTCGAGATTGAGAAATGTATGGCCATACTCATGTGACTCAATATGTGATATATGAGCTCACATACATCTCCGAAAGTCTGCTCTAGTTCAAGGAACATGGATTAAATGTTGAGATGATAACGATTCCATGCCTTGAGTTCAATATGGATATGAAAGACAAAGGAACTATACAATCACGGTAACACTAATCATGGATCGTAGGTTGAAGTTGTTCTCCAACATTTTGAATTACTTAGGTAACAATGATGTGTTGGTAGATACCACTCATTGCTTTTGATGTCATAATTGGTTGTGGACATCCGTTGCCAATGTAATTTTGGACCTATAGGGTCACCCACATAGGATACACTTGGATTAAAGGATTTTATTCATAAATGATGTTTAATTTTACTACTAAAGGTGTTTAGGTATTCAATTAAACAACTAAGGTTCAAAGTTGGTTGAGTGGACTCCAAACCGACCAGTTCAAGTGTTGAACCAATCGGTTGGAGTGTTAGGTCAATTGGAATCAACATTGGATGATTAATGATTGAACCAGGGTGTGAAACGATTGGTTCACAAGTCCCAAGTGACCATTTTATGGGATGAGCCCCCTGGTTCCAAGGTCAATTCGATTGAATCAAAGATTAGTGTTGATATCATGTTTTGTATTAATCGTGCAATGAATACCAATGTGATTCAGAATAGGAAACTACATGAACCGACTGGTTGGGCATGCTAAATGACTGGTTCATCATGTGCAAGTTCTAGAAAATTCATGGATCTGGCCCTTTTGACTCCGCCATAGATTGGAAACACTGACCCTGACCTCTCTTATAAATAGAGGGATAATGGGGGCTTCTCAGAACACAACAATTTCTCTAGAAATTGTTGTCCTCTCTAGTTGTGGTAACCAATAGAGAGCTCGAGAAAGTCCTACCCAATAAAGGGAAGGATATCAAGGGAGAGACAATTTTGGGAGAGTGAATCAACATTAGAAGGTTGACAATCGAAAGGGACAACTCCTTCCTGTTGATCTAGTAGCGCAACGTGGAGTTCCCGGTGGTCAGTGTGATTTTTTCTAGAGGCGGGAGGTTTCTTCCACTAGGAAAACTCATTCAACCGTCATCCTTAGTGCACAGATCAAGAGGCCATTCTTGACGACTGTTCCAGTGCTGCTGAAGAAGGAGCATGCTGTTGGATAAAGAAGAAACTCACTACTTAGAGAAGAAGCATGATACTACAACACCTTACACAGATTGTAGGTTGAAGTTGTTCTCCAACTTTCCATTCACTTGGGTAGCACTAATGTGCAACTAGGCACCACTCTCTACTTATGATGTCATAAGCTAGTTATGGTCATTCACTGCAAATGTGATATGGGACATATAGGGTCACACACATAGGAACTCATCTAGAATAGGAGTTTGATCTTGAACGACAATTGGATTGATTACTAAAGTGTTTAGGTATTCAATTCACACAACTGATCACTCGATTGGCTGACTAGATCTACCAAACGGCCATCTCAGTAGGTGAGATGACCATTTGGGCAACTGCCAGATGGGCATCTCAATTCTTGAGACGACTGTTTAGGTGGTCAGGCAGATCAAGGATCATATTAGTTTAATTCTACTCTTGAAGCGACTGGTTCAATATGATTGAACCACTTGACTCATCAAAAACTCATCAGAGGGACAACTGGATGAGTGAGATGGGCATCTTGCTCGGGTGAGATGGCTCGGTTGGGGCCGAATGAAGGTTTGAGACATTTCCCAAATAGTTTTGATTGCATATACCTAGAAAGTAAGTAAAATTAATATGTATATTAATTGGAATCAGAATTCTCAAATTTGTGTGCGATTGAAAAACTACCAAACGGCCGTTTTGGCTGTTGCAGGTTGCGAAAGTTCAAGTTCTATTGGTCCTTTCCACCCCCACACAATACATTATAGATTGGGAATCCTGACCCTAACCTCCCCTATAAAAGGAGAGGTATTGGGGGCTTCCCAAGACACAACATAGACAACTAAGAATCAGTTCCTCTGATAACTACTGTCCTCTCTAGTTGCGGTAACCAAGAGAGCCCAGGCAAGACCTACCCAACATGGAGGGATAGACAAAGGGAGAGAACAACTAATAGTTGTCGCTGTGGGAGAGTAGATTGGTGACTATTACACAATTGGGAGGGACAACTCCTTCATGTCCATTCTTGGTGAATGACAGGAGTTCTAGTTTATTTGCATGGACTACTCTAGACATGGGAAGATCTAAGGGGGGCGGGTAGGGGCCACATCTTCCCCCCCCCCCCCCCGCCCTAAAAAAAATTAAAATTTTAGTATCTATATGTACATATACATATGTTTGTAATGTGATATTGATAATATATATTATGTATACCAAATGCTAGTCACAAACATAGACTTGGTGGAATGGTTTGTGGCTACTACCATATCCTATAGGCTTCAATTTTGAATCCTTGTGTTTGCATTACTGATTTTTCACAACTCATGCAGAATGGAGTTGCTGTATATTCTCTTTGACCCTAAAAAATACAAAATTAATTTGGTGTAGTGGTTAACATGCTTGTTATTGTAATTAAGGTCACAAGTTCCCATCCTATATTGAGCAATTAATTTTTTTACCTCCCCCCGACCACCAACTCCTGGTTCCACCACTGACTCTAGAGGAAGGAGTCCTTTGGCTACTTATCAAAGAGCAAAGTCAACCCGCAGTCCATGGCCAGACCATCAGAGTCGCTACAGAGGTTGCGTAGACAACTATTCATGGTGAAGATCAGGAGCTGCACAACCACCATCTAAGAGAAACTTGTCAGTAGTTGCAAAGAAGCGAGTTTTGTCACTAGACTTGTTCCAGGACCAGGTATAACTCGCTAAAACTACCCTTCTGATTTCATAGTAGTTGACGCAATCTTGTTGTTATGGGAATACAGATAGATAAATTTTTTGTTTCTGCTGATATACTCTATGCCTACATTTCCCCACAGTGGTATCAGAACCACATCAATTTATGTTTTAGTACAATCGATATGATCAAATTTTAGTTTTACCATTTATTTATTAGATACAGTGTGAATATTTAAACTACTCTCATATGTGTATCCGATCAAAGACCACATAACCCCAAACTTATATATATATATATATATATATGATATATATGCAATTTACATGTGTCGCCCTAAAAGTGATTTTGATGGTGGATGTGTGGCGTGGTTATGGTGTGGTTGGATGGTTTGGTTCTTATTTATCTCGGTCTGCATACTGAGCCTCTACCTCTCTCTTCTCAATGTAAAGTTAATGCTTTCCTACCTTTGCTCCCCTCGAATGTAACTTGAGGTTTCTCTTATTCAATGTAATAAAGTAGAAATAGGATAGTTTATTTTCTTACAACGACGTTGAAGATGTTAATCACCAGTTGAGATGACCAGTTTGTGAGATGAGCCGACCGTCTGGAGGATCAAGGAGGTTAGAGTGATGGAACTAGAAAATAGCCTGGTGGATCCAACTGACTTCTGGAAGGATTCTAGATATCGATTGGATAGGAGGTCATACGAACATCCCTAGAAGTCCAACCGACCGTTTGGAAGGAATCCAAACATCAATTGGATAGGAGGACCAACTGAGCGGCCAAGAGGCGAAATGACCAGTTTAATGGTTGAACTGATATACCCAGATTGACAAGCACAGATATACATCAAACCCAAGTTCATACATGTGATGTGATGATTGAACTAGGTGGTAGTAATTACTTGTAGCTCCAAATAATTACAAGTAGACATGGCCATAACCTTGGATTTTTGTTTCATATTGCATGTTTACAACTTGGGATATATGATGTAAATGTTACATACTATATATGTGATGATTGGATAAAGTATATGCATTTTTTTGGTCATTTATAAAATCCCTCAAATCAAACATATTAAGCCTAAGATGCTTTTGAATAGAAATACTTATGAAAACCTTCTTTGACCATGCGTAGGTTATGCCTCCACATGGTGCGTCGTATACCTTGTTGAAGTGTAATAGAATGATGTAGGTTCTGCCTCTACGGGATGCATTGTTATCATATTAGCTATTGGTTCATGCTTAACTGGTAATTCTCAGAGTGTCTAGGCCTAGAGGCATACAGATGACTGTGGCAAGGAGTTGCACATATCATCTATCCAGAATTGCATATGATGCAATTGGAAATTTTTTCCTACCATGATGATTGACTATGTTTGTAGTGTTTATCGTGCCACAATTGAATTATCTTGGATCTGGTTCATAAGAAAATTGTTCACTGTAATTTTTTGAATTGATATTTAAGGTTTTATCAATTTGAACAAAATAATGAGAATGATAATTAATTAAAGACCTAATTATTATCGCCCAAAATTTAATCAAATCAAATTAAATCAAAATGAGTTTTTGACAAAATTACAAATTCTTTTATACAACCAAATAGAAACAACAAACAATCAAACTTCTCTATGATCGGTCCTTGAGAAGGACAAACTTACTGGGAATAACATCCACGATTGGTTCATGAAACTGAGAATTTTCTCACACAAAAGTGCAAGCTCTATGTCTTGGAAACGCCAAAACTAAAAGAACTAGCTCAAAATGCTACAAAGGATGACAAGGATGATTATAAGAAGCATACTTAGGACATCGTGGATATCAAGTGTCTGATGTTTTTCTACATGAACCATGAGTTGCAAAGGCAACATGAGAACATGGGCGTGATTGAGATGGTCACACATCTCAAGAACATGTACCAAGATCAGGTAAGACATGAGAGATACAATGTCTCCAAGACATTGTTTAAATACAGCATGGCAGAAGGAAATCCATTAGGTCCTCATGTACTCAAGCTCATTCGGTATGTGGAGAACCTAGCTAGACTAGAATTCTCCTCGGGCCAAGAGTTAGCCACTGACGTGATTTTGCAGTCCCTTCCAGATTCATATAGTTAGTTTGTCATGAACTACAACATGAACGACTTTGACAAGCCGTCGATAGAGTAGTTGGGCATGTTGAAGACAACTAAAAGACAAATGAAGAAATACAAGCTCAAGTCTATGATGATGATCAAAAAGACAAAGGGGAAGTCTAAAGGCAAATTCAAAGCTAAGAAGAGTTCTAAAGCTATCTAGAAGCCCAAGTCTTCATATCTCAAGGAAAAAAGTGGAGTAAAGAAACAAAGAGGTGATTGGCACCATTGTAACTAGTGTGGACATTGGAAGAGAAATTTCCCACTTTAGATAGAGGAATTAAAGAAGAAGAATAAGGATTCCAATGACGCCTCCACTTTAGGTATAAACAATATAATATAAATTTGATTACTTCTTAAATTTTGTTATATCATACCAGATAAAAGATCTGACCAACTGATGTGTAAGATCTGACAAGAAGTAAAAGCCCTAATAGAAGGACAAAGGTGGATAAGGCAGAGCAAGTGGTATGGAAGTGATAGTCTACATTTAAATTTATCTTAGCCCAATGGGCATGTAATAGAGTTACTAGAACTGTTGTTTCATTATGTCATTAGAATAGAAACATTTTCTTTATGAATCTTTTACGGACAAGGATGATTATCAATAAAGAATTATTAGTGCTTCTATTTCAAAGATATGATCCTACATGGCATTGACCCGTAAACATCTTGTGATATTTATGTGAAATGATCCAAATATGAATGTTTATAATGTTTATACCAAAGGGTTATAATTGATAACTCAACACTATCATTAGCATTAATAATCTTGTGTGAATATGAGAATTGCATGCCTAGAATACATAGTGATGTTGATCAAGATTCCCTTGGTTATTGAACCTAAGGAAACATGCAAGTCTTATTCATGCACAATATGACATGACGTCCTTCACTAAATGTAGTGGGAGGAAAAATCTTTCATTATACCTCACATAAAGATGTTACGAATGAATGCTATGTATAATTGTTTATACCTCATTTAGTTTACTAGTAATATGATGATATGTACTCAGTAAAGTAGAAATATCTTGGAGTGTTCAAGGAGATTACAAATGAAGTATGACTTTGATGAAAGTATAAAGAAACTTTGATGAGATAAAATGTTGAAATACTTTGCATCAATATCTTGAGAATCTTCACAAGTCAAATCAATATGAACATATTGATGTGTCAGAATGAAGGGATTGTAGCATGATGAGTCATGATATAATTACCAATTAAACAAGTCTTTTTATATCCTCCTAAATATATACCTATCACTAAATAATGTACCATCTGAATGGTTTATAAGACATCATATATGATATGATTTGTGAAAGTCTCAATATTTCTTAAGGTTGAAACCCATATTTAAGAAAGTAGTTTCTTGAAGAAGGTTTATGCACAAACCATAATTGTTGAAAGTCACTATTAATCCCAATTCAATAACAAAAGTGTTTTGTTGATAGGATAATTGAGTTCCTAAAGAATCAGTGGGAGTAAAAGTAATAGTCAAAATGTTCAAGGACAACAAAGAGGTACAATAAGAACTAAGAGAATCACAAGTTGTTTAGGAAACTCAGGTTATCTTGTAACGCAATATAAAATAGTTCTAGTAGAACACATATGAGATTCGAGTATTGTGAACCCAACAATTCAGATGGGTTGGTCATACAAGATGAGCCAACTAGTCAACTAGAAGCTATTTTTGAGTAACATGGAAACTGTGTAAGCTAACACGGTAGGACTTTGATAGAGCCACCTAAAGGGGTAATACCCAGAAGGTGCAGTTGAGTCTTGTGGATAAGACCTACATGTATGTCATAAAAGGAAAGATTGTTTAAATTTCTTCAAATCAAATTCAAGTTGTTGGACATAATAGAAATTCCTTTACCAATTGCCATGCTTGTTGGTTTAGTTAGAATGGACTATGATATTTTACATATGAAGATAAAACTAGATTACTTAAATGAATACATCATAGGATGTGTATGTGACAAAACCTAAAAGGTTTTATAACTTCAAAGTGCAAATAAAGTCTATGAACTACAAAGTTCAATCTGGGATTGAAACTAGCAGCTCAGAGATGGGATTTTTTTATTTGATTAGATAGTCAAAGAATTTGACTTGAATCAAGATAAAAGATGAGATCTATGTTTACAGAAGATGTAGTTGGAGAATATATGATTATTCTGCATGTGATGGGGAATGGCATCTCAGTATTGTGAATATTGAGAACTAGCATGAAAAACACCTTCAATAATGAAGGATAAGGTGAGACATCTTATGAGATAATGATAAAGACCTATGAGATAGTTCTTGAATATTTCACAATGGAAGTTTAAGAATATACAATAGAAATGTGTTGAAAGAGCTCAACATGGAAGGATTCAATGGGAGAGAATTCTGATTAGTCTCTCATGAACCCCATATTCTGATTCTTGTGAAGAATGGAAATATCATGAATAAGATTCCATGGGCCAACTCAACAGTGGATCTATCATGTAAGCCATTAACACACTTTCCCATATAATCTTGTATGTATTAGACATGACAAGATGATATTAAAATCCAATAAGGGTTATTGAAAAGTCATTAAAGACATCCATTAGTACTTGTGAAGTACTTAAGGATAAATTGCTAATCAAGCTTCCATAATGACAAAAATGAATACAAATTAAAATATGTTTGATTTAAAAGAGAAGTGTTGATTAGTTGGAAAGGGTTTCAAACTAATAACCATTATTGCTAATCTACAATAGAAGCCGAGTATGCTTGTACTGTGAACACAGAGTGATACTATATGGATCTAAAAGTTCATATGATGAATTTATAGATGTTATGACCATTGATGACTCAGTAGAGATGTTGTAAAAACAATGGAGCTATTTGTTAGGCAATGAATATCAGATACCATATTGTGGATGTTTCATCTCAGAGTGAAGAGATAAGAAACATGCAATATACCAACTATAAGAAACGTGTGTCTAACCCGCTGAACAGGGACTAGCGCAGCAGAAGCACATTGGACATGTTTAGATTTGTAAGGATGAGATCCATTGGTGATTGGCTCTAAGTGCAAGTGGGAGACTATTGGTAAGGTATGCCCGTAGAGCCAATCATATGATGATTGGCATGGCATAATTACCATAAAGGATTTGATTAATAATAACATATATAAAGGCAAGCTTCCAATTCATCTATTTCACTCAGTTATGAGATAATGAGGATACAGAGTGAATGTATAGAGAATTATATTACTCAATGACGTATGTTGTCAAGTTACTATCCATGTGAATGAGATCATACAGATGTTAAGAGTATATATACATATTCTCATTATGTCCCTGATCAGTTTTTATTATGGAAGGTTGGTAGCCAAGAATTACACATAAGATCAGAGTGTGAGTTGGCTGATGACTAAATCTCATTAGTCATGATATGGAAATATCAAACCAAGAACATAGATACATATTAGGGAACAATGTATCAGATAGACCAACCTTGAGATTGACACATGGTTTTGTGATCACAGTCATCTCTCATAGTAAAGGTGGTGATTGTGATTCTTAGACCTAAAATCACTACACTCATTACATGTCATTGGGTATGCTTTGACATCATCAGACGCAGTCCTAAAACATGGATTGTTATAATGGTAATGATTGGGTGACTTTGGCACATGGGGATAGAATGTGAATGATAGATATGGGATTTCTCCCTCCTACTGGAGCATGATATCATGGCCAAGCGATACTGAGAAACACATGTGCATGCACATGTGAATCAATATATGATATTGAGATCACATTATCTCAGACAATCTTCGCTTAGGGTCTGACTGGTTTGGTGTAACTATAACTTTTCAGGAATTCATTTTCCCAGAAATGAAATTGAGTTCCCAGAAAATGAGTTCCAGATGATTGGTTTGCAATATGAGTTTTCTTGAAACTTGACTTCCATCTAATTGGTTTGTTGTAAGTTGCTTATGTATATAAAGTTACCAATGCCCACACAAGACATATCAATTATTTTCTGCGTAATATTTTTTCAAATGGTTCAAGTAAAGGATACATTCTATTTTGACCCATGCAAATAACATAACAATTTGCTGCATACAAAATCATACCACAAACTTATTACAGTACTAAAAACTAACAAATAAACAATCAAGAATTTCCATCGAACACCTTCAGTGCATAACATCAAATATGCTAATACATGTCTTTGGTATTACATCAAACAACTTCAAGGCATCAATGATCTAATAAGCTACAACAAACACTATTCACAATCAGATCTGGAACAAGGGCACACAATGAAGGAAAACATACATAAAATAAGAGAAATATAATAACCAAGCTTTGATCTGCATCACTTCTCTTGGTACAGTATACATCTGTTGAGTCTTGCTGCCCCAGGTAGAAGACGTATCTCTGCTTGCCTTTTGTAAAAATATGGAATAAAAGACAAACAAAGTTACTGTCCGTCTTCCTTTTGTGTTGCTACTGATTTGGAAATGAAATCAGTGTCAGCGGCCATCGTCTTCAGCATCTGGCTTCAGTTCCCAGCCTGATTGATGGATTATCGCTAGTGTTGCCTCAATTTGGTCGTGTGTGCGAACGGTGTTGACAGCTGGAAGGGGGTGGAGAAGAGAGGAGTGGGAGACGAGGATTTCTGGGATTGTCGTCTTCATCCTTTCGGGCACAAAATCATCCTTCAAGCAGAGGACAACATTGACAAGGTTGAGGAGGCACCATACATCTGCTGCGGAGGTTATCCGGTATTGATGGGATTTTTTCTGGAAGCCAGCCCAACCTCCTCTGCCGGCGGCTCCTCTACCGCTTCGCATCACCTAATCTGCGGGAAGTGGTTTTCCCTTTGTTTCGGCCCGGAAGTCAGAAACTCCAACATATATATATCTATGGAAGTCGAGTTACAGGGGCTGAACTTGTTTTCCTAAGTTCCTGAAAACCAATCACTCGATTTTGACTGAGGAACTACAGTTCCTTTCTTTTTCACCTCACTTACGGTGAACCAGTCAATGCCTTAGTTAAAGAAACTTGGATAGAACATTGAGAGGATGACTAACCATGTCTCAAGTTCATCCTAGATATCAAAGAAAAAGGAATTATACAATCACTACAACACCTTACACAGATTGTAAGCTGAATTTTTCCTGCAACATTCCATTCACTTGGGTAGCACTGATGTGTGACTAGGCACCACTCTCTGCTTCTGATGTCATAAGATAGTTATGGACATTCACTACCAACGTGATATGGGACCTATAGGGTCACACACATAGGAACCCATCTAGAAGAGGAGTTTGATCTTGAATGTCAATCAGATTAATTACTAAAGGGTTTAGGTATTCAATTCATGTAACTGATCGCTCCATTGGCTGACCATGTCTATCAAATGACCATCTTACTAGGTGAGACAACAATTTGGGCAGCCATACAGGCGTCTCAATTGTTGAGACGATCGTTTGGTTGGTCAGCCATATCAAGGATCATATTGGCTTAGATTTGCTCTTGAACCGACTGATTCAATATGATTGAACCGATTGGCTCATCTCAAACTCACCATACAGCCATCTGGATGAGTGAGATGAGCATCTCTCTTGGGTAAGATGACCCAGTTGGGGCCAAACGAAGGTTGGAGATATTTCCCGAATAGTTTCAATTGCATATACATAGAAAGGAAGTCAAATTCATATGTATATTAATTAGAATTGAAATTGTCAAATCCGTGTGGGATTGGGAAACTATGAAACAGCCGTTTGGCATTGTGAGATGACCATCTCACATACTAGATGACCATCTGGGTATGCAAATGGTCATTTTGGCTGTCGCAAGTTGCGAAAGTTCACATTTTTCTGGTCCTTCCCACTCCCACACAATCACATACAGACTGGGAACCCTAACCCTAATATCATCTATAAAAGGAGAGGTATTGGGGGATTCTCAAGACACAACACAAACAACTGAGAATTAGTTCCTCTTACAAATATTGTCCTCTCTGGTTGTGGTAACCAAGAGAGCCCTGGAAAGACCTACTCGACATGGATGGATAGCTAATGGGAGAGAACAACTAATAGTTGTCATTGTGGGAGAGAAGGTTGGTGACTAGTACACCAATGGGAGGGACAACTCCTTTTTGTCTGTTCTTGGTGAACACCATGAGTTCTAGTTGGTATGTGTAAACTAGTCTAGAGGTAGGAGTCCTTTGATTGCGGTTCAGAGAGAAAAGTCAACCCGCAGTCCATGGCTAGACCACTGGAGTCGTTGCAGAGGTTGCGCATACAACTGTTCGTGGTGAAGATCAAGAGCTACACAGCCACCATCCAAGAGAAACTTGTCAGAAGTTGCAAAGAAATGTATTTCGTCATTGGACTTGCTCGAGGACCAGGTATAACTCGCTAAAAATATCCTTCCTATTTCATAGTAGTTGACGCGATCTTGTTGTTATGGGAATAAGGATAGATAAAAAAATTGTTTCCGTTGCTATACTCTGTGCCTGTATTTCCATACAGTTCTTAGACCTGAAGTCACTAAATTTATCACATGTCATTCATGTACTTTGATGTCATCCACCATGATCCTGAATAAGGGTTGCCATAAAGGTGATTCTTGGGTGTATTGTGACACATGGGGATAGAGTCTGAATGAGGTAGATGAGATTTGTCCCTCCTATAGGAGATTGATATCCATGGCCTCCTGATAAACGACATTGAAAAATGTATGGTCGTACTCATGTGACTCAATATGTGATATGTGAGCTCACATGCATCTCAGACAGTCTGCTCTAGTTCAAGGAACATGGTCTGATCGCTGAGAGGATATAATTCCATGCCTTGAGTTCAATCCGGATATCAAAGACAAAGGAACAATGATCATGGATTGCAGGTTGAATTTGTTCTCCAACTTTATGAATTACTTGGGTAGTAATGATGTGTTGCTAGATACCACTCATTTCTTGTGATGTCATAATTGGTTATGGACATTCATTGCCAATGTAATTATGAACCTATAGGGTCACACACAGAGGATACACTTGGATTGAAGGAGTTTATTCATGACTGATATTTAATTTGATTACTAAAGGTGCTTAGGTATTCAATTAAACAACTGAGGTTTACATTGATTGATTGGACTCTGAATTGACTGGTTTAAGTGTTTAACTCATTATTTTGAGTGTCAGATCATTTGTAATCAACATTGGTTGATTAATGATTGAACTAGGGTGTTAAACGATCGATCGAACTGACTAGTTCACATGTCTCAACCGACTGGTTCATGGGATGAACTGCTCGGTTCAATGGTCAGTTTGATTGGATCAAAGATTAGTGCTGATGTCATGTTTCATATTAATCATGCATTGAATATCAATGTGATTCAGAATAGGAAAATACATGAACCGACCAGTTTGTGGCACGATCTGACCGGTTCACACAAAAAATGACCAGTTGGATGTGCTAACTGACCGATTTTTTGTGTGCAGGTTCAAGGAATTTGTAAATTTGACCCTTTTGACCCCCACAGAGATTGGGAATCTTAACCCTGGACTCTCTTATATATAGAGGGGTACTGAGGGCTTATCAAAATACAACAGTTTCTCTGACAATTATTTTCCTCTCTATTTGTGGTAACCAATAGAGAGTCTGAGTAAGTCCTACCTGATAAAGGGAGAGATAGCAAGGGAGAGACAATTGTAGGAGAGAGAAACAACTCTAGAAGGTTGACATTTGAAAGGGACAAATTCTTCTTGTTGACTTTAGTAGCATAGCGTGGAGTTCCCGATGGTCCACATGGACTTCTCTAGAGGTGAGCGGCTTCTGCCGCTAGCAAACTTTGTCAATCGCCATCCATGGTGGCCAAACTAGGAGGTTGTTACTGACGACTGTTCGTATGCTGCTGAAGAAGGAGCATGTTGTTGTCTGAAGAAGAAGTTTGCTACTTAGAAAAGAAGCACGTTACTACATCAATAGTTTTCATAGGACTTGCTCCAGGACCATGTATAACTCTTGTTACTTTCCTTACTAAATACATTATTGTTGGCACAATCTTGTTGACCAGAAGAATTGGGCTTTACATTTTTATTTTCATTGCTTTATCTGTCATCCTGATTTCTCAACATGTAGCAGTCCAATTGAATTAATAATTATGCAAAAATAAGTTTTTGTCATTTTCATTTAAAATATTTTAATATATTTTCTCTTTAGTTACAATTATTATTAAATTTTGTTTTTGAAACTATTGTTGGTATACATAAAAGATGAATAATTTAGTTATTAATTTCCACTAAAGAAATGTAAGTGACACTTTTGGATTTAAATGTGAATAAAGGATATGAATATAAAATACATATCTTGGTAAATTGCAATTCTTAATTTGAAATGTCACATGTTTGGTCTACTAAATAGGAATAAATAAATTATGAAAAAATATTGTTATTTTGTTGTGTTATCCAATTGTTGTTGTCAAACATAACAAATGGACCATATAACAAACTAATTGTGTTTGTTTTCATCAATAAAATTGAAGTATTGAATTAATATAGGTCGTTATCTAAAAGTAACTAATGAACACTAACGGGTTGATTCAACATTACACATTCTTTTATTGTACTAAATTTGTTACTCAATATATTTCAAACAATCTTATCATTATAGATTTTATGTAAAACAATTTGACTTAAAAAATCGAATGTGAAAGTTTTTCCAAATGAGAACTATAAATATTATACATGGATACATACCGACTATTTGTATATTAATTCTGCATTTGTGAAAGCTTATTATTTCATTGAGAAAACTTCAAATTTTATTAAAATCATGATTATGTATTTATATGAGTTATTTACATTAAAGTTTTAAAATAACTTTTCCACACAATGTTTATAATAATTTATTTTTTCCTATGTTGAACATGTAACTTTATTTTAAGGTCTTAGTTTACTAAAAAGATATCATCGTCATTATATATTTTTGGGATACGAGTTACTTTTCTAATCTTAGAATACATTTCAAATACAATAAAAATAGAATTGGGAGAGAAGAAATATTATCATTAAACATTGTCACTTTGGTTTGATCCAAGATATTTTCTTCATCCATTATAAAATATATAACGATTGACAAAGAAATTTACCTTTTACTGATGATATATATCTAATGTAATTTGATAAATGTGTTCTTTGAAGTTAAAATATTAGCATTATAATAGTTTGATTAGAAGTTGTATTTGCCTAACTTTTAGTTAAATGTGTGTGTTTTCAAGTATGAATAATATGGAAATATTGTTGAGAAAACATATAGAGAGTGTACGGTTCTTTGATAACCAACCGATTACCTTTTATTAGCCCCATTCTAGTCATCTGATAATGATGAATAACATCAATCACAAATATCCATGCACACTCTATGTACATGTAACTTATTGAAATGTTATACTCCAAGTAAATCGGTTACTAAGTCTCAACAAATCATATCGAAAACTTAACTTGAAGTTTTAAAATATAATTAAGAATTTTTGATATATACATAATGCAGAAACACAAACAAACATGCAAGCATGGAGGTGTACATGCTTTCATGTACACGCAAACCAAAAAATTGAAGGAACATTTAAAAATGAGCTCATGAATAGCTCATGAATAGCTCATGTCTTAAATCATCTAAGATGGGTTCCTATGGCATAACACACACAGATTCACCTCACTTACATCTATTAGAGTAAATTTACTGAAAACATTAAAAAAAAGAGCATCAAATAAATGTCAATGCTTAAATTCAAGATAAAATTTTAAGATTATTATATAGGATACATATAATGAATAAGACGAAAAAATAGTCCATACATGATAAAAAAATTAATGGCATAATTTTTCCATGAAATTTCCTTGTACATGAGTATTCCGAGACAAGAAACAAGTCGAATGAAAAGCACGGACCGACCTAAATCGCACGTCTAAAAGGAGTGGATTCAGAGCAGTTGGACTTTTAAAGAGATAACCCGACTCTCAAGCCCCCGCAACGATAAATGACATCCAATGTAGCGATCGGGGTCGAACACAGGGACAAGATTGACAGTGTTAAGCACGTGGAATCTAACATTTGTATACTCCAACCGAAGAGGATATATAAAAGGGTGTTCCTTAAGGAACAACGACACACCAACTATAGAAGATCAAGAAAGACCAAAAATAACAAGAACAAAAGAAACAAAAAAAATAGAATGAAATAAGTATATGGAAGGAAGCCCGGGTTGAGGTTCACCTACTAAAGCATCTCACCAACATGCAGCATCATCTCTCTCTCTCTCTCGCATACTCTTACTAAGATTACAAGCAACAATCAAAAGCATCCATTCCACTCTCTCTCAAGATCATCTCTCTCTCTCTCTCGCATACTCTTACTAAGATTACAAGCAACAATCAAAAACATCCATTCCACTCTCTCTCAAGATGAGGAAAAATCTTAGTCTAAGGGTAGCCTCTCTCTCGAGATGACCACACGTAAACTTCACAACATAACATATGGTTTTAAAGCTTTAGCATTCCAACACTCTCATGCATTCATACTACTCCATGACACATGATAAAAGCAATATTACTCTCTCGAGATATCAACAATCGAACATCAAAAGATGGTAGCTAATCATACAAGTGAAATATTAAAATAGGTGCATGGAGATAATCTTGATAAGAATATGTATATTCAACAAAACGAGACAATATACATGGTTGGAGAGCCTTAGTGGCTACTCCCAACCTAAGTTAAGGTGTTTAGCCGCTCATGCTTGCAAACAACATAACAACATTATAGAAAGATAGATCCATGAGATGCCCACAAAGAGAGGAGGGAAGTACATCATGATGGAATGATAGATCTAGAAAGGAAGAGACGTGATAGGACACAATACTTCTTCAGATCCAGATCTATCACGTGGATGGCGTGGATAGTCTTCTTCTCTCAAAGAAGGGGTCTTCGATCTTCTCTCTCCTCAGCTTCCACCTTTGGAGATCTAAGACTGATGGATGGGATGGTCCGAGATGAATCTAGAATGCAACAACACTTCGTGGTCCTCATGATCTGATCTAAGATCTGATCTTTTGAAAAAACAAGTGGGTGTGCTATTTGTAGACACATTCCACCAACTTAAGCCTGGACCACGATCACGGTCTTGGTTAAGTGAGGGTGAGACCGTGGTCGCGGTCTGTGCTTTATTCATCTTTCACCACGGTTGAGCTTGGTCGCGGCCTGGTCATAACCGCGGTCGAGGTCTGCTTGTGGGTTGCATCCGGCGGTCGAGATCAAGGTCTTCCCGCTCGGTCACAGTTTGCAAGAGCTCATCAGTGACTGCGGTTTCCAAGCTGACCGCGGTCCTTCTTGATCGCGGCTTGTAACCACACCGTGACCACTGGTCTATCCTTGAGGCACATGTTTTGATCGCGACCATCCATGAGGTCGTAGTTGAGCGATGACCACGGTCTATAAACTAGTCACCATCCCTCCTTGTCGTCTGATGATCACGATCTCTAGGGAACTCTAGAACCACGATCGCGGTCGAGGTATAAGTGGACCGCGGCCGCAGTCTTGATCCGCGATATGGATTGTGAATATACCTGAAACCATGTAAGTGATGCTTTAATAAAAAAGATAGAAAAATTATGTGAAAAGCTAACAAAAGATATACTAAAAGTGGTATAAAATATATACAGAAAGTACGTAAAATAGAATGTTATCAAGCACATGATATATAAATACAATTAAATATTATATTTTCTGTTAAGAAGTATAATATATATTAAATCATTAACATATGGAAACAATACCAGGTGTACAACTTTTTTCCAGGAAAATATCAATGGTCCCTTGGTGTGAACAATACTAGATAAGATTTTGTTTTATATTTTCCATCCCTTTTGGGCATCAGGTGTCCACCTCGGGTTGCTGGAGAGAGGAAAAATCTTTCTCTATTAATTACATATTTATTTGAACTTTTAAAAAAATTATATACTTACATAATATACAGATATAAAATTTGTAAACCAATGGAAGAAATTAGTTTACATCATGCTCATGTATACGATTGTTTTTATGCTTTCATAAGAGATATATAGTCTTCAATGTAATTGTTCTGCAATATAATATCACATCTTTTGAATATTTGTAGTTGGATGGTTGTTCTTAATTGTGATAACAATCCCTATATCCAAATATGCATCGTGGATAAAAGAAATGATGTGAGGCATCATATAGAATTAGTAAAATAGGTTAAATGGCATTTTCGGTGAACCTGATAACATTTATGTATTGGGAGGAACGATCCCCAATATAAAGTTAAAAAGATTAGGTGCTCTCGTCTGGAAGGAGATTCCTACGTCCCCAATTCTTCGAAAAATCTAGAATTTGGTGTGTAACACGATGATATAGTTGACAACTTCTTTGGAAACATGTCTTGCTCCGTTAAAAATACATAGGAAAAATAGGCTATAGTTAACGTTGACTAACTTGATTCTCGTGCTTGGGATATGCGTAGTTTTCAAACATCAATGATGTTGTAACTATCAATAGAAATAATAGCATCGATACATGTATCGCTTTTGCTTAACCGCTCTATGGAAAGGAAATTAGTACCAATAGGAGCTTTAGTCAGTGTACATGGAACCCTCTCCGGATAAATGTGTGTGCCAGTTAGTGTGTGAAGACCTAAGTGTATTCCCAACCTTAGCGACTCTGGCCACCATGGCTGATAGCATCCACCTGAATTCTCTTTGAAGACAAGCACACCTGAGGGTTTGGCTCTACTATTAATAACAGCTGATTTTGCAACAATATCATCGCACCTCTGTTTAGTTAGGCATGGGAAAGTCAATAGAGAAACCGACACACCGGAATAAATAAGCATGAATAACCTCCAACCCTAGAGGAGATACGTTTCCAACCCTCCTGTCTGGTTAGACTAGGGACATTCGACCAGGAATCCTGCAATTGTGGACTACAGTGTTGGGGATGTTGTACCGATACAGTCCCGGATGTGACGAAAAGTTGTCACGGAAGCGCTACCAACAAGCGTATAAAACCCAAAGAAGAAAAACACCAGATTTAACGTGGAAAACTCTCCCCTCAATAAGGAGAGAAAAACCACGGGGCAATCCCGCTAATAAGCACTATGTAATAAAATTACAACTCACACCTCCCAGATTTAATTACCCCTAAATCCGGGTAGCAACCGCCAACCGCTACTTTGCTTCAAGGCAAAGTCGCTGGCCCTCTCTTATAAACCAAGAGAGCTTCTCTACCAGTTGTTCTTGTTCTCTGACACCCTCTACCATAGAAGGCACCAACAAGCAACTGGAGAACTCACACCTCAACCGGTGGATAATCCAAAGGCCTCCCCAGGGGCCTCTATTTATAGGCCTCCATGCATGTGATTGCAACTAGGAATTCTAGTCCTAGTTCGAATCCTAGTCCAACTGCATGTTACACATAGGAAGTCATATTCCTACTATTCAAGATTTGACTCCTATTAGGATTGGTAGCACAAACCAACCCTCCCAAGTCTAAATCCCACTAAGACATGGGCTGGATTATATTCCTAATCCCAACAATCTCCCCCTCCAGCCCATGAGGGAGATGTGGTCTTCAATGATCATCATTGGGAATGTACACCGCAGAGCTTCTTACAAAGCTCTAGCTTGTCTCGTGTCACCACCTTGGTCATCACATCAGAAGCATTCTTCTCAGTATGGATCTTTTTCAGAGTCAACAACTTCTTCTCTATAACATCACGAAGCTAGTGATATCTCACATCAATGTGCTTTGTCCGTGCATGATGCATTGTGCTCTTGCTCAAGTCAATGACACTCTGACTATCACAGAAAATAGTCTGGTCAATCTGAATCATCTCCAGCTCCCTTAGAAATCTCACCACCCAGAGAATTTCTTTTCCTGCTTCCGCTGCTGCAATGTATTCTGCCTCTGTAGTTGAAAGTGCAACACACTTCTGCAACATGGACTGCCAAGATATGGCTCCCCCTGCAAAAGTGAAGATATACCCAGAGGTAGATTTCCTGTGATCTATATCACCTGCCATGTCAGCATCAACGAAGCCCTTTAGAATTGGTTCCGAACCACCAAACATCAAACACGTGTTGCTCATGCCTCGTAAGTATCTGAAGATCCACTTGACCGTCTCCCAGTGATCTTTTCCAGGATTTGAGAGAAACCTGCTCACAACGCCAACTGCATGAGCAATATCAGGACGGGTACACACCATTGTGTACATCAAACTCCCTACTGCAGAAGAATAGGGAATCCTTGCCATCTCCTCCTTTTCCTCATCAGTAGATGGGCATGACTTCTTACTCAGCTTGAAGTGACCTGAAAGTGGAGTCCCCACGACTTTGGCTTTGCCCATGTTAAACCGCTCAAGTACCCGTTCAACATAACTCTGTTGTGACAACCACAACTTGCGCTGTGTCCTGTCACGTGTGATCTGCATCCCCAAAATCTGTCGTGATGGTCCCAAATCCTTCATCTCAAAGGCTTTGGAAAGCCCTGTCTTCAATTTTCTGATCAAACTGAGATCCTGACTCACTATCAACATGTCATCCACATAGAGTAGTAGAATAATGAACCTGTCATTGGGAAACCTCCTGATGTAGACACATGGATCTGCACTTGTCTTCTGGTACTCGTGACTCTGCATGAAAGAATCAAACTTCTTGTACCACTGTCTAGGAGAATGTTTCAACCCGTACAAACTCTTCTTTAATTTGCAGACTAAGTGGTCTTTCCCCTTGACTTTAAAACCTTCTGGCTGCTCCATGTAGATCTCCTCTGTAAGGTCACCGTGAAGGAAATCTGTCTTCACATCCATCTGCTCAAGATCCAGATCTAGACTAGCAACCGAGCCTAGAACCAATCTGATAGAACTCATCTTTACAACCGGAGAAAATATCTAATCAAAATCCACTCCTGGTCTTTGACCAAAGCCCTTGACAACAAGTCTGGCTTTGTATCTAATATCACTACCAGTGCCGTCATTCTTCATCCTATAGACCCACTTGTTCTTTAGTGCTCTCCGACCCTTGGGAAGTGCCACAATCTCATAGGTGTCATTATTCTGCAAAGAATTCATCTCCTCCTGCATCGCCTGATGCCACTGTACTCTGTCTCTATGAGTTTGTGCCTCCTGAAAAGTCTCTGGCTCCCCCTGATCAGTAAGCAAGATATACTGAGATGCCGGATATCTGGATGAAGGATGACGTACTCTGTCAGACCTCCTCAGCTGCTGCTCTGAGGACTCTGCCTGGTCCTGATCCTGGTCCCCCTACCCAGAAGTCTCTTCCTGTGAAGTTGAATCACTCGTCTGTGCGTCTGGAACTGGACCACTTGATGTGCTATTACTCTGCTGCTCATGGTGATTATGTTTCTCTTCTTCATCATCAGAAGACTGCACCTATGAAGAAGCTGAATCATCCTCATACTCATCGTCTGAAGAACTATCACCTGATCCCGCAGCCTCTACATCATCAACCTCAGGCTCTGTCACTGTCTGACTCTCACAGAAAGTCACATCTCTGTGTCTGGTCATGGTCTTTTTCACTGGATCCCATAACCTATACCCAAACTGTTGATCTCCATAGCCAAGAAAGATACATGGCACCGCTTTATCATCCAGCTTTTGCCTCTTTTCCTTGGGAACATGAACATATGCCTTGCATCCAAATACTTGAAGATGTGAGTAGGATGCATCCTTACCTGTCCATACATGCTCAGGTATATCAAACCCCAAAGGAACTGATGGAGATCGATTTATCAGATAGCAGGCAGTTCTCACTGCCTCACCCCAAAATGTCTTTGGCAACTTTGCAGTCTTCAACATGCATCCGACTTTCTCGACAATAGTACGGTTCATCCTTTCAGCTGTACCATTGTGTTGTGGTGTGCCGGGCTCTGTCCTCTCATGACGTAGGCCATGCTGCGTGCAGTACGCCTGGAACTCCCTGGAGGTGTACTCTCCTCCATTGTCCGTTCGGAGACACTTTAATTTTTCACCGGTCTCCCGCTCTACCATGGCATGGAACTTTTGGAAACATTGAAAAACCTGATCCTTGGTCTTCAGCAAGTAGACCCACACCTTCCTGGATGCATCATCAATGAATGTGACAAAATACTTATTGCCTCCCAGTGAAGCCATCTCAAACGGACCGCAGACATCCGAATAAACCAACTGTAGAAGCTTTGACTTCACCGCAGACCTTGTCTTGAAAGAAACTCATTGTTTCTTTCCTGTCTGACATGCATCACATGAACTGAGACCACTATCCTTGCCACAAGGAATCAACCTCTTCTTGGATAGAAAATTCAAGCCCTTCTCACTCATGTGTCCTAACCGTTTGTGCCATAGATCTGTCTGGTTATCATCAACTGCATGTATACTTCCGTCTCTAAGTACTTTGAGCTTGGTCTTGTATAATGTGCGAGACAGTTTGCCACGTACAATAACCAAAGCCCCCTTAGTGATCTTGCATTTGCCGCCACCAAAATCAAGATGACAACCTTCTCTATCAAAGAAAGAACTAGAGATCAAACTCAGCCGCAAATCTGGAACGTGACGAACATCCTTCAGCGTGAGCGTGTAACCAACACTTGTCTGAACACAAATGTCACCAATCCCGACAATTCTAGAGAAGCTGAAATTTCCCATGTTCACCCTCCCAAAGTCTCCCCTCCTGTATGAAGTGAAGAACTCCTTACTTGGTGAAGCATGATAAGAAGCTGCAGTATCCACCACCCACTCAGAATCATCCTCATCAGCATGCAAACACTATTCTTGGACTGTTAAGACCACATCGTCATCATCACACCTATCATCTGAGATCGTCGCTGTAGTATTCTTGTCATCATCTTGCTTGTCTTTGGCTTCAGACCCATGTTTCTTTTTCCAAATCTTGCAATCTCTTTTGAAGTGACCTGGCTTGCCGCAATGGAAGCACCCTCTACCATTCTTTGACTTGGATCTACCACGAGACTTCTCGCGGTCTTGGGATTCACCGCGGCTCTTAGATTTACCAAGGTCTCTCGCTCTATCAATGCCTCTTCCCTCTGTGAAGTGCACCTCTGATCCACTGTCGCCTGAGGCTCGTCGTCGAGTCTCTTCATTCAGTACACTGCTCTTCACCTGGTCAAGTGTCAACTTGCCCTCCTGTGCAGAATTGCTGACTGTCACTACGAGTGTCTCCCAACTATCCGGTAGCGATCCTAGAAGAAGTAGAGCCTGAAGTTCATCATCAAGAACAATCTTCATGGACCCCAACTGATTTACAAGGCTTTGGAATTCATTCATATGCTCGGAGATGTTTGTACCATCATGGTACTTGAGGTTCACCAACTTTCGGATCAAGAAAGCTTTATTTGTGGCAGTCTTCTGCTCATATAACTTCTTGAGCTTTTCCCACAGATCTTTGGCATTGGTCTCTTCTGAGACGTGATGGAATACGGAGATGTCGAGCCACTTCCGCACTGTTCCGACAGTTTTCCTGTTTAGCTTCTTCCAATCTGCATCAGATGTAGTCTCTGGCTTTTGTCCCTCTATCAGATCGTATAGATCTTTACAATAGAGAATATCCTCCATCTTGGGTTTCTAAATCTGCCAATTTGTGTTTGTCAACTTTATCATCGTCGCATCTTCATCTTTCCCCATCTGGACTTGTATCTGCAACCTCGCTCTGATACCACTTGTTGGGGATGTTGTACCGATACAGTCCCGGATGTGATGAAAAGTTGTCACGGAAGCGCTACCAACAAGCGTATAAAACCCAAAGAAGAAAAACACCAGATTTAACGTGGAAAACTCTCCCCTCAATAAGGAGAGAAAAACCACGGGGCAATCCCGCTAATAAGCACTATGTAATAAAATTACAACTCACACCTCCCAGATTTAATTACCCCTAAATCTGAGTAGCAACCGCCAACCGCTACTTTGCTTCAAGGCAAAGTCGCTGGCCCTCTCTTATAAACCAAGAGAGCTTCTTTACCAGTTGTTCTTGTTCTCTGGCACCCTCTACCACAGAAGGCACCAACAAGAAACTGGAGAACTCACACCTCAACCGGTGGATAATCTAAAGGCCTCCCCAGGGGCCTCTATTTATAGGCCTCCATGCATGTGATTGCAACCAAGAATTCTAGTCCTAGTTCGAATCCTAGTCCAACTGCATGTTGC
The DNA here is from genome assembly GCA_963693085.1 of Alisma plantago-aquatica. Lineage (NCBI taxonomy): Eukaryota > Viridiplantae > Streptophyta > Magnoliopsida > Alismatales > Alismataceae > Alisma > Alisma plantago-aquatica. Next base: position 224,712,499 of record OY856409.1, read on the forward strand.
ACATAGGAAGTCATATTCCTACTATTCAAGATTTGACTCCTATTAGGATTGGTAGCACAAACCAACCCTCCCAAGTCTAAATCCCACTAAGACATGGGCTGGATTATATTCCTAATCCCAACATACAAGTCAATGTAAGGTGACCGAGCTACCAACTACACTAGGGTAAGACATTTGCAACTACCCTAGATCGATTGCATGTTTTTTGGCAATCACAAGGATACATATCATTTTATGAAATAGGGATAGTGGAAACAAAGGTCTTGACTATACGGGAATGTAGAGGAGAGAAAGAAAGAACCTGTGTATATCAAGTAATGGGGAGGACGGAAACAAGTGTCCGTGTTTAGTACAAAAACTAATTAAGGCATGTGCATTGCACATTGTATTTTTACATTTTTTGGGGTGCACTAAAAGAATATATGTATGTGTTTGAATGTGTGCATATGTACCCATGTTTAATTGTAATAAATATATATAAAAATAGTTATACAAGAAACATAGTCTGTAGGGGGGAATATAACCTTTTAAATGTCTTTTCTGAATTTACTTTTTTCAATTTTTCTTAAAACATATCTATGTGTTCATTGTTTTTTTATATTAGATGATTAAATTCTTATTTTACTATGTGTATTTTTATTTTGATCACTTTTTAATTTTATTCTTAATAAATACTTTATATATTCATAATATCTAGCTTTGTCAAGGATTTTGAAACATAAGAACATACAATATGCTTAATGGAAAGTTGTAATCCAATATGCATGCAAAATAATAAAAAGTTAGGTCTTCAAAACTTATATTAACGTCATTCAAATTTGTTTACATCATCATTGATTGATATGATTGCTACTTTATTGAAATCATCTCTCCTTTAATGTCATCATTGTATAATGGAAGAAAAATTCAAATAGTAAAGAGAAAATAGAAGTACTACAAGAAAATATTATAAAAAATTAGTTGATGACAACAATAATTATAACTATCACTTTGTTCATACATAATTGGTTGATCATGACATGGAGAATGAAATTTAATACTATTTTTCATCACACATTCTCAATTTGACAATTTTGACTAAAAAACTATATATCAACATTTCCTATAATGTTTGTAAACTATTTTTCTGATGTAAAAGTAGCAACCGATATATTTGTTTTCACACATATTTTGATGTAAAGTAACAAATTAGTACTAAATTGTTAAAAAATAATCTAGGTTTTTTATAATACACAAATTGAAGGATCTTATAAAGTGGAAGAGTTCATTATAATTACATAAATAGATTATATGTTATACACTTCATTACTATGGCACTACTCTAAAAGTAGAAAATTATAAAAGTTAGTAAGGATGAATAGTGTATGTAAATGTAGTATTATAGAATATAAGAATAGTTATTATGTACTTGCATTAGATGGAGCGGACTATGATTTTAAATATTGCAAAGAAATAAAGAAAGAAAGAAATAGCATGGATGCTAAAACTCCAAAAATCAGAATGTTAAATACTTTTACTGAAATTTAAATATGTCTAAAAACCTATATTTGAAGTAGATTTTGGATCCCAATATACGTTTTTTGGGATGGTATTTTTTATTGTAAAGATTATAGACATTGTTAGTCAAGCTGGTAAACTAGGGTTTAAATTTTTTACTTTTATTTGTTCATCTATATGAGGACAAACTAACAAGTTATTTTGTTTGCTTTTTTATTGTCAAGATTCAACCAAATAATAGAGTAACAAGAGAGTACATAAATTTTGGTTGTGACTCAAAATATTGACAAGTATTGTTGCAAGTGAGATATATATATATATATATATATATATATATATATATAGAGAGAGAGAGAGAGAGAGAGAGAGAGAGATAAATGTCATTTTGGCAACATTCCAAATGAATAAAAATTAACTAGTAGTATGTTTACATTATAATGTTTCTAGAAGATATTGACTAAAGACATGATGATTGTTGTGCTAGCATATCTTCAATTTCTCTACTAAGAAAAGGTATTCATATACATGCCTACATTGTCCCTATCATTCACAACTAAACAGTAAGGGTTGGTTCAATACTATAAAGAAACAACTCTCAAAATTTGAATTTTCTTTTTGAGCTAGAAAAAACCTCTTCTATCCTAAAAACCAATCGAGGTTTCAACTTCAAATATAAATTAAGTTGATCTTCTATTTTTTATTTAAATGACATGGATCTTTCATGTCTTATGTATGGATTAATTATATATTTTTTATGAGTTATGTGTAATTGTTAATTTTATGAAAACAATAATGAAATTATTGAGGCAAACTTGTAGGAAATGACTTGTTCCTATAAGGATTGCTAAAATTTTTGTTGTTCAATGTTGTTTGAAGGCATTGATAGTGATGTAATTTAGTTTTCATTAGCATGACCAACCTCCAATATGTTGACTCAAGGTCAATTAGGTCAATGTTGACTCACGTCTAAATTGACTGAACCTGTGTTTTGATGACGACTAACCATTCCACATATTGGTGTCTAATGCTTCTACTTGAGTGTTTTAAGATTAGGTATAGACACACTCCAAATGCCCTAACTTGCGCATATCAAATTGGAGAAAAGACAAGTCAAAGTCAATACAAGTGCACATTTTTGTAATATGATGTAAATCCATTAGAATCAAGTTGTAAATCACTTGTAATGATTGTATGACTTGTAATTAAGCTTAGAAAAAATCAGGAGCACTTAGATCGAATGTTGAAGCACTCAAAAGCCATTTTTCAAAATTCACATCAGGCTGTTCATCGGTCGAGTTCTGTGAGTTGCTAACTCGACCGATCCTAATTGGATCATGAAAATGAATTTTGATCGGTCGAGTTTACACTTCACAAAACGCGACCGATGGAGTACCAGACCAATTCGATTTTCATTGGTCGGTCGAGTTTCCCCAGGACAAACTCGACCGATGGTCTGAATATCGGATTTTCCTTTTACTCTATCAGTCGAGTTACCCTTATAGAAACTCGACCGATTGCACTGTACAGAAAAGTATAGAAAAGTACTTCTAGCCATTGTGGAGTTGCAACAAGTGAAAATATATATGTTACATGCCACAAAATGGCTAGTTTTCATTCTCAAGTGTTCCCAAAGGCTAAGAGGCATCCCCATCTATAAATAAGACTCGTTGGGCTTCATTCCAAGGTTGCACATTCAATGCAAACTCTATGTGAGGTTCCTATTCTATAGTTGAGTGCTTCCTATAGCCTCCTCTCTCTCTAAACTTAATCACTTTCTACATCCATTAGAGTGAGTAGGATATTTGTAAGAGAGTTCATCCTACATGTATATCTTGTGAGGTTCTCACTTCCACCACCTCCCTTTCTCTCATTTCAATCATGAAGATGAAGGTTCTCTCTCTTGGCTAACAGAGGTGGAGAAGAACAAGGGAAGACATCCCTTGGTGAAGATCAAGGATGAAGACTTGGAGCAACAGTGGGTAAGCCCTTGGTGAAGGCAGAAGACTCCTTGCTCAAGTGGGTAAGTCCTTGGTGGAAGCTTCTCTGAGTGAAGGTGAAGTCAAAGATGGAAAATTCAAGAAGAGTGGGTAATTCCTTGAAGGCTGAAGACTTGTGAAAGAGTAGGTAAGTCCTTGGAAGAAGGCGGAAGACGTTTGCAAAGTGGGTAAGTCCTTGGTAAGGTTGAAGACTCATTGTATTGGATAGGTAAGTCCTTTGGTGGTCATGTATTGTATCTCTTATAATGAATATAATGAAGATGCAAGGTTAAGAAATCCTAGAGGTTGACCTATCTAGGTAGTGGACTGACTCACTTCTAGTTTGAAGTGTGGAACCACTCTAAAACAACTTGTCAATTGGTGTATGTTCAATCTCTCTCCCCCTTGCTATGCATGTTTTTGTTTCACACAAATTTCCTATTTAGCAACCTTATCTTGTGATATATCTTGAAGGTCTAATGAATTTTGTTTAAGTGCATTCAGCTCTATTCACCCCCCTCTAGATCATCTAATCACCTATCTAGGATCCAAAAATTGGTATCAGAGTAGGTTTATCCAAGCATACTTCAACAAGCAGGAGAATATGGGTGACTACCAAGGAGGGAGATACTTGATCAGCCTTCCAATCTTTGATGGGAACAATTTCCTCTATTAGAGAAGAAGGCTTCAATTCTACATCCAAGGATCAAGTCTTGAGATGTGGAAAATGGTGAACATCCCATACATGCTACCAAAGACAAAGATTGAAGAATGGGATGAAGCTACCTTGAAGAAAGTAACCTTGAATGCTAGAGCCATGCATATCCTCTATGCCTCTATGACCCCCACCGAGTTCAACCAGATTTCTTCATGCGAAGTAGCCTATGAGGTATGGAGAAAGCTATGCATCACTTATGAAGTGACAGATCAAGTGAAGGAAAGCAAAGTATACATGCTCAAAAGGCTATTTGAGAACTTCAAGATGGGAAAGGAGGAGAGGATAGCCAATATGTACTCAAGGCTCAACATCATTGTGAATGGTCTTGATGTTCTAGGACATCCTGTGAGTAGAGGAGAGATCAACTCTAAGATCCTTAGAACTCTTCAAAAGAGATGGGAACCCAAGGTGACTTTCATTAAAGAAGCAAGGTCCCTTAAGGATGTCCATATTGAAGAGCTCATTGAAAATCTACAAACACATGAAGCCACACTTGACAAGAGGGAGGAAGTAGAAAGATAAGAGGAGAAAGAACTCAAGAGAATGAAGAAGGATGAAATCAAAGCTCAAATCAAGGCTATTGTTGGTCAAGCTTCTCCATCCTCTCAAGTTTAAGAAGATGCCATGTACTCCAAGGGTAGACTCTACATAGAAAAAAAGACCCATCTTCACAAGAAGAAGGAGAAATGACACTCAAGCTCAAGTGACTCCTCAAACTCAAGCTCAAGTGAAGATTCAAGTGAAGGATCAAGCTCAAGCTCTAGTGATGAAGGAGAATGCCATTTTGCTCTTATAGCATCAATACATGAAGACTCAAATGAGGTAAATCTAAACTCTTTAGATAAATAATCTTTGATTGCTATTATTCATGATACTTGTGCCTCTCTTAAGTCTTATAATAGGAAAAAGAAAAAGATTGCTAGAATTGTTGATAATTTGCATGTAGAATTAAATGATCTTGAACATGCTAATTCTTGTTTGCTTGATGACAAAAATGCTTGTATTAGCCAAGTAGACTCTCTTAAACTTGAAAATGCTAGTTTACTTGATAAGGTTAGATTTCTAGAAGCTCAACCTCTCATGCCTAGTTCTAATGAAGAGCATACATTAATTGTTGATTCTCTCATGCAAGATATTGATGTTCTTAAATCTGAAAACAAGAACAAAGATTTTGCTTTGCAAGGATTAGAATCGGAAAATGGTGTTTATCTTTCTAAGATTTCTTTGCTTAAAATAGAAAATGCCTCCTTGCTTGCTAAAATCAATGTGCATGAATCTTGTTCTAGTTCTACTAGTAGAGAGAATGATGTTGCTGCTCTTCATATTGATAGAGATTCTTATTTAACTAAAGCTCTTTGCTTAGAAAATGATCTTTTGCATGCTAGATATAATATCAACCATTTGTATTGTACTATTGCTACTCTTAAGCATGATAATGATGGCTTGAAATCTTCTTTGCAAAGATTCTTAGTTGGTAAGAAGAACCTTAATGATATCCTACACCATACTACCAAACAAATTGGTAGACATGGTTTAGGGTATGATAGCAGTCAAAGGAACAATAAAGGTAAAGGACCTCCAATATTCCATGGAGAATCCTCTAGTTCCAAGACTATGGGCACATGCAACTATTGCAATAAAATTGGTCATTATTCTACTTGTTGTCCTTTTAGGAAAGCACCCAAGAGCAATAGGACTTGGGTTGCTAAACTAACCCCTCCGGACCCAAAAATATGATTGGGGACCATTTCATCTTTCTTCTTGTAGGTACTTGCAAATGGATTGACTTGAGCTATTGAATTACAAATTGACTTCTCAATCCACATGAAAGAAGAAAGGTGATATGTGTAGAGGGTGAGAACAAGTGGAAAAAGGAATGGTAAGAACAAAGGTAATGTTTTCTTACTTATAACCATTTCTAACTTGTTTTTGTCAAGTTAGTGTGCAATATGCATGTGGTTTTTGAGTCAAAAGTGGTATTTTGTGATTCTTTTCACACTCTTTCTCAAAAACTATTTCTCATGCTTTCATAGTGCAATACTAACTTGCTTACACATGTTTGGATATAGCTTGTATTTTTAGCATGCCTCTAAATATATTTTTATGAAATATATGTGCCATTTTGACAACAGCTTTGTCGGTCGAGTTTGTCCTAATAGAAACTCGACCGATAGGCACCAATGGATGTTGCTAGAAACTATCATCAGTCGAGTTGTCAATGCACAGAACTCGACCGATAACACTGTACACATAATATACATTTGGCTTATTGAATGAGAATTTCCCTCTCAACTAGATTTTCTCAACCAATAGCCTTATTCCTTGGCACTCCTTTGGTACCTTTATATATGCATATTGCCATGTTCTAAATTACCTATCTTGCTTACAACTCTATCTTTCAAATTTCTCTAAATTGGTATATCTATATCTTGCAATTACTTGCTTTGAGTTGTCTTGCATGTTTTGATGATGATCACTTTGGATCTCTTGGTTGTGTCTAAAATTGCTTCCGTTGTGATCTAACTTGCTACATCTATATAGGTGTATATCTTGTATTGATACAACCTTGAGGTTCTTAGTGGTGATCATCTTTTGGTAATGATACATATTTGTTAGTGAGTTATATCCTTTCATGCATCTAAAATTTCTTATCTCTTTGTTTCGATATATCTCTATACTCATAGCTTGCTTTATCTTGTGTATCTTTTGGTATCTCATTGCTATGCCATGAGTAAGGCTCAGTGCTATGCCATGAGCCCTGATACTTTTTGGGAAAATTCTGTCAGCTTGAGGGTCAAAATTGCATTTTATTATTTTTCTGCAGCACTTCATCTTGCATTTTGGGTTGTTCAAGTATATGCTTTTACTTGCTTTTCTTTCTATGCTTGGACAAGCCCCTATCTGTGCTCTTCAACTCTCCTTATATATATATTTTTTATCTCCTTTCTCTTTAACAAGTGATGTTTCTTATTTTCTTCATAACCCCACTTTTTGAAATGACAAAGGGGGAGAAAGGTATGTCTTCTTTTGACAAAAGAGGAAGAAGGCATGTCTTACATGGGGAAGAGAAGCATGTCCATATAAAGGGGAGAAGGTAAATGAGAGAAGACATATATGTGTAGAGCATATATGAGTAGAAGACATAGTATTCTATAAATATTGTGAAAGCTAACCATGCAGGAGAAATAGCATCAATTGAGGGGGAGTATGAGAACTCCATGCACATCAATTGAGGGGGAGCACATGAGCTCAATCCTATTGAAACCCCTAGGTTTCTCCAAAGGTATGAGTTTACTTAAATGCTTTCAATACATTTATGGAATGGTTTTGTCATCTTAAAAAAGGGGGAGAATGTTGACTCAAGGTCAATTAGGTCAATGTTGACTCACATCTAAATTGACTAAACCTATGTTTTAATGATGACTAACCATTCCACATATTGGTGTCTAATGCTTCTACTTGAGTGTTTTTAAATTAGGTATAAACACACTGCAAATGCCCTAACTTGCACATATCAAATTGGAGAAAAGACAAGTCAAAGTCAATACAAGTGCACATTTTTGTAATATGATGTAAATCCATTAGAATCATGTTGTAAATCACTTGTAATGATTGTATGACTTGTAATTAAGCTTAGAAAAAATCAGGAGCGCTTAGATCGAATGTTTAAGCACTCAAAAGCCATTTTCCAAAATTCACATCAGGCTGTTCATCGGTCGAGTTCTATGAGTTGCAAACTCGACCGATCCTGATTGGATCTTGAAAATGACTTTTGATCGGTCGAGTTTACACTTCATAGAACTCGACCGATGGAGTACCAGACCAATTCAATTTTCATTGGTCGGTCGAGTTTCCTTAGGACAAACTCGACCGATGGTCTGAATATCGACTTTGCCTTTTACTCTATCAGTCGAGTTACCCTTATAGAAACTCGACCGATTGCACTATACAGAAAAGTGTAGGTAAGTACTTCTAGCCGTTGTGGAGTTGCAACAAGTGAAAATATATCTATTGCAAGCTACAAAATGGATAGTTTTCATTCTCAAGTGTTCCCAAAGGCTAAGAGGCATGCCCAGCTATAAATAGGATCCCTTGGGCTTCATTCCAAGGTTGAGCATTCAATGCAAACTCTATATGAGGTTCCTATTCTATAGTTGAGTGCTTCCTACAGCCTCCTCTCTCTCTCTCTCTAATCCTAATCACTTTCTACATCCATTAGAGTGAGTAGAAGATTTGTAAGAGAGCTCGTCCTACATGTATATCTTGTGAGGCTCTCACTTCCACCACCTCCCTTTCTCTCATTTCAATCATGAAGATGAAGGTTCTCTCTCTTGGCTAAGAGAGGTGAAGAAGAACAACAGAAATCATCCCTTGGTGAAGATCAAGGCTGAAGACTTGGAGCAAGAGTGGGTAACCCCTTGGTGAAGGTAAAAAGAATCCTTGCTCAAGTGGGTAAGTCCATGGTGGAAGCTTCTCCGAGTGAAGGTGAAGTCAAAGACGGAATATCCAAGAAGAGTGGGTAATTCCTTGAAGGCTGAAGACTTGTGTAAGAGTAGGTAAGTCCTTGGAAGAAGGCAGAAGACTCTTGCAAAGTGGGTAAGTCTTTGGTAAGGTTGAAGACTCTTTGTATTGGATAGGTAAGTCCTTTGGTGGTCATGTATTGTACCTCTTATAATGAATATAATGAAGATGCAAGGTTAAGAAATCCTAGAGGTTGACCTCTCTAGGTAGTGGACTACCTCAATTCTAGTTTGAAGTATGGAACCACTCTAAAACAGCTTGTCAATTGGTGTATGTTCAATCTCTCTCTCCTTTGCTATGCATGATTAAGTTGCACTCAAATTTCCTATTTAGCAACCTTAACTTGTGATATATCTTGAAGGTCTAATGAATTCTGTTTAAGTGCATTCAACTCTATTCACCCCCCTCTAGAGCATCTAATCACCCATCTAGGATCCAATAATTGGTATCAGAGCATGCTTCTCCAAGCATACTTCATCAAGTTGGAGAAGATGGGTGACTACCAAGGAGGGAGATACTTGAGCAACCTTCCAATCTTTGATGGGAGCAATTTCCTCTATTGGAGAAGAAGGCTTCAATTCTACATCCAAGGATCAAGTCTTGAAATGTGGCAAATGGTGAACAACCCATACATGCTACCAACGACAAAGATTGAAGAATGGGACGAAGCTACCTTAAAGAAAGCAACATTGAATGCTAGAGCCATGCACATCCTCTATGCCTCTATGACCCTACCGAGTTCAACCAGATTTCTTCATGTGAATCAACCTATGAGGTATGGAGAAAGTTTCACATCACTTATGAAGGGACAGATCAAGTGAAGTAAAGCAAAGTATACATGCTTAAAGGGCTACTTGAGCACTTCAAGATGGGAAAGGAGGAGAGGATAGCCAACATATATATTCAAGGCTCAACACCATTGTGAATGGTATTGCTATTCTAGGACATCCTATGAGTAGGGGAGAGATCAACTCTAAGATCCTTAGAACTCTCCCCAAGATATAGGAACCCAAGGTGACTTCCATTGAAGAAGCAAGGTCCCTTAAGGATGTCCCTATCGAAGAGCTCATTGGAAATCTACAAGCACATGAAGCCACACTTAACAAGAGGGAGGAAGTAGAAGGACAAGAGGAGAAAGAACTCAAGAGAATGAAGAAGGCTGAAATAAAAGCTCAAATCAAGGCTATTGTTGGTCAAGCTTCTCCATCCTCTCAAGTTGAAGAAGATGCCATGTACTCCAAGGGTAGACTCTACAAAGGCAAAAAGACCCATCTTCACAAGAAGAAGGAGAAATGACACTCAAGCTCAAGTGATCCTCCAACTCAAACTCAAGTGATGATTCAAGTGAAGGATCAAGATCAAGCTCTAGTGATGAAGGAGAATGCCATTTTTCTCTTATAGCATCAAAACGTGAAGACTCAAATGAGGTAAATCTAAACTCTTTAGATAAAGAATCTTTGATTGCTATTATTCATGATACTTGTGCCTCTCTTAAGTCTTATAAAAGGAAAAAGAAAAAGCTTTCTAGAATTGTTGATAATTTGCATGTCGAATTAAATGATCTTGAACATGCTAATTCTTGCTTACTTGATGACAAAAATGCTTGTCTTAGCCAAGTAGGCTCTCTTAAACTTGAAAATGCTAGTTTACTTGATAAGGTTAGATTTCTAGAAGCTCAACCTCTCATGCCGAGTTCTAATGAAGATCATAATTTAATTGTTGATTCTCTCATGCATGATATTGATGTTATTAAATCTAAAAATAAGGATAAATATTTTGCTTTATAAGGATTAGAATCTGAAAATGGTGTTTATCTTTCTAAGATTTCTTTGCTTGAAATAGAAAATGCCTCCTTGCTTACTAAAATCAATGTGCATGAATCTTGTTCTAGTTCTACTGGTAGAGAGAATGATGTTGTTGCTCTTCATATTGATAGAGATTCTTATTTAACTAAAGCTATTTGCTTAGAAAATGATCTTTTGCATGCTAGATATAATATCAATCATTTTTCTAGTACTATTTCTACTCTTAAGCATGATAATGATGGTTTGAGATCTTCTTTGCAAAGATTCTTAGTTGGTAAGAAGAGCCTTAATGATATCCTACACCATACTACCAAACAAATTGGTAGACATGGTTTAGGGTATGATAGCAGTCAAAGGAACAACAAAGGTAAATGACCTCGAATATTCCATAGAGAATCCTCTAGTTCCAAGACTATGGGCACATGCAACTATTACAATGAAATTGGTCATTATTCTACTTGTTGACCTTTTAGGAAAGCACCCAAGAGAAATAGGATTTGGGTGGCTAAACTAACCCCTCCGGACCCAAAAATATGATTGGGGACCATTTCATATTTCTTCTTGTAGGAACTTGCAAATGGATTGACTTGAGCTATTGAATTACAAATTGACTTCTCAATCCACATGAAAGAAGAAAGGTGAGATGTGTAGAGGGTGAGAACAAGTGGAAAAAGGAATGGTAAGAATAAAGGTAAAGTTTTCTTGCTCATAAACATTTCTAACTTGTTTTTGTCAAGTTAGTGTGCACTATGCATGTGGTTTTTGAGTCAAAAGTGGTATTTTGTGATTCTTTTCACACTCTTGCTCAAAAACTGTTTCTAATGCTTTCATAGTGCATTACTAACTTGTTTAAACATGTCTGGATATGGCTTGTATTTTTAGCATGCCTCTAAATATATTTTTATGAAATATATGTGCCTTTTTGACAGAAGCTTTGTCGGTTGAGTTTGTTCTAATAGAAACTCGACCGATGGGCACCAATGGGTGTTGCCAGAAGCTGTCATCAGTCGAGTTGTCAATGCACAGAACTCGACCGATAACACTGTGCACAGAATATACATTTGGCTTATTGAATGAGAATTTCCCTCTCAACTAGATTTTATCAACCAATAGTCTTATTATTTGGCACTCCTTTGGTACCTTTATATATGCATATTGCCATGTTCTAAATTGCTTATCTTGCTTACAACTCTATCTTTCAAATTGTTCTAAATTGGTATATCTATATCTTGCAATTACTTGCTTTGAGTTGTCTTGTAGGTTTTGATGATGATCACTCTGGATCTCTTGGTTGCGTATAAAATTGCTTCCGTTGTGATCTAACTTGCTACATCTATATAGGTGTATATCTTGTGTTGATACAACCTTGAGGTTCTTAGTGGTGATCATCTTTTGGTAATGATGCATATTTATTAGTGAGTTATATCCTTTCATGTTTCTAAAATTACTTATCTCTTTGTTTGGATATATCTCTACATCTACTCATAGCTTTCTTTATCTTGTGTATCTTTTGGTATCTCTTGCTATGACCTAGATCCTACTAGTAATCCTAACTTGTGATATCATCTACTAGTAGTTCACTTACATGTAGTTCTAACCTTGTTTATAATTGGCATCTTTGCTCATCTATATGCTATGCTTGTATCTTGTCTCATACTTTCTCAAGCTTGTTCCTTGAATTGCATATCTACTATCTTGAGTTGCTTGCATAACATGGTGATGCAGGGTACATAGATCTACATTGTATGTAGAAATTGGAGTATTTTTTGAAGTTTTGCATATTTTTCTCCAGTTTCAATTTTTGGTGCATGACTAGTGTTTTTCATACAAAAACAACCTTCTGAGAAAGGCTCATCACTACACGATGAGCCCTGATACTTTTTGGGAAAATTATGTCATCTTGAGGGTCAAAATTGCATTTTATTGTTTTTCTACAACACTTCATCTTGCATTTTGGATTGTTCAAGTATATGCTTTAACTTGGTTTTCTTTCTTTGCTTGGACAAGCCCCTATCTGTGCTCTTCTACTCTCCTTATATATATTTGTGTTATCTCCTTTCTCTTTAACAAGTGATGTTTCTTATTTTCTTCATAACCCCACTTTTTGAAATGACAAAGGGGGAGAAAGGTATGTCTTCTTTTGATAAAAGAGGAAGAAGGAATGTCTTACATGAAGAAGAGAAGCATGTCCATATAAAGGGGAGAAGGTAAATGGGAGAAGACATATATGTGTAGAACATATATGAGTAGAAGACATAGTATTCTATAAATCTTGTGAAAGCTAACCATGTAGGAGAAATAACATCAATTGAGGGGGAGTATGAGAACTCCATGCACATCAATTGAGGGGGGAGCATATGAGCTCAATCCTATTGAAACCCCTAGGTTTCTCCAAAGGTATGAGTTTACTTAAATGCTTTCAATACATTTATGGAATGGTTTTGTCATCTTCAAAAAGGGGGAGAATGTTGACTCAAGGTCAATTAGGTCAATGTTGACTCACATCTAAATTGACTAAACCCGTGTTTTGATGATGACTAACCATTCCACATATTGGTGTCTAATGCTTCTACTTGAGTGTTTTCAAATTAGGTGTAAACACACTCCAAATGCCCTAACTTGCACATATCAAATTGGAGAAAAGACAAGTCAAAGTCAATACAAGTGCACATTTTTGTAATATGATGTAAATCCATTAGAATCATGTTGTAAATCACTTGTAATGATTGTATGACTTGTAATTAAGCTTATAAAAAATCAGGAGCACTTAGATCGAATGTTTAAGCTCTCAAAAGCCATTTCCCAAAATTCACAACAGGTTGTTCATCGGTCGAGTTTTGTGAGTTGCAAACTCGACCGATCTTGATTGGATTTTGAAAATGACTTTTGATCGGTCGAGTTTACACTTCAAAGAACTCGACCGATGGAGTACCAGACCAATTAGATTTTCATTGGTCGTTCGAGTTTCCCCAGGACAAACTCGACCAATGGTCTGAATATCAGCTTTGCCTTTTACTCTATCGGTCGAGTTACCCTTATAGAAACTCGACTGATTGCATTGTACGAAAAAGTGCAGAAAAGTACTTCTAGCCGTTGTGGTGTTGCAATAAGTGAAAATATATCCGTTGCAAGCCACAAAATGGCTAGTTTTTGTTCTCAAGTGTTCCCAAAGGTAAGAGGCATCCTCAGCTATAAATAGGACCCCTTGGGCTTCATTCCAAGGTTGAGCATTCAATGCAAACTCTATTTGGGGTTCCTATTCTATAGTTGAGTGCTTCCTACAACCTCCTCTCTCTCCCTAAGCTTAATCACATTCTACATCCATTAGAGTGAGTAGGAGATTTGTAAGAGAGCTCATCCTACATATATATCTTGTGAGGCTCTCACTTCCACCACCTCCCTTTCTCTCATTTCAATCATGAAGATGAAGTTTCTCTCTCTTGGCTAAGAGAGGTAAAGAAGAATAAGGGAAGGCGTCCCTTGGTGAAGATCAAGGCTGAATACTTGGAGCAAGAGTGGGTAAGCCCTTGGTGAAGGCAGAAGACTCCTTGCTCAAGTGGGTAAGTCCTTGGTGGAAGCTTCTCTGAGTGAAGGTGAAGTCAAATGTGGAAGATCCAAGAAGAGTGGGTAATTCCTTGAAGGCTGAAGACTTGTGTAAGAGTAGGTAAGTCCTTGGAAGAAGGCGGAAGACTCTTGCAAAGTGGGTAAGTCCTTGGTAAGGTTGAAGACTCTTTGTATTGGATAGGTAAGTCCTTTGGTGGTCATGTATTGTATCTCTTATAATGAATATAATGAAGATGTAAGGTTAAGAAATCCTAGAGGTTGACCTATCTAGGTAGTGGACTGACTCACTTCTAGTTTGAAGTGTGGAACCACTCTAAAACAACTTGTCAATTGGTGTATGTTCAATCTCTCTCTCCCTTTCTATGCATCTTTTAGTTGCACTCAAATTTCCTATTTAGCAATCTTATCTTGTGATATAACTTGAAGGTCTAATGAATTTTGTTTAAGTGCATTTAGCTCTATTCACCCCTCTTCTAGAGCATCTAATCACCCATCTAGGATCCAACACAATATTAGATGGTAACTTAGATGCTGATCTACCAGGCCACCTTTTTTCTTTATGAGTTCATTCCTCCAATTAATAGATATAAGTCTAATACTACGACATGATTAAGGGTCATGTTTCCGTCACAAGTTATGATTAACATACTGAAAAATGCTTAGATTCTACAATGAACCTTTTGTATTAAATCTTATAAAATTTATTCTATTTTTTTGCAATCCTGTGATTGCTCATTTGTATTCCCACTTTGATGGGGGAAGTCATTAGCTACTGAAATATAAGTTTTCTTTATTCTATGGAACCTAGTTAAATTCTTCTTTCCCATTCCTTCTAGTGTACTTATATTTATTCTAATGGAAGCAATATTTCATAAATTTTTACTTTTATTCCATATGATATATTTACAAAAGAAGTAATAGTTTTAGCAAAACAATCAAATGAAATTCTCCATATAAAATTTTCAGAATAGTTTGTGTATTTCAATAGTCAAAAATATCCTTAGAAACTCAATTATTGAAAAAATCATTATGATTCGATTCAAAATATACTAATGTAATTCAAAAATAACAAAGAAAAACTATGATAAAAACTTGATTTTTAGATATAACAATATGTAAAAATCCACGCCCACAATATTGGTCTACAATTAGTAGTATATTTTGCAAACTTGTGCTTAAGTAAAAAGGACTTGACTTATGTAAATTGCAACTTTGTTTCTCTAAGGTTACAACTTTAAAAGTAGTTTGAGAAGAAACATACAGTCATTCTTCATATTTTAATGAGGGATAAATTTATGACATGATGTGTTTAAATTATGTTGTTCAAGAGATCGATACTTTTCCTTATTTAGGTTATTAACAATTATAGTATATTGTAAAGGCCAGTCAAATTACCTATAAAAATTGAAGGGGTCTAGAAAGAACACTGATTTGATTGTGTTCTAATTGAAATTAAAAAACCTTACCATTGCTGGTGTTCTCTATTGTTGCTTCCAATTCAAAAGTTTGGGATGTTTAATTGCAATAAACTTAGTTGCAGACATTTTGAACATGTTAAGATACTACAATGAGCAAAGATGATTTCAATATGATTGCTTGCATTGGGAAATTATTTGAATATTGTTACATTTTACAACATTTTCATAAGCTTGCAAAAACTAAGTACGGGCTTTTGCCTCACCCTTTATCTATTTAAATAAATTGTTACCCACACATGTAAGTGGGTGTGTGGATGAGATGGTGTGCATATTATTGTACATAATCATTGAACTATAACAATAAATGTTGAACTTTAATAAATACCAAACTCCAAGAACGACCAAGTGGATCAATATGATATATTCAATTGCATCTAATTTGGCACATAATCAACAATTCTAAGTTGTCTTAAATTGTAATACATATATACTCTATTTTGATTCTTTTGATCTCATATCCATTAGATTGAAATGCTTGTTCAATTTTTTTTTTGTGTGGAAACTATTTCATCATAGAAAAGCTTACAAATAACAAGCTAAAATGAATATGATAAAACATGGTATTATCAGTACCATTACAATTATTATCTTCTAAACTAAAGATAGACCTTGGATCCATCAACCTCTCAAAAATCTGAAAGAAGAAGTGGGTTTTTTGGTGATGATTAACCAAGATCCTTTGAACTTGGATGGCTTCACGTGCCAATTGATTCTTCAGTGGCTTGAATGAGTAGGAGTAGGAAGGCCTAAATGACCGAATCAAAAATCTGTATAGACTAGTATAGACCTTAAAATGCATTAGTTTCAATGTGATCCTCTTGGTTAATTTTGTATCCATTCCTGTACAAGCCGACATTGATGTGGTTGAACATGGATCCACCTCAGAGGTCACTGCTAGACTCTGAATATCCTCAATCTCTTCTCTTAATGATTTATTTGTCAGTCTCGGGCTTCGCCTATTGGCCTCAGTGTTGTTTCTCCCTGTCCCACTCCTCTGCTTGTTCCATTTAACAATCAATATATTTTTAGATTTTATTTAACAACATTATATTAGCTATAGTTGTCATGCACCACCGGATAATTATAAACATTTGTGTAATATTCATAATATCAAATGTTAATCAAGAAATGGTTCATATTTTTCATTCTATATTGTTAGAATAGACTGTGTACACAAATTGGAAGAAAATCTAAAATCAACAATTATTCAATGGTCCATAACGGTCAATATTTGTGTAGGCCATTATGAGGTGTTTTATACTAATTGGGTGTATAATTTTGTACCACACTATATATAAATATGAACCACAAAAATATATTTGTTTTATTCTGACACCTCAATTGTAATGTAATACATGTGTCAAATGGTTTTCCAATGTCTACTTTTTGAGTGTTTTATAGTGTCATATTTTGTATTGTTGACATATACTTTATATACTATTACTTGCATAAGATTATACTATGAATAAATAAATGTTACCAGCCAATGTTATTATAACACTTTAGTAATGTTCTGAAATCTGAATATTTCTTATTATTGTATGTCACTTTATGATGTATCTATTCACATTGTATGATGTGCTTTTATGAATGAATATGGTGCAACTTGTGTTCATGGTGAAAACTTAGTCTAGAGTGGTGTTGTGTTTCCTTTTTTATTTATATTGGTATTCATCTTAGATATACCATGGTTACACTGACAAATTTGCTCGACCACCCGAGATACAACGTGGATATGGTTGAAGACATGCAAGAGTTGTCCGTGGGTATGGAAGTAGTTTATTCTAAATTTATTGTAAATGCTCTCGCATATTTTTCATGAACATTTAAAATGCAATGTTCTACCATATAAAAAGATCTAACTAACTAGTCTAATATATCATTAGCTTTAGTAATATCAATACTGAGAGTATTTGCAAGCTTAAATACTTCATATTATGCAAATATATGATGCAAACAATGACATATAAAAAAGATTTTATTTATAAGATAAATGATCAAAGGGTGATCTGATGTATGGATGTCTTCTTTAATTATATAGTTGAAAACATGTCATTCTTTTGGTGTAGTCAAAACCGTCTACCAATTAATATCTAAACAGGCAAAGAGTGAAAGAACTAAAAAGATATTACAACATTTAAAGAATGAAGATGATAATTTGATGTAAAGTAGTTAAAACAGATGTGTCAATCGAGAATTAAATATTACACAATAATGTGTCATGCCTGACTGACCATATTAGTGTCATTTATGAGAAGAAACAAAATTGTCTAGAAGTTTGACACTGGGGAATGATGTTTATGTGTGAATTTTATAACAGACGTGTCTGAAACTGTGGTCAAGAGTAGAACTGAAGCAGTGGTAAATAACTACTTCCAGACTTGAACATTGCAATGCCGGAGCAGTGTCGTAGTTGTCATCATTATATAATTGCATTCAATCATCAGTTGTCGTTGAGGATCTACAACTATGAACACTTGTGGAAAAGATCTTATGATATAAGGCTAATATCATATTCCCATTCTGGTTGTTGTAGGTAAATTCAACCGGAAGGTCAATGTGCATTAAGCATGACGGAGGATTTAGAACTGCAAGTTATACACGGAATTTGGAAGTGCAAGTTGCATATTTCTCTGAAGATGAATGACACGAACCTAGAGGAAGTGACTCCTCTACAGGATGCAATATGAAGGATTACCCCTTCATCTCTAGCAATGTTGGAGACGCCAGTTATGGTTGGATGCAGTTCCCATTTTGCAACTTTTCATGACTTTAGGATCACATAAAGCCTAAGTTGAACGTCATCACTCTTCATCGGATTTCTAAATGGATGGAGTTGAATTTTTTTGATGATCACCAACATCCATATTCTTGCACATCGATTGTGTTTCCAGCTAGACTATCTATGTCTTTTCCTGCTTCAAATTGTATATCTCAAACCTGTGAGCTCTTAGGCAAATTAATTTAGGGCGTCTACCTCCTGGTCGACACAAACCTATGCCCGTCCTAGATGCGCGGTGCATCCCTAATCATCTTTGCAATGTTGCTACGTGACCGTGAAACTTACCCCTTGCGTTTGCTCCTCACGAAGGAAGTCACATGCCCGGTACCAATCTCCACCTTGACGGCGTTCTTAGAACTGTCAACTTGACGCGGCCATTTTTCAGGACTCACCCTACAGATATACTAGTGAAATTTCGCCCCTGGGATTGGAAACACGGATAAAAGCCCCGCCGTAAAAGGAATTTAGCACGATATAATAATCCCAAAACCCACGAATCTCAATAACTGAAAGCACGGGTTAAGAATCCAAATATAGTAGGGGATTTGACATAACAGAAATGAGTTGTGGTGTTTAGAATGGTACTATAGTAGATATAGTAGTTTCAATGCATTATAGCCAAGCTACATGTCTTTTATTGTCTAACTAGTATTTGTGGTTAGTAGAAGAAGGTCCACATGTAAACTTGTTCATATATAAAAACAACATACATATTATCACTTTATAAGAAACAAAAACACTGCTTAATTCTTTCACAGTTAAATCTTAAGGAGGGAAACACAAATGAATGATACCAAATTCCTCCGGACGAATTCAAAGGGGGTATAGTTATAGGAATATACAACAGACTTTTCAAAATTACACAACATGAATACCATGTGTATAGTTTTACTATACACCTTACAACCCAAGTTGATTCTCACTCATGAATTTTCACGGGATCCTATGGAAAACCCAGTTGAGATAAGCAATGATACATCCATGAAATCCCTGACTTATTTAGTCTTTACTCATGCACCCCGTGGCTCATAGGGGGTGATTTTGAGGTCACTGATGCTACTCACACATTTTGATAAGTGTCTTTGAAACAACATTACAGTTTACCAAATGATTGACATCATCTCATCAAATGCCAAATATACTCGGAATCATGGTTCCTCATGAGCCATAATAGACCACTTTATTTGTTCTATATCATGAGAGAAAATATACCCTCACTCATGCCACTATTGTGCTTAGACCCATTTTAGATCACTTTCCATCTACATAAACACCTCCAAGATACATTGGGACAATAATTCATTTTGTATTGAATACATCTGGCTCTCTAGCCCGGAATTCAAGCTTATCTTCTCAAAAAAAGGCTATCTACTCCCAATAATCTGTACTCGGAACTGGGATTCCATATATACAACAACACCAAGAGAATTAGACCGGCCCTATAAATATGGAACAAGAACAAATGTGATAGCATCCTATATAAACTGCAGACTTAGAAGACATTCCTTTTATAGCCGATAATATCCCCACATCGACCCTGCCTTCACACTAGCCATCAAATCAGACACTGAAAACATCCAAGATAAGATTGATTCTACTTTGAGACAAAGGACCAAGATAAAATATAGTGTTGAAGGTGATTAAAACACCAATTTTTCCCATAAATGCTTCTACAATAATGCTAGAACATACTCTGTCACCATCAATGGCTCCAACACCACAAACAAACACCAGATCATAAACTATATTGTCACATTCTTCTATAAGATCTTGAACACCGGTCATAACCCATCCTTCCTCTCATCTATTGATTGGAAAAAACCATTCCCAACAACCATTGACACACCACATAATATCAATGAACCCTTCACTTAAGCTAATCTCAAGAGTGCCATATTTAATCTTGGCATGGACAAATCACCTGGTCTTGACGGCCTAACCACTGTGTTCTATCAAAACATGTGGGAACATGTAAAATATAATTGCATGACCTTCTCAACCATATCCACAATCATGAACATATCCACAATCAAATTAGAATTCTAAACCATATAAACATTGCTTAGATTAAGAAGGTCGACCAACTAGACTCTATCAAACAATTCAAACCTATTAGCTTGATCAGCACATCTTACAAAATCTTTGCAAAGATTCTGAGCAGCTACATGAAACCTTTTTTAAACAGTACCATTGACCTAAACCAAAGAGCTTTCCACAAAAATAGAAACATCCAAGATGTGTATGTCATAGTAAATGAGACCATATAATCCTTCTAAAAAAACAAAACACCTATCCTAGCACTTAAATTGGATTTTCAAAAAGCTTTTGACAATGTCAACTAACTAACTTCTTTACACCATGCAGGGATATGGATTCCCATAGAGATGGATCTGTTGGATACATGCATGCATCTCTACTAGAAAATATCCATTATCATCAATGACTCTCCTTTTAGTTTTTTCTACAACACTAATGGCCTCAGATAGGGTGTCTCCTTATCTCCATATCTCGTCATAACAGTCACATCCTTACCAATATGATAAAAACTGGAAAAATAAAAGATTCATTGAATCCCAATCTGCATGTTTTGAAAAATATCATCCAATATGGGAATGACACAATGATACTCATTAAACCTAAGGACTCCAATATTATCAACACCATATGTATCATAGGCATCTTCTCATACATCTCAGGGCTCAAGATAAATCTAAAAAAATCTTCCATCACCGACATACATATCCAAACTGACATCCTACAATGATACAAAGGCCTACTTGAATGCAAAATTGAAAACTTCTTGTTCATGTATCTGGGCCTCGCTGTGACACCGTTTCTCATAACAAATAATACTTGGAAGCCCATCATCAAAAAAATCATCCATCGACTCTCATCATGGACAAACAACTTCCTCAACTTAGCTGGAAGACTAAAACTTTTGAATAGCCCATTGACTTCGATCAACACATATTATCTTAGTTGCATTCCACTGCCAGATAAGTCACATAGAGATTTTGATATCCTTAAAAAAGTTCCTTTTAGAATCATTTTGCTACAAACACAAAAAAACCAAAGAACCACATGGTAAATAGGAATACAATATGTGCTCCAAAAAGATATGGTGGATGAGGAATCATCAACCTCAAAACACACGCCATCTACCTCATAACAAAAATTATTAGCACTCTTTCCTCAAATCTAGATAACATCTAGAAGTCTTTCATCCTTTAGAAATATTACCATAAAAAACCCATGGTGGACCACAACAAAAGTTATATCCCCCCCTTATGGAGATACATCAATAATCACATAAACACAATTATCAATCTGACACAAAAACCACATGTTTCAAAAAACATAAAGTTGTGGACTGACGCATGGTACTTCGACTCATTGATACAATACTTGGGAGTTAATATCCATATTCCACATACCTTGGAAAACTTAAGAACTGCAAAAGTTTTGTCCCTTCTCGCTAGTAATAGAAGCAATTGTCTCAAACATTTTCTTACCCCACTCATACCCCCTGAAAATATGGATAACATCAGCCATGTTCTAGAAAATAACATTGCAAACCACATACATTGACATGGAGTAGTACATACACCACCTCATCATGCTTACCATTTCCTCACTCAAAGGGGATCACCTACAATATGTCTAATCTCTAGAACATAGCATGCCCATGAAAAACTAAGATTTTCATTTGACTCATCATGCACAACAAAGTCCTCACTGATCAAGACCTAATGAAATGAAGAATCAATGGACCATCCATATGTTACATGTGTCAAAAAAATACCAAAACCACACAATATCTCTTCATTCACTGCCCTATCACCACCTAAATTTGAACAATATTCTTCCTCACCACAACAACATCTCCTGGGATGAGTATACAAAACATTATCAATAATCAAGAAATAAAAACCATACACATGCAAAAAATTGATGACTGCTATCATTTGGAATATCTAGATGAAAGAAATTCCAAAAAACACAATAACAAAAACAACACCCTTCAACACATAACATCAAATATTGAGCATTCTTATTATTTATTCCTTCATTGTAGGTCTTCCCAATCCATAGATTCAAGAAGATGAGGCACATCAACAAATTTTAGGAACAACAGTAGTGGTGGTAGGAGATTCACTCTGGATGATATCATGACAGATTATAGTGGCTTCTGATTAGCTTAATACCTATTTCTCATATGAATATCCAGTTTTTTCATCAATCAACTGAGGCCTACTATTTAAAGGGGTGCCTCCCCATGGACATTATCATTATTATCATTTCATCATGTTTGTTCAGAACTTTAAACTCTTGGACACACCTCTACTGTTGTCTAAGAGTTTTTTTCACCCTTTAATGTTAATGATTTGTAGACGCTTTTGTTTGCAAATCTTACTGTCTAATATATTATGGAGCTTTCATAAAAAATCCAGACTTGTTTCATAGTCCCAAATTGAGAATATAACCAAAGTGGGTTCAGGATAAAGTTAAGAGTTGACCGATTGTTTGTAACTTTTTCATTAAGGTGAATTGAAAAATCCATGTTGTAACGACCCCGCCTCCCAGTAACCCTCAATTAAGGGAGACCAAGAGGTCAGAGCCATTATCCCAATTAACATGATCAAATGTTCAACAATTAATCAGTAATAATTATGAAATTCTACCGAACTTAACGGAAATCTGGTATAAAATAAAACTTTGCATACCTTTTTCAAAAACTTGGATATCTACTTCTATCCACATCTGGAGCTATTCTACCTAATCCTCCTTTGTACTTTAATTCGTATTTAATTCCACATATGCCACTTTACTATTTGTCCTTTTCATACTTGTACCTAAAACACCGACAAACAAAACGTCGGTCAACATAAATGAATATGCTGGTATGTGGGGACAACCAAAATTTCACAAATATGACTAACAATCTAAATATCATAATCAAATTAATTAACAAGCAAATTAAAGCTTTCAATGTGACATTCTCCACCGCTTTTACCCTAACCCTGGCATACCCTCCTTAGGGTTTCACTTTTACCAATGACTTAAGGCTACCTTCTCAATCCCGAGCTTGGTGCCTGGGGTCACCTCTCATAGTGCCCATTAGTCATTCAATAAAAACCACCTTCTCAATCCCGAGCTTGGTGTCTAGGGTCACCACTCATGGTGCCCATGGGTCTTCCCTCCTGGGCTTGACCTTTTGGCCTCATCCATCAGGGTGGCATGTAGGTGCGAGAATACACACTTCTATTATAATTGTGATATTCATAATGACTTTATAATTTGCAAGTATGAACATTCAAACCGATAGGTTGCATTCAATGCAATTAATCATCTAGAAAACCTTCGGGAAACTAATGCAATTAACCATAATTAATCACATACCTGATCTAGAGCAACTTGATGTCCAAGCAATAATATTCAAGAATAATCAAACAAGCAATCAACAATATCCTGAAATTAATGCATAACATCCAAGTGTTACAATTTATCCAAAACATTCTAAAGATAGACTTGTATTCCACCTTCAGCTTTCTAGGCCCACTTTAGGGTTTTATTAAGGTTTTAGCCTTCATTATGCTTTTATCACTTTTAATGCCCTTTTTAGTTCACAAACCCTAATTTCAACATCATAAGCACAATTATCATCTTTGGTTTCTTTCAAATTGACAACTCATATTTCATTATGGTCTAATTCAGATATGAACTCTATTTATCATTAATGCCACATTTATCAATTAGAAAACCCTAATTACCAAATTAAGGGTATTTATCAACAATTAGGAACTTTTATACTCAAAATAGTTTAGAACCATACTATCTCAGCTTTATACATGAATTTGATCAATTAAAGCCATTAAGAATGGTAATTAGGGTTTCAAGGCCCATTAAAGCCCATTAAGAATCATAATTAGTGTTTCAAGGCCCATTAAATCCCATTTATGCACATGGAACCCTAAATTAATCAAATTACGCATAAAGTTCATCCTTTTATATCTAATGCATCTTTTTATAATCAACATGTTAATAAAAACTTTAATCATCCATATAACCCTCCTCAATACATTAATCATCATAGTTTAGGGTTTCTTAATCTTTAATGCATTAAAGTTGATAACTTCAACTACTTTTCGAATTGTAAGAGGAATTATCTTATAAATCTATTTTTAATGGATTCTTCACATTTTTCTAAGCAAAATACATATTTTATATGTATCGATCCGAGATAAAAATTATTTCCTATGAATTTGTAAATTATTTACCTCCTGGGCCAATGGAAGCGCGCCACATAGCGCCATGCTGGGCGCAAATTACTTACTTGTGGTCCAGGTAGATCTCCCTTCTGCCCTTCTCTCATGTTTGTAAGGCTGAATGCAAGGATGCCCTTTTGTCAAGTCATCTTCTTCCCCGATTACGCGGTTGCTTCACAGCGCCATGGAGGTGGTCAACCTCGGCATTGACTCCTGCTGCCTGGCCTCCGAACCTCCAGACAAAGGCCTCACCATCTCCGCCCATATCTACCAAACCTGCTCAGCGGTTCATCATCACCTTTGAGGGTCAAGATCTTTGCAGCGTCGGGGTCCTCTTCGTGGCTAGAACAGGCGACCCAAACTGACCAGCTGGCTTGCCTAGCCCCACCTTGGCTTGCCGTAAAGGCCTCGCACCCTTTGCCAGTACTCCTAAACAAACCAATTGCCCATGATGGTCAATGGGAAATCAAAGCACAAAAGGCTGGTCATCTAAGGAAGTAGTAGGCTGTAGAGATTCTACAGAGTCACCAAC
Organism: Alisma plantago-aquatica; assembly: GCA_963693085.1. NCBI lineage: Eukaryota > Viridiplantae > Streptophyta > Magnoliopsida > Alismatales > Alismataceae > Alisma > Alisma plantago-aquatica. Next base: position 224,737,638 of record OY856409.1, read on the forward strand.
CGCAAATTGGTCGATTCAGGGTCCTCTCTTCCCCCCAGGGAGACTACACAACCGCTTTTATAGGCTCTCTTAGGCAGGGTGTAAGGTCTACATTTCCCCTAAAGACCTGTCCACACAGGGATTCGGGTATTCTCCCTACAGAGGGAGATACCATCCCTCTTATGGCTGATTTGGTTCATTTCCTACTCCTGAATCTTATGGGAGAGGCTTCGACTGAAAATATAGATCCAAGAGGAAGGCATATGAAGGGGTGAAAAGGAAATACTTTAGAGTCCTTTCCTTCTCGGACTGGAGGAAGGGGATGACCCTCTTGCCTTAGATTTCAAATAGAACGGTCAGCATGTCCTGTAAATAATGAGGGCCGGGTTCCCATCTTTAATCCAAAAAGCAAGTACTCGTGACATTAATGTAAATTTCCTTTTTCTTCTCCACTTTAAGAATTCTTACAAAAATTATATCTCCAAAACAGCTTATCCGTTTGATCCCAAACTTTAAGGGAAAGTTCATTAAGACGTAATCTACTTGTGTGTCAAGTTTGGGACTCAAATTTGAAAGTATGAAAGGGTTTTCTTTATATTCAAGTTATCTCATTAATAAAACCAAATTAATTGATATTTCCTCTTTCTTTTGCCATTATATTATCATCTCGGATTCCTTGGACCTCAAGGAACCCTAAAGGCACGAAATCCCATCTTGGGAAATATTCCTTTGCCCTTTTTCTCTAATTCTTTTATCTCTTTCTTACTTATCCCTTTTATTAAATATATTCATTTTTCCTTTATCTTTCTTTTCCTATTTCTTTCATTAGAAAACACATCTAAATGAAATTTACTCTATTGTGGCCATTAATGCCACTTTCTAGATATTTACAAATATTTCTTATAAATGCTTTGCTTAATATTCATTATCTTGTATCTTTTTTTCTAATATTTGGACTATTCTTCTTTTCTTCTCTCTTATATCCATTAGTGGATTAATATAATAATAGGAATCATGAAATTCCTATCCAAAGGAATATTTGCAAAGAAACCCATCCTTTGAAGCAAGGCATACAACTTTTTTAATTAAGCCCAAATTCACAAAATTATTATATTTCAATTATGAAAACATATGCAAAATTGAGGTTGTAACATCCTTCCCCTCTTATAGGAATTTTGTCCTCAAAATTCCATCAAGAAAACAAATCAGGATAAGACTTTTCCATGTCCATCATTGACCCCTATGTGGCTTTACCCTATCCATGGTGCTTCCAAAGAACCTTCATCATCTAATATTATTTCATTTGAGTTTTCTCTCACCTTGGTATCTCATACCCTTGTAGGTGACTCAGGACATTTCAGCTTTTCTCAAAGCTAAATATGTTCATGACTCAGCACATGGATTGTGTACCTCACATAGTGATCTAGATTGGACTCATGGAACACATTATACATCATGTTATCCTGAGGGGTAAGACTAAACCTAACCATCTGCACCGATCCATCTCAAATGGACCCATGTATTGGGGACTCAGCTTTCTCAGCTGTAGCTCAGAGGGGTTGGATTTTCACATCACATATCCCCCTATAGTGAACTGCATGTCAGTCTACTTTACATCAACTCATGACTCATGTCGTCCCTGGGCTCTCTCAACCATTGTGTGATTAAAGAGACTTCATCTGCACCCACTGTGGTCTTTTTGAACTTCACAAGGTCTTTCTACCGACATCATCTTCATGAAGCGGTGAATGGCACAATGTCCTTTACAGAGCTTCTTTACATCCCGATACTGGCTATGGTGGTTATCATCACATCTTACAAAGGACAAGAATTGTCTCCAAGTATCACCCTGAATGAGCACACATGCTCTCATCGGACCCTCTAGTCTGAATCATTCTAACCATTAGTTAGGGGTGATAAGTTGTACTAGTATCAAGTTTGTCATGTATCTACTTCCACTTCATGGAAGTGAATCTTTAGATTATACTCAAGAACTTTTGAACTCACATCATGGTGCAGTTGAACCATCTCTTTCTCATAAGTAGTTCAACCAGATCTGTCCCTTGACAAAACTCTCTCTTTATCTTAGACTTTGTCATCTGGGTAAGGCGATCTACCATAACCCATAAATCATCTTGACCTTCTTCGGTCTAGGGGAGACTTACCACAACATCCATAGTGATGAACTCCCATTCCCTCTTAGGGACTCTTTATGCTCTATATCAACTCACTGGGTTACTGGTGTTTGTCCTTCACCTCCTGGCATGCATGGATACAAGCCACTTGCAACTTCATCTTAGGTATCCAAAGTTCTACCACAACTTACTATCTTAGTAGTACCATAGTGTATGATGAACTTAAAATCATGATTTCCTATATGTCATGATTCCTTAAGGTTGATTCCTTAAAACCCTAAACATTCTAGTCAGGGTTTCATCACCTCCTTTTCCAGAGAAGTGCATCTAAGGTTCTACAACCATCCTCTTATTGCATCAAGGCCTAGGCTGGCTAACCAAATAACTACTAACTTGTTCAACAAACTTCATTAGTGTTAGAAAAACATAACTCACAAACTTAGGGTTGACCTAACAACCTCTTCTATCCTCCAGCCAAACTAGGTAGCTGCACCTCAACCAGAGCATCCATTACCACCTCACATCCTTCTGTGTAAGGTAATGTTGAAAACATACACCTCCATGTATTCCACTTATCATCTCATCTCAAAATCTAAGTCTATCTTCATCAAGAAAACTCAGAGCTCATCTTCTTGGTTTTCAAACTCAACCTTGTATAACTCATAGCTCATGATAAAAACATCCTCATAAGATGGCTACCTTAGTTCTCCTGATGTTTGTAAACCATCCACATATGTTTACTCCACAAGGGTATGCTATCATCTCTGTCCTCATACCTCATAGCAACGTTCTAACTCACATCATCTTTTATCCTTGGTGTATGGCATGCGTACTGTCCTATCTCTCACTCCCATAACAAGAGGAAATAATCATTTGGTTACAGTCCAAATACAAAGTTCTTCCCATTCCAAGAGTAGAGATGGTACATCCCACCTTGCCAGTACACCTTCAAATCTAAGTTGAAATGTGCAACATATGTCTCTACATCATGATCATCTCGATATCAAAGTTACTTCCATGGAAAACTGGTCTCGAACCCACTTGAGTTACCACACAATCCTTGGTCATCTCCTCTAGGTCTGTAGGGTGTCGACACTTTTGGGGTCATCCCTCTTCCCTTATGCATCTAGAGAGTGCCCTCCTCATCTGCCCTTTGGGTCCCATGAGTTTATGAAGGTGATCAATCTCCTAACCCATGGCCCTCAGACAATGATAGTTGTTACCTCCCGACCCTATGGTCATGTGCAACTAGGGAATTAGGCAACTCCTACTTCCATCAGGCTTATCCCTACCCGACCTTAGGATAGACTTAGGATTCTAATATAGTACATGCCCAACTTAGAACCTTACCCAAGTCTCCATCATCTCTCTTTGCATTCCTGGACTATCTTTCATCCTTTCACAGGGGTCATGGTGACCTGCCTACCTTGGTCAGGCCCCATACCAGTTACCTCCATGGTAACACATCCACATGTACTTAGAGATGGTTATCTATGGGTCTACAAGTTCAATCTCATATTATGTACTTTTCACTTAGCTTTTCAAGATCATATGAGACCTCTTTAGGTTACCTCAAACTCAACAAAACTAGTATACACCCTACAAAAGGGTCCCTCTCCCAGGACGGGAGGAAACTACACCTTGATAACAAAGGTCACAAACGACCTTATGTCTAGGGTTTACATCCACATGAGCATGCTTAGCCCTAGCAAGCTACTAAGGCACACAGCTAACAAGCAGACCACCTACTAAACCATGCTCGGTCACACTTGTTCTCATCCTCAACATTGGACCAAAAACAACCTTCCCATGTCACCAACTTAGCTGTGAGGGGTTCATCAAACATACCTTAAACTTAAGGGGTTTCCCTTTCCTATAAACATGAGGAGTATCATGCTCGAATCTATAAAAACTCAAATTTCATCATGAGCATCAGGTACACCACTTCCCCTCTTAGGCCTAGGAACCATAGGTTCACTTTTAGATGTCCCACTGCATGCTCAACATTCTAACCATAAACCAAGCATGTACAAGGTATGACATGCACTTCCCATGATCCTTCTACTTGAACAACACTTCAGAGTGGAGTCCTCCTCAAGGACAACCAACAAGGTATAAGGCCTCACAACTTATTACTATACCTTTCCAGGGTCTAAGGAATTCTTCTTCCTATTCCTATAAGGTAAACACCTATTTGCACATAGGTACTAGCAACCTCATCCTCTTTCTAGGGTTTTGGTTCCTCTAAAGGCAACCAAGATATCATCAGCCTCTAGGGATTATGCATGAGGCAACCACTATCATCCACTTAGGTCACATCATCCTCAAATCCCCACTGTTCCTCATATCTCTGAGTCTAAGCTTCCAACGTCCTTGCTTGGGTCCTGCTCTCTCTCTCTCTCTAGAGCTAACCTTACAAACAACCTTACTATTAGAGGTCCTCTCTCCATGAAGGTGGATCAAGCTCACAAGCATACCCTTACATGGGTGAAGCCTACGTTCATCTTAGGTTTGCTCAAGATTATCCATAACTCTTTATGCTTATCTCATAAGATATCCAACATACTCTCCTAGCTAGGGTTTTAGCCTAATGTCAATACTACTGACGTACCCTGGGTGCATACTATGCCATTCCCATATAAGCCCATCAGGTTTCTGTAGGTTCTTCAATAACCTCATCAATGAAGGAACTATCCTTCACTCTAACATGCAAAACCCTTCCCAGGGTTGGGTCGCCAAAGGTACTAGGCCATCCAACTCACATGGCTCATATTGTCATGGGCATCCAAAAGCATGTCCACCCACACACCTGGTCTATTATGACATCTAACTCATCGTGTCATCTCTTTCTCTAACCACCACTTAGGGTTAGGGTTAGCATCATCCTCAAAGAATGTGCCAAGTCTCTAATTATAATGGAGATCTCTACCTCCAAGACCAACTCTCTCTACTCATCCTCCTGAAAAGAGGGTCTAGCCTCATGTCTCTCCTGAGGGCATGACAACTTATGTCATACGACCTAAGCATGTATCTATTCTTTAGTTTACACTTAAACTATTAAGCTTATGTCCATGACATATTATTTACATGCTTTTCATTAATTTGGTGTAGGATTCCTTAAGCCTTATCAAATTTAACCATACCTCAAGAGGGTGAGGAAGAGAGATAAAACCCTATTCCTTAAAATCTTTAACAACATTTGAGTTGAGAAGGAATGAACAAGATGAGAGTCCTAAATGTATCTTATTTCGAGTCAAATCCTGAGACATTGGCCAGGAAGTCACACAAATATGTGAGTCCTCATATTCTGACTAGCGGTGCGGAGGAAAATCTTGCCAGCCCCCCGATGTGATCCTTTTCTAGACACCTCTGTCTTTCGGAAAATCCTCTAATAACTCCCTTGGGTTCTACAGAGTTTGTAAAATTTAATAATTATTAAAGATTAAAGGAACATATGCTCTGATACCAAATGTAACGACCCCGCCTCCCAGTAACTCCCAATTAAGGGAGACCAAGAGGTCAAAGCCATTATCCCAATTAACAGGATCAAAGGTTCAACAATTAATCAGTAATAATTATGAAATTCTACCGAACAAAATAGAAATCTGGTATAAAATAAAACTTTGCATACCTTTTTCAAAAACTTGGATATCTACTTCTATCTACATCTGGAGTCTATTCTAACTAATCCTCCTTTGTACTTTAATTCTTATTTAATTCCACATATGCCACTTTACTGTTTGTCCTTTTCATACTTGTACCTAAAACACTAACAAACAAAACGTCAAACAACATAAATGAATATGCTGGTATGTGGGGACAACCAAAATTTCACAAATATGACTAACAATCTAAATATCACAATCAAATTAATTAACAAGCAAATTAAAGCTTTCAATGTGACATTCTCCACCGCTTTTACCCTAACCCTGGAATACCCTCCTTAGGGTTTCACTTTTACCAATGACTTAAGGCTACCTTCTCAATCCCGAGCTTGGTGCCTGGGGTCACCTCTCATAGTGCCCATTAGTCATTCAATAAAAACCACCTTCTCAATCCTGAGCTTGGTGTCTAGGGTCACCACTCATGGTGCCCATGGGTCTTCCCTCCTGGGCTTGACCTTTTGGCCTCATCCATCAGGGTGACATGTAGGTACAAGAATACACACTTCTATTATAATAGTGATATTCATAGTGACTTTATAATTTGCAAGTATGACCATTCAAACTGATAGGTTGCATTCAATGTGATTAATCATTTGGAAAATCTTCAGTAAACTAAAGCGATTAACCATAATTAACCACATACCTGATCCAGAGCAACTTGATGTCCAAGCAATAATATTCAAGAATAATCAAACAAACAATCAACAATATCCTAAAATTAATGCATAACATCCAAGTGTTATAGTTTATCCAAATCATTCTTAATATAGACTTGTATTCCACCTTCGGCTTTCTAGGCCCACTTTAGGGTTTTATTATGGTTTTAGCCTTCATTATGCTTTTATCACTTTTAATGCCCTTTTAGTTCACAAACCCTAATTTCAACATCATAAGCACAATTATCATCTTTGGTTTCTTTCAAATTGACAACTCATATTTCATTATGGTCTAATTCACATATGAACTCTATTTATCATTAATTCCACATGTATCCATTAGAAAACCCTAATTACCAAATTAAGGGTATTTATCTACAATTAAGATTTTTTATACTCAAAATAGTTTAGAACCATCATATCTTAGCTTTATACATGAATTTGATCAATTAAATCCATTAAGAATCATAATTAGGGTTTCAAGGCCCATTAAAGCCCATTAATAATCATAATTAGGGTTTCAAGGCCCATTGAAGCCTATTTATGCACATGGAACCCTAAATTAATCAAATTACACATAAAGTTCATCCTTTTATATCTAATGTGTCTTTTTATAATCAATAGGTTAATATAAACTTTAATCATTCATATAACCCTCCTCAATACATTAATCATCATAGTTTAGGCTTTTTTAATCTTTAATACATTAAAGTTGATAACTTCAACTAATTTTCAAATTGCATGAGGAATTAGCTTCTAAATTTTTAATGGATTCCTCGCATTTTTCTGAGCAAAATACATATTTTATATGTATCAATCCGATCTACGAATTATTTCCTACGAATTTGTAAAGTATTTACCTCTTGGGCTAATGGCAACGCGCCACCTAGCACCACGCTGGGCGCGACTTACTTACTTGTGGGCCGGGTAGATGTCCCTTCTACCCTTCTCTTGCATTTGCAAGGCTGAGGGCTAGAATGTCCTTTTGTCAAGTCATCTTCTTCCCCGATTACGCGGTTGCTTCACAGTGCAATGGAGGTGGTCAACCTCGGCGTTGGCTCCTGCTTCCTGGCCTCCGAAGCTCTGGGAAAAGGACTCACCATCTCCGCCCAACTCTATCAAACCTGCTCAGTGGTTCATCATCACCTTTGAGGGTCAAGATCTCTGCAGCGTCGGGGTCCTCTTTGTGGCCAGAACAGGCAACCCAAACTGACCAGCTGGTTTGCCTAGCCCCGCCTTGGCTTGCCGTAAAGGACTCACACCCTTTGTCGGTACTCCTAAACAAACCAATTTCCCATGATGGTCGGTGGGCAATCGAAGCACAAAAGGCTGGTCATCTAAGGAGGTAGCAGGCTGCAGAGATGCTATAGAGTCACCAGTTGCGAATTGGTCGATTTAGGGTCCTCTCTTCCCCCCAAGGAGACTACACAACCTCTTTTATAAGCTCTCTTGGGCAAGACGTAAGGTCTACATTTCCCCCTAAAGACCTATCCACATAGGGATTTGGGTATTCTACCTATAGAGGGAGATATCATCCCTCTTACGGCTCATCTGGTTCGTTTCCTACTCCCAAATCTTATGCGAGAGGCTTCAAATGAAAATATAGATCCAAGAGGAAGGCATATGAAGGGGAGAAAAGGAAATACTATAGAGTCCTTTCCTTCTCGAACTGGAGGAAGGGGATGACCCTCTTGCCTTAGATTTCAAATCGAATGGTCAGCATGTCCTATAAATAATGAGGGCCAGGTTCCTAGCTTTAATCCAAAAAGCAAGTACTCATGACATTAATGTAAATTTCCCTTTTCTTCTCCACTTTAATAATTCTTACAAAAATTATATCCCCCAAACTACTTATCCATTTGATCCTAAATTTTAAGGGAAAGTTCATTAAGATGCAATCAATTAATTTGGTTTTATTAATGAGATAACTTGAATATGAAGAAAAGCCTTTCATACTTTCGAATTTGAGTCCCAAATTTGACACACAAGCAGATTCACCAAAAAAAACCAAATTAATTGATATTTCCTCTTTCTTTTGCCATTATCTTATCATCTCAGATTCCTTGGACCTCAAGGAACCCTACAAGCACGAAATCCCATCTTGGGAAATATTCCTTTGCCTTTTTCTCTAATTCTTTTCTCTCTTTCTTACTTATCCCTTTTTTTAAATATATTCATTTTTCCTTTATCTTTCTTTTCCTATTTCTTTCATTAGAAAACATATGTAAATGAAATTTACTCAATTGTAGCCATTAATGCCACATGCTAGATATTTCCTAGTATTTCTTATAAATACTTTTCTTAATATTCATTATCTTGTATCTTTTTTTCTAATATTTGGACTCTTCTTCTTTTCTTCTCTCTTATATCCATTATTGAATTAATATAATAATAGGAATCACGAAATTCCTATCCAAAGTAATATTTGCAAAGAAAACCATCCTTTGAAGCATGGCATACAACCTTTTTAATTAAGCCCAAATTCACAAAATCATTATATTTCAATTATGAAAACATATGCAAAATTGAGGTTGTAACACATGTGGCGTGTACACAAAAATAGGTTCAGACAAACTATGAAACCAAGAAAGGAGAGCAACAACTCTAAAATGATAAGAATGCAAATATATAAGACTCTTGATCCCAGATTATGTTAGGAATTAACATGAGAAAGTGAATATGCTTTGTAAAAATGAATGAATAACATTTAACATGTAAAATTCTCATCAAGATGGGAAAAGCAAAACCATAGGATTATACTACTCGACAAGCACTATGTAGATAAGATTATAATTCACACCACCCTGATATTGCACTAGTACATTTTTTACCTTTGGTTGATTTTTAAAGGAAATCGACGCTACAAATATGTTGCATTCATTAGTATAACACAAACATCATTGTTGGTCAAGTCTCGATGAATAAGAAAAAAATACTAGTGCCCCTTTTATTATAATGTCAGTTTCTTTGTGAAGAATAGATGTCTAAGATATCCTGTCAAATTTATTTTTTCAAAGAAAAAGTGCCAAAGCCCTTTTTACAAAATAAAGTTTGCTTCTAAAAAGGCTTGTCACCAATTTCACTCCAAAAATTTCAATATCGTAGATCGCTCCCACCACAAAAATTATTACCATAAAGAAACCTATATTTGTCGATTTTATGTAGAAGAACAGACGCAATAGGGTTCCCACCACGTGTCTCGTGCAAAAATATTTCCCCTATAATTTTGTTATGTCATCGGTAATTTTCAAAAAACCAACAACACATGTCTTAGTGAGGTTGGCATTTTTAACAAAGATAAGTACATCTGGTGTCGGTTTTTTTTGGGAAATCGACAAATATATTGATCTACAACATCAATTTCCCCCCTGCAACTAAAGATTAAAGTCTTAGAGACATTAGTGTTTTATATTAGGGATAACTACACATGATGTTAGTTTTTTGTTGGGTAACTGATGACATAGATAGAGATATGAAAGCAGTTTTTCCCCTACAACTGATGACTAAAGTCTTGGTGGGGTTGGATTTTTTTATTAGGGAGAAGTACATGTGGTGTTAGTTTTTGGGTGGGTAACTGATGACATAGATAGAGCTATGATGCTTATTTTTCCCCTACAACTGAAGACTAAACCTAAAGTTGTCAGTTTTTTGTAACAATCGATGATAAAGTTCAACTTAACTACACTTGTAAAACTTTCTTTCTACCATTCTCTATTTCATCACACAATTTAGTCTTTATTCTCCCTATGATTCTCCTCCTCTGGAAATTCCTCCACCTCCCTCACCCCTCTGCTGCTGCTCCTCATCTCCCGCCGCTACTGACGTCAGTTCTCCTCCTTCTCCTTTGACATTGTTGTTGCCTCTGCTGCCACAACCACTGTCGCCAGAGTTTCCACCACCACTTCTTCCGCATCTACCTGTTCCTTTGTTACCACTCCTGCCTCCTACTCCTCAGTCACTGTTGTTGTTTGCTCAGTTTTTGGAAGAACATGTATCTCCACCACCTTCCCCCTTCTCCCTCTTCTACTCCTTCCCTTCTCATCCTTCTCCCTCTCCTCTGTCTCCTACTAAATTTCTTCTCAATTACAGTGACAATTGTGATGAATGTTAATATGGATAAATAAGTGCATTGTTTGGTATGAAAACTGTGATGAATCTTCCTTAGTACATTGTTTATTGTTATCAACTTGAATGTAATATGGATAAATAAGTGCACTATTTGGTATGAAAATTGTGATGAATCGTCCTTTATTATCAATGTTAAGTGAATTAATAAGCAATTCAAATGTTAGGATGGATAATAAATACCTTAGATTTCATACAATAGATTTAATATAAATTGCTCTAAATTTACTTGATTTACATTAAAATTGATATAAATTTACCTAATTAACCCTAAATCCTAAACTTCTAAATAATACATCATGTTTTGTAAACCCTAACCCATATAGTCTGTTGACCTAGAAACACATTTAAGATTTACTCATTAGGAGTAAACCTTGGATAGTCCCCAATTTGGGACTGTTCTTAAACACTTAACCTCACTAGGATGTAAGTGTATAATGTGTGTTCGATTTCAAGAAATTTTGGTAGCATTTTCCCTTTTGTTCTCTGGGTACATATGTAGGTGGGTATTTGCCCATCTACATCGGTGTACTTGGAGAACTATGGGAAAATTTTGGAATTTTTTTTTTGAAATTGAATGCACAATATGTATTTACTAGTGAGATTAAGTGCTCAAGAATGTGATAGGTGGTACACATTCATCAATCTGAATGTTAATAAATGATTACGGTTCAACTCAAACATATTTTATTCTAAATTGACTAATTAGCCAACATTTCTTTTAATTCTCATCTCCCATCTGATCATAGAATGGACCAATCATAGATGCCCATTCCAAATCACTACGATATGGAGTTTATTACTGGAGTTGATCAGTTTGTAAGAATTGTGGAGAAACATAGGAAAAAACCTAGAGATAGGTTATATTGTCCATGTAGGAATCGTAGTAACAACTTGAAAGTCAACATTTCTAATGAAATCAAAAGTCATGTCATGTACAATTAGATTTTATAGGGTATACATAATGCTATTAGCATGGATAAATTCCTACTATGATATTGGTAGATGTCGATAGTTGTACTTGTGTTGAAGAATAAATTGTCGACAATGATGTAGATGTGAACGAACCAATTTTAGTAGAAATGGTTGATGTGATGATAGATAATTGTAAGGTAAATATTATTGATCCATGTTCCTTATGTACAAACATTTTGCATGATGTTGAGAGACTGTTATACTTAGATTGTACTAAATTTATGAAGCTAAACTTTGTGTTGAGATGGTATACTCTGAAGGATAATAATAGATGGAGCGACAAAAGCTTCACGTCTATGTTATCTTTATTGAAAGAAATTCTTCCTAAAGGCAATGATCTTCCAATGTCAACATACACATAAAAAAATGTTGTACCAAATGGGAATGAAGGATAAGAAGATACATGCATGCTAAAATGATAATGTGGTATTTCAAAAGGACTATATTGATTTGAAAGATTGCCAAAATTTGGGGCGTCAACATATAAAATGATAACTTTGGTTAAAGTCCAAAACTTGCTCTCCATCTAAGGTGATGTGGTATACACCTATAATACAATAGTTTCAACGCTTGTTTGCCAATATTATGGATGCACAAAATTTCTCTTGGCATGCAAAGGCAAAGAAAAACAATGATGGAATCATACGACACGCGTCTGATTCCCCACAATTGAAGAAAATTAGTTTATTATACCCTTAAATTGATGTAGAATTTAGGAATATAAGACTTGGTATTTGTATCAATGAAATGAATCCATATGGGACATTAAGTAGCCAACATAGAACTTGACCTTCTATGATTTTTCTATACAATCTTCGTCCCTAGCTATGAATGAAAAATAAGTATGTCATGTTGTCCTGGTTGATATCGGGCCCAAAACAACCTGTCAATGATATTTACTTTTTTTTTATCCTTTGATTCATGACTTAAATAAACTCTAGGGAGAAGTTGTGATGACCTATGATGCTTCGCATAGAGAGGAATTTCATTTACATGCTATGTTTTTCACATTATTAATGACTTTCCAGCATATGGGAATTTGTCTGGATACAACATAAAAGGATCCAAAGCATGCCCTATATGTGAGGAGAACACATTAAAACATGGTGGCAAGATTGTATATCTTGGTTATAAAAGGTTTCTTCCAAAAGTAATTCTCTACCGAAGGTTGTGCAAAGCATTCAATGGATCAACTGAGGAATGGAGTGACCCAAACCCATATCAGGGTTGGAAAGAGTAAAATATTTTTTCAATGCATTTGGATGTTTAATATGTTTGTCTTTAGGTATTACTAACACCATATAAAATTTTTAAGGCCATGTCATCTTTTACTAGAAGAATATGTCATTGCATTGGGCAAATCTTACCCACTCATTTGAGGTAACATGATTCATGGTCACCCAGTGTCTACGAATGAGGTTTGTGTGTTTGTTAGGATTATCTACAGTTCTTGGAAACAGACACCACTGCTACATTCTCTGCTCGACCATGAGACAATAGGTGATTTGATGGAGGGATGGTTGTGTGGCCCAACGTGGGAGTTATCTATACTGATGTATACTAAATTTTTATTGCATTTGTACTTGTGATTTTTTTCTTCTTGTTAATATAATTGGAAATTGATATAAATATAAATATATATATATATCACAACACATGAGAACCCCCTACATTTCTTCCTTCTCTTCCTCCTCCATATATTCAATTACCTTCTTGGATTGTAAAGGACCTATTTGACTCGCTAGATCCTAGATGCAGGGTGCTGACACAATAGCTATGTGACTTAGAAGAAGGGTCGACTATGACATTCCATACTAAGGAGGATGTTATAGGCCAGGCTCATGATACTAGTGTATTCTTGCACGATGTCATTGAGTTGTTTACTTATGCTTGGTTGGATATAACTACAATAGAAATTTTGATATAGTGAGATCTTATGGCTAAATATGTCATTCTATATATGTGAAAATACATGTTGATATGTTTTATTATATATTTATGAATACATATATGTTTTGCAGCCACTTATATAGAGTATGTGGAGAGTTTGCCCTGACCAATATGCCATTGTTAGTTCCATCATTGAGTACTCGTGTAGAGAAAGCCACAAAATCTACTAGTAATTACCAAACAACTACATGTAATTATTTTGGTAATGTCTAAAAGAGTGTGAATACTGCTCCTTTCAATGTTGGTAATCTTTCCGTACTTTGCTTAAAAATTTAACTTATGAATTATATTTCATTATGAATTTTGAGTTTTATTTTGTTTGCCTTCTTTGTACTGAATAATAATCATTGAGTGTTGTTGGTAATTGTCCCCAAGATGCTAATTGTGTATCATCTAGGACCTTCAGGTGACAAAGAAGACACTAGAGGACCCGTAATGAGAAAAACATTATTTACATGAGTACACTTTTATATCAGTCAACATATATTAATGTTTGCATCTTTAATTATATCACTATTTACTAATTCAATGAAATGTGTTACTTTCACTGCTAGGGCTATGAAAGAACTCAAAAAGGTCAGAAGAGAGGTAGATAAAGAAAAGAATATATAAGTTGGAAGAATGATGAGGTATTTTTTCTGACCTCAATGCATATATATGCCAACTGTGCTTACTTTTATTCATAAACATTTTGCATAGTTGTAAATTGATAATGTCATATACAAGACAATTGTTGGACATGGCGATACTATGTGATGCACTATATGGACCTAATTGTTAGATAGGCGACACTAGATATCCATTGCATATAAAGGTAATCTAAATAGTCTTAATCATCATAAGTAAATAGTCTTATTTGATAATATGAAAAGTCAAATCAAACTCTTGAATAATGTCATTCTCTTTGTAGTTTTTTAACACGACAAAACCATATATAAAAGAAGAGATAGATGAGATACAAGAAGAATCAGAACACACCTTCGTTAAGGAAGTCAATTTTTAATATGATTGGGATAAATATGAGTTTTTAAACATTGATGTCATTGTTTCTATATACATGTGATCATTATGACTTTTTGCAATTTTAACTTTGATGAGAGTGGATTTTTGGTGCATATGTGAATGATGTGTGTATATATACTTGTGTGTGAATGAAATTGAAAAGGAATGAATACAATGAGAATTGCATTTATACATGTCATGAGAATGGAATTGCATGTGTGTTTTTTGAATTGTGTATGTGCATGAGAATGAACTTGAGTGTTGAACGGATTGGAGTTGGAGAATGGAAATGTATGTGGGTGGATGAATTGTGTTTATGTGTATGTTATTATGGATTTTTATGATGTGTTGGCTTGTTGTTGAGCTCAACATAGGATGGAACGTCTAGTTCTAATGAACTGTAGGTTCTGCATCCTACTAAACAGTCAGATAGTAGGTCTGCAAGCCTACTATTTAAAAAAAATCTGGTGTCAGTTATTATGAAAAATGATGTTGTAGATCTATAGTGTTGGTTTTCATGTAAAACTGACAACACAACTACCCTGAAATGTATCCAGCTAGCAACACGGGCATGTTGACCAGTATGGTTGTGCCAAATGACCTATAGTGTTAGTTTTAAGACTCAAACTGACTACAGATATACCCTTATCGGTTAAAGTTTTACCTGATAAAGGAGTACAACGTTGGTTTTAGGACTCAACTCGACGACGTGATAGGACTATGGTGTCGATTATTATAAAATGAATCGACATTGTAAGGGATTATAACATAGGTTTTGGTTCTTCGAACTGTCAACGCATAGCGATACCATGATGTGGTGTTGGTTGAGTGGCCAGTTTCTATTTTCATAACAACCTACACTGATTCTATATTGTCAGTTTGTCTGTTCCCAAAAAATTGATGCAAAAGGTCCTTAGTTGTAGTGTCTCCCATTTAGGCGTCCATATGAAACTAACATTATTTGGGCTATTTTAACTGACACTAAAGGTGTTATTTGTACTATTTTTATCTCAAAATTTA
The DNA here is from genome assembly GCA_963693085.1 of Alisma plantago-aquatica. NCBI lineage: Eukaryota > Viridiplantae > Streptophyta > Magnoliopsida > Alismatales > Alismataceae > Alisma > Alisma plantago-aquatica. The sequence goes on from OY856409.1 coordinate 224,753,145, forward strand.
GGTATCTCACCTACTTGAGAATAAAGTGAAGGAAGAAGAGAATCACACCCACTTTAAAACCTACTAGCAAAATCTTCTCCTCATGACACAAAAGTCAAATATTAGAACCTGACAAATGAGGTGCACATGCTTATCGATGTTACAACTGTTAGCTGGTTGTCTCTACTTATGATAAAGTCCCCTACCTTGTTGTTGCATGTAATACTCGTTGTACTTGTCTCCTCCAACTAGAACTCTGACCTATCACTGCGAACCATAATATCTCTTTGTCTAGGAGAGTAGATGTGTGCCTTGTTAACTGAAAAGAACTCTTATCACTACCATAGTAGAAATAGAAATGTGCCATCGATTGTCAACTTTCTATTTCACCTCAAATCAAAGTTGTTGGCCTTCTCTTATCCATAAGAGATCTTCACTAATTTGTAAGGGACCTGACCTAGCTTAACCCAATCATGCTTGTTTATCCTATCACTAAGAACATGAATCAATTAACTATGTGACAACCCTAATATATGTCTAATTATAATTTCTTAGCTCTAATTGAATGGTTTAGATAAGTATATAACATACAAGGATTTAATTTCAATACATACAAGTTTGAGATCATATTTTGCTTCATGCATGTGCTTTATATTTTAAGTAATTGATTTGTTCAATCCTATATTGTTTGATGTTTTATCCTTCAAATCTTTCGCTAACCTTATCCTAGGGTTTTGAGTAAAAGTCGATGGCCTCACCCTTGGAGGGTCCATGGCTCATCAACCCTCATCATTTGGGGTTTGATGGTTGATGACTTTGAGGTTGATGGGTTAGGGTTGGTGGATTAGATTTTGATGGGTTGAGGGTTGGTGTCTTGGAGGTAGAAGGGTTGAAGGTTGGTGTCTAAGGAACATTATGGGTCAATAGAGGTGTATCTCGATCAGTCTATAGAGGTGACCTCATTAAGTCCATACATATGGACCTTCATGGGGTCAAGAGATGGAGACTCGATTGGTGAGAAGATGGATATCTTGATATTTCAAGATATGTAGACTTATACGGATTAAGAGATGAAGACCTTGATGGGTTATAGGATGGAGAATTTGATGTGATAGGTGTTAAGCAGAATGGGTTTCAAAGTGAGAGGTATGTTGGTCAATTTCGATGGGTTTTGTAGAGTGGGCTTTTTGGGATTTCCACTCCCTATAGCCTATGAATACCCCCATCCTCATAAGCTTGGACTCATTTGACACACAAGGTGTATCTAGAAGATGGAGAGGATCACAAAGAGATCAAGGGGAAGCTAAGGGGGTCGAGGGGTGAGTCTGTGGAGCTTGATATGATTGGAAGGAGGTGAGTAAGCTTCCTTTGGAGCATATAAAGAAAGATAGCTACATTTCGGGCACTGATCATGTAACATCTTCTCTCCCTATTCCCTTTTCCTATTGTTGTCCTCTAATATTTGTTCTTGGCCAAGATCTATGGAGAACCATTTTTTATCTTGCTACTTATGGCTAAAGATATCTCCATTTCCCTCACCTTGACCTAGTTGAGGCTAGAATTTGCTAGAGGGAGATTTGATGGAGCTTTTGATGAGTTTTTAGGTGTGTTTTGAATCTTGGTTTGTGGTGTTCTTTGCTGAAGATTGAAATCTTCATCTTCAGGTGAGTGATATATCAAGTTTTAGCCCTCTATGCTTACATACAAAACTTAGATTTTCTAGGAACATGCTTTTTATGCTCAAAATGATGACCTTTATGGATTATTTTGATAGAAAAAATGACTAATCACGAATTTTATTATTTTCCATTTAACCTGATGATGATTTTGATCGAAAATAATATATCTCTTGAAGATAGAAGGATGATGTTCCATTAAAGGGCATGTTGTTTCCCTAAAAAGCTATTTGAATGAGTTTTTTTATACAAAACAATACCAATTATAATCTTACTTGCCATTTGGATGATCATCTAACTTGAAAGTTACATGTTTTTCTTAGTTTTTACAATACTCAAATACCATTGTGCATATTTTTATGCCTACATATAGCAACTTTATGCCTAAAGGTGTCATCTTTATACATATTCTTGTTCTAATGGTATATCCCTCTACTATGAAGTTTCTTCATGAAGAACATGGCATAGTGTGTTATTTTGGGTATGTGAAGAGAAATACATCTCTAAAGGGAAATGTTTTACCCTTAGGAAGATTGGCCATGTTATGGCCAAAAATGGTGAATTGGACTAAGTATGAGCACATTTAAACTTAATATGACACTTTCTATTCTTTGTAGGGTTGCTTATACTTTTTTAACTCACATGCTTCTTAATAAATAAGTAATTGACCTAAATAATTAAGTAAAACCCTAACCATGTAGTGGTATGTGATTGTAGAACTATGATAGTGTTTGGAGAGGATGAATAGTAAAATAGGTAACCATTTATAAATATATGTGCATAATTGGGGCTAGTTTTATCTATACTCCAATGATATATATGTGTATGAGTTTTCTCAAGGATGTATCTCCAATGAAATTTGGAATTAATGATATATATGATAATGCGATATACTAGTCTTTATACCCAACACAATTGGGTGTGGTGGCATGAGTACCCAGGGAAAACCTAATGTAGTATATTGAATTTTGAGATACTGAACAAGGCATGGAAGGATGCTATGGAGGAATGTAGTCCTAGTATCTCATACAATGAGGTAGGTAGGTTTTCAATCACTAGATAGTGAATCTACTGGTACACCTCAAACTACAAAGGGCAAAATGATAAATTAAGTAATGAATACTTATAGAAATAAAACAATAGAAGTATCTTACTAATTCAGTTATGATGTTTTTACTTCTCTTCTGCACCTTTCATGTATTTCTATTTTTACCCTAAATTGTATCCACTAATGTTCCTTATCTTGTGGAGTTTACTACTTATCATTTAATATTCCCTTACTATTCTTATCATAGTAGCCTTGTATGTATGGAATGCCTTACAAATTATATATCAAATCATTGGCACCTGGGTCTAAAGATTGTGAGTTTCCTCATCTTTTAGATGTTAAATATTGTACCTAGGTTTCACTAATCAGGATTCTCCTTTGGAAAAACAACAATAATCGAAGGTTGGTGTTGGTCTTTTGGTGGTGTCTTGAAGTGTTCCATGTACCCTCAAGTTTAGTCAGGGTAGTTTTATATTAATATGTAACAATGACTTGGTTTTTTAATTGCATGCCTTGTATATAATTTCTCATGTTATAAACTATGGAAGATATAAACTTTGTATTCATGTTGTAACAAAGGTCACCAAATGATATCATGTATGGTTACATGTTAATGAATGAACGCAATGGCCCTTTATGTACGTTTTGTTGAGATACAGTTGGAAATTTGATCTTTTTGTTTTCCTTATCTTATGGTTAAGTTTTTGACTAGTGGATATTGGCATATTTCTTAGAGTTTTATTTATTGTTGTGGTGGGTTGCCACATTTTGGTGGTATAACAACTCATGTTCCTAAAATCTATAGGGACATAGTAGTTTGTGTATGGTATTGCATGTTATCCATATCTAACAATTGTTAGTGCTTCTGTATAAATGGTCAAACATCATGAAGAGCATGTGAAGAGTAGATTTGTTCCACCGGGAGATGGATAATGGTACAGGGTACATATCAAAGAGTACATGAGGTAGGAATAATACAACATATACTACTTCCCTTGAACATAAAAAACTAGTTAACCCAACATTCCAAGCTATGTTTGGACAATCGATGAATATAATACATCACATGATAGGAAAGGAACAATTACTCCACTTAGGGTACCATTCCCATATGTTGAGTCTACCCAGGGTCCATAAATAACCTTTAGAGGTTGAATAAAGTGGGTGGGATGAAATATGTTGAAACAATTAATCCAATAGATGTGGATTGTGGTTGATATAGCTTGAGAAGGATTTTTAAATGTTGAATGTAGTAAAGGAGGACATGATTGAGTATGATATCTACCTACTAAAGGGTATTTCTAACCATTTATGGGCCATGGGGAGGAGATGTAGAATGGAGAGGTGATAACCACAGTTGAGTTTTGTAAGGAGTCTGAAGGAAAGTACTTACCTCAATTGTACTTGGAGGTATATATGAACTAGTTTGAGCACCTATGCTAGAGGAATTTGTCCGTCAATGACTATGAGGAACAATTTTTGGATTTGATGATGTTATTCCTCAATTATCTTTATAGAGGAGGAGATGATCTAACATTTTGATAAGGGTCTAAACATGGAGTTGGCTCAAGTGGCATCAAATCTAGAAACACATGTGAAGTTCTCATCCTTTGTATAGGATGTTAAGAGGAGTGAAAGGACGATGATGGTTCATATTGGTGCAAAGTTGAGAAGAACTTGGCTCAATCCCAAGTTAATAGTATGGTAGTTAGAAGACTTGAGGTTTTTGCATAATATAAAAAACAACAAGATCATCAGCCATAGGAGAGGCAAGGAACATCTGAGATGAGGGCACTTGCACAAATTCTGTGGTCTTTTAGAAAGGACAAAGGTGAAGTCTTCCCACCTCCTATGGTGAATAATTTTGGTTCTATGTTAGTGATATGGATATCTAGGCTATAGTATGGAGTCTATTCCTTCACTTGCAACAACCATCACACTGATCCGTGTTAGTTTGAGACAAGGTAGTGCTATTATTGTGATCAGTTTGGGCATGCGAAGATCTTATACCTATAGTTGTCTTAGGAGGTTACCCCTCAATACTAGGTAGAGTCAATGCACCTCACAAGATTTCTACAGTGTTAGAAGGGTATAGGGATAGACTTCATAGGAATCTTCATTTAGATCAATAGGAAGAAGTCAATATTGATGTCTTCAATAGGACATCAGTTGAGGGTATGTTATGACATGGCCTAAAGGTTCTAAAACCCATGGCTCGTGATTGATTGGATGGAACATTTTCATTCTAACTTATCTACTTCATCTTATGTATCTTTCTGGCTGATACATGGGTGAGATACTAGTTTATCACTAGAGCAGTTATATTCCCTTGTAACGTGCTTGTTAGTAGCAGATTTGATAAGATTTTCTTGGAAACTGCTTTGGTCGGTTCCTATTTTTCAAGATGTGTGTCCATCCTATGTCCTTCATTTCTCAAGACACAACATTCATGTTGATTTCATGACACTCGACATGAATTGATTCAATGTCATCCTTGGGGATGGATATATGTGGGTGTGTGTTGACTATAGATAGTTGAACATATTAATAAAGAAGAACGCATATCCATTATCAAGGATATATGAAATGTCCAGTCAGTTGAAGGGTGATACAATGTTATCAAAGATAGATTTTCAAGATATGGCTATCATAAGTTGGGTACCAAGGTTTACTCAATCTGGACCTTGTATCCAGTTCTCTACAGGACCAACGTGAGTTCAACCAGAGTAGAATGGATGCAAAGAACACACATCTAAACTGAAGAATCTGTAATACTCCATGTAGAGACTAGCTCGAACTGAGAGACTGGTAGAGCCGATCGCTTGACTGGGTGATTGGAAGATGGACATTGGAAAGATTTTGGGTCCTTCCTTCCCTTGTGGTATGACATCACGAGGGCTTGATCGTACTTATGAGCAATGAAGTATATTTTTGGTTGGTTCTGCATAAAAAGTATGTAAACTGAATTCAAGTCCAGAAAAGGAAAGATAATTGCATTTAATTAAATCTAAGGCTAAAACTAGGAAATTGAAACACAACAATCCCTAAAATGCGAATAAAATAGTATGCAAAGATGGATATAAATGTACTCATCAAACTGCTCTGAACTTAAACCTTTGCTTGTACCGAGTAAAGAAAATAAAATGGAGAACAAACAATTGATAATAGGATCCATGCTTCCTCTCCCAACTGAGCATACTTTGTAGTCCCCTTCCACAAAACATGATCAACTGACTCTAGTCCTTTGAGGTCATGTAGCCATACTTGGATATCCCCCAATTAGGTCTTGTTCCTCCATTTTCTAGACTCCATAACTTACAAAGAACTACTTTCATCTCAATAATGTTTTTAATTTGTCTGTTCAAGATAGAAGGGAGCAAAACTCAGGGCTGATTGGCTATTTTGTGGAGAATTTTGATAAGACCTCTGGGTATGAAGATTGGACAAAAGGGGTAGAAGAAGGCATGTCACAAACCTATTTTCCTAGTCTCTCATCTATCCGACTCAAGACCTTATTTGGGATATAGTTATTTTATTTGTCTCTCCTCTATTTGACTTGAGATTTTTATTTGGTTGCAGTTACATCGAGTACATGTTTTCTTTAGACTCATTGGCCTTTTTATTGATGTCATATCTATAAAAGAAAAATGAGAAGGAAATGTATTTTTGAAAGGGATGCCACCCCGAACTTAGAGTTTGGCATATATTGGATCATTTTTTTCTTATTTTTTTCATTGGAGAAGAGATATGAAACAATGGACAAAAGGTGGAAATAAGAGTCTGACTTATGCTTCTTCATTTTCTGCATTGAAATGAGATCATCATATTATATCAGTTAATTTGCTTAATGTAGGGTATGGAAGTGTTTACAATTTTTTTTTCAAGTCATATCTTAGGTACGCGTGGCTTGACCTTTATGAGTCTTTCTACTTATTATCATTTCTAAGGGGAAGTGCTCAATTAGTATCATAGGGGCTCAGATATGTTCAAGACATGTTTGTTCCTAAAAATTTTCTTTTTTACACGGGTTAATTCAAGAAAAAGGTAGTAGTTCATTGATATATTCGAATTTTTACATACATCATAGTTTTCGGCTAGGTAAGGGCCACTCACACAAAAAAAACCATTCTAAAGTTAAAATAAAGCAAATGCAAATTAAAGATGGAGAAAATTGATTTGAGCATGAGAAAGAAAAATGTTACAGTTGAAGTGGTGAAGACAATGTACCACCTATCCTCCACCCCAACTTCAAAATTCCGCCCTTCCCTGAGCAGACAGAAGCTAGAGATGGAGGGTATTTGATATGGAGGACAATGGGGATGGAGGGGATGGATGGAGCTCTTCATTCAAGAACACACAATAGAAACCCTAAGATTCGGTCCTTCTTTCATTTCCAAGGTCCTCCTTCGGGCACCGTCGTGGCCACCAGTTGTCATGATCCTCATTTGGCAAGGGTGAGATTGTTCGCATATGCACACCCCATTCTCCACAGCCCATGTCCGGCCAACCTCTTATCTTGAGGGCGATGGGCTGCCGATCGAACAACCAATTGATGAGTGGATCAGGGTTGGCCGGCAGAAGGCCATGCCGGTGTGCGTGTGTGTGAAGAGGTCTCCCAAGGGAATGTAAGTCTCTTGGGAGTAGTAAAGTTGTAGTTCTTGGTCAGATGGCCATGGTATTTCCTCTGTCGTCGGAGAGGCAGATCGTGAATGTTGAAGTGCACCATTCATGTTGCCATTTATTGATGCCATTGGTGTTGTCACATGAGAGCAGGGGAGAATACGAGCCTTAAGAACATCGTGGGGAAGATGGTTGTGCGTTCTAGTCCCTGCACCTTGTATCTTTTATAGCTGCAAAATGGACACTTTAGGGATACCCAAAGAGTTGACAGTTATGATCCATGCTGGTGTTAGATATACAACCTAGTCGATAAAGATCGCACGTCGCATCCTGGAGAGTATCAGTCACACAAGATATTGTGGCAACAAATATTAATGATAAGAACTTGGGATAATAGAGGCTGTCATTTCTAAGGAACAACTCTTCTCGTGAAAGATAAAGTCAAAATTATTAAAGAGAAGGAAATATAATTTATTAAGGAAAATAAAAGGAACTCATCCGATAAGGGTAACACATATTCATCGGGCCATGTAGAGAACTTCATGCATGCTTATCAATTCACAAGATTGTGAGATCCTCACACTATCAATTGGATGACTGGGCGGATGATTTGATGGACAAATGGAAAATTCCATCATGCACTTGTTGCACCATGCCAACTATCCATCAATCAAATTGGGTTGTCAAGAACATGGGCTTTATTTCAAAGAATTTTTGTGAAGAGAAAAGTAAAAAAAAAATACTAAAAAATTGCAAACGTTAAAAGGAAATAAATTATAAAGTTGGGTTGCCTCATAACAAGCGTCACAGTTTAACATCACGAACCCAAATGATGATAACACATTACTCACATAGAGTGCGTGAGCAGGGTTTTCAAACCCTTGACTTTTGAATCCATAGGTCCTGGATCATGATAAGATTATGTACATACCTTGTTCTGGTCCTTGGCACATTTGGGAGCATTTTGGGGGCTTGACTATATTTATTTCAATTGACCATCCTCCTTGAAGACTTGAATTGGGTTATGCACCTTCTTTAAATCTTCGAGAACCCAATATCCAATAGTCTTCTTTCTTGGTCCGAGGGTGAGTTTTCCGGCTTCAAAATCTACTAGGGTTCTCACGGTGGCTAAGAATGGTCTCCCTAAAATTAGTGGAAACCAATTATCCTCTTTGATTTGCATTACCATGGAATCACATGGGACACATGTGTCATATCCTAGCTTAACCAGGACATCTTTGATTATTCCCAATAGCTTTGTAATTGACGCACCAACCAATTGAATGGTCTTAGATTTGGGTAGGAGATCAATAAATCCAAGACGTTAGAATAAAGTGTATGGCATAATGGATACGCTTATGACTAAGTCAACGAGTCCCTTACGACAAGTGTCATCTCATAAGAAATAATCTATCCCAAACAAACTAAGAATTTTTTTCTTCTGAAGCATCAAATTCTAAACTATATATGTGACAGTCTGTGCTAGCTTCATAGTTTCACATTCCTCAATCATATACTTCTACGATAGAAGGGTATTGAAGTATTTGCACCAGGTTGGCATTTTAGCTAATTTATCGAGGAACGTGATGTTGACATGGAGTTTCTTTGTAGTGTCCTTGAATTTCATGATTTTTTTTTCCAACTTGGTCTGCTTGAGGCGACCTGGATAGGGTACACAAGGTTTGTGCATGGGTGCTTCAGGTGTTGTTGATGGTCCAGAGTTGACTGGTGGTGCTATATAGTTGAATTCTCATTGGTGCCTGGCTGAACTGAGGTCACTGTGGGATCTGATGTTTGGACTTCTACTAGAGTGACCACCAGATGGTCATTCAAGAAACTCGATACCCCGACCAAGGAGATTTCATTTCTTCTAGGAGGAATAGATGTTGGAGTGGAGGTTAGGGGTGTGGAGTACAAGTTCCCTAACTTTGCTGCTCTAGATGTTTGGGGTTGTTCATTGGTTGACATGTAATCTTACCCATTGGGGTCTATTGACTAGCTACAAGGTAGGCAATTTGTGACTCCAATGACTTTTGATGGGTATTGGCATTGGCCAATTGAGTGTGGTATGTCACCATCATTTACTGATGTGTATTCACTAGATCTTGTGTTGGTGTTGTCTCTATTTGCAGCGGTAGGGCTTGATTTGGATTTTGATACTACTGACATTTCTACTAGTTCCTATTTGGGAAGTTGAATCTTTGATTTCCCTGGTTGTGTGGGCTAGTGTAGTTCGAAAATACTCTTGTTTGAGTGGATTATGGCGGGGTTTGCTGATTGGGACTCTCAGCTCCAGTTAGATTCCCATATTAGAAACCGAATTTAGATTGTAGTACTCCTATCCTGGGATAGTATGAATAGAATTCACGTCTTTGGCTTGGCTAACTATGTGTTGTTGCTCCACTTCATGCTCATGGAATGCAGTGTACAATTGTTGACTGTGAATCGTGTTGTGATCTACTGCATGCCAGAATTTACAAGAAGGCGCAATGATTTGCACCGAAGGCATCTGGTTCTTCCTCTCATATGCAATGAACTTTTTTTTGAGGTTATCCTATTTAAGAGAGAGAGAGCTATTAGTGATTCAAGTATGGATTTGAGTTCTGAATGATGCATCACCATTTCTACTTCAAGATTGCCTTTTCCTGAGGGTCTGGTCTAATGAGTCTGATTCTCGATAGTAAGGTTGACAATCTCCAATGTGCTATTAAAACTTGATCACATGAAGTTTCCATTAGAGGAGGAGTTAAGGAACATCTTTATCTTGTCATCAACAACCAAATATAAAAATTTGATGATCTTATTTTCTAGAATGACATGATGTGGGCACAAACATAGGAGTTCATTGAATTGTTCCCATGCTTCATATAGAGATTCTTTAGGCACTTGATTGAATCTTGTGATCTATCCTCTGATTGAGTATGTCATCGAGGTGGGTAGAATTCCTCTATAAACTTATTTTCTTGGGCTTGCCATGTTATTATTGGTTCCCCTCAAAGGGAGCTATACCATGCTCTCGCTTTTTCATTCAGGGAGTATTTAAAGAGTTGTAATGCCATGTGTCATCAGTGCCATCATATGGCTTCGACATTGAGCAAAGGTCGATGAATTTGAGGAGATGTTCTTGAAAATCATCTCCAATCCTTTCTGTGAAGGCATAATTTTGTAATAGACTGACCCATTGGGCCTTGATCTCGATTGAGTTACCTGGAGGTTGGACTGGATGATTCAAGTTGGTTCCCTTAGGGATAGAAAAATCCCCGACGCGTTCAACTTCTTGAGAGCTTCTAGGATAATCTTAAATTTAGCTTTTTCATGTGTCCTGGTTTCTGTAGTGAGTAATTCTCATTGGGTGATGATAGACACTTCAATTCAAGCTTGAATAGTTGCTTCCGCAACTGTTGTGTCTACCATGATTTTCTCCTTGTGAAGTATTTTCAGAGTTCTCTCAGTTCCAAGATCAAACAAAAATCTTTAGTCAAGACTTTTGGATCTTTGCATATGCTAGGAGTACCTGAAAAGAGACATAATGATCGTGAGTTGATGAGTAGAGTACTCAAGAATTTTCAATAATATCAAGCATAAAAATAAAAACCCTAATTACATTTAAACTTCTAAAGATATATAACTACCATTGTCCCCAGTAACAATGTCAATTTTTGATGGGGCTTCAGATTTCACACCACTAAAAACCCTAAGGAAATAACCCTTAGGTTTAACCCAAAGTTATGCACTAATTCCCTACTCCATATGAATGGAATCCTTATTTTAGTATAGTTAAGGATCAAACCCATTGGATAATCATTTAAAGAAGTTATGTGTATTCAAAAGTATTAAAAGTAATATTTACCACCAAGAAGTTGATTGATTGATTAAACTAGATTGTTTCCAGAAGTGACAATGATTAAAGAGGTAAATAAATGATAATAAAGAGGACCAGAGCATAGGGTTTTGCTTGCCAAAGCCTACGTAATTATCCTAGAAAGATATAACTCCTTAATAACAGTTTACTAAATAGAGACTTAGCTACTGCACCATTATGGGATACATGTTGTTGCATGGATTAAACTCCCTTGAAACCGACCAGACTCAACACCCAAGTTCCTAGTTCATTCTGACTTGACACTCTCACTCTGATCGACCACTCTCAGCACGTTAGTAGATTGTAACCCAATCACCTCGCTATCCCTTGTCGACACTTCTAGGGGATAATAAGATTGTTATGAAGTTTTAATCATTATTACAACAACCTGCACATCCAAGATTATAACAGACATGCAAAGCAATTTGTCCATTTACAAGGCAAGGAAATAAGAAGAATGATATTTTATTTAGAAATTGTATTGTTGAGTTTAGATACAAGATAGAATAAAATATAGGCTGTTGGGGCTAGTCCCCATGCCCCAACACAACCGTCTACTCACTCTGGTGAGTGACAACAACAGAAATATAGAAACAACAATAGAGGGGGCCATGACACCTGGTATAGGAAGATTAGTTTCTCCGCTACGGTCGCCGCCTCCTCACTCCTCATTAGGGTTTGCACTACGTAGATGTAGCTTCTGATCACCAATCAGAAACTCCTTAGAATGGATGATAAGGGTTCCCTTTTATAGATGCTATGCTCACTTTTGAAACCCTAATCCTGAATACTTGTGGTTGAAGGCATCTAATTGCATGGATCATACTCAGTCCAACAGACAACTCGAGTGGGTCACTCAATCTGTGCCTCATATTTGGTTCTCTATTGGATTAGTGTGAGTTGAACCATAGTAGGCTGGATATGAAGAGCATAGATATAAATTGCAGAATTTGGAAGACTCTGGGTAGATATCAACTAGCATAGCTGATTGCTTGACTGGGTGGTTGGAAGGTGGACATTGAAAAGATTCTAGGGCCTTCCTTCCCTTGAGGTATGTCATCATGAGGGATAGATCGTACTTCTGGGTAGTGAAGTATTTTTTGGGTGGTTCTGTATGAAAAATATATAAAGAGCATCAAAGTCTAGAAATTTGATGATAATTGTATTTAAGTAAATCTAAATCTAAAACTAGGGAATAGAAACACAAAAACCCCTAATATGAAAATAAAATAGTGTGCAAATATGGGTATAAATATACTCATCAATCAACAAGTTGTAAAAATAATCAAAGCAATGTATTTCCACTAGTAAAATAGCGATATCAATTGTCACAGTTTATCTCTTTCAAAAAATCTTCATATATAAGTGGGATGACATGTCCCTTTTCTCTAAATTAGAAACTTATAGTAGAATGAAAATCTAACTTCAATGCTAGTTTGATGGGGAAGGCAACTTCCTCCTGCATGTCATTCGTTGTTTTTGAAAATGATCAAATGTAAGGTTCAGGTGTTCTACTTGTATTCATGAAAATTTGAGTCATATAAAAGGCAACATGTACACACACCCATCATTCATATTTGATCATTTTATGCATTCAAATCACCAAAATTCTATAGTTAGAAAAATGATAAAATGGTTATAGATTTTAGTAGAAACAAAAAAATTTATGTGCAATGTAACTCGTGTAACATATCAAAATTTCATTATAATGAACAATGGATCCCTAATCACATACACTAGGTCACAATGAGTATGGTGGTTCAATAATCAACCAAATATGCCCTAATATACAAGAATACACACTAATATACTCTAACCTTTTGTATGAAACAAAATGATTTTTCAAAATTAATGAATAAGAGAACTACATTGAGATGCAAGGATAACATGCAACAAGTTGTTCTACCAATCCTTTCTAAATACACACTAATATACTCTAATGTACACTTGCGAAACTAAAATTTACATATAATGTATATGATGGTTCTGAAATAGATTTATCTAGATACATTGGACCCTGCCCAATTCTTGGATATGATTTTCTATGGATGATGATTTTTTAGATCCATAAAGCATATTATACGTTTGTATGATGCTTGAATAAGTATATGATGTTGGATAGTGATCAAGTATTGATCCTAGAAGATATAAACCTTAACATGGGGAAAATAATGCACTATAAATTCCTTACTTTGGATTATATTAGGAGAAGAGGAATTCAATGATCTATTTTCCTTATTTGTCATAGTAATTATGAGGACATTGTTCAAATTATATTTTATTCTGTTGATATATGGAGGAAGGTTATATTGGTTGTTCATTTGAAGGCTACCCCTTATGTTTTGATGATCTACTTCATTTAAAAAAGAAAGCAGTCATATAATGACACTAATGATATGAGATTGAAAGAGAAGATTTTAAACCATGCTCAAAACTTGTGGCAGAGGCCAAACTCTAGGGTGGGTGGTAAATCCAAGGCAACTATTGTGAATTCAATCTAGGTCTCTTTGTTAAGGGACACCACGCTTGACCACTTGAACCAATTCTTGTCAGCATATAATAATGATTTCATATCACATGTAGTGCGAAGTAAATGAAAGGGTACACAAAACATCTTTTGAAAGTTTGTCAAACGTTAGGTCCATTTTGGGTAGATATTTTCTCTTGCTAAAATGAGTTTTCTTGGGGTTGTGTGTTGTGCATCAAGTGATGGTTTCTTGTGGCTACCTCTCTCTTGTGCTTAACCTCTATTTGAAAAGATATGGGTGTAATTTACATTTATGCTTTTGAATCATACTACAGATGGTAATTGTTTGGTTCTAATTGTCATTGTTCAACATGTGGCCATTTTTCCTCTTCTATTGGATTATCTGCATTTGAGGTGGTAAGTACTATTTAAAGCTTTATCTTAAAGATGGAAGAATCTATTGATTGCGAATGATGATCTTGATGATTTTTAAATCTATTTAATCATCTATTGGAAGCTAGGAAGATTTTCTATTTGCTTGAATTCTTTTCCTTTTATGTAGGGTCTCCAATTCTAATTGGATTTTCGTGCTTTGAATGTTGGTGAATTTTTTTTTGATTGAATGATTACTCATTACAATTAAATTGGATTGTGGATGATGACACATATTTCTATATGTTTCTAAAATGATGAATAAAAATTGTTCTTTCTAAATAATAGATAATAGCTATTGCCTATGAATGCATTGCATGACATGATTCAATCCTTTGTGGTTATTTTCCAAGTTCTTATCATTGTAACCTTCATGTTCTTAGATGGAAAATTAAGTTCTTATCATTGTAACCTTCATGTTCTTAGATGGCAAGTTTAGGTGCTTACTTGATGTCCATATGAAGTTCTTGGGTTTATAATAATTTGGGTTACTTTTGTTGAGTTTACTCTTGTTATTCTGATGTGTATTTTTTTAACCAAAAACATAGATTTGTTCTTGAGGGTTTCCATTACCGAACTCATTTGGTGAGATAATATGGTATGATAGGCCCTCTAACATGAATTACATGCATCTATTCTAATTGGTTTGGGTATCCTTGTGTATAGAACTTGTGTTGATTTGGTATGATGGTTCCAATTCACCAATGAAAAATGATTTTCATCCATTTTAGATTGATAAAATATTCATCAAGCTATTAGTTTTTGTCTTGTGGTTGTTTTCTACCTAGGAAATTCTACAATATGTAGATCCCTAATTTTTCCTTATTTGTGTTATGAGGGGCTCGTTTTTGAAAGCTCATACTTTTATTACGTTTATTATCAGAATTTGTGTCTGTTTGTACCTAAATTTGCTTCTTTTCTATCAGGTCAAGATTTTGATTTCCTTCCTTTGGTTACATGATCTGAAAAAAGATGTTTTTTGTACACAAGGGAGCATCGTCATGTTGCTGCATTAAATTTGTATTATGATGCCATTCACTTTAATGCATGACTTGCAACTATGTCGTGTCTATTTGAATGTCATATGTGTCACTAGTTTATTTCTTGATACTATTGTCTTTGGGGGTTGAGTTTATGAATCTCAGTCATGACATGCATAGCCTAAGAATTAATATTAATACTCAATTTTTTGGGAAACATGATTTGAAGAGAGAAAGTTTTTGTGAAATGAGTGTGACCCAATAGGGTACCCACTCACTACTGTTTACATAAAAATTTGATACCCAATTGAAACCTCCAAACAAATATAAAGACACAGGGTGGATATTTATTCTCAAAGTATGAAACACCAAGAAAGTTTCGTTATGTAACAAAAGAGTAAATATTGACTTTCACAAGGTAAAGTTCCAAACTTTAGTCACACCCATATGAGTGGCATAGCATATGAAAATGAAGGCCAAAATTAAGTAATGGAAAATAACAAAAGGTAACATAGTGATCATATAATGAATCCTTTGTTTTTCTACAAAATTAGTGTTAAATGACATAATTGACATTCAAAATTTGAGAATTTAATGCCATTTTCAAAATATACACATTAATTAGCTTGAAGGTCAAGTTTCATATTTTTTGGACCTTGCTTGAAACCTCAACTAATTAGCCAAAGAAAATATAATAATAATAACATAAAACAAATATACAATTAACTATGTATTGTTTTCAATTTATAATTCTATAATACATTTTTATTTCCTTTTCTGCATTGGGTTCATGGATCAGAGGGGTGTGGTTTTGTTGCCAATTTTTTTTGTAGACTAAATAAATCAACAATTCTTGCTTATCTTCCTCTTCCCTTCTTTCCTTTGTTTCACAATAGTAACTCTCCCTACCTTCATTCTCAATATATATCTATGACCCTACCCGAGCCATAATTTCTTACCACTCACCTTGCTTGGAAAATTTTGAATCCTATTTATCCTAATGTTTCCTTAGTTTCACCTTCTCCAACATTCTAATGAACTCCAAATGCCTATTTCATCTACTTTTGTCTTTTATAGATCCAATTGCTACCCGATACCTCAAACTCTTATTAAACTATCCCAATATATCAACAATATCCCTTTTCACCATTCTTGAGAAAGAAAATGGCCTCATGAATCCACATGTAGGCCTCCCCAACCCTTTCAACCCATTATTGGGGATTCAAGTTTGTCACATTGGTTATGGCTGTCACAATAGTTAGATAAGCTCTTGTACTTCTAACAGTATCTACATGATGGTTTTAAGACCTTCCAATTTGATTTTTTTCTTTGAGAATTCATCTTTCCATCTTTCCTACTATTTCTTGGTATGCAATGTAATTAGAGGTTTTGGAGCTTATTTTGGTTATGTTTTCCATGCTGCTATATTCTAATTGGTTCTATGGATTCAACCATGTAATTGTTTTGGTCAATTTGTTCACTAGTTTGATTTCTTTATTGCATCTAATTTAACAATTGTGGCTGGGGTGATCCTCAGACGGTAGGACACTCATGACTTATATTATAGGTCCTTACAACCCAAACAAACTAGAGAAGAAGATGAAAAACTTTCTTAGAAGTGAATTATCCAAGAAATCACATTTTTCTTTCCACCTTCGACCTCTACTTTCCTTGCTCGGGTGATTCTCTTGTGAGAGTGGTCTTTTTACTAACTTACCCTCACCCATGTTTGGTAGGGTAATGCTAGCTTCTGGGTTTAAGGTCAATATTTGTCTTTAATTTCTGTTTGATTTGGTATGAGATGCTTCATCACTCATGAAGGTTTGGAATTGTTGGGATTAACTTAATATCTCTACTTTTTCTGATTTAAAATTACTTAAATAACAATTACTTGTAAAATTCATAAAATTTATGAGAATATCTAAAAACATAAATAATAGGATGTTTTATACCTATTTACCTAATTCCAAATTTAATGAATCTAGATGCTTGAACCCCAATATTAAACTGTAGTTTTTTATTGGTTAACTTGGTTAAAATCTGGATGTATCTACTTCTACTCTATTCAATTGGAAATGATGGACCTAAACCCTAATTTGTCATCAATGATGCATAATTGTACTTATAATCTCCCTTTTAGAATTCTTTTGACATATTACTTATTTTTCACTTATAACTCCCTTTAGGGGTTACTGAAGTATTACATTTCTTCTATGAGTCCTACAACTTCGCTAGCCATGATTTGGAATTTTACATCTCTTTTATGAATTTAAGATTGAAAAACAATTGAATTGCACATCATGCCTACTCGATAATTTATGTGTGATTATGACTAGTAACATATAGTAGCAGCACAGAAATATTAATTTAGTTACTAATGTTTTAATCCTCCTATCGTTCTTCATATTAGGCACTGAGGTTTTTTCCTCCTTCCATCATTCATATTTGCCATTGAGGATTTAGTCCTCCCAGACAAAAAGATTTTATTCATGCTACCATTTTTATTTTTTAGATAGATAGGTTTTAGTCCTTCTATCATGGTTTGAAATTCAATGGTGTTCTATCTCACTATTAAATAGTGCTAATTTTTATTTAATAGTTATTCAAGGAATTGTTATTTATTATTGCAAAATGTTTTAAAGGAAAGTGATCCCAATTTTTTATTATGCCCCTTTGCTAATTGATTCATTGTCTTAAGAATTCCCAAATAAATTTCTTTTTACCAATGTCATACTTTCCACTTTGTATAAGAAGAAATATATTTGTGCATATTTTAAAATGGCTAGTTAGTTGCACATACTAGTCTTATACTGATGCATATCTTACATATTTCCTTCTTGGTGTATCAGTGTTTTACCCAATCACCTTGGTCCAAAAACTCTTGTAGGACAAATAGGAAGGTCATAATCCAGTTCCATGAATCAAAAGATATATGATATATCAAAGTGTCCTCTGTGATGGTCCTTGTTTTAGACATATTTTGGTTTCTTTCTATTAATATACCCACGTGGGTGATGGTTTTGAACACTTCAATTCTATACTAGGTAGATTTCATTACATTCATATTTCACATACTCAACTTGATAACTCATGCACTGAGAAATGAAATGCACCCTTTACCTTTTATTATTATGTATACATGGTTGTTTGGAATGCATTGCCAATTATTTCTTAATATGTAATGAGTAGATGCCCTCTTAGTTTCTTCTCATCATGATGAGAGCACCATCACCCAAATACATGACTATGCATTGGGTCCCAAAAAAACCAAGAATATACTACTAATATATAAAACCCCTAAAGCAATCAAACATGCATTAAGTAGCACATGTAATATTAATAGTCAAATCCATCAAATTTTAAGGTATTATGAAGTGTAGTGGGATGAGATCTTCCAAGCATATAATTTGCAGTCAAAAGACCCATTAGTGAGTGAATCATGAACTTAAGTAATAAAAGGAGAAATTTTACATTTTAATGGAGGATGACTCAAGAATTATTCCAAGAGGTTAGAGACAAAGGGTTTTGATTCATCATGATGACATCAGGATTGTGTTATTGTTGAATTCCTTTTGTACCATAGATATTATCACATATTATGGCACCACTAATACATATACCACCTATAATGTCAGTTAAAATAGCCCTCTAATGTCAGCATTGTGCCAACACTAAGTGGGAAACACTACAAATAAGCACCTACAATGTCAGTTTCTTGGGGATGCATAAACCAAAAATAGAGATCTAGCCTCAGTTGCTATGATTAAAGAAACTAACATGGTTAAGCATCTCTCTCTTTGGTTTTGGTGCAAAAAATGATAGTGTATTGCAGTACCATGTCACATTTTTAACTGATAAAGGTTTATGTGGTGTCGGTTTTTATATCCAAACGGATGATACAGATGAACTATATCATTGGTTCGAGACCTCAACTGACACCGCAATCCAGCTGGTTGCATGATAGTTCTGTCCAACACAACCTCTTTTTGATAGCCCTTATGTCAGTTTGAATACAAAAACTAATGGCTAATACCTACAGTGTCAGTTTTCTAATAAAAATTGACGACAAAATTATGTGTTTTTTTAAATAGTAGATCTGCATACCTATTGTCCGGCTGTTTAGAAGGATGCATAACCTATAGTTCATTAGAACTACACATTCCATGTTGTGTTCAACTTAAAAATAGGTCAACACACCTACATAACTTGCAATTACAAACAAGCAATCCACCCACATAAAAGATTCATTCTCCAATTCCATTCTCATGACATGTACAAATATAATTCTCATTTTATTTATTCATCTTCACATTCATTCATACATGTATAATACATCATTCACATTTGAACCAATTCCATTCTCATGACATGTAGAAATGAAATTCTCATTGTATTCATTCATCTTTACATTCATTCACACACATGTATATATTCATCATTCTCATTTGCACCAACAATTTAGTGACATCAAATTTAAAGTAGCAAGAAGTCTTAAGCACCACATGTATATAGAAATAATGACATAAAAGTAAAAAAATCATATTTTATCCCAATAAAATTCAGAATTTACTTCCTCAACAAAGGCTTCTCTCATTTGTCTTGTATCTCATGTAAATCAATTTTCCTATGAGACTTTATCATGTCAAATTGTTGCAAAGCATATGACATAATTAATAGGTTTGATTTGATATTTTCATATTATAAAATGAGACTATTTACTTATGATGATCAAGACTATATATAGATTATATTTTGTATGCAGTGGATGTCAAGTGCCCCTTGTGTGATAATTATGTCCATGTATCGATTCACATAGTATGCACATGCTCAACCGATATCTTGTACTGGGCACTATAAATTTACCACCATACAAAACATTAATAACTGGAAGTAAGTACAGTTGATATATATATGCATTGAAGTAAAAAAAACCTACCTCAACATCCTTCCAATTTAACACTTCTTTTTCTTATCCTCCTTTCCTCCAAGCTTTTTGAATTCTTTTATACCCCTATATGTTAATGTAACACATTGAATTGCATTAGCAAATAGTCAGATAATAATATATGTTAAAAAATATAAAAATGTACTCACATCAATAATACCTTTTTCATTTTGTGTCCCCCACTGTCTACTTTTTTACCCTTGGAGTCTAGATAATACATAGTTAGTATCTCGGGGACAATTACTAACAACATCCATTGATTATTCTTGAGTGAAAAGAAGGAAAATAAAAAAAAAAACTAAAAATCCACAATGAACTATAATTCTTAAGTTCAAATTATAAGAAAAGTAACTAAAACATACTCAACATTGAAAGGATCTATAATCACACTCTTTATTGTATTACCAAAATATTTAAATGTTGTCGAGCAATATTCGGTAATAGATATTGGGTCTTTATGTATACAACTAATCAATGATCAAACTAGAAATGCTACATGGGGTAGTGTGAACTATGTGCACACCCTATATAAGTAGATGCAATATGTATATCATGTATGCATTAATATATAAGAAAATAGATCAACATATATAAAACAAGGTATTTAGCCATAAGATCTCACTGTATCCACAGTTCTATCACAAATGTATTCAACCAAGCATGAGTAAACATCTCCACAACATCTTGCAAAAATATACTAGTATCATGAGGTTGACCTACAACGTCCTCCTTAATATGGACCATCATAGGTGACCCTTCTTCAAAGATTCCTAGCCATACTACCAATCCCCTACAATTAGGACCTAGCAAGTCAAATAGATCCTTTGCCAGCCAACCAAGTAATAGAATATCTTGAGAAGCAAGTGAAGGACGAGCTGTAGGGGGTTTCTTAGATGCTTTATCCTATGTATATATATATTCTCATATCAATTGTCAATTATATACAGATACAAACACAATGTAAATTTAGCATACATCGATATAGACAACTCCTGATTTGGGCCACACAACCACACCACCTTCTGCATCACCTATCATCTCGTGACCGCGGTGGCCATATAGTAGTGCAATCTATTTCAAGTGTCATTGTCAAGACTTGGAGTCATGTGAACTGCATCGGTGTGCTTTTTAGCACCATGAATCATGTCACCTGGATGGCATGGGTAATACGTACCCATTGGAACAATATATCCTTCTTTTTAAAAATGACATGGCCTCAACCCCTCAAAATTTGTATATAGTATTATATATATATATACCTAAACACACACAAATTATGCAAATCATCTTGAAAGAATATTTTTTAACAACAAAATCTTTAGTGGAAGTGTGAGCTAGTGGGTCCATGGGATTACTCCCTACCACCTCTGTCATGGGGGTCCACCTCGTATGAAGAGTGGGGCACTAAAGTACTATTTGAGGAGCTGAATGAGAAGCATGATATTGTCTCATTGCTTTCTCTATTCACTTTGCAATCATCTCTTATACCTTACCTTCTAAGAATCCTACTTACTAGATAGATTTGTGCTTATTCTCTGATGGCCCAAAGAAGGCTCTTATACATACACCAACACGAATAGCCTTAACACACCTAGGATGCTCTCTATTACCTAGAGAAACTGTCTATTCATCCCCTATGCCATCATGGATGAATTTGCATTGTTTCATTTGCTCATACCGCTAATCATCATCAATACTAATTGTAAGTAGAACATAACAATCAAGGTCAAGGTAAACCATAACAATAATCAATATAATTGCTCTAAGAGTCAAGGTTTCCCATTTTTGCAGTCACCTCAATGATTGCATGGTTGGGTATTTCTCCAGATTTGGTTTGCCTCAAAGCTATTCAAAAATCATGGTGAGGTAGAGATGAAGTAGTAGTAGAGGACTCACCAGTCCCAAGAGTAGGATGCTGAGAAGAAGACTCCTTCAAGCTCTTTTGGTGAAGCCTTGCTTAACCTTTACCCATCTTGTAGTTGTGCACATTCTTTGCATGCCTTTCTCTGTAAGCATCGCTTAAAGCCTGGTTAGTCAAAAACAACGAATCAACGTGAGAGGCCGGGAGGTTTTTTTTTTGGGGCGGGGGCATAATTGGTGGGGGGGTCCCCAATGGAGAAGCAAAATGAAATCCCATATGTTAAATACATAATACAATGAATTCATATAAAAGATTCTAAATGAGGAGGCTTAATACCTTAAATTCATCAGTTTTTGTTGAAGCAACAAACACCTCCCACACCTTTGGGTCAAGATAGTTATGTTGCTCAGTGGTTGACTTCTTCTTCTTCTTATTCTTCTCATTCATAATGAATTCTCTTGTTAGATTTATCCTATAATTTCTTAGTACCCTCCCACAACATTGCAACACCTTTATATGATGCACGTTTTCATCAAGGTCAAAAATGCTCTACGAAAGTTCATATAATTAATGGAATATTTTTAAAAATAGAATTTTAAATAATTTTAAAAGTCATAATATCTCACACATAGTTCCTTCATATTACTTATTTTGTGGTTTGATCAAATTTATGCCAAGATTCTACTATTATATCTGATATTATATGAGTAAGAACCCCTAGATATTCCATAAAAGAACTATGATTTTTCCTAATAGAATTTGTTACATCATCAAACTCAATGACCAACATTGGTCCTTTACCCTTTTTCTCTACTAGCTTGTTCATAATGGTGATGCCTATTTTTTACACACTCTCGATGCTCCTTAGCAACCTCAACAAGATCCTCAGGGTGCAAATCCTTAGGACTCACATCCTCAAGATGCTAAAATTGATAAGAAATAGATATAAGTCATAAAAAATGTAACTTATAAACATGATAGACATTGTAAAATGAAAATCTATTTAATAAAACAATACAACTTACACCAGTGTCATCCTCATGATGCACATCATCATGGTGGTCATCCTTGTGGTAATCATCATCATGATCATCATAATAATGATCATACATGATATGAAAAAATGTCATATAAAAATAGTCAAACAATGAAATATAAGTGATAATGTAAAATTCACATGTAACATTTAAAAAAAATAAATGCATGCCTCTAATATTGATTGGATCTTTGATCAATTAACATTCCTTCTATGTGATCTTCACACATATATAAGTCAATGTTAGCTTCAACATTTGGTGTTGGCAAGACAACTAAGAAAGGACTAGAGTCATCATACTCATCATAGTAATCTTCTTCATCTTTAGGATATCCAATGAATTGCCTTTTACCATGGAGAACAATTGACCATTTTTCATTTGTAGGATCATTGACATAAAATACTAGCTTCCCCTATAATGTCATTATGAATGGTACACCCTTCTTTGCATCCTTTCAAATTTCATTGATGGAAACCCAATTCATCCACTACAAACCCTTTGGTGTTATCAACCCAATTACACCTAAGGACTGGGACTTTTGAAATCTATTTAGTAAAACTCGCATATGTCTTCAATGATACCATAATATGACATTTTAGCTTCACATGAACTCTTATCCTTCACACTAGAAAAATACAATGAAAACAATTGAAGGGAGACCCACTGTTTGGACGACACTCTTATCATCTTGATGTTTTGTGTAATATAAAAACCCATTTATATCAAACCCTTCATAAGACATAACATTCATTTTTGGTTTAAAGTTAAGCCATTTGGTATCTTCAGCAACATTACCTAGTGTTTGAGATAGTTGGCGTAAGACTTTATCTTCAAACTACCTAATAGTTGTCTTATTATGTTCTCTAGCAATCCACATTGAACTGGCTCAAGAATATTTTATCTTCATGAAACTGGTATGTTCTGTTAATACTCACTTCGTCAATGTTGTGTAAAATATACAAGTGTGACTGTCCCTACAACTCATGACTAATTAATTTAACTTATTCTCCTAAATTCCCTTTACCCTAATAGTCCTAAATATTCTTGTCATTTCTAGGAGGTTCATTACTACTTAGAAAGTCATTGCAAAAGTCGATAAACTCCCTAGCCACATAACACTCAGTAACACTCCCTTCAGGCTGATAACGGTTTCAAACATCACCTTTAAAAAACTCATGTACCTCTCAAAAGGATACATCCAATGCAAAAAACTAGTCCCAACATTTTCACTTCCCTAGTCAAATATATAGTAAGATGTACCATGATATCAAAGAATGAAGGAGGAAAATACATCTCAAGCTGGAACATGGTAACAACCACTTCTCTTTGCAACTTATCTAGATTCTCAGGATCAATAATTTTTCTTCATAGTGTTAAATAAGGAACAAAGCTTGGTGATAGAAAACCTTACATGCTTTGGCGGTATAGATCGAATATCCACTGGAAAATTTGCTTGTTTAGAATGTGACAATCATGAGGTTTAAGACCTATCAGCTGCATATCCTTCATTTATACCAATCTACAGATATTGGAAGAGTATCCTTGTGGTACTATAACATTAAGAAATCACTCGAAAAAAAATTCTTCTCCTTTCTAGACAATGAGTAACAAGCAAGAGGTAAATATGTTTTTTGGTCACTACTAACATTTGTTGTTAATTCTTTCCTTATGCTGATTTCACATAGATCCATTCTGAACTTGATGCCATCTTTAGTCTTACCTGGTATATTCAATAGAGTACCAATGATTCCATCATAGACATTTTTCTCAACATGCATGACATTGAGATAATACCTAACTACCAAAGAACTCCAACAAGAAAGATCCTAAAATATTGACCTATTCTTATATAAAGATTTGTCATTTTGTGTTAGAATAGTACATTGTGATCTCTTATTGAATACATTAACAAAGTATTTTACTCTTTCATAAATAACCTCCCCTGAT
The DNA here is from genome assembly GCA_963693085.1 of Alisma plantago-aquatica. Taxonomy (NCBI): domain Eukaryota; kingdom Viridiplantae; phylum Streptophyta; class Magnoliopsida; order Alismatales; family Alismataceae; genus Alisma; species Alisma plantago-aquatica. Next base: position 224,777,999 of record OY856409.1, read on the forward strand.
ATAGGCTTAGGGGCACTCTATTCTTCATTTGATCCACTGAACGCTTTGCGTAACCTTTAGATGAACTGTTGGAAGAAACCTTCAATGAACAAGATATACAATCTTTCCACCATGTTTTATTCATATTGAATATGTGTTGTCCTCACATATAGGGCATGGTTTGGATCCTTTTACATTGTATCCAGACAAATTCCCATATGCTAGAAAGTCATTAATAGTGAAAAAGAACATAGCATGTAAAAGAAATATCTCTCTACACGAACCATCATAGGTCATCACACCTTCTTCTTAGAGTTTTTTTAGGTCATCAATCAGAAGTTTAAGAAAAACGTCAATATCATTGTCTGGTTGTTTAGGGCTCATTATAAACAACACATCATGACATACTCATTTTTCATTCACAACCAAGGAGGAAGATTGTATATAACAATCATAATAGGCCAAGTGATATGTTGTGTGCTCAATGTGCCGTATGGATTCATCACATAGGCACATAGACCAAGTATTAGATTCTTGACTTCTTCACCAAATTCAAGGTACAATAAATCAATCTTCTTCCATTATGGGGAATCATACGCATGTTTAGCATCCCATCATTATTTTTCTTTGTCATCCTACAACATCAAATTCTACATATCCATGGTATTGGAAAACAAGCATTGAAATCATGCTATTATAGGTGGATATCACATCACCTTGGTAGAGAGCCAATTTTAGACTCCCAAAAGTTGTCATTTTATACCTTAACACCCCACATTTTGGACAATCTTTTGAATCAATATAGTCCTTTTGAAATAACACACTATCATCTTCACATGCATATATGTTCTTAGCCTCCATTCCCATTGGGAACAACAGTTTCTTTAATTCGTACATTGAGATTGGAATCTCATTTCCTTCAGGAAGAATTTCTTTCAACAAAGACAACAATGACGTGAAGCTTTTGTCGCTCAATCCATTGTTATCCTTCAGAGTATGCAATCTCAACACAACACTCAACTTTGTAAACTTAGTGCAACCTAAGTATAATGATATATCAACATAATGCACAATGTTTCTAAATAGGGAAGGTGGATTGGTGTTCTCTACCTCCACAATTATCTAGCATCACATCAACCATGTCTATTAGAATTGGGTCATTCACATATACATCATTGTTGGAAATTTCTTCTTCAATACATGTACTACTATCGACATCTAGTGATCTCATAGTTAGAATCTCTCCATGCCAGTACCATTCTATATAGCCATGTACAATCCCATTGCACATGACATGACTTTCAATTTTTTCAACAATGTCAAATTTCAAATTGTTACTACAATTCCTACATGGACAATAGAACCTATCTCCAGGTCATTTCCTATGTTCCTCCACAAATCTTATAAACTGATCAAGACCAGTAATAAACTCCAGTGCAGCGATTTGGAATGGACACCCATAATCTATCAGTTCCATGATCAAAGAGAAAACAAGTATTGAATCAAGTGTTTAGAGGTTATGATTTAGATATTAGGGTTTAAAAATTAGGGTTTATCATGTAGAGTTTAGGGATAGGGGTTTACATGTTAGGGTTTAGGGTTTACAAATTAGGGTTTCTCATTTAAGGTTTAGGGATAAGGATGTATAGATTAGGGTTTAGGGTTTACAAATTAGGATTTAGGGTTTACAAATAAGGATTTAGGGTTTATGGTTTACATATTAGGGTTTAGGGTTCAACATTGAATATGTGTACCACCTATCCCATTCTTGAATATCTAATCTCACTAGTAAATGTACAATGTGTATTTGGTATTCATGAAAATTTTAGTAGTATTTTACCAAAGTCCTCCATGTACACCGATGTCGACGGGAAAATATCCACCTACATATATACTTAGAGAACAAATGAGGAAGTGCCGATGAAACATCTTAGAAACCAAATAAACATTATACACTTACATCCTAAGTAAGATTAAGTATTCAAGAACACTCCCAAACTGGAGACTATCCAAGATTTACTCCTAATAAGTAAATCTTAGACGAGTTTCTATGCCAACAGATATATGTCCAAAACTAAGATTTAAGATTCATATCAAGTCAATGTAAATACAAACCTAGCAAAAGCATATATATGTCTAAATTAAGTTTTATGATTTAAAATTTAGGTAAATACATAACAATTTTAGTCTAAATCAAGTTAATTTAAGTCATTCATATCAATTCACTGTAATTAATTCTTAGGTGTGATTATGTATCCGTACAACATTCAAATTGAACAATGCACCCAGATATACAAGCACTTATACATGAATTTTAATTATAAAAGAAATTAGAGAAGTATACTTTCTCCAATTGATATCAATTTAGGTATTAAAACCCTAGTTACATTTCATCAAATTTCACAAATAGTTATATTTAAAACTTAGTTATATTTAATAAAGTTACATAAAAAATGTAGCTAAAAAGAACATTGATCAGCTGGCGACAATGGTTAGAAGTAGTAGTAGGACGACCACTACTCCACATCATTAGTAGGATGACCAGTCTGGCGATGATGACGATAATGGTCAACAACGAGTAGCAGGGCAACAACAACTACTCTGACAACAATAGTCTCAATGAGGCACTAGCTGGTCAAGGTGGAGTAAAAGCAGAAGTGGCAGCACCATAAGAGGAACTAACGACAACGAGGGTCAGTTGGAGCATTAAAATCAGAAGAGAAAAATTGCTTAGGGTTATGAAATAGAAATTGGGGGCAAGAAATTTTTTGGGGTGCTATCAAGTGAACTTAGTCATCAGTTGGTAGCGATAACTGATGACTAAGAACTAGACTTTGGTTCTAGATTAATAAATTGACATATGAGTAAGGACTTAGATGTCAGTTCTCTCAGAAAAACTAATGATAGAGACCCTTATCTAAAAAAAACTCAACACCAGTAATGACTTAGACGTCAGTTGTAGAGAGATAAAGCGACGACTAAGTAAGGACTTAGACGTTGCTTCCGTAAAAAAATACTGATGACAGAGGCCCTTATCCAAACAAAAAAAATCAACATCAGTAATGACTTAGACATCATATTTACTGGACGAATGGACACCAGAGAGAAATTTGGGGGAAACTATAATTTCGTGGGGACGTGGTGAAAAACCTTTGTCATTGGTTTCTCCACTAAACACCAACACCACATGTAAAATTATTTCACAGTGGAAAAGACATACAACATCAGTTTTACTATATGTAAATCAATGATAGAGGTATTTTGTAGGAAACAATTATTTCGTAGGAAGGGTTAGGTCGTCTGTTTCACAAAAACCAATGCTAACTTGAAATATTTTTGGACCCAAATTTTTCCCTGAAAAAATTGAAGTTTGCGGATTATCTAGGACATCAGTTTCATGAAGTAGTAACCGATGTTATGGAAAAGTGGTACCTGCATTTTTTCTTAATCAGCAAGACTTGACCAATAGTGACATTTGTGCTCTACAATGGATGTTATATATGTTATGATGTCGATTTTCCTATAAAACTGACGTTAAGAAAAGTGATATTAGAGATCTAGAATGCACTAGTGCACCCCAATATTGTGATAGACATAAACTAAAAAAGATTCAAAGAAACAATGTCAAACCAATCCTTCTTGATCATCAAAAAACACAAAGGCAAAGAAACGTCTAAGAGAAAATTGCAATAAGATTCATGAATGAAATTACATAAAGTTCCATTCTATTCATATCTTAAGGTAATTGTATATCATTAAAACAAGTGAGCAAGATCATCACCTATATATGTTGAAGATCATCATGTTCATATGCTTGAATTTCACATAATATACATGGCATAGAATCTAAGATATGAGGGATAGATACATATCTATATATAACACCCTACTCAAACCCTAGAATACATGGCTTCTTGAACTCCGTCATCTCAGTTGGAGCCATCCTATGGGGTGATTATGCTATGGGATGCATGCTAGGAACTATATTTATTTAAAAAAAAAATTCCCTCGAGTGTAGAATGCTTACAAACCTATTAGGGAAAACATCCTCAAATTTACTCACTACAGGTACATCGTGGATAGTAAGACTCCTAACCTTTGTATTCACCACATGAGATAAGAAAGCTTAACATCCTTTTCTCATCAACTTCTCTTCTATCACAGCTGACACCATACAGGTAGGAAGAATCTTCTTGTCTCCTTGGAAAGTCCTGGAGACATTTCCATCAAAAGACATCATGACTTGGAACCAAAATCCAACATAACCATGGACTTCTCCAAGCATCCATACTAGTATCACATAAAATTCATACACATAAAGTGGCATCAGAATCAGTTGAATGTTTCTTCCTAAGAAAGAAAGAATATAGGGTGGACACACCTCCCACAACACCGCAAAACCAAGAAAAGGGGTTTCTAACAAGAGGCTATCATCTCTACTATGAACATGTATGTTACAAATATTTATCATCTCTCTAGTGATAAATGAATGTGTCGCACTTGGGTCAACTAAAATAAATATATATACAAAAGTAGATAAGTCAAAATGAAAAAGTTCTATCTGACATGTCATGACCTGAGGGTTGACCAATCCTTCTGGCTGACTCATAGCATAGAATCTAGTCATCGCTTGTTGTCACCCTTGACCTCTACTAGAAGGTCATGATGATCCTGCCTATGAAGAGTTGCCACATCCTCTACTACCACTGCTACTAAACTATTGCTGCTACTGTGAGCCCTACTGGATCTAACTTAGTTATTGTGTATCCTCCTAATTCTTCATTGGGAAATAACATCTCACATGCCTAACTTGATCACACTTAAAGAACATCCTTGTATCAAACTATGGCCTGGATGGCCCCATTAAAGACATTCAACTAGAACTGTTCATCCCAATTGGTGTAAAGCTATGAACTCTCCCCTTGTTAGGAGACCATTGTGGCTGCACTTGTGTCCTTGGCTTAGAAAATGTTGACCTCAACTAAGACTATCGGTACTGCGGTGAAGAAAACCTTGGCTTCTTGAAACTGCCAAATGGTGATCCTTGGAACTGAGCATGCCTCTTTCTGGAACTAGCCTCTCTCTACTCCACAGTTGTCCTCTTTATCCTCCTTACAAACTCCATGAAGGTAGATAATTTTTCATGAGAACCCAAAGAAGATGTCATCCTTGCCAACTCGGTGTCTAAGCCCTTCTTGAATATTTTAATCCTCTCTTTCTTTGTGGCCACCATGTGAGGAGAGAACCTCAAGAACTGCATAAAATGTGCCTCATAGTCATTAATAGACCATGATACTTGATGTAGGTGCTCAAATTAAGACATTCTCATCCAGATATGTCTCCAAGAAATAATGACTCACAAATTCTCATCAAAACTCCTCCCAACTGACCACTTCTCCTAGTCTCTTCTCCTCCTCTATGGCCTACAAATGGTCAACAATACCCTTAATAAGGTAGATCACATGCTTCACCTTGTCCTCCTCAGATTTGTTCAAGATCATGAATGCCTTCTCCAGCTCTATTAGCAACATGTCTACATCCAAGTCTGTTGTACCCACATACTCTGTGGAACCCACACGCTTCAACCTCTCAAATATCTTTCCTAGACCCTGAGACTCAATATCTGCTAGATGTGTGATTGTCACCATAAGTTATCCAAGCATAGACTGAAAGGCTGGATCAAACATGGTCAAAAGGTTTGGAGGTAGAATGGGAAGTTCTAGCCTAATCTAAGGTACTCTAGAATCCACTATCTATCTCCTATCACCACCTCCTGGTGCCAAAAAGCTACTCTCAACATGTTCTTCCCATTATGTAGACATATCTGCACAACCTTTGACCATGGTTAGATATGTTGGATACACAAGAACAGACACAACAACCCAAGTCCTATGTCCATATAGAGTCAACAAATCTAAGGCTATCATATCACCAAATCTAAAAATCCACCATGCTAAATGAGATTACTCAAAAGTAAAAAATGCTAAAAAACTAATTAATCCTATTGCCAAAAAGGTATATAATTAATACTAAATAAAATTTAAGACATTCCATAAGAAATATATTCACAAAGGTCCAATTGCATTATCCATACCAGGTAACTTTACAATGTTCAGTGGCCTCAATCACATCCTACATACAAAAGGGTTTTTATCTAGATAATTACAACATTTACATAGGATGAGTACACTAACAAAACTTGAGTCGATGTACATCATCTATACAACTCCCCTCCATGACTTGAAAGTAGATGGATGACTCCAGCACTGTGTACAACTACACCAACATCTCTAACAGTAAAAGACTTCAAATTGCACCTCCTCATTGTTAAGATCCTAGCCACACCAATGATCACCTAAAAATAGCATGGAAACCCATGAGGTGAGACCCATGTCATGAGATATAGCTCTAAAAATATGTAATTCTTACCAAGGTTAAGTATTTTATGAAGTTAAAGCAGGTAGTATTATAGAGCTGAAAGTCTATACAATTTCCACAAAGAGCATACATAACAAGAGTCATTAGTACAATTGATTTCTCCTACCAAATAAAATATTATCAACAAGTCAAAAGAAACATATCAGGGACTATCATCCAATGTGATTCTCTGAATAACCCTAATAGTTATGTTACATGGATGAGTTACATATTTTATCAAGCCCTGGGTAGTTTCAGGCATATCACTCAAACTACTGGCTGACCACTACAAAGTCAAAATCAGCCCCATATAAGATCTAGGATGGCCGCAATTCAATGATCTCTTCCCCTCAGTCAGTACAAGTAACAACCATAGTGGAAAATCAGACCAAATGCTAAAATAGCCTAGTCCGTCTTGGCTACACAGGTCATGACACTAGAAACCTAGGTTTAAACCCATTAATCCTAGTTACGAATGTAGTCACTGTTAATCACATATCATCCATTAAACACAGCCCCAAGCACTCTCCAAAAACTTGGGATCAAGATGTCGAAGATATACTCTCCCTGCACTGCATATACTAAAAATATACGAACTGAGCTCCTTTTCTTGAAAATAAAAAATATAAGGTAGAGACTCCCAAAATCAGCATCAAAACGTCAAGCTCAACCCAACAAACAATGTAGAAAATAAAAAAATTTAAGGTTGAGACTCCCGAATCCAGCATCCAAACATCAAACTCAACCCACCAAAGCTCCAAGAATGTCTCTTATTTTCATGAATAAGATGTAACTAGAGCAAGGAAGAAGAAAATAGAGTTACTAAACCCACATGCATAAGATTCTAGCAATAAAACACCTAAAGACACCATGGAACTCGGCCACAAGAGGACGGAGGGTGAAAAACAATAAGAAAGTGAGTAGAAGAGAAAAAATCTTACAAGAATGGATGAAGGACAATAATCAACAACCTTAGGTTAGTCCAAGGAATCTTGATTTAAGAACATGCATCCACGAAAAGCCTGAGATCGTCGCCCCTGATGAACCCTTGTCGATCTTTGCTCTCTGAAAATTTTCATCAGGCTTCTCTGGTTGCAACTAAAGCCCGCCAAATGAGAAGAAGGAGAGAGAGAGGGAGAGAGAGGGTATATATAGGGCTAGAAATGGACCCTTTTTATGTAGGGACTCCATCTTCCTAGAAACACCATTGGGTGCTGAAAAATCACTAGTCATTGCAAAACCATCAGCCACTAGAAACTCATCGACCACTAGGCATTGTTGGTCCAAAACTTGTTGACCAAAATCTTATTGGTCACCAACACACTGTTGATAAAAAACATGTCAACCACTAAGGCTTCAACAACTGATGAACTCCTGGGGTAGCTGGTCAACAAATCCATTGGGCGTCGAAGACCCACCTAGGTGTTGAAAAACCCTCAAGCACTGAGAAAACAAGCGGTTAACAAAAATCCATCAACTGATGAAGGCACATCGCTATCATCTCATCGAGCTTATGTAAAATCCTTAAAAGAAAGGATCAAAAGAATCTAACCAGGAAGTAAAATTATAAATTCTTATATATCATGAAGCAACTCAAGAAAGTGTCAAAATATGTTCATACTACCAGAAAAGATTACTTTTACATAAAGGTCCATGAATTACATGAATTTGTATATCCTTAAGCAAACGAGATCAGTTTTGATTCAAACTACAAACATAGTTTCATCATCCACTGTGATATCACAACTAGAGTTAAGTTTCAAGATTAAGCCTCAAATTTTTCAAATTAAGTGAAATAAGTTATTTTTATGAATTAAGCAGGGTTAGGGTTATGACTTTAAGAGAGCTAGTATATGATCATTAAGTGAAGTACAATATAATAATATTTGTATTGTTCTACAAAATATTCTGTAAGCATCATCTTATTAAGCTTGAAAAGCATGTTGCTAGCAAATTAAGGGTTTGCATGTCGAAAAAGAAGGATAAATGTGGCTGTATTACTCACCTTGCAATGAAGAATTGGAGATCCAACCAAGAACACCATCAACCAAGATTCACATAGACAAAAACAACCATCTAAATTATCCTACAAAGCTCCTTCCAGGAAGATCTAGCCTCAACTAGGTCAAGAGGAAGGAAACAAAGGATTTTTTACCCATAAGAAGCAAGATCTACCATGGTTCTCCATTGATCTCAGCCAAGAAGAGGGAAGAGAGGGAGAAAAATGAGAAATTATAATAGTGAGAGAAGATATAAATAATATAGGTTAAAAATGAATCTATCTTACTTTAGGTCTGCTAAAGGAAGCTTGATCACCTCCTTCCAAGATCATGCAATCTCAGAAACCGTGCCCCTTAAGTCCCTTGGCTTCCACTTCACATTCTTAAGATCTTCTTCACATTATATAAAAACCTAGAGTGTAAAATGATTCCTAGGGTCGTGGAGGTATGGGTATTTATAGGTTAGAGGGTGTGGAAAGCCCAAAAACCCATACAACAAACCCATCGACATTGATTGCCAGACCTTCTCACTTGCCAACCCATCAAAATCCTCATCACCTACTATATCCATATCTTGATCCTATGACCCAGCAAGATATCTATATTTTGACCCACTAAGGTCTCCATATATTGACCCATTATGGTCTCCATCTTTTGACCCATCAAGGTATCCCTCTCAATAAACCATCAAGATCCACATCTACAAACCCATACAGGTCGACATTGACAAACCCATCATGGTACACCTCTATAGATCCATTGAGGTCCACATCTACTGACCCATAGAGTTCATTATTTATATAACCCATAAACCCTCAAACCATCAACCTTCAACCCATCATCCTCCAAGATACCAACCTTCAACCCTTTGACCTCCAAGCCACAAATCTTCTACTCGATCACCTCTACACTACCTACATTTAACCCATCAACCTCCACCATCAACCTTCAAACCCTAAGTGATGAGAGGTGATGAGTTATCAAACCTCCATGGTCGAGGCCATCAAGCTCCACTAAACTACCAAAAAACCCTAGATTAGGGTTAAGAAAACAACACAAGGGTGAAACATTATACAACCAATGATTGAATACATCAAGTCCTCGACATAGAGAGAACTTGGATGAAAAAAACATGATCTAAAACTTTTATATAACTACACTTATGTCCTTATACATTCTTCTTTTATCTAGACCATGCAATTAGGGATAATTAGGTTGTTCAAGTCGTTAATTAAGCATTCAATTATGATAAACATGTATGCTTAGAGTCAATTTAGGTTAACAATCTTACAAACATAACATGTAAGAAAGGATTGCCATGAAATCCTCTGATAGTTACCTACTACACATCTCATCCTCTTACTCCTATTTGTTTTTATGAACACCTAGTGATGCCAACAAATCTTCACTAGGACTAAATCCTTCTTCCTCAAATTCTACACATACCCATTCAAGATCACCACTGGACCCTCAACATACAAGATATGAATATTGAAGATGAACTTTCACTATTTTATAGTCTATTAAGTATTAGGGTGGAACTTAATCTACACCAAAACATGAAAAAAATTGTGCAAATATCTCAACTCCTATCACAACTGCAACATGTAGGTGACTTCACCAACAAGTTTGATGATAGAATAAGACCTCATGAACCTAGGATTTAACTTACCCCTCTGATCACAACTCAAGTCACCCTTCCAAGGAAATAATTTATTGTAAAAAAATTCACCAACTTGAAACTCTACTGTCATCATATGGTTATCCATATAAGACTTCTTCTTGTCATGTGCTACCTTCAATTCTTGTTTAATGGCCTTTATCTTCTTTGTTGTATACTACACTAAATCAGGGCCCAAAATTTGATATTCATCTACCTAGTACCAAAAAAAGGCAATCTCAAACACCTTTTTATCAAGACTCAGAAGGTGCCATGCCTATACTCCTATGATAGCAATTATTACAGACCAACTCTATTAGACTGTTGTGAATATCCCTGCTACCAAGGAACTAGAGAACATAAGATCATAAAAATATCTCCAAAATCTATGTTGTAATCTTTGACTGCGACCATCTCTCTTTGGGTGAAAATCCATGATAACTTTGGGGTGATTCCCAAAATATCCATGCATACGATCCCAAACCGACTCATGAATTATAGCCCTCTGTTTGAATATGTAGTAGCTAGTATGATTTACATATAAACTATCTAATGATTCTCATCTACACAGATATGTGTCAACTTCTCAATGGTGAAGTTAGTTTTGACTAGAACAAAGTGAATTGACTTCACCAAATGGTCAATGATTATACAAACACAATCATACCCCTTATCTATCTGGGAAGACCAACCATAAAGAACATAGTGACATGATCTCATTTCAACTCTAGAATTGGTTTTAGTTGCAACAACCCTACAAGTTTCTAATGCTCTACTTTGGCCTGCTGATATACTAGACACTTGTCTAAAATTCTTCCACATCAACTCTCATTCTTGGTCACAAATGCAAATTCATCATATTATAGTATATCTTTGTACTTCCAAGATGAAAAATGTACATCAAGGAATATTCTTGTTCAAGAACAATTTTACTCAAACCTCATACATCATAAACCACCATCGTATTATGAAAATAAACTATATTATCCTTTGGCTTATGAAAACCATTATGCTTTTTGCTACAAACTATAATGAAATGTTCTATATTATAATATATTACCTATGTGCATCATTGATCTTCTAAACACACATTGGCTTTATATACAATTGTGCCAACAAACACCCTACAAAGAAACATTCATATAAATATTTATCTATCAATGACATACTGACATGTCCTTCTTACTACAAACCATGGAATAAATATGTATGTTGCCTTTTGAAGAAGATGAGAATGACTATCCACACAATGCATTAGCTACAACATTTTCCTTACACTGGTGATAGTCTATTGTACACTTGTAGTCCTTGATCAATTACAACCATCTAATATGTCACATATTCTATTCCTTCATTGTAATTATGTACCTGAATTGCTTGTGGTTATGAAGATCTGAATATTTTCCTCATATTAATAGTGCATCCACACCTTCTGAGACAATGCCACTTATTTCCAACTCTAGATCATGAGTTAGGTAGTTCCTATCTTGCTTCTCAAGCTATTCGAGAGGACAAGAGATCACATGCTTCTATAGAATCAACACACAACATAATCCATTCTTCAAGACTTAAAAAAATGACGTAGCATTTCCTTGTCTATGGAAAACCAACATAGGTCATGACATCAACTTTTCTTATAAAAATTAGAATTTACACTAACATTATTTGTTCCAAGTACATGATACATCCTTTTTTGGTTAGCAAGGGTAATGGAAAAGATATATCATTGAAGATCCTGATGAACCTTTTGTAGTAACTAGATAACAAAGAATACTCCAAATCTATTTCAACATCTTAGGCTACTTCCACTCCAACACCAACTCCACTTTCTTGGGAACTACACACATCCCCTTACTTGGGATTACAAGACTAAGAAAAGATACATTGGTTAGTCAAAATTCACACCTACTAAACTTCAAATTTGACCGATGTTCCTCAACAACTCTAAATACATAAATAGTTGTTTCTCTTATCCTTTGGGTAGAACAATAATCAATGAACCTTGTCACAAACTAATATTGATATTCTCTGAACACTTTGTTAATCTGATACATAAAAGTTGTAGGTGTGTTGGCTAACCCAAGGGAAATTACCACAAACTCATAACGACTATATCTAGTTCTAAACGGACCGAGTATGGGCCATGCAATTAGATGCCTTCGACCACAAGTATTCAACATCAGGATTTCGACAGTGAGGATAGCATCTACAAAAGAGAACCCTTATCATCCATTCTAAGAGGTCAGTAAATGATTATTAGAAGCCACATATGCATAGCACAAACCCTAGTGAGGAGGCATTGGCCGCACTGGAGAGACTGGTCTTCCTACACCATGCGTCATGACCCCCTCCATTGTTCTTTTTATCTTTTTGGTATTATCACTCATCATGAGCGAGTAGACGATCATGGTGGGGTATGGGGAAAATATCTAAAATCCCATACTTTATTCTAGCTTGTATCTAAATTCAATAATAGTATTGCTAAATAAAGATCATTCTACTTATTTCCTTAGCTTGTAAATTGACTACTTGATTTGAATGTTTGTTATAATGGTGGATGAGAAAATTGTTGCAATCGTGATTAGAATTTTGGAACAATTCATTATCTCCTTCAAGTGTCGACGAGGGATAGTGAGGTGATTGGGTTATAATCTGCTAACGTATTGAGAATGTCGGCCGTAGTGAGGGAGTCCAATCCGAATGAAGTAGGAACTTGGGTGTCGAGTCTGGTCGGTTCCAATGGAGTTTAATCCGTAAAATGACCTATGTCCCGTGAGGGTGTAGTAGCTAAACCTATATTTAGTAAACTACTATTAAGTAGTTATATCTTATAGGATAATTATGCATGCATTGGCAAGCAAAATCTCATGTTGTGGTCCTCTTTATTATCATTTATTTATCTCTTTTATCATTGTTGCAACTAGAAACAATTTTGTTTAATCAATCAATCAACTTCACGGTGATAAGTATCATTCTTAATACTTTTGAATATATATAACTATTTAAAAAGATTGTCCTTTGGATTCAATCCTTAAGTATAATGCAATAAAACTTCCATTCATGTGGAGTGGGGAATTCATGCACAACGTTTTGTTAAACCAAAGGATTATTCCCTTAGGATTTTTATTGGTGTGACATTTGAAGCCTCATCATTGATATATGTCTAACATGAACTAGTCACTCGTTGAGTTGTGTTTTTAATGGCTGTGAGGGTTTTAGGATTTTAGCAATTTCTCAGGATGTATTTGATATTATGTATAGATGTGGCTCATCTTTCTTGAATGGGTTTGACACTCCCCTTTGGAAATAAATAGGGTCTTGCAACATGTATTTTATGTAATGCTCCTCTAATCTGTCATGGATCTAATTCTTACATATATGTTTTGTGGGGCGGTGATGACCTACAAACATATTGTTTTTACAATGCTATTTTACGTACTAACATTCTGATTTCCTTTCTGAAATTATTGTTTTCACCATCAAACATTACTTTGACTTGCCCCTGGCTACTAAAGGTTTTATGAAAACGTCCACTTACTCTGAAAGAATTGCCTCCGCTTTGTTACTTTGACATTCAATAATATAATGTACCATCACCATATTTGTAGTATTTCCGACTGGTTTTTTTCCATGTCTAAGACCTTTATGTTAAATATAAGGCTGTAGTAGCCATGTATATAGCATGGGTTAAGCCCAATGTAGTGTAGCTAGTACATGTGATAAAAGTAGTTTTGTCTCTAGTACAAATGGTAAAGATGTTTTATCCCATATTTCTCACTCCTAGAACTTTTATGGTCCTTATATGTAGGATCACATGGGGCACTAGTGTCTAAGGGGTCTTAGGAGGAGGGTATGCTCACCTTCTTGGTAGGTGGGGTGACCACAACACACACGCACACGCTACACCATGCCTTGCCTGGCCTGGACGGGTACAAGCTCGGGCTGGGGCTCGGGATTGTGGCTTGTGGATTGTGAAGAATGTCTTCCGTCTTCTTTTTACACTAGGATACAATTACGTAATTAATTACTCATTTAATTAATTATTTCTTTCCTATTCAGATTTATTAATCCTAACTAGAAATTGTCTCTTTTGCAGAATTTTCCATAATATGTACAAGAGCAACCGAGTGGCCGCATCTGAATAGGAATAGGATTAGTGGGGCGTGTAAGGCTATAAATAGGCCTCCAATCATTAAGGTAAAAGACATTTTTTCGAACACAGCCGTCAACCATTCGTGTGAGTGTTTTGCTAGCCCTAATCCCGGAGTCTGTCGCTGTCGCTCCTGCTTGTCACTTGGAGATCTCTCTCCTAGAAGTGACAAATTCATTCACCTTCTTCCTTCAAGACGCAACATGTTAGGTGGTGGTTCCTGCGGTTGCTGGGCTGTACTGGTGGTAGTGCATCTGTTCATCTGCAACGTTTGTCGTCTACAAAAAGTGATGCTTCTCTTCAAGTTCATGACCGGGTCAATTGAAAAAATGACGTATGTCCTGGAGGACTGCACGGTGCTGATTTCTTTAAGTAAAACTTGTTTGTTTTTCAACGAATGGTCTAATCAGGTCCTAACTCATTTTACTTTCTCCTGCATTGTTTATTCTTTTGATACTTATCTGGATATGTCCATAATCATTAATTCATTACATCTGTCATTGTTGAATGTAATGACGTAAAAACCTAATTTTTTAATTCAAAATTCTTAAAGAAATCACTATATGTCATTAATTAACAATGGCTGGTCAGGGTGGTTCTAGAAATAAAATTGATACCAGCAGTATGCCTAAAAAATTTATCGATACCAACTTTTCCTGTTGGCAGAGACAGATGCAAATTTGGCTGAATATTGTGGGTTTTTATCAGTACTTAGAAGTGATCGAACCTAAATCTGATGATACTATTCTTGATAATGCAAATATAATTTCTAATTCGAAGAAGGGTGACAAAACATGCCACAGTTTGATTCTATTTGGTTTAAATAAAAAGTTGTATGACTCTTACTCAAAGCTTCCTGTCACTACGTCTAAAGTTTTGTGGGAAGCGTTAATTAATAATTTTAGTACTGAAAACTAAGGTGCTGAAAAGTACTATGTGTCTAATTTCTTAACTTTTAGATGATTGATGGTAAGTCTATTTCTGATCAAACACACAATCTTCAACTCCTAGTTCATGAACTCTCAGATGCCAAGATGGTATTGCCTGAGAAGTTCATTGTTATGTCTATCATAGAAAAGTTCCCTAAGTCATGTGAATCATTTGGTATGTCTCTAAAGCACCGCAAAGGGACACATACAATGGAAGAACTAATGATGGATATAAACATACAAGAAGAACAGTTAAAGGAGAAGATGGTCAAGGTGCCTACTGATGCAATCCCTACTATTAATTTTACTACTGTTAAAACTACCAAAGATAAGAAAACTAAGAATGTACATAAACCTAAAGACAAGATCTAAAAGAAATCGAAGAACAAACCTTGTTGGATTTGTAGACAGGTTGGCCACTAGAACAAGGATTGTCCTTCTAAGAAGGCAAAGAAAGCTGCCACATCTGCAACTGAGGAGGCGGTGGTCAACATGATGACTACATCCTTGAACCTCAATGATGGGTACATGTATGTTAAACCTGAAATCCTTTCTATTTTTGAACCACTTTATTGGATAATTGACACTGGGGCTAATGTACATGTGTGCTGATAAGTCCTTGTTTGTGCCTTACCAGGCTTGTCGAGGTCAGTTTATGACTTTGGGCGATTTGAGCTCTGCAGAAGTCAAAGGTGAAGGACAGGTGGACTTGAAGTTCCCTTTGGGGAATGTGTTGACTCTTCACAGGGGCAAACATGTTCCAACCATTCAATGCAATATCCTTAGTGGCATAATTTTAGTTAGGGAAGGTTATAGAGTTGACTGCAAATGTAATAAGGCTATTATTACACGCCTTCGTGATTCTTTATTTTTTGGAAAGGGGTATTTATGTGATGTGGAGAACTTATTTAAGATTCATGTTAAACCTATTTCAAGTTCCATTTTAAATTTGAATGATTATAGTTATGTATGCATGAATCTTGTACCATCCGACATTTGGCATTCACATTTAAGACATGTTAATGTTGCCTCAATGAAGCGTATGATGAATCTAAATTTAATCCCTAAATCTGAAATTAGCAATAATAAATGTGAAATCTGTATGCAAGCTAAACTCCCTAGGAAGCCCTTTTATTCTATGAATAGGAATTCAGAAATGTTGGATTTAGTGCATACAGATATCTATGAATTTAATAGAATTGCTAACAGGGATCAAAAATGTTATTTTATAACTTTTAATGACGATGTGAGTAGATATTGTTATGTCTTTTTATTTAGAAGTAAAGATGACACATTGGATAAATTTAAAATTTATAAGAAAGAAGCTAAAACTGAAATCGGAAAAATACTTAAACGATTAAGGTCTGATAGGGGAGAAGAATACACCTCGAACTTGTTTTTGGAATTTTTCCAATCACATGGTATAGTTCATGATGTTACCCTCCTTATTCACCATAGTATAATGGGATAGATGAACGTAAAAACTGAACCCTAATAGATACTATTAATTCTTTAATCCAGACCTTAGGTCTAGCCAACATCATGTGGGGGAAAGCTTTGAATATGGCTTGTCATATTCTAAATAGAGTTCCTCATAAACATATAGAGACTAGTATGTTTGAGTTATGGAGAGGAAGAAAACCGAGTCTCAAATATCTTCGAGTGTGGGGGTGCCTTGCTAAGGTACTTGTCCCTAAACACAAAAGGAAGAAATTGGAACAAAAAATGGTTGATGCCATATTCTTGGGGTATGTAGAGACAAGTTATGCCTACAGATGCTTGATTGTAAAATCTGATATCTTAGGCATTGAGGTTAATACAATTGTGGAATTATGTGACGCTACATTCTTTGAGGATGTGTTTCCCATGAAATCTAGTATGCGTAATGAAGTATCTCAAGAGGATTCATTCACCATAGGTTCTATTCCCGAGCACGTGGAAAGGATGACAAATGTGGGGGGGGGCGACTCAGAACAAGTTATTTCTGAATCTGATAATTATGAAGAAATAGTTGAACCAAGGAGAAGTAAACGGTCTAGGACATCCAAGGACTTTGAAAGTGAGTTTCTCACTTACAATGTTGAGGATGATCTAGTCACTTTCAAACACACTATGGAATCCCTAGGAACTAAGTTTGGGAAAGAAGTCGTTAATGATGAAATCCAATCAATTCTTTTGAATGGAACTTGGGAATTGGTGGATTTACCTCTTGGTTGTTTGCAGTTGGTTGCAAATGGATCTTTAAGAAGAAACTTAATGCAGACAGGACAATCAATAAGTATAAGTTTAGGTTAGTTGCTAAGGGTTACACACAAAGGGAAGAAATAGATTATTTTGATACCTATTCAATTGTTTCCTGTATGACCACAATCTAAGTGCTTATAACATTGGCTTCCATTTATAATCTCTATATCCATCAGATGGATGTGAAGACCACTTTCTTACATGGTGATCTTTAGAAAGAGATATATATGGAACAACCTGAGGGATTTGTAGGTCATATGAATGAGTCCAAAGTGTGTAAACTTGTTAAGTCATTATATGGCTTGAAACAAGCGCCTAAGCAATGGCATGAGAAGTTTGATTTTGTGATATCATTGTTCGGCTTTGTTTCTAATGAATTTGATAAGTGTCTCTACTGTAAAATTGTTAATGATGGATTCATTTTGTTATGCTTATATAACTTTGTCATCAACTTTAAAGCACACTTGTTTCCCATCCATGTTGGCCAAATCTAAATAATATTTGATGATCAAAGAGTGATCAACTTTGTTTTCTAATACATCAATGAGGTTAACATACAATAATGTTTTAGTAAATTAAATATTCAACCCCAATCTATGCTAAAATATTATGTGGATTTACAACTTGTACTTACAAATTGATTAAACTTCATGCATGAAAAATTAAGATTGATAAAAAGCATGCCTTTTGTATTATTGAGTATGGGTTTACATAAGGTAGTCATGTACTTCTCTTTTACATGGATATACGTGGTGTTAGCCTAGCTAGTCATTTTTTCCCAGAGATTAAGTCAATGCTGGTGCTACCATTTTATAAGTGATGTTTATGATGAATAATTATTTACTTCAAAATACAAATTATTTTGATTTCCCACCAATTAAGGATCACTTCTTTATCCTTTCTTGTTTTGGGTGAAGCTGACATATATGTCTATGTGTGGGTGATGCTTAAATTTAGTTAAATCGTATGACCACCCTCATGATATGATGTATGCCCACCCCCTCATGAATATAAGTCTTGAACTGCTCACAAACTGACGTTAACATCAACTAATATATTAGTTAAAAAATGCATGCTTCTAACATGCGCCAACTTTTTGTAAATAAACTTACATGTAGTTTACTTGATGTCCTATCCAATGGCCAACCCATATCCTAGTGTTTACAACCAACTACATTTCCATTCCATGGTATATTCTATCATCCGTATCTTGAATAAGAATATTACCATGATGAAAGAAATAAGTAGACCTTTTTATTTTCCTTATCATTGCAAGTTAATTGACACAATAAGTTTAAATATTAAATGAAAGAGTTTGGTTAATCATTTAATTATGTGGAATTGACCTCTGATTTTTAATCTAGTTATTCTGACGGTTGATGTAATTTCTAACTCTAACAAATATTGTAACATGCCCACCAATAAAGTACCAAATTCTATAAAGTAGTAAGAAAAGTTTTGCAACCACCAAATATTTTTTGTTCCCACATATGTCTCACTATGTGACATTATTTTAAAGATAAACCCATTTCAAATGCATGACAATCAATTTATTTTTCTATTGTGTTCTGTTAAAAGTTAACCAAAATTTGTTTTTTAAATTTTCAGTATCAAATGCAAAGACCTATTAGCTATAAATCAAGATAACCATTAACCACATTCCCAAACAATATGTACTAAAAATACATTATATCATAATTTTTATTACATAAGATTTTTGTATGGAAAAATTCCTAGCCATTTGGAATTCGACCTATCTTTAAGAGTTTTACACACCGAAACAAAATTCTTATAACATATGTCAACAACTTAATTGTAAGATTTGTCATGTAAGGCATAAGCAATACTTTTTTCCCTACATGTATAATAGAATATTTGTGTAGTCATTAGAGCACTTACAATACCAATTGAACCTTGAATTATTTATCATAAATGTCAAACACATCCCGTGGTCAATGATTCAAGGTGCTTGGTGAGTAGAATCAGTTTCCTTGTCATGAGCACATATAAAGAAAAACAAAGGCAATATTTCTACTATTTTTGCACTTTAATATAATTTCATAGTTTTTGAGTCATCATCACTTATGTTATTATCTATAGAAGAAAAAAACTAAAAGTAATAGACATGATCAAACTGTCCCTAAAAAATTCCATTAACTAAATTGGAACCCCAATCACCCAATAAGTATAAAATCTCTGAATATACATGATCCAACACTAATACAATACTCAAAATATTGGACTGGTTCACTCTTATTTTTGTAGTTTGAACTATCATATGTAATGTGATATTCCAAGTCTATAAAGTAAAGCACAAAATACCAGTTGCCAACTCATTTTTTGGAAGTTTTATCTCTTCTTTAATAATATGATTTGGCTAGAAGTTTCTATTGAATTGTAACTAATACAAATGATTAGTATAAGATTTCCTATCGATCATCAAGTGATCTTTTTTAGAGGCAACCAATAATACTACACCAAAAAGTACAATGCAATTTCAAGTTAACTCCCCCCATCTTCAGGTAGTCATGCGTACAAATCCTTATATGTCATATCAAGTTATATTTCTCCATCAATCATTCATTATAAATTTGACCCATTGGGTAGGGGTTTTACAAGTTACGATGGTTTTACTCTTCCAATTAACATGCTCAAATTTTATTTTGAAACAATTTTAATCAACAAGATAAGTCCATAATATTGTAATCTTTAAGATGATAAATGTTAATTGCGTATATAAGTTCAACATTTTATATTCAAAAGGGGTTGGCAGCACAACTTGTTGCCTGTCTGCCTTCTTTTCCACTATAAAGTATGTATTAATTCTTATATTTCTGATTCGATATTCAATTAGTCATAAGTTTAACATATAGTAAGAAAGAGAAATCCACACCTTGTTTTGTAATGTCTTTCTACATCAATAAGGAAGTACCACTACATGATTTCCATATATAAAGTATAAACAAAGTTGTCAAGTTAAAACATGTTCAAATAAAAAGACACTCTTTCTAAAGTGCATCTAATTTTAGAGACTTGGCATGTAAATAATAACATTAGGTCAAACAACACTAAAAGAAGTCAGGGTGAAAAAATCATAACATTAGGTCAAACAACACTACAAGAACAGTTGTAAATAAATAACAAGGGTACACAACAATTGTAAGTGAATAATGGGAAGAGGAAGTACCACTACATGATTTCCACACATAAAATATAAACAAAATTGTCAAGTTAAAACATGATCAAATAAAGAAAACACTCTTTTGAAAGTGCATCTAATTTCAAAGACTTGGCATGTAAAGAAGTAATGGTGAAAAAATCATAACATTGTGTCAAACAACACTACAAGAATAATTGTATTTGAGTAACACAGGAACACAACATCTATTAACCTAATTATTTGGCTCATACATTGAAAAAACATTGGTGAGGAATTAACCATGTAATGATATGTCACTGAAAATCATGCGTTGTTTATTTAAGTATATATGGACCATAGAATGCAAAACTTATAATCGCACCATTAGTACAAATACAAAAAACACTTATGATTATAAATGAGTTTTTGTATTGCTGATTATGGGCCACTTCTGACAAAGTATTGGACAACTCTTGTAGGAAAATTATTTATCTTTCCTATACTTCAAACGGTGTCCCATTGGATCAATATAAAAATCATTTGAAAAGTATATACTAGTAATTAATCAGCAAATAAGACTGTGGGTAGCTATTACTCCTAGAGTCAATCGTCAAAGTCACGAATTTGATTCCTATAGCATATATTGTCTTCTCTCCATCCACCATCCAAAGTTCCTAGGAAAGTTTTGTGAAGCATTTTTAGCTAGTCATCATCTTATAAGAGGATCTCCCATTCTAACGGTATGGAGCTACCAGGTATATGCTATACAAAATTTGGTTCAATATTATACCTGAAATCTAACCCTTGAGACTCACATCTAAAGTGAAAACATTAGAAACTTTAAAGTATCAGAAAGTAAAAGCCAATAAGAAATTCATGATCACAGTTGACCTATCTTATACAAATCATAAATAAATGGTATAGAAATTTGGTTAAAAATAGATATTAATAATGAGAGTGGAACCTAAGGTATATAGTAGTCAAGGTTCAAAGCATGAAAGGGTGACAATGGAATATTCATGCTTGGCATAAATTCATTGGTACAAGTATTTTCATATAAAGAAAATATCATTAAAGTTTTTCACTATGAAATTTTTGTTCATGTATCATGCATCAGGCATAAACTTGTGAGCACAACATTTAATGTTATGATATCAGTGGGTTTAAGTGATGAATAATGAGAGACAAAAAATTCGTTTAGTCATTGATTGAATTGAAATATATATATATATATATATATATATATATATATATATATATATATATATATATATAAGCACATGTCTAGTATAGGAAAAAAGTACAAAATTATGCATCAACCATAATCACCTAAGCTTCCATCTAAATATATAGGAAATGAAATAATATGATAACTTCATATCCTGAACATAAACACTTTCCATTGATTATATCGATACAAATTCTTTAGGGTCAATGATATTTTAGTTGTCTATGAAGACATATCATTTATATGGGTTACCATTCTTTTATAACTGTATAGGAACTTGACTTCATAGGTATAAATAGAAGCTACAAGATTAGCATATTCATAGGAATAGTAGATAAATGAAGAGCAAAACTACATCCTTGTAAGAAAATTGAAGTTCCAATATTAGAGAAAATAGAAATAGCACCAATAAGAACATTTAAAAAAAAAGTAAAATATGTATAATATAGAAGGAACCTAAAATTTCTGTGGAATGGATTATCTTTTCATCAAGTAATGTTGCTTTATCCTTCAATTAGCCTATATAAAAAATTTATGTATCTTTCCATGATATAATCAAATAGCATATAGAAGAGAAGTGAAATCCTATGCATGGTTTATCATTTTTCTAAGGAATTAGACCATCAATAAGAGTAAAAAATATAAGATAATTTCAATGGTGACATATATTCAAGATAGACAAACAAACACACAAATAATAGCTTGAGTTTGATTCTGTTAGCAGAAAAATGCATAGTGCTATTTATAGTAAGATATTAATGGTATTTAGATGTGTTTTAAAACTTACAATTAAACCAAATGCAAGTTTTGTCACTAAGACTGGAAAAAATACTCAAAATTTTGTTTTCTTGGTGAATGATTTGAATATCCACATAGATCTTCCCTTTATGAGCGTGTTTCCCATGAGTTAGTTTAAGCATGTTCATTATTTTTTTGTTGAAAAAGGAGACAAGGAGAATCTTATAATAAAAATTGATGCCACATGATATCACGGTAGGAATATTTCTTTTCAACATGGTCAATGTAGAATATTGTCAACCATGCTACAAACTATGAAGGGATATCAATAAGAGGTAGCTAGGAACCCAGAAAATGCCCATAGAGCTATAACTAATCAAATTTTGTTGAATAATATATTCTCCATAAAAGGAAACTATAGTTCTATCTATTACTTTAATTATGGTCAATTAAAAATAAAGAGAACCTAGAACAAGCACAAAATCGACATTCATACATACCTAAAAAGGTAGTATTACAAATTTGTAGGAAAAAACACCCCTATAAGTTTAAGGTGATACTAGTAAATGCACGTGCTTTATACATAACTCTTGTATATAATGGTCTATAATTATTAAAATATCAATCATGAAGTAACTATATTAATAAAAAATATGGCTATAATGAGTTTGGTATATGATGTAATAAATAGAATATTCAATTATAAATATTGTAATTTTTGGAACTGAGACATTTAAGAATCTCATTTTTTACTCCATGCATTATTATTTTGTTGAACATGGGATTCTTGGTTGCATTTCATTCATTGATTTCATGGATGTGGTTCTATTAAAATTATATTTCTTATATATGTTTGTTGGAATGTAGAATTCTTTGAACTTTCTTCATATCCGTGTGTCTAAAAACCTATTTTGTGATGATTTTGAAAAGAAACTAATTTAGCACAGCAAAATAAGATCCATTATAACATCACTCCAAAACTAATTCTCAAAATAGAAAAGTTAATGTTGAACCCGCCATTCAAAGTGTCACACTTTGTTGTGTTCTCTTATCTTCTATTTTCATTTTTTTATAAAAGGTCAAATAAAGTGGCATTTTCTAATTGTGCATCCATAAGACGTTGCTTTGAGTGGTGTTTTAGATGAAATTCTGCTATTTTGGGATTTGTTTCTAGAGGGATGACTATGAAAAGTATCATTTCGAACAAAGCATGTCAAACTATTTTTACAAGTTTTTTAACGAACTTGTATTATATGTATGTGTATCGTCTATCCCATAAATTTCCTATTAATAATCTCTTTTTATATTTGATATTTTCTTGTAAGACTTTTACCTAGAGGTGGGTGTGGTCTGATCAATTCTTTTCTGACTCTAAAACCATAGACTTGACCACATATTAAGGTCTAAAAAATTTCCAAACCAAATTTGAGTGTTAAAAGGGTCTAATAACAAAAATGTCGGACATTGAATTTATGAGGATACTATTCATACACAATACGTTCTAGCTAATGATGGAGCTTCCACTCACGTGGAATTGTGTGCACCACTAAAAATCCTAAAAGATGGTAAATCTTTAGGTTTAGCCTTGCTTATACTAGATTGAGAACTCCACCCACGTATTCTAAGATACGTGGAAGTCTTATCGTAGTATAGTTAAGGGTCGAATCGACAGGACAACGGTCTTGTTGTGAGCAACAAGATGGAAAACGTTAGAATCACACTTAATCTCTTAGTAGTTGGTACCTAGATCGAAAGGTTTGATTTGGGTGTTTTAAACTAAGAGCAAATAAAGTAAAGCAGGTAAGTAAATTTAAGGAAGTTAAACAATGATAAGGAACCACGAGGATGTGATCGGCTTTCACCGCCACTACGCATGGATCAAAACATGCAACATAAAACATAACCTGCAATAAGAGTTTAAACAGTTAGTATCTTTGTAGATTTAGTTTCCTTTCGGAGAACTAACTACGAGAAGTGTGGGAATGTTGCAACGCCAGCCATCCCCGAACGAATGGTCACCTACTTTACATCATTCCCTTCGCAAAATGTGTTCCTCGACTTACCAAGGTTGTACTTCCATACGTCAACTGATTCCATTTCATAGTATGGAAGTACAACGATTAAGTGAGTTTACTCCACTTCTTGAAAACACTCCTAGATACTGAAATAGATGCATGGTGGATACATGCACCAAGAACCAACATTCAATCGAGATTCGAATCTAATAGTACAAACATAGACAATTCATACTAAAAGATAAAAGATAACACAAGTTGGTGATCAAGCAACAAACATTCATTAAACGATTGATGTTGAACTGAAAAGAAAGCATCTCTATATTGCAAACTATGGATTACATTACATGGAATGAAAACATGGGTAGCGGGGCTACTCCCCGCACCCTAGTGAAAGAGACTACTCGCTCATAGCTAGGACAAAGGAGGCAAGAAGAGAGAGAGAGAACGTCATCCCCACAAAGGAGAGAGGAAAGTCAACCCCTTGAAAAGAGAGAGAATGATGATCTTCGCACTTCACAGGTTGCTCGATGATGAGGTCTCCTCTTCCCACCTTCTTTGGCGAAGAGAGAGAAAGCAGCTTCAGGATGGAGTTTGGATCTCAGACCGGCAGCCTTTGGGCGGAGGATGGAAGTTGGAATAGCTCTGGAGTAGTAGAGGCAGCCTTTGGGCATCTGAAACTTGATGCCTTTGGGAGGACCCCTTGGGTCTTATTTATAGGCCTTAAGTGAAGTCCAAACGGTTTGGTCAGTTTTGGGTCCAAACGGTTTTGAAGACGGTTTGGGCTCTGAGACCGTTTGGACTCATGCGGTCTTGGGATCGAGTGACTCCATGCGGTCTTGGGACAGGTTGGCTTCATGCGGTCTTGGGATCGAGTGACTCCATGCGGTCTTGGGACCGTTTGGCTTCATGCGGTCTTGGGACCGTGTGAGTCCATGCGGTCTTGGGACCGTGTGAGTCCATGCGGTCTTGGGATCGGTTGGCTTCATACGGTCTTGGGACCGTGTGAGCCCATGCTGTCTTGGGACCGTGTGAGTGCATGCGGTCTTGGGACCGGTTGACTTCATGCGGTCTTGGGACCGTGTGAGCCCATGCGGTCTTGGGACCGTGTGAGTCCATGCGGTCTTGGGACCGGTTGGCTTCATGCGGTCTTGGGACCGTGTGAGTCCATGCGGTCTTAGGACCGTATGAGTCTTTTGTGATTTTTTTGCGTCTTTTTCTGTAAGTAAAAAGGAGAAAAGTTAATCTAACGGTATATTTGTAATAAAAGGGAATAGCTAGAGATTCTGTTAAGAAAGAGTGTGAAAAATTGAAGAAAATTACTAAGATAACATCACAAAATTAGAGGTTATCGGATAATAAAGAGAAATTCAACATGATGGAGTTTACATGAAATTTGTTGCAACATAAAAATTAAAAATTTCAAGGCCATATCTATGTTGATGAACGTTCAAAGGAGTTTACATTAACAACTTATATGCAATAAAACCAAGACTGAACTATATTATATAATGCAACAACAATCACAATTCACAACTATATGTTTTACAAGAGTACCAACTCATAATCATATAAATAAGTACCGATGATGAGATATTAAATGACTTCTGAAGATAACTATATCTAGAAACCACGAGTAATATGTGCAATTAGATAACTTGTAATTTTCTTCATATATTCTATCATGAACTTAATCACTCGTGTACTCGCTTAATATAAATTTGTCATTGTTTATCCAATGACGGAACATAGAAGTCACTTACAAGTACGTGTATCTACTAGTATATATTAATATATGACTGAAGTTTCTGCACAAAATTCATAGAGAATAAAAACACCTATCCTGCTTATACGTATTAATTGCAGCTGTTGTGACATTAACCCATGTAAGTAAATATTGCTAGTAGAAACCAATATCATATCCACAAAATCTTCGGCCGTGGCACGCTAACAGAATAACCGATAGCCGATCTCATCTACTATGGTTTGGTAGTGTACATACCAAGGCCAGCTAGATACTAGGCCTCACCCTCACGTCGGCTCGCTTGATTTAAATGAATATTTCAGCTTCAGCCTTTCCATTTGCTGCTACCCTTAGCCTTGAAGCAGCATAAATTTCATTCATCTCCCTTTTCACATGTTCATCGGTCCCAATATCAGTAATAAAAATGTAAACAATCTCGTACCCCCAAGTTGACACAGCTTTTCCAACCCATCTTCTGCAGCTTTAGCAATTTCATTCTTCTGCACAACACATGCTCATCAAAGTTGAGCATTGGAATACTTTCGCGGATACACGTTATAGCTAAATTTACGATCTGGTGTGGCTAAGATTGAGAAGCATCATTAGCCTTAGCCGTCAGAGCACTAAACTAGACTGAAGCTACAACTTTGACAAACACATTCTCTCTTCTTCTGCAGTCTTGCTCAGCACATCGTCAAACTTTCCATAGGTCTTCTTGATAGCCACTGTAGACTGGTCTACCTGAGCACAGCTGCAGAGTGCACGCCCACGTTAGAAGTTAGAACTGAGAAACAAGTGGTCCTTCTCAGTCTCGGACAAATTTGAACATAAATCTGGTGATACTGGTATATAAAAGATGTCTCACAGCATCATATCTAACGGCTGATCTTCTAGGTACGTGGCAGACTAACTGCATTTCTTCGAGTTCTTATCCGCACTCTTCTGAGGTTCGCGTCTTCGTCAACATATATTTTACATGTGGACCAGCAATTGCCTGTTGGTAAGCGGACAGCGAAAATAGGTATGTAGTGCCCAAACAGCTTACCTGGCAAACATCAACTTGGACGAATCTTTGTTTGAATGCATAACCATTACGATTAACAGCTCCTGGTCTGCTATGGTCGATATAACTGCTATTAAACTAATCGGTGGATTGATTTTTGAATCATCGGCGAAGGGGCTACAAGTGGTGTATAGGCCATGAACCGGTGTCATGTCAGTCGTCTAAGCCCTGACATCATGAACACCTATCACAATTCAGCCACCATAACTATTCCATAGTAAACCATTCGCAGCAGAAAGAACTTTTTTCTCCTAATAGGGGAATAAAGCATTGGGAGGCCCCTTCATTCGTTCTTCGAACCACAACTTCCTGTTCAACCGCCATATAATCCTCATAAATGCGGCTGGAGATGCCTGCACAAGACGCAAGTTAGCCCGTTGTGCGGTCCGGCTGCATGCAAATCTTTCAAGTAGTAGTGGTGATAGATGCAGTACGTTTATATTCAAATCAGATTCTAACAATGTCCAAGGTAACACCCTCCAGTAAAAAATCAAACAGTTCATGTAAGCAATTGGTTTATCTCAAAGCAGCCTTGGGTGTTATGAGACGGTGCTGTTCTTGACCGGATAAGGATTGATAGTTTTATTTTTCACATGATGGGATGGGCATGATCCAACACTTCAAGATGTTGTCGGCCCCTTGCGCGACAACAAAAAGAGGAAGACGACTCCAAATTTTTGATGCTGTTAAAATGTTCCAGTTGGTTTTATGGAAGGAGCTTTGCTATATATTACTAATATCAGATCAGATTCTGCACCCTTTTTGGCTCCTAGTGTATAGACTCAAATGGAGCGTATGACAGCTGCAATTTGCAGCAACGCTCTTTCCAAGATGTTAATTTTTTTACTGGAAAACATGTACCTCTCTAAAAGAATAGAAGTGGGGAAAGAGAAGGTGGTTAGAGGAGAGAAAAAGAGGAGAGAGATAGTGACCTAAAGAAAGAGAAAGAGAGAGAGAGGTTGTACATAGTGAGAAAAAAATAGGAGACCGATATTTATTTTGCTAATAACTTTCAAACTGTTATGTATTTTTTAACGGAATAAAAATTATTAGATTTCTTATGAAAAAACAATCCAATAAGAATAATTTCTAAGTATTGCTGACAAATATAATATATAAATTAAAATAAAAAAGATGAGAAAAGTAGTATCATGAACTTATTTTTTAATAAATTGTTATCTCAGATATGATATTTTTTATTGTTGGTTTGATGTTTTGGATATATCAATCCTCATAATTTACGTATTGTAATGAGAGAGACAATAGGAGGTAGGAGGGAAGTAGTTTCTATCGTAGTGATTTTTTTCTAATCGAGTTGTTATTTCTCACCTAGTGTATTTTTATCGTTGTCATTTTTTTGTCTCTAGTCAAATATTTTGTTATCTCTACTCAAACTTTTTGTTATTTCTGGTCAAATTGTTTGTTATCTTTAGACAAAGTTTTGTTATCCCAAGTCATTTTTTTAATCCAGTTAATATAATTTTTTCTTAAAAATTAAGAGTTATCTCTAGTCTAATTTTTTGTTATCTCTAGTCAAACTTTTTGTTATCTCTAGTCAAATTATTTATTATCTCTAGGAAAAGTCTTTGTTACTCTAGTCAATTTTTTTATTATCTGGTTAGTATAAATTTTTCTTAAAATTAGTTTTTATCTCTAGTCAAATTATTTGTTATCTGTAGACAAAGTTTTCTTATCTCTAGTCAGTTTTTTTGTTATCCAGTTAGTATATTTTTTTTCTTAAAATTAGTTGTTATCTCTAGTCAAACTTTTTGTTATCTCTAATCAAATTATTGGTTCTTTATAGGTAAAGTTTTACTATCTCTAGTCAAGTTTTTTGTTATCCCGTTAGTATAATTTTTCTTAAAATTAGTCGTTATCTCTAGTAAAACTTTTTTTTATCTCTGATCAAATTGTTTGTTATCTCTAGGCAAAGTTTTATTATCTCTAGTCAATTTTTTTTGTTATCTAGTTAGTATAATTTTTTCTTAAAAATTAATTATTATCTCTGGTCAAACTTTTTCTTATCTTTAGTCAAATATTTTGTTATCTGTGGTCAATCTTTCTGATATCTCTGATTAAATTGTTTGTTATCTCTAGGCAAAGTTTTATTATCACTAGTCATTTTTTTATTATCCAGTTAGTATTTTTTTTCTTAAAAAATATTTATTATCTCTAGTTAAATTTTTTGTTATCTCTAGTCAAACTTTTTGTTATCCAGTTATTATACTTTTTTCTTAAAATTAGTTGTTATCTCTAGGCAAATATTTTGTTATCTCTAGTCAAATTGTTTGTTATCTCTAGGCAATTATTTTGATCTCTAGTCAATTTTTTTGTTATCCAGTTTGTATAAATTTATCTTAAAATGAGTTTTTATCTCTAGTCAAACTTTTTATTATCTCTAGTCAAATTATTTGTTATCTTCAATTTAGTTTGTTGTTATCTATGGTGCAATTTGTTATTTCTACTCAAATTCTTTATTATCTCTAGTCAAATTGTTTGTTACCTCCGATTTAGTTTGTTGTTATCTATGGTCTAATTTGTTGTTTCTAAGAGAGAGAAAATACAATGAATAGGAGGGAAGTAATGCAATTATTTTTTTTAAAATCAATTTTATTTCTAGTCCAATCATTGTTATTTCTCTCCCATCCAAATTTATGACACTACTTCACTCCTCTTTCCCATATTTTCTCTATTATAAAAATGTTAAATTGACGATAATAACACAATAAAATCTAATGGTTTTTATTTTGTTAAAAAACAAATAACGGTCTGAAAGTTATTAGTAAAATAAACATATCTATAACTCGATTAAAGAAATAAGTTAATGATACTACTTCCCTCATCTTCCTTATTTTAGATTGTATGTTATATTTATCAAAAATATGTTGGCATTAGTCTTATTAGAATGTATTTTTATCAGGAATCTAGCATATTTTATTTTATTTTATTAAAAAATACATAACGTTTTGAAAGTTAGTAGCAAAATAAATATATTCATAACTTGATTAAAAAATAAGTTAATGATCCTACTTCCCTCATCTCCCTTATTTTAGATTGTATGTTACATTTTTAAAAAATATGTTGACATTACTTTTATTAGAATGCATTTTTCATTAGGAATGTAACCGATTTTATTTCGTTAAAAATTACATAATATTTTGAAAGTTATTAATAAAAATAAACATATCAATAACTTGATTAAAGAAATAAGCTAATGATCCTACTTCCCTCATATCCTTTATTTTAGATTTAATGTTATATTTTTCAAAAATATATCAATATTAGTCTTATTAGAATGTATTTTTCATCAGGAATCTAACAAAATTTATTCCGTTAAAAAATGCATAACAGTTTGAAAGTTATTAGTAAAATAAACATATCTCTCCTGCATTTTCTCTCTCCCTATAGCAAGTCCTTCTCTCTCCAACTCTCTCTCTCTCTCTCTCTAGCCAACTATTTGTCCCGTCGTCAGCAGCCTACAATAGTCCTCTCCTCAACATCCAATAGTAGTCACGTCCGTCCTTTTGTGCAGCAGTCCCGTCTGTCGCTAGGGTCCAAATGGAGTGTCGTTTATGGTTCCAATTTGGGGCTCTATATCATTTTCCTTATAGAAGCCAGATCTCAATAGTACAGTGCAGCCCGGTAAGTCATGTGAAGCCATGCATGCAACCCATAAGAGTTCACCATGCAGCCAACTGAAACAGTTCTCCATCTAAGTTTGCATATATTCTCATGGACCTCATTGCTGCAAGCTCCTAGACATCACAAATGTATATATGTAGAATCCATGACAATGTTGTTTGTTGGTGATGGAAATCGGAAGAAAATGTTCATAATTCTCTTCACGAAAGAGCCAAATATTATGTAGTGGCAAAAAATCAAGGTTAGCAGAAATTATATTTTAGTTAAACTACAAAAATTTCTACTCTCTACTTATTTTGGTATAAAGAATCATGAATTCATTGTATACTCTTCTTATATTTTATATATTCTTTTACAAGGCATATAAAATTCATCCCAATATTATCATATGGTCTTACTTTCTAATTGTGACTATATCATAGTATTTTTTAGAGGTAGGTATATCAGAGTTCATATACAAGATTGATAATGCAGTGCTTACAGACAAATACATTATCCCTAGACAAAAAATACCTTCTTTCAATGCTATTCAACAAGGGGATGTGGTCTTCATTTTTTTCCAGATTGAAGCTACTTTCTAATTCGAGATTCATGGCTTGTTTTTGTATGTCACAGAGAAACAAGAGACCTCAACCTTCTTGTATTATTTACTCATGTTTTTTCTTTATGGTTTTTTCTTACCCTTTTGAATATATGGTAAATGTCACCAAGTTAGTTTGGTTGTTTCCTTATCATTATATATTGATGTGTTTAATCACGTTGTTTAAAGGTTGCATGCGTAGAAAACAATCTATATAGTTTTACTTGTATGCATTGGCCAACTTTGATATAATTGCAATTTAAGATTCATTTCTATCAAGTCAATTATACACAAAACTCATGCTTGCTCAATGTTAGAAATATATGACCGCTATACACTTATTTTGTGTTACCTGTCTTGAATTTTTTCATGATTGTAACTTATCTTGCTTTATCAGTTTTTAATCTTGAGATAGTTGACTACAAGTTAATCTTCTATTTAATTCAGAAGTTTATGTAGCAGACCATTTTGAGTATTGTGAAGGTGAATTATTGATGATCTCATAGAAGGGAAATACAATTAGTTTTGTGTTTGAAATTTACGTGTCTACTACATCGTGTTAGATATATGGCTGTAGCAACAATGTATATTACATGGGTTAAGCCCAATGTAGTGCAGCTAGTACATGGAGGAAATATAATTTTGTGTCTTGTGTAAAAAGAGAAGAGCTTTAGTCCCACATTGCTCACTCCTAGAACTTTTTTGGTCCTTATATGTAGGATCACATGGGGCACTAGTGTCTAAGAGGTCCTAGGAGGAGGGTATGCTCACTTCCTTGGTAGGTGTGGTTACCATATCACAACGCACGCACGCACACGCGTGCGCGCCACGCCTCGCTTGGCCGGGCTGGGTACGGGCTCGGGCTTGTGGGTTGCGAGTTGTGAGAATCGTCTTCTGTCTTCTTTTTACACAAGGAAATAACTACAAATTTAATTAATTGCAAAATTAATTATGTCTTTCCTAACCGAATTTATTAATCCTATTTGGAAAGTGTTTGCCTCAGGAATTATTCCGTTTTATACATGAGCGATCGAGTGTTTGCGTCTTAATAGGATTGGGAATTCGGGACGTGCGTGGCTATATATACTCCTCCGGACATTAGGGTTAAACACACAGTTTTACGAACTTCAACCGCCGTTTCATGTGTGTTTTGAGAGCCCTAATCTAGAGAGAGACTGCCTTCATTCTCGAGCCGTTTCGTGGAGTTTTTCTCGTGTGTGAAGCACAACTTCATCCTTCCCGTCACCGAGACACAGTTGTCAGGAGGAGGTTCCTACGGTTACTGTGCTGCACTGGTGGTGGTACAACGAGACGACGTCGAGCGCGAGTGAGACGTGTCTATTCTAGGTTCGTGCCAGATCAAGTCTGGGAGAATGGTGCCTATCCGTGAGGATTGTCGGACACTGATTTCTTTAATAACACGTTTGTTTCTCAACAATGATCTGGTTAATTTGTGAATTATGACTTCTTTTATTTCTGTTCTCCTGCTCTATTTGATCTTCGTTTCTTATTTGGATATGCCTGAACTTGTTAATTAAATTGCACATGTTGTTGTTACATGTAACGACATTAATAATATTAACAACAATCTTAAAGAAATCATTTTTCTTCCGTTAATTAACAATGGTCGGTCAAGATTCTGGCATGAAAATTGACACTTCCAGTATGCCCGAAAAATTTAGTGGAACTAATTTTTCTCGTTGGCAGAGTAGGGTGGCTATATGGCTTAACATGGTAGGGCATGATCAGTATTTAGAGGAAGACGAACCTAAACTTGATGAAAAAGTCCTTGAAAATGCTAGTTTAATTGCAACCTAGAAGAAGGGTGACAAAACGTGTAGAGGTCTGATTCTGTTTTCTCTGAATAAAAAAATGTATGATTCATATTCCAAACCGCCTATCACTACATCCAAAGTTCTGTGGGGGGTATTAGAAAAGAAATACAATACTGAAAATCAGGAAACTAAAAAATATCGTGTTTCAAAATTTCTTAAGTTTCATATGAGTGAGGATAAGTATGTATCTGATCAGACACATGATTTTCAACTCTTGGTGTAAGAGCTCGTTGATGCGAGCATGGTTCTTCTGGAAAAGTTTGTTGCTATGTATATTATTGAGAAATTCTCAAAGTCTTGGGAGTCGTTTGGCATGTCTCTTAAGCACCACAAGGGAGATATGTCAATGAAGGATCTGATGATGGATATCAACATTAAGGAAGAGCACCTGAAAGAGAAGACTGTCAAGGTACCCACATTTGTTAATGATATTGTCAATTTAACCACTGCTAAGAACAAAGATAAGAAACAAAAGAACTCATTAAAGCCCAAAGGCAAGATCCAAAAGAAACTAAAGAGCAAACCTTGTTGGACTTGTAGATAGGTTGGCCACTGGAATAAGGATTATCCTTCAAAGAAGGCGAAGAAAGCTGCTGCGTCTGCAACTGAGGAGGTTGTAGTCAACATGATGACTGCATCCTTGATCCTCAATGATGGGTACATATCTATTAAACCTGAATTTCTTTCTATTTTTAAACAACTATATTGGATAATTGACATTGGGGCTAATGTACATGTTTGTACTGACAAGTCCCTATTTGTGTCTTACCAGGCCTCCAAAGGTCGATAAGTGACTTTGGGAGATTCTAGCACTGTAGAAGTCAAGGACGAAGGACAGGTGGACTTGAAGTTTCTTACGAGAAAGGTTCTGACACTTCACAGAGTCATACATGTTCCATCAATACAACACAATATTATTAGTGGCACCGTTTTAGTTAGAGATGGTTTTTGTATAAATTGCAAATGTAATAAAGCTATTATTACTCGTCTTTGAGATTGTTTGTTTTTTGGCAAATGATACTTATGTGATGTGGAGAACTTGTTTAAGATTCTTGTTGAACCTGTTTCAAATTCTATTTTTAATTTGAATGAGAAAAGTTTTGATTGCTTGAATCTTGTTTCATCTGATGTATGGCATTCATATTTGGGACATGTAAATGTTGGTTCCATGAAGCATATGATGAATTTGAATTTAATCCCTCAATCAGAAATTAGCAACAATAAATGTGAAATCTGTGTGCAATCTAAATTACCTAGGAAACCCTTTCATTATGTGAATAGGAATTCAGAGATTTTGGAATTAGTGCATACAAATATCTGTGAATTTGATGGTGTTGCTACGAGGGATCAAAAATGTTATTTTATAACTTTTATTGACAATTGTAGTAAATATTGCTATGTCTATTTGCTTAAAAGTATAGATGAAGCATTGGATAAAATTAACATTTATAAGAAAGAAGCTGAAACTCAAACTAGTAAAGTACTTAAGTGATTAAGGTCTGATAGGGAAGGAGAGTATACCTAGAACTTGTTTTTGGAATTTTTCCAATTACATAGTATAGTTCATGAGGTCACTTCTCCTTATTCACCATAATCAAATGGGATAGCTGAACTTAAAAATTGAACCTTAATAGATATGGTAAATACCTTACTCCAAATATCTGGATTATCCAACTTTATGTGGGGGGAAGCTTTGAATACAGCTTGCCATATTCTGAATAGAGTTCCCCATAAGCAATTAGAGAGTAGTCTGTTTGAGTTATGGAGAGGGTGGAAATTGAGCCTCAAATATCTTCTAGTGTGGGGGTGCCTTGCTAAGATACTTGTCCCTGAACACAAAAGGAAGAAATTGGGACCAAACACGATTGATGTCATATTCTTGGGGTATGTAGAGACAAGCTATGCATATAGATTCTTGATTGTAAAATCAGATATCTCTGGCATTGAGGTCAATACAATTGTAGAATTACGTGATGCAATATTCTTTGAGGATGTATTTCCTATGAAATATGGTGTGCCCAATGAAGTTCCTTAAGAAGATTCATTCACCACAACTTCCATTCCCGAGCACGTGGAAAGGATGACAAATGTGGGGGATGACTCAGAACAAGCTATTTCTAAATCTAATAATTATGAAGAAATGGTTGAACGAATGAGAAGTAAACGGTCTAGGACATCTAAAGATTTTAGAAGTGAGTTTCTCACCTACAACATTGAGGATGATCATGTGACATTCAAATAAGATATGGATTCTCCAGAAGCTAAGTTTTGGAAAGAGGCTATTAATGATGAAATCCAATCAATTCTTTCAAATGGAACTTGGGAATTAGTGGATTTTCCTCCTGGTTGTTCTGTAGTTGGATGCAAATGGATCTTTAAGAAAAAACCTAATGCATATGGGACAATCAATAAGTATAAGGCTAGGTTAGTTTCTAAGTGTTACACACAGAGAGAAGGAATCAATTATTTTGATACCTATTCCCCAATTTCCCATATGACCACCATTCCAGTGCTTATAACATTGGCTTCCATTTATAATCTCTATATCCATCAGATCGATCTGAAGACCACATTCTTACACGGTGATCTTCAGGAAGAGATTTAAATGGAACAACCTGAGGGATTTGTGGGTCGTGGGAATGAGACCAAAGTGTGTAAACTTGTTAAATCATTATATGGTTTGAAACAAGCCCCTAAGCAATGGCTTGAGAAGTTTGATTCTGTGATATCATCGTTTGACTTTATTTCTAATGAATTTGATAAGTGTCTCTACTGTAAAATTGTCAATGAAGGATTCATTATGTTATGCTTATATGTTGACGATATTCTGCTTTTTGGATCCGATATGAAAGTAGTAAGTGAGACAAAGTCATTCTTGTGTAGCTGATGTGATTTTAGGGCTTAAAATCACAAGGTCTACCGATGGTATAACTCTCTCTCAGTCTCACTATGTTGAGAAGATACTGGAGAGGTTTCAGTACACATCATGTAAATCTATTAAGACTCCATATGATTCATCCAAGCCTTTATTCAAGAATGAGGCTAGAGTTCCAGTGTCTCAATTACGATACTCTCAGATTATCAAAAGTCTGATGTATCTTATGAACTGCACACATCCAGACATTGCGTTTATAGCGAGCAAGTTGAGTAGATACACCAGTTGTCCTGACAAGACCCAATGGGAAGCTCTTGATAGAGTTCTGAGGTATATCAAGGGAACTTGTTCTCTTGGGCTGCATTATGGTAAACATCCTTCTGTAGTCAATGGATATAGTGATGCAAGCTGGATTGCTATGAACTCTGGGAGTAATAGTGTCTCAGGATATGTTTTCCTATTGGGAGGAGGAGCTGTTTCCTGGAGGTCTAAGAAATAGAGCATATTGTCTCGATCCACTTTTGAGGTAGAGTTGTGTGCTTTAGATGAAATAGGATTGGAAGCTGAATGGCTACATGGTCCGATTTACCTATGGTAAAGAAGCCACTTCCTGCAATTTCAGTTCACTGTGACAACACTATAACTATTGCTAAGATAAAGAGTTCGAAGTACAATAAAAAATAGTGTAGACACATCCAACTCAGACTTAAGTCTGTAAGGGAGTTAGTGTCTAATGGGGTCGTGGCTGTGGACTACGTCGATACCAAAGATAATACAACTTATCCATTCACTAAAGGTCTTGCTTTAGCCTTAGTGGAAAAATCTAGGTTGGGAATGAGACTGAAACCCCTCATTATTTGTAGACAGTAGTAACCCAACCCAACAGAGTGGACATCCCACAAATTGGATTCAATGTGGTAATAACAAGCTGTCGGGTGAATTGGATGACACTATGTAACCTTCCTTGATGATTCTTGCATATGTGTGTCTATCCCCTGGGAAACCTGTTAGTGTCATGACTGCAAGTTAGTAAGAGATTAGTCTCTGAATGGTGTCAAGTCTTAGGATAGGATGTTAGCAGTACATCCTTGGAGACTCTAACTAAGTAATTGATGTTGTGTAGGCCGCAACAAGAGAATTGCGTTGTTCTCTGTTATCAATCGTGATATAAAATTTTGTATGCATGGCCTTAATGCATTGTTTTCTTTTCTACTATGTCTTTATTGTGTTGTTACCAACCTATACTCTTGTATCCAAGGTTCAGGTTCAAGACTTTCGTTCACCTAGTTCCTGCGGGGTCACAGTTGGATAACTCAGGTAGATTCAAACCGAAAGGTGCCTACTGAAAGCACAATATGGAGGACTGAATGGTAGAACACACTACACATTGGACTTAATTTCTGGGGGATTGATATAGGACTGTAGCAGCCATGTATATAGCATGGGTTAAGCCCAATGTACTGCAGCTAGTACATGGAGGAAATGTAGTTTTGTGTCTTGTGTAAAAAGAGAAGAGCTTTGCTCCTAGAACTTTTGTGATCCTTGTATGTAGGATCACATGGGGCACTAGTGTCCAAGGGGTCCTAGGAGGAGGGTATGCTCACCTCCTTGGTAGGCGGGGTTACCACATCACAACACATGCACGCACGCATGTGCGCCACGCCTCGCCGGGCCTGGCCTGGTCGGGCCTGGCCAGGCACAGGCTCAGGCTTGTGGCTTGTGGGAATTGTCTTCCGTCTTCCGTTTTTGTTTTACACAAGGACACAACTACGCATTTAATTAATTGTGAAATTAATGATGTCTTTCCTAACCGGATTTATTAATCCTATTTGGAAAATATTTTCCTTACGGATTTCCATTTTGTACATGAGTGACCGAGTGTTTGTGTCTAATAGGATTGGGAATTCGGGACGTGCGTGGCTATATATACTCCTCCGGACATTAGGGTTAAACACATAGTTTTACGAACTTTAGCCGTCGTTTTACGTGTGTCTTGAGAGCCCTAATCCAGAGAACGACTGCCTTCATTCCCGAGCCGTTTCATAGAGTTCTTCTCCTGTGCAAAGCGCGGCTTCCTCCTTCCCGTCACTGAGATATAGCTGTCAGGTGGAGGTTGTGTTGTACAGGTGGTGGTGCAATGAGGCGACGTTGAGCGTGAGCGAGACATGTTTGTTCCAAGTTCGTGCCAGATCGAGTCTGGGAGAACGGTGTCTATCTGTGAGGATTGCCGAACACTGATTTCTTTAAGTATCACATTCGTTTCTCAACGAACGATTTGGTTTGTGAATTCTGACTTCTTTTATTTCTGTTCTCCTGCTCTATTTGATCTTCGTTTCTTATTTGGATCTGCCTGAACTTGTTAATTAAATTGCACATGTTGTTGTTGCAGTTGCATGTAACGACATTAATAATATTAACAACACATCGTGCAAAATTTACTTTTCATG
This sequence comes from Alisma plantago-aquatica, assembly GCA_963693085.1. NCBI lineage: Eukaryota > Viridiplantae > Streptophyta > Magnoliopsida > Alismatales > Alismataceae > Alisma > Alisma plantago-aquatica. The sequence goes on from OY856409.1 coordinate 224,816,684, forward strand.
AGACCTTTAATGATGTAACTTTTATTTTAGAGTAAAAGAAGCTATATGTTATTTTCTAAAGTATATTTTTTAAACATTAGGAAAAATAGTGATGATGTGATTTATCCGCCCTTCCCGATCTACTATTTATACAGTTAATTTGGATCCTCAATTTCTTTTCTTGCAAGTTTTGTAACTTTATAAATTACATATATAGCTAGGCCCCCGTTTGGGAAAAAAGGGGACCCCCTTCAAATTATTTACATATAAAGAATGGTCTTGTGACCTTAAAATATATATCAGTTGTTGCCAAACATCAAGACTTTGGCTATCACACTTCTTATTTTTAACCATGTCCGTGTTTAAGGGAGTAGGGATATCTATGGATAAATATGATGTAGCTCTAGAAAGATTTATAGAATAGAAACTTTGTCCAGACACAATGTTTACACATCATAACGTCACCACTATAGATAGCTACATACTATAATTTTACATATATACTCTCATCACACCACACCGATAAAAGTGTAGGCTCCTATATAAACATAGCAACATAAATTTTATATTCATATACAACGAGACATTATAAAATATATAAACAAGTACAAGTTCATAACAAAATTTTTAGTTATAATTGAGAATTCTCTCAAACGTTGCGATTTAGCTTTTTACAATGTTGTTCTTTACAAAGAACAAAAACTTCAACACTACTCTTTTCATTATTAGTTAGAAACAATACCATCACCATAATGTAGCGCTATGGTGAAGAAAGTTCATTTTAAAACAAATTGTTAGTATTTATTTTCTTTATATTATGTGCTTGTATTGTGGAATTTACTTTGAATGCTCTTAACGTTACATTCTTTGTTATATAAACAAATGGACAAAAATACCTTCTTCTATTTTGGGAAGTTCTTTCATTTAGATTGTTTGATTTTCTCAATACTTAGCTTATATATGATAACGACAACTATAGACATAAATGGAGCCTATAAATGTCTTTGTAAACATATTACAACTAGGGAAACATATATGTGGATCACTGAACTCATGTTTTTGTATTATCAAAACAAAGGATTTAAAGACCATGAGTAGGTATAATTTTATTTAACGTAGAAATTTTCATGTGGTTCTTTATTGAATTTTATGTTTTCACTCTCTTATTGTGAATCTAAATGCGCAATGATAGTTTACAAACTATGAAGAGTGTTAATGTGCATAGTGGTATACACGTCTTATACTACAACTCACGAGTCATGGAATTTCTTGTACTGTACAAGAATAATAAACCAACATCCATAGGACGTAAATCATAAATGGATGATGAGGATAGAAGTGGTAATGTTGGATAGGGAAACGTTTCTTAGTGGTGCGTTCCGTTTTACATTCAGGATAAAAACCCACTTATTTGAATAAAAAATAGTGGTGTCTTTTAACTTTCTTAGACTTGGATACCCTCCATCTGAATTTTAATCTTGGATAAAATGATAAGATTATATTTAAGTGTAAGTACCTCTTAGTTTTCAACAATGTGGAGAATGCGTTACGGTAATTGTTGATATTTTAAACTTCTCATTACATAAAATATTGTAATTGTAGAATTGCTAGACCAAGCTGTAGTTATCTAAGTTAATGATGCCAACCAATTTATGACAGATCAAAATAAATTTTATTATAATACACATGAATATTTAGTATTGTATCATTCCCATAACACATAGATGTACCATAGCCTAAGTGCTGGTTTTTGTAAGAAAACATGAGCAAGAACAGTTTGGTCGATCATGTGTTGAATCATATGCGTCAATTTTTGTATTCATATCATCAGAATTACTTTTGAAGGTTCTATGAGAGTTTCTTATATGTGATAAAAAGATTTTCCATGCATTTTTTTTCTATTGTATTATTATTATTATCAAAATTTGTAACTATCAATTAATTACCTCTATGTTCCTAGAAGAGTCACCTTAATTTCTTTTAAGATCCCTTTACAGATTTAGAGATATAATTTGGTATAGGACGTGACTATAAGGTAGAGATTTTAAAGAGTCTACTTGATTCAAGTATGTGGGGAATTCAATTAATTGAGTTGTTGTAATTGGCGTCCCTGCTAAATTAAGTCTATAAATTATGTGAATTACATTATGAAGACCCATCTTTTCTCCCCCTTTCTATACATCTATATGAATTTGTGTGTGTGGACTTCAAATTTTTAAGTCTAATGTTTTCCACAAAAGGTTCTCTACTTGAACAAGAGAGTAATCTAACAAGAAGAAGTCATAATTAATAATTTAATATATTTCAGAATCTATTTTTTCAAGCTTTCTTCTTTAAAATTATGTAACCAGCTAATATTTTTTCTACGGCTACCTAATTGTAGGGTATAAATATTTAACACAAGGACATATTTTAAAAGTTATGTTAGTTTTTCACATATAAACTATATTGATATTCTAAAAAATAAATCTCAATCATTCACATGTTGTCAACTATAAAGTTGCACTAGCTTAGGTAATGAAGAGTGAATGGCAAAAAATTGTATTTTACAATTACTATAATGACATCAAAATGTCTACATATGTATCGAAACTTGGTTTTGTTTCAATCGATACAAGAATTTTATTTTCTTTTAATCATGGAATTATTTATCATATAATATATTAGAAGCATATATATCTACATTTTATTATTATGATGGGAACATTTGAATTATGTTAGACATGATATCCATGAGTCATACTAAATAATATACAAAGATAATACTTATCGCTTAAGGAATGCAATAACTTCCTACTATGGAATTTATCAAATCACAACAAATGTGATCTTGTAGTCCTTTTCCTATATGTTCCATAATATGCATGCCCAAGTCATACTTCCATGTACGAACAATCAAGAGACATAAAATTTCTCTTAAATGAGTTACCAAAATTCAATTTATGTGTAAGAATACATGAATAAAGACTCTTGGGGATACAACTAGGAATTTGTTCATGTCTGACTTAAATTTGAATATTAAGACAACATACAATGAAATATATGAAAAACTAAACCCAACAAGCAAAACTCTTATCTTTTTCAGATGAACGATAGAACCTCCCCTTGGCCTTTGACTCCTAATGGACCAATCCTACTAGAGTAAACTCTCATCACCTCCCCCTATCTACCTTCACATTGGAGGGGATCTTATAAATCATATAGGGGGTCTACCTATGGAGGGGCATAACCAAAGGCCAATCACAATTTCCTTCACCATGGCCACCTCTTTGCTAGCACTTGAGTTGCTTCTCACTAGCTAAAAATTAATAAATGACATGAATAAGTAGCTAAATTTTATAAATATGTTTTCAGGCATGATATGATAAATTAGTTGATAGTTTTCATTTTCTAATATTTCTAAGTATTATATACTTATCTCCCTCATTCAATTTATTTAAGGATGATGAACTTTGTAATGATAGATGAAAATTTTGGTAAAAGTAGGGATGGATAGGAAACCAAACTTGACCATCAGACCAAACCAAACTTGACCAAATTGACAGGTTAAGTCTGGTATGTATGTGTATAGTGGTCAAGCTTGATTTGAAAAGTGTTGTGACCATCCTTAACTGGTCTAATCATAGTTTGAATAGCTAGTTAACCAATCAGACGAAACCTGACTAACTCGACATATATGTATGTTTGTATATATTACACACACACACACACACACACACACACACATATATATATATATATATATATATATATATACACACACACATACATATATATATATATATATATATATATATATATATATATATATATATATATATATATATATATATTCTAGATCCGCGTGGGTAGCTGCTTGCCTCATCTGTTGGAGTTTCTTACTTTACACATATTGAGGGTTATTTTACCTTACAAACTATTACTTTTCATGCATAAACAGTTACATTTGTAACAACTATAATAAAAATACAATTACATATATATTTGCTGTGTATTCTATTTGATTTTAATTTTTTAGTCGTATCATTATTTTTTTTATCAACATAGTATTTTTTTGTCCAGAGAGTTACTTTTCGGACCATATAATTACTTTTTGAGATGCATGGGTAGCGAAAATATCATGCTACCCGTCGGGCAATGAATGAATGATATATATATATATATATACATACTCAAATAAATTACTTTAGTCATGATTTAGTTTAAGTATAGATAATATTTCTAATTATCTTAACATTATATTTATTATTCATGATGTAGATGACTTTATATTAATGTTTTTGTTGATATATATAATCTCTTAAACTAATGTAACATTTATTTTTACATGTAGCATACAAAACTTTCCAAATAATGCTTAGACGATAAGATCTATTTTACTTTATAAAAAGTATGATTTTAATTGAAGAGTGCCACTAAGGCTGCTATTGGTTTGGTGCAAGTCATAAGTTCTGTGGAACTCATTTTCTGAGAACTCAAATTCAGTTTTCAGAACTCAAATTCAGTTTTCAGAACTCAAGTTCCATTTACTTCCATGTCATTGGTTTATTGTAAGTGTAAATATGGAAATCATTAATTTTTTTAATTAATATTGTATAATATAAATAAAACTGGGGACAAAGAATGATATCCTTGAAAAATTATGATATTGTTAAATCATAATAACCTCAACAAATGGTTATGGTACATATGTTGCTCTTTTAAAAAATTATTTTATTATAGTATAATTATAATCTTAATAAAAATATTATGATCAAGATCACATCACAATATTTTTATTTTACTTTATGTATACATAGTATTGTAATAATATTCACATTTCATGTGTTTGGAAATATAAATATTGGTTCATCATTGTTTAACACAATGTAGAATATTAAAATTTACATTATTTTTTGTATGGAAATTTACTTTACTATTCATGCATGGTTATAGTTAATAAACATTTTACACATCATATTGTTTAACACCAAGAATAAAAACATTCTAGATAAATCACATTATTTTCACATGATGCGGTGTGTTTCTTTTTCATGATGTTTGTATTTTTGTTTTGGCAATCACAACGATAATAGTGGTCATAGTGTAAAATATTTTACATAGTGCAATTATAGTATATGAAATTTTGTCATATTATGTTATGATTTTAGCAACACACTATATCTACACTACTAATATTTCTAGTCGTAAATATTTTGCATGTGTCATTTATGATGAATAAAGAATATAACTGTATAAGAAATGTTATTAGTTGTCTCAGGACTCATTTTTTGCTCTTTTTAAGAGGAAACTCAAGAACTGTATTTTGTATGTAAATTTATAACTCACCGAAATTCATGAAACTTAAGTTCCAATACTTACTTTAAACCAATCATGAAAAATTGCTTAAGGAACTCCAGTTTAATAATACTTTTCCAATCCAGTTACGACAAACGAATTGGAGCCTAACATGACAATAAAATTGAATCAAATTATTACTAAAATATTTTTTTATATTCATTTAAGTATACAAATAGTAAATACTAGATAGTAGTGGTTTTAGACCAAACTTGACCACATTTCAGTGGTCAAGTTAAAATTGGAATTATAGTAATTGTAACTCCAAGAATGAACATTACAATAATAAAAGTAGACTATATTTAACAATTTTAGAATTTAAGATTATTGTGTTTTGTTGTAATAGACGATCATCAAATATATACATCAATAGATCACTTTAATCAATTAACAATATAATTGATTGATTCTTGTTACTTTGATTCTGGTCATGTTTTCTATATTTTTTTCTTCAATGGTTGAATGTGAGATGTCTTTAAAGTTTTTGATAGTTGAATTCACATGTATCTTTACAAATGCAAGCTATGAACTTGTACACAATGACATTTTAAGTTAGTTTTATATTGTTGCATATGTTAACGACAAAATTCATTATTTTTCTTTGAAAATATGAGTTGTGGTTATCATTAAATACAATGGCAATAATAGCTTGCAAATCATGTGATTATGTGTTGGACTTGACATTAAATCAATGTATTCTTTAGAGTTAAGTTGTCTTTATCTTATAAATAGTTATCTAGGATAGTTGAACTCCTTGTCTAATAGGGAAAAATTTCAATATTTCCACCTATATATTACTTTTTCTTTTATATTGATCATGTATGTTTCTATGGAAGGATTCCATCTTAAAAGATATCACATCCCAATCTCCATATTTACAGAAGTGTATTTGGTTGGTAGGTTTATTTCTCAATACTAATATTGAAATCAATTAGAATATAACTTTGTCATCAACTTTAAAGCACACTTGTTTCCCAACCATGTTGGCCAAATCTAAATAATATTTGACGATCAAAGAGTGATCAACTTTGTTTTCCAATACATCAATGAGGTTAACATACAAGAATGTTGTAGTAAATTACATATTCAACCCCAATTTATGCTAAAATATTATGTCGATTTACAACTTGTACTTACAAATTGATTCAACTTAATGCATGAAAAATTAAGATTGATAAAAATCATTCCTTTCGTATTATTGAGTATGGGTTTACATAAAGTAGTCATGTACTTCTCTTTTACATGGATATATGTGGTGTTAGCCTAGCTTGTCATGTGTTCCTAGAGATTAAGTCAATGCTGGTGCTCCCATTTTATAAGTGATGTTTATGATGAATAGTTATTTACTTCAAAATACAAATTATTTTGACTTCCCACCAATTAAGGATCACTTCTTTGTCCTTTCTTGTTTTGGGTGAAGCCGCCATATATGTCTGTGTGTGGGTGATGCTTAAATTTAGTTAAATCTTATGACCATCCTCATGATACCATGTATACCCACCCCCTTATGAACCTAAGTCTTGAACCGCTCACAAACTGATGTTAACATCAACTAATATATTGGTTGAAAAATGCATGCTTCTAACATGACATAAAACATGGAGATGAGTTTTTTCACCCACAAGAGACGTACTTTAGAAAGGGACTGAGAGGATGGAGATGAGTTTTATTGACTTGGTACTTAGTAGAGTAGAATAGTAGAATAGTAGATTAAAAATAATTGATACACTATTTCTACCAACCGACAGTAAAGTAGAATATGGAAAACAAGTGAAGCATTGACATATTGTATTTCAGTTAATAATAACATTGGTGAGCAGACGCTCAGCCTTAATTCATTAAAAATAGCCAATGAAGACACACCATGTGATAAAAATTACTTTGAAATCTTTTTAAATTAGTAATGTAAAAACTTGGTGTTAGTGTATTTGATTAATTGGGCCTAGGCCTATTGTATTTTTCATTTTCTCTAATTAGTCCATATACTCTCTGACACATATATATATGAGACTCAACACTCTTATTTCACTTATTAAAAGATACTCTTTTCTACATGATACCAGAACAATATCCTAAACCTAATCCTCTTTTCTTTTCCTCTCCCCTCTCCCTCTACCCTATCTTTCTGTAGTTCTGGTGACAGCTGCAACCACCAGTTTGTCCTCAGTACTTCTGATAAAATGGTCCACATAAGGATTGACAGAGAATCTATAACCCTCTAAATAAGAGGCAGTGTGGTGGCTGCTTTCGAGCTGCTTGCAGTTGCCTTTTTTTCTTTTTCAAATGTTACCTGTTTCGGTTCGAATCTTAAGCTGCTTACAATTGATTTTTTTTATGCTACTTTCTCAGTTGGGTAACTTTTTATTTCTATGTCAAAGGAAGAGGACGACAGATATGATATAGAACTGACTTTGTTTGTTCATCAAGACCATGTATGTGTGTTACGATAGTTTAATTGTGTGCTTATACATCCAGTCCGTTTGTGTGTTCCAGTAATTTATTTGTGTACTAATAATTTCATTCTACACATGGTCTGTTGTGTGTTTTGAAGCATCAATATTTAAGTATCCAAATCTTCAATTGGATAAATTTTACAAAAATGGTATGTTGTGTGTATGTGTATCAATGTACAATTGGATAAGCATGGGAATAACTCAATAGTGTGGTCGCTGCTTTCACTCCTACGTGCTTGACTACTTTGTTTTGAAGCATCGATATTTAAGTATCAATGTACAATTGGATTAGTATGAGAATAACTTATATGGGTAAGCATGCAAATAATAAAACAACTCCTTTTGTTTAGAGTGGACAGTCACTTGCACATCGTAGAACTCTGTAAGTGTGTGTTATCTTTCGTTCATTACTTTTTTGGTTGCTTTTTGTTTTGTCATATCAAACAGGAGCCTCCAGGTTTTGGGTTTGTTTAAGCATCAATCCAGTTTGTGTTTTCCAATCTATTAGTTTTTGTGCTCTAGAAGTATGTTTGTATGATTATTAGTCCAAACTATATGCATCTTAGACTATATATGTATCCTTACATACTGAAGGGAGTCTGCTCCTGTCAATCGAGTTACTCTCTCTTGGTGATATGTATATAAATTATTGTGTATGGTAGTGTGATATTCATCTTGCGCCCATCGAAAAAATCATAATCTATGACACATGTTTATCTCTCTCAATAAACAAGAGGTGGTAGGTTGATTTTTGGCTGATGACATCTCGACATGATAGATAAACTGAGTTTCAAAATTAGTTATGCGATGAACAAAGAGGGTGGAGTTATAATATAAGTGTCATACTTTTTGTCTGTGTGGTCATCGTTCCAGTTTATATCTGCGTTCTAGCAACCAGGTTGTGTGTTCATGGATCTAATTATTTTGTGCATTCTAACAATTTTTTTTTGTGCTTATCAATATAAAGTGCCTGTGTCGTTACACATAGTAGGTAGTTAACTTGATGTTAATTAATTTGTTCTCTCTTAATGTGATATGTATAATTACCGTATGCCTATAACGAAGCAAGGTCTTCCAACCAGTGTGCTAGCGACCAGGCCGATTGACTATTTTTTTTAAAATTCATCATTATTCATGTTCTAGGAGTTTTATGCTTAGTCCATGTATCTGCATTATTACATATTTCATTAGTATGTGTGTGAGTTCTATTTGCATATTTTAGCGGCACATATACATGTTTTATATAGCATTGTTGGTTGTAGGGAGGGAAGCAACAATTGGTTATATATTAGTTGTCAATAGACATGCTAAAAATGAGAGTATGTGTAACTTTAGTAACGACAAACTACATGCTAGAGTGAGTCAGTTGGTAAATAATCAAATTGTCATATTTTACTGAGTTGTGAGTATCAGTTACATAATTTCTTAGAGCAGAGTAAATTTTGATTATCACACATACATGATAGAGGTAGTCGGTCGGACAGTCAATCAAGTTCTTCTCTTTTAGTATATTATATTTATGTTATATTGAGTTATGTATATAATTTTCTAGAGCATTAATAATATTGATAATCAAATATATCAAGTTATTCTATTTCAGTGAGTTGTAACTTGTAAGTATTAGTTACATAATTTTTTTATAGTAGAGACAGTTTTGATAATCACAGATACATGTTGGAGGGAGTCATTCGGGTAGCTAATCGAGTTCTTCTCTTTTAGTGTATAATATTTTAAGTTGTTATTAGTGTTATGTACATTATTTTCTAGAGTATAAATGATTCCAATAATCAAATGAATTGATTTATTCTTTTTTGGTGAGCTGTGAGTATTAGTTATATATTTTGTGGAGCATATGTAATTTTGGTAATCACACATACACATTGGAGGGAGTCAACCAGATAGTTAATTGTGTTCTTTTCTTTTAGTGTGTTATATTTAAATTATTATGAGTAAAATATCTATAACTTTTAGAGCATAAGAAATGTTAGTAACCCCATCAATCAAGTTATTCTCTTTCAACGAGTTGTGAGTATTAGCTACATAGCATAGACAATTTTAATAACGACACATACAATCAGAAAAAATCTTCCGAACAATTTATCAAGTTCTTCTCTATTAGTGTGAGAACTATATATTAATTTTCTAGATCATAAGTAACTCCAGTAATCACAAGAATCGGATTATTCTCTTTAAGTATGTTGTGAGTATATTAATTACACAAATTTTGAAACAAAGACAATTTTGATAACCACATATACATGTTGAAGGGAGTCACTCAGGTAATTAATTGAGTTCTTCTTTTATGGTGTGTTAAATTTAAATTATATAATTTTATAGAGCACAAGTAATTCCATTATGTCTTACAAAATTAATTGAAATATTCTCTTTAAATAGATTCATTCAATATGTTATTTTACTGATTAATTCAATTACGTTACACGTGCTTAGCACGTGTCTTCCTATCAGTAACATTAGATAGAGGAGATCGTCCTTTCTTTGTTCAGAGGCGGCGTTTCCTTTCCAGATCTGTTCTCGATTGTCGGTTCATAATGGATTAGTCAACAAGTCAAAGGTCCATGCCTTACGGCCCTTTGCCAAGTTGCCGTGAAAGTTAATTAGTAAAAGGTTGTTGCACTAGTTTCTTATGGTTCGGTAATTGCCGGAAAAGTTGTTACTTGTATAAGTGGAGTTCTTCTCTACTAGTTCCTTATGGTTCGGTAATTGTAATACATCCGATATAGCCTGTTTTCTATGCTATTTGTGATCGTAGTAGTCGAATATGAGGAAAATAAAAAGCGAGACACAAAATATAACAAAAAAAGTCAAAATAAAAAACCCCGTGTTGATGTATAAAGCACTAAAAAAATAAGAAGGGGCACAACTTTATTTTTATTCTTCTCCATGTGGTTTTTCTAATCCACATAGCTAAGTATTTTTTTTAAATTGAAAATTTTATGTTCATGTATCCTACCATACCATTAATCCGATAGTGTTTTCTATCTGTAGTGTGCTACATTCTGATACTTTTATTTCTATTTATACCATGCTAATTCTGGTACTTTTCTTTGTATTTGTACCGTGTCATTATATCTGATACTTTACTCACATCATCATGGGTGATGTTGTTAAGCTAAAAATCGTTTAGAATGATATGTCGCACATATCTGTGGTTTAACTTCACGATAACAACTTTCTTTTATGGATGAATGTTGTTCAAATATTTTTTGAGTCATGGGGTAGACTCAAATTTATCATTGATGACTCACCGACAATTCCAGGCAATGCTTGGGTGACAGGAAACAGTTAAGTACTCTCATAGCTTTGGCCATACATGGAGTCAGAGGTGGTTGTCAAGTACATGTGGCACCAAAATACCAAGACTATGTGGGAGGAGACGAAGTAGTTATTCACTCAGGAGGACAACTGGCTGCTCATATACAACATTATGAACAAGATCTTCTTTGAACAACGAGGAGAGTGTCTCTTATCTAAGTACTTTGACGCCATGAGGTCCTTAGAAAACCAGCTCAAGTTCTTCTCTCTGATGAAGTCTGCTGAAATCACCAAGGAGCGGGAGACTCTCCTTACTACACGCTTCCGCAACGGGCTTCATCCTCGTTTTGTTGTTGTTTGTCAACTACTCCTAGTTGGTGTGACCCTTCCATCTATAGACCAGGTATATGTACGCCTGGCCCAGTATGAAATGATTGGTCCTCAGATTTCTCCTACTACATAATATGAACCTCCATTAGGGTTGCGGCAGCCAGGGATCATGCTCATGGCGAAGCCAACATTCAAACTGCACTTATTGTGGCAAGTTGTGGCAAGTTGGGCCATATTGAAGATGTTTTCCACTCGAAACAGGGATATTCAGCACACTACGACAAAGGATGTGGTAGAGGCTTTGTCCGTGTTGCTCAAGCACCTGCCCACATTTGTCAAACATCCGCCCCGACAATTAGTCATGTGCCTCCTTCACCGCATGCATCTTCTCAAGCTTCTCATGTCTCGCTGTCTCATGAAGAATACAAATGCTTTCGTCAAGTTGCCCAATATTATGGGGATTCTCCCCTCCATAATAGTATTACCACTTTTACCTCTTCAGATTGGCATGTCGGAGATCTACCTACAACTCATTCTTCTATCCATCTAACCACCACTTCTTAAGGTAATGTTGGGGCATCCATGCTTACTTACAGTTCTAACTAAGGTAAAGTTGGGGCATCCATGCTTGCTTACAGTTCTAACTAGATTATGGATTTGGGTGCCACTCAAGATATGACTAGTATTCCAATCTTTTAACCATGTCTGATTCGTTTATCCCTCACTCCTTTGTCACTGTAGCAGATGGGTTTGTTAAGCGAGTAACTCGGTGTGACACTATTTCTATATCTTCTAAAGTCAAGTTGATTGTTTTCCACTTTGTTCTAAACTTTCCATATGATTTGATGTTTGTAGTAAAAATTATTGATTCTCTCAAATGTTTCGTAATTTTTGGTCCATTTGGTTTTATTTTACAGGATTGGAGGAACTTGACGATGATCGGACAGGGTGTACACTTTTGTGATCTCTACTGCTTCTCCGCACCCCACCTCCAGCCGACCACAAGCTCTCCTTGCATACACGCCACTTCAACTACATCTACCTTATGTTCATTTATCTTTTGACAATCTTAAACTATTAGACAGTTCTTTATCTTCATGTTCTTCCATTTAGTGTAATGCCTGTCTGCTAGGGAAACATCATTGTGTGTCCTTCCCGGCCCGTATCTCTAAACAATCATCTCATATGTTTGATTTAGTTTATATTGGTGTCCGTTGTCCATTCAGAACTACTACTTACAATGTATATAAATATTTTCTTACATTTGTGGATACATTTTCTAGAATGACATAGATTTACTTATTTCCTACTCATGATGAAGTCTTTACATTAATTTGTGAGTTTCACATGTTGATTTTAGTTCAACTTGAGTATACCCAAAAGGTTATTGCCTCCTTTTGTGGCGATGTAGGGATGATTCATCAATACTCCTTCACATACTCTCCACAATAAAATGACATTGTCCAGCGTAAAAATCATCATTTACTTGACATTACACGTTCTCTTCCCATTCAAGCAAACTCACCTATGTATTTTTGGTATGATGTGATCCTCACTGCTTTCTTTCGTATTAATCGCCAACCTTCCTCTATTCTTAGGAAGCACACTTCTTTTTCCATTGTTTACACTCAATCTAAATTGTTCCCCCTACTGCCTCGAGTTTTTGGTTGTGCCGCCTTTTATCATAATTTTAATCCCAAGGCCGACAAACTTTCCCCCCAAGCTATACAAATAGTATTTCTTGATGATCCTTGTTCTCAAAAAGGTTACAAATGTCTTGAATCTAACTCTGGCAGAATCTAATCTCTATAGATGTTACCATTCATGAGGATGAGATATTCTTTTCATCCAGCTCACCCCCCATTGACCATACTGCTACTATGGTCCCATTGCCTAATCGATTCATCCCACCAAAGCCGCCACCATCTCTACCATCCCCAACACCAAATCGGCACATAGAAGATGAGTTATCGAATATATCTGCTTCATCATCATCAGTTCCAGAAAAATCCAATCTATTAGTTAGACTATGAAAAGGTATATGCTCTTGCACTATCAAGCATCCCATTTCCAATACTTGTTGACTAGCACATCTTTCTTCTTCTGCATCATCCTTTACTAATGCCCTAGACACAACATATTTTCCTAAGTGTTTAGTAGATGCTCTACGCCATCCTAGTTGCAAAGATGCCATGATGGAAGGAATGCAGACTCTCCATGGAAATAAGACATGGGATCTTGTGACTCCACCAGCAGGAAAAAATATTGTCAGTTGTCAATGGGTTTTATATGTAAAGCATAAGTCAGATGGTTATGTTGAAAGTCTCAAGGTGTGCCTGGTTGCCAAATGATTCAACCAAACTTTTAGAGTGGATAACTTTGAGACATTATCTCCAGTAACAAGGATGGCATCTGTCTGCATCCTTATCTCTCTTATAGCTCACCTTGACTGGCCTCTTTACCAGCTCGACATCAAGAATGCATTTCTTCACGAAGATCTCCTCGAGGAAGTCTACATGCAGCAATCGTATGGGTTTGTTGTTGAGGGGGTGTCTTCTCAAAAATTATGTCATCAGTGAAGATCTCTCTATAGTCTCAAGTATTCTCCAAGGACGTGGTTCAACAAGTTAAGTGATGCCCTAACTTAGCTTCAGTTTTAGAGATCAGCTACAGACTACTCCTTATTATTTTTCAAGTCCTCCAAAGGCCATGTTCTTATTGTTGTCTATGTTGATGACATTGTCATCAACGACAATGATATGATGAGGATATCCCAACTCAAGAAGTTGTTGCATGGACATTTCCAAACAAAAGACTTGGGCACCCTGTGATACTTCCTTGGAATCAAAGTCCTCCGCTCAACCTCAGGGATAAGTCTATCACAACGACGCTACATCTTATACGTACTAGGAGGGCCAACATGGCAGAAGCCAAACCAGTTTCTACCCCCATGGACTATCATATGAAGCCTATGCATGAAGGAGAACTCTTTGCTGATCTAGAGAAGTAGCGTCGTATTTGGAAAGTTGATTTACTTAACTATTACTTGACTATATATTACCTATGTTGTTGGTATAGTCATCCAACACATGAGTGCACCACTCCAGGTACAATTATCTAGCATTCAATGCATTCTTCACTATCAAAAGAGTGCTCTAGGATGAGGATTTGTCTACAAACATCTAAACTCTAAGGTAATCACCATCTCTAGATATGCAGATGCAGATTGGGCTGGTGATTCTAAAGATCCACAGTCTACTTCTGGCTATTTTGTCATGATTGGCATTCACCCAATTTCCTAGTAGAGTAAAAAATAGGTTGTAGTAGCTCACTCCAACACTGAGGCAGAATATCGAGCCACAACTCATCCATGTTGTGATCTATAGTGGGTCTGGTCCATCTTGACTGAATTTGGAATTTCTTTTCAAAATCAAACTACTCTATATTGTGACAACCAGGTGGCTATTCACATATCTAATAATCCAGTCCTCCACAAGCACAAGAAACACATTGAAGTTGACTGCCATTTTGTGTGGGACCTGGTCAAAGCTAAGAAAAGCATCACTCCTCGCATTAGGATAGGTGTTCAAGTTGCAGACATCCTTACCAAATCTCTTCATCCTGCTTTATTCAAGTATATGGGCATCAAGTTGGGACTTCACAATTTTTACTCTCCAATTTGTGGAGGCGTGTTAGTGTATTTGATTAATTAGGCTCAGGCCTATTGTATTTTCCCTTTTCTCTAATTAGCCGATGTACTCTTTGGCTCCTATATATAGGAGACCCAACACTCTTATTTCACTTACTGAAAGATACTCCTTTCTACACTTGGCATACAAGATTGTGATTTATTTTCACCATAACCCATGACTAGGAGAATATATAATATATTGTATAGTCAAAAAAGACATAATGCATTGCTAACTAACTATACAAAGAGAAGTTTTTCTATATTTAATAACTTAATGTGTTGTAACAATAAAGCAAGAAGCATATTGATATATGAATTGGATCATGAAACTAATTTAATGTTGTCTACGACAACAAGTGATAAAAATTTCTAGATGTAAGTCATAATGGTTTGAAGTAGGCAGAGACTTATGTATCTATCTTATACCTAGTTGAGGAAGAAAAATTTAGTTGTTAATCGTCTGGAAATTCATGGAGTTCACATCAATTCTGCCAACAAATTAACATTAGTTATCTCGAAGACAAAATAAAAGAAATGGATGATGAGGTAAGAGAATTTGTCTGCTTCTAATTGTTAGTGTTTGACAATGTAGAAAATACACATGAGACACATAAAGTTAGATAAAACAAATTTCAAAAATTACACATACATCTTTCATTATTGGATTCCACAATACTCCATACGGTCACCCATCCATAATGATAAATGGATCATCAAGGATCTACGTACAACTGGTGGAAAAATAAATCTCAGTTGATCTGTGTGGTTATACCCTCTTGTTGACCCTTACCTTTTGTGTCAATTTGAATAATCCAATAATATTGTATGTATTTCATTGCAATAATAGGTTCATAAAGGTATTGAACCTATAAATCCCACCTACTATTTAGTCTCGGTCGTTAGCAAGGTAGGCCCAACATAGAAGTAGGTCGTACTTGGGGTTGTGCTCATTCAACACAATCAATTTTCCATATCTCATGCTAAAATTTTATTACATCTTTTGAGTAGCTTTTGCATCATGAAGAAAACCTACAACTCAACAAGACACTATTAGACCTAGTTGTAAAGCAACCAGGGGGCATTTCACCATAATCGGAGAGATGTAGATCACTCCCTTGGGAAGGGTTTGGTGATGGTGTTTTGAGATGTACTTTTTTTAGTACCTACTAACAAAGAGGAAGAGGAACATCAAGCTAGATGGAAGCCTAGACTTGTTAACTAAATTTGTCCATCACAAAACTTGATAACATGACATACCACACCAATCCAAAGGGGATTACCTAATAGGCCACAAACATAATATTAATATGTCCAATAAATAATTGTAATGATCGGATGCATCTTTAGGCTTTCAAAGAAAAGAGTTGGTGGTCTCCTCTAGTATCTGCTTCAACATGTAGGTTGTCAAATATTGCTAATGCAACTATCTAGTATCATGACCACTGTCTAGGTTGGCAATCATGAAACTTTACATGGTATATGGGTGTCTTCATCGTCCTTTTTTGGTGGATAGAGTAGATGACATGGAAGCGAGGCAGGGTCTTATATAGGCACTTAATTATTTGACGAGAGAGGACAAAATTGTATACCTATAAACACAGTTTCTAGATGGAACTCTAAAAACATGAGGACTCTTGATGACAAAAATGTGTCGCCTATACTCTACCAGGAAAAAATTCTAGGATGGAAATGATTCGTAGCATTTAGTATGGTAAATAGTGGATTGATGTATATTAGTGGATGTTGTTTCCTAATATTTATCCTTTAAGAAAGCACATTGAGAATTTCTTATGCAACTTATCTTTCTATTATCTAATGTACTAAATACTCATTGTATTTCACTTGTAAACATAGGAAAGAGTGTGGGACTTCACTTGTAGTTTTAATATATATTTTTAGTTACAAATCAATCTTTTTGGATGTACTTTTGTCTTTAAGTTGTAATTACATATGAGACCTTATATATTCTAATAATGTTGATTATTATCATTAAATTGGTCTTTGTATGGTTTTTTATCTACTCTAGTGGTGTTGGTCTCTATTGGTCTCCTTTTTTGTGTCAGTCTCTTCTAATGTTGTTAATTTCTATTGCTTCCCTCTCTTCTTGAATATTGTACCACTCAAATGGTGTTGGTTGCTTCTTTGTTTTCTTGCAAACATTATGTAACGTCCCAGGATTTGAGGCCTCAGAATAAATGATCTTAAAAATGGATGATTGGACTACCCATATCAGCAAGATGTACCTCCTTTTCAGTGGGGGCATCACTAAAGAACTCCATAGTTAAGCGTGCTTAATTTGGAGTAGTACTAGGATGGGTGACCAGTCGAGAAGTTGATCCCGACTTACATGTGAGTGAGGAAAAACACGCAGTTAAGGCTAGTGGCGGTGTATGGAGTTAGTCATCATTCCTGAAACTCTACTAGAACCTTAAATAGTGGACCCATGCATTGCAAATGGTATCAGATCCAATTCCCCTCCAGTAGGTGGGGCTCATATGGGCATGTGGTATGCCAGTCTTAAGTAGTGTGGTCCAAGCAAGTTGGAATGGACTATCCGCTGAGACAAGATGGAGCCTCCCTTGCGTTGATATCTGTGTATGGGAGCTGGGTGTCCATGGGCCATTCTGGGTCTGCACTGAAATGGGGAATAGATTATGAAGTCGTATTTTGAGCCTTTATGAGGACATCAAGAGTCTAAGTGGGGGAAATTATAATGTCCCGGTATTTGAGACCTTAGATAAAATGATCTTAAAAAGGGATGATTGGACTAATCATATCAGCAAGGTGCACCTCCTTTTCATGGAGCCCATCACTAAGGAATTCAATAGTTAAGCGTGCTCAGCTTGGAGTAGTATTAGGATGGGTGACCAGTCGGGAAGTTGATCCTGGATTGCATGTGAGTGAGGAAAAAGCATGCATTTAGGGCTAGTGGGGGTCTGTGGGTCCATTCGTCATTCATGAAACTCTACTAGAGCCTTGGACAGTGGGCCCATGCATTACACATTAGGTGTGTGGCTTATTTTTTTCTATCCAATCTTGTTCTTAGACATTCTCCCACCACGCTTCTAAAGGCTGTAATCTAGTATCACTCTTCTCTACCATCCTATCCAGGATTTTTGGCTTGCATGTCCCCATAAAACCTAGCTTTCCAGCTCATGTTGCTTGCACCTTGATGGCCCATTAGTGTATTGAACTACCACTTCCTCCTATAAACTATCTTCATATCATTGTGAATCTGATTGATTTTTTCTTTCATGTGGGTGTCCCTACAATAAAGAGCATTGTGTTTCTTTTTTGCCTTCCTTTTGTGGACACTCAATGTTTTCCTACACAAAGTGGTTTATTGTCCTTGCTCCAGTGATGTTTGGGTTCTTTATTTGTTGCTCTCTACTGCATTCTCTACTACTTCTCCCCTAATTCTGCTCCAGAACACTCATCTCAAAAGCATACCTAGCTCTAAAAACTATCATCCTTAAGTGCTTGGAGACTTGGAATTCAAGACTTTATGGTATCCAACAATTGTTCACCCTGATCCTAACCCATCTGTGTCTTTTTAAGCTAAAAAGTTTGCTAAATTTGGATTTTTCCATGCCGTGTCAAGCATCAAATATGGCCAATTTTTATTATCCTATGAGTTCTTTCCTCTAGTGGTATTTCCCCTCTGACTCTACTACATGTTTAGATCTTAAGGAAAAGCACCCTCAACCCCCCCTCTTATAGTGCATCTTGCGTTAAATATATCTTGATCTCCTTTTGTTTTATTTATTTATTATGGTTAAAGTGGGAGTCTTATACTTCCCAAAAAGGGACCTCTTCTACATGTTACGGCTACCATGGACAAAACTTTCTTGACACTATGTGTGGTGCAGTAGATGTTGCTAAAGATGATCTTTTGAATGTTGTCTCAATAGTGTTCAACCATTGGCGTGTTTGTCTTTGTCATGTCTCCTTAGTATCCTATGTCTTTAGTGCCCCTTCCGATCCTCATCTCAATATTGACAATGTAATTTAGCCTATCTTGATTGGTATTATTTAACGTCACCTTGTTTCCCAGTTTGCAGTGAAAGGTGTCTTGTCTGAGGAAATCACTTATCTTAAGGATCATCATTTGGTGTTAGCATCTCTAGGGGTGTTGAAGCCTTTCTAATTGTTGTCACTTTCCATGTCCATGACTAACAACACTATAACACCATCATCATTTCCCTTGTTGACTTTAGTAACACAGTTAATATGGTTGACAGATCCACCATATTACCAAAGGTTCGTCTTGATTACCCACTATTGAATGTTGGTCTTAATTTTGTTATAGCTTCCCAACTCATCTCTAGATGGATAGGAGTGAGCCTCTTCTCTATATATCTAGTGTTCAACAACATAATCATTAGAGGTCACTCCTTTTTTTCATTATGTCACCATCCTATTATTATGAAAATAAAGGATGAAAGGCACATCGAACTTCTTTCTTTCTATCTCAATGATGTCACCCTCATTGGTGACATTGTTGAAGTCTATAAGGTGCTATCTATATTATCCAAGCACAAAACTGAGACTTTGTTCTTCATATCAACATTTATAAGATAGAAAATTTTCATCCTTCAGATTCCCCTAGGAGAGACCCACAATTGTGTTTGTTTCCTGCTAATATATCACGTCCTATGTGTGGACTGAAGATTTAAGGAGTTTATATTTGTAAGAACCTAGGTTGTTTCATGGATATTCTTAAGGATAATGTACCCATAACGCTTTCATGATGGATTTCTTATCTTTACTTTAGAATCCATAATTTAAGCTTCTACTTCAGTCATGTGTTATGGTGTCCAAGTTGTTGTTTGCTCTTCATATGACACCCCTAACAACTTTGCATTGGATAACATTTATCATGGTCTTCATTAATGTATGGCATGCATTTTGGTTGGTGATGGCCAAGATTTGGTGATCTATGGTGTTTCTTGTTCATGCTTCCTATGGGCCTTGGAGGTTTGGGCATTAAATCTTCTAATGACGCTAAAAAATTGAAATTATTTCCACTTGGATCCACACCTAGGAACTCCAAGACCTATGAGATATTCGATATATACCTATATAAGCCTCCTTTGTTGCTACACATGTTACAATCTATAGTATCCTACCATCTTTAGTGCAATTTATCACATACGCCTTCTACAACTCCAAATATTCAATCTATTTTGACAGAGCTATAATATATCATCCAGTAATTGATTGCAAATGGAATCTACTAATGACAACTAGTTATCCTCACTTCTCTCCTAGTCAATAATGCAAACTACTTCCTGCTTGTTGTTCTCATGTATGATCCTTGTTTGTCAATGTCACATTTTGTTCTCATGATCTCCTTGTAACTAGGTGATGAACTTTGCCCATTTACCAACACCTTATACCTGGACACATTTTTTCGATCATGATGTGCATTGATGAATAAGATATGGCTATATGTTTTGACATGACATATTAGTTCATGATTTTTTTTACTTGTTTTTTGAATTGGGATAATGGTCCTAAAAGAAGCTTTTGTGGCCTTCTTTGGCACATGACCTAATGACTTTTACTGCCAACATTCCGCTGACATGATGGGATAGATGGCATGCACACCTATGTTGACATTGTCAGCATTTCTCCCATGATAGGTGTTCCTTAAAATTACTTTTAATAGGTAAGGAAGATTGTGTTGCCACTACAAAAGGTACTAAATTACATAGCAGCTTGTAGGGAAAACCATCATCATTTTTCCCATTTATCTTTCATGCCATTGTAGTGCTTGCTTATGACATGAACACTTGTTCATAGTGCTTTTAACACATAATAAATAGTAACCTTATGTAGTTGTATTCTACACTATTGTTATTATTTTATGATATACATAGTCATCCAAAAAGGATTGGAAGTGTAAGTTGTTGCATGTTCTCATGTGAAGGAATTTTATAAATTTTTGTATGTGGTTATTGAAAGAGAATGTATATGGAATGTTATAGGAGTTGAATATGTTTTTTCATTTAGTTTTTTTTAAGTATAAATTGATCCTTATCTTATAATATATGAAAGGTCATCGGAAGAGATTCATGCAAAATTTAACTTAACCTTCATAAACTACTAATTTGGTCCTATATCCGATAAGGTTGTTTGGACCGCCATAGTAAAATTTGAGACCTACCCGTTTTTGTACTTGCATCGTCTGTTTGCACTTTCTTGACTTAGGAGTGTGGTCAATCTATGGAATAGGAGGTGGATGATGTGGTTGTTTTAATGTAGACTAAAAATGATTGCAATTATTACCACTTTATCCCTTGTTTTTCCTTTTGGTTATCTTATTCTTCCTTAACATTGTGTCTAATCACTAGTACATAAATGGTCTATAGCGTTGGTTTTTTTAAGCCTATAGCATCACTTTTCAGCCGACGCCTAAGTGTCCGTCGCTACAGAAATTGCTTTGTAGCGTCGGTTTTTTTAACCAAAAAAATCGACCTTGTATAGTAAAAACCGACCCTATAGGCTCTCAAAAACTAAACCCAAATGAGAAATGAAACTATACCTTAAACTGTAACTACTACAGAAAATTCTTTTTACAATGGGAGATAGACAACAGTTTTGATGATTGTGTTTTAGTTAGCATACTTATCACAACAAGCCCATTTTTGTGTTGTATATTTTATATTTTATACAACATAAGTCATTTACAACATGCCAAACCTGTTGTAGTATAGGGGGATACTACAACAACTGCTAAAGTGTAGTAATAGGTTGTAGTATCACAACATATTCAAAACCGTTGTAAAAGATGTTATTTACACAACATGTTTTGACCTGTTGTAATAATCACATGTTGTAATAGACCATCATTACACAACGCAGACTCACCCGTTGTAGTATCTATTAATTATACAACATGCCTTTACATGTTGTATTTGGTACATGTTGTAATAGACCACCATAATACAACATATTAAAACTCGTTGTTATATCCCAACATGAGACAACAGACTCCGACATGTTGTTATATATTATAATTACACAATATGTTGTAACATGTTGTAATATCCACACATAAAACATCATTGTAATAGACCTCCATTACACAACATAAACTAAAACATTGTAATATACTATTATTACACAACATGATATCACCTATTGTACTAGCTACATATTGTAAAAGACCATAGTTAAACAACATGTCATATTCACACAATTCTCTGAAAATTTCAATTATTCACGTATAATATGTGAATTTTTTATTATACGTATGGTACACCTAAATTTCATATTAAACCTGTATTTTCCTCGAATTTTACAAATTATTCATGTTTTATTCGTCATTTACAAATTTTCACGTATTATCCTGAACAAAACAATTTAATTCCAAATTGTTTAAAAAAAATACTCACTTAGCATTGTTTCATGTTTCAATATTTTCTAAAGACTATTTTCCCTCAACCACTACTACAAAACTCAACAAGGCCGAAGGATTTTTCCTCAAGGACATAATCCCTGACAAGTGTATTAATTTTTCCGAAGGCTTATCCCTGACCCTTGTGATTCTATCCTTGATGAGTATATTAAATTTTCCCAAAGGCTTATCCCTAACCTTTGGAAATGTATCACAGGCTATTATTTAATTTACCCAAGGATTTCTCCTGACCCTCATTAACTTTTTTCCTAACCAATATTAACTATATTAAACCAACCATTATCTCTTTTACTTCTGTGAAGAGTCCATTTGATTGTGGACATTTATCCTTTTCTTTTTAGATAATCATAATTGTTTAAATAGATCAACCATTGATTTTAAACAACAATTGCAGTTTCCTTTTTTGTACCTTATTGAATCCTAATTCATTTCGACGGTGGATTACTTTCTAATACATGTCTCCCTTCCGTTCCATATCTACCTCTCCAAAAACAAAACAACGGCACCAAACCCTCGCTCCCGCTCCCGCTCCCACTCCGGAAATAGAACGAAGCCAAAGTCCCGCCTCCAAAACCAGAACAATCACTCCCTCTCCTTGTGTCGCTGCAAGTCTTCTTCTGTCTGGTCTTCTTCGTCAGGATTCAATCTGTTTTACCTTTGTATTAGCCATCAAAAGTTTATAATTGTTTCTGTAAGGAGTCTTTGGCGTGGTTCGTCTACTGCGGCCAGGCCTAATCGGGTAACCAACGACGTTGGATAGGCCATTATCTAGTGGGTGCCTTCTCCGGGCATTAGATTATTCCTTATCCATTCTGCTCCGACGTTGGATAGGTCATTCTATTTTTACCTCTACTTCTGGTTAGTGCCTTCTCCGACTATTAGATTGTTCCTTGTATACTAAAATTATATTTGTCCCTACACCAGGAACCATTATCCTTGGCCAATCTACCTATACAATGTTAAAAGGGGCATCTTTTAAATCACATCTCTGGGTGACCGACAACGTTTATGTCTTTCCTATTTTCTCTCCTCGAACAACAGTCTCCAAGGCACAGTTGTGTAGTAGCAAGGACAATACAAATTAACATCTTTTCATTGCGGCTGAAGTCAAGTAATTTCTCATTTCTGAAAAAGGGTTCCCGTATCTCTGAATTTTTTGTACATATATTATCAGTGTTCTTAAGAGTCTGTCCGAAAGAGAATATACAATATGTCTTTTTTTGTTTTATATAATAAAAACCTAAACTTGAGAGTCATTGACATGTTTGTCTAGATATTGCATCCATATTTTTACATGTCAACCCATCAAATGAGATGTTCTTGTTATTTTATATAAAACTTACATGTAAAACAATTATTTATTTGAACCATGATAGACATTACTCTCCCCCTCCCTCAACCCCTAGTAGAGGCAGATGCTCAGAAGGGTGGTAAATTCAATGCGGCCTCTGAGAGTCAAACTCGGGTCCTTTTATTAAGGGACGTTGTTCTTGACAAATCTTATAGATGGGAATGATTTATTTCGTACCTTGAGTTTGATTTAGGTTCTCTTTTTGTTGGAATTGTTGTCAATGTCATATTTAGTAATATTTTCTGATCTTAATTCTTTTTCGTGTTGCTGATAAATATGTGAGATCATATTTTAATTAATAATATTAGATCACTCTAAAAAATCAGGTTTATCACCATTACATACTCTTGACAATCAAATATTATCAAGTGGTATTAATAATATCTTAGTGTTAGTATTAAAAAATCATGATTGACGTACATTGTTCACTCAACTATATAAGTTAATGACCTATTTTCTCATTGAGTATGTATTACTTGGATACAAAAATATTAACCTTTTTCTATACATAGGCCAAAATAGTATATGTCTTAATTTTACAATACATGATCTATCATCAATATTCTAATTAATTATATTAGGTTGCTTATATTTATATTTGTTATGGCATCCTAGAGCATGTCATTGTCACTTTTTTAGATCACCATAAGGCTAAAGTCCTCTTTACCTTAAAAAATCGTGTTTGTTCAGCATAGCGATGAAGACATATTTTTTAATAACTTTTCCATTCCTTTTTCTTTTTAGTTATCCTCTCTTTCCCACATGTTACTAAACAATCATTTTTAATAAATTTTCCATTCCCTTTCCTTTCCCATTTGTCCTTTCTTTCCCAAATGATACCAAACAACCATTTGTAATACCTATATCAACTAAATTATTAGCAATGATTTACTTTTAGAATTAATTACATTTATCTCATGCATATCCAAATTCTTGTCATTGTTTAATAATGAAATAAAATTTTGATATACATGTTTTTATTTTATTTATTTCATTCATGGTAAAAAATTAAGATCAACTAGATAAAGAATATTTTTAAAGAGCATGCTAAGTTTGTTTTGTGAACTACATTACTTGTACTTTTTCTCTACAAATGATATATTTTTTAGTTAAGTCAAGTGATCTTAGTTGAACTTTGTTTACATTTAATGATGAAGATATTGTAATATTGAATAATGTCATGTTGTTACACATTAGAACATGAAGATTTAAAGAAGATAAAAACTAATTAATAAATTCCTAATTTTAATAACACATTCAATACAACTTTAAATGATCAACTTGACATGCTATGTTAGATGCAATAAAATATTATAAAAAGAAATTAGTTAAATAAGGCATATCTTGCTCCAATTTTTATCAGTAGATTTTTCTATAACACTTGAATAATGTCATGTTTTAGACAATTACTATACTTACATGTGCACGTTATAATTTTTTTCAAACATTCAGTAGTGATATGTATTTCTGGTTCATATATTTTCAAATGGCATAGTCATAATTCAAATACAACTCTTTAATATAATGCTATTTTAGTTAAGTCAAATGATCTTACCTAAACATTGTTTTCATTTAATGATGAAGATATTGTAATGTTGAATAATGTCATGTTGTTACACATTAGAACATGAAGATTTAAAGAAGATAAAAACAAATTAATAAATTCCTAATTTCAATAACACATTCAATACAATTTGAAATGCTCACCTTACGTGCTATGTTAGATGCAATAAAATATCATAAAAAAGAAGATTATTTAAAATAGGCATATCTCCAATAAAAATTTATTTGAGAATGTATCTTACAAGCTAGGAAAAGGAGTTCATCAAAATATCTAGAGAAATATTTTTATTATTGTCATATGGATGATCAACTTATTTTCCTACTATGATACTAAATATATTATTTATTATTTTTGTAGATGGATTACTTAGCCGATAGGAGTTGGATGTACATTTAAAGATGTTTTCTTAGTAAAGACTTTCGAGAGGGGGTGTCTGCATTCATAGACTATGCTCTTTCTCATCAAAGGCCTTTAAGAAATAATCAATTGTTGTGTACATGCAAAACTTGTAGCAATAGGTATTTAAAATCAAAGGAAGATGTTTATGAACATGTCATGATTGAGGATTCTTACCAAATAGTATTTGGGTGACTGTCATATTCTTCGTATCATATAAATCATTGTAAAGCAAAATCCAGTTCTACTACTGATTAAACAACAATATAACTTATGTAATATCACATGTTTGCATAGAAATTTTGTTTGAACATATTTGGATTATTTTCTTTTTTTTATGTAGATGGTTGATCATATTGGTTGTAAGGAACGTCAACAAACATATGTCATTTTGATAATGATGATCATGTTGATCTTGAGCAAGAGACGACATAGAAATTATCCGTGTGTTAAAAAATCATATGTACTTAGGGATAAGCCTATGAATAATACTTTGTTGCTTATGAAGTTCTATTTGAAATAGATATGATATGGTTTGCAAAATATAAAGTTTGTGATGTTTGTGGTACATTACATTTCGTGTATTGTAACAAAATTACAACAAACCAATCACACGAAACTCATTTTTCTAAAAAACTTTGATTTTTAAACCAATCATCTGAACTCAATTTCTAGGAACTGCACTTCAGTTCCTGGAAAAGGACTTCCAAAAAAACTCTACTTACACTGAACCAATCGGAGCCTTCTAGGTAAATGAGTTCCAGAAAAATTTCAATTATACCAAACCAGTCAGACCCTTAAAGGTTGATGTTTATCAATTGTACATATTTTTGTTTCTCAACTAAATTCTACACCTATAATTTTACCAAATTGACCATTGTGGTACTGTGGTGCTTTTATGTACATGTATGAATATTGATAATTGTTGGACTTTTTGTACCAAATTACCAAGTAAAATTTGCATATATATATAATATAATATATAAATATATATCCAAACTGTATCCGTTTTTTCCAGAATGGTTGACTGAAACTTTTACCGTATCTTTGCCATTTTTTATCTGAAGTTCCGACATAATTCCCGAATACCAAAATTTTCAACCTCGCCGAATAACACCGAATGCTGAATTTGTAACTATGCAACACGCTATACATGTTGTTATATCTACAACAGACTCCTACTTCTTATTATATAATGTGAACCGAGCCGGATGCAATTTCTTTTTGTAGAATTTTTTTATGAACATGTAATCAGATCATGATTTTTTTATAAAATTATTGTCAAATATGGGTACAAGTTCTTTATACCTTATAATGTGGGGTACACATACATTTTGTCGATTGTCTGTTATTTGTTTACTTTAAATTTTGCTTAAAAATACATTAATCTTAAAATGTAATACTCATGTATGCGTAGGGGACATTGGATACTTTGCGTCTTTGACCCTATGTGGGGTAAGTGCCACTATCTTGATCCGTTATGAGGAAAATTATGTGGAAACGTGGAAAAGCTCATGGAGTTGTAAGTACTTCATAAATTTATAAAAAAAAAGTACTTCATAAAACAATTTCAATTACGTAATACATGTATTGAAAGTTCCATATATAGTTACTAATGCATACAATTCTTGATATGAATTTGAATAGGACTCATAAAGTTTATCAAAAGAGAGATGTGAAATATAGGAAGAATTTGAAATGGGAAATTATCAAGGTAATTTACCATTTTGATCCAAAAAAATACTGCTTTCTGGTTCACCAATAGAAGTGTTGTTCTAGTTTCTTCAGATTCTGCTACTTGTTTGATTCGGTCTTATTTTTACAAATGCTCTAATTTTTACATATATTGATTAGATCTTATTTGGGTCATTATCATCAAGTTGCTCGAGCATTATCCTTTGGAACAAGATATTACACTTTGGGTTTACAAGTAGACCCTATAGGTAGATCCCAATTGTAAGGTCATTTAATAAGTTTGTAAAGAGCCTTCTTCTAGAATGTATGCAGGAGTTTAATGTCTGTTTGCTTGACAGTGGTCTACTGGAATTGAATTTAAATATTGTGAGGTTGTAGTTTAACAAAGGTTCCTTTTGGAAGGGTGGCATTCTTCACTCTTACAAAATCCCCCTCTTGCAAGAGCAAGTTTTGCATCATCCAGTATGGCATATAAACCACGCCTTTTCAGCAATAAACCATGCCTTTTTCACTCTTATAGCATTTTTGATTCTGTTTACACATACCTTTTATTAAGTTTTCTGGCTATTTATACCTTTCCATCCTCTTATTTTCTAACAAGTTCTCACAATTATTTAGATAACAAATTAATATTTATTTTTTACAGTGTCCAAAGCAGCCGAACAATACAGATTGCGGGTATTATGTGCTGAAGTATATGAAAGACATCTTTGATGCGAGAAATATAAATATTCTTGAATGTGTAAGCTACTTAACATTATATTCTTTTAGTTTGTTCAAATTTCTAAATAAATTGAAAAAATCACAATATGTTGATATATTTGTCATATGATTATAGTATTATTCGAAGTATATTGGTTGTTGCTTCAACCAAGAAGAAATTGATGAGGTACAAAAAGAGTGGGCGACATGTGTTCTTGAGCACACATAAGATTATGTGACATGTGGGGGAGACATTTGTTCTTTAGCATAGACCAATGTGTGAAACTTTTTTAGTTAGTTTTCAGTTCGATTCTAGAGTAGATACTCAGTACGTTGTATTATTGAATCGTTGTATGGATGATTTAATATTAATTAAATTTAGTACGAGTTTCTTTCAAGGTTTGATGGAAATTTTGTTCAATTATGTGTTTGTTTGTGAAATGAAAAAGTATAATTGCATATTTATTATAATTTATTAATAATATGGTTAATTTGATCAATACAATTGGTTCGATATATGACATGTCAAACTCTAATCAAAGACAAAAGTTAATGATATGTTGTAAAATGTATGATTCTACAGCAAACAACACATGTTGTGTTATCTACACCTATTAGAACAGGTTTGTCAGGAAAAAATACACCTATTACAACAGGTATTTCTAGTGAACTACAACATGCATAACTTGTTGTATAAATTGTGTATATTACAACAGACACACACCATGTTGTCTAAACAATCCTATTACAATAGTTAAATGTATGGAAAGACAACATACTCCAACTGTTGTATAAACATGTATATTACAACATGTGCACTACATGTTGTAATATACCTACCTATTACAACGGGTGTGTTTAGTGAAAGACAACAAGCTTCAAATGTTGTATAATATATACTACAAGGGGCGAACCGCATGTTGTAAAAAATACCCCTATTTCAATGGGTGTGTTTAGTGAAAGACAACGTCGTTCAACTATTGTATAATATATATTACAACAGGTGCACCACATGTTGTGTAAAATACCCATATTGCAATAGGCCATTCCTGAAAAGACAACATGTTTCAACTGTTATATAAAATACATCTATTACAACATGTGATCACATGTTGTGTAAAACACCCCCCATAAGACCACACGATCTAATACAACAGTGAACACCTGTTGTAAATTGAGAAAAGGAACTGTTGTAAAAAGCATTTTCTGTAGTAGTGCCCCTAGGAGAGATCCACAATTTTGTTTGTTTCCTGCTAATATATCGCGTCCTATGTGTGGAGTGAAGATTTAAGGAGTTTATATTTGTAAGAACCTAGGTTGTTTCAGGGATATTCTTAAGGATAATGTACCCATAACTCTTTCATGATGGATTCCTTATCTTTACTTTAGAATCCATAATTTAAGCTTCTACTTCGGTCATGTGTTATGGTGTCCAAGTTGTTGTTTGCTCTTCATATGACACCCCTAACAACTTTGCATTAGATAACATTTATCATGGTCTTCATTAATGTATGGCATGCATTTTGGTTGGTGATGGCCAAGATTTGGTGATGTATGGTGTTTCTTGTTCATGCTTCCTATGGGCCTTGGAGGTTTGGGCATTAAATCTTCCAATGATGCTAAAAAATTGTCAATATTTCCACTTGGATCCACACCTAGGAACTCCAAGACCTATGAGATATTCGATATATACCTATATAAGCCTCCTTTGTTGATACACATGTTGCAATCTATAGTATCCTACCATCTTTAGTGCAATTTATCACATACACTTTCTACAACTCCAAATATTCAATCTATTTTGACAGAGCTATAATATATCATCCAGTAATTGATTGCAAATGGAATCTGCTAATGACAACTAGTTATCCTCACTTCTCTCCTAGTCAATAATGCAAACTACTTCCTACTTGTTGTTCTCATGGATGATCCTTGTTTGTCAATGTCGCATTTTGTTCTCATGATCTCCTTGTAACTAGGTGATGAACGTTGCCCATTTACCAACACCTTATACTTGGACACATTTTTTTGATCATGATGTGCATTGATGAACAAGATATGGCTATATGTTTTGACGTGATATATTAGTTCATGATTTTTTTTACTTGTTTTTTGAATTGGGGTAAATGTCCTAAAAGAAGCTTTTGTGGCCTTCTTTGGCACATGACCTAATGATTTTTACTCCCAACATTCTGCTGACATGATGGGATAGATGGCATGCACACCTATGTTGACATTGTCAACATTTCTCCCATGATAGGTGTTCCTTAAAATTACTTTTCATAGGTCAGGAATATTGTGTTGCCACTACAAAAGGTACTAAATTACATAGCAGCTTGTAGGGAAAACCATCATCATTTTTTCCATTTATCTTTCATGCCATTGGAGTGCTTGCTTATGACATGAACATTTGTTCATAGTGCTTTTAACACACAATAAATAGTAACCTTATGTAGTTGTATTCTACACTAATGTTATTATTTTATGATATACATAGTCATCCAAAAAGGATTGGAAGTGTAAGTTGTTGCATGTTCTCATGTGAAGGAATTTTATAAATTTTTGTATGTGGTTATTGAAAGAGAATGTATATGGAATGTTATAGGAGTTGAATATGTTTTTTCATTTAGTTTTTTTAAGTATAAATTGGTCCTTATCTTATAATATATGAAAGGTCATGGGAAGAGATGCATGTAAATTTTAAATTAACCTTCATAAACTACTAATTTGGTCTTATATCCGATAAGGTTGTTTGGACTACCATAGTAAAATTTGAGACCTACCCGTTTTTGTACTTGCATCGTCTTTTTGCACTTTCTTAAGTTAGGAGTGTGGTCAATCTATGGAATAGGAGGTGGATGATGTGGTTGTTTTAATGTAGAATAAAAAGGATTGCAATTATTACCACTTTATCCCTTGTTTTTCCTTTTGGTTATCTTATTCTTCCTTAACATTGTGTCTAATCACTAGTACAGAAATGGTCTATAGCATCGGTTTTTTTAAGCCTATAGCATCACTTTTCAGCCGACGCCTAAGTGGCCATCGCTATAGAAATTGCTCTGTAGTGTCGGTTTTTTTAACCCAAAAAAACCTACCTTCTATAGTAAAAACCGACCCTATAGGCTCTCAAAAACTAAACCCAAATGAGAAATGAAACTGTACCTTAACCCTTTAACATCAATTTTTTAATAAATAACTGACTCTAAAGATTATTTCTAAGGATCTATAGCTTCGATTTTCTTAAAAAACCGACCTTATAGGTGTCTTGGCCGTTCCGTGTAGAACGGTCGTGCTGCATAAAACGACCGTGTTGGGATGAGGTAGAACGGCTGTGCCGCCTAGCACGGCCGTGTTGGTTTATATTAGCATGGCCGTGCTACACGGCACAACCATTCTACCATATCTCAACACGGCCGTTCTATGCGGCACGACCGTTATACCTCATCCCAATATGACCGTTTTATGCAGCACGACTGTTCTACGCGGAACGACCAAGACACCTATAAGGTCGGTTTTTTAAGAAAACCGACGCTATAGGGTTGATTTTTTTTTTTTTTAAATTTCTGCAAAAACTGAACAGAACAAAACAAAAGAACAAGAATAAGATATGGGAGAGGGGAGCATTGATGCTCAACCGTCACCATTCCAAACCACACATTCATAACAAAAATGATTCATATATTGAGTTGAGTACACATAGTCACATCATAATTTAAAAATGATAGATTGCAAGTCTGAGATGATATTAAATGTCAGATACAAAAGTAAATATGAAAAAGCACTGAAACCACATACATAAATGGAACGTAATTGACATATTTATTCCAATGCTATATTGACTTCATTTAGAAAAGCATCTGACCACTCTTCTCGGAATTCATTTATGTCCTCACGTGTGTAAGGCTGAGTTGTAAAGATCTGTAACAGAAAATGCACATGCTAATATTTTATAAAATGACTACAACTCACTTGTAAAGTTATCATGTTATTCTTTATTACCTGATCTACAGTCTGAATGTCATTTGATGCTTGTTTGACAATAGCTTGCATATATTTCATTACATAGTAACCACAAGCCCAATCATTATTTTGTATAGGAAACTACAAATAACGAATTATACTTAATGTTAGTAACTACTATAAACAGAAGATTATAAGAGTTGACATATAAGAGTTGAAAATTAATACATATAAGACTAAGCAGTTGTCAAAGTAGCTACCTTGACATTTTTCAAAGTCAATGTCTTTAATTTTGTGGGTATTTGTCCTCCGCCTTCACGAAAAGCTTTTATACCCCTATCAATTAAACGATAGTTGGTAAAATAAAAATTCTAAATAGAAATATCATGTTGAAGCATTGACTATATTTATGCTTATGCCATAGCTGACAATTTCAGTTTGTGACCCCTTGTTGTTTTTCGCATTCGATCAAGATAATAAAGAGTCATCAATTTTGGGACAATCACCACTAATTCCCAATGTCTAGATCTGAGTAAGAATAAAACAAACATTAAAATAAATACATTTGTTCATTATTAAAATTATGTTGAATAATAATACTTACTGGACATTAAAAGGAATTAGGATAATTTCCTTTCCCACAGTAGAAAAATATTTGAATGCATCAGATAAGTACTCACTCACTTCCTCAATATGTGTCTCCACCTGACTAGTGACCGAAGGAACTAAGAATCTGACATTCTTTATATCAAAGTTTGTGGCCTCGGTATATAAATGGCTGTTAAACATTTGTAATTATTTTCATATGTAGAAATAAGCTAAAAATGTGAATTGGAATTTTCTATATTGATAGATCCTTACCTTGTCCATACTTCTAATATCGAAGTATTCAGCCAATCATAATGGAACAACTCTATAATATCATCAAGAAAACTATAATTGTCAAAGTCCCTCCCAGTTGCATCTTCTATTAAATTGATCAACATTTGTAGTCCAGAGCTTTGGTTGGCTAAGTATCGACACAAACATTTACATTTACTTTCCAACTCATCGAATTTGGATTCTGGAATAATAGATGGCTTGGGCATAGGAGGACGACTTATAGAATTTTTTCTTTTTGGTTTGCAAACCTATTAATTAAATTACATACTTCTATTACACGAGTTCATATATGCAGTCAAATATGAAAAACATGGTAGAATTCAAGTATACCTTGTCATTGATAACCAAGTGTCTAGGCCAACCCACCATAGCACCCTATGATTTTTCAAATGTACTATATTTAGGATTAGGTATGGGTATTGGTTTGTCCCCCATTCCGTCATACACAAGATGGATGGACACACAGAAAATGTCATCAGTAATTTTTTGGCAATGCAATGTACCACCAAGGTTGTACACCTTGCCCGCTGCCACAACATTATATTCTGGAACGTCCACTGCAAGTTTACAGTTCATACCAACCGAGATTGAAACAATATAGGTTATATAAGAAGTAGTAGAACAGATACTTGTTACAAATATATATATTATCATATATATATCACACTAATAACACAACATATAGAACAAAAACTTACTGTAGATTGTTGTAGTGGGTCATTGGGAGTGCTCCCATAACCTTCTAAAACTATAGCATGGGCTTATACCTCATCACTTGAGAGACACACAGTATGAATAGGTTGAGAAGGTTGAGTACGCTGAAATGAAAACATTATTTCTTGTACTTTCTACGCTACTAATGCTTCAACCTCCTCTTGTGTAAGACCTCCTGCACGACCTCTTTTAGATTGCGAAGGGCCAAAATAAGACTTGAATCCTATGCCAGCTCCTAATCCCCTAACACGACCCAGATGCTCCTTCATACCAAGAGCAACTGATAGTTCATACATGTGGCCAGTTGGGATGAACTTTCCTTCCTTCCTTTGCTCGTGGAGATCAATCTATTCATAGTTAATAAAAATATTAAATCACAATATCAATTACATATAAATAAATCTAAGTTTGTGGGAGTTACTCTTTACTTAGTTGGGATAAACCTACCATCTTTTGTGCCACCTCCTTAGTTGCTGGATTGATAATTTCACCTGCTCGATTCTTTCTAGCATTAATCCATGTCAAGTGTCGGGGTGGACGCTCAACTTGAGTTGTACTAGATTCTTCTCCAGAAGAGGATTGCTTCTCTTGTAGTTGGCGGCGGAAGGCATAACCACCGGGCCCCAAGCGATGGTCATGCACATTTTGGCCCATCTTTCCTTTTGAGCCTGGTGGATAGCATGATCATTTAAAATGAGATATTGCAATTCAGACTTGGCAAACATGTATAAAAAGATTCACCTCCTTAATTGTATAAAATTAAAGATTCATACAATACATCACAATCTTTATTACTTGAAACTCTCCCGATCTCCTAGCTACAACAAATGTTTCCCACACCTCAGGATCTATAAAAATATATACATTTGTTGCTTTCTTCTTTTGTTTAGGATTATCTATAAATTCCCTTGTGAGATATGTCTTAAAACCCCTCCATCGTACACCACAACGTTGTAGCACTCTTTTCTTGTGATCTTTTTCATTTAGATGAAAAACACCCTATACATACAAAAGAAGCAATTAATAATGTTGTTTTGAAAAGCAATTAATTCCAAGCAAACTAAATTTGAATCAATACATAAAAAATATATTAAAATAATATCACTTCCACTCAGAGATATATCTTTCCATATGAGGTCTTTTTTGGCATTAGGGACATCATGCCAATTTTCTATATCTATTGGCACCTTACTGCGTGTGGTCGCCCCTACATAATTCTTGAAAGTACTAGCATGTTCCCCAACAGGTGCTCCTGTGATATCAAACTGCCCTGAGCTCCTGCATCCTACACATCAGTGTGGGACCTCTACTTTTCTTAGCATCACCACTACCATCCTCATGGTGCTCATGCTCATGCTCAGAATGTTCATCTTCACTCACCATTTTAGAACCTGCAAGTATACATGATAAAAAAAAGTGATAATAAAAGCACAAGTGATAAGGTATACTATCTTGAATGATAATAAAATAAATAATTCAAAGAATACATGCCTCTAGTATTGGTTGAGTTGTTAGTCAAGGAAAAATCCTTCATCATGGTCTTGACGTTTATAATATTCATCGGTGTTATCTTCAACATTTACACTTGGCAAACCAACTGAGAATGGACTGGAATCATCATACTTTTCGTAGTATTCTTCTTCATTTATAGGATCTATAGTAAACTGTCTTTTTCCATGAAGAACGACATACTAATTTTTATTTGTCGGGTCATCAATATAGAATACTTGTTTTGCTTGTTCTTCCATGATGAATGGCTCATCTTTCTCACCAATCTTTTCAAAATTCATCAATTTGAAACCCAACTCATCCACTAAAACTCCTTTGTTGTTGTCAACCCAATTACACCTAAAGATAGGAACTCAAAAATTTGTATAGTCCATTTCCCATATGTCCTCAATGACACCGTAATATGACATCTCAACTTCACGTGGTCTTTTATCTTTGGCACTAGCAAAATACAACGAACAAGCTTGAAATGTGACCCCACTATCTTGAACTATACTACTTTCATCTTGACGCTTTGTGTAGTATGAAAATCCATTTATGTCATAACCTTCATATGACATGACATCCATTTTTGGCTTAAAGGCGAGCCATTTTATGTTCTCAGCAACATTATTCGGTGATTTAGATTTTTGATTAAATACTTTCTCTTCAAACCACCTAATAAATGTTCGATTATGCTCTCTTGCAAGCCACATTGAACTGGATCGCGGATGATTTCTCTTGATAAGATCATTGTGTTATGTGATGTAGCTACTAACTTCATCGATGTTGTGTAAAATATACAAATGCACTTGTTCCCACAACTCATGACTGATTCCTTTCACTCGTCCTCTCAGAGTTCCTTTGCCACAATAAGATTCAGTGTGATGGGAATTTTTTAGATCGCTAGAAGTTTCATTGCAATTCAAAAAATCATTGCAAAAGTCCATCACCTCCCTAGCCACGTAACCCTCAACAATACTCCCTTCAGGACGATAACGATTCCGAACATCACCTTTAAAAAAAACTCATGTAGCGTTCAAATGGATACATCCAGTGTAAGAAAATTAGACCCAACATCTTCACCTCCCTTGTAATATGTACTTAAAGATGAACCATTATATCAAAAAATGAAGGAGGAAAGTACATTTCAAGCTGACATATGGTAATAATTACATCTTTCTGTAATTTATCGAGAGTATCAAGATGTATCACTTTGTTGCATATTTCATTGAAGAAGAAACAGAGTCTTGTGATTGCAAACCTTACATGCTTCGGCAATATAGATCGAATAACCACATGTAAAATTTATTGCATTAAGGTGTGACAATCGTGAGATTTGAGACCTATCAGTTTCAGATCCTTCATTGATACCAATCTACGAATATTAGAAGAGTATCTTTGTGGAACCTTAATATTA
Organism: Alisma plantago-aquatica; assembly: GCA_963693085.1. Classification (NCBI taxonomy): domain Eukaryota; kingdom Viridiplantae; phylum Streptophyta; class Magnoliopsida; order Alismatales; family Alismataceae; genus Alisma; species Alisma plantago-aquatica. Next base: position 224,853,342 of record OY856409.1, read on the forward strand.
TACAAGCACTCATAGAAAGTCTTTTTCTCCTTCTTTGACAAAGTGTAACAAGCTGGTGGTAAATATGTGCGGCGACCCCTAATCTCCACTGATAATTCTTTTCTTATACCCATTAATTCTAAATCTTTTCTAGATTTGATGCCATCTTTAGTCTTTCCTGGTATGTTGAATAGCGTACCGATGATGCTATCACAAATATTTTTTTCAACATGCATGACGTCAATGCAGTGTCTAATTGCCAAAGATCACCAATAAGGAAGATCCTAGAATATTGACCTCTTCTTGTATAGAGATTTGTCACATGCGAGTATATGAATACTTGAACTCTTTCCAAATTCATTAACAATATGTTTCACCCTATCATATACAACATTTCCTGGTATAGGTTTAGGAGCACTTCATTCCTCAGTTGACCCATTAAAGGTTTTGTGTTGCCTTCGATAAGGATGCACTGGTGGGAGAAATATCTGATGACCAAGATATACGATTTTACCACCATGTTTCAGTCTGATTGAATCAGTATTTTCCTCACAAACATGACATGCTTTGTAACCTTTTATGCTATATCCAGACAAATTTCCATAAGCTGGAAAGTCATTAATCGTGCAAAACAACATAGCATGCAAACTGAAGGTCTCTTTACGTGAAGAATCATATGTCATAATACCTTCTTCCCATAGTTTCATTAGGTCATCTATTAGAGGTTGAAGGTAAACATCAATATCATTTCCAGGTTGCTTGGGCCCTGATATCAATATTGACAACATGACAAACTTATTTTTCATACACAACCAAGGAGGAAGATTGTATATAACAATCATAACAGGCCACGTGCTATGTTGGCTGCTTAATGTACCATAGGGATTCATTCCATCTGTACAAAGTCCAAGTCATAAGTTTCTTAGTTCTTTACCAAATTGAGGGTATAATAAATCAATTTTCTTCCATTGTGGTGAATCATATGCATGTCGTAGGACACCATCATCATTGGCCTTTAACTCCCCATGCCAATACAAATTTTGCGCATCTTCTGTATTAGCAAATAAGCGTTGAAATCATGGTATTATTGGTAGATACCACATCACCTTGATAGGAGAGCCATTTTTAGCCTTAGCTGAATTTGTGGTCTTATACCTTGATGCACCACATTTTGGACAATTTATTAAATTACTATAGTCCTTTTGAAATAACACATAATCATTTGGACATGCATGAATCTTCTTAGCCTCCATTCCCATTGGGCACATTATTTTCTTTGCTTGATATGTTGAAATTGGAAGCTCATTGCCTTCAGGAAGAACTTCCTTTAACAAAGACAACAATAAAGAGAAACTCTTATCGCTCCACTGGTTTTGAGCTTTAAGAGTATATAATCGCATCACAACACTCAACCTCGTGAACTTAGTACAACCCTTATATAATGGTTTTTCAGCATCATGAACAATGTTTGCAAATAAAGAAGGTGGATTGACATTATGTTGGGTTTTGGAGGAGGTAGAGAAGCAGCGGAAACAAAAAAAAAATTTCTCCCCAAACCCGAAACAAAAGGAATCGCGTCAACATCTATATAATAGGAAAGATGGTTTGTGAATCATACCTTGTCCCGAGGCTTGCTCGGAGAAAGTACCACGCGCCTTGCGTGGTATTCACCTCCGGTCTTGGACGGTGTCTGTGCAGCTCCTGGTCACACCGGGACTGAAGACTCCTCCTCCTACCGGACTGTCGGATGACAGTTGTCCTCCTGAGCGGCAGTGACCTCCTGCCTCTGAAGTAGTCCACACGGACCACCCGGAACTCCACTCTCCTTGTCCCACAAGGAAGTGGAAGGAGTCACACCCTCCTGTTGATGTACTAGTCGCCAACACACTCTCCTGCTGTCAATTGCAACTGCAGTTGTCCTTCCCTTGCTGCACCTCCCTTTGCGGGAAGCACTTGCTCGGGCTCTCTCTCGGTTACCAAAACCAGAGAGAACGAGAACTTTGCAGAGCAATCAACTTGCACTGAGTTGTACTCTGAGAAGCCCCCAATACCCCTATATATAGGCGGGTCATGGGATAGGGTTCTCTGTTCCCGGCAATATGGGACTAAAGCAGGAGTAGAAGGGTTCGAGAATTTTCCACAAAAAGCAACCGGTTCGCAACTTGAAATGATCGGTTCACAACTGAACCGATCGGTTCGGCCATTGAGCCGATCGGTTGGACCTGAGCCGATCGTTTGGGGCACTCCAACCGATCGGTTGGTGCCCTGAACCGATCGGTTCATAGTCCTAATCCGGCTCAAAAAGACTTTCCTTGTTTCGTTCCCAATTGGTATCGAATACCAATGTTATTCCCAATCGAATTGGGCAATTTGAAACCAAAGGAAAATTCTTGCCGACATGACTTTTCCCAACTGGTCGGTTGCACCAGTTGAGCCGATCGGTTCAACCCTTGAACCGGTCGTTTCAACCTGGGCATGAGCCGATCGGCCTGGACACTCCAGCCGACCGGTTCAGCAACCTCAGCCGACCAGTTCATCATATGAACCGATCGGTTGGGAGCACAGGTTGGGCAAAATCAGTCAATTGCGATTTCAATCAATCCGATACTCCAATCAATGCGTCCAACACCTTGAACCATACGATATTGAGCCATCGACTGATTGAGTGTTTAATTGAACTACTAAACTCCTTTAGTAATCAATCTAAACATTGCTTTGTGGACAAAACTCCTCTTCCAGGTTAAATCCTATGTGTGTGACCCTGCAGGTCCATTTCACGTTGGCAGTGAAAGTCCATAACACTTATGACTTCACAAGCAAAGAGCGGTGCCTAGTCACACATCAGTGCTACCCAAGTGAAAGTAGAAAGTTGGAGAACAACTTTCATCCTACAATCCGTGAATGGTGTTACAGTGAATGTATAATTCCTTTGTCACTGATATCCAGAATGAACTCGAGGCATGGAACGGTCATCCTGTCAATGTTCATTCATTTCCTTGATCTCAGAGTAGACCGAGTGAGATGTGTATGAAATCAACATCACATATTGATTCACACATGCATGCACATGCCTTTCTCAATCCTACTCATCAAGTGGCCAAGGATATCAAACTCCCTTAGGAGGGACAAATCCCATATCTATCACTCACCCCTCAAAAGCCCCATGTGTCAAAGCCACCCAATCATCACCTTTATAACAACCCATGTTTCAGGACTGCGTTTCATGATGTCAAAGTGTACCCAACGACATGTGTTGAGTGCAGTGATTTCAGGTCTAAGAATCACACTCACCACCATCACTGTGAGAGCTGACTGTGACTACCATGTCATGGTTCCATGTGTCACTCTCACGGTGGGTCTGTCTGGTACCTTGTTCTCTAACAAGTACCTATGTGCTTGATTTGATATCACCATATCTAGTCTTTAGTGTTATTGATGTCTATGGTTATTTCCACAATAACAACCGACTAGGGACTAAACAAGAATGTATACTCTTAACATCCGTATGATCTCATCATTTAGGTCCTTAACCTAAAAGCATACGCCATTGAGTAAAACAATCTTTAGACATCTATCATGTTACACCATCATCTCAGAAACAGTTTAAACATATAGATAGGAAATTGCCTTTATTATTATTCAAATTATTTACAAAGTATCCCATTACTATCATCATATGACTTGCTCTATGGGCATACATACCAACAGACTCCCACTTGCACTTAGAGCCAGTCACCAAGGGAACGCAGTCCTTGTGACCTAGCATGACCATCATGCTTCTACTGAGAAAGGGCCTTAGTCAGTGGATCAACTATGTTGTCTTCAGTTGGTACTTTGCAAATCTTCACATCTCCTCGCTGTACGATCTCTCGTATGAGATGGAAGCGCCGCAGTATGTGCTTTGACCGCTGATGTGATCTGGGCTCCTTAGCTTGTGCAATAGCTCCATTATTGTCACAATAAAGCTCAATTGCATCACAGCTACTGGGAACTACACCAAGTTCAGAATTGAACTTCTTGATCCACACAGCCTCCTTTGCTGCGTGCGAAGAAGCAATATACTTGGCCTCTGTAGTAGAATCGGCAACACAAATCCTGACTGCGATCTGTAATCATCTTTATCGGTTTGGAAGCTTGCATCGGTGTAACCCTTTACAACCAGCTCTTCCTCGCCGCCGTACACAAGAAACTGATCCTTAGTCCTTCGCAAGTACTTGAGGATGTTCTTCACGTCTGTCCAGTGAGCATCCCCGGGATCTGACTGGTACCTGCTCGTCATGTTGAGAGCATACGAGACATCTGGGCGTGTGCACAACATAGCGTACATGATGGATCCAATGGCTGATGCATATGGGATCCCATTCATACGCTCCCTCTCTTCACAAGATTGGGTACATTGAGCTCTAGAGACGGTAACTCCATGTAGCATAGGGACGTTGCCTCTCTTTGAGTTCTCCATGCTGAACCCCTTCAGCACCTTGTCAATGTACGTGCTCTGACTTAGTTCGAGAAGCCTTCTAGATCTATCTCTATAGATCTTAATTCCTAGAATGTAGGATGCTTCTCCTAAGTCCTTCATTGAGAAAGTTTTCCCAAGCCAAGTCTTTACCTTCTCTAAGGCTAAGACATCATTCCCCATCAAAAGTATGTCATCCACATACAATATGAGAAATATGGTCGAGCTCCCACTAACCTTCTTGTACACACAAGGTTCATCTTCATTTTGAATAAAGCCAAACACTTTGACTTCTTCATCAAATCAAAGATTCCAACTCCGAGATGCTTGCTTCAATCCATAGATTGACCTTTGCAGTTTACAGACTTTATTGGCATTCTTTGGATCTACAAAACCTTCAGGCTGCGTCATGTACACATCCTCATGAATATTCCCATTAAGGAATGCAGTTTTAACATCCATCTGCCAAATCTCATAGTCATAATAAGCTGCAATAGCAAGTATGATCCTGATGGACTTAATCATGGCAACTGGAGAAAAGGTTTCGTCATAGTCAACACCTTGAATTTGTTGAAAACCCTTTGCAACCAATCTACCTTTATAAGTTTGCACATTGCCATCCATTTCAGTCTTTTTCTTGAAGACCCACTTGCACCCTATGGGTTTTACCCCTTCGGGTGGTTCCACCAAAGTCCATACTTTGTTGGAGTACATGGATTCCATCTCAGATCTCATGGCTTCTAGCCATTTCTCAGAATCTGGTCCCTCCATAGCCTCTACGTAGGTATTTGGATCATCATCTATGATCAACTCTCCACCTTCTTGAGTTACAAGGTATCCAAACCTCTCAGGTTCAAGGCGAGTCCTACTAGATCTGCGAGGTCCTTGTGTTACCTGAGGAGACTGAGATTCCACAACACCTTGTGAATCTCCATTTTCCTCTGGTACATCTACCGGTTCAATGTTTTCTTGTTGGGCTTGAACCTCTTCAAGCTCTACTTTCCTCCCACTGTTTCCTTTGGAAATAAATTCCTTCTCTAGGAACACAGCTGTCCTGGCAACAAACACTTTGTTGTCAGTAGGGTGGTATAAATAGTATCCCCTCGTTTCCTTGGGGTATCCAACAAAATAACATTTATCGGATTTGGGTCCAAGCTTATCAGGAAACATTTTCCTAACGTAAGCCTCACAACCCCAAATCTTCAGAAAAGACAAATCGGGACGCTTCCCAGTCCATATCTCATATGGTGTCTTTTAAACTGATTTAGATGGCACACGGTTAAGAGTAAACGCGGTGGTTTCAAGAGCATGACCCCCGAAGGAAATCAGAAGATCAGCAAAACTCATCATTGATCGCACCATATCTAACAATGTGCGATTCCTTCTTTCAGACACACCATTATGCTGTGGTGTTCCAGGAGGAGTCCATTGTGATACAATACCACGGGCTCGCAGAAGGTCCTCAAACTCCTGGCTCAAGTATTCTCCACCTCAATCGGAACGAAGTGCCTTAATACTTTTACCAAGCTGGTTCTGTACTTCATTCATGAAATCCTTGAACCTTTCAAGGGTTTCTGACTTATGTTTCATCAGGTACACATAGCCATAACTACTGAAATCATCAGTAAAGGTAATGAAGTACTGATACCCATTTCTGGCATTAGTTCTAAAAGGCCCACATACATCAGTATGTATGAGTCCTAATAGATCACTAGCTCTCTCACCTTTACCTGAAAAGGGAGTCTTGGTCATCTTGCCCAACAAACAAGATTCACATGTCTCTATTGATTCATAATCAAAAGAGTCTAGATAACCATCTTTATGGAGTCTAGAAATGCGCTTCTCATTTATGTGCCCTAGACGACAATGCCCGAGATATGTTTCGTTTGAGTCGTTGAGTTTTTGCTTTTTGGTGTTTACGTTGTAAACACTTGTCTCCAAGTCTATCAAGTATAGACCATAAGACATAGGGGCACTGCCATAAAAGATCCCATCTTTAGAAATGGAACACTTTCCATTCTTAATAAGAAATTCAAATCCATCTTTGTCCAAACAAGAGATGGAAATGATATTCCTATTTATGGCAGGTACATAATAGCAGTTCTTCAACTCTATTATTAGCCCACTAGGTAGAGTTAACTCATAGGTTCCTATGGCACTGGCGGCAACTCTTGCCCCATTAGCAACACGTAGTTCAACCTCGCCTTTCCCCAAAGGCCTACTTCTCTTAAGATCCTTCACATTTGAACAAATGTGAGATCCGCATCCGGTATCAAGTACCCATGACGAAGAAGTAGTAAAGTTAATCTCTATCACGTATACACCAGAAGTAGAGATCTATATCTCCGACTTCTTCTTCCATTGTCCCTTCCATCCTCTCCATGTAGAAGAAATTGGTTTGGCGAGAGAACACTTCTCTCCTTTACCTACTTTCTTCTTCACCAACGCATTAAGCGTACATAGAGTGGATTCTAAGGCTCCTGGTATATCTGGATTGTGCAGAACACTTCTCACAGTCCTCAACCAGTCATGGAATTTATTCTCAATTAATTTGCCCATTTTAAAAGATGATTCTTTTGCCATTCTATAAGAGAAAATTTGCATTTGTCAAAACCTTTTTGATTTGATTTGAATAAAATTTGACGATAGTTAATTAGGCCTTTAATTAATTATCGCTCCCACTATTTTGACTCAAATTGATAGCCCTCACCATCAATTCGGAAGATTGCAGCGTACAATCTTCTAGTGGGTCAAGATCCTGAAATCCTCTGAGCCATGGACCAGCTTGGGCTGTCACCCACAACTCAGATCTTCCAGGTAGGCAATTCTTGCCAATTGCATCATATGCAACTCTTGAAAGATGTCATATGCAACTCCTTGCAATGATCATCCCCATGCCTCAAGGCGCTAGATCCTATCTAGGTCACCTTGTTAAGTCCAACCCAAAGCCAACACGATGAACATGCACCTTGCTTGGGCAGACCCACATATTCATCCTTCACGCTTCCATGAGATAGATGGTGCACCACGCTTGGGCGTGCCCACACTTGGTCGATCAAGCTTTTCACGTGTGTCGCATTTGGAAGGCATCTAAAACTTAATATTTAATGAGGGATTTTGTTTTATATACATATACATATCCAATCACCACAATATATAGTACGTATCATATACATGCTATATCCCACAGAAAACATGCATAAACGATAAAAAGCAATGATTATGGCCATCCTATTTGTGATTCCTCGAGCCAAGAGGAATCACGGTCATCTAGGTCTACATCACATGCAACCTGTACAAGATGAAATCTGTGCCTGCCTTTCTGGGTTTGATCAGCTCATCTCCATGACTGATCGACTCGCCATCAGGTAGGTTGTTCGGGTGCCACCAGCCGATCGACTGGCGCCTCCAGCCGATCGGTTAACCGGTCATCGTGCATCTCCTCAGGTCACCACCTGCTCATCTTGTTCCTCGAACCGGCTGTCTGGATCACCAACTGATCGGTTCACTCCTTGAACCGATCGTCTTTAGGTTGTCCACCGTTCTTTGACATAACAAGAAATAAAATCTATCCTATTTACAATTGAATTGAGAAACCCCGAGTTACATTCAGGGGGAGCAAAGGTAGGAAAAGAATTCTCGAATTATTTCGAGTTACATCAGGAATATGAGAAAGGGAATCGGTGCACAGACCGAGATGCAAGCAACCTCCCAAACAACCATACACAGATATAGGGGTTTATAGGCCATAATCATGCTACACATCCACCACAAAACTCATTTAAGGGCGACGCGAATCGAGTACATTAATATTACATATCATATATGTATATTAGGGATTTGTGGATTGGACATGTATAAAGCCGATATTATTCGCATCACATGCAATAAATAAAGGCGACAAACCAAAATCGATCCTATCGATAATCCTAAAATATGGAGCGGTTGACGTGGCTCTGATACCACTGTTGGGTTTTGGAGGAGGTAGAGAAGCAGCGGAAACAAAAAAAAATTTCTCCCCAAACCCGGAACAAAAGGAATCACGTCAACATCTATATAATAGGAAAGATGGTTTGTGAATCATACCTTGTCCCGAGGCTTGCTCGGCGACAGTACCACGCGCCTTGCGTGGTCTTCACCTCCGGTCTTGGACGATGTCTGTGCAGCTCCTCGTCGCACCGGGACTGAAGACTCCTCCTCCTACCAGACTGTCGGATGAAAGTTGTCCTCCTGAGCGATAGTGACCTCCCGCCTCTGAAGTAGTCCACACGGACCACCCAGAACTCCACTCTCCTTGTCCCACAAGGAAGTGGAAGGAGTCGCACCCTCCTGTTGACGTACTAGTCGCCAACACACTCTCCTGCTGTCAATTGCAACTGCAGTTGTCCTTCCCTTGCTTCACCTCCCTTTGCGAGAAGCACTTGCTCGGGCTCTCTCTCGGTTACCAAAACCAGAGAGAACGACAAATTTGCAGAGCAATCAAATTGCACTGAGTTGTACTCTGAGAAGCCCCCAATACCCCTATATATATAGGCAGGTCATGGGACAGAGTTCTCTGTGCCCGGCAATACGGGACTAAAGAAGGAGTAGAAGGGTTCGAGAATTTTCCACAAAAAGCAACCGGTTCGCAACTTGAAATGATCGGTTCACAACTGAACCGATCGGTTCGGCCATTGAGCCGATCGGTTGGACCTGAGCCGATCGTTTGGGGCACTCCAACCGATCGGTTGGTGCCCTGAATCGATCGGTTCATAGTCCTAATCCGACTCAAAAAGACTTTCCTTGTTTCGTTCCCAATTGGTATCGAATACCAATGTTATTCCCAATCGAATTGGGCAATTTGAAACCAAAGGAAAATTCTTGCCGACATGACTTTTACCAACTGGTCGGTTGCACCAGTTGAGCCGATCGGTTCAACCCTTGAACTGGTCATTTCAACCTGGGCATGAGCCGATCGGCCTGGACACTCCAGCCGACCGGTTCAGCAACCTCAGCCGACCGGTTCATCATACGAACCGATCGGTTGGGAGCACAGGTTGGGCAAAATCAGTCAATTGCGATTTCAATCAATCCGATACTCCAATCAATGCGTCCAACACCTTGAACCATACGATATTGAGCCATCGACTGATTGAGTGTTTAATTGAACTACTAAACTCCTTTAGTAATCAATCTAAACATTTCTTTGTGGACAAAACTCCTCTTCCAGGTTAAATCCTATGTGTGTGACCCTGCAGGTCCATTTCACGTTGGCAGTGAAAGTCCATAACACTTATGACTTCACAAGCAAAGAGCGGTGCCTAGTCACACATCAGTGCTACCCAAGTGAAAGTAGAAAGTTGGAGAACAACTTTCATCCTACAATCCGTGAATGGTGTTACAGTGAATGTATAATTCCTTTGTCACTGATATCCAGAATGAACTCGAGGCATGGAACGGTCATCCTGTCAATGTTCATTCATTTCCTTGATCTCAGAGTAGACCGAGTGAGATGTGTATGACATCAACATCACATATTGATTCACACGTGCATGCGCATGCCTTTCTCAATCCTACTCATCAAGTGGCCAAGGATATCAAACTCCCTTAGGAGGGACAAATCCCATATCTATCACTCACCCCTCAAAAGCCCCATGTGTCAAAGCCACCCAATCATCACCTTTATAACAACCCATGTTTCAGGATTGCGTTTGATGATGTCAAAGTGTACCCAACGACATGTGTTGAGTGCAGTGATTTCAGGTCTAAGAATCACACTCACCACCATCACTGTGAGAGCTGACTGTGACTACCATGTCATGGTTCCATGTGTCACTCTCACGGTGGGTCTGTCCGGTACCTTGTTCTCTAACAAGTACCTATGTGCTTGGTTTGATATCACCATATCATGACTAATGAGATTCTGTCATCAACCAACACACAATCTAGTATTTAGTGTTATTGATGTCTATGGTTATTTCCACAATAACAACCGACTAGGGACTAAACAAGAATGTATACTCTTAACATCCGTATGATCTCATCGTTTAGGTCCTTAACCTAAAAGCATACGTCATTGAGTAAAACAATCTTTAGACATGTATCATGTTACACCATCATCTGAGAAATAGTTTAAACATATAGATAGGAAATTGCCTTTGTTATTATTCAAATTATTTACAAAGTATCCCATTACTATCATCATATGACTTGCTCTATGGGCATACATACCAACACATTATCTCGGCAACTACGTAGCATCTCATCAACCATATCATCCTAAATCAAGTCATCCTGAATTGGTTCATCATTGAAATTATCATCATTATCTATATCTTTTATGCCACAACTATTAGTATCGACATTTTCTGATCCATTATTTCTTTTCTCTGCATGCCAATACCATTCATTATAACCTTGTATGATCCCATTGCATATGACATGATTCTTAATTTCCTCAGCAGTATCAACTTTCAAATTGTTACCACAATATCTACATGGACAATAGAACCTATATGTAGGTAGTTTCCTATGTTCCTCAGCAAATCTGATAAATTCATCAAGACCTTTGGCAAACTCTAGACTATAACGGTTCTTGATAGACATCCAACTTCGATCCATTTTCTATATCACATTAAAAATTAATTATAAAACTAAGCATTTAATATTGATACTATAAGCTGTAAGTTTTTATTGATAGGAAGTTAATTACTTTTATACTAAAGTGTTCCACCTATCCCATTTTTGAATATTTAATCTCACTAGTAACTGTATAATGTATGTTTAGTTTTGAAGAAAATTTCAGCAACATTTCCCCTAAGTTCTCCAAGTACACCGATGTAAATGATAAATAACCACTCACATATGTACCCAGAGAACAAATGAGGAAATACTACTAAAATTTTCTTCAAAAGTACTATACATACATTATACAGTTACATCCTAAGTGAGATTATATATCCAAAAAAAGTCCCAAACCGGGGAGTATCCAAAATTTGCTCCTATGAGTATATTTTGAACGGGTTTCTAAGTTGATACATGCATAAATGTATTATTGTCATATTTATATATTAAGTTAAACAACATGCATCGATGATCTCATATATAAATCCTAAAGTGTCAATCCGAGAATACACAATGTCTACCCTCATATTTCTAGAATGTATATATAATGATTACATATGTGATTGATAACAAAATGTAGATATGAATGAATACATATTTTTATTATTGGTTGATTAGTTAGTCAAATGAAATGGCACATAGGGAGAGTGAGAATATTATACCTCACTTGTAAGCAGAAGAAGAAATATATGAAAGTCAACAACAAGTCAATAGCACCTGCAACAACACAAATGCACGATTCAATTCTATTATAATGTATTAATTAGGGGTCAGTATATATCAATTTATAGGAGCAGTAATAAATTCAAAATTGACAAATTTTGATGATTCTGCAACTCAGTCAACACGGCCGTGTTGGGCAGTATGACCGTGCAAACAACACGGCCGTGCTGCCCAACACGGCCGTGTTGGCTGAGCTATAGAATCATCTAAATTTGTCAATTTTGAATTTGTTACTGCTCCTAACACGACCATGTTGCCTAGCACGGCCGTGCTACCTGGTCAGTTGCTTGAAAGTAAAACGTAAACGGAGGAGTGATGAGGTGGTGGACACAATTTCCTTGAGAAGAATCGGTCGGTGAGGGAGCTTGTGTGGGAAAAGAACTGGAGAGAGATGCGCACGACCTTTGCAATGCCTAAGGCGTCATCACCTTTCAAGGAAGAAAGCACTGGAGAGAGATGCAACTTCATCATCCAAGGAAATGACACCGGAGAAGGTGGTAACGAGCGTCGTCGTCGTCGGAGATGGTGGTAAGAAGCTTGGGCGTCATCGTCCAAAGAAAACGACACTAATTTGCCTCTTTTCAGACAAGGAGATGGTTGTGAGAGGTCACCTTTGTAGAGGCAGCGTTGCTTTTCTTCGGGCGCGGGAGCGGAAACGGGGAAGAATTAGTGGCAAATGGCAACCTAAACCTTACTATCGGGCTACTATGTACAATAAAAGAAGACCTATAGCGTCGGTTTTGGGTAAAAACCGACCCTAAAAGTCTAGTAAAAAAATGCTGCCTGGACTTAACCTATAGCGTCGGTTTTTTAAGGTAACCGACGCTATAGCCCTAACTTATAACGTGGGTTATCTTAGAAAACTGACACTATAGGTTAAGTCTGGGCACTGTTTTTTTTAATATACTTTTAGGGTCGGTTTTCACTAGAACCAACGTTATAGGTCAGCATCTGTAAGTTCGGTTATATATAAAAATTCGCTCTAGTGTTCCAAAGCGGTGCCCGCATTTTTTTTGACCCTATAACATCGGTTATTTTAAAAAACTAACCCAATAGATCGAGGGGTGAAGGCAAAATCGCGCGAATTTTCGCGATGGGAAACTTATAAGGTCGACTTTTATGATAAAATCGATGCAGTAGTCTATTAGGTCAGTTATTCTAGTAAAAACGACGCTATGGGCAGCGACGTTACTGGCCAAAAATGTAGTAGTGAATATAAAGTTAGTCAACATATTAGTTGCATGAAGGTATTCTTTTGTTCAATACCCCAATTATATCTAGTTGTTGAATATTTTATCTCATCTCATGTAGTAGCCATTGTTTTTCCTCATGTTTTATTTTTATTTTCTAATTATGTTTGTTGCACGGAGGTATCTAATTATTTTTGTGCTCCAAAATTGATGATGTGTCCTCCAAGTTACAAATTGTTCTCACAATGATCCTAAATCATATCAACCGACCACATCATAATCTCACCACTACATGGATATGAGATGATAATTGTCCATTAAACAAAATCTATAGATACCTTTCCTTTAGAGAATCTATTACCCCACTCACAAAATCATCTAGATGCTCAATGCTAAACCAAACATTATTATTTTCACTTGATATTTGTGTGTCAACAAATGACTCATTGGGCCCACCCTACATAAAAGACTCGCACACAAGTCTTTTCTTTATAGGCTTTGTTCGTATAATGTGGAATATGCGACCCATATTTTTCATTAATTGACCTTTTTCTCTTAGTATATGGAAACATTAAAACACTAATATTCTAAATCAAACACTAACTATAAATGATAAATACCTCAAAAAATATAAAATGGTTGATTTTGCTATAACAAAAAGTCTATATGTACAAAATATCATTTGCACATGTCCTTATCATATATGGATACAAAGAAATTAATGACTCCTTCATATTGATTAGTTAACATAACAAGTCATTCTTTTGTGTAATATTTTTTTGACGAGTATAGAGATTAATTTTCATCCATCCCGCTCTCTGTTGCAGGCAACAAAACAGAAGTGCTAATGTTAACATCCTTGTTAAGACAAGGTGGTACATTGGAAGAAAAAGTAAAGGAAGAGTCTGATTGAATAGAAAAATGAGCTATGCTATATGCTATGCTATTATGTATCCTAGGGATAAAAGCAATGTGTGGTTTTCCAACATCTTCACAAAGTATCCGGAGACACCTCATATGTCGGGGAAAGATATTTGCTATAGGGATGGATCCAGTGACAGTCTAGACTGACATGGTTGCATCTAACAAGATGACAGGGGAACACCATCCTGTGATTTTACAAAGTTTCAAGGCACTGAGAATACCTTATGTTTCTGCATCCAATGCCAAAGTAGTGTGGCTGGGTGAACCGTGGTCCATAATGAAGTTTCCATGATCATTTACGACATGTATCCCAATGCTAGTTGCAGATGAGCTCAGGATGAAGGAGGTGTCAACAAACATAAGCATAGAGTGTCCATGAGGGAGGGCATTTCTCGCTCGGGCCACCCCTATAGTGGTGGTTGTACGTTGTGGCAGGTAAAGTATAGATCTCACTTTTTATTTGATGAAGGACAAATTTTGTGCTAGTGGAGTGGTCTTCCCATTGTGTGTGGTCTCATTCATGTACCGCCAAATAGCCCAACTGGTGACAACATGAGACAAGGAGCTCGACTCATGGCATGTAGAAGATGCTAACTTGCTAATCCAAGCATCTTCAGTGGTAAGGAAGAACTGAGGCTTGCGCCCATGGCCAGCCAGGTTTCTTTTCTAGGAGTGCAATCACATAGTCAATGTAAGCAATGTAGGATGGTATCTTGGGCATTTGAACAAACAAGGTAGGTCTCCATTATTGGAATGTGGTGGCAGGCTTTCTCAACATTTATAAGGATAGCTTTGTACTGAAGGAGTCAAAAGAAAGACCTAATCCTTGCAGGTATATGCATTTTCCATATAGATCCCCATCGTCCAGCCATTGTCAGGTGAGATTCATGGCATAGCCATTTGTAGGCCGACGCAGTAGTAAGAGAGCCAGAGGGAGTAAAAGGCCAGTGCCAAGTGTCCATACCCACTGAATGCAGAGGCAGGTAAATGTGCGCAATGTGTGACCATATGGGTGAAGGGATGAAGTTATGAATGAAAAACCAGTCCCAAGAGCCGTCAACTAGGACCATGGAAGAAACATTGAGATCTGTTAAGCCCGACGGGGGTGTGAAGTCAGGAGCAAGATTGTTGATGGCTGAACCATGTAGCCACTTGCTTGTCCACACGTTGGATAGGGTCCCAGAGTTAATGGTGACCACTGATACTTCAGTAATGGTGGATGAGTTCTTGAGAATAAAAGACCAAACCGAGGAGCTAGGCTTCTTGATAGGTACACCATGGGGCATATACTTGTCTTGCATAACACGAACCCAAAGAGTAGTCGGGTTGTTCAAAAATTGCCATACATTCTTGAGCATAAGAGCGGTGTTCTGATATCGAGCATCCTTGATGCCTAGACCTCCATCTTTTTTGGACATGGTAATGACTTTTTAGGATAGTATTGAAAGGCTATGAAGAGAAAATCCTCCCAACCATATGAAATTTTTGACATGTTCGTTGATGTCATCATAGAGAGAGGGTGAGAGATGAACAGATTGCATAGCATAACTAGGGATAACCTGCAATGTGGATTTTGCCAATGTCATCTAACCCACAAGCGAAAGCTGATGAGCATCCCAGCTAGCCATACACTCCTTAATGGGTGTAAGGATGACTGCATGTGTAGCTTTATTAACCTGATGATGGAGGATGGGGACACCCAAATATTGGCCCAAGTCAATTGTGCTCTGGATGCCCAAACGTCTACAGAAGGAAGAACTCACTGTCCTTGTAGTATTTGGTGAGAAATTGCACTATGATTTTAGTTTGGAGACAACTTGCCCCGATGACCGAGCAAAGTCCTTCATGATTCTATTGATCACCTAAGCTTGTTTTAGATAGTAGAATAATATCATCAACGAACATCACATGAGATAATGGAGGCCCATGGCGGGAAATATGTATAGACTTCCATTCACCATTTGAGACAGAGTTTGAGATGGTCTGACTGAGCCATTCCATACACAACATGAATGTATATGGACTTATAGGATCCCCTCGGTGAACTCCTCGGCTATCTTTGAAGGACTCCATGGACTGACCTTCCCATAAGATGGATATGTGGCCTTTTGAAATGATTTGCATGATCATGCTAATGATTTTCTCCGGTAACCCAGTTCTATTCAAAGTGTCTAGGATGAAAGGCTACTGCATCTAATCAAAGTCTTTATCAAGGTCAAGCTTTATGCATACCATTGCCTTTTTGTTGCGCATTGTATGGATGAATTCTTGGACCAGAATAATATTGTCAGTGATCTTTCTACCTGAAATGAAGCTAGATTGTGCTTCATCTATCCAACCATGCAACAACAATTTTATGTGCTCGACTATTATTTTGGAAATAAGCTTGAAGCATGAATTATTCAGTGAGATGGGTTGGAGGTCACCGTAGCTTTGGGGCTGCCTAGATTTTGGAATTATAACCATATAGGAGTCCACCAAACGATCATCAATGGTGGTGCTAAAAGCCTCTCTGATTGTATGGGTTCTAGATGGTCAAACAATATGCCACTATTGTTGGATGAAGGACTTGTAAACACCGTCAGAGCCAAGGGATTTCTCGGGAGCCATCATAAACATTATGTGTTTGGTTTCTTCTAAAGTGGGTGTGTGATTGATGGCTAAGCAGATATCCACGCTGGTATGGGAAAAAGAACCAATGAAGCTAGCTATAGTGTCATGGTCATAGTTCTTGATGCTTAGAGCAAACTTGAGTTCCTAGAAGAAAGAGCACTCCATGGCTTTGATGAGATCTGGTGAATCTACCCATTCACCATAAGCATCCTTGAGTCGTGAGACCTTGTTATAGTGTCGCCTTGCCTTGACATATGTATTAAAGAACTTGGTGTTCTCATCCCCCAAGCTAAGCCAATTTATATTGGCCCTTTGTCGCCAATCCGCTTCTTCCTATGGGTAGATATATCTATATTCCTCTTGCAATCTAGAAGAGGTTAGGACATAGTTAACAAAGCATGTAGAATTGGGATGTACCTGGAATTCATTGAGTTACTTTAAGATTTTGTGCTTTCGTCTCCCCACGAGATTGGTGCGCATAGCATCCCATTTCATAGCAGCATCACGTAAGAAAGGGAAGGCAGTCAGAAAGCATTTGCATGAGTCCCAATATTGAAGGATGCTGTCTTTGAAAGTAGGGGCCAGTGACCAACTTGTCCTTGTATGAAAAGGGTGAGTTCTAGCTCATTGGGGAGGAGTGATGGGCATAAGAATAGAATTGTAGTTTCTATACAGACTAGGGAGGACCACAATAGAGGTTCTAAAGGTAGAAGATAACCACTGAGTATTAGCAATCACTCTATCAAGTTGCTCGAGAAGTTGTAAGTGCTCGAAAGTGAAGAAAGGCCCATCCACCTTCATATCCATAAGACCAGTGTGCATCAGAAATGAGTTGAATTTCCAACTCGAACGGTGATCAAAATGTCGTCCATTCAGATTTTCAGACGTATCGAGCATGGCGTAGAAGTACCTGACTACAACCCATGCATCTTGGATATTGGATGAGAGTTCATGACGAAAGTTCCATAGGATATCTCATTTACATGGGTTTGGGGTGCCATAAACTATAGTGAGGTACCGGGATCCATTTATGAAATGAATAAATTGATGATGATTTTATAGAATATCAACTGAACACTGTCCATCATCCCAAAGTAACCATATGCCTCTCGAAAAACCCAGGGCCTGCACTTGATGGGAGGAAGAGAACCCAAGTTGTTGAATGATACTCATCACTTTGGACCCACTGACATGAGGTTGAATGATGGCCATCATTTGAAGTTTGTATCTACATTTTAGTCTTTAACGAGTCCAATCTTCTTTCTAAAACAAGCACCTTGTATATTCTAGTACAAAAACTTGATCATTAAAAATGAGAAGGGGGTAGACATCAAGAGATGGATGCACAGAGGCCGACAAACTTGTCTTCTTCGGCCATCTCATCATTAGACACAACTATAGTTTCTTCTGGGAAATCAAGGGTCCACTTTGCCTTAGACCCTTGAGTATAATTGCCAACCAACTAGTCTAGTTTACCCTTTTTTCTTTCCCTTCCTGGACTGACATTCTGATAGATAACCCTTCTACTTCGCAGTATGACACCACCACTGTTACCCTTGTCTCCCCATCGGAAGGGTTGTTGCACTTGACGTATCATCATAGGGTCCTCTCTTACTGCAAACTAGAAAGGAGGATCTGGAATTTTTTCCTATTGTATGCCTCGACATATTTCATCATTGACTAGTGTCATTGTACTGTTTACTTGAGACAAGTTTTTCCCTTGCCGCAACGATGACCTAGGGGACAAGATGCTGTTGGTACTCACTTGGGTAGACTGCTTGGGCCATTGGCTCTTCTTTTTTGTTTCCTATTTTGAACTGTGTGTCATTCTTCTCCATCATCTTTTGGTTCATCCTGTTGTGGGGTTGATGCATCTTCAGATTGGGGGTGTACCTCCCCTTGTGCCTAGCCTTGAGCTTTCTCTACTTCCCCTTGGGTTCGTGGAGGTTGCTTTGAAGAAAGTGGGCGTCGTTCGGGTTTCTTAGCATGTATGTGCTGGGTATACATGGTTGGGTTTAATAGAGTATGCCCCATACCCTGTGTTGTTTTAGTGGGGGTAAAGGGAGTGACAAAAGTACAATCTTTATCCTCATGGCCTACCCTACCACACTTCATGCAAACCTTTGGCAGGTTCTCATATTCCAGCCTATAGTATTCACCGTTGAAGTAGACACCCAGTAGTAGAGGTTTGTTGGTTTCAACCTCGACCGACAGCCTTGCAAATTTGCCTCAGTGTCCAGAGAGTGTCGTGGTGTTTACCTTGATGATTGACCCAACAAGGTTGCCAATACTCGACAACAATGGGTTCTGGTAAAGGAACACAAGCAACTCAGGAACCCTTAGCCAAATGACTAATTTCCTTGGGATATGGTCAATAGGGAAAAATGTTGATGACCACGATTGAACAGAAAGGTAATTGCCAAAGATGGTCCATGGACCTTCCATCATATCCCTCTAACAATCCACTTTGTTGCTTAGTTGAATAATAAAGTATCCCATCTTGAGATCAACTATCCAAAATTGCTTCATCAATCGCCAGAGGGTCATTATGTGATTAATCAAAGAAGTAAAGACAACATTAATTCCAATTACTTTGACCAACACTGCAAACCTCCATGGTTCCAGGAGTGGCTGCAAAGCAGCTGGATTAACAATGATGTTGGGTAGAGCTCCACTGCGATCGATGTGGATCTCTTCAGGCTTTAGAGTATCAGGTGAGGCCGGTCGCATGATTGGGTGCTTGTCAGCAGAACCGTCAGAGGTGGTGTCACAGTATGAAAGCAGTGGGGATTAGGCATCGTCGCCAACAGATGTGTTCATAGTCAGATTACATTTTGTCGTCACAGCACCAACATCATCTACCATGGAGTCCTCATCAGGTTCTGGGCCCCAAGAGCGGAGCCGCCATCCCTAATCGATAGAGAGAAGGGGACGTTGAAGTAGCCGCATCCCATATTGCAGCCGCCACCGCACATGTAGTCATCATAGGAGTCGCCCAAAACCCTAGCAGAGCAAAGACACCACTTGTTTATTCTTCTTGCTTTCTTAATAATCTTGATTTCAAATAATATTGTTTTTCCTCATGTATATAACTTCCTTGATTATTACTACATGTTTAGCAAGTAAATTAACACCATCAAAATGTTAACCAAACCCCAATCATTAACACAAGGTTGATGATATCATGCTCATGTCTCCCTAAAGGCATCCGCCCCTAATCTGACCATGTCACACTTGTCATGCACTACACATACATCTAGTAAATAGTTATGCTCTTTATGCATATAAGGGTTGTTTTTTAGATTCCCCTCCCACTTTGGTGGGTCTATTTAAGGGTACCTGCACCCACATACATAAACCATGGTGTAGAGTTTCAATCCTATTCTTAACTCATGGTACTATTACCCTATCCCCATATCTCTTCTATGCTTCTACAATTTGTCACCATTTATAATTTATGATTGGATTATCAAAAAATATTTTTTGATGTGCACTACTTTTGTGAGATCATATTATTGTAGGATAAAAACATTTTTAACTCACACACTTATATGAAATTGATGATTTCTATAATCACAGCCTAAAACAACAACCATTTTAGATAATATGACCCAAATTTGTTGAATTCCATCTTCTTTCCATGAAAACATATTGTTTCCTTAGGATTCTTTCATACTATCAACCAAAAACTTCCACTTTGACTCAACTATCCACTTTCATTGCTAATATAGGATTGGGATAGGCTTGTGATCACACTATAGTGTTGCTAAACTCAAAATGGATCTGCATCAGCTATGCCCTTGCTACCTATATTCTTTGACTCTAATATCTCCAACTACCTATAAGTAGTGATGAATGTTAGCTTTACCCTATGTATTTGAAAAGATTACTCAAACACTAGAGGATAGTTTCCATCTCCAAATTGTAGCTATGTTACTCAATCCTACTGCTTGTTCATCTATAGTCACCAATGATATAGATACTAGTTTCTTTCTCCTACCAACTATTTTTCTATATCAAACGTCTCTCTAGGTTGTGGTCATAGTCTATTGTGAACTTGGTAGATGAGAATATCTACCTTGGTCTGGAAATGGTAGTGCAATGTTGAGTACTTTGTGTGGTGTTTGATAACATGCAAGCATTAATTGTTAGCCCCAAAAGAGGCATTGGCCACTAAATCTACATTCACTTCCTGAACTCACAAGAAGATTGGGCATATGGATCTGGACAAAGAATTAGTAGACATGATATCTATGTTTGTGATTATTACAAGTGAAGGGATTTTTTTGATCTAGATGTGGATGACCTATGTATGTCTATTTTTCTCAAAAATATCATCACACAGTTGATATCATCATACTTTTGACTATATTTAACTTTTAGTACTTCCTTATCTTACATATAGTCCAAACATCCTAAAAAATATTGTATGTACTAAAATTTAAGTATCTAAAATAAGACTAGTCGGATTTAGTAAATCAAACATCAACCCTGTAAACAATCTAGATTCTGGTATAGTTGAACTCATACGCTGGTGAGTAACAAATGTTGTGTGATTGGTGAGAAATTTAAAACTTTGTGCCTTACTACTGAGAGAAGTAGCTTGTATTTGATCAGATACAATAATCTATTTCTCATATTCTATCACACGTCATGTTTTTGGGGCCATTATTAGGTATTGCAATGAACGACAATAACCATTTGATTTATTAGTCTATTTACTAAATTAATATATTGCTTTTTCATATTTTTCTTTTGGTCATGTGTAATTGAATAGATTTCACTCTTTCTATAAGAACACAAAAGTAGCTTATGGCAAGAAGTTTCACTACTCCAGTTAAACTTCAAAACCTCGACGTGGAGATCAAAAAACCATTTTGCAAGCTCTTGCAATCATAGAGGAAAGTTCCAATATAGGATACAAATTTATATGAAGATCATAACAAGAACCACAATGAGGAGATAAGGATAAAAATCACAGTTCTCTAAAAATTAAGGTAAATACTCTGTTACCATGTGTTTTCTAGAGAAAACTCAATGTTATTAAAAACCACTTTTAAATTGTCATTGTCATCCTTATCTAGATAAGGAAGTTGAGTGGTAATATTTTTGGAAATGCCACACAACATATCCAAACATCTAAAACATTTTGATGCACTGGAAACACATGGAGTTTCCCAACAGGATGTTTACATTCATATATTTCACTTATCTCTAGGTAACAAGCAAGAATAATGGTATAATGACATTTCCACTAGTACTATCTATTCATGGTTGGATTAGTAAATGATTTTAGAAGTCCTATTTATATGCATAGACAAGGCACTATAGGGTCCAAATGCAACTTCGAACAAGGGGCGATGGAAGATCTTAATGAACAATGAGAGAGATTAAGGGGTATCAAAGGAAATGTCCTCATAATGTTGCTATGGGATATTTTTTATAAAAACAATTCTTTACAAGTATTACCCACAAGATAAAGCCTCTTGTTGAAGAAATAGTGGGTAGATCCTTTAAGAAGTATAATTAAACAAGTGTGTTCAAATAATAAATGATAGTTCTACAACTAGTCTCATATGGAATCACTCTTTGATAATATACCTACTATTCTTATCCAAGAGCTTGTGAAGCCAATAGCAGTGAGATCCAACATGTCAAGAGTGTGGACATGTCAAACGCTAAGCTAAATCAAATATCAATAACATCAAAACTATAACAGAGAATTATCTAGACATGAAAGATGAAATCTAGATTTTATCTAACACCTCTAATTGACAAGTAGAAATAAAAAATAAATGTCATTAATGTGAGATACATCATCATGAAAATTTACTAGGGATGAAATGCCTAGATTTTCATTACATACAGTACACTCTCTCTTAAGAAGATGGATAAAATTGTAGCATAGATTTAAGGTCAAATCTCAAGAGAAAATGTTTTAAGAACCATGTTAAACAACTAAATTCAGGTTATGACTAGTATGTAAATACATTATTGGATTTGTTTGATTAAACTAATGCAATAAAAGCAATATAAACTTTAATTAGAAGTAATTTAATAATGAAAATAGTGAGTTGAGCTAGGTTTCACCACCTCTACCCACTCTCACTCACATGAACCCGATTATCATGCATATGAATGATAAAATGAGGTAATGCAATTTTGAATCCTTCCAAAATGAGGAAATCACATAGAATGATGTAATTGAAGGATCATTGTAGCTTTACATATTGGTCTTGTATCCACCCCCCTAGAAATCACTCTTCCAAAAAGTTTGCATATGGGGTTTTATGAGAATCAAACTAATATTTTAATCCTAGATTTTAAAGTTCTCTACATCTAGGTGTTGGGGAATAAGGATGGAAGAAAAGGCATCAAAAAGAAAAATTGTATCCCTACTCCTTTACCAGAAAATCGCATCAACAACGATGTATCAAGGAAAAAAAGTACCAAGAGATAAACCTGGTCCTAGAGCACATCCAATGACAACTCTTGCATGGTGACGTGTACTCCTCACAAGACACCACACCTAAACTATCCTTGTCATCCTTATTTAGATAAGTAAGTTGAGTGGTAACATTTTTGGAAATGCCACACAACATATCCAAACATTTAAAACATATATGACACACTGGAACACATGGATTTTCCCAATAGGATGTGTACATTCATATATTTCACTTATCTCAATGTAACAAGTAAAAAAATGGTATAATGCAATTGCCACTAATGATTCATGGTTGGATTAGTCGATGGTTTCATAAGTCCTATACGTGTGTATAGACAATGCAATATAGGGCCAAATTCAACTTCGGACAAGGGGCGACGGAAGATCTTAACGAACCATCAGAGTGATTCAAGGGGTATTAAAAGAAATGTCCTCATAATGTTGTAATCAATTATTTGTTCATTAAATATTTTCTTTACAAGTATTAACCACAAGATAAAGCCTCTTCTTTAAGCGGCAAAGGGTAGATCAATTGAGAAGTATAATTAAAAAAGTATGTTCAAATCATAAAGGATAACACTACAACTGATGTCACATGGAATCATTCTCAAATAAATACCTACTATTCTTGTGCAAGAGCTTGTGATGCCAATAATAGTGAGATTCAACATGTCAGGAGTGTGGACACGTCAAGCATTGAACTCTATCAAATATCAATAACATCAGAACTATAATAGAGAATCATCTAGACATGAAAGATGAAATCCAAATTTTATCTAACACCTCTAATCGACAAGTAGAAATAAAAAATACATGTCATTAATGTGAGATATATCATCATGAAAATTTACTAGGGGTGAAATTCCGAGATTTACATTACATATATTACTCTATCTCTTAAGAAGATGGATAAAATTGTAGCATATATTTAGGGTCAAATCTCAAGAGAAAATGTTTTAAGAACCCTACAAAACAACTACATTCAGGTTATGACTAGTATATAAATGCATAGTTGGAGTTGTTTTTGTAAAATTTTTGCTATTGAAGCAATATCAACTTTAACTAGAAGTAATTATGTGATGGAAACATTGAGGTGAGCTAGGTTTCACCACCACTACCTGCTCTTACTCACATGCACTAGATGATCATGCATATGAATGGTAAAATGAGGCAATGAAATTTTGAATCCTTTCAAAATGATGAAATCACATAGAAGGATGTCACGAAGGATCATTGTGGCTTTACCTATTGTTCCCATATCCATACCCCTAGAAACTACCCTTCCAAAAATTTTACATCTTGGGGTTTTATGAGAATCAAACTAAAGTTTTAGCGCTAGTTTTTAAACTTCTCTATATCTAGGTGTTGGGGAATAGGGACAATAGAGAAGGAATTGGAAACAAAAATTGTGTCCCTATTCCTTTACCAGTAGATTGTGCCAATAATGTTGTATCTAAGAAAGAAGTTAGCAAGAGATATACCTAGTCTTAGAGCATGTCCAATGACAACTCTTATATGGTGATGTGCACTCTTCATGAGACACACATGAACAACTAGCAATGAAGGCTTGCTGCTGAACCACCATGGACGATGGTGGTTTCTTTCCTCCTCGCATGGTAGCAACACCCTTTATGCCTCTACGTAGTCTACATGGACCACTGGGAACTCCACATTGCACTACCAGAGCCAAAAGGAAGGAGTTGTTCCTTCTAATATCAATGTGCTAGCGTCGACTTGATCTTCCTTATTGTCTCACCCTTGTTGTCTCTCCCTTTTACATGTAAGTCTTGCTCGGGCTCTCACATTACCACAAATGTGAGAGGATAACAATTGTCAGAGCTTATTGTTGTATCCTCTGAAAGCCTTGACTGCCTCCTTATTTATAGTATAGCCAGGGTCAGGGTTTCCATATCATGTAGGAGTCGAAGAGACAGAATTTCATGGATTTTCTAGAATTTGTGAACCATGAAACAATCAGTTCATAGTGGAACTGATTGGTTCATGTATGAAATGATAAGTTCAACACTTGAATTGGTCAGTTCACATTATTTCCTATTCACAAACACATTGACTTTATTGTAATGATTAATGCACAACAAGACGTCAGCATCAACTCTAGATCCAATTCTATTGATCATTAAACTGGGCGATTGATAACCTCCCATTTTGTGATGTTATCTTACTAGTTTTTCTTAATTTTCCATACTATTTCTTAGATAAAATTAGATTAAATACTTAACTCTCTATCTTTATTGTGAATATACCAATAGACTGAAATTTCTCTTTTCTTATTACAAAATAACCCAAAAAAATCACAAAAGTCTCAACCAAAATGGTCCCAAGACCATGAAGGCCCAACCGGTCCCAAGACCATGAGGACCCAAATGGTCCCAAGACCGAATGAAGATCCATCGGTCCCTAGAACGAGTGAAGGTCCAACCGGTCCCAAGACTGAGAGGAGGATACCGGTCTCCAAACCGCGAAGAGACAACTGGTCCCAAGACCGAGAGGAGGATACTGGTCTCTAAACCACAAAGAGACTACTGATCCCAAGACAACAAAGACCCAACCGGTCTCCAAGACTGAGAGGGTGATACCGGTCTCCAGACCGTGAATAAACTACCGGTCCCAAGACCGCGAAGACCCAACCGGTCCACAAGACTGTGAGGATGCTTAATGGTCTCAACATCGTGAGGATGCTTAATAGTCTCAAGACCGTGAAGACCCAAAAGTTCTCAAGACCGTTCAAGATACTTGGACCCTATGAATAGGACTCAAGGGGTCCTCATTCAAGGGGGAGATCAGATGCCCAAAGGCCGACTCCATTGGTCTAGAGCTACTTCATCCTTCATCCTTCGCCCCAAGGCTGCCGGTCTAAGATCCACACTCCACCCATAAGCCTACTTTCTCTCTCATCGACATAGAAGGTGGGAAATGAAGGATTCATCACCAAAGCAACCACACAGTGAGAAGATAGTTCTTCTATACTCCAAGGGGTTGACCTTCCTCCCTCCTATGTGGAGATGATGTTTTCCTTCTCTTCTCCTGTCTCCTTCCTTGTTCTTGCCATGAGCGAGTAGTTTCATACACTAGGGTGCGGGGAGTAGCCCGCTACCCATGTTTTCATTCTATGCTTTGTTATTCATTAGTTTGCAATAAAAATGCTATCTTTTCAGTTCAACATCAATCGTTTAATGAATGCTAGTTGCTTGATCACCAACCTGTGTTACCTATTATCTACTAGTGTGAATTGTCTACATTTGTGCTTTTAGATTTGATTATCGATTGTATGTTGGTTCTTGATCTATATAGTCAGCATATATCTATTTTGGTATCTAAGAACACTTATTAAGGAGTGGAGTAAATTCACCTCCAACGTCGTACTTTCATACTATGAAATGGAATTAGTTGACGTATGGAAGTACAACTTTGACAGGTCGAGGAACACACTTTTCGAAGGAAGTGATGCAAAGTAAGTGACTATTCATTTGGGGATGGCTGGCATTGCAATACTTCTACATTTCTCATAGTTGGCTATTCGGAAGAAAGCTAAGTCTACAAAGATACTAACTGTTTAGACCCTTATTGCAAGCCATGTTATTATGATGTATGTTATGATCCATGTGTAGTGGTGGTGAAACTCAATCAATCCTAGTAGTTTCCAAATATTGTTTACAACCTTAAGTTTACTTTCCTACCATTCAATTTACTTTTACATTTTAGTATAATCAACAAATAAACTCTTCGATCCAGATATTAACTCTTGAGTAGATAAGTGGAATTATAATGTTTTCCATCTTGTTAATCCTTAACAAGACCGTTGTCTCGTGGATTCAACCCTCAACTATACTACGATAAGACTTCCACACATCTTAGTGTACGTGGGTGGAGATCTTATTATAGTACACACAAGGCTAAACATAGAGACTTACTATCTCTAGGATTTGTAGTGGTGCATGAAACTCCACACAAGTGGGGGCTCCATAAAAAAAATTGGCGATGTTGTCGGGGACAACAAAACATTTTAATTTCATTTATCAACTTGTTAGTTGATTAGGATTTTACATTTTACCTTGATACTACTTCATATATTTTTGATTCCATCATTTTTTCCCACGACATCTAAAGTGCAATTTTTCTTCTACTTAGATAAAAACATGTATGCAACCTTCGCATAACCACAAATTCTCCCCTGAACCAGAGTACGACTCTGAGGTAGAAAAAAACTTCCACCGATGCATTAGGCTCAACTGCCAACAAGCCAAACAGATGGCTGAAGAACAACGCCAAGCCACCTTGGTACTGGAAAGAGTCAACACAGCTATAGCAGCTCAGAGAACACAACTCATCATTGATATACGTGATCAAGTCCAAGACAAAGTTTGAGCTAAAGAGCAAGCTCGCATCCAAGCTGAAAATGAGTCAGCCACAACAATTGCTCAGCTATTGATAAGGAACAAGCAACTCCAAGACTATGATGTTCCTAAGAATTTTGAGGATAATCACCCTGTCCAAACTCCACTCATTAATGTTCCTAGCTTTGAGATTCAAACACAATGGATCCAAATCATGCAAGTCATCTCATTCTATGGGAACACTGGAGATGATTGCATGGACCATCTGAAGCGATTCACGGCATTCTACCGATTGGTACCACAAGTCGGAGCTACGCTCGATGCAATCATGCTCCAACTTTTCAACTTCACTCTATTTGGAAAGGCACTAAGAAGGTATAACTCTTTTCATGGAGAGACAATCACCACCTGGGCTCCCTTGGAAGAATTTTTTTTGGAGAAGTTCTTTCCTCCATCATTGACTTACCAGATCAGGGGAAAGATCAATTAGTTCCACCAAATTCCTAGAGAGTCACTAGCAGGATCATGTGAAAGATTTATGGAACTTCTGAGAAAATGCCCACATCACGGAATCTCACAAAACCAGCTCATAGAAACATTCTATAGAGGGGTAAGTGATGAAATAAAGAAGTTTTTGGATTCCTCATCTGGAGGAAATTTCATGAGACAAAATTATGAGGACGCCTCGAAAATTGTTACGCTCAGAGCTGAGAACCAAATTAATTGGGGAAGGCCATTTACAGGAGGAATCCTAAAAGTCTGCAAAGATGAAGAATTTGTAGAAATGAAAGTCATTGTTGAAGCTCTAAAAACCATAGTTCATAAGCAGTAAGCCCTCAAAACATCATTTGGAGAATATGACAGGAAGAAGAACTCCCAAGTTCAACAAGTTAAAGCAGCTAATGAGACTTGTGAAGCTTGTCATGCTTCATATCACCCTACATTATGATGTGGCCTTTTATATGATGTGATGATGAATCTACAGACACCTCAGCCTCAATATGAACCAATCATTGAACAACCCGAGGATCAGCTGCCAGAGCAGGTTAACTCTATCCATACTTGCATTTTAGAATCTGAACTGGTCGATTTATTTTCCAGTTCAACTAATGTTGTTGAAATTGACCAGACACTTGCATCAAGTGGTTCAACACTCGAGCCAAAGGGTTCACGGTCCTATCAGTCAATTTTCAGTCATTGTTGTTTAAATTGAATATCTAAACAGTTTAGTAATCAAGTTAAACCATATTAATGAGTAAACTCCTTTTTATGTGCATCCTATACATGTGACCCTATAGGTCCCAACTTATGTTGGCAATGAATGTCCATAAGCAATTTATGACATCTAAAGCAATGAGCGGTATATTGCAACACATCATTGCTACCCATGTAATTGGAAAGTTGGACAACAACTTCAACCTATAATCTATGATTAGTGTTATAGTGATCGTATAGTTTCTTTGTCCCTAATATTCAAATTAAACTCGAGGTTTGGAGTTGTCATCCTGTCAATGTTCAATCCATGTTCCATGAACTAGAGCAGACTATATGAGATGCATGTAAGCTCACATGTCATATATAAGTATGGCCATATGCTTGCAGTTTCTCTTATCAAGTGGTCTAGATATCAATCTCTTATGGGAGGAACAAATCCCATCTATATCACTCACAATAAATCCCATGTGTTGCAATTCACCTGAGAATCACCTTTATGGCAACCTGTATTCATGGTTACGTTCGATGATGTCAAAATACATCGATTGACATGTGATGAGTATAGTGACTTTAGGTGCAAGAACCACAATCACCACTATCGCTATTAGAGTTGATTCTGACTACCATTACATGGTCTTCATGTATCACTATCAAGCTGGGTTTGTGTGATACATTATTCTCTAACATGTATCTATGTTCTTGGTTTGATATCATATATCATGATTAATGAGATTCTATCATAAACCAACACACACTCTGGCATTTTGTTTATTGTTGTCTATTTCACTTCCACAATCATATTCGACTAGGACATCACAAGAATGCATGTTCTCTAATCATACATATGATCTCATTGTTAAGTTCCTCAACTTGAAGACATATGTCATTGAGCGACATCATTATTTAGAAAACTGCCATGTTTGAGTTATCATCTCATGATTGATAAAAACGCAATAGATGGAATTACCTTTATAATTATCAACTAAAGTATATGATTCCCTATTAAAATCATCATATGATTGTCTCTCTGGGAATACATACCAATAGACTCCTACTTTCACTTAGAGCCAATCACGTGTGAATCTTATTCCAAGTGATCTTAAGATGTCCATCATGTTTCTGTTGTGTTGGTGCTTTTATACTAGGTTAGCAACATTTGCTTGTAGTCGGTATTTTGCAAGTTTTCACATATCCTTGATGTACAACTTCTCACATGAGATGGAATTGATGTACTTGCTTAATTTTTGTCATAGTATATCTACCATGTCATTAATGGTTGGAACCTCCCACAGGTTCATCTTCATGAACTTCTTCATTCATAAAATATCCTCTGTTGTTTTCAAAGTAGCAAGGTAATCGACCTCAATTGTTGAACAACTATTTCTTGCTCAGAAATCTTCTAGCTTATAGTTCTATTCAAATGTCAGCACAAACTTATACCGTGATAAGTCTTATTTTTCACTTCGGAAGCTTGCATAGGTGTAACCCTTTACACTCAACTCTTCCTATTACCATAAACAAGAAATCGATCATGTTGGTGTTTCTCAACTACTAAAGGATGTTCCTCAGTAGTCGAGTGACTTCCATTGGAATCTAATAGATATCCACTCGTCATGCCAATACATATGAGACAATGGAATGAGTACATAATATTATGAATGCAATTGGCATCTTATTCATATCTTTTCATTCTTCATAAGAACTAGGACACGAGGATCTTGAGAGACTAATTCCATGAGACATGGATAAATTTCTCTCCTTGAGTACTAGATGTTGAACCCCTTCAACATCTTGCCAATGTATGTTCTCTTTTTTAGGTCAAGAAGCTTTCCAGATCTATCTTTATAGATATCAATTCCTAAGATATAGGATGCTTCTCCTAAACCTTTATAAAGAAGATACCTCCCAACCAGGTTTCATTTGTGGTATAAGGATGTTATTCCCTATCATGTGAAATATAAATATGCTTCCACGAAATTATTGTAATCATAGATTCCATCTTCATTTAAATTAAAGTCAAACTCTTCGACTATCATGTTAAATCAAAGATTCCAGCTCTGAGATGCTAGCTTCAATCCATAGATTGACCTTTGTAGCTTGCAAAATCTATTTGCATTATTGGATTTGGAAAACCTTTTCGGTTGTTTCACGCCACATCCTATGCAATATTCCTATTAAGGAATGTGATTTTAACATACATTTGCCAAATATCATAGTCATACTAAGCTGGAACTGCAAGGATGAACCCGATGGATTTAACCATGACAACTCGTGAAAGTATTTCATCATGTTCAACTATTTTAACTTGTTTAAAATTCATGTCAATCAATCTTCCATTATAGGTATGTAGATTAGCATCCATGCCAGTCTCCTTTTGAATACCCAATTGCACCCTATGAGTTTTACCCCTTAAATTAGATCCATCAAGGACATACCTTATTGGTGCACATGGAGTCCATCTTGGAACCCATGGCCTCAAATCATTTCTCAGACTCTGGTCCCTCAATAGCTTCTAGGTAGATTTTCGGTTGATCGCCTATTACCAGCACGTCACCTTCTTGAGTTATAATATATAAGAATCTTTTAGACTCAAGGCATGCTCTAATAGATCTTTGAGGTTTTGTTTTACATAAGGAACTTGAGATTCCAAAACAACTTGTGATTCTCCTTGTTCCTATTGTACCTCTTTTGGTTCAATGTTTTCTTGTCGGTCATGAACTTTTCAAGTCCTACCATTTTCTTGATGATTTCTTTAATATTAAATTCCCTTTTTAGGAATACAACCATCTTGGAAACAAACACTTTTTTTATTGGATTCGAATATTAAAGTAGTCTTTAACAAAATAACACTTGTAGATAATGTTTTTCAAGAAACTATTTTCTTATATAAGCTTTCATTTGTTGTCTTTATGGAAGACATATCAGGACACTTACCCTGGCATATTTTATATGGTGTCTTTTGAACCATTTTGGACAGTACATTTTTTAGTGTAAAGCATGTGCCCAAAACGGTTATTGGAATATTGGCTAGATTTATTTTCTTATACATCATTATGTTTGAGGTGGAGTTCATCGTGATACATTATCATGGTCTCCCAGAAAGTCCTCAAACTCTTGGTTGAAATTATTTTTTCATATCAATCATATCAAAATGTTTTAATAATTATACCAAGATGATTATGTACTTCATTCATGATCTCCTTGAATACTTAAAGAGATTCAAACTTGCATATCATTACAAATAAACTATCATATCTATTGAGATCATCATTAAATATAGTGAGGTGCTATTAACCACCTCTAGCATTTATCCTAAAAGGGTTTATATACATTAGTATGTATGACCCCTAATAGAATACTCACTCTCCCATGATGTCTAATGAAAGGTGCTTTTGTCACATTGCCTAATAATTAAGAATTGCACGTCTCTATTGGTTCAATAACCAAAATATTCTAGAAAACTATCTATATGGAATCTAAAAATGTATTTCTTGTTTGTGTTCTCTAGATGACATTTCTATAAGTTTTATTGTTTGAGTCAATGACTCATTTATTATATGTGGTACACATATTTGTCTCTAGAACTATAAAGTATAGATTATGATATATAGGGAACTCCCATATGAGATCTCATCTTTTAAAACAAAACATCAATTATTCTAATACCTTTGTCCATACAAGATACATGAAATTTTTAATTAATGGCAGGTACATAATAGAAATTCACTAATTCTATTACATTCCCATTAGGGTGAATGACATATTCTGACTATAGTGCTAGCAACTCTTTCTCCATATAGTTGCATCTCACTTCTTCTCGGGACATGAAGTAGAGATATCTATCTCTATCTTCTTCCTTTGTTCCTTGAAGTGAAAAGGACATATTCCTTTTGCACTTGCCCGTCTCCTTATCCTGAGTGCGGAAGATTTAGTCTTCCGCTTAGCCTCAAAGTATTTCTTGTATTTGTCTTTGGACTCCCCTTTACTGGTCACCATCATGATTTGTCCTTCTTCATGTGTGCTTCAGCATTAATGAACATGCCAGGCAATTCATACAATGGTTTGGCCAAGTTACTCAAGTAATAGCACTCGATAAACTGGCTATATGATTCTGGCAACAATTGTAAAATCATATCTGTGGCTAACTCTTGATCTAAAGGAAATTCTAGTGTCTCTAGATGTTCCACATGCCTAATCATATTGAGCACATGGATCTCTACTAGATCACCATGTATCAATTTGAACCCAAATAGTGCTTCAGAGACATGAAACCTTTCTTGATTTACATGATTCTTAGGATGTTTTACGATATCAACAATGTTCGTGTTTTCATGCTATTTATGCACCTCATAGTTCATACAACTCAGTATAAGGTCTTTGATATCTACTGCATCATTCTCATGCTTTGAATAAGCATCCATTTCAGCCTTGGGCTCATTTGGAGCGGGTCCTTCAGCACTGATGTTTTAAGGACATAGAGCTTGCACTAATGATTGAGAACATTTCTCAAAGTCTTGAACTAGTTATGTAAGTTTGTTTCATTTAGTTTCTCCTTCTCAAGGTCCAATGGAAAAGAAAACATGTTTGTCTTTGCCATTAGATTCTACAAAAGAAAATTTGCAACATTTTTCAAAACACTTTTGATTTAATTTGATTTGATAAGTTTTACAATATTAATAAGGCTTTTAATTAATTATAGCTCCCACTATTTTGTTCAATTTTATAGCCCTCACCACCATTTCAGAAGATGTGTACAACCTTCTAATGAGCCAAGATCCATACTTCATCAAATTATGAGTCAACTTTGGCTGATCCCCCACAACTTGACTATTTAGATATGCAACTTCTTCAATTTCATCTATATACAACTCTTGGATAGATGGTGTGAACAAATCCCTATAAAAGTCTATTTGTATGCTTCTAGGTACTTAATATCACTAAGTCCACCTAGTTAATTCTGACCCAAAATCCAACATGATAGAATATGCACCTTGCTATAACAGACCCACATATCTACCATCATACTCCACGAGATAGACGTCACACCACGCTTTAGTGTGACTTGTGCTTGGTCGATCAAGCTTTTCATGTGTGTCTCTTATGGAAAGCATCTTAGACTTAATATTTTTTGAGGGATTCATATATAAGCACATATACATATCCAATTACCACATAATTATAGTACATATCGTATACTATCTATATCCCAAAGAAAGAACATGCATCACAAACATACCAGTGATGGTTATGGACATACTAATGCAATTCTTTGGAGCCACAAAGATTTGCTACCACCTATGTTCCACATCATATGTAGCAACATGTACCAAATAGTATGATGCTGGAACATGTTGGTCGATCAGTTAGACTCTCCAGTCGATCGCTTCCCGGTTGGTTGATTGGCTTCATCAGTCACTCGAATGGTCCTCGCTCATGCGGTTGATTTACCTCCTCCATATGATTGATTGGGCCTCTAGTCAACCGGTTGGCTCCTCCTATTTGTGTCCTCCTATGTCCTCCAGTTTATTGATTTGACTCCTTAGTCAGTTGATTCAGCTACCGCAGAAGGTCTCCCTTTCCCAAAGCATAAATTAAAAGTATCCTATTCGATATAATATTGTAAAAGGGAAACCTTTGAGTTACATTTGAGGGGTATATGGGAAGAAGAGAACTAATTTACATTTGGAAAGAAGGGAAGAGACTTTCTATGTAATCCAAGTAATAACATGAAAGAAAACCAAACAACCATGCACAGACATCCACAGGGGTTTTGGACATAATCACACATACATTATCCATTAAAACACTTTTAGGGCAAGGCATATAGATTTCATATATGTCCCATTATATATATATATATATATATATATATATATATATATATATATATATATATATATATATATATATAAAGAGAGAGAGGGAGAGGCGAGAGAGATCATATGTGGTATTTAATAGGATATGCACATTAATCATTTTTAATATTTACATCGTTTGCAATAAAATAAATTTGATCACATTGATTTAGATATAGATACAATGTAAATTGGTGTGGCTCTGATACCACTGTTAGGGAATAGGGGCAGAAGAGAAGGCAACGGAAACAAAAAAAATGTCCATATTCCTTTACCAATAGATCATGTCAACATTGATGTATCTAATAAAGAAGGTAGAAAGAGATATATGTGGTGCTAGAGCAAGTCTAATGACAATTCTTGCACGGTGATGTGCACTCTCCATAAGACGCTCATGAACAACTCGCGACCATGGCCTCTTGGTTCAACAACATAGACTATGGTGGTTTTTGCCCTGCTAGCATGGCTGCAAGGCCTCCATGCCTCTACATAGTTCACACGGACCACTAGGAACTCCACATTGTGCTACCAGAGCCAACAAGAAGAAGTTGTCCCATCGAAAGTCAATGTGTTAGCCTCGACTTGCTCTCCCTTATTGTCTTTTCCTTTCTATCTCTCCCTTTTACGAGTAAAACTTGATCGGGATCTCACGTTACCAAAACTATGAGAGGACAAAAATTGCCATAGCTTATTGTTGTATCTTCTAAAAGCCTTGATTGCCCCATTATTTATGGGATCTCCAGGGTAAGGGTTTCTAGATCATATGTGAGTTGCAGAAATAAAATTTCATGAATTTTATGGAAGTTGTGAACCATGAAATGACCAATTCATAGTTAACAGTCAATTCACATGTGAAACAATCGGTTCAATGCTTGAATTGATTGGTTCATATTAATTCCTATTCGCAAACACATTGGCTTTATAGTGACAATTAATGCACAACATGACGCCAACATCAATCTTTGATCCAATTGTATTGATAATTGAACCAGGAAATTCATAATCTAAAAGGTCATTTCATAATTTGAACCATTCGATTCACTTCAACCTACTCGATTCATTTTCTATCTCAACCAATGTTGTTCAAATTTGACATGACACTTGAATCAATTGGTTCAACACTTGAATTGGTTGGTTCACAGTTCTGTCAATCAATTTTCAGTCATTGTTGTTTAAATTGAATACCTAAACACTTTAGTAATCAAGTTAAACCATTTTCATGAGTAAACTCCTTTTCTAGGTGCATCCTGTGTGTGTGACCTTATAGGTCCCAAGTTACATTGGTAGTGAATGTCCATATCAATTTGTCAAACCATCAATCGTCTAGACTCACCTATTGTAAGCCTATAACATCTTCATTATTTTTTCATTGTTATATATATATAATTTCATAAGCCTTATAGCATAAGGGAAATATTTAAATAAATAACCTCAGGTATATTTTTTTAATGCTCAATGCAATTAAGTAGAGAAACTACAGTAACTTTGTCGGGTCCCGGTCTGGTCTTTGATTGATTTGATCTGCTCCAGAGTGGGTACTATCTAGTTCGATCCTCAATCCAAATTCTATTAATTGGGACTCAGTATGATCCTGATTTGGATAGATGTTCATCCCTATGATAACTAAGTACACTGGGTTATGAATGCACACATTTTAGACACGGGATGAATTGTAGTAACACGTTGAATTTTAAATAAGAAAATTATTTTGAGATATATAATTAATATACCACTCATTTGAAAACTTCAATTTCAATTTGTTTTTATGGAATTTTTATGTCTAAATAATAGCTCCTATTAATTTGAGAAATTATAGAAATCTAATTTTTGAAACTAGCTCCTGAACCACCTTGGCATAATTGCATGTAACTAAAACTATTTGACCCTAAATATTGACTATACTATGGAAACATAATATTAGATTTTCTTTTGAGTAATATTTTATGAGACTAACCTAAACACTTCGTTTGGATTTGAAAGAGTCTCTTACTTCCTTCTTGTTACAACCTTTCCCCTCAAAGTCTTATTGGTATTCCTATTACATTGTTCCCCATGTTGCATTTCCCTCGTATATGAGTCTTTTACAAACTTTAGGCATGTGTAAAAGGCTCCCTCGTTGTCCTATTGCTTCAACCACTTCATGGCTACTTGATCAGTGAGGTGCATTTGGTTCCTCTTGTGATGGATTACCTCCATGGACCCTTACTGGCACTTTGACTTGATGGTCTCCCAGAGTAGCTTGTACTTTCCTGGGCATTCCACATTCCCATTGGTATAGGCTACAACCATTACCGATTCACTTTTCCCCAACATATTGATGTCATGTGTTATTTGTAGTTGTGAAATCCCTAGTAGTACATATCTTAGTTCTCATTCTAGAGGGTCTCACCCTTACTTCTTAATCCCACTTTCCGGAATACTCCTTCGAGAGTCCTTACAGATGAAGCTCATCGTCTTCCAATTTGTTGGACCATTCATGATCGTGTCAATGTTCAAAGCCTTACACTACAAAGTGGTAGGATGCCATGGTAGTTTTCTTGGTGAACCATCATCACATTTTCTTTTTCTATCAACAAAGTGTACTTTTATGGTTTTAATTCCATATTTTAAGGACACTCTATCAAAGTCACCAAGCGAGGTATACTGGACCCCGGTCCTCAAAATGGCTTGAATAATGTATTGATAACATTTCCAAAACTAAAGCACATTCTTCTATGAGATCCTCACAAATGGTTACATTAGTCAAATTCAAAATATATGCATTGAGCAAGAATAATGGGTAAGAATGTTAAAAGGTTGCTTGTACTTCTTCAAAGATGTGAGTAGGTAATAGGATGTCATTTGTCTATTTTGGTAAACTTTTTCCATTGCTTGTACTTGGAGACAACCACTTGTTGTATTGTATGATCCATGTTTTAGAAACATTTCTCTAGAAGCATAGGAGTATCTATATGTTGTACTACATGAGATGTTCCATTCTATCATCTTCAATGACAAGTGTAATTCTTCCTCTCCCAATTCCTAGTGTGACATTTGTTGTGGCCTAAAATGCCTCTGAGAAGTAACTCAGATCCATGGTCTTCATGACTACAAAATATGTAGGGAATATAAATCTATCTACTTTAACTAGGTCATCATGTCAAATTCAATCAGGTCGTACAAAATATTTATCTTCCAATTAAATAGTCATGTTCATTTCCCTACTATGTGTCAAACCCATCTTCTCAAAGACATCAAATTTATGCTCGCTCCTAAATTACACAAAGCATATACAAAATGATTATGACCTATGGAGCATGCAACATTGAAACACCCTAGGTGTTCTCTCTTTCTAAGTGCCTTCCTTTGAATTAGAACATTGACTTCTTCATTTAGAACTACTACATCATAATCTGCAATTGACCTCTTCTTTGTAATGATATCCTTTAGAAATTTGTCATAGGAGGGGAATTGCTCAAGTGCCTCAACCAAAGGAATATCTCCATGAAGTTTACAGAAGACATCTAGAAATTTCTAAAATGGTTGGTCTTCCTTAGTCTTCCTAAGGCTATTTGGAAAAGGTACAAGAACTATAATATTTCTATGGTATGGTGGAATGTAGCCCTTGTTAGAGGGGTTTTCACTCTCTGAGTTGAGCTCAATGGGACATTGACTACCCTCTTGGATTTTGTTTGTGTCTATCTTATCCCCTACAGTTGTTGTAAAAGGAATATCTTGTACTTCTTTTCCAACTATTCCATTGTGAAACATCACCGCTTGTGCTTCTTCATTGTTTTTTGGAATATCAAGAGAGCACTATTGAGGTGTGTCTTTAATTGTGCCAGATCTGATACCAACTATGTTACTTGAGAAATTAGATTCCTTATTTGGGTCTTGATGTATTTATTTTCCTTAAAAGGTTCCCCAAATTGCACCAATTTTATTTATGAATTCTCCAAGAACATCCCTCAACTCATCAGCTTGTATAGGGCATTGTTCCTATTAATATTGTCTCAATCCAAACTGTTTATGTTCATTATGTTGTTGAGCCTGTGGTGGATTATTTTGAAGTTATCAAATCTTTCCAGGAAGATTTTGGGTTGTTTATCCAATAAAACTCAATTTTCTTTTAAACTTTGTTCACTAACTTGGCCACGTCATTTCGTTGTTCAAGAACTTCATGTGGTTTTTGTCACTTTTTATAAAAGCGGGGCATTCATGCTCTTCACCCCATGACTGATTTCTAGCCATATTTCTAAGATCTCATGGCATATATTGGGTTTATTGTTAAAAACGAATCATGCACCATCACTATCAAGCCTAGTTAATTCTCCTATGTGCAAGCTTTATTAAAAACCCTTGGCTTGTCCATAGATCAATCCCATGGTATGCTATTTTCCTTAGCATATTTCTTTCCCAAGCTTCTAAATAAGATTCATTAGAAAGTTGTTTAAAGCATAGATTTTACTAATTAGATTATTAGTCTTTTGAGCGTAGATGTATTTTTCAAGGCGTACACATATCATTGCTTCCTATGACCCTAATGGTTCAAAGGGTAAATGTTATAAACTCAATTTTGCTTGTATAAATTGAAATGTACTTTTTCAAAGAAAAAGGTTTTGAATAGAAAATTGTGTGATTTGTTTTCAAAGAATGAATTCTTGTGCAATATTTACCTTTAGATGCATGATTCCATGATTCATACTAATTGGATAAGTCCAATATTGATAAAAGGGAAAAGAGATAAAAGAAATCCCATAATATATAAAAGGAAAGAGAAATAAAGGGATAATTGTGTTCATATGAGAGAATTATTTAGAATTCTCTAGAAATTGGTATGGATGACCACTATTGGCTAAATTTTGTTTCCTTTTGGTTATAATGATGAAAGAAATCAAAATAAAGAAAATAGAAGAGAAATAAAGAAAAAAATATGAATTTTAATTGCAAAGAAAGAAAAAATATGAATTTTAATTGCAAAAAATATGCCTTTTGAGTGGATGACTTGTATATGAAGAAAAGACTCTTTTATTTTCGAATTTCTGCCCCAAACTTTTCACAAAAGTAAAATAAATCATTAAAGAGTTTCCCTTGACTTTTGGGATCAAGAGGATGTGTGATTTGGGAGATATGCATTTTTCTAGATTCCCTAAAGTGTAGGGATTCTAACTAAATGTCACGATTATTTTCCAAACAGATTTATGCTATTTTATGACATTTTGTTTTACCGTGTGGAATGATAGTTTTTGGATCTGAGATCCAATGGTGGTTGTATTGTCACCTACCCCAAGTTGGAAGGGGAAACAAGGACCAATTACGAGGACTTTCTCGGTCGATTTCCTCATTTACTTAGTACATGAGAGATTTTGGGAATAATTCTATTGGACTCATGAGATCAACACAATCTTACCTAACCTAGGTTTTGCCACCTATCGAGGGATATCTAGAGTTTTCCCAATTTGCTAATCCTTTTCCGAACAACCCAATGACCCAAACCTATATAAGGAGGGCCATCGACCCCCAACAGGGACATAAACACCTCCGCGAGGCTTTGCTGTACTCCCTGATCGCATTTCTATGTCCAATTCCACCTTATGAATTGATCTTCACCCATGTTCCCACTGCCATCCTAGTCAGAGATCAACCTCATCGTCCCAGTAGCTCTGACCACCTATGGTGGAATTGAGGGCACGGTTGAGTCTATCGAAGCGAGACAGAGGTAACTGTGCATTCACCTTGTGGTCAGGAGGACATGATCATGAAGTCAACCCCTCAGTTGACCAGTTGCTCACAAGAGAGGAGCGGGAAGTTGAAGAACGGAGGCGAGAAATTTACGTCGTTGCCCTCACTCCTGAATGGAATATGTATGGGTATTTATGCCCTTTCACATCTTTTCTTTTGTTTCTTAGGCGAGTTTGCTCATGGGCCCGAGTGCCGTCATGGAACGAGCCAATCAGCTTAGGCTTGGCCCCGCTGGCGCAGCCGAAAATGACCCAAGTAAATAGGTGGCAACCCAAGATTGGTCTTAAATGTTTTCTTATTAAAAATGTAACTAATGTTAGGATAATTAGACGAAGACAAATAATATATGGTTTTTTATCAGAACAATCCATAGAATCTATTAAAAATGAATTCAATGTCTAAAACTATTTGCAACTCGAAAATCATGTAAAGGTGCTACCTTTAATGGTTTTAATGGATTTAGAACCCTAAGTTTGAAGATTAAAGGATCTAATTGTGTTCCTTGGC
Source organism: Alisma plantago-aquatica (assembly GCA_963693085.1). NCBI lineage: Eukaryota > Viridiplantae > Streptophyta > Magnoliopsida > Alismatales > Alismataceae > Alisma > Alisma plantago-aquatica. Next base: position 224,893,931 of record OY856409.1, read on the forward strand.
TATTTTTAAGAAACCTTTAGTCTTTTGACTTTAAAAGATGGATTAGATCAAATTGGATGATAATGTGCATAATTTTCCTAATTAGGGTTTCATGATGATAAAAGTGCCTTAATGGAGTAAAAAATCCTAATTTTGATAATTACGAGGTTTAATGGTTTTAATCGTGGAAAACAATCAAGAAGGCATGAAAAGATGTTTTTTGATCTAATTTGCATATAAAGACCCTTAATTTGGATAATTTGAGTAATTAGGGTTTTCCTAAGTGAAAAGTGTTTTTAGGGTTTGTGGACTTAAAAAGGGTAAAATTAGAAAATGAAATATTGGAAACCAAGAAACCCTAAGAAGGGCTTGGAAACCCTATAATAGAATCCCAAGTAAATAAAAGATGTTTGGATGCGATTGTAACCATTAGGTGTTATATATGCTTTTTAGGATCAAGATTTGCTTGATTTATTGCTTAGATTGGTTGATTGGACTTCTTGGTTGGCTTAGTTGCCTTGATTGATTTTGAGACTACCAAATTAGGTATGTGGTTACGATTATGGCTAATCGTTCTAGTTTCATGGTGATTTGTGAGGTTTTATCGATTGCTTGAAATTAAATTCTAGGATGAACTTTAATTCTTACAATCTATAAAGTGACTATGATTATCACCTTATAAAGCTTATAACTTGCTAGGACCCGCATACCACCTCTGGAATTTATGAATGAAAAGATGAATAAAGTCAAGGTGATGACGAAAGGACCAAGCCCCAAGTTGGTAAGGTCAAACCAAGCCCCAGTATGGGAAGGTCATAAGTGGTCAAGCCCTAGTTTGAGAAGACCTAATGGCATCTAGGTATAGATTGAGAGGTGACTAAAGAGGTACCTATCTCGAGATTGAGACATAGCCTAACGTCTGTTGTAGGGATAGAACCCTATGAGAGGGTATACCAGAGGTTAGGTAAAAATAGTTGAGAAGTTATAAAGAAAAAGTAAATTTTGTTTTGTAACAAATAATTGTTGTGGTTATGTTGTTGCAATTATCTACAAATGCTTGGTTCCCCCACATACTAGTATAATTCATTATACTGACTGACATTTTGTTTGTTGATGTTTTAGGGAAATATGCAGTTGCGTTTGTGAATGTGAATGTTCAATAAAAGGTGACATTGAAAAATAACAAGGCAAAATAATGTTCGGAGGGTTATAGTTAGTCCCTTGGGTAAAGTTTCAAACTCCTATTTTTTAAAGGTATGTGAAAAGAATTTTTTTTTATCTTGCTTCAATCTTAGTTGTTGTAGAATTTCTTAATTATTTTTTATTATTTGCAAAACCATATGATCTAGTTTTGGGATAGCGGCTTTAGCTTCCTGGCCTTCCTTAATTAGGGATTGTTGAGGGGTGGGGTCATTACATTTGGTATCAAAGTTGGTTTTCCATATAATCTCTAATAATTATTAAATTTTACAAATTCTTTAGGGACAACGGGAGTTATTAGAGTACTTTCTAAAGATGGAGGTGTCTTGAAAAGGATCATGATCCATGGGATGGCAAGATTTTCCTCCGCCCCACTAGTAGGTTTATGAGGACTCTCGAAATATGTCTGGCTACCTAGAAAAATCAGAGGAATTGACTCAAAATAAGATACCTCTAGGTCTTCTCATCTATTTTCATCACTTCTTTACCCCTCTTTACTGGAGAACTTTAAGTGCTTAGGGTTTTCTCTGTCTCTGCCTCCTCCTGAGTTAAGGATTAAGGAATCCTCCACCAAATAATAAAAAGCATGTAAGAAAGATGTCATGGACATAAGTTTTAATGATACAAAACTTAGATTGAGTTTGATTACATGCTTATGTGTAGCAGCATGGCGCATATCAAAACTCTCACCATCCCCACTGACACCCCTTAGGAGACCGCCAAGGCTAGGCTCTCTCAAAGGAAGAGAAGATCCCTAGAGAAAAAGAGGAGATCTATGGTGGAAAATCCTCCAGGAAGAGGAAGAGATCTGATGTATCCTTTGAGGATGATGTGAACCCAAAACCCATTCCCTTCGACAACCTGAACAAAAATGATGATCAGAAGAAGGATCTGATGGTGGAAGATGAGCCCAAGGTCGACCCTACAACTACTTCTAGACTAGATGTAGTATCCCGTATTGTTGATGCCCTCTAGATGGAACAATAGAAGAAGCTAACTTAGGCCATTAGTGCCTTAGCCCTCAAGGACATAGCCTTAGGAGAAGATGGTGAGCCACTACTAGTTTATCCATGACTTGGAACCACCATCCTGGACTTTGTAAAGCTAAAAATTGAGAAGTTCTAAGGAGAAGACAAGACCGAGGTGGTCGACAAAGCTGATGGCTGGCTTCTAGCAGTGGAAAATGGTTTCTGCATGCTGGAAGTGCAGCCAAGCAAGAAGGTCCCATTTGTCACTCATCTGCTAGAAGGAGCAGCAGATCTGATGGGAGAACCACATCATGGGCTGAGACCTAAATCAAGACCTGATGGCATGGACTGACTTCATAACCATCTTATTAGCTAGATTCATTCCAATATCAATGAAGAAAGAAAAAGAAAGGGAGTTCACTAGTCTAATCCAAGGTAACCTATCGATTGTGGACTTTGGCTGCCAGTTCTACCTCCTAGAGTGGTTTGGATACATGATGATTGAGTTAAGGTGGGTGGACCATTTTGTGGAACATCTACACCCTAGCATCAAGCCCCATGTGATGGCGAGCAAACCAACAAACTTCATTGATGCCTACAACACTACCCTATCCATGGAGAAGATAGTGATGACTTCTCAATACCCATATAAGGGGTGCCTAGGTTACACTGAAGGTACTTCTGGCCTAAGGAATGACCATAAAAAAGAACAAGGACACAACCATGCCAAAGTGAGATATGGAGGCAAAGGGAAGCCCAGCAATGAGAACTGTCACCTGATGTGTCACAATAGTGGAAGGTCGCACTCGGGAAAGTGCTTCTTTGAGAGGAAGGTGTGTTTCTGTTGCCAGCAAGAGGGACACTTTCAAGCCAACTATCCTTTACCTGACCCGAGAAGCTCCGGCCCTATAGAATCCCATCTAGTAGCAGCCTAGTCGGTAGCCATAGCCCTACCTGCTGGAGAGCAAAGACAAGCTCAAGTGTTCACCATTGACTATGAAGAAGCTCAAGCTAATTCTAATCGATTGATAGAGGGTAATAACTGTTAGAGTTTTCTTTACTATTTTTGGCTAAGCATGTAGTAGTTTGACATGTTATGAAAAACAATGTAGGCCTGCTTGAAGTCATGGGACACAATGTAAAAGCTCTTTTTGACTCTGGTTCTACTAATACTTTCATTTTGAGAAATCCCACAACTACGCTTTGTTTGAACATCAAGGATTTAGGATATATTTTGGATGTCACAACCCTGAGTGGTCATATCTTTAACCCTCTTTTAAAAACCCAGTGATATTTGTTAACTACCTGGATCATGAGTTCCCTACAGATTTTGTCCTCCTTGACATGAACGACTTTGAAGTGATCATTGGTATGGATTGGCTCTATACTTACATGGTAAATATCGACCGTAGGGAAAAGAAAATAATAATGACTCATCCACCATTTACCATTAGATTCAGGAAGATGCTACCAATAGCCTGTATGTGTCATCCTTGAAAGCAGAGCGGATGATAACCAAGGGATTTCAAGCTTTCCTAGTAGCAGTTACTGAGCCAGAGCCTAAGGTGCATCCCTTAGAGAAAATAGAGGTAGTCAGGGACTATGAAAATGTGTTCCTAGATGATTTCCCTGGGATTCCTCTTGAGAGAGAGGTAGACTTTTTTATAGAGCTAGCTCTCGAGATGAACCCTATTTCTATGACAACTTACAGGATGGCCCCCGTTGAGTTGCTTGAGCTGAAAAAGAAACTGCAAGAATTTCTAGATAAAGGTTTTATCTGACCTAGCACATCACCATGAGGAGAACTAGTCCTCTTTGTCAAGAAGAAGGATGGATTGCTCAGAATGTGCATAGACTACCGAATGATAAACCAGGCTACCATTAAGAACAAGTATCATTTACCCCATATAGATGACATGTTTGACCAGTTAAAGTTTGCTCGAATCTTTTCAAAGATTGACATGAGGTCTCGGTACCACCATTTGTGAGTCAAGAGTGAGGACATCCTAAAAATCACATTTCAAATCCCTTCATGGACACTATGAGTTTGTGGTTATGCCTTTTGGGTTGTCCAATACCCCGAGTGTGTTTATGAACCTCATGAACAGTGTGTTCCAACCTTTCCTAGATTTGTTAGTCATAGTGTTCATAGATGACATTTTGGTTTACTCTGATGACCTAGAACAACACCAGGACCACCTCAGTAGAGTCCTTGATATTCGAAGAAAGCAAAAGTTCTACGGGAAATTCTCAAAGTGCAAGTTTTGGATAGACAATGTCATGTTCCTTGGACACATCATATCCGAAGGGACCATCTCAGTAGATCCTACTAAAGTGTCGGCCATGTGAGATTGGCCAGCCTTAAAGAACCCTTCCAAGATTGGCTGCTTCCTGGGATTGATTGAATATTATCGATGCTTCATAAAAGCTTTATCAAAGACTGCTTTGCCACTCACCAAGCTTACTCGAAAGGACAAGGAGTTTGTGTGGTTAGTTTTGTGTGAATCTCACTTCTAAGAGTTAAAAGAGAAATTGACCACAGCTCCGGTGTTGACTCTATCATCAGGAAATGAAGGTTTTATGATCTTCACCGATGCATCAAATATAAGGATTGGATGTATGCTAGAGCAAAACCGGCTTGTTGTTGCTTATGCCTCTAGACAACTCAAGCCCAATGAAGTGAACTACCAGACACATGATTTAGAGTTGGCTGTGATCATACACGCCTTGAAGATTTTGTGACACTATCTATATGGAGCCACATTTGAAATCTTTACCGACCATAAGATCTCGAAGTATCTCCTGACTCACAAGGATCTAAACCTGAGATAGAGATGATGGATGGAGTATATGAAATTCTATGATTTCACCATCGCCTATCACTCTGGGAAAGCTAATGTTGTAGCAGATGCTCTTAGTTAGAAACATCTCAGGTGTGCAATTATCTTGTCTAGCCAGTGGAGAGGACTGGAAGAGTTTTCTAGGTGGACTATGCATCCATTAGAAGACCGGATCTGAGTGGCTAATATCCAAATAAAACCAAAGATGTTGACTGAGTTGGTAGTTGCCCAGTTAGCTAGCCCAGATCTTGACAAGATGAAAGGTTTGTTAGAGAAAACTCAAACCCATCTCTCAATGGGAGAAGATGGTGGAATCCTCTACAAGAGTCATATTTGGGTTCCTGAAGATTCACCCTCAAAGAATCATATCTTACAAGAAGCTCATGGTTCTAAGGACACAATACACCCTGGCCCCACCAAGATGTTTAAGGACTTGCAGCGATACTTTAAGTGGCCTAGAATAAAGAGAGATATAGAGACATATGTAGCCAGTTGTATCACATGATAGATGGTGAAGGTTGAATATCGACAACCAGATGGATTACTACAATCGATTAAAATCTTGAGTGGAATTGGAAACAGATCCCCATGGACTTTGTGACGGATCTCCCCAAGACTAGGAGAGGTCATGATGCAATATGGGTTTTGGTAGATTGCCTTACCAAGTCAGTACATTTCCTTGCCTTAAAGACCACTGCCAAAGTGACAGATCTAGTTGAACTTTATATCAGAGAGATAGTACGACTGCATGATGTTCTGAGTTCAATTATTTCTAATCGTGATGCAAAGTTCACTTCTAATTTGTGGAAGTAAGTGTAAGAAGAACTCAGTACTAGACTAAAGTTTAGCACAACTTATCACCCCCAGACTGATGGATAGTAAGAGAGAATGACCCAGACATAATAGGATTTTTTTAGAGCAGGTGTGCTCGATTGGGGTGGATCATGGGAGTTGTACATGCCCCTAGCTGAGTTTGCTTACAATAACAGCTACCAAGCTAGTATTGGGATGCCTCTGTATGAAGATATCTATGGGAGGATGTGTCGGTCACCACTTCACTAGGATGACGTTGGTGAAAGGTCCTTCTTGACATCAAAGGAACTACATTTGTATGCATACAAAGTCACTTTGATCAAGAAAAGGCTGAAGAAAGCCCATGATCGAAAGAAGTCGTATGCTGATGCAAAGGAGAATAACTTGCATTTCATTGTGGTTGAGCATGTGTTCTTGAAAATCTGACCCCTCCGAGCTATTGCTAAGAACAGAGGAAAGTTGAGTCCCCCATGCATGGGTCTATTTGAGATTTTAGAATGAATTGGTGAAGCTGATCATCATTTGGACTTACCCCCTTAGTATAGTACGATGCATGATGTATTCCATGTGTCCAATCTTAAGAACTATGTGAAGGACCCGAGCCATGTGATGGGCATTGAACCTATTAAACTCCAAGGGAGGATGACTTACCTTGAGTCACCTATGAGGGTACTGAATACCAAGGTGAAAGATCTTAGGAGTAAAAAGATAGAGATGGTAAAGGTTATCTGGAAGCACCATGGAGAGGATGAATCCATATGGGAGCTGAAGATGGACATGGAAAAGGCCTACTCTGGCTTGTTTGTTTAATTGGTTGAATTTTGGGGGTAATATTCCTATAGGGGGGAAGGATGTTATAACCTCAATTTTGCTTGTATAAAATTGAAATGCAATTTTTCAAATAAAAATGTTTTGAATAGAAAATTGTGTGATTTGTTTTCAAAGAATGAATTCTTGTGCAATATTTCCCTTTGGATGCATGATTTCGTGATTTTTACTGATTGGATAAGTCAATAATAATAAAAGGGAAAAGAGATAAAAGAAATACCATAATAAATAAAAGGAAAGAGAAATAAAGTGATAATTGTGTGCATATGAGAGAATTATGTAGAATTCTCTAGAAAGTGGTATGGATGACCACTATTGGCTAAGTTTTGTTTCCTTTTTGTTGTAATGAGGAAAGAAATCAAAGTAAATAAAATAGAAGAGAAAGAAAGTGTTACAACCCTAGTTTTTGGGTTCAATTGGTGAGAAATGTAATTTCTCATATTAAAGATTATTGAACAAATAATGATATAATTTGTTTTGAATAAATGGATTTCTTTTACAATAACCTTGATGATTGTGTTGTGGGCTTTATTGGATATTGGGCCCAATAACAAGGAAATAAAGAAAGGAAATTCAATTATTAAATTAGTAAATGAATAATTGAGTTTTTGAGAAAAGAATGATGTGGAAACCTCTAGAAGGAAAATCCAAAGAGGGATTTCATGCCTCTTGGGTTCCAAGGAATCAAAAGTTGCAAAGAAAAGGCAATAAGAAAAGAAAAGATTAATTAAGTATTTCTTTATTAAGAAAGAAATTGAAAATAATGATAAAATGTGGAAAATAAGTGGAAAGAGGCATAAATGATATTTCTTGGTGAATTTTCGTATCCATGAGGTTGCTAATATTAAAAGGAATATCGATGAGGAAAATAAAAGAGAAATAAAGAGAAATACTCAAAAAGGGCTATTTTAATAAGAAATAAACAAGATAATGAGAAATAATAAAGAATAATGCATTTATATGCATCTAGAAGGAAAATGAGTATCCAATAAAAGGGATTTCGAAATAATAGAGTTTCTTGGGATCCAAAGAGTCCCAATAAAGAGGAAAGAAATAGAAAATTACCCAAAATTGCAAAATAAGAGGATAATGTGATTCATTATTAATGAATTTGGTGATATTGATAAAAAGGAAGTATTTTCTATTAAATGAAAATAGAATTTCATGACCAATGAATTAAAGGGCAAGTCTAAAGAGATTAAGGGAGAGGTTTTTCGTATTTCTAATTATCTATGGAATAATGATTATCAAAGAAGATAATTAGGAGAGAAAGACACTTGCTTCACATGGAAGGAAAATAGTTTCTTTTAGAAAAGGGCTTGGTAACTCGTAGATAACCCACCTAGTGATTCATACCCCCCTCTATAAAAGGTTAGAACCCCTGGGTCGAGCCCAAGGAGATCCTTACATCCCTCTCTCTCTTCTCCCTCTTCTTCTTCATCTTCTTCGCTCAATCCCTAGGTTAGGAGAGCGGCATGACCCTTGGAATGAAGAGGAGCCAACATGTGAGGGAGGCACGACGCTCCCACACCGATAAGAGAGGAGTCCAACTAACCCAGACCCCGGTGCAAAGCCTGCAACAGATCCATGATTAGCCACAAGTTCGCATGCTTGGCAACTCAGACGGGCCATTTTGGCAGCAAACTTGAGGTTCCCCACGCGCGCATGAGCATGGAGAAGGCAGGGGAGGTGTCACTGGTGGTCGCCGGACTCTGGAGAGGAGGGGGCACACTCCCGTTTGCTGCAGATCGGCGGCTAGGGTAGCAGCCGTCGTGCTACCCAAGGTTGAAGAAGGAGAGAGAGATGAGTGGATGAAAATGCCCTCTGTGGGCTGTAGAAGAAAATCACTTAATAGAGGGTAAAGAAGTAAAATCAAAATGTTTCCAAATCTGGAAGCAACGTTGCATGGAAATAGACATGTGGCGCTCTCCGATTGGCCAAAGTAAGTGATTTATTGCAAAAATCATATCTAATAAACTGTAGCTCAGATTGTGGCAACACAAGCATCAAACCACCAAGGTTAAGCAAAACAAACAGGGTAAACCCTAAACGCAGGTCAGGGTCCTTACACAGATAAATACAAATAATATATGTATTTTGATCAGGAGATCGAGAGGAATCCAATAAAAATGATATTAAAGTTTGATTCCGTTCCTAATTGAAAAAGTACTATAAGTTGATGAAAAGTGCATTAAAGTTAAGTTAAAAACCCTATTTGTGATTAAAGGTTGAATCTAGTATGCTTAATGGGTTAATTGAAGTATTAATAACCTATTGAATGATAATGTTAGATTCGAACCTGATCTAGATGTAAAATTGCATGCTTTAGGGTTTTTACCTCATATGAGAATGATTAAATTATTTAGAAACCCTAATTTTAGGTAAAAGAGGATAAGATCATATTTAATTTGAAAAATGTGAAAATGTGTTTTTAAATGATGGTTCTAAGTTATTTATATATAAAAGTCCTTAATTCTAGATAAATACCCTAAATGTAGTAATTAGGGTATTTTCATGAATAAAAGGTAGTATTGATGGCAAAATGAGTTCATATGTTAATTAGACCCTAATGAACTTTGAATTAATGATAGATGCACATAATGATCTTGTCATGGATTAAAAGGATAAAAATAGTAGCTTTAATGAAAAAGAAGCTTAATGAAATTAATTGATGATTAATGTGCCTTTAATATGGAAATAGGGTTATATGTTTTTAAGATAACCTTAATATTGAAGAATAGATGAGATAGTTAGGGTTTATGAGTAATGTCATAAAATTAGGGTGTAATGTGGTAAAATATGAAGGGAAACCCTAATTTCAAAATGAAAACCTAAAATGGATACAAAAACCCTAGAAAGTGAATCCAAGTCAATAAAGTAGATTCTTGATAAAGTGTGTAATAAATAGAGTACATATTCTTTTCAGGAATTATGTGATTGCTTGCTTGGATTGCATTCTTGGTTGGATTTGCTTAATGTTTGTGAAATCATCAAATCAGGTATGTGGTTATGCTTATGAATAATCGCTTTAGTTTCATGGCGATTTCCGAATGATTTTATCAGTTGCTTGAAAATAACTATTGAATGTCTTTTATTTCATGCAACTATAGAGTGACTATCACTATCACTATGAATATACATGTATAACTGGCTAGATCCGGGTCCACCTCTGTGACTTGTAAAGGCTAAAAAGGGATAACCTAGAGTAAGGTCTAGGTTATCGTGGGTTAGAAATTGGGCTACCAAGTGTATTGCCATGAGACCCATTAGCCTGCCATGAGTGAAGGAGGGGACTACTTATGAGTAGTGCCATGTGACTCAACCCTAGAAACTAGTTTACCTATAGGTGGGACCATGAGGGGTTTAATGGGGATTTACCATAAGGAAGGTAGTATCCAGGTCCACTGCAGGGATAACACAGAGGATAGGGTACTCATGGATCGCAGAGTTATATTTAAAATGTAATCTTGGTTGTTAAATGATTAATTGAATTATTACGTTGTTATCATAGTTGCATGTTTATCGTTTCCCCCACATACCAGCTTCGACTAACCGACGTTTTGTTTGTCGGCGTTTTAGGTTCAAGCCAAAAAGGACAAATAGTAAATCGTCATATTGTGAAATACATGAAGTAAAGTGCAAGGAGGATTAGTTAGAGTAGAATGCATACATGGATAGAGGTTTAGAAATCCAAAATTTTCAAAAGGTATGAAAATTTTTATCACATCTTTTCAGTATAGATTGTGGAAATTGAATAATTGTTATTGGTTAAGTGTCGAACCTTTGATATGGAAGTTATGGGTGCGGCTTCAACCTCTCAGTCTCCCTTAATTGGGGGTTATCGGGAGGTGGGGTTGTAACATTTGGTATCAGAGCATAGGTTCCTCACTTAACCATTAATAATTATTAAAAGTTTACAAACTCCATAGAACCCAAGGGAGTTATTAGAGGATTATTCGAAAGACGGAGGTCTCTAGAAAAGGATCACGATCGGAGACTGGCAATAATTTCCTCCGCACCACTAGTCAGAATACGAGGACTCCCGGATCTGTATGACTTCCTGGACAAAGCCTTAGGGTATGAATCGAAATAAGATACCTTTAGGACTTTCTCATCTTATTCATCCCTTCTCATCACAAATTCCCTTAAGGACCTTAAGGATTAGGGTTTTCTCTCTCCTCCTCACCCTCTTGAGGTATGGGTAAGGTTGATAAGGTTTAAGGGATCCTCCACCAAATTAAATGAAAAGAATGTAAATAAGATGTCATGGACATAAGCTTAATAGATTAAGCACAAACTAAAGAATAGATACATGCTTAGGTCATATGACATAAGTTTTCATGCCCTCAGAAGAGACCTGAGGATAGACCTTCATATCAGGAGGATAGATAAAGAGAGTTAGTCTTGGAGATAGAAATCTCCATTGCAAGTAGAGACCTGGCACATCCTATGAGGATGATGTCAACCCTAACCCTAAGTGAAGGTTAGAGAGAGAGATGGCATGATGAGTTAGACCAGGTGTTTGGATGGACATTCCTTGGATGATGTATGGGCCATGAGAGGTTGGAAGACCTAGTACCTATGGAAACCCAAACCTAGGAAGGGTTGTGCATGTTAGAGTGAAGGATAGATCCTTCATTGTTGAGGTTAGAGAAGAACCTATGGAACCCCATGAGCTGATATGAGCATGGCATAATAGGCACACAGTAGGCATCAAGGGTGCGAGAAATAGGTTGAAACCCTGGCTGGGATGAGTTTGATGGTGACAAGCATAAGCGCTATGGATAACCTTGAGCAAACATAAGTTGAACATAGGCTTCATCTAGGTAGGGGCATGCTTTCGAGGTTGATCCTTCATGGAGAAAGGATCTCTAATGGTGAGGTTAGTTGTAGGGTTAGCTCTAGAAAGAGAGCAGGAAACCCAGCAAGAAGGTTGGAATCCTAGACTCTGAGATATGAGGAGAAGTCAGGAGTTGAGGATGATGCGACCTAAGTGGATGATAGTGGTCATCAGATGCTTGATCCCTAGAGGTTGATTATGTCTTGGATACCATGAGAGGAACCAAACCCTAGAGAGAGGATGAATCTATTGATACCCCTATGCCTTTGGTATAGATGTTCCCCTCCTGAGATAGGAAGAAGAGTTCCTTAGATCTGGAGAGGCTTAGTAACAGGTTGTGAGGCCTTGTACCTTGTTGTTGGTCCTTGAGGAGGATCCAACTCTAAGTGTTGCTCGAGTTGAAGGATGATAGGAAGTGCATGTCATGCCTTTTGCAAGCTTGATTCATGGTTAAGAGATAGAGCATGCAGTTGGTCATCAAAAAGTGAACGTAGGGTTCCTAGGCATAAGAGGGGAAGTGGTGTACCTAATGCTCATGATGAGAGTTGGGCATGGTACTTCCTATGTTGAGAGGAAAGGAAAATCCCTTAAGTTTAAGGTATGTTTGATGAACCCCTCACAACTAAGTTGATGACATGGGAAGGTATGATCTTGATCTAATGTTGAGGGATGAGAACAAGTATGCCCTAGCATGGTTGGTTAGTGGTCTGCTTGTGCCTTAGTAGCTGCTGGGTTAAGCATGCTCATATGGATGTAAACCCTAAGGATGTTTGTGACCTTGTTGTCAAGAGTTGTAGTTTCCTCCCATCCCGAGAGAGGGACCCTTTTGTAGGGTGTATACCAGTTGTGTTGGTTTAAGGTAACCTAAAGAGGTCTCATAGGTCCTTGAGAAGCTAAGTGAAAAGTACATGGCATGAGAATGAACCTATAGACCCATAGATATCCATCTCTAAGTGCATATGGATGTGTTACCATGGAGGTAGCCGGTAAGGGGCCTAACCAAGGTAGGCAGGTCACCATGACCCCTATGAAAGGATGAATGTCAGCCCATATATACAAAGAGAGATGATGAAGGCTTGGGTAAGGTTCTAAGTTGGACATGTACTATAAATGGAATCCTAAGTCTATCCTAGGGTTAGGGAGGGATAAGATCGATGGAAGTAGGATTTGCCTAATTCCCTAGTTGTGCATGACCATAGGGTCGGGAGGCAACAACTATCATTGTCGGAGGGCCATGGGTTAGGAGATTGATCACCTTCAGGAACTCATGGCACCCAAAGGGCAGATGAGTAGGGAACTCTCTGGATGCATAAGGGAAGAGGGATGACCCTAAAAGTGCCGGCACCCTATAGACCTAGAGGAGATGACCAAGGATTGTGTGGTGACCCAAGTAGGTTCGAAACCAGTCTTCCATGGAGGTAACTTTGATATCAAGATTATTGTAATATAGAGGCATAAACAACACGTTTCAACTTAGATTTACATGTGTACTGGCAAAGTGGGATGTACCATCTCTACTCTTGGAATAGGAAGAACTCTGTATCTGGACTGCAGCCAAATGCTTATTTCCCCTTGTTATTGGAGTGAGAGATAGGACCGTACGCATGCCATACACTAAGGATAAAAGATGATGTGAGTTGGAACGGTGCTATGAGGTATGAGGATATGGATGATAACATACCCTGGTGGAGTGAACGATACATGGATGGTTTACATATAGTAAGAGTACTAAGGTAATCACCTTATGAGGATGATTTTATCATGAGATATGAGTCATACAAGATTGAGTTTGATCACCAAGAAGATGAGCTCAAAGTGTTCTCAATAAAGATAGACTTAGAATTCGAGTTTGAGATGATAAGTGAAGAACATGGGAGTGTATGTCTTCAATGTTTACCTAATACCTAAGGATGTGAAGTGGTAATGGATGTTCTGATTGAGATGTATCTGACTAGTTTGGCTAGAAGCTAGAAGAGGTTGTTAGGCTAACCCTAAGTTTGGAAAGGAGATATGTTTGGCTAATACTCTGATGTAATGAGATCTATTGAACAAGTTAATGGTTGTTTGGTTAGCCAGAGTAGTCCTTAATGCAATGAAAGGATGGTGGTAGAACCTCAGATGCACTTCTTTGGAAAGGAAGGTGATGAAACCCCGACTAGTGTGGTTTAGGGTTTTTGAGGAATCGATCTTGAGGAATCATGACATACATGAAATCATGATTGAAGATCACCATACACCGTGGTTCTACCAAGATATATAGTAAATGACAATAGCACTTTGGATGCTTAAGATGAAGTTGCATGTGTTATATGGCCATGCAAGCCAGGAGGTAAAGGACGAACCCCAGTAACCCAGTGTATCAATATAGAGGACAAAAGAGTCCCTGAGAGGGAATGGGAGTTCATCATTATGGATGATGTGATAACTCTCCCCTAGACCAAGGAAGGTCAAGATGCAATATGGGTTATGGTAGATCACCTTACCTAGAAGACATGAGAAAGAAAGAGTGATGTCAAGGGACAATTGGGTTGAACTACATATGAGAGATATGCTTCAACTACACCATGATGCGAGTTCAAAGGTTCTTGAGTTTGACCTAAAGGTTCCCTTCCAAAAGGTGGAAGTAGGTACATGAAGAACTCGATGTTAGTACAGTTTATCACCCCTAACTAATGGTTAGTATAATCTAGACTAAAGGGTCTGATGAGAGCATGTGTGCTCATTCAGGGTGATATCTAGAGACAATTCTTGTCCTATGAAAGATGTGACAATGACCACCATAGCTAGTATCGGGATTTATAAGAAGCTCTATAAGGGAGGTTGTGTCAGTCACCACTTCAGTAAGGTGATGTTGGTGAAAGGACCACATGATGGTTAGAAAAGGACCACAGTGCATGTAGATGAAGTCGCTTTGATCGTGAAATGGCTGGAAGGAGCCCAGGGACGACATGAGTCGTAAGATGATGAAAAGTAGACTAACATGCAATTCACTGTGGGAGAATATGTGACATGAAAATATGACACCTCCAAGTTATAGCTAAGAGAGTTGAATCCCCAATGCATGGGTTCTTTTGACATGATTTGGTGGAGAAGGTTAAGTTTGACCTTACCCCTCAGGATAAAGTAATGTGTGATGAGTTCCATGTGTCCAATTTAGAGTACTCTGTGAGGTGCCCCGACCATGTGCTGAGCAATGAACCTAGTGAGCCCCAAGGGAGGCTGAAATGGCATGAGTCACCTGTGCAGTTTATAGACGCCAGGATGAAAGAACTCAGAGAAAAAAAATGTGATGATAAAGGTTCTTTGGAAGCGCCATGGGTAAGGTAAAGCCACATAGGGGCCAATGATGGACATGGAGTAGTCTTATCCTGAATTGTTTGTTTGCTTGATTGAATTTTTAGGACAAAATTCCTATAAGAGGGGAAGGATGTTACAACCCCAATTTTTGGGTTCAATTGGTGAGAAATGTAATTTCTCATATTAAAGATAATTGAAAAAATAATGATATAATTTGTTTTGAATAAATGGATTTCTTTTACAATAGCCTTGATGATTGTGTTTTGGGCTTTATTGGCTATTGGGCCCAATAACAAGGAAATAAAGAAAGGAAATTCAATTATTAAATTAGTAAATGAATAATTGAGTTTTTGAGAAAAGAATGATGTGGAAACCTCTAGAAGGCAAATCTAGAGAGGGATTTCGTTCCTCTTGGGTTCCTTGGGTTCCAAGGAGTCCAAAGTTGCAAAGAAAAGGAAATAAGAAACGAAAAGATTAATTAAGTATTTCTTTATTAAGAAAGATATTGAAAATAATGATAAAATGTGGAAAATAAGTGGAAAGAGGCATACATGATATTTCTTGATGAATTTTTGTATCCATGAGGTTGATAATATTAAAAGGAATACCAATGAGGAAAATAAAAGAGAAATAAAGAGAAATCCTGAAAAAGAGCTATTTTAATAAGAAATAAACAAGATAATGAGAAATAATAAAGAATAATGCATTTATATCCATCTAGAAGGATAATGAGTATCCAATAAAAGGGATTTCGAAATAATAGAGTTTCTTGGGATCCAAGGAGTCCCAATAAAGAGGAAAGAAAGAGAAAAATACCCAAAATTGCAAAATAAGAGGATAATGTGATTCATTATTAATGAATTTGGTGGGATTGATAAAAAGGAAGTATTTTCTATTAAATGAAAATAGAATTTCATGACTAACGAATTAAAGGGCAAGTCTAAAGAGATTAAGGGAGAGGTTTTTTGTATTTCTAATTATCCATGGAATAATGATTATCAAAGAAGATAATTAGGAGAGAAAGACACTTGCTTCACATGGAAGGAAAAGAGTTTCTTTTGGAAAAGGTCTTGGTAACTCGTGGATAACCCACCTAGGGCTTCGTACCCCCTCTATAAAAGGTTAGAACCCCTGGGTTGAGCCCAAGGAGATCCTTGCATCCCTCTCTCTCTTCTCCCTCTTCTTCTTCATCTTCTTCACTCAATCCCTAGGTTAGGAGAGAGGCATGACCCTTGGAACGAAGAGGAGCCAACATGTGAGGGAGGCACGGTGCTCCCACACCGATAGGAGAGGAGTCCAACTAACCCAGACCCCGGCGCGACGCCTGCAGCTGGTCCACGATCATCCACAAGTCCGCAGGCTTGGCAACTCAGACGAGCTATTTTGGTAGCACACCTGAGACGCCCCACGCGCCCATGAGCATGGCGGAGGCAGGGGATGTGTCCCTAGTGGTCGTCGGACTCTGGAGAGGAGGGGGCGCACTCCCGTTTGCTATAGATCGGCGGCTAGGGCAGCAGTCGTCGTGCTGCCCAAGGTTGAAGAAGGCGAGAGAGACGCGTGGATGAAAATGCCCTCTGTGGGCTGTAGGAGAAAATCACTTAACCAAGGGTAAAGAAGTAAAATTGAAATGTTTCCAAATCTGGAAGCAACGTTGCATGGAAATAGACATGTGGCGCTCTCCGATTGGCCAAAGTAAGTGATTTATTGCAAAAATCGTATCTAATAAACTGTAGCTCGGATAAATACAAATAATATATGTATTTTGATCAGGAGATCGAGAGGAATCCAATAAAAATGATATGAAAGTTTGATTCCGTTCCTAATTGAAAAAGTACTATAAGTTGATGAAAAGTGCATTAAAGTTAAGTTAAAAACCCTATTTGTGATTAAAGGTTGAATCTAGTATGCTTAATGGGTTAATTGAAGTATTAATAACCTATTGAATGATAATGTTAGATTCGAACCTGATATAGATGTAAAATTGCATGCTTTAGGGTTTTTACCTCATACGAGAATGATTAAATTATTTAGAAACCCTAATTTAGGGCAAAAGTGGATAAGATCACATTTAATTTGAAAAATGTGAAAATATGTTTTTAAAATATGGTTCTACGTTATTTGTATATAAAAGTCCTTAATTCTAGATAAATACCCTAAATGTAGTATTTAGGGTCTTTTCATGAATAAAAGGTAGTATTGATGGCAAAATGAGTTCATATGTTAATTAGACCCTAATGAACTTTGAATTAATGATAGATGCACATAATGATCTTGTCATGGATTAAAAGGATAAAAACAGTAGCTTTAATGAAAAAGAAGCTTAATGAAATTAATTGATGATTAATGTGCCTTTAATATGGAAATAGGGTTATATGTTGTTAAGATAACCTTAATATTAAAGAATAGATGAGATAGTTAGGGTTTATGAGTAATGGAATAAAATTAGGGTGTAATGTGGTAAAAGATGAAGGGAAACCCTAATTGCAAAATGAAACCCTAAAATGGATACAAAAATCCTAGAAAGTGAATCCAAGTCAATAAAGTAGATTCTTGATAAAGTGTGTAATAAATAGAGTACATATTCTTTTCAGGAATTATGTGATTGCTTGCTTGGATTGCATTCTTGGTTGGATTTGCTTAATGTTTGTGAAATCATCAAATCAGGTATGTGGTTATGCTTATGAATAATCGGTTTAGTTTCAGTGCGATTTCCGAATTATTTTATCGGTTGCTTGAAAATAACTGTTGGATGCCTTTTATTTCATGCAACAATAGAGTGACTATGACTATCACTATGAATATACATGTATAACTGGCTAGATACGGGTCCACCTCTGTGACTTGTAAAGGCTAAAAAGGGGTAACCTAGAGTAAGGTCTAGGTTATCATGGGTTAGAAATTGGGCTACCAAGTGTAGTGCCGTGAGTCCCATTAACCTGCCATGAGTTAAGGTGTGATGTCTGTCTTACGAAAACAAGATTAACTAATGTGGAAGCGTTCACTAAGAAGTGGATTACCAAAAATCACTAAAAATTAAAACCTTTTTATCAAAAGCTCCATTGAAGGAAAGCATCCTCACATAGAACCAAAGTAACATAATTACATTCTTGTTCACAAGTACATATTCTGTATCATCTCCTTTTGAGAATTACAAGCATTAACTGTCCTGTCAAGCTAAACACAGGCAGTATAAAATCTCGAGGCACTAAGCCAAAATCTCGAAAGCACTAACTACTACTCCAAGGACCTGAGAGTACAGAGACGACACATAGGACTCTATTTACATCTATACAAGGCATAACAACCAGTGTCTCCACCTGAGACTTCACTACTGTCTTTGTTGCTGCTGTTGTTGTCCTTCACCTATTGAAGGATTCCTGCCTCCTAGCCCGCGTCCACCTAAAAATGTGATTCCCACGGGGGTGAGACAATTGTAAATTGCCCCAGCGAGAGATATAACTCTCCACCAGAAACATTATTATTACATCTTAAGAAGATAAATATACACAAAGGAATTATATTTGTTTTATAGCAGATATTTTCATGTCTAACAGATTAGAACATTATTCTTATCAAAAGCATTATAGCTATAATTTGATAGAACAACATGTTACTTATCCTTTAAAGAATATGAAGAACATGTATAACACTTATTCACTAAAGAATCATTACCACAACATTTACTCTCTTCAGGCTCAGATGGTATATCTAAGGCCTGGCATTGTTATTGGGGAGTCATGGCCTGTAGCCATACCCTTTTCACATAGTGTTGGTATCTTAGTCCCTCATCTCATCAAGTTCATTTCCACTTCTTAACAAGTTCATTATCATGATTATAGAATCTGGGTATTCAAACCCTTATCTCATCATAGAACACTTGTTATCACTTATTAGATAACTTCATACCTTTAGGTCATCTGACCAGGGACATTATAAATCTTGCTACACAAAGTATTGCACATAGTATACAAAGTTCAATGATTCTTACCACACAAAGCATATGAAGCTTATAAGGCCTATAAAACATTTTCAGTATATAGAACATCATAGCTCATACCTGGCTATGCTCATCATCTCAACATACCTGCATGATCAGTGATCATGATGCCATTACATATCAGTACTATGCAATACAAGGGTTATCTTATTACATTAATAACCCATTAGTCTGTATTTGAGCTTCACATAGGATTACTCTATGTTGGAACTTCACATAGCATCACTTTGTATTAGGGTTTCACATAGAATTACCTTGTATTAGGTTTTCACATAGCATTACCCCGTATTAGGGTTTCATATAGCATTACCCTATATTAGGGTTCACATAGCAAGGAATCAATATGGATATCATAAGTATTCAATCATACTTATTTATTCTCATCATTCATCATTGAATGAATTATCAACACACATCATGAGTTTCTCTCTCATCTTTATCAGAATATGATCACATCATAGTTTATAGGTTTGAACTAACCCTTTCATAAGGCATGTTATCCTACATTCAATAGAGTGCATTATATTACAATGTAACCATTGACATGACACATCTCATCTGTCATTCATCCAATTATCCTGGACTTATAACTCATCAAGGTATACTAGCATTGGGGTGTTGGATGTGATATCAATCATATCATAATAAATCACTTCCCTCAACACCTTATCTTGCTTGAGTTTATACACTTAGCTTGTATTAGGGTATTCCCCATCCTAATACTTTATGCACCAGTTCATCACATTTATCATGTAAAGTAGTGATCATTAATCACTCACTTAGAATATACAACCATTGCCAATATTATGGACTCATCCTTAAATTAAGAACTATTAATATAAGGATATCCATAATCAATCTCTCTAGGTGTTACCTTTTTCATAACCTTAACCACTATTCCATTATTAGGAATAGTATTCTCCATATTTATAATTTGAGGATTCACCTAGAATATTCCATACATTTATGGATTTCACATAGTATTACTCTTCAGTAGAGTTGCATATAATCATCCTTCTATATCAGGGTTTCACCTATTATTATGTGAAATTAGGATTTTACAACATATCACCCAGTGATAGAAATTCACATAGAATTAGTAGCACAACCCTATATTAGGGTTTCATATACCTTTATCCCATTTAAGGGATTAGGGTTCACCACTCACATCCATGTGGGGTTTCTCTTTCCTCATACCCAAATTAGGGTTAGGATATACAATTCCCATTAAATTAGGGTTTCCTACATTGTTAAAACAAGTTAAGGTTACTTCATCATCTTGGATTTATAATAACACTCATCTTTGCCCTAGATTAGGGTTTCACACATAGAATTGCTCTAATTAGGGTTAGGGATCATTGATTAGGGTTTCATGATCTCATTATTATGGATCAAACCCTTATCACATATTTTACTCATAATGAGAGAATTAGAGCTTAATTATATAAGCATTCATCCCTCTCATTCTCTCTCTCATCCTCTTTAGGATGTTAACTACTCCAAGATTAATCTAGGTCAACTCTTCACTTGGGTACACATAGCTAGGGTTAACCTTCACAATCATCATGGGTCTACATCTTTAATAATCACATAGCTGATTGACCTTTGATCATATGAGATGTCCAAATGGTCTAATCAATTAAACCATCACTTATATAAGGAATTGACCAATTAAACTTTCAATTCCACAAAATGATCAATCGGGTTAACCATTGAAATCTTCAAATGAATTAAGTATCTAAATAGGTTCACCATATTGAACCTTCAATCACATGAGATATTCAAATGGATTAACCATGTTAATATTCAAAAAGTTAATTACTTAGACCCTCAATTATCTTGGTTCTTATGCATCAATTGGTTGAAAACCATTTGAACAAGTTGTACTTGAAATCGATTAGACAAAGTAGGTATTGAACCCGTTTGCACTTTGGGTCTCCAAACGGTTTGGGATCATTCGGTCCCAAACAGTCTTGAGACCATTTGGCCCCAAACGGTCTTGAGACCTTTTGGACTCAAACGTTCTTGAGACCGTTTGGTCCAAACATCCTCAAAACCGCATGGACCAAATATGGTCTCAACCGATCAAATCAATTTAGGGTTTTCAATGTTGATTCCTTCAATCATTGAATTCATGTACCCATTCATGAATTGGACCTATCATCATACTTCAATTGAATTAAATAGGTTAACCTAAAACTGATTTAACCCTCAATTGACCCTCAATTAGTCATCAACTAGGGTTTGAATTAATTGAATTAGGGTTTGGAATCAATGATCCTTCAACACTAATCAATGCAAGATTAGTTACTTTGAAACCTTTGAACCATCATCCAAAATGAACATGACCTGACCCCAAATGGTCTTGACGTAGTTTAGATGACCTCCAAATGGTCTTGGGACCATTTTCTCATCATTTCATCAAAATCCAAGTCAACCAATTAAGGTTTGGATCATTGGATTGATCACCAACTCAGCAATTGATTACACTTTAACTTAGTAACATTGGATCATCAATTGCTTAACCATATTCACACCTAGACCTCCAAACGGTCTTGGGTGACCTCCAAACGGTCTTGAGACCATTTGGATGAGCTCCAAACGGTCTTGAGACCGTTTGGCTCATCCAACCCTTGGATTCTAGTGAAAAATCATTAGGATTTGAGCCATAGAGTTGATCATCAAATCAGCACTTAGTTGCAAAGTGATTTGATACCTTTGGACCTTCAATTGATCAACTATACTTAACCCCAGACCTCCAAACGGTCTTGGGTGATCCCCAAACGGTTTTGAAACCGTTTGGGCTAATCAACCCAAAATCTCAAATCAACTCATTGGAATTTCAGCACAGATTTCAATTAGGGTTTGCCCAATTGATTATCCTTCATCTCATGATTTATTGGGAATTAATCCATAAAATTTGGTGGGTTATTAACCAACATAATTAGGAACAGTAATCTCAAACGTTCAACCCTTGTTCAACCCTCTCAAATGGTTTTGAAACCGTTTTCCCAAAAAGGCAAATAAATCAAGTTGGAAATCAGCACTTAATCCAATTAGGCTTTGCCTAATTGATTAGCCTTCAACTCATGATTAATTTGGAACTAATCCATAAAATTTGGTTAGTTATTAATCAACATAACTAGGAACATTAATATCAAACGTTAAACCCTTGGTCAACTCACTCAAATGGTTTTGAAACCGTTTGCCCAAAAAGTTAAATTAATCAAGCTGAAACATCAGCACTTAATCCAATTAGGTTTGCCTAATTGATTAGCCTTCAACTCACGATTCCTTGGGAGTTAACCCATAAAATTTGGTGAGTCATTAACCAACATAATTAGGAACAGTAATATCAAACGGTCAACCATTAGTCAACTCAGTCAAACGGTTTTGAAACTGTTTGCTCCCAAACAGTTTCAAATCGTTTTCTCTCAAATGGTTTGGTGAAACCGCATGAGCAATTAACTCAAAACCGTATGAACCATGATTTCCTTGGAAAAAGTATATAAGATGATGTAATCATCATCTAACTTCGTCCCTGAAGTTCTAACAACTTCTGATTTCATGAAATAACCATTTTCAACCAGCAATTAAACAAGATAATGAAGGAATCATTGAAATTGCAAGATTAATGGTTGAATAACAATGAAAAAGGGTTCAAGTTATAAAACCCACCTCCAATTGAGATCCAAAGCTCCACACTCACGTATAAAATGGTGGATGCAACTCCTTTCACTATTCCAAGGGTCGTCCTCAAGCGTTGAGTGAAAAGAATTCGTTAGAATTGAAGAGGAGGTCGAGATATGAAGAATTCATGCATTGATTTTCGATTTTCACCATGGATTCAAGGTGAAAGGAGGTCAAGAACCTTACCAACAGGTTGGGGGTCGTCCTACTGATCCTACAAATCTCCCTTGTTCGTTTCCCAATCAAGGAGAAGAAGTGCAAATGAAAAATCCTTTCATTTGGCTTGTAAAGGGTCTTTTTATAAGGAATTCAAGGAGAGAGAAAATGCCTTATAAAAATTCATTTAATCCCAAAAAGATGGCCGCCTCTTCCCCCCTTATCTTACTTAGGGACGAGGATATCTTGTTTGACTCTTATTCCTCTCAATTATCCATGATTTAAAGAAAATCAAATCAAGCACCTTAAATCATATTATATTAATATCCATATGTGAGTGGATATTTCTTTTTCATATAAAATTGTGAGTGAGTTATCCACTCCCTTGGATATGCTCGTGCCTTTGCAAGGCTTTAAGCTCATACAAACACATCTGAATTCAACCATTTAATTTTGGTTGAAGGCCCTTTAATTAATACATTCATTTTTGCCCTAAATTAAATTAGGGTTTCTCTTAGGATTAAATCTTGATTATTTTAATATCAAGATTCTCTCTCCTCCAACTTGATTCAAATGAGGCGCCCATCTCATTTTATTTTCTCTATATGATGCCAATAAACATTAGGGACCTTATTGAGGTGGTAATTTGCATATTGAACCCTAGATTTTGGGTAAAGTGCACTTTACACCAAAACTAGGTTTTAATGCACAAGGATTGCTTTACAAGCTTAATCTTGGTGCCCAAGCTTGTGAAAACCATACCACTACATCAAATTCATTCTTATGATGTATCAACGTCAGAGGAACATCTTATCATGTAAAATTTGCGATTTAACCCCTCAACTTGGGTAATTTGCACTTTAGTCCAAAATAAGCAAACATTGCTTCAACATTGTTCAAATAGGACCAAAATTGAAACATAAGTTTCTCATGAGCCCTCATTACTTTTCCCAAGATAAGATTAAGCATCTACTCAACCTTATTAGGTAAATCATCTAGGGTTAACACATAACCCAGGTTAGGGATGTTACATAAGGAGTGGGCTACTTATGAGTAGTGCCATGTGACTCAACCCTAGAAACTAGTTCACATATTGGTGGGACCATGAGGGGTTTAATGGGGATCCACCATAAGGAAGGTAGTATCCAGGTCCACTATAGGGATAGCATAGAGGATAGGGTACTCATGGATCATAGAGTTATATTTAAAACGTAATCTTGGTTGTTAAATGATTAATTGAATGATTATGTTTTTATCATAGTTGCACGTTTATTGTTTCCCCCACATACCAGCTTCGACTGACCAACGTTTTATTTGTCGGCGTTTTAGGTTCAAGCCAAAAAGGACAAATAGTAAATTGTCATATTGTGAAATACATGAAGTAAAGTGCAAAGAGGATTAGTTAGAGTAGAATGCATACATGGATAGAGGTTTAGATCTCCAAAATTTTCAAAAGGTATGTAAATTTTTATTACAACTTTTTAGTATAGATTGTGGAAATTTAATAATTGTTATTGGTTAAGTGTCGAACCTTTGATCCGGAAGTTATGGGTGCGGCTTCGACCTCTCGGTCTCCCTTAATTGGGGGTTATCGGGAGGTGGGGTCGTAACAGAAAGAGAGTATGAATTTTAATTGCATAAAATATGCCTTTTAAGTGGATGACTTGTATATGAAGAAAAGACACTTTTATTTGTGAATTTCGGTCCCAAACTTTGTACACAAGTAAAATAAATCATTAAGGTGTTTCCCTAAAATTTTGGGATCAAAAGGATGTGTGATTTGGTAGATATGGATTTTTCTAGATTCCCTAAAGTGGAGGGATTCTCATTAAATGTCACAATTATTTTCCAAACTGATTTATGCTATTTTCTAACTTTTTGTTTTAGCTAGTGGCATGACATCTGTTGGATCTGAGATCCAATGGTGTCGTCACCTACCCCAAGTTGGAAGGGGAAACAAGGACTAGTGACGAGGATTTTCTCGATCGATTTCCTCAGTTACTCAGTGCATGAGAGATTATGGGAATAAGTCTATTGGACTCTTGAGATCGATGTGATATTACCTAACCTAGGCTTTTCCACCTATCATGGGATATTCAAAGTGCTAATCCTTTGTTGACCAACCCCATAACCCAGGCCTATAAAAGGAGGGTCCTCAACCCCTAGAAAGGAGACAAATATCTTAGTGAGGCTTTGCTAGACTCCCTGGTCACATCCCTGTGTCCAATTCCACCTTACGACTTGATCTTCACCCCTTTTCTTCTTGCCATCCTTGTCGGAGATCATCCTCATCATACCAGTAGCTCCGACCACTTCTGGTGGAATTGAGGGCACGATCTAGTCTGTCGAAGCGAGACAGAGGTAATTGTGCCTTCACCTTGCGGTCAGGAGGATGGGATCATGAGGTCAACCCCTCAGTTGACCAGCTGCTTGCAAGAGAGGAGGAGAGAGAGGTTGAAGAAGGGAGGCGAGAAATTTACGCCGCTGCCCTCCCTCGTGAATTGAACATGTAAGGGTATTTCTTCCCTTCTGTGACTTTTCTTTTTTTTCTTAGGTGAGTTTGCTCGTGGGCCCCGATGCCTCCGTGGCATTCGATTGGCTTAGGCCTGGCCCCACTAGCATCGACTGAAAATAGACCAAGTAAATAGGTGGCAGCTCCTGATTGGTCTAAAAATGCTTTTCTTGTGAAAAATGTAACTAATTATAGGATAATCAGATGAAGACAAATAATATATGATTTTTTTACCAAAAAAATCCATAGAATCCAATAAAAATGAACTAAAGGTTTAAATCTATTTGCAACTCGAAAAGCATGTAAAGGTGCTACCTTTAATGGTTTTAATGGATTCAAAACCCAAAGTTTGAAGATTAAAGGATCTAATTTTGTTCCTTGGTTGTTTTTAAGAAAAGTTTAGCCTTTTGACTTTAAAAGATGGATTAGATCAAATTGGATGATAATTGTGCATAATTTGCCTAATTAGGGTTAAAAGATGATAAAATTGCCTTAATGGACTTAAAAACCCTAATTTTGATAATTGTGAGGTTTAATGGTTTCAATTGTGGAAAACAATCAAGAAGGCATGAAAAAGATGTTCTTGATCTAATCTGCATATAAAGATCCTCTATTTGGATAATTCGAGTAATTAGGGTTTTTTTAAGTGGAAAGTGTTTTTAGGGTTTGTGGACTTAAAAAGGGTAAAATTAGAAATGAACACTTGGAAATCAAGAAACCCTAAAGAACCCCTAAGAAGGGTTTAGAAAGCCTAGAATAGAATCCAAGTCAATAAAAGATCTTTGGATGTGACTGTAACCATTAGGTGTTATATATGCTTTTCAGGATCAATATTTGCTTGATTTATTGCTTGTCTTGGTTGATTGGACTTCTTGGTTGGCTTAGCTGCCTTGATTGATTTTGAGACTACCAAATTAGGTATGTGGTTACGCTTATGGCCAATCTCTCTAGTTTCACATAGATTTCTGAGGTTTTATCGATTTCTTGAAATTAAATGCTTGGAGGAACTTTAGTTCTTGCAATCTATAAAGTGACTATGACTATCATCTTATAAAGCTTATAACTTGCTCAAATCTTCATACCAGCTTTGGGAATTCATGAATGAAAACATGAGTAAAGTCATGGTGATGACTAAAGGACCAAGCCCCAGGTTGGGAAGGTCAGACCACGCCCCAGTTTGGGAAGGTCATAAGTGGTCAAGCCCCATGTTGGGAAGACCAAATGGCACCTAGATCCAGATTAAGAGGTGGACAAAGAGGTACCTAGCTCCAAATTGAGAGGTGGCCAATGAGGTACCTAGCCCTAGATTGAGAGGTAGCCTACCGTCTATTGTAGGGATGGAACTGTATGAGAGGGTATACCTTAGGTTAGGTAAAAATGGTTGAGAAGATTTAAAGTAAAAGTAAATTTTGTTTTGTAACAAATAATTCTTGTGGTTATGTTGTTATAATTATCTACAAACTCTTAGTTTCCTGCACATACTAGTATAATTCTTTATACTGACAGATGTTTTGTTTGTCATCATTTTAGGGAAATATGCAGTACATTTGTGAAAGTGAATGTTCAATAAAAGGTGACATTGAAAAACAACAAGGCAAAATATTGTCCAGAGGATTATAGTTAGCCCCTTGGTAAAGTTACAAACTCCTATTTTTGAAAGATAAGTGAAAAGAAAACTTTTTATCGTGCTTTAAGCTTAGTTGTGGTAGAATTTATTAATTATTTTTTATTATTTTCACAACCATATCATCATGTTATGGGATAACAACTCTAGATTCTTGGTCTTCCTTAATTGGGGATTGTTGAGGGGTGGGGTCATTACTTTTCATATCATAGCATGGTTTTCCATATAATCTCTAATAATTATTATATTCTACATATTCTTTAGATCCCAAGGGAGTTATTAGAGAATTTTCCAAAGAAGGAGGTGTCTAGAAAAGGATCACAATGTGGGGGATGGCAAGATTTTCATCCGCCCCGCAAGTCAGTTTACAAGGATTCCCAAGATCTGTGTGACTGCCTGGCCAAAATCTGAGTATTTATTTTGAAATAAGATACCTCTAGGTCGTCTCATCTATTTTCATCATTTCTTTACCCCTCTTCACTAGAGAAACTTTAAGTTCTTAGGGTTTTCTCTCTCTCCACCTCCTCCTATGTTTTGGGGTTAAGAATGTTAAGGATTAAGGAATCCTCCACCAAATAATAAAAATCATGTAAGAAAGATGTCATGGACATAAGTTTTAATGATATAAAACATAGAGTGAGTTTGATTACATGTTTATGTGTAGAAGCATGGCCCATATCAAAATCATCGCCATCCCCGTTGACACCCCTCAGGAGACTGCCAAGGTTAGGTTGCCTCACAGGTAGAGAAGATCCATGGAGAAAAAGAGGAAAGCTATGGAGGAAGAAGCCTCCAGGAAGAGGAAATGATCTGATGCATCCTCTGAGGATGATGTGGACCCAAAACATGTTCCCTTCAACAACCTAAACAAAGATGATGATCAGAAGAAGGATCAGATGGTGGAAGATGAGCCCAAGGTCGACCCTATAGCTACTTCTAGAGTAGTTGTAGTAGTCCATACTCCCGATGCTCTCTGGATAGAACAAAAGAAGAAGCTCATTGAGGCCATTAGTGCCTTATCCCTCAAGGACATAGCTAGAGGAGAAGATGGTGAGCCACTACTAGTTCGTCTATGACTTGGAGCCACCATCCCTGACTTCATAAAGTTGAACATTGAGAAATTTTGGGGAGAAGACAAGAGAGAGGTGGTCGACAAAGCTGATGCCTAGATTCTAGCAGTGGAAAATGGTTTATGCATGCTGGAAGTGCAACCAAGCAAGAGGGTCCTATTTTCCTCTCATATGTTAGGAGGAGCAGCCAAGATCTAGTGGGAGAACCACATCATGGGACGAGACCTAAATGAAGACCTAATGGCTTGGACCGACTTCACAACCATCTTCTCAGCCAGATTCATTCCAATTTCAATGAAGAAAGAAAAAGAAAGGGAGTTCACAAACCTGATCCAAGGTAACCTATCAGTTGTGGACTTTGGCCGCCAGTTCTGCCTCATGGAGCGGTTTTGATACATAATGACTGAGGAATGGTGGGTGGACAATTTTTTGGAACATCTACACCCTGCCATCAAGCCTCATGTGATGGCGAGCAAACCAATGAACTTCATAGATGCCTAAAACACTGCCCTATCCATGGAGAAAATGGTGATGCCTACTTGAAACCCATCCAAGGGGTACCTGGGTTACACTAAAGGTAATTCTGGCCTAAGTAATAACCATAAGAAAAGATAAGGACACAACCATGTCAAAGGGAGACATGGAGGCAAAGAGAAGACCCGCAATGAGAACCGTCACCCAAGGTGTTACAACTGTGGAAGATCACACCCGGGCAAGTGTTTCTTTGAGAAGAAGGTGTGTTTTTGTTTCCAGCAAGAGGGACACTTTCAAGCCAACTATCCTTTACCTGAGCCGAGAGATTTGGGCCTTGTAGAAGCCCAACCGATAGTAGCCCAGCCTATAGTAGACCAGTCAGTAGCTGCAACCCCACCTGATGGAGAGTGAAGACTAGCTTGAGTGTTCTCCATCGACAATGAAGAGGTTCAAGCTAATGCTAATTGGTTGATAGAGGGTAATAACTGTTAGAGTTTTCTTTCCTATTTTTGGCTAAGCATGAAGTAGCCTGACATGTTATGAAAAATAATGTAGGCATGCCTGAAGTCATGGGACACAATGTAAAAGCTCTTTTAGACTCTGGTTCTACTAACACTTTCATTTTGAGAAATCTTGCAACTATGCTTTGTTTGGACTTCACTCATTTAGGATATATTTTGGATGTCACAACCCCAAGTGGTCTCTTTACATCTCTTTTGAAAACCCCAGTGATATCTGTTAAGTACTTGTATCATGAGTTCTCTATAGATTTTATCCTCCTTGACATGAATGACTTTGATGTGATCATTGGTATGGATTGGCTCTATACTTACATGGCAAATATCTACTATAGGGAAAATAAAATGATAATAAGGAGACCAGGTCATCCACTGATCACCATTAGAGATAGGAAGGATGCTACCACTACCATGTATGTGTCAGCCTTGAAGGTAGAGTGGATGATAACCAAGAGATGTCAAGCTTTCCTAGTAGTAGTTATAGAGCCAGAGCCTAAGGTGCATCCCTTAGAGGAAATAGTGGTAGTCAGGGACTTTGCATATGTGTTCCTAGATGATTTGCCTGGGATTCCTCTTGAGAGAGAGGTCGACTTTTTGATAGAGCTAGCTCATGGGACAAACCCTATTTATACGTCACCTTACAGGATGAGCCTCGTTGAGTAGCTTGAGATGAAAAATCAACTATAGGAATTTCTAGACAAAGGTTTTATCTGACGTAGCACATCACCATGGGTAGCATGAGTCCTTTTTATGAAGAAGAAGGATGGGTCACTTAGAATGTGCATGGACTACGGAAAGATCAACCAGGATAACATTAAGAACAAGTATCCTTTACCCCGTATGGATGACATATTTGACCAGTTGAAGTCTGCTCAAATCTTTTCAAAGATTGACCTGAGGTCTGGGTACCACCAGTGGAAAGTCAAGAGCGAGGACATCCCAAAAACCACTTTTTGAACTCGTTATGGCCACTATGAGTTTGTGGTTATGACTTTTGGGTTGTCCAATGCCCTAAGTGTGTTTATGAACTCATGAATAGTGTGTTCCAACCTTTCCTTGACTCATTTGTCATAGTGTTCATAGATGACATCTTGGTTTACTTTGATGACCTAGAACAACATCGAACCACCTGGGTAGAGTCCGTGATATTCTGAGAAAGCAAAAGTTCTATGGGAAATTCTCAAAGTGTGATTTTGGATAGACTGTGTCATGTTCCTTGGACACATCATATCTAGAGTGACCATCTCAGTGGATTCTTCTAAAGCATCAGTCATGCGAGATAGTCCAGCACTGAAGAACCCTTCTGAGATTTGCAACTTCTCGGGACTGGCTGAATATTATCGACGCTTCATAAAAGATTTCTCAAAGACTGTGTTGCCACTCACTAAGCTTACCCAGAAGGACGAGGAGTTTGTGTGAAGCTCGCTTCCAAGAGATAAAAGAGAAATTGACCACAGCTCTGGTGTTGACTCTACCGTTAGGAAATGAAGGTTTTATGATCTTCACTAAAGCATCGAAGATGGGGCTTTGATGCCTGCTAGAGAAAAATAGGCATGGTGTTGCTTTTGCCTCCAGACAACTCAAGCCTAATGAAGTGAATTACCCGACACATGATTTAGAGTTGGCTACGATTATACACACCTTGAAGATTTGGCGACATTATCTATATGGAGCCACCTTTGAAATCTTCACTGACCACAAGAATTTGAAGTATCTCCTGACTCAGAAATACCTACACCTGAGATAGAGATGATGGATGGAGTATACGAAAGACTATGATTTCACCATCACCTATCACCCAAGGAAAGCTAATGTTGCAGAAGATGCTCTTAGTTGAAAACAACTCATGTGTGGAGTTGTCTTATCTATCCAGTAGAGAGGAGTGGAAGAGTTTGCTAGGTGGACTCCGCATCTGTTAGAAGACCAAATCTGAGTGGCTAATATCGAGATAAAACAAGACATGTTGATCGAGTTGGTAGCTACCCAGTTAGCTAGCCCAGAGCTTGACAAGATGAAAGGTTTATTAGAGAAACCTTGGACCCATCTCTCACTGGGAGTAGATGGTGGAATCCGCTACAAGATTTGTATTTGGGTTCCTAAATATTCACCCTTAAAGAATCATATCTTGCAAGAAGCTCATGGTTCTAAGTACACAATACACCATGGCACTACCAAGATGTTTAAGGACTTACAGTGATACTTTTGGTGGCATGTAATGAAGAGATATATAGCGGCATATGTGGCTAGTTGTCTCACATGCCAGATGGTGAAGGTTGAACACCAACGACCCCGGTGGATTGCTACAGTTGATTGAAATTCCTGAGTGGAAATGGGAATAGATCACCATGGACTTTGTGGTGGGTTTCCCCAAGACCAAGAGAGGTCATGATGCAATATGGGTTGTGGTAGATCACCTTACCAAGTCAGCACATTTTCTTTCCTTAAAGACCATTGCCAAAGTGACAAATCTAGTTGAACTTTATATCAAAGAGATATTATGACTACATGGTGTTCCAAGTTCAATTATATATGATCGTGACCCAAAGTTCACTTCCAAGTTGTGGAAGAAAGTGCAAGAAGAACTCAACACTAGACTAAAGTTTAGCACAACTTATCACCCCCATACTGATGGATAGTCAGATAGAATGATCTAGACATTAGAGGATTTGTTGAGAGCATGTGTGCTCAATTGGGATGGATCATGGGAGCAGTACCTGCCCCTAGCTGAGTTTGCTTACAATAACAACTACCAAGCCAGTATTGGGATGCCTCTGTATGAATTTGTCTATGGGAAGCCATTTCGGTTACCGCTTCACTGGGATGATGTTGGTGAAAGGAATTTGACATCAGAGGCACTACAGTTGTATGTTGAGAAAGTCGCTTTGATCAAGCAAAGGCTGAAGAGAGCCCATGATTGACAAAAGTCATATGCTGATGCAAAGTGAACTGACTTGCATTTCAGTGTGGTTGAGCATGTGTTCTTGAAAATCTGACCCCTCCGAGCTATTGCTAAGAATAAAGGAAAGTTGAGTCCCCGATACGTGGGTTCATTTGAGATTTTAGAACAGATTGCTGAAGTTGCTTATATTTTGGCCTTACCCCCTTAGTATAGTATGATTCATGATGTATTCGATGTGTCCAATCTTAAGAGTTATGTGAAGGAATCGAGCCATGTGTTGAGCATTGAACCTATTGAACTCTAAGGGAGGATGAATTACCTTGATTCACCTTTGAGGGTACTGGATACCAAGGTGAAGGAAGAGTAAAAAGATAGAGATAGTAAAGGTTCTCTAGAAGTACCATGGAGAGGATGAAGCCACATGGGAGCTGAAGACGGACACGAAAAAGGCCTACTCTGACTTGTTTGTTTAATTGGTTGAGTTTTGGGGGCAAAATTCCTATAAGGGGGGAAGGATGTTATAACCTCAATTTTGCTTATATAAATTGAAATGCAAATTTTCAAATAAAAAGGTTTTGAATGGAAAATTGAGTGATTTGTTTTCAAAGAATGAATTCTTGTGCAATATTTCCTTTGGATGCATGATTTAGTGATTTATATTGATTAAATAAGTCAATAATGATATAAGGGAAAAGAGATAAAAGAAATCCCATCATAAATAAAAGGAAAGAGAAATAAAAGGATAATTGTGTGCATATGAGAGAAATATGTAGAATTCTCTAGAAAGTGGTATGGATGACCACTATTGGCTATGTTTCGTTTCCTTTTTGGTGTAATGAGGAAAGAAATCAAAGTAAAGAAAATAGAAGAGAAAGAAAGAGAAAATATGAATTTTAATTGCATACAATATGCCTTTTGAGTGGATGAGTTGTATATGAAGAAAAAACTCTTTTATTTTCAAATTTCAGTCCCAAACTTTGCACACAAGTAAAAGAAATCATCACATAATTTATTTAAATTTTGGGATCAAAAGGATGTGTGATTTGGGAGATATGGATTTTTCTAGATTCCATATAGTGGAGGGATTCTCATTAAATGTCACGATTATTTTCCAAACTAGTTTCTGCTATTTTTTTTACTTTTTGTTTTAGCGTGTGACATGACAGTCGTTGGATCTGAGATCTAATGGTGGTTGTGTCATCACCTACCTTGAGTTGGAAGGGGAAACATGGACTAGTCATGAGGACTTTCTCGATTTATTTCCTTGTTTACTCAGTGCATGAGAGATTCTGGAAATAGGTCTATTAGACTCGTGAGATCAACGTAATCTTACCTAACCTAGGTTTTGCCACCTACTAAGGGATATCCATAGTTTTCCCAATTTGCTAATCCCTCGCCGACCAACCCCATGACCCAAGCCTATAAAACGAGGGTCCTCAACCACCACCAAGGACACAAACAACTCTACTAGGATTTGCTAGTCTCCCTGATCGCATCCCTATGTCCAATTCCACCTTATGATTTGATCTTCACCCCTGTTCTCACTGCCATCCTCATTGGAGATTATCATCATTATCCCAACAGCTCTGACCACCTCTGGTGGAATTGAGGGCATGGTCGAGTCTGCCAAAGTGACAGAGGTAATCATGCATTCACCTTGTAGTCAAGAGGACGAGATCGTGAAATCAACCCCTTGGTTGACCAGTTGCTCATAAGAGTGGAGGGAAAGGAGGTTGAAGAAGGGAGGTGAGAAATTTACAACGCTACCCTCACTCATGAATTGAACAGGTAAGGGTATTTCTTCTCTTTAGCATCTTTTCTTTTGTTTCTTAGGCCAGTTTGTTCATGGGCCCGGGTGCCACCAAGGCACGAGCCAATTGGCTCAGGCCTGTCCCCACTGGCACGGCCGAAAATGGCCCATGCAAATAGGTGGCAGCTCCTAATTGGTCTAAAAATGTTTTTCTTGTTAAAAATGTAACTAGTGATATGATAATCAAATGGAGACAAATAATATGTATTTTTTTATCAAAAAAATCCATATACACCATTAAAATGAATTTAAGCTCTAAATCTATTTTCAACTCAAAAAACATGTAAAGGTGCTACCTTTAATGGTTTTAATGGATTTAAAACCGTAAGTTTGAAAATTAAAGGATCTAATTGTGGTCCTTGGTTATTTTTAAGAAAAGTTTAGCCTTTTGACTTTAAAAGATGGATTAGATCAAATTGGATGATAATTGTGCATAATTTTCCTAATTAAGGTTTCATGATGATAAAAGTGCCTTAACAGACTTAAAAACCCTAATATTTAATTGTGAATTTTAATGGTTTCAATTGTGAAAACAATCAAGAAGGCATGAAAAGATGTTCTTGATCTAATTTGCATATAAAACCCTTAATTTGGATAATTTGAGTAATTACAATTTTTCTAAGTGGAAAGTGTTTTCAGGGTTTGCGGGCCTAAAAAGGGTAAAATTAGAAAATTAAAGCTTGGAAACCAAGAAACCCTAAAGAAACCCTAAGAAGGGATTAGAAATCCTAGAATAGAATCCCAAGTCAATAATAAGATGTTTGGATGTGATTGTAACCATTGGGTGTTATATATGATTTTTAGGATCAAGATTTGCTTGATTATTTATTGGCTTGGTTGTTTGAACTTCATGGTTGTCTTAGTTGCCTTGATTGATTTTGAGACTACCAAATCATATATCAGGTTACGTTTATGGCTAATCGCTCTAGTTTTACACCAATTTTCAAGGTTTTATCAATTTCTTGAAAGTAAATGCTTGGATGAACTTTAATTCTTGCAATCTATAAAGTGACTATGATTATCACCTTATAAAGCTTATAATTTGTTCAAACCCGCATACCACCTCTAGGAATTTATGACTGAAAAGATGAGTAAAGTCATGATAATGACTAAAGGACCAAGCCCCAGGTTGGGAAGGTCAGACCAAGCCCCAATTTGGGAAGGTCATAAGTGGTCAAGCCCCTGGTTGGGAAGACCTAATGGCATCTAGCTCTAGATTGATAGGTGATCAAAGAGGTACCTAGCTCTAGATTGAGAGGTAGCCTAACATCTATTATAGGGACAGAACCCTATGAGAGGGTATACCATTGGTTAGGTAAAAGTTGTTGAGAAGTTATAAAAAAAAGAAAATTTTGTTTTGTAACAAATAATTGTTGTGGTTATGTTGTTACAATTATGTGCAAACTCTTGGTTTTCCCCACATACTAGTATCATTCATTATACTGACCGACGTTTTGTTTAGCATTTTAGGGAAATATGCAATTACTTTTGTGAAAGTGAATGTTCAATAAAAGGTGACATTGAAAAAGAACAAGGCAAAATAATGTTCAGAGGATTATAGTTTGTCCCTTGGGTAAAGTTCCAAACTCCTATTTTTTGAAAGGTATGTGAAAAGAATTATCCTACTTTAAGCTTAGTTGTGGAAGAATTTATTAATTATTTTTTATTATTTTCAAAACTATATGATCATGTTTTGGGATAACCGCTCTAGCTTCTTGGCCTTCCTTAATTGGGGGTTGATAAGGGGTGGGTTCATTACAGTAAAACTAAAAACCATGTTTTAGCTCTATTTATTGATGAATGTGGAATTAGTTTTAGATAGATGAGTGTGGAAGGGATGTAGACTATTTTGATGATGTCACCACTGTCCACAAAACCATTTATGTGTTGTATGGGTTCCTCATTATTGTGCCCATGGAAAGTGTGTGATTGTATTAGTGCAACAAGACTGAGATCGATCATATAACTTCCCATTATAATTTCTTGTGTTTTAATGGGACCCAATGGTACCGTGATAGATGAGGCCTTGACTTTCTCTCATATGGTTTGTTCATCCTCTGAGACGTCCACATCCTCATTATTCTCCCTGTGGTCAGACATGTCGTCTGGTTTTTCCACAAACTTTTCAGAGTCAATCTCTACTTTTTCATATTGTCCTTAGGTGGTAGTGAAAATGGCTTGTTGTAGTCCATAGTTTGTGTGGACTATGAACAAATACCTAAAGGAAATTGGACTGTGAAAATCACATAAAACTTACCCCAATAATACAAAGATTTTGCAATTGACTTCTAATTGGAAAGAAAAAGTAAGAAAAATAAAAAGTGGCCTAGAGTGGTTGGTTTCAACAATCATAATGCTAGAATTGTCAATTCCCCACCAATCTCACCAAAAACATGACACAACTTAAGTGTGTGTTCTAAATGCAAGTGTACATGTCAAAGTAGTAAAGAGTCTCAAAGAGGCCAATACATCAAACTCAGGGAAATGGGACAACTGAAGAATACTACTAACTAAAATAGATCAACTAAGAAAAATGAAAGAATTGATTTGGTGATAAAAAAAGAAGAACAAGAATGAAAAGTGTAGAAAAGAAAATTGGTGAAGATCTGATGGATGGATTATTTAGATAATTGACTTCACCATAGTATCAACCTATACACTCATTCTATCATATCAACAAAACTTTAGTTTTTTTTTTCCTTTATAATAGTATATGTAACTTTTACCACCCCCACTTTTGCAGAATAGTGCATTTTTTGACCAATTTACCAATCTGCTTTCACAACATAAATATAAGAGCATAATGATAAGGACTAACTCTAGATATTTTTGGTGGTAAACCTACTTTTACAACACTTTATTGACTATGATGATAACAATTTTTCAAAAACCTCACTTCTATAGAAGTTACCATTCCATTACATAGATGGTGATCAATCATAAATAATAAATGTGTTTTCTAACTTTTACCCCACTCTTGTAGCTGTATAGCCTAGGCCCACTGTTTGAGGCTTTAATAGAGTTTAAGGAATAACAATTGGCCCCAGAAACTGCCACTAGTCTTAAGTGCGCACTTTTTCTTTACTCATGCACAAGATAAGATCAACTTCTCAACTAGTCACCCATCCTAGTACTACTCCAAGATGAGTACACTTAACTATGTAGTTCTTAGTGATGGGCTCCCAGAAAAGTAGGTGCACCTTGGTGATATGGATAGTATAATCATTCCTTTTAAGATCACTTTATTTGAGGCCTCAAATCCTAGGATGTTACAATCTCCCCCACTTAGAGTCTTGACGTCATCGTCAAGGCTCAACTATATGGCCTCATAATATTTCTCCATTTTAGTGCAAATCCATAATGGCCCATGGACACCCAGCTCTCGATCGCGAATGGTACATAGGGGTGGAGTTCAAGTTTCCGACTCTGGTATAAGCTTTAGCATCCACAATGATGAGCAGTTTAGCATACAACTGGCCCCTAACGAAATATAATCAAATGAGTGAGGATGGTAATTACTATTTGCTTACTTGAACAAGTCAGGTTCTTCCCGAACTCTTTGACAGGGGCCTTTACCTACTATCTCACTCTCCCTATAATGTCTATCTTTACCTGGAATGAGATGGAGAGGGACAAAGTAGCTCGACCGTGGATACATCACCTTGGACAGCCCTTTCCAATATGCCTTAACTGCATGACTCAAGACTAGTATTCCACATGACCATGTGGGGCCCACTACTATAGGAAACTAGGTCTAATACAATTTGTAATAGTCAGACCCACTACTAGAGACTCTAATAGAGTTTTAGGAATGACGAATGGCCCTACAAACTACCACTAGCCTTAACTGTGCACTTTCTCCTCACTCAGACACATGCCAGGATCAACTTCCTGGTTGGTCACCATTCCTAGTACTACTCCCAGATGAACACGCTTATCTATGAAACTCTTAGTGATGGGCTCCCAGAAAAGTAGGTGCACCTTGGTGATATGGGTAGTACAATCATTCATCTTAAGAACATTTAATTTGAGGCCTCAAATCCTAGGAAGTTACAGTAGCAGTCAACAAACTATTATAGACTTATGGTGATCAATCATTATTAAAATAGTTATTCATTTCTATTATCAAAATCTAAAGTAAAGATAATATTGAATCAAACAAAGTTAACATAGGGCTACTCCTGGGTCCTGATAAATGGGGGTTTAGCTCCTCATGCTCAACAAAGAATCACAAGAATAATTTCATAGAATACTTTTGAAAGGCAGCTTTTGTAAGGAGTGGGACCCGATAATGGGCCCTCTCAATGGTAAAAACACAAGCCATGTAATATTTAAGTAGCGGAAAACATAACTATTTACAAAGTTACAAAATGTTCTCATGTACATCACTTTCTCACCCTAAGGGTGGTCCA
Organism: Alisma plantago-aquatica; assembly: GCA_963693085.1. Taxonomy (NCBI): domain Eukaryota; kingdom Viridiplantae; phylum Streptophyta; class Magnoliopsida; order Alismatales; family Alismataceae; genus Alisma; species Alisma plantago-aquatica. The sequence goes on from OY856409.1 coordinate 224,931,858, forward strand.
AAGAATGAAAACACTGCATTTATATACACATGATCCCCATATGCAGAGGGTAACAAGGCTATCTCAGGTTGTCCTTATGTCTACCAATTAGATCACAACCATCCTGAATTTCTATCATGTAAAACACCTACACCTGGGTGGAGGGAACACCCAAAAAAATAGGAAAACAAGGTATGAATCAGTAAAAGCTGAGTATGTACGTAAAAGATTAACTAGGCATTTAAAAAGTAAAGTAAGATGTACCCATCAAAAAGGGGGGCCACTAAAGTTAGGTAGTTTCAATGAGAATTATCAAAAGAAAGAATTATCTAAGAGGAAGTTATACAAGCTGCCTATCCCAAGGTGCATGTCGTAGGTGGTCTCGCCGTTGTAGTGAACCGGCTGTTGAGAGGGTTTTGTGATTCAGGTTTGCAGTATAATCACCCTTGGATGAAGGAGTATTATCGGCAGCCGAGATTCAAGAAGACAGGAGGAACCACGATAGATCTGTGGTGCCTGATGGAGGCAGCTGCAGTGTTCAGGTATGAAGCTAGGTTTGCGGTGACTCCTTCAATAGACAATGACGTCGATGTTGGCGAGGGAAGGATAGAGGTTTCCTTTTCCCAGTGTTGGAGACGTTATAGGTGGTGGATGTGGCACAGCCTGGCGGAGTGGGAGAGGAAGACATCGATGTAGGGGCGATGATGCTACATGGAGGCGCCTGACACAGAGTGGCGACACTTGCTTTTCTTGGCGTTGTTTGGCGCTGCTGGGCATAGGTGAAGGAGGAGCCAACAGAGGGGAAGATGTGTCTGGTGAAGGAGGTGTCTGACTGAGGAGATGAAGTAGAGTGGGAGGTTTCCTGGCAGTGGGTTGCTTGAGCCGGCCAAGGTGCCTAAGGCAGCATAGAGATGGAGCATGCTGGTTGGGTTCGGAGCTCTGTCTCGGGGTGTCGCTAAACTTGGTGGAGCTCATCACCATGGTCATGGTGGTGGTTGGTTTCTGCTGCCACAATGGCTGGGTGCGAGGAAGGAGACTGAGAGACAGAGAATAAGGGACAGAGATGGTTCCTTCGTGATGGCGTTCCCGGTGTTGTCGAGGGTGCAGAATCTTTGATGGCTCTGACTACTTCCATGACTCCCAGTGCAATATAGAAACAAATGACGGGGAGGTAGAATATTTGTGGAGAAGGAGGCATCACAGTGTTGTCTCAAATAGGAGTTGGTCACATGTGCAGAAGAGTGAGTAAACGCACGCCATTGGTGGTCAGCTCTCTGCTGATGTTGAAGGATTGCAGATCTAGCAGAGTAGAATGAAGTGGGTGTGTTGCTTACTGGTGATTGATGAAGCCAGTGAAGACCGTTGTACCAGGAGGCACTGACGTTGAACAGCCATAGTGACCATTTCTAGGGGGAAAGGGAGTGCGGATTCTAGGGTTTGGGGATAGGCTGGCAAGAAAAGGGAGGAAGAGGAGAGGATAAATAAGCAAAGGGGCAGAGACAAAGGGAAGGAAACGTCCGCTGGGGACGCACAATGCTAGGGTTATACGGGGAAGGGAGAAGAACAGTAACGTCGATGAAGTCACGTTATAGGGTTAATTAACGCATTACATGGTTAATTAACTAGGAAAAGGATCCTTGATAATTTAGAACTTATGTCAAGTTATTTCTTTTACTCATAAACGAAATTGGGAGAGAAATTATCGTTCAATTGACTTGAAAATAGGTGATTAGGGTAATTAGGGCATGAAGAACTCAATTTTGGCATCAAATTTACTCTTTGAAAGTGTTTCCTATAATATTTCATTACTTGCATTCTAAGTATTCACTTGATGTATCTGTTAACTTTAATAACACTAAGGTGTCATGATATCTAAGTTAATTTAGTTTTTTTTAGATCAAAGATTTATTTATGTTGATAAAATGGTTCTAAGGAAAGAGGAGGGATGAGTAAGATAGCCATGAGTTGGGTATGTTACAATAGTCCACTCCTTAAAGAGGATTTCGTCCCCAAAATCCACCAAGCTATAGCCCAAAATACTAAGCTATAATTTCTATCCTATTATAAGTTTCTATTTCACTAGATTGAGTTAATGTAGTGAGTCCTAGAATAACACATTATCATTACACTTATATACAAAACCCAACATGGACTTATCTTATCCATTCATCAAGTCTTATTATCTACTCATATCGTATACTATTTTAGGAAGTCTACACTAAGATTGAAGATTATCGAAAAAAAATTATTCTTAACAGTTAACCCCCATTGTTAAGGTCTTCATCCTACTATTATAATATGTGGTATCCCTTCCATAACCAATTCCCTATATTAATAACCATTGATTTCAACTATTCATCAAATTAAGTTAAAACCCAAGTGTGTAAGGCCCTACCCCTAGAAAGGACCAATCTAAGCATACAAAGAATCAAGAGAGGTAGCCGACTAGATTATAGCTAGTATATTTTTCTATGTATTCCTGGGGTCGGAGGGTTGAACATGCAATACCAAGATTTCTACATGAAGGCATGTCTAATCCTACAACTTCCTTGACATGGTGACTTGGTTCCAAATCCATCGATGAAATCTGAAAAGTTTTTTTTGTAAATATAACTTAATAATGAAAAATTAAGTTGAACGATTAAAACCTTGCGATTGGAATCGAAAAGGGCGCCAAAATCAATACGAGAACCAAGTCGACCACTTTCTACCATGTACCACATACACTATCACTCTAACATCACTTCATTTTCATAAGAAGCCTATCTACACACATCATCGAGGCATAGAACCAATATATCTCAAGTCTAGATGAATATGGGATACATGTTTTCTTCTAGTACACTGTTAACTTCTAGTAGGTCCAACTACACATGACCTCCATCATTCCACCATTACCATAATCGTTACTTAGGCCATTACATCCCAAAACATCAGATATTTGTAAGATTGCATAACCATAATAAGAACATATTAGGGTCTCTACTTCCCTAGTCCTTTTACATCCATGATGTCAGTACAAGCCCATATGAACTAGATAGTCCACCTACTCCTCATCTCACATGTCAGGTAAGCTAATTACACAGTGGCAATGAGAGAGTGGTAAACTCTTTAAGGAGCAAACCTAGATGTACCTACCTCACATAACCTCAGTATCAGTGTACATCTTAAGTTTCAAGGAAAAGAGTATTCACTATAGCTTCCAAACATGAGTATGCCTCGATATGTCCTCAGGGAAAAATAACATGACAAATTTTTTTTTTATATTCCAACTATGCGATCATTTTTTTCTATGACATAGGGATATAAGAATTATTCCTACCTTATGGGTATGTAAGGGATGAAATCCCAAGGATAGCTACATGAAACCTATATCTTACATTAGCAATTCTTCATTTATGAAATATCACAATAGTAACCAACCCTTGGATGGCGAGTCTCAAGAAAAACTATGTTGGGATGATTCCATTTGCTGACAAGGCAAGCCTATCAATTAAAAGAACTAGTTCATATCATCACATACTATCATAGAACATCTCAAAATATAAAGCTCACCTAAAAATCCTAAGTTTGTATCCATCCATGCTCAGTCCACATAACACATGTATCATAGGAAATGCTAGAAATCAACAAAAGAAAAAGGTTTAATAAGTTGTACTAGGGTGACCTACAATTATGTGAGTTCAATTCAATCTACTCTTTATTCAAGATGAAGTATCTCCCCATAAGACAAGGGTAAAGATTTAATGTTTAAGAGAGTCAACCCTTGGTGTATAAAGCTATACCTCTATAGTGAGGGTAGGGTTAATGAGGGTTTTCCAAAAAGTCAAAGCCATAGATTTTTTTTTAGATAAATAACTCCAAAATGAATTGTTGAAACCCTATTTGGTAATGTACGACTTAGGTTTAGGCATGGCAACAACCTCTAAAGGGACACCTGCCTACTAAGGAACAATCTAGGATAACTTGAAATAGTCTAGTTACCGACTGCTTAGGCTCTGATACCATTCTGTAAGGAGTGGGACCCGATAATGGGCCCTCTCAATGGTAAAAACACGAGCTATGTAATATTTAAGTAGCGGAAAACATAACTATTTACAAAGTTACAAAATGTTCCCATGTACATCACTTTCTCACCCTAAGGGTGGTACAAAGAATGAAAACACTACATTTATATACACATGATCACCATATTCAGAGGGTAACAAGGCTATCTCAGGTTGTCCTTATGTCCACCAATTAGATCACAACCATCCTGAATTTATGTCTTGTAAAACACCTACACCTGGGTGGAGGGAACACCCAGAATAATAGGAAAACAAGGTATGAATCAGCAAAAGCTGAGTATGTACGTAAAAGATTAACTAGGCATTTAAAAAGTAAAGTAAGATGTTCCCATAAAAAAGGGGGGCCATTAAAGTTAGGTAGTTTCAATGAGAGTTATCAAAAGAAAGAATTTCCAAAAGAATGAGTCATATAAATAAACAAGTGAAATAACAGATCTTGTCATTATAAATCATCGGTATCACAACAAATATTTGCATGCAGATATATTTGACTAAAGTAACTATAATAGGGCCAAGACACCACTGAGTCATTGACCTAAGTAAAAATGGGTGGAAGTAGTGCACCCTAGGCAGAAGTAGCAGGCCTCTGTATATAAAAAGGTGGAAGTAGCACACCCCGGGTGGAAGTAGCGCGCCCTAATGGTTACGCATAAGCGTCTATGATGGTTAAACTAGCCGAATTATTTAACATGCATAAATAGAATAGGAAGATATACCTTCCACAAGCATGTGGCATGATTTAACCACAATAGCAGATGGGGTCATTAACCCAATTCAATATGATAATAATTTCAAAAGAAAACAAATCCAAGTGAAAGTATATGAACTGTCCAACAAATGGAATAAGAGCAAGTATTTCAAAAGATGCCTCATTATGGGAAAATTTAGTCACATAAATGCCCAGTCATAAATAGGGAGGAGTACATACCTTATGTTCATGGTAAACACTATTTGTGGGGGTAAATATCATAGTTTTTCCATCTTGACCTAAAGGTGTTGGATATACCCATTAGTACACAAATATCAAATCATAATTGGATGTATATCTAAACCTAGTATCGGTCATCCATTGTGAAGTTAGGGTTTTAATCTCATTTATTGTGTTAGGGATGGTTTAACTATTATTCACATGGATACTCTAACCAGAAATATCTTGAGTTTAACATGAATTGCCTTTATATGTATATTGGTCATATATTCATACTTAGATCTTTATGTGTATATGTAAGTATATTACATATGAAAATTCATTAGGTTCACATATAATCCAACTAAGATATCATCTAGGTATATCTTTATAAAAGTACATTTTATACATGTCATTCTCTCTTTCATCATTTATTTCATATACCGACTAACTTAGATGTATTCCCAAATTATATTTGTATTACTAATTACCATCACTTGTGTAAATATGTGTATGTGTACCTAGGGTTTTTCATGTTTAGAAAGGATTTCATTGGGTACATAAGGTGTTTTAAGTAGACTTATACTTAAATATGAAAGCTTGATATTCATTAACATGCATATATTAATATTTTAGATTCGAACCAAGAGATCGAATACTTTAATATAGTCTTTAACCAAACTCTACATACATGACATATTATGACTAATTCCTATACTTGCTTATATATTAGCATTAGGGTCATAGTCATATAGAATTTTAGATCTTTGTTTTGCTTCTACTAAATATTGACGTACAAATATATATATAGATGATAGTCCAACAGTAATATACATACTTGAGTCTACTATTCTAATGTTTAGCCGTGTGTCAATTTACCAATATATTATACTAGTTCACTAATCTCATTGATTAACTACTTAACGACTTGGATCGTATGAAAGGTTGCCCATCTTTTAGACAATGAAACCAACTGAATTTTAGTTATCAATATGCAAGTTGGGTTTATTCAGTGTATGTAAAGTTGTACATTTGATCATAGTTTCTAAGAGGAAGTTATACAAGATGCCTATCCCAAGGTGCATGTCGTAGGTGGTCTTGCCGTTGTGGTGAACCGGCTGTTGTGAGGGTTTTGTGATTCAGGTTTGTAGTGTAATCACCCTTGGATGAACGAATATTATCGGCAGCCGAGATTCAAGAAGACAGGAGGAACCACGATAGATCTGTGGTGCCTGATGGAGGTAGTTGTAGTGTTCAGGGATGAAGCTAGGTCTGCGGTGACTCCTTCAATAGAAAATGGCGTCGATGTTGGCGAGGGAAGGATAGAAGTTTCCTTTTCCCAGTGCTGGCGGCGTTACAGGTGGTGGATGGTGGCGCAGCCTGGCGGAGTGGGAGAGGAAGACATCGATGTAGGGGCGATGATGCTACATGGAGGCGCCTGACAGAGACTGGCGACACTTGCTTTGCTTGGCGTTGTTTGGCACTGCTGGGCATAGGTGAAGGAGGAGCCAACATAGGAGAAGATGTGTCTGGTGAAGGAGGTGTCTGACAAAGGAGATGAAGTAGAGGGGGAGGCAGCCTGGTAGTAGGTTTCTTGAGCCGTCCAAGGTGCCTAGGGCGACACAGAGATGGAGCATGCGGGTTGGGTTCAGGGCTCTATCTCAGGGTGTCGCTAAACTTGGTGGAGCTCATCACCATGGTCATGGTGGTGGTGGGTTTCTTCCGCCACAATGGCTGGGTGTGAGGAAGGAGACTGAGGGAAAGAGAACGAGGGATAGATATGTTTCCTTCGTCATGGCATTCCCGATGTTGTCGAGGGTGTAAAATCTTCGATGGCTCTGACTACTTCCATGACTCCCAGCGCAATATAGAAACCAACGATGGGGAGGCAGAAGATTCGTGGAGAAGGAGGCATCGCGGTGTTGTCTCAAATAGGAGTTGGTCACGTGTGCAGAAGAGTGAGTAAAGGCACGCCATTGGTGGTCATCTCTCTGCTGATGTCGAAGGATTGCAGATCTAGCAGAGTAGAATGAAGTGGCTGTGTTGCTTGCTGGTGATTGATGAAGCTGGTGAAGACCGTTGTACCATGAGGCGATGATGTTTAACAGCCATAGTGACCAGTTCTAGGGGGAAAGGGAGTGCGGCGGCTAGGGTTTGGGGATAGGCTGGCAAGGAAAGGGAGGAAGAGGAGAGGATAAATAAGCAAAGGGGCAGAGACGAAGGGAAGGAAACGTCCGTTGGGGACGTACCACACCAGGGTTATACGGGGAAGGGAGAAGAAGAGTAACACCGACGAAGTCGCATTATAGGGTTAATTAATGCGTTACATGGTTAATTAACTAGGAAACAGATCCTTGATAATTTAGAACTTATGTCAATTTATTTCTTTTACTCATAAATGAAATTGGGAGAGCAATTATCATTCAATTGACTTGAAAATAGGTGGTTAGGGTAATTAGGGCATGAAGAACTCTATTTTGGCCTCAAATTTACTCTGTGAAAGTGTTTCCTATAATATTTCATTACTTGCATTCTAACTATTCATTTGATGTATCTATTAACTTTAATAACACTAAGGTGTCATGATATCTACGTTAATTTAGTTTTTTTAGATCAAAGATTTATTTATGTTGATAAAATGGTTCTAAGGAAATAGGAGGGATGAGTAAGATAGCCATGAGTTGGGTATGTTACAACACTCCACCCCTTAAAGAGGATTTCATCCCTGAAATCCACCAAGCTATAGCCCAAAATACTAAGCTATAATTTCTATCCTATTATAATTTCTATTTCACTAGATTGAGTTAATGTAGTGAGTCCTAGCATAACACATTATCATTACACTTAAATACAAAACCCAACATGGACTTATCTTATCCATTCATCAAGTCTTATTATCTACTCATATCGTATACTATTTTCGGAATTCTACACTAAGATTGAAGATTATCTAAAAAAATCACTCTTAACAGTTAACCCCCATTGTTAAGGTCTTCATCCTACTATTATAATATGTGGTATCCCTTCCATAACCAGTTCCCTGTATTAATAACCATTGATTTCAACTATTCATCAAATTAAGTTAAAACCCAAGTGTGTAAGGCCCTACCCCTAGAAAGGACCTATCTAAGCATACAAAGAATCAAGAGAGGTAGCCGACTAGATTATAGCTAGTATATTTTTCTCTCTATTCCTGGGGTCGGAGGGTTGAACATGCAATACCAAGATTTCTAGATGAAGGCATGTCTAATCCTACAACTTCCTTCACATGGTGACTTGGTTCCAAAGCCATCGATGAAATCTGAAAAAGTTATTTTTTTTGTAAATATAATTTAATAATGAAAAATTAAGTTGAACGATTAAAACCTTGCGATTGGAATCGAAAATGGCGCCAAAATCAATACGAGAACCAAGTCAACAACTTTCTACCATGTACCACATACACTATCACTCTAACATCACTTCATTTTCACAAGAAGCCTATCTACACATATCATCGAGGCATAGAACCAGTATATCTCAAGTCTAGATGAATATGGGATACATGTTTTCTTCTAGTACACTGTTAACTTCTAGTAGGTCCAACTACACATGACCTCCATCATTCCACCATTCCCATAATCATTACTTAGGCCATTACATCCCAAAACATAAGATATTTGTAAGATTGCATAACCATAATAAGAACAAATTAGGGTCTCTACTTCCCTAGTCCTTTTACATCCATGATGTCAGTACAAGCCCATATGAACTAGATAGTCCAGCTACTCCTCATCTCACATGTCAGGTAAGCTAATTACACAGTGGCAATGAGAGAGTGGTAAACTCTTTAAGGAGGAAACCTAGATGTACCTACCTTACATTACCTCGGTGTCAGTGTACATCTAAAGTTTCAAGGAAAAGAGTATTCACTGTAGCTTCCAAACATGAGTATGCCTCTATATGTCCTTGGGGAAAAATAACATGGCAATTTTTTTTATATTCCAACTACGCGATCATTTTTTTCTTTGACATAGGGAGATAAGAATTATTCCTACCTTATGGGTATGTAAGGGATGAAACCCCAAGGATAGCTACATGAAACTTGTATCTTACATTAGCAATTCTTCATTTATGAAATATTGCAATAGTAACCAACCCTTGGATGGCGAGTCTCAAGCAAAACTATGTTGGGATGATTCCATTTGCTGACAAGGCAAGCCTATCAATTAAAAGAACTAGTTCATATCATCACATACTATCATAAAACATCTCAAAATATAAAGATCACATCAATATCCTAAGTTTGTATCCATCCATGCTCAGTCCACATAACACATGTATCATAGGCAATGCTAGAAATCAACAAAAGAAAAAGGTTTCATGACTTGTACTAGGGTGACCTAAAATTATGTGAGTTCAATTCAATCTACTCTTTATTCGAGATGAAGTATCTACCCATAAGACAAGGGTAAAGATTTAATGTTTAAGAGAGTCAACCCTTGGTGTATAAAGCTATACCTCTATAGTGAGGGTAGGGTTAATAAGGGTTTGCCCAAAAGTCAAAGCCATAGATTTTTTTTTGAGATGAATAACTCCAAAATGAATTGTTGAAACCCTATTTGGTAATGTACGACTTTGGTTTAGGCATGGCAAAAACCTCTAAAGGGACACCTGCCTACTAAGGAACAATCTAGGATAACTTGAAATAGTCTAGTTACCGACTGGTTAGGCTCTGATACCATTCTGTAAGGAGTGGGACCCGATAATGGGCTCTCTCAATGGTAAAAACATGAGCCATGTAATATTTAAGCAGCGAAAAACATAACTATTTACAAAGTTACAAAATGTTCTCATGTACATCACTTTCTCACCCTGAGGGTGGTACAAAGAATGAAAACACTACATTTATATACACATGATCCCCATATGTAGAGGGTAACAAGGCTATCTCAGGTTGTCCTTATGTCCACCAATTAGATCATAACCATCCTGAATTTTTGTCCTATAAAACACCTACACTTGGGTGGAGGAAACACCCAGAATAATAGGAAAACAAGGTATGAATCAGCAAAAGCTGAGTATGTACGTAAAAGATTAACTAGGCATTTAAAAAGTAAAGTAAGATGTTCCCATCAAAAAGGGGGCCCATTTAAAGTTAGGTAGTTTCAATGAGAATTATCAAAAGAAAGAATTTCCAAAAGAATGAGGCATATAAATAAACAAGTGAAATAACAGATCTTGCCATTATAAATCATCAGTATCACAAAAAATATTTGCATGCAGATATATTTGACTAAAGTAACTATAATAGGGACAAGACACCACTGAGTCATTGACCTAAGTAAAAATGGGTGGAAGTAGAGCACCCTAGGCGGAAGTAGCACGCCTCTGTATATAAAAAGGTGGAAGTAGCACACACCAGGCGGAAGTAGCGTGCCCGGATGGTTACGCATAAGCATCTACGATAGTTAAACTAGTTGAATTATCTAACATGCATAAATAGAGTAGCAAGATATACCTTCCACAAGCATGTGGCATGATTTAACCACAATAGCAGATGGGGTCATTAACCCAATTCAATATGATAATAATTTCAAAAGAAAACAAATCCAAGTGAAAGTATATGAACTGTCCAACAAATGGAATAAGAGCAAGTATTTCAAAAGATGCCTCATTATGGGAAAATTTAGTCACAGTAATGCCCAGTTATAAATAGGGAGGAGTACATACCTTATGTTCATGGTCAACACTATTTGCAGGGGTAAATATCATAGTTTGTCCATCTTGACCTAAAGGTGTTGGATATACCCATTAGTACACAGATATCGAATCATAATTGGATGTATATCTAAACCTAGTATCGGTCATCCATTGTGAAGTTAGGGTTTCAATCTCATTTATTATGTTAGGGATGGTTTAACTATTATTCACATGGATACTCTAACTAGAAATATCTTGAGTTTAACATGAATTGCCTTTATATGTATATTGGTCATATATTTATGCTTAGATCTTTATGTGTATATGCAAGTATATTCCATATGAAAATTCATTAGGTTCACATATAATCCAACTAAGATATCATCTAGGTATATGTTTATAAAAGTACATTTTATACATGTCATTCTCTCTTTCATCATTTATTTGATAAACCGACTAACTTAGATGTATTCCCAAATTATATTTGTATTACTAATTACCATCACTTTTGTAAATATGTGTATGTGTACCTAGGGTTTTTCATGTTTAGAAAGGATTTCATTGGGTACATAAGGTGTTAAGTAGACTTATACTTAAATATGAAAGCTTGATATTCATTAACATGCATATATTAATATTTTAGATTCGAACCAAGAGATTGAATACTTTAATATCATCTTTAACCAAACTCTACATACATGACATATTATGACTAATTCCTATACTTGCTTATATATATTAGCATTAGGGTCATAGTCATATAGAATTTTAGATCTTTGTTTTGCTTCTACTAAATATTGACGTACAAATATATATATAGATGATAGTCCAGTAGTAATATACATACTTGAGTCTACTATTCTAATGTTTAGCCATGTGTCAATTTACCAATATATTATACTAGTTCATTAATCTCATTGATTAACTACTTAACGACTTGGATCGTATGAAAGGTTGCCCATCTTTTAGACGATGAAACCAACTGAATTTTAGTTATCAATATGCAAGTTGGGTTTATTCAGTGTATGTAAAGTTTTACCTTTGATCATAGTTTCCAAGAGGAAGTTATACAAGATGCCTATCCCAAGGTGTATGTCGTAGGTGGTCTTGCCGTTGAGGTGAACCGGCTGTTGTGAGGGATTTGTGATTCAGGTTTGCAGTATAATCACCCTTGGATGAAGGAGTATTATCAACAGTCGAGATTCAAAAAGACAGGAGGAACCACGATAGATATGTGGTGCTTGATGGAGGCAGCTGCAGTGTTCAGAAGAGTGAGTAAAGGCACGTCATTGGTGGTTAGCTCTCTACTGATGTCGAAGGATTGCAGATCTAGCAGTGTAGAATGAAGTGGTTGTGTTGCTTCCTAGTGATTGATGAAGCCGGTGAAGACCACTGTACCAGGAGGCGATGATGTTGAACAGCCATAGTGACCAGTTCCAGGGGGAAAGGGAGGGTGGTGACTAGGGTTTGGGGATAGGATGGCAAGGAAAGGGAGGAAGAGGAGAGGATAAATAAGCAAAGGGGCAGAGACGAAGGGAAGGAAACGTCCACTGGGGACGCACAACACCAGGGTTATACGGGGAAGGGAGAAGAACAGTAACGCCAAAAAAGTCATGTTATAGGGTTAATTAATGTGTTACATGGTTAATTAACTAGGAAACAGATCCTTGATAATTTAGAACTTATGTCAATTTATTTCTTTTACTCATAAATGAAATTGGGAGAGCAATTATCGTTCAATTTACTTGAAAATAGGTGGTTAGGGTAATTAGGGCATGAAGAACTCGATTTTGGCCTCAAATTTACTCTTTGAAAGTGTTTCCTATAATATTTCATTACTTGCATTCTAAGTATTCATTTGATGTATCTATTAACTTTAATAACACTAAGGTGTCATGATATCTAAGTTAATTTAGTTTTTTTTAGATCAAAGATTTATTTATGTTGATAAAATGGTTCTAAGGAAAGAGGATGGATGAGTAAGATAGCCATGAGTTGGGTATGTTACAGCTTTGAACTCTTCATCTCCTCCTTCTGTGACTCTGGTTCCTCCTAGGATGGCCAATGGGATAGCCTCCATATGAGATGTCCCAAATGAAATGTCTTCCCCTTAAGTGAGATGCCTCTATGTTATAACCTCAATTTTTGGGTTCAATTGGTGAGAAATGCAATTTCTCATATTAAGGATAATTGAACAAATAATGATGTGAGTTGTTTTGAATAAATGGATTCCCTTCACAATAGCCTTGATTGGTTGCTTTGTAGGCTTTATTGGCTATTGGGCCCAATAAAAAGGAAATTCAATTAGTAAATGGATAATTGAATTTTTAAGAAAAGAAACATGTAGAAATCTCTAGAAGGCAAATCCAAAGAGGATTTCGTGCCTCTTGGGTTCCTTGGGTACCAAGGAGTCCAAGGTTGCAAAAAGAAAGCAATAAGAAAAGAAAAGACTAATTAAGTATTTCTTTATGAAGGAAGAAATTGGAAAATAATGATAAAATGTGGAAAATAAGTGGAAAGAGGCATAAATGAGATTTCTTGGGGAAATTTCATATCCATGAGATTTCTAATATTAAAAGGAATGCCAATAAGGAAAATAAAGAGAAATAAAGAAAAATCCTCAAAAAGAGATATTTTAAGGAGAAATAAACAAGATAATGTGAAATAATGCATAAAGATGCATCTACAAGGATAATGAGTATCCAATAAAACGAATTTCAAAATAAAAGTGTGTCTTGGGATCCAAGGAGTCCCAATAAAGAAGAAAGATATAGAAAATACAAAAATTTGCAAGATAGAAGATAATATAATTCATTATTAAGGATTTTTGTGGCTTTATGAAAAAGGGAGTAATTTCTATTAAAAGGGAATAGAAATTCGTGGCCAATAAATAAAAAGGGAAAGTACAAAGAAAATGAAAGAAGGAATTTCAAATTCTTAATATCCATATAATAGAAAATAATCATGGATAAAGAAGAGAGAGGATATTACTTCTATTAGAAGGAATTGACCTCCTACTTGGACAAGGACTCTTGGGTTCATGAGTAGCCGACCTAGGGCTTCCTTACTCACCCCTATATAAAGGGGAGACCCTTTGGTTCGAGCCCAAAAGAATTCCACGTTTCTTCTCTTCTTCTTCTTCCTCTTTTCCGTCCATAAACCCTAACAGAGAGAAACGGAACGACCAAGGAGCAACCGGGTGTTAATGATGGCTTGCTTTGGGGGCACCACACCCCACGTTGCTGGAGGAAAGGACAACGCTCATCCTTAGGCCCTAACCTGAGTGCAGCAGCGACTACACGTCTGCAAAGACTGCAACATGTCGCGGGCTAGGGGGACGGATAGTCGGCGAGGTTGGCTGTGATCTGGGCACCCATGGGGGCGCAGCATGGAGGCGGAGGCGTAGGCACCACCTCCGGTGGACGTGGAGGTCCGAGGAGCACGAGAGTAGCCACGCAAAGCGCGGCTAGGGCAGCTGAATTGCGCCCTCTGAAGGTTGAAGACGACAGTTTGCCTTTGGACAAATCTGCCCTTTCACGTGACAAAGAACCAGCTGTTAAGTCGAGGGCATTTTGGTAATTTGGTTATGATTTCAAACAACCACGGATTGCATGGAGGAGGCCGACGTGGCGCTTGTGGATTGGTCCATAAAGGTATTTTTTTACAAAATTCATAACTCCTTAATAGTAGCTCGGATAAATACAAGTTATATATGAAAATTGATCCTCAGAACGAGAGGAACCCAAAGAAATTATGTTTGAAGTCTAATTCTAATTGCAGTCCGAAAATTAATGGAAGTAATCATCTTTGATACTTTAATGATTAAGAAATCCTATTTTAAGATGATTAATGTGTTTAATAGGGTTTAATGGATCATAAGAGTTGATATTAACCTGTTAAATGTAAAAAGGTACATTAAGATCGAAAAGGATGATCTTTGTATGTAATTAGTTTAATTTGAAGATTATGTACATAAATATGATTAAAAATTGAAAAGTACATAAAGTTATCATCTTTAATGATGAAAAACCCTTAGATTTGATGATAGATGGTTTTAATGTTGTTTAATGGATAATTTAAGCCAATATTAACCTGTTGTTGATAAACAAGGAAATAGGATCTAAAAAGATGATGTTTTTATATAATTGTCTTAAGTTAGGGTTTTGTGCATGATTATGCATTAATGAGCTTGGAAACCCTAATTTAGGAGAATATGACTTTTAAATGTTTTAATTGTTCAAATCCATGAATAAATAGGGATATGATGATCCTAAGTTAAATTGGGTATAAAAGACTATTAAAATGGATAGTTGAGCAATTAGGGTTCATATAAATGGAAAAGAGTATTTTAGGGTTTGTTAATCTAAAAGAGATAAAGTTCGAGAAATTGATCTAAGAAACCCTAATGAGTATTAATGGAACCTTAATGCGGATTAGAAACCCTAGAAAGAGAATCCAAGTCAATAAAGTAGTTTCTTGATAAAGTGTGTAATAAATAGAGTACATATTCTTTTCAGGAATTATGTGATGATTGAATTACTTGCTTGGATCTGTTGAATGGGTTGATTGTATATACATGAAGTATATGTTGAATAATCTGCATGAATCATCAAATCAGATATGTGGTTACGATTATGAATAACCGCTTTAGTTTCCCGATGGATTCCCGGATGTTTAATCGCATTGAATGCAACTAAACTGTTGGATGTTTATTTATTTCCTACAACTATAAAGTGACTATGATTATCACTATAAATGTGCATATATAACTGGTTAGATCCGGGTCCACCTCTGTTACTTTGAAAAGGCTAAAAAAGGGGTAATCCTAGAGTAAGGTCTAGGTTACCGTGAGTTAGAAACTGGGCTACCTACGTGTAGTGCCATGAGACTCTTTAGCATATCCCGAGTTAAGGAGTGGTCTACTTACGAGTAGTGCCATGTGACTCAACCCTAGAAACTGGTTCACTTATAGGTGGATCATGAGGGGTTTAATGGGGACAACACAGAGGATAGGGTACTCTTGGATCGCGGAGTTATATCTAAAACATAATATTGGTTGTTAAATAAGTAATTGAATGATTACATTGTTATCATAGTTGCATGTTTATTGTTTCCCCCACATACCTGCTACGGCTGACCGACGTTTTGTTTGTCGGTGTTTTAGGTATAATGAAAAGAACAAACAGTAAAGTGGTACATGTGGTACTAATTGAGAATTAAAGTGCAAAGGAGGATTAGATAGATTAGTATCTGTTTGGATAGAAGTTAGAGATCCAAGTTTTCAAAAGGTATGCAAAAAAAATTATTTTCTTACAGCTTTCAGTATAGTATGTTAAAATTTGATAATTATTCATGGTTAATTGCCGAACCTTTGATCCGAAAGTCATGGGTGCGGCTTCGACCTCTCGGTCTCCCTTAATTGGGGGTTATCGGGAGGTGGGGTCGTAACATTTGGTATCAGAGCTTAGGTTCCTCATTTAACCATTAATAATTATAAAATTTTACAAACTCTATAGAACCCAAGGGAGTTATTAGAGGAGTATCCAAAAGACGGAGGTGTCTAGAAAGGGATCACGACCGGGGGCTGGCAAGATTTTCCTCCGCACTGCTAGTCAGAATACCGCCTGGCCAAAGTCTTAGGGTATGAATCGAAATAAGATACCTTTAGGACTTCTCATCTTATTCATCCCTTCTCATCACAAAATTCTGATAAGGACCTAAAGGATTAGGGTTTTCTTTCTTCTCCTCACCCTCTTGAGGTATGGGTAAGGTTAATAAGGTTTAAGGAATCCTCCACTAAATTAATGAAAGGCATGTAAATAAGATGTCATGGACATAAGCTTAATAGATTAAGCGCAAAATAAATAATAGATACATGCTTAGGACGTATGACATAAGATGTCATGTCCTCAGAAGAGACCTGAGGCTAGACCTTCTTGTCAGGAGGATAAATTAGTCTTGGAGATAGAGATCTCCATTGCAAGTAGAGACCTGGCACATCCTCTGAGGATGATGCTAACCCTAACCCTAAGTGAAGGTTAGAGATAGATGAGTTGGACCAGGTGTTTGAAAGGACATGCCTTTGGGATGCCATACAATCCACAGGTGACCTAGCACCTTTGGCAACCCAACCCTGGGAAGGGTCGTGCATGTTAGGGTAAAGGATAGCTCCTTAGATGATGATGTTAGTGAAGGACCATAGAAACCCTATGGGCTTGTACAAGTAGGGCATAGCTGGCAGTAGGATGAAACCCTGGATAAGGAATTATGATGGAGCATAAAGGGTTATGGATGATCGTGAGCAACCATAAGTGCGAACCTAGGCTTCACCCATATAGAGAATGCTTTGGAGGTTGATCTTTCATGAAGAGAGGACCTCTAATGGTGAGGTTGGATGTAGGGTTAGCTCTAGAGAGAGCAGGAAACCCAGCAAGAAGGTTGGAAGCCTAAAACCCTGAACAATGGATGACAATGGTTGTCTCATAAGGTGATGATATCTTGGTTGCCTTTAGAGGGACCAAACTCTAGATAGTGAAGATGAAGCATATGGTGCCTATGTGCCTACAATATAGGTGTTTACCTTCTGAGGTAGGAAGAAGAGTTCCTTAGACCTAGAGAGGTTTCGTGAAGAGGTTTTGAGGCCTTGTACCTTGTTGGTTGTCCTTAAGGAGGACCCAACTCTAAGTGTTTCTTGAGTTGAAGGATGACAAGGAGTGCATGTCATGCCTTTTTCATGCTTGGTTTGTAGTTAAGAGACAGAGCATGCAGTGAACCTAGGGTTCCTAGGCCTAAGAGGGGAAGTGGTATACCTAATGCTCATGATGAGAAGTTGAGTTCTTATAGAAGCGAGCATGGTACTCCTCATGAATAGAGGAAAAGGGGAGCCCCTGAAGTTTAAGGTGTGTTTGATGAACCCCTCACATCTAGGTTGATGATGAAGAAAGGTATGATCTTGATCCAACGTTGAGGAAAGAGGACAAGTATGACCTAGCATGGTTCGGTAAGTGATATTCTTGTGCCTTAATGGCTTGCTAGGGTTAAGTAGGCTTGTGTGGATGTAAACCCTAGACCTAAGAGATTTTGTGACCTTAGAGATAGTTTTTCTCCCATCCTGGGAAAGGGACCCCTTTGGAAGGGTGTATATCAGTTTCGTTGGTTCAAGGTAACCTAAAGAGGTCTCATAGGATCTGGGGAAGCTAAGTGAACAGTACATAGCATGAGATTGAATCTACAGACCCATAGATATCCATCTCTTTTGCATGTGAATGCGTTACCATGGAGGTAACTGGTATGGGGCTTGACCAAGGTTGGTAGGTTGCCATGATGCCTATGAATGGATGATAACTAGCCCATGAATGCAGAAAGAGAGATGAATAAGCCTTGGGTAAGGTTCTAAGTGAACATGTACTGTTATGGAGAATCCTAAGTCTATCCTAGGGTCAGGTAGGGATAAAACCGATGAAAGTAGGAGTTGCCTAATTCCCCAGTTGCACATGACCATAGGGTCAGGAGGTAACAACTATCATTGTCTGAGGGCCATGGGTTAGGAGATTGATCACCTTCATGAACTCATGAGACCCAAAGGGCAGATGAGTAGGGCACTCTCTTGATGCATGAAGGAAGAGGGATGACCCCAAAAGAGTCGGTACCCTATAGACCTAGAGGAGATGACCAAGGATATAAACCTCAGTAGGTTCAAGACTAGTTTGCTATCATGATGTTTGTGATGAAGAGACATTTGTGGCACGTTGCAACTTAGATTTAAAGGTGTACTGGCAAGGTGGGATGCACCATCTCTACTCTTGGAACAGGAATAACTCTGTATTTGGACTGCAGCCAAATGCTTATTTCCTCTTGTTATGGGTATGAGAGATAGTACATTATGCATGTCATACACCAAGGATAAGAGATGATGTAGGTTGGAACGTTGCCACGAGAAATGGGGATAGAGAAGATATCTACCCTGGTAAAGTGAATGATACATGGATGGTTTGTAGACACTAAGAGGAATGAGGTAGTCCCCTTATGAGGATGTTTTTATCATGAGCTATGTGGAACTTACAAGTTATACCAGGTTGAGTTTGATCACCATGATGATGGAATCAGAGAGTGTTCTTATGAAGATAAACATATAGTTTGAGGTGACATGATAAGTGAAATACATGGAAGTGTAATGTTACCTAATACCTAAGGATGTGAAATGGTAATGGATGCTCTGGTTGAGATACATCTGACTTGTTTGACCAGAAGCTATAAAGGGTTGATTGGATAACCTTAAGTTTGAAAAGGAGAGGTGTTTGGATAACACTCAGATGTAACAAGATACATTGAAAAGTTATGGTTGTTTGGTTAGCCAGTCTAGTCCTGGATGCAATGAAAGGATGGTGGTAAAACCTCAGATGTACTTCTTTGGAAGAGAAGGTGATGAAACCCTGACTAGTGTGGTTTAGGGTTTCATAGGAATCGATCTTGAAAGAATCATGACTTATAGGAAATCATGATGGAAGATCACCATACACCGTGGAAAATGGCAATAGCACTTTGGATGCGTAAGATGAAGTTGCATGTGGTTTATGACCATGAAAGCCAGGAGGTAAAGGACAAACCCCAGTAACCCAGTGTATCGATATAGAGGACAAAAGAATCCCTGAGAGGAAATGAGAGCTCAGTACTATGGATGTTGTGATAGGCCTTCCCTGGACCGAGGAAGGTCGAGATGCAATATGGGTTATGGTAGATAGCCTTACCTAGATGACATAAGAAAAAAAGAGTTCTGTCAAGGGACAGATATAGTTGAACTACCCGTGAGAGAGATGGTTCAACTACACCATGAAGCGAGTTCAAAGGTTCTTGAGTTTGACCTAAAGGTTCACTTCCATAAAGTGGGAGTAGGTACATGAAGAACTCAATGTTAGTATAGTTTATCACCCCTAACTACGGTTAGTATGATCCATACTAAAAGGTCTGATGAGGGCATGTGTGCTCGTTTAGGGTGATATCAGTTCTTGTCCTATGAAAGATGTGACAATGACCACCATAGCCAGTATCAGGTTTTATATGAAGCTTTGTAAGGGAGGTTGTGTCGGTCACCACTTTAGTAAGGTGATGTTGGTGAAAGGACCACATGATGGTTAGAAAAGTACCACATGATGGTTAGAAAAAGGGACCCCAGTGCGTGTAGGTGAAGTCACTTTGATGGTGCAAGGGTTGAAAAGAGCCTAGAGATGATGAGAGTCATGAGCAGATGCAAAGTAGACTGACATACAAGTTACTATGGAAGAAAATGTGACATGAAAATCCGACCCCTCTAAGTTATAACTAAGAGAGCTGAGTCCCCGATTCATGGGTCCATTAGAGATGGATGGGTGGAGAAGGTTAGGTTTGACTCTACCCCTCAGGATAGTGTAATGGGAGATGTTTTTCATGTGTCCAATTTAGAGCACTATGTGAGGTACCCCGACCATGTGCTGAACAATGAACCTAGTGAGCCCCAAGGGAGGCTGAAATGGCTTGAGTCACCTGTGTAGTTTATAGACGCCAGGATGAAAGAACTCAAAGAAAAGAATATGTGATAATAAAGGTTCTTTGAAAATTCCATGAGTACGGCAAAGCCACATAGGGGCCAATGATGGACATGGGAAAAGTATTATCCTGAATTGTTTGTTTGCTTGTTTGAATTTTGAGGACAAAATTCCTATAAGAGGGGAAGGATGTTATAACCTCAATTTTTGGGTTCAATTGGTGAGAAATGCAATTTCTCATATTAAGGATAATTGAACAAATAATGATGTGAGTTGTTTTGAATAAATGGATTCCCTTCACAATAGCCTTGATTGGTTGCTTTGTGGGCTTTATTGGCTATTGGGCCCAATAAAAAGGAAATTCAATTAGTAAATGGATAATTGAATTTTGAAGAAAATAAACATGTAGAAATCTCTAGAAGGAAAATCCAAAGAGGATTTCGTGCCTCTTGGGTTCCTTGGGTACCAAGGAGTCCAAGGTTGCAAAAAGAAAGCAATAAGAAAAGAAAAGACTAATTAAGTATTTCTTTATGAAGGAAGAAATTGGAAAATAATGATAAAATGTGGAAAATAAGTGGAAAGAGGCATAAATGAGATTTCTTGGGGAAATTTCGTATCCATGAGATTTCTAATATTAAAAGGAATGCCAATAAGGAAAATAAAAGAGAAATAAATAAAAATCCTCAAAAAGAGATATTTTAAGGAGAAATAAACAAGATAATGTGAAATAATGCATAAAGATGCATCTAGAAGGATAATGAGTATCCAATAAAAAAATTTTCGAAATAAAAGTGTGTCTTGGGATCCAAGGAGTCCCAATAAAGAAGAAAGATATAGAAAATACAAAAATTTGCAAGATAGAAGATAATATAATACATTATTAATGATTTTGGTGGCTTTATGAAAAAGGGAGTAATTTCTATTAAAAGGGAATAGAAATTCGTGGCCAATAAATAAAAAGGGAAAGTACAAAGAAAATGAAAGAAGGAATTTCAAATTCTTAATATCCATATAATAGAAAATAATCATGGATAAAGAAGAGAGAGGATATTACTTCTATTAGAAGGAATTGACCTCCTACTTGGAAAAGGACTCTTGGGTTCGTGAGTAGCCGACCTAGGGCTTCCTTACTCACCCCTATATAAAGGGGAGACCCTTTGGTTCGAGCCCAAAAGAATTCCACGTTTCTTCTCTTCTTCTTCTTCCTCTTTTCCGTCCATAAACCCTAACAGAGAGAAATGGAACGACCAAGGAGCAACCGGGTGTTAATGATGGCTTGCTTTGGGGGCACCACACCCCACGTTGTTGGAGGAAAGGACAGTGCTCGTCCTTAGGCCCTAACCTGAGTGCAGCAGCGACTACACGTCTGCAAAGACTGCAGCACGTCGCGGGCTAGGGGGACGGATAGTCGGTGAGGTTGGCTGCGATCTAGGCACCCATGGGTGCGCAACATGGAGGCGGAGGCGTAGGCACCACCTCCGGTGGGCGTGGAGGTTCGAGGAGCACGAGAGTAGCCACACAAAGCACGTCTAGGGCGGATGAATCACACCCTCTAAAGGTTGAAGACGACGGATTGCCTTTGGACAAATCTGCCCTTTCGCGTGACAAAGAACCAGATGTTAAGTCGAGGGCGTTTTGGTAATTTGGTTATGATTTCAAACAACCACGGATTGAATGGAGGAGGCCAACATGGCGCTTGTGGATTGGTCCATAAAGGTATTTTTTTACAAAATTCATAACTCCTTAATAGTAGCTCGGATAAATACAAGTTATATATGAAAATTGATCCTCAGAACGAGAGGAACCCAAAGAAATTATGTTTGAAGTCTAATTCTAATTGCAATACGAAAATTAATTGAAGTAATCATCTTTGATACTTTAATGATTAAGAAATCCTATTTTAAGATGATTAATGTGTTTAATAGGGTTTAATGGATCATAAGAGTTGATATTAACATGTTAAATGTAAAAAGGTACATTAAGATCGAAAAGGATGATCCTTGTACGTAATTAGTTTAATTTGAAGATTATGTACATAAATATGATTAAAAATTGAAAAGTACATAAAGTTATCATCTTTAATGATGAAAAACCCTTAGATTTGATGATAGATGGTTTTAATGTTGTTTAATGGATAATTTAAGCCAAAATTAACCTGTTGTTGATAAATGAGGAAATAGGATCTAAAAAGATGATCTTTTTATATAATTGGCTTAAGTTAGGGTTTTGTGCATGATTATGCATTAATGAGCTTGAAAACCCTAATTTAGGAGAATATGACTTTTAAATGTTTTAATTGTTCAAATTCATGAATAAATAGGGATATGATGATCCTAAGTTAAATTGGGTATAAAAGACTATTAAAATGGATAGTTGAGCAATTAGGGTTCATATAAATGGAAAAGAGTATTTTAGGGTTTGTTAATCTAAAAGAGATAAAGTTCGAGAAATTGATCTAAGAAACCCTAATGAGTATTAATGGAACCTTAATGCGGATTAGAAACCCTAGAAAGAGAATCCAAGTCAATAAAGTAGTTTCTTGATAAAGTGTGTAATAAATAGAGTACATATTCATTTTAGGAATTATGTGATGATTGAATTACTTGCTTGGATCTGTTGAATGGATTGATTGTATATACATGAAGTATATGTTGAATAATCTACATGACTCATCAAATCAGGTATGTGGTTACGATTATGAATAACCGCTTTAGTTTCCCAATGGATTCCCAGATGTTTAATCGCATTGAATGCAACTAAACTGTTGGATGTTTATTTATTTCCTGCAACTATAAAGTGACTATGATTATCACTATAATGTGCATATATAACTGGCTGGATCCGGGTCCACCTCTGTTACTTTGAAAAGGCTAAAAAAGGGGTAATCCTAGAGCAAGGTCTAGGTTACTGTGAGTTAGAAACTGGGCTACCTACGTGTAGTGCCATGAGACTCTTTAGCATATCCCGAGTTAAGGAGTGGTCTACTTACGAGTAGTGCCATGTGACTCAACCCTAGAAACTGGTTCACTTACATGTGGATCATGAGGGGTTTAATGGGGACAACACAGAGGATAGGGTACTCTTGGATCGCGGAGTTATATCTAAAACATAATATTGGTTGTTAAATAAGTAATTGAATGATTACATTGTTATCATATTTACATGTTTATTGTTTCCCCCACATACCAGCTACGGCTGACCGACGTTTTGTTTGTCAGCGTTTTAGGTACAATTAAAAGAACAAACAGTAAAGTGGCACATGTGGTACTAATTGAGAATTAAAGTGCAAAGGAGGATTAGATAGATTAGTATCTGTTTGGATAGAAGTTAGAGATCCAAGTTTTCAAAAGGTATGCAAAAAAAATTATTTTTTTACAGCTTTCAGTATAATATGTTAAAATTTGATAATTATTCATGGTTAATTGCCGAACCTTTGATCCGGAAGTCATGGGTGCGGCTTCGACCTCTCGGTCTCCCTTAATTGGGGGTTATCGGGAGGTGGGGTTGTAACACTCTAGGTGGCTTCCCTCCTTTGGTTTATATAGGGATAATTAGTGCACCACTTGGCTATGAATCGATAGATATGCCTTGATTTAATCAAGGTTGTCAGATAAATTTTAGTTCCACCAACTAAAGTCAGTGCCACCGACTCATTAGGGTTTGAATTTTCAGTTCCATTGACTTGGGTCAGTGGGATCAAGATGCATTTTCAATCTTGTCCTCCTTTTTCTCAATCCTTCTTTGTCTTGATGTCGATCCACATGCTCTTCATGTTGATGCCACCAATATAAGTCGATGCTACCAACTTTGTTCTATTTTGAGTTGGTCAAATTTGCAATTTAAGCAACATTATAGTAGGAAAATAATAAAATGAGGCAAATTCGGCATAAATACATGTAAAATGGATAATGTTGATGCAAAGGGGATATTTTAGAAAATTTAGACAAAATTTTCATGAAACACATGGATATGAGATAAATCATCCTCAAATCATTCCTAAATAATCCCCAAATTTTGCTAAGAAATCATATGCATCAACGATCCAAGTGAATTAAGGGAAAACTTAAAAATAAAAATATAACCAATTCAGTTAGTCCACCTACATGGATTTGTTATTCAGATCACTCAGTTGCTTAAATTAGGTGTCAAATCATAATTAGAGTAAATGAGAAAATATAAATAGGATAGTGAAATGTGTTTTGGAAAATTTTCTATTACTAGGAATGCATAATACTTATGTGCTTGTATATTTCTATATAATTAGACTTTGAAAGCTAGAAGATTTCTCTTCTTTTAAGTTATGATGTTCAAGTGTACTCAAATCTATAATTCTTTATAAATTACTATTTCATTTAAAACGTTCATTTTAGTGGGTTAGAAACTCACCCCTCTACTCAAAACTTTTCAGTTAACGGTGAATTATAGATATCTATATTTACTATAGAAATTCTTCCACAAGCTAGTTTTGGTTTAGTGTAGATGATTCAATACATGTCACCCTAGGTCCTAGTATGGAAGAAAACAATTTCTACATGAAAGTGTGTAATATTAATTTGTATTTGCCAAAATTATGTAATTATTAGTGAATATTTGCAATCATGAATATGTTAGAATTGTTTTGTATGGTTTCATCCATGACATATTGTTTGTAATTATTCTGAAGGAATCACATTCATTGATCATGTTAAATTATCTTGTATGGTTTTGAATGGTAAATTAAGAGCACTTCTTTATTAGAAATATTTAAGAGTGATGTTGATGATGCTTAGTCTTTAAGTTATGCCCTAATCTCATGATCAGTAGTAATAATGAGATGGGTGTAGAAAATAAATTGAGGGTATCTAGCATAAGGTTTAGTGTAATGTATGGATACACAGTTTCATGTTGTGATTTTGGTTTTCAACGAAACCACAAAGTCTGTGATTTCTTATTTATTTTCTGGAGAAAATATATATAATTTTTAGCATTGAAGTATGGATGAGTACAAATTGTGGAAACACACAAAGAATCTTGTAGTATCCATTATCCCTGAGGTATAGAGGAGTATCATTCACTATAAATGATAGATGTCCAGAGATAGAATTAGGTTTAGCAAGTTATTCATAGCCACATAACACTTGGGTGATCTAGTCAAGTGTTAGCACGCCCAAGTTTACAATTATTTGGATTAATATGATTGTAGTGGGTATTGTTTTTTTTAGAAAATTCATTTCAACTTTATTTATTCAAATCATGATGTGGTACAGACTGCTCTGCTCCCTATACATAATTGGTTAGCTTCATGTCTTTCTACCGTATGATCAGAAGGACCTTCTACAAGGTATATGCTCATGACACAGCTACGAGGTGTGTCGAAGAACTGATGCTACGAACTGCAGCGAAGTTGATGTTTGACCAGCTTGTCAGTGATAGAGTTGCTCTCGCGATTTGCATATTGTACTATCACATTCTCCGGCATATCCTTCTTCAGTCGACTCATCCAGTATGTGTATTTAGGGTATTTGTCTGCCTCCTCGTCACACAGCGGAAGAGCCGTCCTACAGTCCATTTCCACTATGCATTTGGTCCATGTGTGTGCCCAAACTTTCTCAAGAGCTAGATGAATGCATGCTAACTCCGCAGCCATAACCGATGAGCATCCTATCTGATTTGACCATCCCCCAAGCCAATATCCATGTGAGTCTCTAGCTACTTCCGCTACTGCTGCCCCCTTACTGTGAACTGATGCATCGACATTCATCTTGATCATACCAGACTTTGGTTTCCTCCAGCTGCCCACTCTATCTGACCGTTGAGATGTGTTGTTCCTCGCCCAGGCTTCGGTGCTGAGCATAAACACCTTTTGAATATATCAGACTCAGTGTTCCAATAGTGTGACCTCACCTTCAAAGGTCTCTGTATTCCTGAACCCCCACACGTTGCAGCAGATGATCCATAACTCTTCCTTCATGATGTTCAGGTCACCTTGTGCTATTTTCAGCCATCGTTCAGTAGTGGTCGGCCTAAAGAATTGAATTGGTTTACCAGAGCTGAGGAAATGATTCCAGATTGTGTTGACCTTGTCACAGTCTCTCAGTGCAAGGATGATTGATTCCTCTTCTTTCCTGCATCTAGGGCATAACCCGTTCAACGTCATATGCCTCGTCAAATGACATTTATTTGTCAACAGAGCTCCATGGGTGACTAGCTAGGCGAAAGTATGTATCCTAGCCGGAACCTTTAGCTTCAATATTGACCCCGAGTCACCCTGAGAAACCTTTTCCTTTCCTTCTCTTAGAACATTGTAGGCTGACTTTGATGAATAATTCCCTTTTGCTGTATGATGCCACGCTCTATAGCCTTTGTGGTTAGTTGTATCTGGAACATTCATTGTCGTTATGGTTCTCACCATGTCACCGTCAATCCAAAAATTTAAGAAATCCTTATCCCATTCGCCTATGTCTAGTACTGGGCAACTGACCATCCGGTCATTTAGATCTTCAAGGATGCCTCGCTTGTAGTGGTCTTTAAGTTTAAGACCCGCTTCGACCCAGACGTCATTCCATACATTGATTGTTGTTGTGGGTATTTTTATGTATATAATCTTGAGATATGTAAAATAGGTGGGCATGGTGTGTTTCCATACACTCGGAGGATAAGGTTAGGATAAACCCAAAGGGTTTGATGTGTGTGCTAAGCCACAAAGTGTGGTATTTGATTGGAAAAACCTAACTCCTCCACATGTAGGTATCCATTATCCAAGGATATCCTTGTGAGTGCATTATAGGCGTAAGTCAGGAAAGGTTAGGCTATTTGAGATGATAAACGTAGGACTAGTAATGTAAAATTAAGATATGTCAATAGATCTAAACCCTAGACTTACTAACAAATGAACCTAACCCTAACGTTGAGAGCTTAGAGATTATGTTGGTAGTACACTCCTTAAGTTATGGTTTAGTCTTTATAACCAAGATGACATTTAGGGACTTAGTCCCACATACAAATAGACATGTCTCCAGGTTGCAAAGCCTCAGTTTTGGGGTGCTGGTAGAAGGGTGTAGTGGTAGTACATAAATATAATTAATTTCATGATGATATTTATGAATACAAGAAAGGAAAACATGTAATATATTAACATTAGTCTGGGGGTTATTCCTAGATTAGATAGTTAGGTTGTGTAGATATAAAGGATTGGCCACATCTAGGAGACCTTGAGATAATTTGTAACTCTTCGAGAGATACTAAGAAATTTTCATCCATGGGATAGGTGAAAACCCCTAGTTAGGTTGGTCCCAACCAACTGTAACACTAGGTCACCAATGTTATCTTAATCTAATTAGGGTCTCACCCCAAACTAGGACTGCGACCCTCAATTTTTCTTCAATTTGAGGTGATAATTAGTTTATAGAGTGGATCAACCCTATATTTGTCCATGTAACTTTACAAATTTTCACCATGTGATTTTTCTTTTAGTGTAAAGAAACCCCAAGAAATTAGCAACATTTGGGATCATCTAGCTGGAATTGACTAAAATTTGGGTTTTAAACCCCATAATTCTAGTTTGTACTTTTGAATGTAACCTAGAACCCCAACCAAATGTATTTTAGTGATAATTTCAGAATATTTTGGAGATAAGTTGGTCCTTGGAGAGGTACCTAGAGCAGTATGGATTATCCAAACCCCTTTATAAGTATGAGATGATGATAATTTCATGAATGAAATTTTCTTTAAGGGGTGTCAAATAGATGACCAAGAATTTAGAGTGTTGGTACTAATAGTTAAAGGTATTTACCAAATACCTAGTACCTACTCTCCCTTGGCCTATATTTTGGGTTAATACATGTGGAATGGTTGATTGAGTCTTGGGTTAATACATGTGGAGTGGTTGATTGAGATGCAAACCATAATTTATTTCAAGAAGGGAGTTAGTAAAAGAGTAGGTCGGAGCTACTTTAGAGTATCCAATGAAATGGGAGGATATAAGGATGGGAGAAAGGGACAGACTCAGCTTGGGAAGTAAGTTTGACAGAGTAAGGAAAAGAATAGGTGAGTAGACATGGGTGGAGAAAGGAAAGTGGCATTGGGGTTTCTAGAGTAGACAATTACCACCTTTAATGCATTCTCCTATACAACCCTTTCTCCCTCCCTCCCCTCACTCCATTTTCTTTCCCTCTCCATCATAACTTAACAATGGAAGCATCCTCCCTCTTGTATCCCTTACTCCCACTCTTCATGTACATATAATTTCATTATCACACTATAATATAGGCCAAAGAGGTATGACTTGCCAAACTCAGATAATCATTCTCCAGAGACTACTACCAACTAAAACCAAATCAAGTAGGATAGAAGAAAGAGTTGATTAATGAGTAATAAACTAAAGACAAGAATGGAGAAAACTAAATTTAAGTGGGTGTAAGAAACATTTAATGGATTTCCTAGAACTTATTATTTCATCATAACACATACTACAACTAAATTCTATTTATCTATAGTTAATTACCATTATTATAAACTAAGACATGTAACTATCATGACCCACTCCCATATCGTAATGCACTACTCACATTTAGCCAAATCCCACTCCTATAGCAGTTTAGAAACTTATCCTTAGGTAAAAGTAAAATCTTTATGGGTTATTATTTCATAGCTATTAGCCCTCTCCAGAAGCACGTTATGGGATATATATGTTAATTTATGAATTTTATAATACTTTGGTTATGTTGATCAAAGGCATAAACAAATCATTGGAGTTATCAAAATTCTTTTCCTGAACAAAAGAAATTATATCATCAAATTCTATTATAATAACGTGTTGAGCTACTCTCATGTCCTAGCAAATTAAGGGTTTAGAACCACATGTTCGTCATCAATAAAAATAAGAAGAAAAAGAGAAAGAGAAGTGAAGCATAAAAAATGGATAGAAAGACTCTCGGAGATGTTGACACGACGTTCCCTTCTGAAGAATACCACTATTGGAAGCTTTCTAGGTGCAAATATGTCCTCTAGATGTTCTTGGATCATCTAGTTGGTGGCAATCTCCTATGTATCCACTCCCTTGGGCTTTGTGTCCAAAATTTACACGATAATTCTCCTATTTCAGTACACATTAGGTCATAAGTGAGGCCTAAATTCACTTAATTCACATTCATTAGATCTGAATTAACTTCATATGTGCATAAGTCACACTAGCTCGGTACCACCAATATGGTGTTGAGAGCACAGAGTCAGCAGATCTTTTTTCCTTCTCGCTCTGTGTCAGTTTTACTAATATACACCTTGGTAACACTGAGTTGGTTCTCTTTGATGTCTATATGTCAAAATTGGTACCATTAAATGTGATGTGGGTAGCACTGATATAATTAATTTGTATCATTGATGTTCCATTGACCATAAGTTGGTACCGCCGGGTTTGTATCTCGGTGGCATCGAGTCAATGCCAATAGGACCTATTTCTCCATCAATAGAATTGATGCTCATTTTCTTGTTCAGCTCGTGGGCTCAAGGTGTTGGTACCACAAACTAAGATGTCAGTGGCACTTAGTTGATCAATAAGTACTCTTTTTTCAAGAATTAAGATGAATAATGACATAAGTCTTATAAAGAGATGATAAAATCATGTATTCTGATAGAAATAAGTGATAAATGATGCATAAGTGGTTCACCGACTAAATAATGGAAAACAAAACAAAAATATATCTAAATGACAATATGTGTGATTAAATAGTCAAAACATAGCATGTAAAAAGCCACACGAAACATAGCATGATAGTGGGAAGTCATGCCTTTCTTCTCATTATCTCCCTCCTCCATAGGATTTACCCCTGACATTGACGAATGATGTCTAGAGAGGTTAAAATTATGTTGCCATTCCAACCTTCCACTATGGGGGTGGCTAAATTGACCACCATGAGATATGGGGCTAGGCATGAAAGACAAGATGAATGTTGTTTCCTTCTCCTGTACATGACAAGGTAGAAGCAACAACTTTCTTTTAGTATAGTATCAACTAGTAAAGAAGCATGTTGCTACTACTTTTCCATTGTTTCTACACCTCCCCCTCTTCTTTCTTGTTTGTGTCACGTGGAACCCAATTTGGTAGCATGCCACCATTATTTTCTCCTCGCGTATAATGCAACAACATCTAGAGGAACACAAGTGTCACCACCCTTATGGAAATAATAAAGATGGCCATAGGGGGAACAACTAGAAGGCAACTATATAAAACCTCTTATCACTTCTCCTTCACCCCTCACCCTCTCTTTATGCCATTGTGACATGGCATCCCACCAGAGTGTTGCATATGATGGCACCATCCTATAAACATTCCAAGAGTACAATGGGCACAGTAGTGATAGATCTAGAAAGGGCAAAGAACTAAAAATAAGTTCATTCAAATTCAAAACACAAGGAAGGCTAGATTGTAACTTTCTTAAGAGAATACAGTGGAAATATTATTCAAGTCTTGGAAAAAATATACATTCATAAAATACACATGATATAGAGTGGTTTCATTAAAGGACGTCAATTCACTACCTAGTTTTTTCCAATTAGGACTTTCAACTTATATTTTATTGCTTTTCTTAACTGATACAAAAGACACAAAATAAGTGGTGTCTTTTGCATATCAAGACAATCCTTATTCTATAGATCAAGGAGAACTTGGTGGAGTAGATCGCAATCAGCCTCCCGTCTTGGTCAAAACCTTCTCGCAAGAAGTATCTCCAAGAAGTTTCCCTACAACCTTCCTACAAGAATTAGTTGGAAGCAACAAGAACAAGTAAAGATAGCCAAGTTAAATTTTGACAGTCTACAAAAAAATTTAATCATGCTGAAGTAACATGTCTACCAATGAAAAACATATATATAACTTAGCACTTGGAAAACTTCATATTCTTTAAATCAAATTGATTGAAAATATGTCATGATAAAACATTAGTATCCAATGAAGCCCATGATCATATAACTTCCTCTAGAGAGAGGTGCTTGGTACCCAAACCATGTTGTTGTCACTTTTTTCTATAGAGGGTATGAGAAAGCATAGTGACCAAATCTCCCACAACCATATCATGTAATGTGATTAATAGGAATGTAAGAACTGGATTTTGGTTTAATAAGAATATTTTCTTGCTTTTTCTTTCTTTTAACATCTCTTGGAATATAACCAAGTCCATGAGTGACAATATAATTATTGTGAGAATCCAAATTTTTCTAAACATATTTATACCATTTGAAAATTTATCCAAAGATCTATTAAGATTTTCATTTTCCTTGGCAAGCATCAAAGAGTCTTCTACTAGAAATTAAATATTTTGTAGAACTATCAATATTTTCTTCAATTATATCAATTTTTTCATTTAACTCGTCATTTATTTTAAAGATAAGATCATAATAAAAATGTGAGAAATAAATTGGCCACTTATCCATATTACTCAACTTATCTAAAAAAGTAGAAACTTGAGTTTGCAAGGAAGTACTTTGAGAAACAAGCTCATCTATTATTTTCTTATCACTGGCATATTGACCATTTATCTCATTAAATTCTTTGTTTAAATAATCAAAATATTTTCCAATTTATTTTTCTTTTCCTTATACTTTTTATTTTATTTAAAGTGAGTTCAACAAGTTTTATAAGTTATTCCCTCAAGTATGTAACCCCCTCCTTCTTCACATAAGTAAACCCTTTCATCCATTCTTGTTCTTATCCTCTTGGTGGATGATCTTGGAAGAATAAGGAGCTAGAAGAAGCCCCCATGGAGCTTGGGAGGTCGAGTTCCTTGCTCATGGTGATTCTTGGTTTAACTTCCACCTTGGTGAGTCATGTTTCTTTGATGGTCATTTCTTTGAGTTGTCTTCCTCATCTTCTTCTTCTTCTCTAGGCCATGGATCATACCTTGTATGGAGGAAGGACGTGGTTCTCCCTCTTTCCTTTCTTCTTGAACTATCATAACCATAGCATCTTCTTCTTCTTCTTTCATACCTCTTTAAGGTCCTTTGGAGCTCTCTTCCTACACCTAAAGGGTAAAAACCTATAACATCTATACATCGGTTCAAGAAGCCTCTTTCTCTTTCTAGGGTTTTGTTCCTCTAAAGCAACCAAGGTACAACAAGCCTCTAAGGATCGTGCATGAGGCAACCACATACATCTACTTAGGGTCGTCCATTCTAGGCAATATCATACCCAACTTCTCATGATTCCTCATGTCTCATAGTCCAGGTTTCCAACCTTCTTCATCGGGTATTTCCCTCTCTCTAGAGCTAACCCTACAACTAGTCCTACTACTGGAGGTTCTCTCTTAGAAGATGTGTCAAGCTCTTAAGGATTCATGTCTACACCTACCTGGGTGAAACATACTATCAAGACCTCTGTCTGGCCAAGATCATCCAAATCTCTGTATGCTCATCTCATGAACTATGAGGCATAACTCTTCTGGCCTAGGTCTCAACCTATTGCCAGCCTTGTTTCCACCCACTTCTTACTCATGTGTATCTGTTAGGGTTCCTATATGGTCACCTTTAACCTTCTCAATGAGGGAGATATCCCTCGCCCCTAACAAGTATGACCCACCCAAGGTCGGGTCACCCAAAAGGCACTAGGGTCAAACAACCACACATACTTCATGTTTCTCATGTGTACTCAAAAACTTTACGTAAAGAATGTATGTCTAACCCATGTACTTGAAGGTATAGAAGACTAAGGTATCCAACTCATCTTGCCATCTATTTCTCTAACTACCACTTAGGGTTTGGGTTAGCATCACCCTCATAGGATGTGTCAGGTTTCTTCCTCTTCCTGGAGGCTTCTTCCTCCAAGGCTAACTCTCTGCTCATCTTCCTACAAGAAGGTCTAACCTCATAGCTCTCCCGAGGGCATGGAAACACACTCCATGAAAGATATCATGTAACTAATCTTTAGTTTATGCTTAAACTATTAAAACTTATGTCCATGACATCTTATTTACATGCTTTTCATTATTTGATGGAGGATTCCTTAATCCTTATTATACTTATCCCAACCATAGGAGGGAGGTGTGGAGAGAGAAACCTTAAGCACTTAGAGTTATAATTGAACTAGGGTTGAGAAAGGAAGAAAATAGAGGAGAGAGTCCTAGAGGTATCTTATTTTGAGTCTAATCCTCTGATTTTAGCCAGACAGTCACATAGAATCTGAGAGTCCTCATAGACTGACTAGTAGGGTGGGGAAAATCTTGCCAGCCCCCGAATCATGATCCTTTACTAGACACCTCCATCATTGGGGAAATCCTCTAATAACTCCCTTGGGTTCTAAAGAGACTGTAAAATTTAATAATTATTAGAGATTAAATGGAAAACCATTCTCTGATACCAATTGTAACAACCCCGCTTCCCGATAACCCCCAATTAAGGAAGACCAAGAAGTCAGAGGCATTATCCCAAAAATAGGATAAATAGTTTTACAAATAATAAAAAATTATTAATGAATTCTATGAAAGACTAAACTTAGAATTGGAATATTTTTTTTACTTATCACATACCTTTCAAAAGTAGGAATCTGGAACTTCTACCTGCAGTAGAGTCCTATCTAACTAAATCCTCCTTTATGAATTAACTTTAATCTTCACAAGTTCCACTATACTGTTTGTCCAATTTGAGATATTATTAAAACAGCAACAAACAAAACGTCAGTCAGTACAATTGAATATACTGGTAAGTTGTGACAACCAAAACATTACATATATTCTAACAACATAATCACATAAAATAGTTGTTAACGATGCAAGATTATGTTTTTCAATATGACTTCCCAACCGCTTTTACTTATCCTCTGGGATACCCTCTCTAGGGTTAAGTCCTTGCAAGTGACTTTAAGGCTACCTTCTCCATCCTGAGCTTGGTATTTGGTGTCACCTCTCTGGGTGCCCTGTGGTCTTCTCTCTAGGCTTGACCACTTCAAACCTTCCCTGTAGGGCTTGGTCTCACATCATACATCCATAGATGGTATGTAGGTTTGGGTAAGTCATACTTATACTTAGATTGTGATAATCAAATTCACATTAAAGATTGCAGAAATAAAAGCATCCAAACATTTTATTTCCATGCAATCGATAAAATGTCAGAAAATACTAGGAAACTCAAGCGAGTATTCATATATAACCAAATACCTTATTTGGAGATTTCACAAGGAATAATAATAGTCCAATCCAATCAAGAAATCCAAGCAATCAATCAAGCCAATCATAAAACTGAAAAGAACCTTGAAAAGCATGTACAACCTATTTACTGCATACTCATGAAGAACTTATTTTATTGACTTGGAATTACTTTCTAGGGTTTCTAATCCGAATTAGGGCTTCATTAGGGTTCTTTTAGATCTAATTACAACTTTCCTCTTTTATGTCCACAAAACCCAAAAATAGTAGTTCTAGGTTCAAAACCCTAATTACTCACTTATTCACATTAAAACCTTCTTTTCATCAATTTGGCTTAGGATTAAATTAATATCACTTTTATACAAAGAATCTTGAAATATAATTCATTAAAACCCATTAACACTTAGATTAGGGTGCCTAACCCCATTAATGCACATTAAACATATAAAACTCTTAAATAAGCTATTAAGCATATGGATTATCTATAAAGATAAACATACGAGAAGTTATCTTGGTGGGCGATGGGAAAAGGCGGCGCGGGCGATGTAGGGGAAACCCTAAAAGATGATGGTAGATCGGCCGGCAGAGGCAAGGACGGAAGGCAAAGTCCACTAGGGAAGGCTGTAGGGACAAATCGCCTGATCAAAGAAACAGGATTGAACTTCACTTACAGAAATATGCGAGGGACATCTCCAGAACCTGAACAAGCAACCGCACAGGCGGATGATACTAACGTTACGGGCATGGATATGGACGTGCCGCTCAAGGATGACGGCAACCTGTTTCCCCCAAATGACTCATCTCAGAGTAAAACTTTGAACTTCAAGCAGGCTTGCTTAGGGCAAGGTCAGGGAGGCATGACTAATCCAGTGTTCATTGACGACATACCGGAAGAGAGTCTGAATCCGGAGGATATAGAATTGATTAATGTACATGGCTACCCTGAAATTTATGTGGCTCCGGAGGCGGAGGAGATCCTCAGTAGGCCATTTAAATACTCGGTGATCGTGAAACTCCTGGACAGATCGGTAGGGTTTCTTACTATGTCTGAACGACTGAAGCTTCTCTGGAGGCTGACGGGGAGGTTCGAACTGTATGAATTATCTGATCAATATTATGTGTCTCAATTCTATAACAAAAACGACCACGATAATGTGCTGATGGGAGGCCCATGGTCTCTATTCAGTGGCTGTCTCATGGTATGGCCCTGGGATGGATACTTTGAACCATCCAAGGGCATACCAGATCATATTGTTACCTGGGTACGGGTGATAGGGCTACCCATCCATTATTACAATTTGGAAATCTTCGAAAAGATTGGGCAAGCAGTAGGGAGGCTGATCAGAGCGGATAATCACTCTATCAACAGAACGCGGAGTCACTTTGCCAGACTGGCAATAGAATTGAATACCAACCTACCTATTCATCCAGCAATTCTTATTAACGGGAGGGAGTACAAATTGGAGTATGAATCATTACCAACCTTCTGTATGAGATGCGGACGCTTGGGTCATGATGATCTACATTGTAACGGCCTATCCGAAGCACCAACCAGTCCGGAAACTAGTCCTGCGGAGGAGGAGGCTGGGGTGAGATGGGTGGATGAAGAAGATAAATGGCAAGTATACTATGGTCAGAAAATATTGGCTAGCAGACCACTGAGGAAAAAAGAGAAAGAGTTGGGACGTAAAGGCAAGAATCAAGAGAAGGATAACACCAATAAATTTCAGATCCTGGACAAAGATGATGAGGAAGAGGCTACTAGGGGAGAAGAGGCTCATACGGTCACAGAAAAGACACAACACCAGGAAATGAGCCCGAAGATATGGAGGAAGAAACAGCGCAGAGATAAAGATGTTGATGTATCCACTACAGGCACAGAAGATAAAACTACAGAAGCTACACTTCCAAGCAACGACAGGGTAGAACAGGTTATTATGGTACCTACGGAACAACCAAAACATACAATAGTCACACCGGTTGGGGATGAAGTCATTATGGGCAGACCTGCAGCAGAAACAGAGATGAACACAGTTGTTATTACAGTTGAACCGGAAAGTCCGACATCGATGGAAGATAATCCGTCCACCTCAGCCATAACATCTAATAAGAAAGCATCAATGGCAGGGAGGAAAGCGAAAGAGAAGGAGGTTACTTTGACAGTAGGTAATCCAACCAGACAACATCCCTATCACACTAGAGGAAGATCGGGATGAGGAGGCGATGAGATAGACGGCGCTTCTGCCGTTCCCAGCCAGTAACTGTAACTCTTTTATCTGTTTAATGATTAATACACTGGCATGGAACATTAGGGGTGCCGGCAAGAGGAAGGCTCGGCACAACCTCAAAAACATGATCAGGAAATATGCTATTAAGATTGTTGCTATATGTGAACCCCGCATCTCTGGAGATCAGGCGGACAAAGTCATCAAAGATATCGGCTTCTCGAGCTCACACAGAGTGGAAGAAAGAGGTTTCTCAGGTGGAATATGGGTGCTTTGGAATGAAGCGGATTGTGATATTGAAATCATCCAAAGTAATAGGTATTTCATCCACTACCTTATTAACAACAACTACTATACCACTTTTGTATATGCTTCACCGTCTCCTACTCGCCGTCTTGTGCTTTGGAACCACCTCATTCAGCTGAGCACATCCATCAACAAACCATGGATTGCCTTAGGCGACTTCAACTGTATGCTGAGCCCAGATGAGAAGATAGGCAGCAATCTGTTCAATCTCTGCGAAGCAACATTGTTCAACGACTCTCTCATCCAGGTGGGCCTCACTGACATAGGCAGTACTGGATATAAATTTACTTACAAGAAGGGAGTTCTCCATGAGCGTATTGACCGAGCTGTTGCTAATGCAACATGGATTTGCTATTACCCCAACTATGTTTGCGAGAATCTACCACGCATAGGGTCTGATCACAATCCGATAGCTATTCTCAATAAAAAGGCTTTTTTCTGTAACGCTCGGTTCAAAGCTAAAGCATCGTGGCACAATCACCCAGACTTCCAGAGGCTACTTGGTAGAGGCTGGAATCAGGAATGTCAATTCCATTCTGCTATGAACAACGTTAAGGAGACACTTATCAGTTGGGCCAAAAAAATCACCAGGAAATTTCATCATAAGAAGGACGATCTAACGAAAAGAATTACTGTTGCCCAAAAAGAAGTGGAAGTGAAATATAACGTGGAGACAGACAGACTTAGCACTCAACTTGAGATGGAGCTGGAAAATCTTATGCTGGAGGAAGAGGAGAACTGGAAACAGCGCATCCACATCAATTGGCTTCAACATGGAGATAACAACAGTAAGTTCTACCATGCTTTTATCAATAATAGATGGAGATTGAACAGAATTTCATCACTCCAGAATAGTGAGGGGGAATGGATTACCAACCAAACGGATCTAGGAAATCTCGTCCAACAACATTTCATAGATATGTTCACTGCTCATTCCACTCCTACCCGGAACAATATGAATACTATGCCAGCGTCTTTCAAGAAACTTAAAAATAACCAAGTAAGGCAGATTGCAGCAGCGCCTACTGAATACGAAATCTGGAGAATCATTAAAAATGCAAATCCTTACAAAGCAGCAGGGCCGGATGGAACTGACAACCTGTTCTTTAAAAGGCAGTGGAAAATTATTAAATCTTCTGTTGTAAGGACAATACGGAGTATGCTGAATGGCCAACCTATCGAAGACACCTTGGCTGATTCGAGTATTGTTCTTATTCCGAAATGCAAAAGCCCTACGAAGTGTACTCAATTAAGACCCATATCCCTTAATAACACCATCATGAAACTCGCATCGAAAGTAGTAGTGGAACGGGTGAAGCACCACATGCCAAATTGGGTCTCTAAAGTATAAACCAACTTTATTCCAGGAAGAAGCATTACCGACAATATTATTGTGGTCCAGGAAATCATTCATAATATGAGGAGGAAATCTAGTGCACCCTACATGGCGATTAAAGTAGATCTTTCTAAAGCCTACGATAGGCTATCCTGGGCGTTCATTGATAATACACTGGAGCAGATGAACTGGCCCCACAATATTCATCAATATGTCATGAATTCACTACAGGCAGGTGATACAAGTATTATCCTGAATGGCACTTCTCTACCTAAGTTCAAAGCTACCAGGGGACTCCGTCAGGGAGATCCCCTTTCCCCTTACATCTTTGTTCTCTGCATGGAAAGACTCACACAACTTATCAACAACTTAGTGAGCGAGAAAATCTGGAAACCGGTGAAAATGTCTCAGCAAGGTCCGAATGTTTCTCATGTTATGTTCGCAGACGATATAGTACTATTCACGCAGGCTTCTTTGGACCAGATTTCTACTATTAATAATCGTTTCAAAAGCTTTGAAGATGCTTTTGGCCAGAAGATCTCTATTGACAAGTTAAAAATCTTCTTTTCTAGGTCTGTGAATCGAGGCTTACGTTTGCAGATATGCTCGGCCAGTGGCATTGCAGAGACGGAGGACCTGGGAAGGTACCTTGGAGTGCCTCTGCTGCATCATAAAATCAATAAGGACACCTATGCTTATATCACGGAGAACGTCTCCTCAAAGGTCAATGGGTGGGCGGAGAGAACTCTTTCCCTTGCAGGCAGGATATGCCTGGCGAAAGCTGTGCTTACTTCTATTCCTACGTACTCTATGCAGACAGCTAATATACCAATCTCTGTGTGTAAAAAGATGGATAAAACAATAAGGCAATTCATTTGGGGTGGTGGGCACAAAGATCACCCGATATCTCTTGTATCCTGGGGGAAAGTTACCGAGAGCCTGGACAGGGGGGGTCTAGGTATAAAGTCTATGTCTGACTGGAACAAAGCGCTTCTCTGGAAGAATACATGGAATTTCATTAATGCCAGACCTTCTCTTTGGCAGGAG
The DNA here is from genome assembly GCA_963693085.1 of Alisma plantago-aquatica. Lineage (NCBI taxonomy): Eukaryota > Viridiplantae > Streptophyta > Magnoliopsida > Alismatales > Alismataceae > Alisma > Alisma plantago-aquatica. The sequence goes on from OY856409.1 coordinate 224,971,036, forward strand.
GGAATACATAACAAATATAAGAAGAGCTATGCTCGGAAGGGAGGCAGATCCACCCCATTTTGGAAATCAATCAGTAAAGGGGTTGATTTTGTTACATCTAACTGCACTAAAATTATTGGAGATGGTCGGGAAACCTCTGTGTGGTATGACTGTTGGGTTCCCAATCATGGTAAGCTGGAAGATATCTGCATCAAACCTATTAATGAGGATATCAAGGATATGACAGTATCTAGTATTATCAGCCTTGATAATAACTAGGATACTGAGTTTCTGTTATCTTATTTGCCTACAGAATGTGTCGACATCATCACAAGTTTTCCGACCCCTCACACAGATAATGGTGGTGATCGTTGGAGTTGGAAGCACGACATTACAGGGAGATACTCGATTAGTACAGCCTACGAGATGATACATTCTACAGAAGCAGATAATACTGACGCGGTATGGGGCAGAATCTGGAAAATTCAAGTTCCTTCCAAAATCCGTATATTCCTATGGTTAGTTGCTCATGAGGCCATCATGACGAATGTTCGAAGAGAACACTGCACTTTCACTAATTCTGCTATATGTCCAAGATGCAAAAACAGTGACGAGTCGACCCTGCATGCTTTGCGGGATTGCCAGCATGCGGCTGAGGTGTGGAATAAGATAGCTATACGAGGGGATCTCATTACCAGCACGAGCATCGTTTTTAAAAGTTGGCTATCAAAGATACTACAAGAAGACAATAGCACCCAAACCAAGGTAGCTATAACGTGCTGGGTAATTTGGAAAGCCAGGAATGATGAAGTTTTTAACAGTCTGAAACAACCGAAAAGCCATCAGATTAACCTGATCATGGAATTGCAGAGATCTATTCATACTGCTTGGAGTAATAAAGCTCACAGACATCAGGAGGAGGTGTTCCAAGAGTGTGCACAGACGATGAATGAAGACGAAAGAATGCTTTGGATGACTGATGCTTCAGTTTAGGGAAGTTGGGCATCCATTCGGCAGTGGCAATCGACCAGAATGGGCAGTGGCTTGGTGGTTGTGCAAGGAGGATCAAGGTAGCCTCAGTAGTCGAAGCAGAAATCCGAGCAGTTCTTCTTGCTACTGAAGTGAGTAAACTCAATGGTTATGCAAGGTACACTCTAGCTACATATAGTGGGATGACTATGGAAATTTTAGAGAAGAACGCAGCCAGTCCACCGGCGGTGAGACACTGGATTAAGGAAATCTGATGTAATTTGAAGGAGAGTGAAGATGTTATTATAAAGAAAGTCAACAGAGGAAAACTCCATGTGGTGGATAGCCTTGCTAAACACCACTTCAAAAATTACCAGGAAGATCAAATTTACATCGATCCTCCACTCGACCCTGTGGGTCAATCCCCCTCTTATCTCATATGTAATAGTAGGAGTCCTACCAAATTTATTTTTCCATTAAGTATTTGCTGTAATCATTGGCGTTTCCCTGCAAGAGGAGAGCAGGCTGAATAATATTATCTCCTGACTTCACCCAAAAAAAAGATATCAAAACGTATGTTAATATGCTCGTAGATCATCCATCTTAATCTTCCCAACTTCATAGAACATCAAAATTAGGATTATTCATTAATAACAACATTAAAGGTGACAACTTTGAGTACTTTTCGAATTATGATCAGATTGAAGCTCTAAAACTATTTTATAGGATTCTATGGGTTTTTATGATCAATTTTCATATATAATATGTCTTAATCTGAGTTACTGATTTATTTCTATAATTATTCTAAGATAATTACCTGAGAACCAATCATGAGACGCCATGTGTACTTTTTCTTTCTTTTTTTGCCTCTTCTACTTCTGGCTCATAGATCCTTCATTGGGATCCAACTCCTTCTTGACCCACCGACCCGCCTCTCCTCTTATTGTTCCTGCATGATCCCGCTAGCAGGGCTCTACCCGCGTTGCTTCCTGGCAAGCACAACCAGTCCCGATCACCCGCTCTTCCTTGATCACACAAACCATGAGCAGGTATGGGATACAAACCTCTCTTTGGCCTAACATATGGGATTAGCATGTATTATATAAGCATAGCTCTCAACAATCCAAGGTTCCTGATACCTGTCGGGATGTTCAGTTCCAATAGGGATTTGGGGAAATCCCATTCTCACACAAAATCAGGGGAATCCAGAGATCATTGGGCTTGGTTTCTTCTCTTGAAACTGATGGAGAAAACCCCATACCCGCTCATGGTTTGTGTATTAAGAAAATCAATTAGAAAGTCTCCCTTTATTGTCCCTTTTCTATTCTCAAATGAAAAGCAGCCACTATTGGATCAAGATCCAATGCTTAATGAGCCACATATTATAACATAAGTCACGATTGCATTTTGACATTTAATGCTATCCTTCTCACTTTAGATAAACTTACAAAATTCATATCTCCCAATCGGTTTATTCTTTTAATACCAAATTTTAGAGAAAAGTCTATAATGACTTAAAATTCATGTGTAAAAAGTTTGGGAGTCAAATTAAAAAGTAAGAGAGACTTTTCTTCATATGAAAGTTATCACTTATTAAGGCATATTTTATGCATATTTTCTCACTCTGATTCTTTTAGATTCTTTATTTGGATTCCTTTTACCGTTAGATGCCTGGTGGATTCGAAATCTCATCCATGATGATTCAACCATACATCTTTCCACATATTACTCTTATTTTCATCATTATCTCAAATTTCCTTCTTAATAATGTATTATTTGATTTCTTCTTTTTTTCTTTTAATCATATTGGACTCATTAACATATTATGACCCACGAAATCACATTCATAAAGGAAGTATTGCAAAGGGAATCCATTCAATACACATAAATCATACAATTTCCCTAATCATACATTTATTGAAGAAATCACATTTCAAACCATATGAATCCAAAATTTGGGGTTGTAACAATGGCCATACACATGTGAGTCAATATGTGATATTGAGCTTACATAGATCTCATGCAGTCTGTTATGGTTTAAGAGACAAGTTTGAATAATAATTAGGATGACTGTTCCATGCCTCTAGTTCAATCTAGATATTAGTGAGAAAGGAACTATACAAACACTGTAACACCATACACTGATTGTAGGTTGAAGTTGTTGCCCAACTTTCCATTCACTTGGGTAGCAGTGATGTGCAACTAGGCACTACTCATTACTTGTGATAGCACTGAGTTTGATTGATAGCATTGAGTTTCTTTTGGAACTTTGTTGTCCTTTCTAAGGTTGTGTGTCAGTTGTATGGACTTGGTGCTCGGTAGCACCAACTCTGCTTTCAAGCATCAAAATAACCTAAAATTCCACGTCATGCATTAAACTAAGATTGGATATAACAATTTCTTGAAAATTTTAGGTAAATAGATAATTTTGGTGCACATATATTTCACATGCTAGTATGGAATATTATGAGTGTATGAACATATATTTGAGATTAAATATCATATACAATCAGTTCAAAGAGCCTAAATATAATGATAGAACTCTGTACATCAAAAGACATAAGCTTGAATATTGCAGTCCTCCAACAACACTACTCTTAGATTTTTTTCTCTGAACAATATAGCAAGAAGACAAAATAAAAAATTAACTCTCCTGACCACCATCCACTATTTTTTCCCAAACTGACCCTTGACAGCCACAAATCAAGTAGCTACTCTAAAACAACCATTCATGTTCATAATAGATGTTGGTAATAAGATCAATGAAAACAAAAATAGCTTATAGGAGGAAAACATTAGGGCCAGTAGGATACCTGCTTAGTATACCTTATGATATCCCTATCTACATTTTCCTAATCAAAAATACCATCTACATGGACGTTTTCACCAAATAAAAATGAATGAGGAGAATCATAATGGAAGTGGCCTACCTTGCATAGAAATGGGTGGATGGAATGGGTGACATGAAAAATAAGATCCATAAGTTATTGGAATTATTTTAGAAATAAACATTCATGATGTATCTAATGATGGATTATGTGAAATGTTTATGCCTTCTAGTGACTATTTTCTTTGTAGTAGAATGATGCATATGATACATGCCTTATCCTAGTGAAGGGTCTAGTTGTAAAGGTGTTTACATGAACAACTAGAATCCAAAATCTCTTTCTTTATGTTCATCCACTCATTTAGCATGAAAAAGATATATTATTCAATTTGGAGATCTTTTTCCTCCTTTTCTTCTCTTTTCTTCCATTTTTTCTCTTTTTTTTATTTCTTTGACTCTCTTTTAGCATGAAAAATAAATCATCCTTGGGATTCTACACTTTGATGAAAGATTAAGGATGTATATTTTATCTCTTCTAGAGATGTGGATGTAGAGGATGCTAAGTTAACCTTATGAGATGAAGTGCAATATTCAATCTATATGAAAATTTGTATGCTACTAAAATATGAAACTGAATAATATGCATTTTTGTTCATTTCAAACCCACAAATAAACTAACTAGATGCTCCTTACCATGCAATGTAATTCAACAAGAAGAAAATAACTTGAATTAAACCTTTTCATTGTATGGTGGTGATTATAGGTGAAATAAAGGTGGATGGGATTACATGACTAAGACTCTCTCTCTCCAACTGTGATATGTCCCTCTCCAATTGACTTGTGAAATATGGCAACCTTAAAAAAACATTTCCAAAATTCACATGAAACCTCAGACTAATGTTTGGTAGGTTAAAATCAAAGGTTGATCTAGAGAGGGGCTACCGGGGCTGTAGTCCCCCACCCAAAATTCAAAATTTAATATTTAGCATTTGATATATAATACATAGATGTGGTTTTTAGATATGTTACAAAGTAAATTGATGAATATCAGCATTTTGTTTCTAAGAGAGGTCTCAAGTTCAAATCTCACTCCCAACAAAATTTTTTGAAATCAACATATCCCAATCATACTTAGGCCTTATATAGTCAAATCGCCCCCTTTATGTAATTCTTTGACTCTACCATAACCATAAAAACAAACATGTCATCATGACACAAGTGAAAGGGTAAAGTTAGCATATCATTAATTATAGATATCTTCAAGCTGAATGTTCAACACAATTAATGAAGTTGTGCACTCTTAAACATGAATATAATTGGCTTGAAGAGTACACATTTTAGTACAATTTGACAGTTGTAGACCTTGTTAACAACTAGATTACAGTAAAGTAATTTTTTTAGATTTTACATCCATGATTGCAGTAGATAGATGTTGAGTAAAAGAATAAAAAAACTAATCTAATAAAAGAAATCATATAAAACATTATAATAACAAATGATGTGCGGTAGAGAGTCTCATTCCACACACCCTCCCACATAAGCTTATTATGGGAAACATCCTCAATGTTGAGAATTAAAATCATAGGTGGAACGGGTGTACCAATTCTCATGTGTCCACTAGTGAGAAGAAGGATTGCGATAAGCGTGGATCTAGAGGGTAAAATGTGTCAATAAACCTACATGGACAAAAAATGAACAAATTAAGTATAAAGTGGGCGGAGGAGGAGTAGGAGAAACTTCACACCTATAGTGAAAAGGATATTTATTACAAAATGAAGGGAGGGAGGAATAAGGAATCGGAAAAGAAATCAGTAAGTGAGGGGAAAGGATCTATATGTAGGTATTGAAACGTACATCACTAAGAAAAAAAATAAAATTCAAACAAAGGAAATATCTCCAACATTTATTAAGGAACTATAACTGTGGCAACACATCCCGCTATCACAAAGACAACGAGGTGTTACGCGAAAAATGTGCGGAAAACACCATAAACCACAGATTACCAAAATATGAGTTAATTAAAACCGATTGTGGAAAATGAATAAACTGAGAAACTATTACATTTAAGTCCTCATCCTGCAGGGGAAACAGGTTATATAAACATATACAATCCTTGATACGTGTCCACAGCTTTGAGGAACAGCTGTCATGTCATCACATGAGTTCATCACCTGTTTATACATACATAAAGGCCCACATCTAGCCAGCAACAGGATATACACAACATCAACAGCTATGAATCGTAAGACAACATCAAAACACCTCCAAGGACCTGAGAGTACAGGGATAACTCTAAGACTCTACTATAAAATGACCAAAACAGTAGCATGTCCATTTCTTGCCTTCTACTGCTCGTCTTGCTGCTCGGCCACAACTCCGCGACCACCACCACGTCTAGCTCGAACACCTGAAAACCAGCGGGGTGAGACAATTGAACATTGTCCTAGTGAGAAATATAACTCCCCGCCAAAACTATAAAACCAATAGGATAAAGCAACAGCAGAAGATAAATAGCAAAACGTAGAATAATAACAGTCCATACAACAAAGCTATTCGTACCATCAAGCTTACCAGGCTGTATGGAAGACATATATCCAATTATTTCTCTATGGAACATGATTAACAAGATAAGAATTATAAAGGCTTACCACATAACATGAGGAACATATAAGTAACTGCAAGGTATGACAAGATTAACTACACAAACAAGGCCTCAATCAATGTTCCATGTTTTGCCTTAATCAGTAAATACTATACTGCTGGATTATTTATTATTAAGCCCTGAGGAAGTGAACCATACCGTTCAAATCCAATCGACAGCTACGAAACCCATAGCCAGTTCTATACAAGGTCAATGGAAGAGCCAGACTCCACGACCTCCCACCTCATGGTCAGTGCACGAGAACCAAAGCAGGACCGCAGTCTCGTTCTTAAGTGGCATCAGCCACAGGGTCAACTCCATAGGCTCCCCTTTCTCTAGCCCACCTAGGTACAGGTCTCGGTGCTAGTATATCTGAGCCACGGGCCTATTCACCGTGCTCTGAGCCATGAACACATTAATGCTTTATCACACTGAGCCATGGGCCTGTTCACCATGCTCTGTGTATATATATATCTAAGTCTGCAACCGTAGTTGCACTCAATTCCCTCTCTATTTAAGGCTAGGAGAAACCACACATATTCAACAATATGTGTTTCCAAGTTAACCCATAGGAGAACCTGTTTGACCATCACCAGCTACTGACGATGATGGATCTATGGCCAAGGCAACCTACAAGACATGTTCCACTGTGATTAGTTAGTATATTTTAAGTGGATTGCAAGATTCAACCAAGTTGTATAACATACAAACTATAACAAGAATAAACAACATAAAAATCAACATTAGGCTATTATTGTAATCAATATCATCATGATCCATCACAAGGATCCAACATTACATGTTATCACTTGGCTTCTTGCCAATCATCCAGATCCATCTCAAGGATCATCACATACCATGGGATCTCAATCCCTTATCACATAGTGCCACTACCTCTCAAGGCTTACATCATCAACATGGGATAGCAATCCCAAGCACTTTAGTCAAATACATCATACATGTTATCTCATTATCAAGAGTCACCATCACAGCAGAGTTACTCAACATATATACCTCATAGCCCTTTTTCTGGCTATACATCTGTATGAGACCTGCATGGTTAGTATACATAATCATTATGAATAGCTTAGAAGTTCATTTTATTGACATAGGGTGACGTTGATGCTTTATCAATCATGCCTCAACATATAGACATAGGCCACATTATTTAAGAAGAGCATTTATGTGATTACCATTTCCTTAGCACTTATACAGATGATTCAGGAGGATCACATGCATATGTAAAGTCATGATAAGTTACATGGACAAGCTTTACCATAATGATTACCATCTAGCATATTAAGGGCCATCATCATGTCTAAACGTGATATATACACAAGTTCAAACATAGATGTGGTCCACTATATCGTGCACATCCATGGTTACTTATCAAAACTAAAACGTGATACAAGAACAACATATCGGTTTCTATAAGGGCAGGACCCTCACTAAAAGCACCCACTACCCTCACCACAAAGATATCGGGCAGGGCACCCTCATCTATCGCCCAACTCATAAAGGTCAGCACACCAGAGTCTAACGGCCAACACAAGGGTGTAACGTGCAACGTTGCGTCAGGCGTGTCGTGCACTCACCAGTGTTGTGCACTGCGGTATCGTGCAACACTGCGTCAGCACCAAGGGTAACAACAACAAAGTGTGCAGCTAAACAAAGAAGCAGATCGTGCGACGGGGTGTAGAGCAACGCCCATCAGGTGCAGGGTTATCGGCTGACACACACATAGGACTAGTGTGACGCCTGTCACAGAACTAACTAGCAACTTTCACCTCAAAGCACAACGACACCAAGCTACATCTAGGTCATGTGTGTATGTGTATGTGTGTATGTGTGTATGTGTCGAGCAGAGTACTCCACAATAGGCAACGTCTGAAGGTGTAGATCAAACAGTCGGCCAAGGGACCTATCGTTCAGCCAACCAACTCATGGCCTATCGGCCGCCGCAAAACAGGGTGATGGTGTGATGCCCATCACAAGGTCATAGACTAGGGTATCGTCCACCACAACTAGTCATCCAAAGCTCAAGGTCAAGAGGGATATCGGGCAACACCTCTATTAACACCTTAACGGCCAAGAAACAACTCCACAAGATCGTCATCAACCTCAAGCACAAGGGCACCAAACCCTAATGGATCAAGAAGGTGGCTCACCTCTCAACAACTAGGAGAGAGGGGTCTTGCACATCATCTATCACCAAACGGACAACACAAGGAACAACCTTAGCAAGGCTCACAACTATCACCACACTCACCCTTCAAGTCCATGGTGAGAGGAGGGTGTTGCTCAAGCTACTAGAACACAAGCTCACCTCTCAACTCAAGCGAGAGAGGAGTATTTCCCATATTACTAGAACTCAAGCTCACTCCTTAAGACCAAGGAGAGAAAGGGGTATTGCTCACCAAGAAACCTTAGATCATAGGTTCGACCAACAAGGTGCAACTAAGCAAGGAAACCAAACTAACAACAACATAGTCGATCATAAACAACAGGAACAAGAACATAGAAGATGGTAATATAGTTAGGGTTAGGAGTTATGTAACTCGCCTTAAGAAAGCTCCAAGCTCCTAGCTCCAAGCACCACCAAGGAAGAAGGAGACTCTACGGAGGATCGGCCGCCAAGCTTGCAAGAGAAGAGAGTGTGTCGTGCACTAAGGAGAAGGAGTCTAAGGAACTAAAGGGATCCTTAGCAAGAGAAGGGAAACACATATATAGAAGGGGATGGAGGAGAAACCAAAGCAAAGCAAAGCAAGGTGTCGTCCACCTAGGGACACTTGTCCATGTGCAAAAACCACCACTCTAGCATGTCTTAAACACATGTCCAAGGCCATTGCCACATGCAAACATCAAGCACCAAGTGTCCACTAGTGGTGACACTAACAAGGTCAAAGATGGTCAAAGGTCCATGGGCGACACACTTGGATGATACACCGCCACCATGGGCGACATAGCCTTGGGAGATACAACCCTGGGCGACACAAGCACCCTCTTGCCCGACACAAGGTCCAACCAAGCCAAAGCAAGGCACCACAAGGCCCAACAAGCTCAACCAAGCACAAAGGAACTCAAGCAATGAGCCCAAACCTTCCCCTCAACACTAGAGGAAGCAAGGAGAGGGAGGAACACCTCATAAGATGGCAAACTTGCCCACAAACCCTAGACTTGGTTAATTGCAAGTAGCACCTCCAACTCTCAACAAGCACAAACAAACCCTAATCACCATTAGAGGGGATTAGAAAGCAACAAGGCATGAGGGTTAAGCAAAGCAAACAGGGTAAACCCTAAACGGAGGTCAGGGTCCTTACAAACTAACCCCCTACAAAGGGATTTCGTCACCGAAATCCGAAGAGAAGAGTGATGGATACTTCCTCCTCATCTCTTCCTCAAGCTCCCATGTGGCTTCCTCAACGCCACAATGATGCCAAAGAACCTTCACAAGAACCAGGTCCTTCCTCTTTAGCCTCTTAACTCTTCTGTCAAGGATCCCCACAAGACCTTCCTCGTAGGTCACATCCTCATCAAGCTCAACCTCAACTGGCTGTATCATTGTTCCAGAATCTGGGTGACTTTTCTTCAGCATACTGACATGGAACACTGGATGTGACCTGTGCAACTCTGGCGGCAGCTCTAACTTGTAAGCTACCTTGCCCATACGTGCTATGACTGGGTATGGCCCCATATACCTGGGTGCTAGCTTACCCTTCCGGCCAAACCTTAGCACACCATTCCATGGCGAGATTTTAAGATACACTTTGTCTCCCACTTGGAATTCCAAAGGTCGTCGGCGATTTTCCGCATAAGACTTCTGCCTGTCCTGTGCCGCTTTCAACTATTTTTGTATCACTTTGATCTTTTCTGTTGTCTGTTGTACTAACTCAGGACCCAAAAGCTAATATTCACTAGACTCATACCAACACAAAGGAGATCTGCACTTCCTGCCATATAAGGCCTCATAAGGAGCCATGTCAATGCTCCGCTGATAATTGTTGTTGTAGGCAAACTCTATCAAACTGAGATGCATGCCCCAATTACCTAAGAACTGCAAAACAAAAGCTCGAAGGAGATCCTCTAGAGTCTGAATAGTCCTCTCAGACTGTCCATCTGTCTACGGGTGGAAGGCGGTACTGAACCTCAACTGCGTTCCCAACGCTTTGTGCAACTGTTCCCAGAAACGACTCGTGAACTGAGGACCTCTATCAGAAACTATCGTCGCTGGAACACCATGCAAACGTACTATCTCATCCATGTATACTCGAGCGAGTTTCTCGGCTGTATATGTGGTCTTTACTGGTATGAAATGGGCAGACTTTGTCAATCTGTCCACTATAACCGAAATGGAATCATGATTCCTAGTTGTCCTGGGTAGACCAACTACAAAATCCATGGTTATATGATCCCATATCCATTGTGGTATCGGTAGGGGTTGCAAAGTACATGTCGGGGTCTGATGTTCAGCCTTGACTTGCTGACAAATCGCACATCTAGCCACGAACTCAGCTACATCTCTCTTCAAACTAGGCCACCAATACAAGTCCTTCAGACCATGGTACATCTTGGTGACTCCTAGATGCATAGCATACATCGACGTGTGTGTTGTTGGTATGTATGCCCTGAGAGCCAATCATGGGATGATTTGTGGGATTCATTAAGATTGATTTGATAAACATAAAAGGCGAGCTTCCAATTCTTTCTGGTTCAGTCATATGAGATAGTGATAGAACAGATTGAATGTCTAGAGAATGACAATACTCAATGACGTATGCCTTCAGGTTCATGACCTGAACGATGAGATCATACGGATGCTAAGAGTTTGTACATTCTTGTTATGTCCCTAGTCGGATGTCATTGTGGAAGGTAGATAGACAGCAATGACACACAAGACTAGATTGTGGTGTTGGTTGATGACAAAATCTCATTAGTCATGATATAGAGATATCAAACCAAACACATAGGTACTTGTTAGAGAACAAGGTACCGGACAGACCCACAGTGAGTTTGACACATGGAATCATGATATGGCAGTCACAGTCAGTACTCACAGTGATGGTGGTGAGTGTGATTCTTAGACCTGAAATCACTGCACTCAACACATGTCGTTGGGCACACTTTGACATCATCAAACGCAGTCCTGAAACATGGGTTGTTATAAAGGTGATGATTGGGTGGCTTTGACACATGGGGCTTTTGAGGGGTGAGTGATAGATATGGGATTTGTCCCTCCTGAGGGAGTTTGATATCCATGGCCACTTGATCAGTAGCATTGAGAAAGGCGTGCACGCATGTGTGAATCAGTATATGATACTGATGTCATACATATCTCTTCCAGTCTACTCTGAGATCAAGGAAGTGAATGAACGTTGACAGGATGACTGTTCCATGCCTCGAGTTCATTCGGGATATCAGTGACAAAGGAATTATACATTCACTGTAACACCATTCACGGATTGTAGGATGAAAGTTGTTCTCCAACTTTCTACTTTCACTTGGGTAGCACTGATGTGTGACTAGGCACCGCTCTTTGCTTGTGAAGTCATAAGTGTTATGGACTTTCACTGCCAATGTGAAATAGACCTGCAGGGTCACACACATAGGATTTAACCTGTAAGAGGAGTTTTGTCCACAAAGCAATGTTTAGATTGATTACTAAAGGAGTTTAGTAGTTCAATTAAACACTCAATCAGTCGATGACTCAATATCGTATGGTTCAAAGTGTTGGACGCATTGATTGGAGTATCATATTGATTGAAATCGCAATTGACTGATTTTGCCCAACCTGTGCTCCCAACCGATCGGTTCATGTGATGAACCGGTCAGCTGAGGTTGCTGAACCGGTCGGCTGGAGTGTCCAAGCCGATCGGCTCATGCCCAGGTTGAAATGACCGGTTCAAGAGTTGAACCGATCGGCTCAACTGGTGCAACCGACCAGTTGGGAAAGTCATGTCAGCAAGAATTTTCCTTTGGTTTCAAATTGCCCAATTCGATTGGGAATAATATTGGTATTCGATACCAATTGGGAAAGAAACAAGGAAAGTCTTTTTTGAGCCGGGTTAGGACCATGAACCGATCGGTTCAGGGCACCAACCGATCGGTTGGAGTGCCCCAACCGATCGGCTCAGGTCCAACCGATCGGCTCAATGGCCGAACTGATCGGTTCAGTTGTGAACCGATCATTTCAAGTTGTGAGATGATTGCTTTTTGTGGAAAATTCTCGAACCCTTCTACTCCTGCTTTAGTCCCGCATTGCCCGGGATGGAGAACCCTGTCCCATGAATCTCCTATATATAGGGGTATTGGGGGCTTCTCAAAGTACAACTCAGTGCAACCAGATGCTCTGCAAGTTGTCGTTCTCTCTGGTTTTGGTAACTGTGAGAGAGCCCGAGCAAGTGCTTCCCGCAAAAGGGAGGTGCAGTAAGGGAAGGACAACTGCAGTTGCAACAAGAGGCAGGAGAGCGTGTTGGCGACTAGTACGTCAACAGGAGGGTGCGACTCCTTCCACTTCCTTGTGGGACAAGGAGAGTGGAGTTCCAGGTGGTCCGTGTGGACTACTACAGAGGCGGGAGGACACTACCGCTTAGGAGGACAACTGTCATCCGACAGTCCGGTTCGAGTAGGAGTTGTCAGTCCCGGTGCGACCAGGAGCTGCACAGACATCGTCGAAGTCCGGAGTTGAAGACCGCGTATTGCGCGAGGTATTTTCGCCGAGCAAGCCTCGGGACAAGGTATGATTCCGCAAACCATCCTTTCCTATTATATAGACGTTGACGCGTTTCCTCGGTATGGGTTGGGGGAGAAATTTTTGTTTCCGCTGCCTTCTCTGTCTCCCCTAAAACCCAACATGTGCTTCCTCAAGCACTAACTTCCTCAGATCATCAGCATCAGGGTCCACCATCCTATCACGATAGAAAACTAGTCCATCCTCAGACTCATGGAACCCATCATGCTTTTCGTTGCCGAACTCTGATCTGATCAACTGTATCGTGTCATCTGTTTGTTGTGCATCTTTGATCTGCTGTCTCAGCGTAGGCTTGACTTGCATATGTGCCAAAAGTCCAGCTAATAAGGAAACTTCCATCTGCACATTCATCTGCCACAAGGAAACAAACATATCCCGTCTATGGCATACCAGGGAACTCGACTGTGCCTTCTTTGAAGGAAAAGAAGAAGACTTTCGGCTAAGCGCATCAGCCACCACATTCTCCTTACCAGGATGGTACTCGATGGTGAAGTTGTAGTCATTGATTAACTCCATCCATCGATGATGTCGCATGTTTAACTCATGTTGCGAAAAGATGTACTTCAGATTCTTGTGATCCGTGAAGATCTGACACACTTCCGTGTAAAGATAGTGTCTCCAAATCTTTAACGCATGAATCACTGCCGCCAACTCCAAATCATGAGTCTGATAGTTCTCCTTGTGTTTCTTAAGCTTTCGCGAAGCGAAAGAAACCACATGATCTTCCTGCATCAACACACAACCTAAACCTTTCTTGGAAGCATCACAAAAAAAACATAGCCCTTCCCAGGCTCTGGCAGGACCAACACTGGAGCACTAGTCACCTTCTTCTTCAAACTCTATAAAGCTTGCTAACAATGATCATCCCAGAAAAAAGGTACATCCTTTCTAGTCAACTTCGTCATCGGCAACGCAATCGCACTGAAGTCCTTGATAAACCTCTGGTAGTATCCTGCTTAACCCAGGAAACTACGAACCTCTGTCGGCGTCTTCGGTTGCTCCCAATCTGTAACGGACTCCACCTTCTCTGGGTCCACTTTGACTCCTTCAGCAGATATCACATGACCCAAGAAAGTCACTTCTTCCAACCAGAACTCAAACTTACTGAACTTGGCATATAACTGATGTTGGCGAAGAAGGGTCAACGCTAGTCAAAGATGTCGTGCATGCTCTTGGTTGTCCCGACTATAGATCAAGATGTCATCTATAAAGACTACAACAAATTGATCTAAGAACCGACGAAACACTTTGTTCATCAAATCCATGAAAGCAGCAAGTGCATTGGTTAGTCTGAACGGCATAACCACAAACTCAAAGTGACCATACCTCATCCTAAAAGTTGAATTTGGTATGCCATCCGCCTTAATCCTCAACTGATGATAGGCGGACCGTATATCGATCTTTGAAAATACTATCGCACCACGCAACTGATCGAACAGATCACCTATCCTCAGTAGCGGGTTCTTGTTCTTGATCGTAACTTTATTCAACTACCGGTAATCTATACACAACCACATCGATCCGTCCTTCTTCTTGACGAACAACACTGGAGCACCCCAAGGCGACGTGCTCAGTCAGATAAAACCTTTCTCCAACAACTCTTGCAACTACTTCTTTAGCTCTGCCATCTCTACTGGAGCCATCCTATATGGTGTCTGTGCAGCTGGTTGTGTTCCTAGAACCAGATTGATCTCAAAATCGATTTCTTGGGGTGGAGGAATACCAGGAAACTCATCAGGAAACACGTCGGCAAACTCTCGGACAACTGACACCTCCTCGAGACTAGGAACTTTCACCTTGGTAGCCATCACGGTATCTACAATGTGAGCTAAGAACGCCTCACATCCTTGTCGTAACAACTTCTTAGCCACCATAGATGATACCAGACACGTTGGAAGAATCATCCTCTCTCCCTGGAAGATCCACTTCTCTCTAGCATCATCAAACACAACCTATTTGGAACCGCAGTCCAAAACAACCTTATACTTCTCTAAGGTATCCATCCCAAGGATAACATCAAAACCATGCATATCAACTGGTATAAGATCCACTTGTATACTATGTCCCAAAAAAGATAAGACACAGGATGGACACTCTTCTCGAAGCATCGAGGAACCATCAAGAGGGGTTTCTAACAACAAGCTATCCTTCTTACAGCTAATAGGTAAATGATAGTTCTCAAGCATACTATAGGTGATAAAAGAGTGTGTAGCACCCGGGTCAACCAGAACAGATATAAAGCAAGAAGAAGACATATCAGAATGAAATAACTCCATCTGACCTGTCACCACTCGTGGGTTGACTATCGCCTCCGGCTGACTCATAGCATAGAATCGAGCTGTTGCTTGCTATCCACATCCTCTGCTTCCTTGAGCAGACGATCCCGCTTGAGATGCTTGACCACATCCTCGCCCTCTGCTACCACTGGGCTGCTTCCTATCTGACCCTTGTTGATTCTGCCTCGGCTGTTGTGTCACTTCAACGTCTCTACTTGGGTAGTTCAACTTGAAATGCCCCGTCTGACCATAGATATAGCATGTCTTCCCTTCAAACCGTGGCCTAGATGGCCCTGTCACTGCCATAGAATTTATACTACGTTCCCTTGACAGTGAAGAAACATAACCTCTTCCCTTACTTGGAGACCATTGTGATGGTACACTGGAACCTCTCATAATAAAAGGTGCTGAAAACCTTGGCTTTTTAAAGCCACCAAACCTCTGTCCCTGGAACTGAGCAAGCCTCTTTTTAGTCATGGATTCTCTTTTCTCCCTTACTGATCGTTCAATCCTCCGGACAGATTCCACAAATGTGGCAAACCGCTCTCTATTCTCTAACGCAGAAGCAGGTGTTGTTAGTTCAGCACTCAAACCTTTCTCAAAGCGTCTGATCCGTTCTTCATCTGTCGTTGTCATGTGAGGACAAAACCTCAATAGGTCCATGAACTTGGCCTCGTACTCGGTGATGTTCATCGTTCCTTGGCGTAAACGTTCAAACTGACTGATCTTCTCATCCAGATACGTCTTTGGAAAGTATCTGTTGATTAACTCACGCCGGAAAACTTCCCAACCGATCACCTCACCAGGTCGCTTCTCTTCTTCGATGGTCCACCAGTGATCAGAACTACCCTTTAAAAGGTAGACATCATGCTTTACTTCGTCTGCTTCAGGGATGTCGAGGATCTGGAAAGCCTTCTCAAGACTTGTCAACCACAGATCTGCATCCGCTGGATCAGCTTTCCCAGCATAGTCCGAAGCTCCGACTCGGCGAAGCTGCTCGAAGGTCTTCCCAATATCCGATGTTTCACCATGGAGAGCATGTGCTCTTGGCAGAGGCACTGGTAATCGCTCAACCATGAGATTCATCGTAGCCATCATCTGCCCCATAAGTTGTTGGTAAGCAGGATATTCAAGAATGGCTGGTTCAGGTTGGGGGACCTTAGGCACCCGATCTTCATGTGCCTTCCCTATAGCTCCATGAACAGATGCAGCATCGTTGTTTTCAGTAGCATGTTCTTCATGGTTTCCAGACATCTTGGCTTTTCTTCCGCTGAGGGAAGAAGATGATTGTAAGAAAATCTGGGAAATTCACAAGAATAGACACAACCTAGTCCTAAATCCCTATAGACTCAGTGAACCTAGAGCTCTGATACCAAAACTTGTGGCAACACATCCCGCTATCACACAGACAATGAGGTGTTATGCAAAAAACATGCGGAATACACCATAAACCACAGATTACCAAAATACGAGTTAATTAAAACCGATTGCGGAAAATGAATAAACTGAGAAACTATTACATTTAAGTCCTCATCCTGCAGGGGAAACATGTTATATAAACATATACAAGGCTTGATATGTGTCCACAGCTTAGAGGAATAGTTGTCTTGTCATCACATGAGTTCATCACCTGTTTATACATACATAAAGGCCCACATCCGGCTAGCGCCAGGATATACAAAACATCAATAGCTATGCATCGTGAAATAATGTCAAAACACCTCCAAGGACCTGAGAGTACAGGGATGACTCTAAGACTCTACTACAAAATGACCAAAACAACAGCATGTCCATTTCTTGCCTTCTACTGCTCGTCTTGCTTCTTAGCCGCAACTCCACGACCACCACCACGTCTAGCTCGAACACCTGAAAACCAGCGGGGTGAGACAATTGAACATTGTCCCAGCGAGAAACATAAGTCCCCACCAAAACTATAAAACCAAGAGGATAAAGCAACAGCAGAAGATAAATAGCAAAACGTAGAATAATAATAGTCTATACAGCAAAGCTATTCATACCATCAAGCTTACTAGGCTGTATGGAAGACATATATCCAATTATTTCTCTATGGAACATGATTAACAAGATAAGAATTATAAAGGCTTACCACATAACATGAGGAACATATAAGTAACTGCAAGGTATGACAAGATTAACTACACAAACAAGGCCTCAATCAATGTTCCGTGTTTTGCCTTAAGTAGTAAATACTATACGGCTGGATTATTTTCTATTAAGCCCTGAGGAAGTGAACCGTACCGTTCAAATCCAATCGACGGCTGCGAAACCCAGAGCTAGTGCCATACAAGGTCAATGGAAGAGTCGGACTCCATGACCTCCCACCTCGTGGTCAGTGCACGAGAACCAAAGCAGGACCGTAGTCTCGTGCTTAAGTGGCATCAGCCACAGGATCAGCTCCATAGGCTCCCCTTTCTCTAGGTCACCTTGGTACAGGTCTCGGCGCTAGTATATCTGAGCCACGGGCCAGTTCACCATGCTCTGAGCCATGAACACATTCATGCTCTAACACACTAAGCCATGGGCCTGTTCACCATGCTCTATGTATATATATATCTGAGTCTGCAACCGTAGTTGCACTCGATTCCCTCTCTATTTAAGGCTAGGAGAAACCACACATATTCAACAATATGCGCTTCTAGGTTAACCCGCGGGAGAACCTGTTTCACCATCACCAGCTACTGATGATGATGGATCTATGGCCAGGGCAAACTACATGACATGTTCCACTATGATTAGTTAGTATATTTTAAGTGGATTGCAAGATTCAACCAAGTTGTATAACATGCAAACTATAACAAGAATAAACAACATAAAACTCAACATTAGGCTTTTATTGTAATCAACATCATCCTGATCCATCACAAGGATCCAACATTACATGTTATCACTTGGCTTCTTGCCAATCATCTAGATCCATCTCAAGGATCATCACATACCATGGGATCTCAATCCCTTATCGCATAGTGCCACTGCCTCTCGAGGCTTACATCATCAACATGGGATAGCAATCCCAAGCACTTTAGTGAAATACATCATACATGTTATCTCATTATCAAGAGTCACCATCACAGCAGAGTTACTCAACATATATACCTCATAGCCCTTTGTCTGTCTATACATCTGTATGAGACCTGCATGGTTAGTATACATAATCATTATGAATAGATTATAAGTTCATTTTATCAACGTAGGGTGACGTTGATGCTTTATCAATCATGCCTCAACATATAGACATAGGCCACATTATTTAAGCAGAGCATTTATGTGATTACCATTTCCTTAGCACTTATACAGATGATTCAGGAGTATCACATGCATATGTAAAGTCATGATAAGTTACATGGACAAGATTTACCATAATGATTACCATCCAACATATTAAGGGCCATCATCATGTCTAAACGTGATATATACAGAAGTTCTAATATATATGTGGTCCACTATATCGTGCACATCCAGGGTTACTTATCCAAACTAAAACGTGATGCAAGAACAACATATCGGTTTCTATAAGGGAAGGACCCTCACTAAAAGCACCCACTACCTTCACCACAAAGATATCGGGCAGGGCACCCTCATCTATCGCCCAACTCATAACAGTCAGCACACCAGAGTCTAACGGCCAACACAAGGGTGTAACATGCAACGTTGCATCAGGCATGTCGTGCACTCACCAGTGTTATGCACTGCGGTATCGTGCAACGCTGCATCAACACCAAGGGTAACAGCAACCAAGTGTGCAGCTAAACAAAGAAGCAGATCGTGCGATAGGGTGTAGAGCAACGCCCATCAGGTGCAAGGTTATCTGCCGACACACACATAGGACTAGTGTGACGCCCGTCACAGAACTAACTAGCAACTTCCACCTCAAAGCACAATGACACCAAGCTACATCTAGGTCATGTGTGTATGTGTATGTGTGTATGTGTGTATGTGTCGGGCAGAGTACTCCACAAGAGGCAACGTCTAAAGGTGTAGCTCAAACAGTCGGCCAATGGACCTATCATTCAGCCAACCAACTCATGGCCTATCGGCCGCCGCAAAACAGGGTGATGGTGTGACGTCCGTCACAAGGTCAGAGACCAGGGTATCGTCCACCACAACTAGTCATCCAAAGCTCAAGGTCAAGAGGGATATCGGGCAACACCTCTATTAACACCTTAACGGCCAAGAAAAAACTCCACAAGATCGTCATCAACCTCAAGCACAAGGGCACCAAACCCTAATGGATCAAGAAGGTGGTTCACCTCTCAACAACTAGGAGAGAGGGGTCTTAGACATCATCTATCACCAAATGGGCAACACAAGGAACAACCTTAGCAAGGCTCACAACTACCACCAAGCTCACCCTTCAAGTCCATGGTGAGAGGAGGGTGTTGCTCAAGCTACTAGAACACAAGCTCACCTCTCAACTCAAGCGAGAGAGGAGTATTTCCCATATTACTAGAACTCAAGCTCACTCCTCAAGACCAAGGAGAGAAATGAGTATTGCTCACCAAGAAACCTTAGATCATAGGTTCGGCCAACAAGGTGCAACTAAGCAAGGAAACCAAACTAACAACAACATAGCCGATCATAAACAACAAGAACAAGAACATAGAAGATGGTAATATAGTTAGGGTTAGGAGTTATGTAACCCGCCTTAAGCAAGATCCAAGCTCCTAGCTCCAAGCACCACCAAGGAAGAAGGAGACTCCAAGGAGGATCGACCACCAAGCTTGCAAGAGAAGAGAGTGTTTCGTACATCAAGGAGAAGGAGTCTAAGGAACTAAAGGGATCTTTAGCAAGAGAAGGGAAACACATATATAGAAGGGGATGGAGGAGAAACCAAAGCAAAGAAAAGCAAGGTGTCGCCCACCTAGGGACACTTGTCCATGTGCAAAAACCACCACTCTATCATGTCTTAAACACATGTCCAAGGCCATTGCCACATGCAAACATCAAGCACCAAGTGTCCACTAGTGGTGACACAAATGAGGTCAAAGATGGTCAAAGGTCCATGGGTGACACAGCCTTGGGCGATACAACCCTGAGCAACACAAGCACCCTCTTGCCCGACACAAGGTCCAACCAAGCCAAAGCAAGGCACCACAAGGCCCAAAAAGCTCAACCAAGCCCAAAGGAACTCAAGCAATGAGCCCAAACCTTCCCCTCAACACTAGAGGAAGCAAGGAGAGGGAGGAACACCTCACAAGATGGCAAACTTGCCCACAAACCCTAGACTTGGGTTAATTGCAAGTAGCACCTCCAACTCTCAACAAGCACAAACAAACCCTAATCACCATTAGAGGGGATTAGAAAGCAACAAGGCATCAGGGTTAAGCAAAGCAAATAGGGTAAACCCTAAACGGAGGTCAGGGTCCTTACAATAACGCAAGGAATCAAGAAGCATGAAAATCTCAATAAAATAGTATATGATGAAAAATCTAATATCTGATAATTAACTCGTGGGACATATCAAAATAGATCAAGGAAGACAGTACCAGAAACAAACATTAATGAAAGTAAAGGAGTGGGCTCTTAATATCTTAAATACGCCACTAAGTTGTTGTGATCATGTGGTGACTCGGTGATTATGGGTAGGAACAATGGAGATGTCAATGAAGTGAAGGATGATCCTCTAATCAGAGTATGGGAATTCATAGAAAAGTTATGGTACCAAGTTACGAACAACAGACGAGGGAATGAAGATGGAAGGTAGTGATCAAAAGTACAAAATAGATCAATAACTTGTTAGAAATTCCACATAAAGGATATATGTGGTCTATTACATGAAAGAGGAGAGAAATGGAAAGATAATAAACCAATAGAAGTGATCAATCCCACCCCAAGATCATATTCTATCAAAATCTATACATCATTTATTGGAATGATAATGTTTGAGGGATCAAAATAGTAAACCCCATAATAATGTTAGAGTTATTTTATGAGAGCATGAACTGATATCATTTCCATTCAAAAACCTCATATCTCAATGTAGAAGGTTACAAGAAGAATTGAAAACCCTGGGAAATAACAACTATCCTCGGTGCAAGAAAGAGGATTCTTAGAAGGGATCCAATTGTTGTTAATGACTGATGATCCTGAATTGATGCCTTACAAGCCAAAGATGCTCTATCAGTTCTGAGTGGATGGAAAATGAATTTGTACCATTGTGTCTATGCAACACCCAATACTGTGAGAACTCGTCATGCTAAACAAGAGTACTCAAACCTCAAACATGATTTATCATTAATTAAACACATAGAGGAAAAAGGGGATAATTAAAACCAATTCAACATTCCAAACATGTCCAAGAAAAAATTACATAAAAGAAAAAGAATCTTTCATATATTCACATTATGCAGAGTATCTTCTATAACTTCTTCATGGCCTCAACCACAACATATACATATAGAAGGATGTTATCCACATGTACCATGTGTACAAGCATCATAATGCTACCAAAAACTTGATTCGATTTAAACATCATATATGAACTTTCCCCTCTGGATCTGAGAGTACAGGAATGACTCTAGGACACACTAGATGTAAAAAAACCTTCTCTAAGGTCCATCACCACGACTCCTCCTCACTGCCACAGGTCTTCTGTCACTGTTTTCGATCACCTAAAAAGGTGTGGTGATCCACGAGGTGAGACCCATGTCCCAATAAGAGATATAACTCTCAATAATTCTTATTCATTACATCATGTTAAGTAATTAAATTGATTAAGCAAATTAAGAAAGTTTGAGAGATAGACATAGAAACATGTATCATTAATAAGGCATATAAAGGAACATACAAAACTATCATCATTATCTTGAATATCATCATATACATCGCTAACATATAAGCATAGTTAACATCTTAAGAAAGTCTAACAACATAAGCATATCTATCAAGATGAGTCTATCTATCAGCATCAGTATATAATCACATAAGCATGGCTACCTTCTATATTGCATTATACAATATCTATATATAGAAGGATCAACCAAGGGTTATCATCCAATGTGAAGTGTTGTGTATAACCCTAATCAGATATGCTACACAACTATATTACATCTTTTATTAAGACCTGAGGTGTTTGAGGTATGCCACTCAGACTCCAATGGACCACTGTGAAGTGCTATTTAGTTTCGTATAAGATTTAGGAGTGTCGACATCCTAAGATCCCCCACCCTCAATCAGTATGAGTGAATAACAGTCAGGATGCCTGTAGTGACATATAGTCAAGTTGCTAACACCAGCCCGTCCTTGGTATAAAGGTCACAATGCTTGAAACTAGGGTATAAAAAACCCTATCATGTAAGGTACGACAACATCTGTCGTCAATCACATCATATATACAAATATTTGAGACGTGATTGTTGTCATTCTCAATCTGAGGCATGACTACAGCCATCCTCCATAACTTTGGAATTAGGACGAAAAGGATGCACACTCCTTGCACCCACATACTCAACAATATGCGCTCTGCACTTCCCTTAGGAAAACTCATTCTGCCATCTAGAAAATCCTGACACTAGAATGGATTTAAGGCACAATGCACTACATGCTTCGGGTTTCACTTGATTAGTTAATTCCAATTGGTTGAATTAAGGTTGTATAAAAAAAGTGAACATACAAATCCTAATTCATTTCTAGCAAGAATTGGTATAGAAAAACTTTAGAAGATAAAAAAATACATGAGATATATTCCTGATCTCAATATCATAGTGTACAAGTTCATTTCTATTCATGTGACCATACTTGTCCTCACACCATCACATGATATAAATATTTATCACATTATTTCAGGGTACCAACCTTTATCAACATAAAGAGGATTACACCTCCATAAGGGATCAAGGCATGCCCAATGTCATTATGACCATCACATGATTTCTTACATGATCATCATTATCTTTTAACACCTTGAAGAAGGTTCAACTTACACAATCATACTTGTGATACATATATATTGATGGAAAATTCCTTTCACATTACCTCATCGGGCTAGGGAAAGATCCAATGATGAGTGGGTGGTCATCGGAGGTTTGACACACTCTTTACATATTCTAATAAAATGTGTGGCACATCTTTCAACTAAAATGAAGAAAATGTTTTTCATGAATTCTGATTTAATTATTGGCTACATGAAATGGGTTAATTGGGGTTCAAGGTCACCAACAAGACTAGTGTTCTCCATGAGAGGTTAGATGGAGTGGTGGATGAGATAAAGTGGATCTATATTTCAACAAGCTTATTGATATCTCACTTACCTTTTATTTTCTTTAGCCAAACTATGACCTCCTTAAACACACATGTAAGGCAAGTAGAGAATGAATATTCAAGATTAGAGCATCATGCAATGGGAGTGCAACATTTAAATACATGCTCAACATATTTTTGCGAGACAATTTAGGGTCAGCAAGGTACCATATGTTTTCAATAAGTGCCTCATTGCATAGAAATGCAAGAAGGAATAGAAGAACAATAAAATGAAAGATGAGTTGATTAATGAAATTGACTAATGCAAAACTGAAAACTACAATGCCAACCTTGATAGAAATATCATAGACCTGGATCTGCATTATGAGAAGATCTTAAATTACAAGGATGCTTCTTGGCATTAAAATAGTCATTTAAGATATATCTTTAATGTTGATGATAGAATTATATACTACCTCATGTTGTTTACTTGTATGGCCCAAAACATAATTTAATGACATGTGCAATTAGTTTCATGCCCTCACACCTACGGATGTTAGAGCTATCAGAGTAATAATGATGCATATTAGCATATAAACAATCGTACGAAAATGAATCCCCACAAAGTTGTTAGATATGGTGTGTTTATGTTTGATTCATGTATAGACATTGGAATCTTATTATAAAAATGGTGCAACATATAGTGGTGATGGTTCTCACACTGAATACTTCATCAAAGTATTTAGGAGATCTTATACTTTTTCTCATACCCCAAGTGCCTCTCCTAAAATAATGTGGTCACCAATGAGTACGTGAGAAGCACATAGATAAATCTAGTTTTTAAGATCCAATTGGAGAGAGTAAGACATTATATGATTAAGTGGATCTCCAAATGTCACTTCATTTTTATGTCTGGGAGAAGTATTTTTTATTGTATTATCTAAGGCAAGATGTATTCCATGATATTATAAGATTGAATGAGGCTCCTTATATGGCCATTAAGAATAATCTTTTAAAAGCATAAATATCAATGGTAAATGACCTTTGTAGAGGATATTGTATGTAAGGTAGGATGTCTAAGAAATGTCAAAGACCATGGTTAGTTCTATTAAGGGATTCAAGACTAGAACTACTTGGAATGCATCTTGTCCTATGGATTTAAAATGTGTTAGATAACACATACAAGGGGACCCATTATCTCCCTACCTCCTCTTAGAGAAATTTGAACATCTTAGAAAGTTAACAAATTAATATATTAGAAAACAAACTTTGGGATCCTTCCAAGACCTTCAAGAATGGCCAAACACTATCCCATATGTGTTCTATTGATAACATCATAGTATTTGCAAAAGGTATGATGAAGCATATTGACTGATAGTGGAATGGTTTTAAAATATATGAGTTAGCATTTATAGATATCATTTCCATAGAGAATACCATGGTCTTGTCCTAAATTGGAGTATCTTGTCACCTTAAGGATTGGATATGCAGTGAGATAAGAATATAAAAATGGAGGATCTAGGAAAGTACATTGGGTGGTTATAAACATGAGAAGGTGTAAAATGAGAGCTCCTAACATTCAGGAGAAGATAGAGTGCTAGATCACATTCAGGGAAGTTGGACCTTATCTCTAGAATGCCATATATGCTTGGTGATGTTAGTTTTCAAAGCCATTCTCATATATACAATCCAAAACACCCCCTATCAAGCATCTTGTGTGACTAGATCAATGGTACAATAAGATGAACTTAAATAGAGAGGGGCATAAGAATAATCCCATATCACTCATGGCATGTGGTTACGCAAGAAAGATTTTGTGTAACAGGGGATATTCATAAAAGAAATGCAATAATGGAACCATGTCTACCCATGAGGAATGTATACAAGTCGCATGAGATATAGGCCATGTTGTGGATTTTTAGGTAACATCCAACATAACCATACAAGATCAACACCTTTTAGGAGAGAAATAAACTCACCTATAAAGAAGGTAACATCCCATTCCCATCAAGTTGTTATAAAGTGATCACTACAAACTAGGAAGATCAATAGACCTCAATCAGAGTCTTTCTCAATGATCTATCTATCAAATTGATCACTATGCAGCTCAATAACATTGATGTTTTGAGACTATTCAATGTGACTAGGAACTTGATAGGAGGTTCCTCTAGGAATACTTTCCTTCTAAGGCTATAAATGAGAGTTGCAACTTTATGATACCTATGTGAAATGGTAATACAGACATATGAACTTGAGGGATGACAAAAACTACATGACCATATCGTCTAATAAGAACTTACACAGAACATGTCATAGCCCTTTAACATGGATGTCGTAAATGAGGGTGTCATGGAAAAATGTGTGTTCATGTGTCTAGATTGCCATGAGGTGATCCTAAAAAAAAGAAGCAGAAGGTGTGCCTTAATATGGAAATAGCATCATAAAAAATGTAATGAGGAAGGTGTAAATAAATTTACATGCTCGTTGAGATTGTAGTAGGACAAGGAGGTATGGTATCCCATATCTGGTAGATATTGTTCCACTTCTTCAATGTGTTAATAGTAATCTACAAGAGCCTAAATCATAAAGTAGGAGAGGAACAATGAATGCAATTCATAGTAAGATCCTAGATAATATGGAAGAGAAGAAATACTTGTGTGATTGAAATGATAACTACTCTACATATCACCAAGTATAACTATTTAGGGGTTGGATAAAAATATCAAGTGATTTTGGATTGACGAGTGAAGTGTTCATTATGTCAAAGAATTTAACACAAAGAGGTCTTGGAACCCATAACCAATCATTTGGTAAATTACAACACAAAAGTTTCAAGTAATAGGAAATGCATAGCTAGAGTTTCTACAGTCATATATAGTGAAGCAAGATAAAAAATGGGTCAAGGAAGGAGGTTCATTACATATATAGAAGTAAAGCCATCTATAAGTGTGTCCCGGATAGAGGTTGGTTAAGTGACTACATAAGTAGAAAAGAGAGCCATATATATTCCCAGGATTGTCACAAGCGATATGGGTTACAACCAATTAATGATTAAATTTCATAGAAACAAGGTCATATAAGTTATAAGGAGTAGATCAGGATGGTCCATGTATATTAACTCCAAAATAAAGAGTTGATACTATAATGACCAGATATTGGAAGTTGGAAGTGATATGCATCATTAGAGTCTCAATTTTCCTCACAAATTATACATCCAATATCCATCTGAATAACAATTGGGAGAAAGTATCATAAATCCAAACCCATATTTCCTATAAAACGTATAGTCTCGAACAAGTTTGTAATTTGTAAAATTACTAAGTTTACTTTTGATTTATCTCAAATAGATGTTAATTCAATTATGATGCGTGTATGAGGAGGGGGATGCATATAAAACCTTAGACTCTAACAAATGTCCATTCATCATAATTTTGATATATTTTATATTTATTTTTGTATGTTTATAAAATCCAAAATAAATATGACATAAGCCCTCACTCCCTAACTTTGATAATTGGAAACATGATCATTAAAGTGTAACATGTCAGTAAAATGGATCCATATTTCACATCTCAATTTAAAATTAGACTTAATAAAGGGTGTTGGGAGCAAAATTAGTTCTCTACATAATGAATATATTAATTGGCAACTTTTAATCGATCAAATGGTCATTAAATTGGTCAATTAACCAGTGCCACAAATCTATAGAAAATGATACACATCTATTTGATGATGCCAGATCAACCTGAAACGTTGGGGCATGCTACCAAAACTCGAGAGGGGGATCCAGTGAGAGAATCTTGTTTCTTACACTACTACAGAAATAGCATTCAGTGACACTTTTCTGGGCGTCGGTTATTAAGAAAAACCGACGCCTTCTATGTTAGGCGTCGGTTGTTTACGAAAACCGACGTCTATATTCGAAGACCAGCCAGACACGGGTACCGCTTTGTCTTCAGTGTCGGTTGTTTATAACAAACCGACGCTTAAAGTCGCCCGCGAAAAATAGTGTCCTTTTCAGCGTCGGTTATTTAGGTAGAAACCGACGCCTATGTCTGATGAAAATTTGCGCGAAAAGTGTCACCTTCAGCGTCGGTGATTAAAGGATAACCGACGCTGAAGGTGGTTCCCGCCAAACAATTTCATGAAATTATCGCCCAGTTGGACGTCGGTTTTCTCAGACAACCGACGCTAAAGACGTTTAGGCGTCGGTTGTTGTAAAAAACCGACGCTATTTGGGACTTTATAACCCGCGATGCCCGACTCTTCCTCTTCTTCTGTTTCATTGCGAGCCCTTTTTCTGCTTCTCCGTCGATTTCCCACCCTGTCGCCGTCGATTCTCTTCTCCTTCTTCTCCACGACAGCGCCGTCGTGCCGCCACTGCTACTCTGGCGCCCCCTTCTCCGCCGCCACTGCTGCTGGAGCTCGCCGCCGACGCCTGACGAGCCTGGAGCTCGCCGCCTCAGCCTGCCTGACGCCTGGAGCTGATCGCCGCCGCGGCCTGCCTGACTGGAGCTCGCCGCCGACGGCGCCGCCGACGCCTGCTTGACACCTGGAGCTCGCCGCCACGCCATCAGCTTCCACCTGACTCCCGCTGCCTCCCGCGCCAACAGGTATGCGCCTCTGTGATGCTAATGTTTTACCGTATGCCTCTGTGATGGGATGAGAATGCTATGTGTTAAGGATGTTCTTTGACTTAAGTAAGTGTATGAACCTCCGGTTTAGTTTGAGGTGTTGATTTGTAACATCACTCTCTCCTATCTGGTTGGATTTGATTTAATGCAATTGAGGAATGATGGTTAATCATACTTAGCTTCCTTGTATGGTATGATGAAGGAATATTCTTTGTAATGCTTTTTGTAACCATAAAATGTTAGTTGGTGGCTATCATATCCTTATAATGGATGCTTTCTTTTGTACTACCATGTGAACTCATAGCTGTATAATGTTATGTTATGTTGAATCTATGCATCACAAGTATGATAATGTTATGTTGAACCTTTTTCAAGGTGTTGAAAATGAATGATGATCATGCATGGAATGATGTGATGGTCTTAATGACCTTTAGTAATGGTTGATCCCTAATAGAGGTGTGATCTTCTCCATGATATAATAAGGGTTGGTACCTTAGGATATTGTAATATTGAGTTATATCCTGTAACGGTGGGATCGCAAGTATAGTCTCATGAAAGAAAATGATATAGTACCATGTGATGTTGAAATTCAGAATATGTCTCATATGTTTTATATCTTCTGGATTTGTTATATAATTATGATTTTTAGAAAAGAATTAGGGATTGTTTATCCACTTGTTTGATTCTGCCTTAATTCACACAATTCTGCCTTAATTAGGGATTGAAAACTATATGAGTTACACCTTCATAGGAATGCATACAACTTCTATCTGAAAGAGATCTAAACATGATAAAAAATAATCTAAGATACAACTTTCTTCATTTAGGACTAGTCCAAGTATCTACAAAATCCTTAACTAGAAAAGGTATAAATTATTCCTTACTTCTATCCCTTAGAGACTGTAAGCATCTAAAATTCTCAGATTCCCTTCTTAGACTTCTAGAATCAACACTACATGAAGAATATGTTTCCTTCGATAATATGTTATAACATAGTATGATCTTAATCTGATCTGGATGTTCAAAATAATGTAGTATGTTAAATATGATGATTAGGGATACATATAATGTCTAGTAAAGATTCCTAGACCTTTTGTTTGAAACTATTGATTTCTTGATTTATTATTTAATAATGCTCTGTTGATTAGGATTAACCATGTTGCATGTAGTTTATAGACAATTATTATATATAAGAATGCAACACATGTATTTGTTGGCCTAGAAACTCGTCCAAGATTTACTCATTAGGAGTAAATCTTGGATAGTCCCCGGTTTGGGACTGTTCTTGAACACCTAATCTCACTTAGGATGTAAGTGTATAATGTGTATTGGGTTTTTGAGAAACTTTCAGTAGCATTTCCCTGTTTGTTCTCTAAGTACATATGTACTTAGAGAACAGCGGGGAAATGCTGCCGAAATTTTCTTGAAAACCAATTACGCATTATACACTTACTAGTGAGATTAGGTGTTCAAGGATGGGATAGGTGGTACACATTTATTATATATAAGAATGACATCAAATGTGTTTGTTGGCCTAGAAACCCGTCCAAGATTGACTCATTAGGAGTAAATCTTGGATAGTCCCCGGTTTGGGACTGTTCTTGAACACCTAATCTCACTTAGGATGTAAGTGTATAATGTGTATTGGGTTTTCGAGAAAATTTTGGTAGCATTTCCCCGTTTGTTCTCTAAGTACATATGTACTTAGAGAACATCGGGGAAATGCTGCCGAAATTTTCTCGAAAACCCAATACACATTATACACTTACTAGTGAGATTAGGTGTTCAAGGATGGGATAGGTGGTACACATTTATTATATATAAGAATGACATCACATGTGTTTGTTGGCCTAGAATGTGAACAATCATTGTTTTTTATATTACTTGTACATTGGTATAAACTAGAATGAACAATCACTAAATTATATACTGTTTGTATGGAATCCGGCTTCATTGTAGATATCTATTATTGTTGGCCTAGAAACCCGTCCAAGATTGACTCATTAGGAGTAAATCTTGGATAGTCCCCGGTTTGGGACTGTTCTTGAACACCTAATCTCACTTAGGATGTAAGTGTATAATGTGTATTGGGTTTTCGAGAAAATTTTGGTAGCATTTCCCCGTTTGTTCTCTAAGTACATATGTACTTAGAGAACAGCGGGGAAATGCTGCCGAAATTTTCTCGAAAACCCAATACACATTATAAACTTACTAGTGAGATTAGGTGTTCAAGGATGGGATAGGTGGTACACATTTATTATATATAAGAATGACATCACATGTGTTTGTTGGCCTAGAATGTGAACAATCATTGTTTTTTATATTACTTGTACATTGGTATAAATTAGAATGAACAATCACTAAATTATATACTGTTTGTATGGAATCCGGCTTCATTGTAGATATCTATTATTGTTGGCCTAGAAACCCGTCCAAGATTGACTCATTAGGAGTAAATCTTGGATAGTCCCCGGTTTGGGACTGTTCTTGAACACCTAATCTCACTTAGGATGTAAGTGTATAATGTGTATTGGGTTTTCGAGAAAATTTTGGTAGCATTTCCCCGTTTGTTCTCTAAGTACATATGTACTTAGAGAACAGCGGGGAAATGCTGCCGAAATTTTCTCGAAAACCCAATACACATTATACACTTACTAGTGAGATTAGGTGTTCAAGGATGGGATAGGTGGTACACATTTATTATATATAAGAATGACATCACATGTGTTTGTTGGCCTAGAATGTGAACAATCATTGTTTTTTATATTACTTGTACATTGGTATAAATTAGAATGAACAATCACTAAATTATATACTGTTTGTATGGAATCCGGCTTCATTGTAGATATCTATTATTGTTGGCCTAGAAACCCGTCCAAGATTGACTCATTAGGAGTAAATCTTGGATAGTCCCCGGTTTGGGACTGTTCTTGAACACCTAATCTCACTTAGGATGTAAGTGTATAATGTGTATTGGGTTTTCGAGAAAATTTTGGTAGCATTTCCCCGTTTGTTCTCTAAGTACATATGTACTTAGAGAACAGCGGGGAAATGCTGCCGAAATTTTCTCGAAAACCCAATACACATTATACACTTACTAGTGAGATTAGGTGTTCAAGGATGGGATAGGTGGTACACATTTATTATATATAAGAATGACATCACATGTGTTTGTTGGCCTAGAATGTGAACAATCATTGTTTTTTATATTACTTGTACATTGGTATAAATTAGAATGAACAATCACTAAATTATATACTGTTTGTATGGAATCCGGCTTCATTGTAGATATCTATTATTGTTGGCCTAGAAACCCATCCAAGATTGACTCATTAGGAGTAAATCTTGGATAGTCCCCGGTTTGGGACTGTTCTTGAACACCTAATCTCACTTAGGATGTAAGTGTATAATGTGTATTGGGTTTTCGAGAAAATTTTGGTAGCATTTCCCCGTTTGTTCTCTAAGTACATATGTACTTAGAGAACAGCGGGGAAATGCTGCCGAAATTTTCTCGAAAACCCAATACACATTATACACTTACTAGTGAGATTAGGTGTTCAAGGATGGGATAGGTGGTACACATTTATTATATACTAGGGAAATGTTGCCTAATCTTTTCCTAATATATACTTGTTTTCTCTGATCATAGAATGGATAGATCATGGATGTCGATTCGTAATCGTTGCACCCCAGAGTTTATATCTGGTCTTGATCAGTTTATTAGATTTGCCGAGGAACATAGGAAAAAACCTACAGATAGGTTCTACTGTCCATGTAGGCATTGCGGTAACAACTTGAAAGTCAACACTGGTGAGGAAATCAAAAGTCATGTCATGTGCAACGGGATTGTACAAGGCTATACAGAATGGCACTGGCATGGAGAGATTTCAAAATCGAAACCAGTAGATGTCGATAGCAGTGCTTGGGTGGAAGAAGAAATTGCCTCTGATGACGTAAATGTGAACGAACCAGTTCCAGCAGACATCGTTGATGCGATGCTGGATAGTTGTAGGGTAGAGCACACCGATCCACCTCCTATCTTTACAAACATTGTGCATGATGCTGAGATACCGTTATACACAGGTTGTGCTAAGTTTACGAAGCTTAGCGCTGTCTTGAGATTGTATAAGTTGAAAGCTAACAATAGATGGAGCGACAAAAGCTTCACTTCATTGTTGACTTTGTTGAAAGAAATGCTTCCTGAAGGAAACGAGCTTCCAATCTCAACATACCAGGTAAAGAAAATGTTGTGCCCAATGGGAATGGAGGCCAAGAAGATACACGCATGCCCGAATGATTGTGTATTATTTCAAAAGGACTATGTAGATTTGAAAGATTGTCCAAAATGTGGTGCGTCACGGTATAAATTGACGACTTCGGGGGAGTCCAAAACTGGTTCTCCTGCCAAGGTGTTGTGGTATCTACCTATAATATCACGGTTTCAACGCTTGTTTGCAAATCTGAAAGATGCGAAGAATCTGAGGTGGCATGCAGATGTTAAGAAAAATAATGATGGGATCCTACGACATGCGTCTGATTCCCCACAGTGGAAGAAGATTGATCTATTGTACCCTAAATTTGGTGAAGAAGATAGGAATCTAAGACTTGGGCTTTGTACAGATGGAATGAATCCGTACGGGACATTGAGCAGCCAACATAGCACTTGGCCAGTCATGCTTGTTATATACAATCTTCCTCCCTGGATGTGTATGAAAAATAAGTATGTTATGTTGTCATTGTTGATATCGGGCCCTAAACAACCCGGAAATGATATCGATGTTTATCTTGAACCTTTGATTGATGACTTAAAGAAACTTTGGGCTGAAGGTGTGATGACCTATGATGCTTCAGCAAGAGAGACATTTCGTTTGCACGCTATGTTGTTTTGCACTATTAATGACTTTCCAGCATATGGGAATTTGTCTGGATATAGTGTCAAAGGAGCTAAAGCGTGTCCTATATGTGAAGAAAACACTGATTCAATAAGACTAAAACATGGCGGCAAGACTGTATATCTTGGTCATCGAAGGTTTCTTTCAAAATTCCATCCGTATCGTAGGAAGCGCAAAGCATTCAATGGATGGAATGATGAACGAAGTGCACCTAAACCTATACCAGGGGATGTTGTTTATGAAAGAGTAAAAGACATTGTCAATGAATTTGGTAAGAAATCACAATGTAGTATGGCCACACGGAGTGACAATTCTTCATTCAAGAAGAAGTCAATATTTTGGGATCTTCCTTATTGGAGTTCTTTGACAGTCAGGCATTGTATCGATGTAATGCACGTTGAGAAAAATGTCTGTGATAGCATCACTGGTACTCTATTAAATATACCAGGTAAGACTAAAGATGGGATAAAATCCAGACTGGACCTACGTGAAATGGGAATAAGGTCAGAATTAACAGAATTACGTGAAATGGGTAATAAAAGAACATACTTACCTCCCGCTTGTTACACGTTGTCTAGAAAGGAGAAGAAAACTTTTTGTGAATGCTTGGTAAATGTTAAGGTGCCACATGGTTACTCATCCAACATCCGTAGATTGGTATCAATGAAAGATCTGAAGTTGATAGGTCTTAAATCTCATGATTGTCACACTCTAATGCAACAAATATTGCCCGTGGCAATTCGATCTATATTGCCGAAGCATGTAAGGTTTGCGATTACCAGACTTTGTTTCTTTTTCAACAGTCTATGCAGCAAAGTTATTGACCCTGATACTCTCGATAATTTGCAAAGAGAAGTGGTTGTTACCCTATGTCAGCTTGAGATGTATTTCCCTCCTTCGTTCTTTGATATCATGGTACATCTTGTTGTCCACTTGACTAGGGAAGTGAAAATGTTGGGACCAGTTTTCTTGCATTGGATGTATCCCTTTGAACGATACATGAGCGTTTTTAAAGGTGATGTTCGAAACCGTTATCGGCCTGAAGGGAGTATTATTGAAGGTTATGTGGCGAGAGAGGTTATGGATTTTTGCAATGACTTTCTCAGTGGTAATGACACTCCTGATAATGACAAGAATATTGAGGAGGGCAAAGGAATTTTGGGATCACGGGTGAAAGTAATCAGCCGTGAGCAGTTGGAACAAGCTCACTTGTATATTTTACACAATATGGATGAAGTGAGTGTTTATATCGAGGAACATACCAATTTCATAAAGAGACAACATCCTCGAGCAAGTTCAATGTGGCTTGCTAGAGAGCATAATAAGACTTTTACTAAGTGGTTTGAAGATAAAGTCTTACATCAACTATCTCAAACACCACATGATATTACAGAAACTATCAAATGCCTCGCCTTTAAACCAAAACCGAATGTTATGTCTTATGAAGGGGTTGACATTAATGGATTCACATATTACACAAAGCGCCAAGATGATAAGAGTGTCGTCCAAAATAGTGGGGTCACTCTTCAAGCGTCGACTATGTACTTTGCAAGTGCAAAGGATAAGAGTCCACGTGAAGCTAAAATGTCATATTACGGTGTCATTGAGGACATTTGGGAGTTTGACTACATAGATTTCAAAATTCCGCTCTTTAAATGTAATTGGGTTGATAACACCAAAGGAGTTATAGTGGATGAATTGGGTTTCACTTTGGTGAACTTTGAAAAGATTGGCGAGAAGGGTGAACCATTCATATTGGCATCACAGGCGAAACAAATATTCTATATCGATGATCCTGCAAATGAGAAATGGTTGGTTGTTCTTCATGGTAAAAGATAGTTCATTGAAGATCCTATAGATGAAGAAGAGTACTATGATAAGTATGATGACTCCAGTCCATTCTCAGTTGGGTTGTCAACTCCACAAAATATTGAAGCTAATGATGACTTATATGTGCGCGGAGATCACAATGAAGGATTGTTAATTGATAAAAGATCACAATTTTAGAGACATGTATGTTTATACAAATGCTAAATGTTTGCCTTTTTCTAGTTAATACAAATGCTAAATGTTTGCCTTTTTCTAGTTAATACAAATGCTAAATGTTTGCCTTTTTCTAGTTAATAGAAATGCTAAATGTTTGCCTTTTTAATGACATTTTCAGATGGCTGACCATGATGAGCATGATGTCCATGATGAGCATGAAGTCCATGATGAGCATGCTGTCCATGACGAGCATGGCGAGGATACTAATGTAAGTTCTAAAAACATATCTTGTATTTCTATAAAATTCATTATCTTCTAGTTATGTCATATATCCTATATTTCTATATTGGGCTAAGTTAGTGTGTTTTATTTTTGTCAAATTTTAGGTTGATGCACCTGTACCCACTGAAGCACTGGAGCAACTTGATGCGCAACACCAGACACTTAACAAGAAAAGGGGCATCACTCTGTTGAAGAAGTTATTAGCGCTAAGTGGTAGTGGATCTAAATTGGTGGTGGAGTTTGATAATGGAGGAAATCCAATTGGAGTGAACCGCAATAATTTTGTGAACTATCTTGGGTGTACCACTCGGAGCCATTGTGGTGTTAAGTATGACAATTGGCATAAAGTTCCTCAAGGGAAAAAAGACTTGATATGGAAGGATTTATGCGTGAGTTATTATTATTTGCAATTCTATTTTGTAGATTACAAATTCTATTATTTGCAATTCTATTTTGGATACTAGTTAATAACATTTCTATTTTACAGAATCTGTTTGCATTGGATGAGAAGTTGCATCGTAAAAATGTGATGCAACGCGCTGGAAAGATGCTTAGGAATTATAGGACAAATCTAAACAGAGAATACATAAAAGAGGGTGATAAGAAGAAGAAGTCAGCCCTTGAACAATGGAACTTCTTGGACAAAGAAGATTGGGACAATTTTGTTGCTTCAAGAAAATCTGAAGAATTCAAGGTATTAGGCGTCACTCCTAATTTAATTAATATACATTGTATTCACCTATTCAAGATTAGCATTTAGTGCTACTAACCAAATCATTAATGTGCATACTAACTAGGCCCTCAGTGACGCACAAAAAGCAAGGCGTGCACTGAATGTGCATGACCACACTATGGGTCCAAAAGGCTATGCAAGCGTTCGCCAAAGACTACAGGCGGAGTCTGCGGCTACTCAGGAGTCTGCTCCTACTCAGGAGTCTGCCACACCCATGCCTCGCCATGATATCTGGATAGCTGGCAGGCAAAACAAGAAGGGTGAAATAAAGAAGCCTGTAACTGCTGAGGCGGCTGCAAAAATGGTAAAATACAACTCTTAGAGAAATTGTTTGAATATTGATTATTTGTGGTGTTAACTTACCAATTTCTGTTTATGGTGATTAGCGGGAGCTGCACGAGCAGAGGAAACAAGGCACGTTCATCCCTCAGGGCACAAGGGATGAATTGACAGTTGCTCTGGGTAACCCAGAGCATCCTGGACGTGTTAGAGGTGCCGGCGCTGGTGTTGGCATCAAAGCATTCTTTGGGCCATCCCAGCGCAAACCCAGAGCGGGACTTTCTCAAGAAGAGGTAACCTATTCTTTTTTTAGAATGTTACTGCAAAAGGAAATTCATTAATAAGAAGCTAATGTTTCTTTTATCCATGTATAGGAGAATAAGAGAGTTGAGGATTTAGTTGCTAAGAAGATCAACGATGTAGTTGCTGAGAAGGTCAAGGAAGAATTGCTGCGGTGGCAGGCATCTCAGGCTTCCAATACGCCTATGGCGACCCACTCTTCTCCTGATGCACAGACTGCGAGTAATCCTGGAGACCCATCGCCTAGCACGTCTGCTGTAAGTATTGTTTATGACATTGTAGTTAGTCTTTTCAAGTTGTTATGTTTTCAAGATGATATGTATATATGTATAATATTCTTTACGTAAATTTGTAGGCATTGAAGCCATGCCGCTTAAGAATGCAAGACTACGTTGTTGCAGAGGCGCAGGCTTACCCGTCCCTTCCTGGGGCAATGTTTCACGGGACTCCAATGCCACAGGGCTACGTTCGTGTGAGCCCGATACGTGTGTTAGCTGATTGGAGAGAAGCTACATTGCCATATCCCCACCCGGATATTGATAGACTTGCTGATGCAGAAGGCGGGGTGATATTGTGGCCCAAAGCAGATGTCGTCTACACGACTGAAATTGTAAGATAAATTTACATTGATTTAGACTGTTAATGTGTATATATGATGTCAACTGATCTGAAATTATATGTACAGGTTAAAAAGAAGACACCAGGAGCACCTAGGCCTCCACTTCCACTTCCCGCATTACCCGATTGGGTTCCAACTGACCTAACATACCCGTTAGGTCCTGCTTGTAGGGGAATGGCATGTTGGCTACGGGCACATAATGTACATTGCCCTATAATTATTTCTTTAGATGCAGATTATGCAGGTCAATCATACGATAGCTCTTTATTTATACAAGATATTATTGAGCTGTTTATATATGATTGGCTGAATACATCAATGATAGAGACATGGATAAGGTGAGATCTTGTTTATACATCCATATACCTTGTGTAAGATCCGGTGATCTGGTTTCTTATATATTAATGCATACGCCTATATGTTTTGCAGCTACCTAGTCGAAGATCATTGCAAACAATTTGCATTTGATCATGTGGGATTTTTGATTCCATCATTGATTAGTTTGGTAGCTAAAGACCCTGATAATGTTCAACAATACTGTATAGATGCTTTTACAATTTTTGGTCAGCAAAAGAAGACGATAATAATAGCTCCATTCAATGTCAAGTAAGTTTACTTTATTTATAATTTGGACTTAAGAAAATTCCATTTTTATTTTGCATTTTGAGTTATTAATTGTTAACTTCTTACTTCTAGCGGTAGACATTGGGAGTTACTAGTCATTGTCCCCGGGACATTCACTGTTTATTATCTAGATCCTGCGGGGAGTACATTGAACACTAAAATTGGACACGTAATGAGAATGCCATTATTCTGGTGAGAAATATTTCATTTTTATATCCGTTAACATCTTTTATTACATTACTATTTACTTATGCAATTTATTGTGTTATATTAACATGTAGGGGTTTAGATGCATTCAAAAAGGCTGGAGGAACGGTCCCAAGGAAAAAGAACCAGCCAATAAATTGGCAGAACGTACAAGTAAGTTCCCGACTCAAATATATATATTATTGATGTGAATTGTGCTTAGTTGTATTATTTTGTATGTTTCAATTTATAGTGTGCTACACAAGACAATGGATGGGCATGCGCATACTATGTGATGCGATTTATGCAGATGATTATCAAATATGCCGCATTGGACATCGATACCATACATGAGGTATTATATATATTCTCATTAGTTAGTATGCAATATATCAATCTTATATTATTTTTATATTATTACTTATATATATACATCATTCTCTTTGCAGGTGTTTAAAACTGACAACACTACAGGTAAACGTTTAAAAAATATACATGCTCCATATACGATGGAAGCATTAAATGAAGTAAGAGAAGAATGGGCAAAAGCCATACAAGCAGTGGCAACTGTAAGATATAATTGGGATGTTGATAGCGATAATGAATGATACTATGTAAATGAATATTTCTGAATGTTAATACATGTATTTGAATGTTTCTATATGTGTGTGAATGTGAGAATTGAATTGATGTCTGAATGTATGTACTTGTGTAGAATTTTGCTTGTGACTTTTGCAGGTTTGCGGCCTGTTTGTAGGCTGATATCAATGGATGTCGTAAACCTGCAGTTCAGAAAACTGAACTGCAGGTTCTCATCCTGCTGACCAGCCACAGCAGGCCTGCAAACTGATATGAAAAAAAAAAAATATAAATAGGCGTCGGTTATTTATAGAAAACCGTCAGGAAAGCCCTACAGCGTCGGTTTTTTCAATAAACCGACGCCTGATGTGGCCAAAGCAGTCCTGGAAATGGCGTCGGATATTCATATCAAACCGACGCCTATTTAACATATAGGCGTCGGTCGTTTAGTATATAACCGACGCCAAAAGTGTTCGCGCCACAAAAAATGGCGTCATCTAGGGCACTTTATGCGTCGGTCATCTACTAAAAGACCGACGCTATATTCCATAGTGGCGTCGGTTATTTACTAAAACACCGACGCAGAAAGTGCCCTAGATGATGTCGTTTTCTATGGCGCGAACCCTTTTGGCGTCGGTTATCTACTAAACGACCGACGCCTATATGTTAAATAGGCGTCGGTTAAAAAACCGACGCCTAAGTGTTCGACCTTTAGCGGCGCCCACATAGGCGTCGGTCGGAAACCGACGCCAAATGGGGTTAAACGACCGACGCCAAAGGCCGTTTCTGTAGTAGTGTTATATCCCCCATCCAAAATCTTGGACATCACATGGAAAGTCGCACACTTGACAACTTGATGTTGAAATGTACTAATGTGGTAAGAGATCATAGAGAATCTCTTCTACACTACTACACAATATATTAACATATTTATATATATATATATATATATATATTCTCTTGTATCATGAACTTGTGTAGAGAGTATAATGATGTTGGTGCATGACGTTTAGCCCCACTACCTATATTTGCAATCTTGCATTTTGAATTGTTGCATGTTTGGACTATTAAATATTTGATTAACATATTAATGCAAGTTCTATGGATTAGCTACCGATTTTTGTGTCTATTGCAATCATATGTACAGAAATATTGAAACTTAGTACCAGAGTACAATTTCTTATTATTGAATCCCAAATGTGATCGTGGAAGTGTGTTTTTGGGGTGAAAATTTTGGGATCTTTAGGTAATGAGACCTCGAGCCTATGAAACGATTTGTCCTTCTAATTTCCATAATCTAAATGGAAGTTAAAAATGCATGACCCCAATATAATTGCCAAAGGTGTGACTTATGCAATGTGATAAAGTAGATACAAGTAGTAAAAGTAAGCCACGTTGTCCTAGTAATTTTATCACTATGTGAAAAATCATTTCTTTCATAGTTTAATTTATTGTTCTTGCCTAGTTAATTTAGTTAATAAAACAAACCTTGAAATAGTTACCTTATTAATTTTTGTTTCTTAATTAGGATCTAACTCCAATCTTCTCTTAAAATTGTTGTCCTTTGGGTTTGATCCTAAGGAAATGTTGTGATACATCAATAGATCCTCTAGCGGGTGGTGATCATTGCATGTTAGATTAGGAAGATTCTAGGATTTAATATCTTAAAGGATTACGTGTGATAACTTACCACATAAACTTTTGACATCATTACTAGAGATGAAACGACTTTTTGGAAACTTTTAGTATTTTATGATAACGATCAAATTTTTGTTTAAGTGGTCATTTTTTAACTTTTAGATTGGACATGTAGTTTCTTACTGCTTTCTAAGATTTTCTAGTTGTTTTTGTCTTTTAGATTTGATCATTTATTATTTTACAAATATTTCATACAAAAAATTCAATCAATTGTAAATTTGCATTCATTAGTCTAGTTTTCTTTCACGATCCTAATAGTCAATCTTTCAATTCTTCAACCTTTCACCTTTAATGGAGTGGATGGCATCAAATCATTCAATATAAAATTTACAACTACTACAACCATGATGTATTGAAATTCCTTGAATTGTCTCCACTTAAATTTAAGGCTACATGGAACCATATATGAGTAAGATGTCATCCATTCTTATTATTTTGGATGTGAAGTTGACTTCTATGCAAAATAATCAAGAGGCTACTATGAGGAACCATGCCATGTAGATGATTATGTAG
Source organism: Alisma plantago-aquatica (assembly GCA_963693085.1). Taxonomy (NCBI): domain Eukaryota; kingdom Viridiplantae; phylum Streptophyta; class Magnoliopsida; order Alismatales; family Alismataceae; genus Alisma; species Alisma plantago-aquatica. The sequence goes on from OY856409.1 coordinate 225,011,997, forward strand.
TTGAAGCAGACTACACTCAACAATGTTTTTGGGAATGTGATGAAGAGTCTTAATATGCATATCACTATTCACCCCACATGAGTGAGAGGTTGGACAACCTTGAAAATATGCCAATTTACTAGGAAGCAACACTAATAGGGGTAGGAAAAAAAGAATGTGAGCACAACTAGCTCGCACAAACAATCTATATCTCCCAACAAGATAAGGAGTTTGAGGGTCCACCACGTAGATATCCAGAGTAGGATGACTACAAAAGTCAACAATCACTGTAGAGGATGATATTGATGTCATCCCTGAGACGATGATACATGATACAATGATAGTGGCCTTGACTGAGGAACTAGAAATGGAGGCCAACATGTACACTTCCATTCAATTATTCACCGTATTAGGGACTTTAAAATGTCAATATTAAACGTTACAATGGACGACTGACCATTGAATGATAATCTAACCTAAGCACTACCATTGCTACCTATTATACTCCTAGATTCATGCATTTATATTGATCATCCAATCTCGGTTGTGTCTATTTTGAAGATGAAAAATTAACTTATATAGCATATCCATTTGTTTAGATGATGAGGTGCCACTCCAATAGGAATATCTAGATCCACATGTTCAGATTATGAATGACACTAATGCCCTCATTACTTAAATTATTATTGAATTATTTTCGATGAGGATGCACAACACACAAATATTCATGAGGCTAGTTTTATAAATGAGACAATTCCTTCCACACCAACACCACAACTTATACATGTGAAATTAGGTGATGAAGAAACACCACTTCCAGATCCTCCACCTAATCTAGCATATGTGGCATCAGATGCAATAGATTCATCGCGTGCCACATTAGCATCAAAACAAGGTAAAACACCACCACTCCCCATGGATGAGACAATAAAACAGACCCTAGGTGGGAACCCCTCATTTTTTATGTCTTTTCATGTAGATCCACACATCTACTATACTACCTCTACTAACATAGAATTACTAGCAGATACCAATGGATGGATATGGGGTAAAAGACGATACTATTTCATGCATCATGTCAATACCTTTTAGTTTTCACATCAATGTGATCACATATTGCATTGTAGAGCTCTCATTTTCAAGTTTCTAACTATTGTTCATATTCCTTTTAGTTGGACCTTCTTCAAATTTCTAGGGTACCTAATAATCATTGAGGATTTCTTCGTATCTATCTTGGATTTAACGTTTTCTTTGGGATGAGAAAATATTTAATCTTAGGGTGGACGTTGGGCATACAAACTCCAATCCACCCACCCCAAAATGTTTTGGTATTCTTGAATTTGTTTCATCATGTTATTGGTGCATGTACCATTTGAATTTAATTTACTTGCAATGCATTCTATTGAAAATTATTCTTTATTCAGTTCCTGGTTCCTACAATTTTAGTTGCATCTATTATCTAGTTGGGTCTTTTTTCTTTCATGTTTGCATTGCATATTGAGTTTGTCTTGTTCAAAGTAAATTCATAATGTTAACTATCTCTCTAAAAAAAATCAATGGCTAAAAATCAACTTTTGTGTCCAACGAATTCTAGCATCATGTTCCCAAAAAAGATACCAGGTGCTAGAGGATCTGATAGAAATCAGACATGACAATCCCCTTACTGATTAGTGAATATAACCATGAATTCCCATATCATGTCATTATTTGGGTGTAGCGGATTAGAGGAGAATAATAATATACAAAATCATCAAAACACATTTTGTACAAGATCCAAACTCTCTTCTACAATTGTTCTGTTTACATCTTTTTACCTCACATATCCACCAAAAATGAAAAAATATCCATAAAGTGGGCCAAAAAAAAATTCATAGTGATACACCCTCCTTCTATCTCTATCTTCTACTTCGATACCTACTAGTACATTTTTGACCTATAGTGTCATCCTTCATATTGTCAGTTTATAAAGAAAATCGACACTACAACGCCATTGGTTCTAAAAGCACAAATTCCACAATAGGTCAAGCCTTGTCGTGTAGCACAAAACATGGATATTGGTTTCATTTTGATGTTACTGTCCTATGAAGGAACCAGGTCACAGACAGTCCTTGAAATTTAATTTCCTAGAAACAAATTGGTAAAGCACGTAATGTATCGGTTTCCAAGGAACCGATGACGTAGAACTTCCCACAAAATAATTTTTCCCTTCAAAAGGACTATACTATTGGTTATTTCCTAAAAAATTGATGCTATAAGTCATATGCCCTCCGTGAAAACTTTTACCTCCAAAAATCTAGTGATGTCGATTTCTCATGTAGGAACCGAAGATATTGTGGTCCTTCCGTGTGTCTTACAAAAAAATATTTTCATCAAAATTGGATTGTGTCGTCAGTTTTGTTCTAATAATCAGCATTATAGGTCTTAGTGGGTTGACATATTTTAAAAGGAAATAGGATGTATGGAATTGAATGAAAAATGTATGAAAGAGTTTAACTTGTATCGTTAGTTTTTTTTGGTAACTGACATTATAGGTCGTGGGGTTGCATTCTTTCAAAGGGAAAAGGATGTATGGAGTCAGTTTCTGAATGACAAACCAATGACAAAATTTAAATTATGTCATTGACTTTTCTGATCAAACCAATGACATAATTTTTAGTGTTGGTTCTTGAGATCAACTAACAACTAAGTACTAATAAATAACACCTGTGGAAATTTCTTTTCTCCATTATCTATTTCATCACATGACACCTAGACCTCTGACTATTTTCTTCTGCTCTCCAAAGATTGTCTCATTATTCTACCACCACTACTACTCTCTCCTCTAAACATTTCCACTCATTTTCATCCTAACTATGTTTGCTCCATCGCCACTCATATGTCTCCTCTACTCTACTTGGGGCGTCAGCCACTAACGCTAGTGTAGTCATCCATCAACGGTGCTTGGACCATGGACCACTAGTGATGTTGTCTCCATAAACCAATGTTGTTTCTCATGACTCCATGGGTGTTGCTATTGTTTGTTTCCAGTATCTATGGTTGACCGTATGGTGATCTAGCTGACCAATAGCTACGGGTAACCATCACCCGACCCCATTGTCTTCTTATCCACTAATCAACTAAATAATCCACTCGATCATTTGACCACCTTAATTTAGTCAATCGCTTCATCCACTACAATTGTTTTATTCTAATATCTATAAAAATAATGTATTATGTTTAAATCACTAAATTCTAAATTCTATTATATTTACTATGAAAATCCATGTATTATGTATTATGCTAGGTCACTGAATTTTAATCATATATCGTATTAGAATTGAAAATTATGCTTAGGAAAATGCATTTATGGTTGATTGTTAAATTTATTTATTAATATTGCCTAGATTGTGTGAATATAATATGCCTATCTTAATGTATATTTTTTGGTACCTAGGACATAAACGATGACACTGGGATCATAGCTATTGAATGAAAACATTATCTATTGGTCTAGAAACCCATCTAAGATTTACTTATTAGGAGTAATTCTTGGACAGTCCCTAGTTTGGGATTGTTGTTGAACACTTAATTCACTTAGGATGTAAGTGCATAATGTGTATTCAGTTTTTGAGATGTTTTGTCAACACTTCCCCATTTGTTCTCTAAGTACATATATAGGTGGGTATTTGCCCATGTATGTTGCTATAATATTCTTGAAAATTGAATACACATTATATACTCACTATTGAGAGTTGTGTTTAGAATGTGATAGGTGGTAAACATTCATTACTAAACCTTAAACCCAAAAGGCTTAATCCTAAATCCTAAACCCTAAGCCGTTAACACTAAATGCTAAAACCTAATATCTAAATCCTAACCCTGATGTCTAAACCCTAAACCTAATGTCTAAAGCCTAACCTTAAACCCTATTTAAATTGATGTATGTAACACCTAATTCAATAGTGGTTTTTCCTATGATAAATGAATGGATCAGTCATGCATGTCCATTCCACACTATTACACTCTATAGTTTATCACTATGATTGACCAGTTGAAAAGATTTGTGGAGAAATATATGAAATGGCATGGATATAAGTTATATTGTCCATGTAGAAATTGTAGTACCAACTTGAATGTCCACACTATTGATGAAATAAAAAGTCATTTCATGTGTAATGGGGTTGTAAAGGGCTATACAAAATGATACTTACAATATTCCTAAATTGAGATCAATAGATGTCTATAGAGGCACTTGTGTTGAAGAACAAATTATTGACGTTGTTGATGTGAAAGAACAAATTTTGATAGAAATAGTTGATGTGATGCTAGATAGTTGTGGGATAAATCTTATTAATACACCTTCCTTATTATAAACATTATACATGATGTTGAGAGACCATTATAGATATTTTATACTAAGTTTACAAACCTAAGATCTATGTTGCGATTATATATTTTGAAGGCAAAAAGTAGATGGAGTGACTGTCACGGAACCGGAATCCCAGTCCCATGAACCAAACGTATACCAAAGGTGACATGCGGAATTGTAAAGCTTAGCACACATGAACAGCTAACAAGATACAAGCACCAACATAATCTCAACAATCAACAAGATATATTAAGCAACATCATTATATTACACAATTTGAATTACATATTCAAGAGTCACTTTGTACAAGTCTGCTCATGTATACTATATCTGGGTCTTACAATAAGTACACCTAGCATAGATCACCAAGCCCTACATCTTTCTAGCCATCGCTGAACCTAAAAACAACATACGAGAAATGGGTCAACACATGAGGTGTTGAGTATGGGGCAGAAACATACATATATGTATAAGCTTTGCATAATTTTGAAAATATTTCAAGACTAAATGAACAAGAATAAAGATGTTAATTGTTTAACAAATGTGAAACCATATTTTATGTCATTTCACTCCATTATACCAAAAATATCAAGCATGTTTAAGGCCTTTGACCATCTTCTCGTCGGAAGGGTCCGTAAGGGTGCTCAAGCTTAGCTAACCCTTTTATACGAGAGGGACCTCATGGACGTAACCAAGAGTTAACCCTTTATCAACAACATTATAATGGAGTTCTATATATATATATATGTGTTCAAGTTATAAAACTAACGAGGAAAACATTGAGTAAGACATAGCATTACTACATGGCAATATTTGAGCAAGTAAACAAACAAGCATACAATATATATCTTTTCAAGCAAGAAAGTGATAGTCATATAACTAGATAAGGCCCATACCTATTTTAGAGATTCACAACCTAACATATCCTTCACCATCTAGTCACATGCCAAACCTGATTAAAAACAAGATTGCATATATACATTAGATTCTCATCATTAACCATGATTATCTTTATTTTAGGGTTTTGGCCAAGTTGGGTTCAAGGTTGGTTATATAGTACATTAGATGATCTCATATTGATTTAGGGTCCATCATAAGAGTGTGGTTCAAGTTTCATATCCTTTCAAGGTTTCATCTGGACATGATAAGATTTAGGACACTTATGCTCAAATTATGCCACAAGACTCATAATAGAGTAACCAAGGTCATCATCATCAAGATAGGAGAACCCATCATCAAACATGGTTTCGATCAACAATCTAGGAAAAGTTCAACATTATAGTCCAAAGTAGGCACATATGTACAATTGAGAGTAATTCTTAAGCAATAGTGGTGATAAGGACTCAACTATAGATCAAAGATGTACTAAAGATTCTGATTTCATGATTAGGAAGATAGATGATCATTAAAGGTTTCAAATTTTATCACCTAGATGGATTGAATGTACTAAACATGGATAAAGTTATCATTTTCCAGAAATAAAGGGAGTAAACATTAGAATTGGGACGTGGAACCATGCCAAATTGGTAGGTCTCGTCGAGCTGATCAATTTTGTATACTTATTTTTCGAATTTGACCAAGGGATTTGGGAGATATCATTTTTTTACAAGAATAAGCAAATAATCTGAATATTGAGTAGAGAGGGGCTATTTACCAGAAATGACAAAAAAAGACGGTCGTTGATCCTTTGGTCAAAGTTTGACCCGCATGGAGGATCGACGATAGAGAGATTTTGTGCTCTTGGGCACGTGCTCACGAAGGAAACAAGAGAGGGGAAGGGGGCGGGTGACCTGTGGCTGTTGATCTTCGGTCTTGGTCAGCATTGACCTTGATCTGACGGTCGCGGATCGTTGTCCAAGGAGCAGAATCCCGCGCCCGAGCCTGGCAGTGTCGCGGCGGAGGGTGGCCAGAGAAAATGGAGAAATAGAGAGAGAGAGACCGTGAGAGGGGAAGATAGAATGTCGATTAGGTTTGTGGGGGCAGGTCGTATCCGATGGCGTGGTTTTGTTCGATAGTTGGTACTAGGGTTGGGGTTCCCGAAGTGGTGCAAATCGGAAAGGATGGCGGCGGGTTTCCTTGGCTCCCAAGGCAAGATTTAGATTATTTGAAGGGTGAGGAAGGTTCGCGAACGTGAGGGGAAGTTACAGACCAAGAAATCGGGTGAAACGAGGGACAACCAGCTGGTCGAGCATGGGGGTCTTTCCCAGTCCATGGGCAGACCTTCCATTTGGGGCAGGAGCTGGAAGATGACCCCAGCACCACTGCATCTTGATCCAACAGCTGTTGTGTCTTCCCAGAGGGGTGGATCTGACCCGGGGATGGGGCTGGTTCTCGTCTAATCTAACATCGGTTCAAAGGGATAGAATCCTGGTTCAAGCATTGGTGGGTCAGGGCGGAAAGGTGCCTAAGTGGCTAAATGGGTCGGGGCCAGCAAGCAACAAAAGGTAATTTGTTCTAGAATAAGGGTATTTTTTAGAAAATTCATATAAAATCATATGAATGCCCAAATGATCTCAAATTTGGACCATATCTTAATAACAGGGTCTAGAACAAGTGTGCAAAATATAAAATCAAAATAAGCACGTATGATCAAGGATTTAATCAAAGGGTTCAAGGGTATAACAACCCTAACATTTCATGCATATATGTGTATCATAATGACTCAAAATGTGGAATCTTTGACTTTGGTGGACATTATAGAGTTATGAAGTCAAAGGAGACATAAATAGTGAGGACTTAAAGTAACAAGGATAATTATGCACAAATAGGGGGGGGGAAATCCACTTTGTCACAGCGACTAAAGCTTATTTGTTGAATTTGTTGAAAGAAATTCTTCCTGAAGGCAACAAGCTTCCAATTACTAGTTCTTCTTGAATGCAATGAGCTTCCAATCTCAACTCATATAACAAATCCAATGTCATGCCCAATGGGAATGGAGGATAAGAAGTTACATGCATGCCCGAATGAGTATGTATTATTTGAAAATGACTACATCAATTTGAAAAATTGTACAAACTGTGGTGTGAAAAGGTACAAAATGATGACCTGGGATAAGTCTAAAACTGGCTCTCATGCCAAGATAATATGATATCTATCTATACCACATTTTCAATGTTGGTTTCCAAATACCATGGAAGCGACAAACTTATAGTATCATTTAGAGATAAAAAAACAATGATGGGATCCTATGACATGCCTCTGATTCCCCACAATAGAAGAAAATTCATTTATTGTACCCTAAATATGGTGAAGAAGTTGGTAATTTAAGACTTGTACTTTAAACTGATGGGATAATTATAAAGAACACCAATCAACCAACTTAGAACTTGGTCTGTTATGATTCTTATATACAATCTTCCTCCATGGATGTGTATCAAAAATAAGTACGTCATGATTTGCTTGTTGATATTGGGCCTCAAACAACCTACAATGCTATCAATATTTTTATTAAACCTTTGATAGATGACTTAAATGAACTTTAGAGAGAAGGTGTGATGACCTATGATTCTTCACATAGAGAGATATTTCATTTTCATGTTATGTTGTTTTGAACTATTAGTGACTTTACAACATATGGGAGTATGTATGGATACAACATAAAAGGATCTAAACCATGCTCTATATGTGAGGAACACATTAATTTAATATGACTACAACATGGAAGCATGACAAAATATCTTGTTCATCAGATTTTTTTTCCAAATGTGCATCCTCACTGAAGGTTGCAAAAAGCATTCAATGGCTCAACTAAGGAACACAGTTCCAACTAAACCTATATTAGGGGAGGATGTTTATGAAAGAGTATAAATATTATCAATGCATTTGGTAAAATATCACAATGTACTATTCCCACACATGAAAAATATTTATTCAAGAAGATGTCAATATTCTAGGATCTTCCTTATTAGAGTTCTTTGACAGTTAGGCATTGTATCGATGTCATGTATGTTCAGAAAAATATTAGTGATATCGTCATTGGTATTCTTTTGAATATACTAGGTAAGACTAAACACAACATCAAATTGAAAATGGACCTACGTGAATTAACAATAGAATATAGCAGCAATCATCGTACATATTTACCTCATACTTGTTACATATTGTCTAAGAAAGAGAAGAGATATTTTTACAAGTTCTTGCTTAATTTTAAGGTAACACATGGGTGCTCTTTCAATATCTGTACATTAGTATGAATGAAGGATTAAAATTTGAGAGGTCTTAAATATTATCATTATTTGACTCTATCGAAGAACTATTTCCATTGGCTATTCAATCTATACAATCAAAGAATGTATGGTTTGCAATCACCAGGATTTATTTCTTCTTCAGCACTCTATGTAACAAAGTGATTGATCCTAAGAATCTTATTAAGTTGCAAAGAGAAGTGGTCATTACCATGTGCCATCTTGAGATGTATTTCCTTCCTTATTTTTTGATATTATGGTACATCTTGTTGTCCATTTGACTAGTGAAGTGAAATGATTTGATCCATTTTTCTTGCATTGAATGTATCCTTTCTAGTGGTACATGAGTATAAAGGTGATGTTTGAATTGTTTATATGCCTAAAGGGAGTATTATTAAGGGTTATGTGGCTTTGGAGGTTTTGGACTTCTGCATTGACTTTTGAGTTATAATGAAGATCTTAGAAATACAAAGAATATTGATGCTTCCTCCCTTAAAGGGGCTTTAGGAGCATGGGTGGAAGTAATGAGTCATGAATTGTGGGAACAAGCACACTTGTATGTTTTACACAACATTGATGAAGTGACTATTGATATAACTGATCATGCCAATTTTATCAAGACAAAATATCCTTGATCCAGTTCAATGTGGCTTGATAGGATCATAATATGTCATCTACTAGGTGGTTTGAAGATAAAGTCTCTTGTCAACTATCTCAAACACCAAATAATGTTGTTGCAAATATCAAATGGCTCACCTTTTAACCAAAAGTGGATGTTATATCTTACAAAGGGTTTGACAAGAATGGATTTTCATACTACAAAAAATGTCAAAATGATAAGAGTGTCATCCAAAATAGTGGGGTCACCCTTGAAGTCTCTCATTATATTTTTCTAGTGTCATTGAAGACATATGGGAGTTTCATTACACAAATTTTAGAGTTATGTCATAGGTGTGATTGGGTTTATGACAAAAAAGGAGTTTTAGTGGATCAATTGGGTTTCACATTAGTGAAATTTTAAAAGATTGATGAGAAGGACGAATGCTACATCTTGGAATCACATGCAAAGTAAGTATTCTATATCAATGATCTAGTAAATAAAAAATGGTTTGTCATTCTTCATGGGAAAAGGAAGTTAATTGCAGATCCTACATATGAATAAGAGTATTGTGACACGTATGATGAATCAAGTCCAATCTCAATTGGCTTGCCAAGTGTAAATTTTTGAATCTAACATTGGTGAATGTACACATGGAGATTACACAATGAATATTAATTAATCACATAGAAGGCATGCATTTTACGTAAATGATTTTTATCCTAGATTGCAATTTTACATTCTTTATCACAGTTATATATGGATATGCATTTTACATTCTTTATTACTTATATTTCTTTCTTTTACTATTTTTCATATGACATTTTTTGAATGGCGTCTTACCATGGGGATGAGCACTGTGAGGATGTGCACTATAAGGATGTTCACCATGAGGATGAGTTTGGTGTAAGTTATATTGTTTTATATTACATTTAACATTCTATATAATAATTATATATGTTACATTCTTTATCACTTGTATGTGTTTCTTGACTATTTTAGGATGAGCACCCTGAAGATATTTTTGTGTCTATAGAGGAGCACTGTGATCGTATACGTAAAGAAGGCATCACTTTGATGAACAAGTTAGCAAAACAAATGGGAAATGGTATGAAGCTAGCCACTGACTTTGATGAAATAGGAAATCCTCTTGGGAAGATTCAATATTTGTTTAGGCAATATTTATAGGTTAATGTTCATAGCAAAGTGATAATAACAGTAGAATCTTGGAAGAAAGTTGATTTTTCCATTAAAAACTTCATATGGAAGGACATATATGTGAGATATTACATTTTTAAAGATATGCACAATTCTATTTTTGAAGATATACCATTACGTACATGAACTTTTGTAGGCCATTTTAGACCTTAATGAAAAATACCTTGTAAATATGTGTTCCAACAATGTGGGAGGATGTAATATATCGGATCTCGGACCCTACCCTAGAGCTTTGACGTTTCGGGCTTAGCCAAACAAGGTTGATTTAAAAGATGTTTAGTGTAACCCGGATGAACTAATGCATGTATAAATCACCCTAATGTAACCTAATTAGACTTATGTCAATATTGGAACAAAAAATGTGTCACATAAATTATATAATGGAATACATGACAATTCATGCTTAATAATCACATATGACTCATTTGGATGGTAATAAGAAGTTAAAAAACTTAATTGGGTAAATAGTTTTGGTTAATGGGCCACTAATGGTCCATATGGCATATCTCATTAAAATAAATCTCAAAAGTGGAATCTAAGTTAAGAATCATGTTACTTGGGTCCCAATTGCTTTGGGAGTCAAGTTTCACATTATTCACCCAATAATAATTAATTTAATTTAATTTGTAAAGAGAAGATCTATGGTTCCCCAAAATATCAAATAAAATACAAATGACTCTAAAAGAGGAAAATAATCTTAGATTTGTAATCTACATAATAAATATAGCCTTTGGGTGAATTTTCATCAAATTTGGAAGATGTTTGATTAAAATATGAAAATAGGAGAGAGAAAGTGTGTAGAACCTTCAAAGTATTAAATAAATGTGCAAACAATTCCAACATGTAAAATTGATGGCAAACTCGTGTCCAAGGAGATTAATGTGACTTCTGGGTGAATTTTCATCAAATTTGGATAATCCTATATATCATAAATGCATGAGGAAAGCGAAATTAAGATTTGGTTAAATAATACATCAAAGTTTTCAAATGTGAAATATAATGCCAAAATTGAAATTTACATGCTTTAGTTATCCTTAGTGCAAAATTTCATATTAATCAAACAATGTTTGGACCCACAATTTGAGTAAGTAAGAGAAAGACATAATATATCAATATCACTTTATTTAGTTTCCTAATTTGAATAAGATTTTCAGTTGATTTTTGTCATGTTGGTTTATTTGAGAAAGCTTACTGCTATCCATCAGACTTTTTAATCGAACGGTATTTGTGTTTTCCTCTTCCTCAGTTACAAGACAGAAACTAGGTCCTGATGACCTGTTCATCCCCAATCTTTTCTATGCTCCTTCACTCTCTTCAGTATTTCCTTCCTCCATTCTCCTTTCACGCACCTTCCATGATTCCTCCCAAACTCAAGGACCCTATATAATCTAGGGTTTCGTTGCCTCCACCCTTCTTCTGCTAAATTGCTCTTGTGACTCTGTTTCTCCCCTGTTCCCATCTCCCAACTCATCCCCTCTTAGCTGTGTATGATCGGAACCCCTGGGAGCTTATCGATGACTTTCATTGGGGTCCCATGTTCTCATTTCCCACTTTGGTTTAGGCAATTTTGCCTCCGATCATGCTCCCCTACTATGAGCACCTACGCCGGGAAAGCCTGTGTTGGGTTTTAACCTCTGGCTTTCTCGGGACACAAGAGGAATCAAGGTGTTTTTCCTGGAACCCAGAGAAGCTTTTGCAGACCTTCTATGGATCAGATTTGAGGTATTTTTTATTTCCCCCTTTTTCCTTCTCATCTTGGTGGGGACCTATTCTGGAGTCCCAATTTTCCTCATCGCCTCTGTCGTAGCTCGATGAGTCCGGCAAGGGACCAGTGATTTTCCTCTGAGATTGGTTTCTAGTGATTTGCACCATATCGCCAAGTAGTCCCTTATATTTGCGATGTTTACTGATGTGTTTCCCTCTTGTGAGAGAAAATGAAGGAGTATGATGAGTTCAATTGGTTTCTCTATTCTACCCTCTCTTTTTCCTTCTTTCTTTGCTTTTTGGGCGAGGGGTATTCTAGTCTTTTTGCCATTGGTTCTCTTCATTTTAATGAGTCAGTTTGAGCCTTGTACTCACTGATAAGGGTGCCACTGATTTGGCCAAGTTGGTTGGGCCCCCACTCTCTGTCTTTTTCTCTCTTCGCCTCTCTCAAACGGGTTTGCTGAGGTGTCAATCTCTAATTGGTCGATATTCGGAAAATGTAACTATTTATTCCTTTGTCCAAAAATAAAAATAAAATATGTTCTAAACTCGGAATAATATTCTCTTTCTAATTGAAATAATTTAATCATTTGGTTTTGAGTTTTATCAAATGTGATTTTCTAGAAAATGATTTTAATAGATAAAAATCACCAAAAATGCACTTTAATCCTTATAACTCCAAAATATACAAAATTATATGTTTTCTTAATCAGGAGAACCAATCTAGAGTGGTGATGATATTTTTAGAGTCTAAATCGAGGTTTTGTTTAAAAAGTCCAAAATATGGGTTTTCTTTACATTAATGCTTATGACAAACCCTAATACACGTGAATAATTGAAATTAGGTAAAGTTGATGTTGCAAACAACTAGATGGGTGAAGAGTGTTTCTAGGATACATGTTTAAGGTATTTTCACATCCCTAATTATTCTTTTTGAGCAATTAACCTATGTTTATTCTTTCTCCTGGTCCTATGGACATTATCCTATACACAATGTCTTTTCTTTTGGAAATCATGATTCATGTAAACTACCTTATTTGTTATTGATCTTGTGATCATGTATATTCTCTTAGACTCTTTTTCTTATGCCTTGGTGCATGTTGGACTTATTTGATGATATGTGTCCACTTTGAGGTGGATGTTTATTTGTTGATATGTGATATCTTGTACCCACTTGCATGTTGATGTATGTATTGTCCATTGTGTGATGGCAACATTGTATAATCTGACTATACTTTCTACTTGCCTCTACATTAAACATGCTAGGTGATTCATTAGCACTAGATTAGTGTAGTTGCATTGGTTTTGTTTATGGGAAGATGTGTAATTTCCTACTCAAGTAGTATGCTCTTTTAGGATGGAGATGGCCCCATACCCCGAGTTTCAAATTTGTGAGGTTTGGCCCATTTATATATTGGGACTTTGGTAGTACGACATTCTCTATTAGGTTTAAAGTCTGTGAGATTTCTCTATCGTTGTATTTATATTGTTCTACGGCTATGTTTATCGACATTACAAGTAGGTTGATGATGATTGTGGGGTGTGTGCCCTACTTTCTTGATATGTGCTTAATTTCCCACCATGGTAGTGGATGTATATATGGCACAATATTTTTATGTTGTTTTATGTCAAGTATCATTTTATTGTAATTCTTTTCTCTTGATACCCACTTGGGTGGTACTTTTCTTTTCTATGGGAAGCTTCTATTTATTTGATGTCCTTATTTCTTTATATTGCTCGATTCACTTTTTTAGTATGCACATACCATCCTTTGCTCATGTCTTCTATTTTTTTCTTCTTACTGGGGTATACTTCCAACCCTAGGTGAAGGATGTGGAGGACATGGCATAAACTTATGGACCTAGCTTAAGGAGTTAAATCTTAGACACAATCTTGATGTGGTTTAGATTTCCCTCTACATGGATCCTTATGATGTACCTTTACATGTAAGTTTAAGATGTTCTTTTGTAACCTTATGAGAAATAAAATACTGTCAATGTTTATATTTTGCTGCTACACTTTGGTTGTTTTGTATACCATAAATAAGATTTGAAATTTTTATACCCACTTCGAGATATCTTTTAGGTGTGTTTGGATTGGAGGTTTTATTGTTCAAATTTTTAGTAGGGAGTGGTTCCCCTCTGGGTTCCCACTCTTTATAGAGGATATTGAGGAATTATGAGATAAATTCGATAAGATGTTACATAATGAGCGAATAAGAGGAAGAAGCTCACCACTTAGAAATAGACCTATCTTGATAAGAATGTGTGGGAAGCATTTGTTTCTTCAAGGCAAACTATTGAATACAAGGTATTAAGACTCCTTAAAAACATATTCTTATAATCAATAAGATGAATTCAATATATTATGTGATTAATATATTTTTTGTATTAACCAAGCTATACACGATTCTAACAAATAAAGGCGTGAAAAGATTGTGCATGAACACAAATTGGGTCTAGGTGGTTACACCTGGCATCATCAATAGAGACATCAAGTGTCTTCTACTGAGCGACCTACTCCTGGGTCTACTGAGTATATTACTACTTTTTCACCTCTACCTCACCACGAGTAGTGGATAGATGGAAGGACAAGCTGCTCTAAAGAAATGTCTAAGCTGGAAAATGTTGAGGTGGCTGCAAAAATGGTAAAATTCAACTATCAAAGTGCATGTTCATTTTTGAATTTATTTTTTATGTTTAACTGAACAATTCCTATTTGTGTTTAGAGGGATCTCTATGAGTAAAGAAAGGAATCCAAGTTCATCCTTGAAGGCCAATTAAATGAATTTATGGTTGCTCTAGGTACTCAAGAGCATCCTGGCTATGTTAGGGACATTGGATATTGGGTTGTGATAAGATGTGTTTTGTCTCATCAGAGAAAAAGATCATATCTATAAAGAAAGGTAGGTTATCACAAGATGAGGTAGATGATATAGTTGCCAAGAGAATACAATAAGCAATGAGATAGTTTCAAGATTCTCCATCTCAACCTCATCATATAGTACTTGTGCCTCACTGCTCTTCCTATGAGGTGGACCCTCCTCTAAAAGATGTGGTTGGGAGTGATCCCAAGTACCCTGCAGATATGCTTGATGTAAGTTTTTTTCTCATATAACAGTCTTCCAAGTGAATTTATAATATGTTTTGTTTGGGTATATATAACATATTACATAAATTTTAGGTATTGAGAAAATGTCATCTCTTGCATTAGTAAAACATGGCTTCTATGTCTTGGCACTGGGCTAGGCTTTCCCACACCTTGTATTTGACAAGATTCATGGTGTTCCAATGCCCGACAATGTGTTTCATGTGACTATCAGGCTAGTCTATCCATAATAGAAATTGAAACCACTACCATTTGGCCATCTTGATCATGATAGGATAAGAGATGCAGAAGGAAATGTGGTTGTGTGGCCCCAATTTAGGGTTATCTACGAGAATGTATGATAAATTTACATTGTATTTGTATTTGTATTTGTAATTCTTTTCTATTTGTATATATCATTGGAAACTAATATGAGAGTACATGTAGTACCTAAGAAGCCCCCTACAGATGCTCTTGTAGTTCCTCCTCAAAAGACTATACGACCTGCTTGTATTGCAAAGGACCTATTGGACTTGGTGTTCCTAAGTGCAAGGGGTTGACATTATTGTTTGACACTGCAGAAGAAGGTTCGACTATGATGGTCAATATGTTAGAGGATGTTATAGGGAAGGAGCATGATAGTAGTGTATTTTTGACAGATTTTGTGGATCTATTTGGTTTTGATTGGTTGCATATAGCGTGATGTAACTTTGGATATGATGAGTTCTTATACCTACTTACTTCATTATATATATGTGAAGATATATGTTGATCTATTTTCTAATATATTAATCAAAGTAAATGTTTTGTAGCTACTTGTATACGGTGAGTGCACAGTTTGCATTAACCAATGTGATATTTCTAGTTCCATCATTGATTAATTGTGTAGAAAGAGACCAAATTGAGTAAGTGATTACTTTCTACCACATTTAAATATTTCATTATTGGAAGAAAGAAATTGACTATAACTACTTTTGTTATTGGGTAAGTTATGGGCTCTTTGCATACAGTTTTGATGTATAAAATACATTTCATTATGGATTTTTAAGTTTTCTTTTGTTTTCCTTCATTTCGCTCAGCAATAGGAATTAGGAGTTGTTGGTAATTGTCCTTGAGACTATATGTGTATTGTATTGATCCTTTGAGTGGAAAAATAGGTAGTGGAGCATGACACACCTAAACTATGCATGAAAAATGTAAGTGTATGCATCAAGTAGTATGGACCTATGAGACCCAAATGTTAAACTCAGGGAAATATACTCCAGTGACTACTACTAACTATAACCTGATCAGCTAGGCCTATGGAAAAGGTAATTTGTTGTTTAATTATAACTCATTACAAGAATTGCAAACTAACATAAGTGGAATGTGATCATATATTGGTGGATTCCTTAGGATTATAGTTTAACCATGGTATTTTTTGCACTTAACTCCATTTCATCAATAAGCATTTACCATTAACCCTAGACTAAGAACATGCAGCAAGTATGACCCGCTCCCACAACATAATACACTAATTATACTAATACAAACTCCCACTCCTATAGCAATTTAGGAATTAGCTAGGTGCATTAATGATGCATCTTGGTTATACCCTTCACAATCATAAGTCCTCTTCTGAGGCATGATATAAACTATGTAAATCTACCACCTTTCCTACCATTGATCTGTATCTCGAAGCAATTAACGATATGAGTAGTTGACTATGTTTATCAATCATAAGTAATTCATTAAGTAGTCATACATTTATGTTTGTGATTAAAATAAATAGCTATATTAAATCATGGAGGTCAATCCAATGCAATATCAGGCTATTTTGGGTCCTAAAGAATAAGGGGATTAGCCCCACATGATTTATACTATCTCATACATAGAGGAGAAAAGAGAAAATGTGATAAACATAAGAAACTAATGTAAATCCCTGAAGAACCTGGTATGGAAGATCGCTCTAGTGAACATCTTGATCTGTAACATTTAAGTTGCAAATCTGCTCTCTGGAGGTGCCCAAATCGTATGGGTTATAATAGTCTCATTTGTCTCCTCCTCTCTTTACTCCATACCCGGTTGCAATAAAATATAATGTGATAGATAGGTCTGGAAAACTCCCCTTAAGTCATAATTGAGGATCCAACTGTCACTAAGTCCTAGTCGTCAGACCTGTAGTGATCTTTAATCAGTATTGATAGTGGAAAGTTGGGACCACCGCATGGAAAGTTGGTGGCACCTAGCTTTTGTCTAACTCAAAAAACTTAAGTGTTGGTACCACTAACTTGTATGTCAATATCACCGAGTTGTCTCTGACTTTTTTTGGGTGAAAAAGTTTGTACCATCGACTAGGATGTTGGTGGCACCGAGACAATGTCGATGTCACTGACTTGGAAGTTGGTGGCACTGAGTTTTCACAGCATTCCCTTTTGGATTTCTGCAAAAAGTGGAATCAAGTTGTACCGAAAGTACTCAAATTTTCTGAAATGAGAAAAAACCAATAGAATTCTGAATAAAATTGATAATTTAATATAATTTAGTAAAAATATTTATTAACTGATATAATAATGTTTCACATGCTAATGATCAAAATGCATATATAATTTCAAATTTGACAATTATGTATAAAATATTTAGGAAAAAAGCATGTGAAAAGCAATTGAAATCCAATACATCAAAATCCCATAAGCTTTGAATATTAGTCACCCTCAAGCAACACTACCTTTGGATCTGTTTGGAATAAGTCATCAAGAGAAAAAACAATATGAGTTATATTTCTATAATACCCCTGGTTGACTGTCCCAAACTGACCCTTACCATCCACTCAATAAATAACTACTCTTTAGTGACCAAAACTGTTCATTAAATATGTCCACCCTTAGATCAATGAAATACTATTAATAGAGCATTTAACATCATAGTTAGTAGGGATTCCACTTTATGAACCATTTGATTCCCTATCTACATTGCTCTTGTCTACCTACCAACTACATTGGAAGTGGTTCTTCGTATATAAATTGAAGGAGGGGATCAATCATATATGTGGCCTACCATAAAGAGTAATGGGTGTAAGGAATATAGGTGTCTATGAATAAGAATCACAAGTAACATTTGTATTATTTATGCATAAGCAAAATATGATGAACCTATGGAATAAAACAATGAGAAATGCATAAAACTTAATGCCTAATATTTTGGTGGAATGATGAATGCAATGAAAGTCTCATCGAATTGATGAGTGTGGGGTAAAAGAGCACATGCATGTAACTATTTTCACTTCTCCTTGAAGAATTAATTTGATTTCAAGCCATCCTTTTCTCCCACTTTATTTTATTTTCTCCTTTTTGCCCTCTTATTTTAGCATGTTTGATGAGCTATTCTTGGACTTTTCTTCCATATAGGATTGCATTATTTTCCCTATTTTTTATTGTGAGGGATATGGACGTGTATCCTTTCACTTTATATTTGTGGAGGAATCTATATAGATAATTCATGTAAAGAATGGTGCAAGGAGAGAATTCAAACTACATGAAATTAGTTATGCAAATAATTGTTATGCACATATCTCTATATTTTTTTTTTCTTCTTTTCTTTTTCTAACTAAAGCAATAAAAAGACTAGATATGATGCCACCTATTATTCTATGCAATGCAGTCAAGAGGAAACAATTTGGATTACTTGATTATCTTAAGGTGGTGAATGAAATTTCATGAAAATTGGGTGGATTCACATGATTAAGATACAATGCCTTTCTTAACTATGGTATTTCCCTATCCATCAACATGTTTATAGGGTAACCTCCAAGTTTTTTTCTATATATACCATTGAAGGTCTCATTACGTTTTTGGTTAGTTTGGTCTCAAACCTCATTGTCATCCACAAATCATGGATAAATCAAGATTTTCATTCATATTAAGTGTCCTCAAGATGACTAACCCATACACTTCCTCTAGGTGGTGTTGTCTTAGACTTTGCAAATTCATCTTAACAAGATGGGATCATTTAAAATTTTTTATTTTTTATTGAAAAGCTACAAAACACATTTCTCTTTGATGATATATGAAATCATGACGATTAAGATCCATAATTACACTATATATATGCAGATTCTATACTTGTAAAAATAAAAAAACTGACATGAAATAAAAGATAAAGAGCTAAATTCATTCTAAGGCTACCCTAGGCTTGAACTGAACTATGTCCTCATAGTCAGAATTATAACAAAGAGGTGGAATGGGAACACCATGTGTGGTGGCGGAAGTGGTGCTATTGGTGGTTGAAATGTCTGAGTAGCCTCTATGGAACAAGTAGATCTTTCCCTCGGTGTCAGTGTCATCAAGTTCTGTATCAGTGGTACTAAGATATGACGTCCTTTATCCTCCTATGAGTTGTAGGAGTCAGTGCTACTGACTTGTGTGTTGGTGGTATAAAAAATCCTTTCATGTAGCTTTGTGATTATTCTACACAAATAGTAGTACCAACTTGGTGGTAGATGGTGCCTACTTTTTGCAGAATTCAACTTGTCATGGATTTTATACCACTAACTTTTGTGTCATTGGTATCAAATTTTAGAAAAATCCTTGTTGAACATCTTTAAGGTCGGGGGTACCGACTGCAGTGTTAGTAGTATCGACTGTAATGTCAGTAGTACCAACTTTGACTCTTCCTACACGCCAAATAAAGCAACAAGGTACCATTTTACATCAATTTAAAATCAAAAAAGACAAATATGATATTTAAAGAATGAAAAGCCTAAACGAAATGCAAATGACTGAAATAAAATTGGGTTTCCTCCCATAAGGACCGTTGTTTAATGTCCTAGGCTCAACAAGGTGATTTTCGTCGGCCTAGGTTGTCACTGGATGGTTGTAAAAACTCATCTAGAAGTTTGAACTCCACTCTATCATCATCTATCATGAGTGTCAAGTAGCCTCTACCCATAGCAATAATCACATTGGTTTTATCTTGGAATGACCTTTCGAACATCATCTCTCATCCCCACATCATGTGCATATCCATGGCCAAAAAAATCAACGGGATAGATGAACTTATCAACTTTGACTAACACATCCTCACAAATATCATACGACCTTAAGATTGATCCATCCGCCAACTGAATTGTCCTGGATGTATTTTTTGGTTTCTTCAATCATAACTTTTGAAAGGTGGAGAGAGACATGAGATTTTTTCTCACCCATGAATCATTAGTGCTCGTTGGAAATGCTTGCTACCTATAGAACAAGGAATGTAGAAGCATCTAGGGTTCTTTCTCTTCATTGCCAACCTTACCTA
This sequence comes from Alisma plantago-aquatica, assembly GCA_963693085.1. Classification (NCBI taxonomy): domain Eukaryota; kingdom Viridiplantae; phylum Streptophyta; class Magnoliopsida; order Alismatales; family Alismataceae; genus Alisma; species Alisma plantago-aquatica. The sequence continues at coordinate 225,032,392 of OY856409.1, forward strand.
GATCATAGTACTAACCACTTCATCAACAAACAAAACATCTATATTTTTAATCCAGCTTTTCTTGTTGATGATATATTTTAAGAATCTTCCTTACACGGGAATCCGTTCTATCACCTCCACAAGTGGAATGTTGATGTGGATCTTTTTGAAGGAATCTATGAATTTCTTCAATTACGTTTCCTCATTTCTCGGCTTCAGACTATCTGAGAATGGCACATGTGGTTTCTTTGCATACCTACGTGGGAGGATGTATGGTACATTGGGGATATCCTCCCCTAAGCTTCCATCAAGGCCACCTTCAGGGAAAGATTTTGGCATGTCTCATGTGGATGGAATGATATGTTCTTGTCCTTCTCGTGTGTGGGCACTTCCTTATTGACTGTGACTACTCCACTACAAAGTGGATCCTTCACATGTTCTTTTTGTATGAGCACCTTATCAAGAGTTGGAATCGTGGATATTGCAATGGTGGAACTTTGATGTTCATTGTTTTCCAAAAATAGTACAATTGGGATGTCTTTGTCACTTGTTGCTGACCCAATGATGACTCAGGTGCATAAATGTGCATAATGCACTAGTGTTCTGTATCCTCCTAGTCTTCCATATAGGATGTGGGGGAATAGAACTTCTGGAACATACACCCAATATGGCTCTAGAATGTGTTGATCTGGAGACTCCTCAATAACCTTCTTTGGTTCCTTGAAAATAGAGACAAAGTTTACTTGGTGATGTTGATGACGTGACTCTATGTTCCAAGGAAATTTTTGCTAAATGGGCTTCTTAAGGGATGCCACCTCTGCTGCTAGCTTAGAAATCTGATTTTCAATATTGTGGATCTTGAGCCCCTTGATTTTGTTGCACCCTTTTTGTCTGGTCCACTAAGGCCTCATTCTGCAATAACTACCAACCTGGTATGTTTTCAAATATGACTATCTTACTTGGACCCCTATCCTATTGATATTGATGATGTAGGTAAATACACTCCTCCTCTTCTCCTTCAGATGAGGTGTCTGATCTTTACTCAAGCTTACTTGTGAATCTATCCATCTGGGCTTTGATTTTTGTGAACTCCCTTCATTCCATAGCAGTTTTAGTGGTTGTTAGTGCTTCTCACTACTCTCATGATGATTGATTCTTGGCCATATTCTTTAGAATCTCATGACACCTAATAAATTTATTGTTTAGAAAGAAACATGTTCTTGTGCTATCTAGACTAGTAATCTCCCCTTTATGTAGGCCTAGTAGAATATATTTGCCTACTTGTATAAATTGATCCCATGATGAGGGGCCTTCCTAAGCATGTTCTAAAATTGTTCCAGAGATTCTCTTCAATATTTTGCATGAAGTTGTGGATTTTTTTCAACTAATTTATTGGTCTTTTGGGGTGGAAAGTATTGCTGAAAGAGGACATCTATCATTTCATCCCAAATATCTATTGATTCTGGAGGAAGGCTAAGAAACCATGATTTTTCCCTATTTGATAGTGAGTAAAAGAATAGATTCAAGTAGATTACTATATCTAGGACCCTGTCAAGCTTCAACATATCACAACTACCTACAAAGTTGTTGATGTATGCCAGCGAGTCATCCATACTATTCCCATGGATGGAGTGTGATTTGATTAACACCACCAGACCATGATCTATCTTGTAACTGTCGAGATTGAGTGTCTACCTTTTGGTTGGCCCTAGTTGAGATGTGTCAGAGGATTCTTTAATCTTCTAGACAGTCTGTTCTCCAGGCCCTTCTTCAACATGTTCTTCAGCATTTGGGTCCATGTCTATTTCTTGTGCCTGCTCTACCTGAGGTGGTGGGGTTTGGATGAGCTTCTCAATTGAAGCGCCAAATTCTTGCACCTTACAAAAAATCTTCTCCCGGTCTGCAATGGATGGAGTAGACTCTTTGTAATCAGTGGTTCGAGTGTGAACCATGCACTAGTACCTAAAATTTAATGAAAATTTGAGAACAGAGAATACTAGTGAACTAATAAAAGATAAATTTTCAATTATGCTCAATTTCAAAGAAAAAAATTAAAATGTAAATCAAAGAAAAGAAATGGCCTAGAGTGGTCGATCACAATACTTGTAGTGATGGAGTTGTTGTTTCCCCAATAATGATGCCAAAATCTTGGCATGCCTAAACTATACATGCAAAACATAAGTGTACGCATCGAGTTGCATAGGCCTATGAGGCCTCAATGTTGAGCTCAGGGAAATATACACCATAGATACTACTAACTATAACTTAATCAGCTAGGCCTAAGGAAAACGTGATTGGTTTTTTTATTATAACTAATTGAAATAATTGAAAACTAACCTAGGTGGCATCTGATCATAGATTGGTGGATTCCTTAGGATTATATTTTCACCACACCATACATTACATTTAAATTTATTTCATCAATAAGCATTTACCCTTAACCCTGGACTAAAGACATGTATCAAGTATTTTCCGCTCTCACAACATGATACACTACCTATATGAAGAAAATTTCACACCTGTAGAGATTTAGGAATTATCTAGGCATATTAGCGATACCTCTGGGTTATACCCTTCATAGTGGTAAGCTCTCTTCCAAGGAACCATGTAAGCTATGTAAATCTACTACCTATCCATCCCTTAATCCCTAACTTGAAGCAATTAATGGTTTGAGTGATTGACTATGGTGATCAAGCATAGGAAATTCATTAATCAATCATATATTTATGTCCAAAATCAAAATAAATACTATATTAAATCATGGAGGTCAACTACAATGCAATATCGGGCTACTCCCATTTCCTATGGAACAAGGGTATTAGACCCACAAGATTTCTAATGTCTAATACATGGAGGAGAAAAAGAGAAAACATGATAAACATAATAAACTAATGTAAATCCCTAGATAAACTGGTCTGGGTTATCCCCTCTAGTGAACATCTTGATCTACATATTCATAGCTATAAAACTACTTTCTAGAGATGCCTGAATAGTCTGGGATATGGTTGTCTCCTCCTCTCTCATCTCCGTGATCAGTTGCAATAGAATAGAACATCATCGATAGGTCTTTTCAAACACTCCTTAGGTCATAAGTGAGGCTTCATCAGTCACAATGTCCCAGTCGTCACATGTTTTGTGATATTTAATCTGCACTGATCGCAAAAAGTCGGTACCACTAATTAGAAAATTGATCGCACCAAGTTGTTGGCTGACTTGAGACCTTTAAATGCTAGTGCCACTGACTTTATGTCAATAGCATCGATTTGTTTGTGACTTATTCTAGGTGCAAATGTCGGTGCCACCAAGTAGGATTTCGGAAACACTAAGACAATGTTGATACCACCGACTTGAAGGTCGGTCACATCAAGTTTTCTCAACATTCCCAGTTGAATTACTACAAATAGTCGATATCATAGACTCCAAATTTGCTATTATTTAGTTGTATTGGAAGTTCTCAAATTTCCTAAAATGAAGAAAAAACAACACAATTATGAATAACAATTGATAATTGGACATAATTTGGTAAAAATACTTATTAATTGATGCAATAGAGTTTTACATGCTAAGGATAATAAAAAATGCATAGATAATGTCAAATAAATAGTTATGCATAAAATATATGGGAAAATAGCCTGTGAAAAGTGATTAAAATCCAGTGCTTCAGGAGACACACACTGAAAGTTGCAATTGTAGCATAAGTAAATTTTATTATTTGTCAACATATATTAATATTTTCATCATTACGTGAATATTAACTAAATCAATTAAATGTATTACTTTAACTTATAGGGTTATAAAAGTATTCAAATAGATTGAAAAAGAGGTAGATATAAAAAGAAATAAATATCTTAAAAGAATGTTAAGATAGATTCCTGACTCCAATGCATACATATGTCAACTTTGTTTACTTTTATTTATTAATATTTTTCATAACTATGGTCTTATAATGTCCTACATGCATGCAGATATTATATGATGCAATATATGGACATGATTATCAAAAAAGTGGTGCCAAAGATCCATTACTTATGAAAGTTCATCTATATAGTTTTAAATCATAAGAAATGGTCTCATTTGATAACATAAAGAATTCAAATCAAACATTAATTATGTCATTCTCTTTGCGGTTATTTGATATGACAAATTCCTATACAAAAGAAGAGTTGGATGTGATAAGAGAAGAGTGGAAACAGTCGTTCATTAAGGAAGTCACCTTTTTGTTTGATTGGGATGAAATATGATGCTTGAAAATTCACATGTCATGATTTCTATATATATGTGATGCTAATGATTTTTTACAACTTGATATTTGATGGAAGTGAATTTTTGGTGCATATGTGAATCTTGTACATGTGTATATATGCATATGTGTGTGAATGAACAAGAGAAATGAATCTGCTCATAATGGAATTTCTATGTGTGAATGAGAATGGAATTGCATGTCTATTTTTAGAATTGTGTGTGCATATCTACATGAGAATAGAATGAAGGTGGATGAGAATGGAATCACATGAGTGTGACTAAATTGTGTGGATGTGGACTCTTATATGTGCTATAGTAGGTTTTGTAGGTACTGTTGACATACTGTTAAGTTGAACATGGGATGGAAGATGTAGTTCTAATGAAAAATAAGAATTGCATCTTACTGAATAGCTTACCATTGGTCTGTACACCTGCTATAAAGAAAACCAAGAAATACAACATTGGCTGCTTAAAAACTCAATGATATAAATCTGCATCATGGATTTTATTCAATAAACTAATGAAACAACTATCCTTATTAGCTAAAATGTTAATTGACAATGAAGTACTTTGTCAGTTTTATTAAGAAAATGATGTGTAGATTGTTGTTCAATTTCAACTTATTCAAAAAAAATTGACATTATAGATTTGCATCATCTGTTGTAGCAAGAAAATGTATGATGCATCTATCCTTATAAGTTAACTTATATGCAAGTACAACACCAGTTTTTATATAGAACCGACCATGTAGACTATTTTTCAATTTTGGCTTCTTCCTCCCAACCAACAACTATAATCCCAGACATTCTTCTAATTATTGTTGATGTCAGATTATGTCATCAATTTATTTACTTACAACCAACAACATATGACTATTGTTACATCAATTTTTCACTTGATAGAAACTCACACAGTGCCTATTTCATCAGTTATCTCTTTCCCTAGACACTGACATGAAAATCCTTAGTTGGAGTTTTTCTGATTTAGGTGTAGATTTGAGACCATCATCGAGGATCTAAACTAACTGACACAACAGATGGTATCTGTACTAGTGGCCCCTCTCTACGTAATAAACAAAATCACCAAAGTAATGAAAATATGTCAATATTTAAAAAAGAAAATAATATGATATTTCTATGTGTGTATTTGCAAAAATAAAATGCAATACTAAGTTTTATATAGGCTTAAGGTATACTGCAATAAGAATTGTCTACTTGTGGTTGGCAATCATTAAATGTTAGATTAAGTAAATATAGGATTTATATATTAGAGGATTTTTCTTCTATAATTTTCCCACATCATACACTCTTTTCCTATTCTATGTTGTTTCATAATTATTATCTATCAATAGTTTTCTTTTACTTCCTTGGAATGAAAAAGAATGACTTTCATATACTTGGTTTTTTTGGATAAAAAGTATTTTTTCACCATTTACATTTCATTAGTTTAATAATAACTTTGTGATAGTATTGATGCTAATAAAATTGGATCTACACAAGGGAAAGAAGATTACTTCAGTTTATTTTTGTTGATAAAAACCTCACTTCGATCATTTCCCATTTGGTTTTATTTTTTATTTCAATGTATATGGGATGCAAGATATTAATTTTGACGCATGTTTATTTTTCTTCTTCTTTGGGATTACATATTCTCACATTTTTTTCCTATTCAAATTTCATATGTTTGTCCTTCCTTGAAGTACTGTGACTAAGCACATGTGATTCATTTCATTCCATGAGATAAATAATAGATAAGGTTATGCATTGATAGAATGTAATGCTTCTTGCATGACAAAGAATAAGAAGGTATTCCAAGAAACCTTCCATTTCCATACAACCATTGTTGTTTGAAATGACACAACAATATTTTGTGGATACATCATTGTTACCAACATGGTCACCTCCTCATCAAATTTTATCCTTCACTTACATAAAGGTCATATATGGTCAGTGTCCAACATCATTGCTGGGAAGGCCCAGAATATTATGAGCAAGAGAGTCTTGTATGTGATCACAATCATCACTTACAAACCCACTCCATCTAAATAATAATACAAATTACTCTTTGCTAACCTTAGGCATCAATGACTTTGTCATTTTGGGAGGTTGTTGTGTCACAGCACAATTATACAACTTGCAATACTCGTGTTAGGTCCTTGAACCAACCCATATGCTTATATATCCATTCTTGAATATTATTCTAGGAATAATACATACCCAAAAAAATTACAAAAAGAGTGAATTAATAGTAAACCATTTTTTAACTTTGACAATCTAATAGAAGGGTGTCGCACATTTCATGTTCAGTTGTAACTATTGAGCAGATTGTGGTGTCAAACCTGTGGTAAGTGTTTTCTATCAACTAGGGCGAGATATTTTGTTTTTTAATTTTTACACAAAAGGATAGGAAATCCCACCTCGTTTGGATCGTGAACTTAGACCATATTTGATAGGAATGGAACAAAAGAGTTTTTCATGACATGGGTTGGAATCCTAATAGTGTATGGAAAATATTCATGCATGATTGCAAGGACATGAGGTTGTAACTCTCTATTTCTTTTGTTCTATATTCTTTCTTATCTTACTCATTCTTTTAATAACAAATTATATTTTTCCTTTTGATTCTATGGTGCCTAAATTTTTGTGAAATAAAGTAACACTCATTTATTGACCTAAAAACAAAGAACATATAGTGTCACGGGCAAGTATCATCCAACCCTAAAGTATTTTTATGCTTCTTTCTACTTTTAGTTCTAGTTTTATTTGTTATCTCATTATTTTTATTGGGAATTCTCAATCATTTGATAATCGTATGTGATAAATCAACATATTTATTAATGTTTGATGATTCTTCATAATGACTATTTTCTATTCTTCAATTTGTGTATGTTTTATCAAGCCCTATCAAATCATACCATTCACATCCTAATTTATTTTGTCATAATGTGTTACATGATTAATCTCTTGTGTGGTCTTAAATATTTTGAAGTACGTTGGAATTTCATACATACGTTCTTGTGTTGATAGTAAGGGGTACACTAACTAAAGAAACATAGGTATTGATAAATGAGTTGAATTAGATAATTGAATTGGTTCGAAACTTGTATGACAAAGTATATAAAATAGATTGGTCAAAAAAGATAGATTCTCTAAGAGGTTTGGGAAGGCCATCTCCATATCCAGAATGTCTTCAAAATTCATAAAAAATATTAATCAAACCACCTATGACAAAAGGAAAAGTAAAAGCAAGTTAGTCCCCATTTCTCAAGTGTAATGGATGGGAGATTGTTTCTTCACTTGTAATGAACTTTGTTACCCCTTGAGGGGCTATTTTTTGCAATTCCCAACACATACCTAGGTGCTTACCATTATTTTGTGATACATGTAATTGTTTTTGGTCGAACAAATTCCTGTTACTAGATAACCAAAACTTTGGGTACAATTTGTGCCCCGAGGGGAAAAAGCCTAGATCCCTTATTGTCCCCACGCAGGAGGACAAAATAAGAATCGAAAACCAGAAGAAGGACTCCAAACTAAGCGATAACCAGGAGAAAGAAATTTTAGACTAAGAAATACAAATTAAGGAAGGGAGAATGAGAATCGTACAGAACCAATAAAGCACACCCACAAATATGTCTGTAGAAACAACAACTCGGCTTCCAAAAATTGAAACACAAAGACATCCCTTATCTCATCTCCCAATTGAAACGCAGTTGGATTACTGAAAGAAAACCAACTTGAAGAAGGCAAGCCTGCCACTCGGACCTTCTCCCCTGAAGAGAAGAAACACTACCACTGGTTCTATACTTCATCCGAACAGGCCAAGATACAAGACTTCCAAAGCCAGACCAGAGAACACTCTCAGGAGCCTTCTTAGATATCTGCATCTAAATGAGGATCAAACCATGAAGTTGTTACAATTAGCTCATCCACAAATACTGCTACATAGTAAGAGTCATACATCCACAAGCATCCGAGGATCGACCACCTGCAAGTATTACAAGGTATCAATTTGGTATCTGTTTTGGACTACCCAAGCAGTAAAGGTTGATCAATAGGGAGAAGACTCCTTACTTCCAGCTTCCTTATGCTTTTTCTTCTTTTTCTTCATCCTGGAGACCTTGTTCACACTGAAACCATCAAGATACTCCAGATAAATATCGCAAAAACTGACCGAGGAGACCTCATCTGAGTTCCAAGAAAACTTTTGTTGGTACTCCAGGGATAATCAAGTGTCAATTGCTAGTTGTTTCATGCATTGAGGAGTAGCACTTATTTTTGATAGGAGAAGTTCCCAATCAATATTAAGTGACTTGTAATCCCTTTCTGGTGAATAACATTGCATGTCCGGTTCCAGAGTCTCACAAGGGACTCTTTCACCCTTATTGGATTCAGCTTCAGTGGAAGCTCCAGCAGCAGGTGCGCGTGAAGATTGGCCTAAATTCACTTTGAAATCTCATCGAACACCTTGCCTTCTCACATTTTTTCCTTCTCTAATTTGCATTTGGTTGGATAACGGTTTGCTCCTTCCTGTTAACAGACAAGCAGAAAGTCTATGCCCAAATTGATTACAGTGGGAGCATATCTTTGGCTTTTCTACGTATCCAATCTTCAATGACTTGGGAACTGCATCAACCATGATCGTCACCTCTTTCGGGAATGTAGAGTTTGAATTGATCTCCACACATACCAGAGCATCTTTGAGGCATTCCAGCAAGAGACAGGCGTCTTCGATGTCCAGGGGCTTCCTAGCCAGACTTGCCACTCCGCCTAGCCTTCTTGACGTCCAGTGAAGACATGGGTTCTCAAGAACGATCCAGATAGGGAGTTTGGAGAAGGATAATGGAGGAAGGGGGGATCCCCAATCCCACACTTAGGTGATGATGAGTGACCCATCCATCATCCAAGGTGCTTCCTCTAATATCCTCTCCCTTTCTGTAGTCGTCGGAAGCTTGACGATAAACCCCTTTACTTCCTCTACAATGATCTCAAAAGAACCACTGGGGCACCATTGGCGGCGGATCCAACCATGGAGTTGACTTCGATAGGGTTTCCTCCCCGTGAATCTTATGGAGATGTACTCTTCCCACGAAGGGATTACTTCATCATCACTTGAGATCGAGAAGCATCTAACACCATTTCTAATTGCAGGCTCGATGAATTCAATCACTGAGATTTCTCCACACGGTCTTCCAGTACGACTGGCCATCAGCCAGTCGACCACAACCCTTGACAAAGAAGATCCATGTCCTCCCACCGGCAGCTGTGGAGTCGAGGAAGCTGAGGGTGAAGGGTTTGTCGGGGTTGGATTCACCTATGGGATTTGGACATCCTGGGATGAGGGGCTCCTTTCCTCTCTAGTAGCCTCGATTGAGCTCCTCGGAGGAATCGAAATTGATTCAGATGAGGGTGTTCTGGGGGTGGTTTCCCTATGGAATGGTGCATGGCGAAAGAGGAGGAAGATGGCAAGGGAGGGGAAGGATCCCTAGGGATGATGACAGCTCGATGATACATGTAATTATTTCCACAAAAGGTAAATTAAAATTTTACTTGAGAGAAAATGAGCCAATAAGGATGCATAGTGACATGTTGTTGGATCTCTACTGGCCTTGGTAAAAAATGAGCATCAATGAAACAATGTAGAATGGTCTCATGGTGATAGTAGGCCTAAAAGTTATTCACTCTCTCAATACTAACAATTGATTATAATGGCCGTCGTTTTTCATTGTTTGAGATAACTAACATGTAAAGATTAATGTGTTTTGTGCCCAATTTCCAAATACAATGGTGGAACATATACCTCATATCTACTGAGACTATTATCCACTACTGCTAATGATGAAGCATGGAATGCAAGGTAGGCATCCATTTTATCACTAGAACATCATGGTATAACAATGATGAATTCAACGACATGCTTGAGATGAACATGATGAAGGTTCAAGTTTCAATGAGGCCCTCAAGGAAGAAAAGAAGATCATTACTTGAGGTAAGGACCTGATGAAGAAGAAGAGGGCAATGGAGGACAAGCTTCATCATCACATTTCTCAGTTAGAATCCAACTTAGCAAAACCCTGTGATGAGGTAACTAATCAAATATGTATCAACATATATCTTAAGCTTTAATAGGTCCTAAAAGAAGAGGAATAAGAATGGAGGAAAAAGATTCATATTAGTTGGCTACATGATAGTGATAACAACACAAGCTTTCTTGACACATTTTTCAATCAATGCAGATGTAGAAATACTTTCATTACCCTCAAAGAATCTACAAGCAACAAGATCAATGAGAACCATGAGCTATCAACATGGTAACAACACACTTTGAGAAAATCCTTAAAATACCACTTATGATATTGTACGTTATGAATCCATCCTAGGTTACTATGAAGATTTGTCCCAAGAAAAATGAGTTGTGATGGTGGTATATCTTACTAATAAGAAAGTATATAAAGTTATCAAATGTAAGAATCCATACAAGGCATTCAGGTCACACGAAGTGAACACATTATTCCTACAAAACAACTAGAAGGTGGTAGAAGAATCAGTTGTGAAGACATCACAAAGTTCTTACCAATGAAACCCTCTTTCTGATGAACTGTGTAATTCAACCATGGTGCTTATTCCTAAAGTCCCTCCCCTGAAATGTTGGGAGAATTTATGGATGATTTCACTCAATAACATTGGGCTCAAAATCACCTCCAAGGTTTTGGTATAGAATATGAAAAGGTTCATACTGGCCTGGATTTCTATTGAATAGAGTAGCTTCGTTTCATGGAAACAAATCACATATAACATAGCTTGTGTATAGGATATTATCAACAAAATGAAGAAGGCAATGGGAAATAAATCAATGGTGATTAATATTGACCTTACCAAATCATACAATCAAATGGATTGGGGCTTCATTGCTGACACTCTTAGCTACACGAGTATACCTTTTCACATCAGTAATTACATGGTGAACTCAATGATGAGGATAGAAATATCTATTGCTTGGAATGATAAGGTTTCCACGGAGTTCAATTATGGAAGAGGGGTTTTTCAAGGTGATCTACTATTACCATATGTTTTCATCATGTGCCAAGAGAGGTTGAGTCAAATGATACACAACATCGTCAGGTCTAAACATTGGAAGTCAACTAAGCTATCTGTTAGAGAACCACAAATTACTCACATATTTTTTTATGATTTGTTGATGTTTGCACATGCAAGATCAAATAAAGATAACTCGAGAATTTTTTAGAGTGTTTGAAGAGGCATTGGGGCAATCCATATTAATGACCAAAATAATAATATATTTCTCCAAGTGTGTCCCTCATGCCGCTCACAGGAAGGTTGTCGGAGTTAGTGGTTTCCAAAACACTAAAGGTCTCAGGAGGTACCTGGGGGTACCTATTCTACATGACAAGGATAACAAACACACCTACTAGATATTCCCTAAAAGGTTAGTATCCATATCAACGCATGGTCAACGAGATGCCTCTTGTTGGTTAGACAAGTGTGATTGGCTAAGAGTACTTTGAGGGTGATTCAGACCTACATAATGTTGATGGTGAGTCTCCACTCAAGATTTGTAAATAGATGGATGTGGATATTAGAAGGTTTGTTTAAAGAGAGAATCAGAAGGCATGCCTCCTCTTGTTGGTAGAAGGGTGACAAAAGTCTGGGTATCAAGTATATGCAGGAATGAGATAGTATTCTTCTACATAAGAGCTTTTAGGAAGTGATCATGGAGAGAAACTCTATTTGGCATATCTAGATCAAGAATCTATGTGTTACTTACAATACCTCAAAATGGGATACCATTTCATGGATAGGAAAAGCAATGTTGGAAAGGAAATAATTAGAGTTTTCCAATTCTTATGCTAAGCCCATCAATGGAGAGTCAACCAGCATTTGGCATGACAACTAATGGAAGGAAGGGCATGTCCTCAGGGACTACGCTAACAAGACCATCCCTGGAGATATTGACGACCTATGGTTTAGTACCCTTATCAATATATATGGAAGATGGGAAACCAAATTCCTTGAAGACAGGTTTGCATCACCCATTGTTTATAATGTCTAGAAAGTAGAAATACCCACGGGAGGAGGATATTAGGACATGAGATATTGTGGCACTCTATATATGGTAACTACACCTTCAAAATGGCATACGCCATGTCTAGGAAGATGAGGGACATACTAATCGTGGGACCGTGGGACCTAATTTACAAAACTAAAGTTGCAACCAAAGTCCATATATTCCTATGGCTAGTTGGACATGGGGAAATTATCACCAATGCATGAAGAAAATCAAGGCATATCATTGATGTGGGTCTGAACTGAAGGTGCATGGAACAAAATGAAACACTTCCTCATGCTCATAGAGACTGTAGTTGGGCCAACAACATTTAGGAGGGCATCAAGTACAACTCTAAGCTAGCAGATTTCCTCAGCCCTAATGATACACAAAGTTGGTTCAAAAAGTAGATGCTAGGTAGCACGGTGAAAGTGACTCTATTTGCAGTGGAAACCAGATATATTTGGAAAATTAGAGATAGGCAAGTCTTTGAGAACACCCCCATAAGTGTGATGCATGAATTTCAATTTATCAAGAAGGAGCCCCCACCAACATCCTAGCCTGGTCCCATTATGGCACCCATCAGGTCCCAGCTTAAAAGGGATATTGAGAGTTGCCACCTCCTAGATAGATGAAGTTCAACACATATGTTGGTGGTGGGGAAAATGGATGTTGTAATGGCTTTCCCTTCTCATCATAGTATAGGGGTGTAGGTTGTATGGAAAGGAGAATGACTCAAACTGAAGAATGGCATCGAAGTAGAGATGAAAGAAATCTACTTCGGACTTGGAACATCTAGAGAAGCATAAGTTCAATGGTATTATCATTGAATTGGAGTGCCTTGTTATTGTCTAAATGATCCTCCAAACACACTAGTTCATTTAAGCTTGCTATTGGATTGTTAAAATACAACGCCTCATGAAGTCCACATACCACATTGTACATGTGGGAAGGGAGAAGAACAAGAATGATGATAGTGAAACACCACCTCAAAACTAAACCTAGGTCTTATGAATACATGATTCCTCCTATCGAGGTCCAAGACCTCGTTACATCTGATATGTGTAATGGTAGGAGTGCTACTACATTTAGTCTTTCACAATCTATTAATAAGTGTAACCATAATGTAAATTTTCTTGTAATAGATGGACAAGATGAAAAAAGACCTCCTGACTTTCCCAAAAAAGATAACTAAAATGCAAGAAAGAGAACATATCTCAAGTCAATAAATTACCATTTGTCAAACATAAAGAAAACTATTTGATTGTCCATCATTAAGGCATGTCTGAATTCAAGGAGAATGCAGTAGAGCCCACTACGAATTCATTCAAGCATGTGGGAAAGAGCTTGGACCTTCTAGATGGCCTATATTTAGGTATTTTTGAAATATTTTTAATATGTTTTCCTTACTAATATGAATAGGAATTGCAATGCAAATATAATGTCTTGGTATTTGGGGAATATCATGTGTTTTGACACATATTCTACCAATGGTACTATATAAGGGATATCTTTATGCTGACATATGTAGGATGTGCTTTTCATATTTGCATAGACAACTTATACATATGTCAAACACAACAAAACCTATATTGTGGTTTTTTCTCAACAACCACAATTGATTAGCTGCCAACGTAAATATAAACTTGCAATTGAATGATTTGAGATTTCATGCCTCACTTTTAAATATGTGTCTTCCTATGAACTTGAAATTTGTCTTATAACAAATGAAAATCAAATCTTTCATCTTTTATAATAAAAAAAACACTTCCTAACGGATATTTTCATCTTTGCGGAAAGTTTTTACACAAGAACATTTTTTCCTAATAAAAAATGTGTACACTTCAAAACATTATATTCATGTTGCAAAACTCCCTCTTATCATGGTATTTTACTTGGATAGAAACTATTATAGCCAATTTTGGGTAATGCTTCACCTTACTCTTTGTTTTGACTATGGACTTTCCATTTACCTAATTTCTCATATTTTTAATAGAAAGCTCAAATTTATTATCGCTTTATCAATTTGGCATGATTATTATCAAACACACATGCAATAGTCCTTGACTGGATAATTTGTGGTTTCTAACTTCTTTTTTTGTCACAATAGGGTGTATGAGTGTGTATCATTTGTTTTATTTTCTATTTTATCCAGTATTTTGGACCAAGTTTTTCAATTTTACTTTCTTTCTCCAAAAAATTGCTTTGATGACCCCTTCCAATATTTTCATTCTTATTTTTTGTGTTGTTTAGCTTGGGCTCAAAATCATCTAGTTATTGTCTTTCTCGTTGTGATCACAATCATCATGATCAGTATATAAACCCTTTTTTCTTAACCTTAAATATAACGACATAGCGCCTTTACAAAGAAACAAATGTATACACACTAGCAGTCATGTAGTGCTTTCTTAAAAGATAAATCACAATTATTTTTATGGCTATTTTTCATTCACATAAGTTGGAAGGCATTCTACTCACATGCACTCTTCAAGTAGGCATCAATATAAATAATGTACAAATAGGGCAGAAATTAAGGAAAATAAAACAAACCGACATAGTGACAATTTAACAAGACAAAAGTTGATACCGACTCTTTGTTTTCTGATATTGAAAGTTCATAGGATATAAAGTATTGGCATACAACCACAAACCGCCTGGAGTACGTAGTTGGGGCTAGTCTGAAAAAAATCTGAGAATCTTAAAAACTAGTAGTGCCTTAGATTTCAGATCCAAGTTATAGGGATCTACTGAAACACCATAAAACAAATATAGTGGATAGTATTGTCCCTCTATTACAATGGCATGCAAAGCAGTTGTCGACAAAACATAAAAGTCGTCCACGCTATATACTTTGAGGAAAAAGATAAACGATACGGCATGTATATCTCTGCAGTCATAGTCTTTATGAATCGACACAACCTCCCGGATACAAGTGGCTATTAATCCACATGAGTGTAGGAAAACTGTGCATTGAAGATCAGCTACTACAGCAGGGAAGTGGTTGGAGAAG
This sequence comes from Alisma plantago-aquatica, assembly GCA_963693085.1. NCBI lineage: Eukaryota > Viridiplantae > Streptophyta > Magnoliopsida > Alismatales > Alismataceae > Alisma > Alisma plantago-aquatica. Next base: position 225,047,687 of record OY856409.1, read on the forward strand.
CAAAACCGCCGTAAAATGATGTTTACCTGTCGAAAATTTCGGTGCGGAAGCACAAGGACCTCAGAATGATCCACCCTTCGGGGTCTGGATGGGCAGTGAAAGAAAATTGTGACGCGTTTTCACAAAAGTTGACGTCTTTGCTCCCCTCCACATATACAGATAAGTGGCCGTACCAACATCCCAACCAATCAAATACAACCGCTTGCTTGATTATCCTGACAGTATATCTTCTTCGAAGCATGGTCAATTAGACAAGCTTCCATGGTTGGTTTGTTAATGGATATTGTTCATCTGCTTTTGCGGGAGAGCTTTATAGATCCGGAAGTGCTTTGTTCACAAAATTTGACGTCTTTTTTCTGGAGTGTTGCATTGTTTATGGTGTTTCGTATTTGCCTGAGGGCTTGGGTAGGAGATTCAAAGGCACAATGGGATATCCATAACGTGGCCACAGAAGAGAGCTCACAGCCACACCCTATTCGTCAAGGCATCTCTTTCCCGAAGAAAAGAGTGACAATCATCTCCTGGTTGTGCAGCACCGTGTATTTCAGATCCTTTGCTTTCTTCTTTTCTACGCTACGGTGGACTAATCCCTAAAAACTTGAAAGTATGCACCACAGTGAAGGGATCAGGTTCGCCCAGTCGAACCCCCGACTTGATCTTTATTTGGCTCATAAAACTGACTCTGCCATGAGAGTAATCCCATATCTACACTTCGTGTGTAGGACAGACTCAAGCTCATAAATTTATAAACAATATTTTCATATATATATATATATATATATATATATATATATATATATATAAAATTCATTCACTATCTGTGTGGGTAACTAAGATTAGTTACCATGTATCTGTTTTGTAATAGGAAGACACATATTTGTGATGAGACAGACGACGTTATAATGAGATGACCGAAACTACAATACAAAGACTCATTTTGTAATACTACGTAAATTGTTGTCACAAATATTATTTTTATTTTATTCAGAGGGAGAATAAAAATTTCACACTATATTTATAAAACGAGTCTTTGTATTACAATTTTAGTTGTCTCACTATAATTAGGTGTCTTCCTATTACAAAAAAAATTCACGGGTAAAAAAAATTAGTTACTCGTGCGGGCAGTGAATATATACCCATATATATAGTCAGGCTAGAATACACTTGAGTGTACAGATCGCACCGTACACTTGAGTAGTGTTTCTATATCTAGACAACTTTTTTGACAAATCTAAACTATTAATATTTATTGTTATAACAACTACAACCTACATGCAAAATTTGAGCTCATTTGAAATTTTATAAGTCACTCTTTCATAACTAACAAAACCGACGCACAAAACTAATTTGAATTGTATAATTCTTATGACCTTTAGATGCATGATCTACAAGTGTCCAAATGAGCTCAAATTTCATAAGTAGTGTGTTCAAATGATATTTAAGAAGATCAATAGTTTTGATTTTCAAAATAAATGTTACAATAGTTTTGATTTTCAAAATAAACGTTACATGATGATTAACCACTTGAGTGTATTTGATCTCTGAGACACTCAAGTGTATTCCAGTCTGACTCTCTCTCTCTCTCTCTCTCTCTCTCTCTCTCTCTCTATATATATATATATATATATATATATATATATATATATATATATGTCTACCCGCTCGGATAGATACTCACTCCAGAAAATAGGTATTTATTTATACTTTTTACAATAATAGTTTAGATTGATACATTATCTTCGAGATAGATGCATTAGATGTAAAATAGTTGAAGTTGTTATAGATATATGGCTACACTTTTTATACTGATTTGACGATATTTTTCAGTGTATTTTACACATTTTTTACTTTTTCAGTTAAATAATTATTTTTTGTCCCAATAGTTACTCTTTGGACCATAATTCCTTTTCTGACCAAATAATCACTCTTTGGGATGTACAAGCAATTAAATCTTAGTTACTCATGCGGACAACAAATAAATCCCCATCATAATATACACACACACACACATATATAAAGACAAAGAGTAACAGAGAAACTAAAATTAAAACTGAATTGTTTCTACATAGAATAAATCCCCATCATAACACACACGCAATATATATATATATATATATATAGAGAGAGAGAGAGAGAGAGAGAGAAAGAGAGACAAAGAGAGAGACCAATAGACAAAACAAAACTAAAATAGAATGGATCATGCATAGAATCAATTTTTTTTCATATGTTCATAATTGTTGCAATATCTCTAATTAGAAAGGTAAATTAATAGTGTTGGTTTACAATGATCAAATCAACACACTAAAAAATTAGCTCAATAGGTATAATATAGTCCTTGCATTTTATCATAGCAAAGTCAGAGGCCTAAAATTGATTAAGATGGTAATTTTTTGGATATTAAATGGATGACCAAATAGCATCTAAATGACTTGAAAATTAGCTTATATATATTTCATGGGGTTAAAATTAAGAACGCATATTTAGATTTTACATTCAGTTGATGAAACATGTAACACTATTAAGTTCTTTTGTATTGTATATATATATATATATATATATATATATATATATATATACATATATATACATATATATACATATATATATATATGTATGTATATATATGGCCCATATTCGATACCCACACCCTCTTTCGTTTACCTTTTTTGGAGTTTGTTACTTTACTCATGTAGAGGGTTACTTTACCTTGCAAACTATTATATTTCATGCATAAATAGTTATATTTGTAACAACTATAAAAAATATACAATTACATATATATTTGTTGTGTATACTGCCCGGTTTTACTTTTTTTGCCGTATAGTAATTTTTTTATCAACATAGTTACTTTTTTGCCCAGAGAGTTACTCTTTTGACCATATAGTTACTTTTCAGGATGCACGGGTAGCAAAAATCCAGGCTACCTGTCGGGCAACGAATGAATATATATATATATATATATATATATATATATATATATATATATATATATATAAGTGTGTGTGTGTGTTTATATATATATATATATATATAATATAGGATTCATTCATTTCCTGCATGGGTAACTAAATTTTCGATACACATGCATCCCGAAAAGTACATATTTAGGCATAAAAGTAACTATCTAGTCGAAAAAGTCACAACGTTGTCAAAAAGTAGCTACATGACTAAAAAGGTAAAATTGGTTAGAATATACAGTAAAAAAATTTAAATGAATATGTAATTATACATATGATACAAATGTAATTATTAAGCATGTAATATAACTATTTAGAAGGTAATGTAACCATGTATGTGTAAAGTAAAAAAAATCTAGAAATGTGTAGCTACCCGCACGGGTATTATATATATATATATATATATATATATATATATATATATATATATATATATATATATATATATATATATATATATATATATATATATATATATATACATATATATACATATATATATATACACGGTGGCGTAGCCATGAAATGTGAGAAGGGTGGGCACTGCTTGATATACCAGTCCAAAGGAAAGAAACATATTGCAATTAGGTAGGGCACGAAATGAATTTATTATGTAAATAGATGATCTAGTTAATCTAAATTAATACTAATTCAGAAACTAAGTTAGGGCACAGGCCTACCCTTGCCTTCATGTGGCTCTGCCACTATATATATATATATATGTGTGTGTGTGTGTGTGTGTGTGTGTGTGTGTGTGTTTGTGTGTGTGTGTGTGTACACACACATATATACAGATGTATAATTATGTATATATATGGGATTAAGAGAGAAAGATTTCCCCCCACCCCTCTCCCACGCCCATGGCGGAAGGAGAATGTCCGAGAAGGTGGTAAATCAAGACTGAAACTGGGATTTGAACACGGGTCCCTTTATTTATATAAAATTATATATATATATATATATATATATATATATATATATATATATATATATATATATATATATATATATATATATATATATATATATATATATTGTGTGTGTATATATATAAATATATATATGTACATATATATATATATCAGAATCAGGTAAATATAGTCTGACTTCCTCCTAAAATTATAGGAGGTCAAAAGTTATATGTGGGCCCAATGCCATACACCACAAAATAGAGCAACAACTCACACATTTAACTATTGTGCAACTTGCGTTTAACACATTAAAAAAAATTATAGCAATACTGATTGCATTTGTAGCAACATCTCGATGTCTTCAGGCATTCCGTTCCTCCCAAATATGGTAGCATAGAGTAGTAAATAACAACTTCTTCATATCATCATTCCCACACTTTGTCAGTATCCTTCTTGGTTCACCATTGGCTAGAGTTGTACTTTAAAATCATTGCACAATGTATCCCACACCTCCGTTGTGAATATGCATTCACCGACAAGATGGTTGTAGAATTCTTCAACACCTTTGCATAGCAAGCACAAAGTTGATACATTATAGTTCCCCCCCTTTATCCTGACAAGAGTAACAAGAACACTATGTAGATTTTGTATACGCACATGCTCCATTTCAGCACATACACACCGGTCCTGATCCACTCCCCATGCATGTCTTTTGCTTCCCTTGAGTGTGTCACCTCCCATAAGCATGTCTTTGGATCTCTAAGTCTCCATCTCCCCATATCCTGGGCCATGAACAAGTGTCTAACATGTTGTCATGCTTCTGTCATAACATTAATAGTATGTGAGTATCCTTCCCTTGTCTTCAGCTTGAAGTCCAGTCTCCTTAGATATCTCTCTCTCTCTCATCCATTTCCCCCAAGTTGAGGAGCCTTCTTGATAAATGATTATTCTCCATATTGTCCCCCACTTTGCTATGTCTTTTAGAGCTTTTAAGTTCAACCCTCCTTCATCTTTTGGCAATGCCACTCTTGCATATCTCATAGGATGATGCTCACTTGTCCACAGGAAATTTGTCATCTTCATCTCCATTTTGTCTGGAACAGACCCGGGGATCTCCCCTTACTGCATATAGAAAATGAGAAGACTTTCTATAGCAGTCTTTATCAGTGTTGCTCCATTCTGTCAAGAACAGACCCGGGGATCTCCCCTTATTGCACCCAGAAAATGAGAAGACTTTCTATACCAGTCTTTATCAGTGTTGTTCTTCTCGCCATGGATATATTTTGTGTTGACCATCTGTTAATCATTTCCTCCATTCTATCCATGCATTCAATAAAGTATTTGACTTGTAGGTTGCCTCCAACTAAATGAAAACCAAGGTATTTTTTTGGGAAGTTTCCCCTTTCCACGCCCATTGAATCTACCAATCTATCTTCTATGTGGTAGCAATTTTTTGATAGAAAAATATGTATATTGTTTGGATTTACACAAAGCCCCATCTTCTCTCCGAACTTCCCTAGCAGATTTTTAAGATTTTCTAGAGAATTTTGTTTGTCTTCAACAAACACTAACACATCATCTACAATAAATCAAATGGGTCATCACCTTTGTGTCATGGAATTTGTAGGGATTGATCTCCTTTTTTATTTCAGCTTGTTGTATCTTTTGTGTAAAGTACTTCATAACAATCACAAAGAGGAAATGTGAAAGGCGGTCTCCTTGACGCAAACCATTACCTCCTCTAAACATACCTACAATTGTTCTATTAACCAGAATAGAAAAGCTTGTAGTGCCAACACATTGCTTCATCCAGCACATCAATTGATCATTGAACCCCATTTGTTTCATAATCCACCACAACTTCTCCTATCTGACACTATCATAGGCTTTAGAAACATACATCTTTAAGTAGGCTATCCTACTTCCTCTCATGACATTGTAGTCCAGTATGAATTCTCCTGATAGCAGTGCACAGTCACTAATACTTCTCCCTAACACAAAGGCTCCTTGACTTGCAGAAATGAGATAGGGAAGTACCATCTGCAATCAGCAAGAGAGGAAGTAACCTTCTTTTTAGGAATGAGTATCAAAAAAGAATGATTGACCTATCTCACCATATTTCCTCCTTCTAGGAACCAACTAACATATGCAACCAAATCCTCCTTGATGGTATCCCATGTCTTCTTGTAGAAAAAATCATTGAAACTATCTGACCCTGGAGACTTGTTGATGTCGATACTCCATACTACTTCCTTGACTTCTTGTTCATTGGTTCTTCTTGTAAGAATATTATTATGTGTGCTTGTAAGTCTGAACCTCCATTCCAACTCCTCCTCCTCTATGTCATTTTTGAAACTCTTGTTGTATAATGATGTATAAAAGTTTATGGCCTGCTCCTCTAAATCCTTCTGTTTGTTGATCACTCTCCCTTCATCATCAACTAGCTCAGAAATAATATTATCAGTATCTCTTCTTTTAACAACAGTATGCTAAAGTTTAATGTTTCTATCTCCATCCTCCATTCATTTTTCCCTGCTCCTTTGCCAGTAGAATTTTTCCTCCACTTTCTTCATATCCTCAAGCGTCCTTTTGAGTTCTTTGTTCTTTCCTATCAGTTCAGGATTAATAGGGTCAGTCCCCTATTTTTCCCTGACCTCCTTACATTCTTCTTTTGTTTCCTTAATCAGATTTGGAATGTTCACTTCAGCCTTGACCCATCTCTTGAGTGCAGTCTTAGTACTTGCCAACTTTTTTGCAAACACATACATTGGATTTCCTATCACATGTGTGCTCCAACCTTATTTTATGACATCTTCAAAACCTTTCCATTCAGCCCAGTAATTTAGGAATCTGAAAGGTTTTCTCTTTGTTTCTTTTCTGTGATTTGAACTGACATAGGCGCATGATCACTTAGCTCAGATCCACCTACCTTCACATGCAATTTAGGAATCTGAAACGTTTTCTCTTTGTTTCTTTATTTCTCTTTGTTTCTTTTGTGATGAGGGTGATCTCCCTAATGTTGGAAGTGATCCCAAGATAGTCCTCTCAGTCATTTATATTGACATATTGCATGAAGTGAGGTAATGTCATAAGAATTATACCCTTAGTTGTATCTGTGTTGCCTTTAGTGATGGCTATGATACAAGGAAAGTATGGATCTAGACCCATATGTTTAGCGTCAAGGTGCCACCAATGTAGCATCCTGAGTTGACGTTCTTCTTTAATTGAATACCTCAGGCTTTATAGCTTAGATCTTGGGTCATCATTAGGTTGTTAAGGTAACCTTTTCAGGTTTGGTCCCTCATAGTGGGCCACAACATTATGAGATTCCAATATAGTGTCCACCTAGTGAGCTGAGGTCGTGTGTAATATGGGCAATCAAAACCTAGTCCCAACACTTTTTGTCTGGGAGGAGTCTAGAGAATCTTTGTGTGTCCTTGTTGTCATGCTCCCATCCCTTGTTTAGATGAATATTCCTCTCTTGTATTCATTGTGTGAACAATGTTGGGTCATAGGGGAGATGATGTCTCCTTGAATGTGGGGGAACCTACCTAATATTGGAAATATGGAGCATCTCAAAGCAAAATAGGAGATCATCTTATTTGATGCATGCAATATCTCCACAATTGTCGTCTTGAATAGTGATGACAGCATGGCCTAATTCGTTCATTAACTTCTATTTAGGGATGAGGGAACCAACTGATTTTGATGAATCCATGGCCTCCCTAGGATGAGATTGAAGGAGGGACTCAAACCCATGACAAAAAAAGGATAGTGAATGTATGAAGTCGGATTTGTAGCTCCAAAGTGAATTTTTCAATAGTCTTTTTGATTACTCCATCAAAGGAGGTTGGTTTCGTTTTTGTTCACTGGAGGTCAGAAGGATCCTTCCCCGGGATGATTGATGTCTTTAATGGACACATATTGAGGAAGGTTCCATTATCAATAAAGCAGGAGGGTATCTTGAGGTCGTAGTATATTTTAGTGATCAATAAGGGCATGTTGTGATTCCCACCTATTGGAATCTCATTCTCAAAGAATGAGATCAAGTGTGGGCTTGTAATCAACCCAATACTATCTACAAAGATTCTAGACGCACATCTTTAGCAACATAGGTCCCTTCGAGAGGCTTTGTGATCATATATGAGTGTTCTAGGGAGTTTTCCATCACTAATGTGAGTGATACTTCCCCTTATGGTTCACTAAGGAACTGTATTGTGTTTGAGACTTCTACATCTATCCCTTTGCAAAGCATAGGCATTGGAGGTATATTCTTGGTATCAATGGATGTGATGAAGACCTTGCTTTCCCCCTCTTGTGTAGTTCTTGCAGGGACTCATGCGTAAGTATTCACCTTCTCTTTTCCCTTGTCGAAAGGTAGTGATACCTCTAGTGAGGTGGAGTGTTAGTCTCCCTTTCTTGTGATTGATATAGCTTGATATAACAACTATAGGGTGAGGAATTAGAGGGACAGATGCCTTCGGCACCAAAAACTATTGCACTTTTATCTTTAGACTTGCCTTTGGTACATTCACCGGTTGTACCTTCTACCCCTAGTAGACCCCTAGTATGATGATCAGATTCATTTGCTGCCCTTGGTGGGTTCTCAGTGTGTTAGTTAGCTTTTTGATACTTATTGGAATTACTAGATTCTTTAGATCAATGCAACAATCCAAGCCTTTGATACCAAATCTTGATTACTTGTTCTCGTGGAAGGACAAACCCACATGGTGAGTCCTCCTGTGAGGATAAAATAGACACCGCATTAAATGATGAAGGTAACTCTCCTAAGAAGACTGTGTAGACCTACCCAGCATCGATCAGGTCTTGTAAGGTGTGTTTGAGTGTGATGCAAGAATCTGTCTTGTGGCCCTTTGCTCGATAGAAATCACAAAAGGTGTTGGGTTTTAGCTCTTTGGAAAGGGATTTGGTGGATCCCTTAAGTCTAAAAATTTGAGTAGAATCTTGATATCTAGAAAGGTGGTACTGGGAGAAGCTCCCAAGGTGGAGAACTTTGTCTTTGTTTTGGAAGGCTCCTCTATTGATGCAGTAGAAGTAGTTGGCTCGACATGAGATGTCTGATTACTCGCTTCTAGAGGGGTGCTTGTAGTTGTCTACTATATTGTTGGTTAGTATGGCAGTGGTGGTCACACGTACAATGGGGGCATGTATTGAGGTAAGTAATTGGTTGGCATCACATGAGCATGTTGTTGTTGAGGTGTAAGGGCATGGATAACTTGTGTGGTTGATGTCTATGCCGATGAGATGTGTATAGTTGGAGGTTTTTGCTAACCCATCCCGATAGAGATGAGCACTACTCCCACCGTGGCATTTGATGTCTTTGATTTTTCCCATTTGGACTTCTAATTAGGCATTGAGGAGGTAGGCAATAAGTGCAAAGTGAGGCTTATGTTTTGATAGATCCCCTTTTTATTGAATTTTTTTATATGTATACCAACTTTCGTGAGCTCTAGGAGGGTGTTGTATCTTTTCATAGATAGTAGGGCATTAAGGGGTGGAGTGGTGGATGAGATCACCATGTTCAAGGCCTCCTTTTCTAGAGGCTTTAATTCCAACTGAGCAACAAGATCCTTCCATTGTCCAATGAACTTAAAGAATATCTCATCCATCTTTTGTTGTAGTGCATCCAAGTCCTCCTTGGTCAGGAGCTGGTCTAGGTTTGAGCCATATTGATAAATAAACTTCTTGGTCATCTTAGCCCATGTGGTGATGGCGATCATGTCATGTTTGTAGTACTAATTTCGATCAAGGTCTGTGTGAAAACAATGTATCAGTACCCTTTCATTGTCCTAGACTACCATCATATGTGAAGAATATGCCTTAATTTATGCCATGGGATCCCCCTTTCTGGAGTACTCATGGAATTTTGGCATGTTGAAGGTGTCAGGCAACTTCACATTTGGAAAGTCATAGAAATAACTGAAGGTATTGTAGGGAAATATTGCATTAAATATGCCAATGAAAATAAAAAAATTCACTGCCATATTCCCCATAGACATCAGATAACGTCAAGAAATATGAATTGGGAAGGAGAGTTGCAAGGCATATACCTGGTCCTGGAGCAAGTCCAGTGACTATCCTTGTTGTAGTGTGCTTCTTTTTCACATGGCACCTAGACAGTTGTCAATGTTGTCCTCTTGGACTGGCACTATGGAGGGTGGTTGAAGATATCCTCCTAGGGAGTGGAAAATGCCTCCTCATCTCTATGTAGTCCACGCAAACCACCAAGAACTCATATCTTTCTTTTGGAACAGACAAGAGGGAGTTGTACCTTCTAGTCAATGTACTAGCGTTGACTTACTCTCCCTTGTTGTCTCTCCCTTATTGTCTCTTCCTTTTATGGGAAAGACTTGATTGGGCTCTCACATAACCACAAATGTGAAAAGACAACAATTATCAGAGCTTATTGTTGTGTCTACTGAAAGCTTCAAAACCCCTCTATTTATAGGAGGGTTAGGGTCAGGATTTCCAGATCAACTAGGAGTCAAAAAGATGGAATTTCATGAATTTTCTAGATCCTACAAACCATGACAATGTCATCTCACACCTAAACTGATCATTCACATGTGAGTTGATCAGCTGAACCCTTGAAATGATCAATTCATTATGTTTCCTATTTGTATTCATATTGGATTTTAATATTCAATTAAAGCAAAACATGACGTCAACATCAATCCTTGATCCAATCTCATTGATCAACCATATGGTCGGTTCAAAACCTGAATCGTTTGGTTCATACATCTAAATTGATCAGTTCACAAGCTAAACTGATTGCTTTTGAGTTTTTCTCAATCTTGTTTAAATTGAATACCTAACAGTTTAGTAATCAAGTTCAAACCGTGCTCATGAGTAGACTCCGTTTCCAAGTGTATCATATGCATGTGACCCTATAGGTCCCAAGTTACATAGTAGATGAATGTCTATAACTGATTTATGACATCACAAACAATGAGTGGTATCTAGTAAGACATCATTACTACCCAAGTCATTAGAAAGTTGGAGAACAACTTCAACCCACAAATTATGATTAGAGTTATAGTGATTGTATAGTTCCTTTATTAGTGACATCCATAGTCAATTCGAGGCATGGAATCCTCATCCTCTTCAACATTCAATCCATGTTCCTTGAACTAGAGAATATTGTATTAGATACATTTGAACTTAATATCACATATGGACTCACATGAGCATGGCCATGCATTTAATAGTCTCTGTTATCAAATCTCCAGGATATCAAACTCATGTAGGAGGGACAAATCCCATCTACATAACTCATAGTCATTCCCCATCTGTCACAATATATTTGAGCATCACCCTTGAGGTAAACCTTATTCAAGGTCACATTGGATGATGTCAAAGTACATCAAAAGGCATGTGATGAGTGTAGTGATTTTAGCTCTAAGAACCAAATCACTACCATCATTATGAGAGCTAATTTGACTACCATTCAATAGTTTCCATGCATCACTCTCAAGGCAGGTCTATCCAATACATTGTTCTCTAAGAATTATCTACGTGTTTAGTTTTATATCACATATCATGACTAATGAGATCCTATCATCAACAAAAACACAGTATAGTCTTATATGTTATTATCATATACTAGATTCCATAATAACATATGACTAGGGACATAACAAGATTGTATATACTCTTAACATCCATATGACCTCATTGTTCAGGTCCTCAACCTGAAGACATATGTCATCGAGTAACATAAATCCATGGACATTTATTATATTACATCATTATCTCACAACTGAATAAAAAAAAATAACGGACTTGCCTTTATTATTAATCAAATGACTTACAAGATATGCCATTACAATCATCATATGATTGGCTCTCTGGGCATAGATACCAGTTGGTATTCCCATTATCATTCTTCCCTTCTAGCAGATTGATCTTTTGCATGATCTCGAGCAGTAGGAGATTTTTGGCATCAAGCTCCTATGCAACAACTTCTTGATCTGCGACCACCACGAGTATCACTGTCAATTTGATTTTTGTTGATGGAACCTTGTATACAGGTGGTACCAGGAGTGGGTAGTGGATACATAGATTTCAAATGGGGAATCAGTCTTTGATTGTTTCGACTTTTTATTTGAACCTTAGTGATGGAGTTTGTTTGCTCATCCCCTTGGAAGTTTACCAGTGTGGTTGCATCCCCTTCTTATTTCCTTTCTCCCCCACTTTCTCATTTAGGACTTGAAAAAGGTGTTGATTCTTCTTGTAGTGTTGGGATTAGACCGACATTCTTGAATGGTAGAATGTGGTGGATCTCATGTTGAAATACTTTTGGCTGAGGTGGTGGAAATCCCACACAGTGTACAGGTAGAATGGCATGGATAGCATAATGTGTGTAGCTCCTTATCTAGTGAATCCTAGATAGTGCTAGCCTTATGCATATACTAAGCTCCATGGAGAAGGAAAATTCATGTAGGAAGGTTTCTTTTGTGGATGTACTTCTTAAGCAGCTGCTATTTTGTTAATGGTGGTGGCTTCTTTGCATTTTTCCACCTCTTCTAGTTTGTCTTGCCTTTCGTGGATGGTACCCCCTTGAAGGCACTATCAGATTGATGATCCCTATTGTCATTATTTTCCATCTAGACTGATCACTGGTGAGACCTAGTGAGGTATGGACTTATTATCTTAAGTAGGGTGTAATATTATGAAAAATTCTACATGATTTGGGATGGTCCTCTCCGTGCACATTATAATAGGTAAGAACATAAAAGGCCTCCTCCATGGTCAGGTAAACATATGGATGGAATGATCCTTGATCTCTTGCAATCCTCTCATGATGAAATACACATGTAGTTCTTTTTGGTAGTTGGTCCTGCCTCTAATCAGGGCTATACAAGGGAACTTATCCATTTTTGTACACGACACGCTTGCCAATTCCATGAAAAAAAAGATTGCGGGTCTATTTCTCTTTAGAAAGTGCTCCAAAAGAATCATTTAAGGTAGTATGAAGGTGGGTGTTTGATTGGTTGTCTGAGATTAAGGTAGCTCCCACTAGTTTAATAAATATGCTTAATCAATCACTTTTCTTCCTAGGGCGTCCTCATCCATCCAGGTTACCAAATTAAAACCCTTGGTATCATCCATGACACCAGGTTTCCGCCTAGCTTGAGGGGTTTATCCAAAGAGTTATGTGAGACACGGTTGTAAATAGGAAGTCTCATCTTGGCTTCTCCTTCAATGTGTCATTCAACGAGATGTTGTGGTATAGTTTTAGGTCATTTTCTAGGACCTTGTTTAGGACGAATAAGTGTATGATCGGGTAAATTTTAGGTCATGGTCCATGTCCCAAAAGGATTTGAAACTTGAAGTGGAATTAGTATAAGGTCATAATCCAGGACCTTAGTGGGGTGGACCTGGCAGTAGAAACCGATATCTTGTAGGGCAAGGAGGATTCACTTAGTTGCCCATGTTTCGAGGACAGAAACCACTTTTGGGTATGGATTTGTTCTTTTTAAGCTTGTCAATTTTAAAAAAAAAATCTTGAATTGTTACTGCTTGAAAAATATTGTTTCAGTTGTTAATCTTGAAAAATAATATTTGAATTTGAAATTTCTAATCTTTGTATAAAGAAAATTGAATTTTTAATCTCAAAAAAAGATTGTTTAAATTCGAGATTGTTAATCTTTGAAAAATATGGTTTGAGCTATTAATCTTTGAAAAAGATTGTTTGAATTGTTATTCTTTGAAAAAGATTATTTGAGTTGTTAATTCTTTGACAAATATTATTGAATTTGAGGTTGTTAATCTTTAAAAAAAGATTGTTTGAATTTGATATTGTTAGAAAATTGTTTGAGTTGTTAATCTTTGAAAATGATTGTTTAATGTGAGATTGTTAATATTTGAAAAAAAAAATTTGAATTGTTAATCCGTGTAAAAGATTATTTGAGTTTGAGATTGTCAACCGTTGAAAAATATTATTTAAATTTTCACATGAAAAAGGTTCATGACAATCTCAGTACTATTTCTGCAGCAAAGACAAGACATATGCATAGGAATTAGATAGCCCTCTCCTTTTTATCCCATGAGTTTAGATCCAAATTTTGTCCTCACTCAAGTGCTAACTGTATAGGAGGGGTTGGTCCTTATTTTCTTTATGAGTAGATGGTAGGTTCAACAGATGGGGGTACTTATCCTAATAGATATCGTGACTATGGAAGCTGTAAGAAGTCATGAGTTCTAGGAGAGTGGGGTGCTTTCAAGGCCTTTGGACGTCTAGCTTAACACCATGTCGGTACTTTATTTTCATCCTATATCATTTTCAGGAATCCAAATTGGGGTTGGCACCCTTTCCATGACACATGGGTTTATAGGCATGTGAAGTACATGTGATGGGTGTTAGTAGTTTTAGAAGAAAGGTTATGACTGTGTACACACACACACATATATATATAGAGAGAGAGAGTCAAGCTAGAATACACTCGAGTGTATCCATAGCAGAATACACTCAAGTAGTTTTCCATGATGTGATATTTTTTTTAAAATCTAATCCATTGATCTTCTTAAACATCATGTGATCATATATAAAATTTGAGCCCATTTGGACATTTATAGGGCATGTTATGAAGACCGCAAAAATTATACATTTCAAATTAGTTTCGTGTGTCGATTTTATTATAATCAGATGAGTGACATATACTCATCCAAATGAGCTCAAAATTTTCATGTAGCCCAATTATAGTATAACAATAAAGATAAATAGTTTACATTTTGTAAAAATATAGTCCTGATATGCAAACACCACTTAGTGTAGCATGCGATCTGTACACTCGAGTGTATTCTAGCCTAACTAACTAACTATATATATATATAAAGAAAAAAGAACAACATGTTTTTAAGAAAGAGCATCTTTCTTTTCTGATTTACATGTACTATTCATCCTTCATACTTTTTTGTTTTGGCATTTGTTTTGTTTTTTTTAATAAAAAGTGCATTATTTTTTTAGAAAAGGGAAGCCAACACTTAAACCCTAGATGGGAAGTGATGTTAAAACTCTAATAGATATTGGATAGAGGTACCAAAAAAATAAGACCAAGATCAAGATACCCTAAAAAATAGAAGAAGAAGAAACAAAAAGGGGGCAAGGATGATGGATCGCCTCGATTGACATGCCTAGATCTGACAAATCATTATGATCTACCACCTTGCTCCCAGACCAAATAGAAAAAAAGAATGCCAGATAGAAGAAAAAAAAGAATGATCCAGAAGATGCTCAATCTTCAAAATAAGATAGTGGGGGTTTGATTCAGACTGTCTTGAAAATACTCCCCAATACAGTCATCAGTCTTCCGCACTTTGTCCAAAAGGGGTAAAAAAAGAGAGTTATTTGGGGAATAAAATGCTTCCCCTTCCAATAGTGAAATGTTGTAATAAATGTTTCGGAATCGCCACCACATTTTGTAAAAAAATGAGTAAAAAAGATCAATCGTTGAAGCCATGGTGTAATCTGAGTGATTATACATGTGGGATAAAAAATAGGAAATAAAAAGCAAAACTAGAGATAAGATCTGGCAATCTAGTTATGAGTGGAGAAGGATTAACATCCTCCATCTCACATAGTAAACCAATATCAAGCATTGTCATTGTAGTGAAAGATTGAGTGATTCATGATGATTAAATAAAAGAAAATATAAAAACAAGATATAAAAGAAATTTTCATTGTGAGCGGACTTTTAGTGATGGAGACGTCCACATCTTTTACCATCATTGGCCTCAAATTCCTAATGTTTAGGTGTCTTGTGGTCCTAATCACATCAATATCTTCCAAAGAGGAGATCCATCCTTGGCTATTAGGACCAATGCGTAGGATGCCAAAGCATGACCCGTAGACGTGTGCATAGTGAACTATATCTAATTTTTCATAAGTAGTAAAAAACAACAACTACAATAGCAGCAAAGCAATTATAGCACATAGCAAATTAGATGCATCAATATATTAGGTCATATGAGGAAATGAAGGATCAAATATCATCAAAATGCAAATCTAGTAGTTATTTATAGTAGTTAGAGCAGTTTACCATTCTACATATATAACTGACCAGGTGGTGTCAGAGGAACGATCCTTTGATCATAGGCAATATGAAAACAAAGAGAGAGGGAGTCATTTTTTTATTTTAGAAGGGATGAAAGGGGCCTATAATACACTGGGTATGCGGCTCTATTTATAGGTGGATTTTAGGATTTGAGATTTTGATAAGAATCTTATGGAAGAGACATCACATCACTGTGATGCGCCACACAAAGGGTGTACAAATCGAGGCAATCCACGCTGCTATGATATTTTGGTGTCCCTGGGTGAAAAATGGTCGTTTCTCATTCTCCCTGTAGTTTCAAGAATATTTTTGGAAAAAAGTTTAGAAAAATTGCACAGAATGATAAGTCGGAGTTATCTCTCAGATATTCCTAGAAAAGACAGTTGGAAATGGAATATTGAATCCAAACAATGAACTAGACAATTTACAAAAAATAACTTTTTAAAGAAATATTGGAGGACAAATTACACTTTTGGTTTGAAAGAAGATTTTTTTGTAGAAGGCCCCAAACTGGGTGAAAGTAGGTAAAAAGAAATATTTAAATAGGCATAAAGGTGAAAAAAAGTGTAAAAAAGGTATATCTGTAAATGGACTGAAATGTGGAACGAATTTCATCATTAACAAGAGGATTTTTGTTGAATTTTGAATATTTTATGAGTGAGGAAAAGTAGGGTGTCAACATCCCCTTTGCTTGACCTACAGTAAGAGAAACATTTGACTAATACCAATCTGAGAAAACATTATCAGTTATTCTATTGATCACATCCAAGGTATGCATCTAGCTGGCTATATGCATAGGATTCATTTCATATCAGATGCAAAGCACCTAGCTCAAGGATTAGGAGACTAAATCAAATCCTAAGGGAAGTAGTAAAGAAAGAGGTGTTAAAACTCAATGACACATGGATTGTATACCCTGAAAGTTATAGCAAGGGGGTGAGTAATGTTCACGTAGTACCTAAGAAAGGGGGATGATAGTAGTCAAAGGTGACAATAGTGATGAAATTGCAACTAGAACTATGATGAGCTAGATAATGTGAATCAATTAGAGGAAGCTCAATGCTGCAACCAAGAAGGATCAATTTCCTCTCACATTCTTTAATCAAGTTCTTGAGCGTCTAGCTCATCTCTTAATTTTGTTACCTCGATGGATATTTTGGATTTTACCCAGACCCCTATATATCCTAACGATCAAGAAAAGACATCATTCACATGCATCTATAGTACTTATTATGACTTTAGGCATATGTCATTTGGATTATGCAATGCATCAGTAACATCACAAAGTTGCATGATATCCATATTCTCCAACTTATTTGAAGTTATAACGGAAGTATTTATGTACGAATTTTTAGTTTATGACACATCATTTGATATTTTCTTAAAGAATCTTTATGGTTTTGAAATGTTGCAAGGAAAAATACCTAGTTCATTATGGGAAAAGTTCTACTTTATGGTCCAGGAAGAAATTTCTTTAGGACACAAAGTTTCCAAGAAAGGTATAAAATTTGACATGAACATGGTCGAAGCAGTAGACAAACTACAACCTCCACAATCCATGACAGGAGTCAAGGTTTCCTGGGACATGCTAGTTATTACATATGCTTCATTTAATATCTTTCCAGAATCTCAAAGCCTTTAGGAAGACTCTTGTTAAAAGATTCTATCTTTTACTATAATGATAATTGCTTGAAAGCTTTCAACATTGTGAAAAGTGCCCTAACGACTACACCTATTATCCAATTTCCAAATTGGGAAATCTAGTTTGAGCATATGTGTTATGCAAGTGATTACATTGTAGGGGTATTTGTTGGGAAAAAGAAGGGAAAAACATCATGTTATCTACTATGAAATTAAGACCCTTGATGAAGCTCAGATCAAATATCACAACTACTGAGAATGAAATGCTAGATATGTTTTTGGTTATGACAAGTTCAAGTCTTGTTTGATTGGATCTAAGGTCAAAGTGTACACTAATCATGGTGTGTATTTGATGATTGGAATGGTAGTAAAACCAAGGCTGCTAATATGGGCACTCCTTTTGCAGGAGTTCGATCATGAAATCATTGATAAAAAGGGTACAAAAAATGTGGTTGCGGACCACTTATCTAGAAACAATTTTGAGGAGAACAACCCTATCCCCATCAATGATAATTACTCAGATGAGGCTCTGATGATGTCCAATGTAGTGAATCCAATCCTTCCATTGTATGTGGATATATGCAATTACTTGTCTTGACAAAAGTTGCCACCTAACATTACATATAATGAGATGAAAATGTTGTTTTCTAATTTGAAGAACTATTATTTGGGATGATCCCTTACTGTTGAACAAGTGTGCCAAAATTCTATATAAAAAGTGTATTCAGAAAATGGAAGTACCTAAAATCATGTATGAATGTCATTCTCACTATATAATGCACATTTGGGCAGTGATAGAACTGCCATATATATTTTGTAATTTGGGTTCTACTAGATCACCTTTTTCAAGGATGCTAAGGCATGTAATGAGTACCAACACACCAAAAATATTTCAAAAGGAAATGAAATTCCTCTTTTCTATCAGATTGAGGTCGAGATATTTTACATTTGGGGATAGATTATATGGGAGTATTCCCTTTATCATGTAGCAATCAATTATTCTGGTTGTGGTTGACTACATATCTAAAGAGGAGGATGTTGTGGAAACCCTCACTTGTGATTCAAAATCTGTTATGAGGTTTTTTGAGAAAGTTATCTTCCCAGGATAGGGGGTACCACACAACGTCATTAGTGAAGGGGGATCACATTTCGGGGAGAGACAGTTCGAGGCCCTTCTAAGGAAATATGGGTTGAAGCACAAAGTCTCTATGCCATATCACCCCCATATGTCTAGTCAAGTTGAAGTATCTAACAGAAAGATTAAGCAAATCATAATAAGATAGTTGGAAGGACTAGAAAAGATTGGGCCTTAAAGTGAGATGATTACCTATGGGTATATCGCAAGACCTAGAAGACACCTATAATGACCACTCTTTATAGGTTGATTTATGGAAAATCCTACCACCACCCTGTGAATCTAGATGCCTTTCTGGTCCATGAAATTCATCAACATTGACCCTAAGCTAGTCGGAAAGAAAAGATTTATACAACTACAACAACCTGAGGAACTAAGGCTTCATGCTTATGAGAACGCTCGAATCTACAAACAAAGGACAAAGGTGTGGCACGACACCCACTTAAAAAGGAAACATGTGATTGTAAGGGATAAAGTTTTAATTTTTAACTCAAATATAAGGCGTTTCCCTACAAATTTTTGATCAAGGTGAATTGGCCCCTTCAAAGTGACTAAGATTCCCCATCTGGTAAGATGGAGTAATATTGTGAGAAGTCAAACTTCTGACTATATGTATAAATGGACACAAGGTGAAAAGATAATATGATGATGAAGCCTTCACTAGGAGAGTTGAAATTTCATTATAAGAGAAAATCAAAAAGAAAGTCAAGCTAACAACAATAAACCAGCACTACTTCAGAGGAAACATAAGGGATTCTAGACTCTTTGTAGAAATATTAAATTCTTGTCTTTAGGACTTTTCCTTATTTCTAATCTAGTTATGCTTAAGTTTTCTATTTTACCTTTGATCTTTGCTTGTTTGCTTTAAGATTTACGTTATTGGTAATATTTAGTGTATACAGAATAAAAGTAATTCTTGATGTTATCATTCTTTAATGACATAAAAAATTTAAAATGTAAACATCCTAGATCTCCATCTGTCATATACAAGTCAATCTTCATTGACTGGACTGACTCAGAATTGTAATTGGGAATAAGTCATCAGGTTTCCTACATACATCACCCAACGAGGGACTAAGACATGTCACGAAATTCATCAGGTCGACGGTATCTTGAAGATAGTCAGGCATGCCAACTAACATCCTTTTAGTTTATGAGTCATAGGAACTGTCAGGGAACTCATTAGGAACCCAGAAAGGCACTTGTGGGATGAAGCTCAGACTGGTTGTTGGGAAACAAGCCAATAACCCTTTAACCTATGTGAAACAACACCCTTCGAAACCCCAAAAGAAGGAACTTCATCGGGCTTCCAACCCAAATAGCAGTCACTCCAATGATAATTAGTAGACTTGTTGGGGAGTCGAACAATAAATCACATCAACTATTGACTAATGGTGTGTCACATCTAAGGGATACAAAAGGGTCATGGGTATATATGTGTGCTTCGATGAAATTAAAAATGTTTCTACACTAATCTCTAGTGGTTGAATGAATGAACTAAATCCAAGCCATTACATTGCTCAAGCAACTACCACACTCAACGCCATAGTGCATGAGGTCATCATTGATCCATACCCATTGGTCTATCCACCACCGTTGTCCATGACCTCTACAACTACCTTCTTTTCTCTGTACAACCAAGCGACAACAAGTTTCCTACAAAATATTTCTGCAAAACCAAGATCCTACTAGAAAAAGCACACTGACAAAAATACCCTTGTCAGTCTTGGACCATAAGAGTAAGATCCCAAACTTATCGTTTATCACACTTATGTTTTATTCCCTTATTTGTGAGATTTTAAGGAATTCTCACCGATAACTTCTCTATATACCTGAAGTTATCATACCCCATCACCTTCATCCACTCCTTCACCATATTCTTTGAATTCCCCATCCACCCGTCGAGATAATTTTCTTTGAATTTCCTATCATCTCACCTAGTCATTGTTTTTCATCAAAGTTACTACAACTGGTAAATGTTTTTCTACCATGTTTGTGTCTTTTTCGACAACAATTTGTCGATGGCACTCCCATTGATCTCTTTTTCCTTTCTACTTGCTCATTGTACTGACAAATTTGTTCATCAATACCCTTTTCATTGACTCTCTCTAACCTTTTACCTTCTCATTAGATTGATAAGAAGCATATTACTTATGTGGTTTTTATGTAGTTGTTTGACGGACCAATGAAGCTTGCAATCATCATTTTACAACCTAGTTTTGGCCTACGTCTATGGTTCATATAGATCGATGTGTTCCCTCTGATCCCCTTCTCTCTCATTGGAAGGACAAAAATCCCATCAACTTGAACCTGACAGACATTCTTGTCAACCTCTTCTTTAGAACCTGTCGATATTTGACCGACTAGACTTCTGACAGCCTTTAGTTTTTGAACTCAGAGTTAGACCCTAAAACTAATCCCAAATTAGTTTAGTACAACCGATCATTTCCTACTAATTGCTCTACCTATTTAATTAGTAAATAGAATGAGTGTGTCAACATGTGACTCCGTGCATTGAAGGCATTATCAAAGATAGAAATTGGGTAGCTACTCAAGATTGACGAATACCCCAACCCAAAAAAGGGATTGTCCCCACATAACACATAAATATACAGCTAAATAGAGAGCACCTCAAAGCTCTCTAGGACCACGTACCTTCTGAATCAAAGGACAACAATCAATGTCTATATCTTCAAAATATGTGGCATTAGAAGAAGAGGACAACCAGAAGAAGAAGAAGAGGAAAGAAAAAGGAGCAACCTATACAATCCCAGTGAAGAACAAGACAAGGGAAGGAGAGAATGCTAAATCAGAGGCAAACGTTAAAAAAGCATAAATGCCACCTCTAATTGTGACTGTGAATACCCATGTATGTATATATATATATATATATATATATATATATATATATATATATATATATATATATATATATATATATATATATATATATATATATATATATTATCAAGCCAGGGGGTACTATTATTCACCCCACCCCCATCGTGTGGGCTACCTCAATCATAACAAACATCTCCTGCTTATAGGTGTGCAGGTAATCACCCATAAAAAGAAAAACCCACGTGAGCTGGATGGATGTCCTTTTGGGTTGGTTTTCTTTTTGCTGGTTTGGGCCTGGTCGAGTTGATACCCATGTATATGCTACCGTGACTCTAGTTGCAACTGTTGCACCATCAAGCAAACTAGCTCCATTACACAGGCCCACTAGGAAGCAAGCTCCATCCATGGATAAAGTTATTTTATATTTCATCTTAAAAGCTTCTTTCGCAATAAGATTTCATTATGTATAAGGCTTTGAACTGTGGCTACGGAACTTAACATGCCTTCTCAAGACTAACATGCATCCATGTTCCCTCATTCAATGATAGATTCCCATAATTTATACATGTCTCTTACTCTATAAAATCAAGTATCCATACACCCTATCTCATCATGGTTATTCTTCCCTTTTTAGTTCCCTGACCTTAAATAATCTATCAGCATCAGATAGAGTGGCAATAGGTACTATGTTGGATTCTAGATCCTACTTCCACTTTGTAGAACACAACTAGTGGGGCTTTCCAAGCCAATTTCCTTAGTGGAGAATTGATCTGAAGAAGGATAGCAAATGGTAGGACCCTAGAGACTGGAATCTCTTTTATGTCATCGATTTGTTTCTTTTTTTTCTCTTTTCCTATGGGTTTTTACATCCATACATTTTACAACATGTTCCTAGCTTTGCTGGTAATCCAAGAGATTTATGATAATCTTAATGCTTATCATGTTTTGTTAGTAATATTCTACATTGTGCTTTATATTAACCTTAGTGACCTAAAATACTTGTTTGGGCAACTCATAATCATGACTTAAGCATACTATAAAGATCTGAATTGGAGTTAATATAACATTAACCCAAACATATGTGTAAGAAGAGAGTTAATAACATTGGAGGAAATAATTAATAAATTATTTTTCATTTGATATTATTATCATAATAACATAGTATGACTGTAGATAATTCAATTACGAATCCAACAAAAAAAAGAATGAACCAAATCAGAGTTAAAATGAAAGAGTTATTCCCTTTTTAGTAAACATGTATTGAGGACCGCGACCGATGTTGTGTCGACACCGTGACCCGCGGTCTACACCGCGACCACAACGTTGCGTCGACACCGCGATCACGGCCGACGTCACCCAAGACAGCAAATCCTAAAATGATCATATATCAAGCAATACTTATCCGTTTTCAACGAAACAAACTATGTTGGAACCGCGATCTAATCCTCTATCATCCCAGACATCTTACTCTATGAAGGGGCAACCTGGAGGGTGATTTCTGGGATGATATTTGGGAAGAATGTGAAGAACAACAGAAATCAAAAGGGGTTGTAATAAATTCAACTTGGTAAGTCATTTTAATCGTCAATTCCTTCTTCTCTTCACTTCTCCTTGATCGAAACCCTTGATCCAGTGATTTGGAGGTTTAGTTTAACCTCTAATCGCATCTTCTACCAATAGTAGATCCCGTTTAGGGTTAAAAGGAAGAAGAAACTGTGGATTTTGCTAGGATTTGGATATGGATTCAAGATCTTCGGAGATGGGCTATGTTTTTAAGGTATTTTCACACCTTAGGGTGAGTGGGTACTTCCTTTAAATAGTAGATTGCATGAAAATTAGTTAAATCATTAATGATTTTCAATTGATTAGTATGCAAGTACAACCCTAAATGGTCTATTTGATCTAGCTTGTGCAAGTAGATAAGAAATGGATTATTTATCTGTTGTGATGAATTTTAGATTATGAAATCACATTAGAAATGATTGCAATCCATCTAAATAAGAATTCTTAAAGTAATTGTAAGAGTTACATGAATATACTAAAATTTAGGGATTCCGACTACGATTGAAATTGTTGTATAATTGAATAAAGAAGTTTGCCTAGTTGAATCTCTTTATATACAAATTATTGTTTATTTGTATGCTTATTACATGTATGTTAGATTAGATCTTAGATTTCATTCGATGATAATAATGTTTGCTTGATATATCAGTAAGGAGGGTGGAAACCCTAGTTTAGTTCATTACAGGGTTATATATATATATATATATATATATATATATATACATATACATATATATATATACATATATATATATATATTTATATTTATTATATGTAAACTATTGAGAGCAATTCTTATTGAATGATGTTATGATGTATTCAATCCTTATGCGAGTTAGGTGATAAGTGAATGAGGTAAATGAAACCCAAATGATAGGGTGTTCAGTGAAACAAGTATTGTGATTTTAATGTTTCTCAGCTTGAGATGTGGTGATGCTTAACAGTCCAGTTGTGGTATATGTTATCATATGGTTTATTAAATGAATGGTTTACAAAGCTGAATAAAGATATGTTGATGTGATGATTGAATTGTGAATTTAAAGAGTGAATTAGACATGTAGATGCCCTGAACACTATAGAATCATCACAGGATGAGGCCTACAATGTGAGGAGGAAATAGTTTCCCGACTGGAGGTAGTCCAGATCGAGGTAAGCCAGAGCGCACCAGTAGGGTATTGGGGTCTTGACCAGTAGGGCAGACTCCTTATAATTGTATGGTACCCAACACTAACTGGGGATGTCGGTTGTACCTGTGTTACTTGTTGAATGATTAGTGGTTAGTAGGTCCACTGATACACAATAAGCCTGAGGGCTTTGACTCATCGCCTGAGTATCCAGGTTGAGAGGTGGAGTCTGAGATATCCATCCACTCTTATTAGCCACCGAGAGGCAGACGTGTTGAGGCTCGCTGTAGATGGGGCCTTACTCAAGAGATAGGCTTAGGAACCCGGGCATGCTTCTAAGCCTTGTACAGTGAGACCGTAGCTTACTGCGATTCTTTCACATGTTGTGGTACACCTCATGTGGGTTTAGGGCATAATAAGATGAATGAGAAGTTAAACAAGTCTGTGTAGTTATTCAATTATCCTTTGTATGTTTTTGAGTTATTAGTTCTCTCTGAGATTAATCAAGCATGTTCATATATTGATTTACACTTTATAGATATCTAGAGTATCCTGCCATATTTATGATTGTCAATGATTACACTCTTTAAATCTTACTGTTGTTATAATTGATATCAGTTTCTCAAAGGTAAATCGGTAATTATATCAGTGCTTTAGATTATTTCTTTGAAGTACTCCTTCACTGAGTGAGTAGGCCACCCCTCTACTCACAATTTTTAGGAAAACCACGTGGACTTGAAGAAGGTCAAAGCATCAGAGTAGATCTACCACATGAGTTAAGTATGAGGTTAGTTAAGTTCAATCGGTCCCTGTCATTCTAGGTCCTTGTATAGATGTGAGAGAGTTGTAAATGATATTTTGTATCTTTGTTTCCTTAATAAGAGAGAATGTATCTGATTATCATGTCGTATGTACCTAGAAGAGTGAGAAACATAATGAATGTATGGATGTGTATCATTAATTTTGAGATCATATTAGAGTAATAAAAGATTAATTCTCTTATAAAGTTTGTTTATGTGATTGGATGCGAGAAAATAAAGACTTTGAAATTTTAAAAAAATGGGAGTGGACTTTGTCTTTATTATAATCCTCAAACTCATGCCCACATCTCATGATTAGTGGAAATCTTGGTATACGGGTGTGACAACCTTTTGGTATTAGAGCTTAGGCTGAGTCGTTAGGGACCATTAGGATAGAAAGTTAGAGTTATAAGTGTGGCAGATAGGGGTTGATGTGTTAATAGCTCTGGGAAGTCTAGGTATTTGGATATCCTAGCCCAGTATTTGGATACTTAGGTTGACCAGTATCAAGCTACTCTGTCTATTCTTCTCTGGATGCCCTGGCTAGGTATGTAGAGGAAGGATGGGCTAGAGAAAAACCCTAGAAATCTTAGGGTTAGGAGACCAGAAAGTAATGAAGGAGTAAGAGATTAAAATAGAATGTGATACAACTCTTGCTTTATATTACTTATTTGATTGGAGATCAATAGAAGTGATCTTATATGTATAAATTCAGATTATCAGCTTGTAGAATATATATGGTTCTTTTATATTGTTGTTTATAATGAAGTTATTCAGTTATTGTTTATATTCTTTATATCAAGTAGACAAGAAGTTATGTTTAAATGAGTTTTCCCTAAGTGGATTTTCTTTCCACATGTTTGAGATTAATAGGAGTTGGTTATTCTTGAGTAGCTATTGGCTTCAGAACTGTAGGTTTGGCCTGGTCTGGCTGGCAGGATGCGTAACTGAGATCTAATGACTCCTATTAACAATATAATAAGAGTAGACTATGGATAAATTAGACCCACATCATAGTGAGAATGTACATACACTAAGATGTTGAAACATATGGGAAATATTAGAATAACTAAAAATCAGTTGGAACTAATATCTGAGATCCAACTTTGGGGTCTCATACACGAAACCCTTGATTGGGAATAAAGGAACATGACATAAGGCTCAGATTAAGTTTAATGATTAGTATTATATGAACTCTAAATATGAAATGTAGAAAAGATATGAGAAAATTATGTAAGGACCAAGAGAGAAAGAATCAATCATGAGGAATGGATCATATAATTGAGTACAATGCTTTTATGTACCCCAAAGCAAAGGCAAAATAGAAGAAAAGATTTAAGTATATGATAAGTACATAGAAGTGAAGTTCAGAGGAATGAAAGTGTAGAGAACTAGATAAACATGTAAATCATAAGACTAGGATAATAAACTTAGATGAAACAAAGAGAAATGTTGGAAATAATGAGCTTGATTAAGGAATGAGGGTTACATGATATAATTGAGAGTATGGAATGTATACCTTTATTATAAAGTTTAATTCATTCATCCTTACTACCTTTGGGGTTCTAAGTCTCTATAGAACAGCAAACTAGTTTCTAAAAGAAGAAAAAAAGTGTAGCTAAACAAATGAATAAGTCTTACAAAGGTAGATTATATTCAGGAAGGAAAAAAAACTTGATTGAAAGAGAAACTAATTTTGACCCATGCATGAGCCGTTTTATTTAAAATGAAGGATGTGTAATGTATTAAACATGAGTTGAAACTAGTAGAGAGATTATTGATTTAGAGTTTCAACTTCACATTAGTAGAAGGATAAATAGAAATATATGTAACATGGTATACATGATCATACACATGAATAGGTAACATGATCATAAGAGGAAAGTAGAAGTAAAAGATGACAGGTGGAAGAGTAGTATATGGTAAGAAGATTATGGAAAGTAAGGAAGGGTTTAAAACATGATGGAGTAATATAGATTATAAAAGAAAGAGGTTGGGAGTTTCAAGAAAGTTCTAATTAGTCAAGTATCCTTGTCGATAACCAATTAAACCTACATATAGGAAATGTATTAAGGGAATGTCTGAAGATAAGAATTCTAAGTCTCAGAATCATCTTCTCTTTCATATCTTCCTTAATGATAGCAATGTGGAATGAAGTGATAAGAAAATGAATCATATATGATGCATAACCACCATGGTAGAGACATCTAATGAATGTAATAATGACAGACAATATGATGATGAAACCCTAGCAAGGTAAATTGAGAATATAATCTATCTGAATGGCCAAGTAAGAGAAAGGAAATTCAAGTGATAAGATAAGGAAGACTTTAGTAAAACTAGTGAGATCCAAAGTTTGAATTTCAAATTAAGGGAGTAAAGTCACATCACAATAACATCATGCTACTGATAAGGACCAAACCCTAGAATGTTTAGAGTTGTAGTAGTTCAAGGGATGTCACTAGTAATTTGACCTTGAATACTAGCAACTCTATAAAACAAGATCATGAGATTTTCACTATGAGAAGTAAACTAGCATGAAAAGTAATACTAGCTAATTTGAAAGGTTGATGAACAATATGAAAATGATTCAGAGAAAAGGGTAAGAAATTAATTTGAAATGTAACAAGTGTGTTTTGAACAAAAGGAGAAGTGCAAGATGAGAAAAGTGTAATCTAAAACAAATTCGTGCAGCAATATCAAGAATGATGAATAATCTATTCTTACCTTGTATGTTTCAATTTTAGGGAGGTTTATTCTATATGATCAAAATGAGAAGGATAAGTAACAAGAATTAAGTAGTAATGAATGAGGAGATAAGAGAAAACAATGGCTTTCAGTAATATGTGAATTTGTTTTTAGAAGTGTAATTTGTTAAAGGTATAATGAGGGATGTAAATTAGTTCAACGTTCAGTGTACATTGCACGCAATATGTTAATTAAAGGTGTCTGATAGTTGTAGTCATTCATACCAGTAATCCATCTTAGTATTGTACAATTTTGATATGGTGATATGGGTTGAATGATGATGGAACAAATGGAGGGTTACCCTGAATAAGGTAGTCTTACCTATTCACTCATGTGAATAGAAGGGATGATAACCATATTGTATTGATTTGTAACCCTAATGAGGTATAGTTTGTTATACCTAGATTTAATATAACTAAGTGATGGTAATTGGGTATGAATAGTCCATGAATGACTAATACAATCATGGAGTACTTTGTTACTGTTGTTGAAACCCTAGTATGCTATAATCCGATGTTTACACCTTGATTTATTTGTGGGTACATACTTGAGAATAGTATGGAATGTGATGGTGATGCTTCACCTTATGCATCCATGATCTAATGGGGATGTCGTGAGTAAAGGTTTAGGGTATAAGTGCTTATTAGTAACATTAATATAATATATCTTTTTGAACCTAACTCTAATACAAATAGATAAAGATGAGTATTCATGTTTAACATTCTTATATGATGGAATGATGGTAGAATAACCTCCTTAATATGGTCATAACCCTAATATGTTAATTGGTGGTTATCATAGCGACATGGTTGATACTTTCTTATACTAAACATGTACACTATGAATATGATGAGGGTTAATCATATCTAAATTGCATGTTGAGGTAATAAAGGAATGTTCTTAATGTTAATATAACCCTACTATGATTATTAATGAATATCTCCTAGCCCATTAATGTAATATTGTGTTGATCTGGTATATTATATGTAAGTGATGTTGTTGAGCCTTGTTATAAGGCATGCAAAGATAACGATGATCTTATAGGGAATAGTATGATGGTCTTAATGACCTTTGGGCATGGTTGAGCCCTGGAGGTGTAATCCTCTTGTGTTGATAAGGGTTGATACCCTGTGATATTGTGAAAAGGATTTATATCTTGTGATAGTATGATGAATAGTATGGTCTCATGAATGGAAAGTGAATAGTACCATGTGATGATGAGATGAGAAATTATGTTTCATACATTTTATATCTTTTAAAAGTTGAGATTAGAAGAGGAACAAATGACTCAATGTTGAAAATAAAATTCTAGACCGTAGTATTCAAAAGCTTAAAAGGAGAGAGATACCCCTAGTAAAGGTTCTTTGGAGGAATCATGTATAGAATAAGTTACTTGGAAAATAGAATTAGAGATGTTTAACAAGTACCTTTTCCTCTTTTAGAAATTTTGAGATGAAATTTTTATTAGAAGGGGAGAATTGTTACAACTCGTTCCCAGCTTTGCTGGTAATCCAAGAGATTTATGATAATCTTAATGCTTATCATGTTTTGTTAGTAATATTCTACGTTGTATTTTATCTTAACCTTACTGACCTTAAATACTTATTTGGGCAATTCATAATCATGACTTAAGCATACTATAAAGATATGAGTTGGAGTTAATATAGCATTAACCCATACATGTGTGCAAGAAGAGAGTTAATGACATTGGAGGAAATAATTAATAAATGATTTTTCATTTGATAGTATTATCATAATAATATATTAGGATTGTATAGAATTCAATTACAAATTCAAAAAAAAAGAATGAACTAAATCAGAGTTAAAATGAGAGAGTTATGCCCTTTCTAGTAAACATGTATTGAGGACCGCGATCGACGCTACGTGGACACCGCGACCCGCAGTCTACATCATGACTGTGATGTTGAGTCGACACCACGACCGTGACACTATGTCGACACCATGACTGCGACGTTGCGTCGACACCACGACCGCGGTCGACGCCGCCCAAGACATCAAACCGTAAAATGATCATATCTCAAGCAATACTTATTCGTTTTCAAAAACAATAAAGTGCATTGAAATCACGATTTGATCCTCTATCATCCCAGATATCGTATTCTACGAAGGGGCAACATGGAGGGTGATTTCTGGGGTGATATTTGGGGAAGAACATCAAGAACAATAGAAATCAAAAGGGGTTTCTATAAATTCGACTTGGTAAGTCATTTTAATCGTGGATTCCTTCTTATTTTCACTTCCCCTTGATCGAAACCCTTGATCCAGTGATTTGGAGGTTTGGTTTAACCTCTAATCTCATCTTCTACCAACAGCAGATTTTGTTTAGGGTTAAAAGGAAGAAGAAACCCTGAATTTTGCTAAGATTTGGATATGGATTCGAGATCTTCAGAGATGGGCTACGTTTTAAGGTGTTTTCACACCTTAGGGTGAGTGGGTACTTCCTTTAAACAGTAGATTACACGAAAATTAGTTAAATCATTAATAATTTTCAATTGATTAGTATGCAAGTACAACCCTAAATGGTCTATTTGATCTAGCTTGTACAAGTTGATAAGAAATGGATTATTTATCTGTTGTGACGAATTTCAGATTATGAAATCACATTAGAAATGATTGCAATCCATCCAAATAAGAATTCCTAAAGTAATTGTAAGAGTTACATGAATATACTGAAATTTAAGGATTCTGGCTACGACTAAAATTGTTGTATAATTGAATAAAGACGTTTGCCTAGTTGAATCTCTTTAGATACAAATGATTGTTTATTTGTGTGTTTATTACATATATGTCCGATTAGATCTTGGATTTCATTCGATGATAATAATTTTTGCTTGATATATCAGTAAGGAGGGTGGTAACCCTAGTTCAGTTCATTATAGGGTTTCATATATATATATATATATATATATATATATATATATATATATATATATATATATATATATATATATATATATATATATTCGATTATATGTGAACTATTGAGAGCAATTCTTATTGAATGATGTTATGACATATTCAATCCTTATGCGAGTTATGTGATAAGTGAATGAGGTAAATGAAACCCAAATGATAAGGTGTTCAGTGAAACAAGTATTGCGATTTCAATGTTTCTCAGCTTGAGATGTGGTGATGCTTAATAGATCAGTTGTGGTATGTTTGAGTGTTGCAAGGACACCTTGAGAGCGGTCTACATGTGTGTCTCCCTCCTCTAGACATGAGTGGTTTTCATGCTATAGAATCCAAGAGGATGCACTATTCTATCCTACCCCCCTTCTCCGTCAATGCTAGCCCAGATGAAAAACTCAAATTATGACCTACTCTTCCTCCTCTGACCTACAACTTATAGGGAGAACACGTGGGCCAATATTCATAATCGAATGAGGAGGATCAAAAGAATGATGGAATGACTCCTCCCCCAGATATAGTGGATTCACCACACCAAAACCAACTCCCAATCTCATGCACTACACGGCCAACATATTCTCTCTTCCTTTACGTCTTTAGATCCCAGTTTTCATATCTTGAAGACCAAGTCATGTCCGTTAAATCTGAATCTTCGGCTACAGGTGCCCTAGTTTCCATGTCAAGTCACACCCAAAATAAGGGGTAGATCAACGTGAAATCACAATGTCACGGCTACTAGATGTTTTATAATCAATCTTAGGTCCAAAAACAAATGAAACTTTAATCTTTTAATGAAAATTCATATGGTAATAATTCTCAATTAGCTAATCAAAATGCCACAAAATTCTAGCATTTACTTCCTTTGCATGTAATCTAGCATTCTCCTCTAAATTTGACACCAAAAGTCCAACATCAATTCATAGACTCAAGGTTTATCTTCATATACTATACTACTTACAAAACTCCTAAATCCAGGGTCATCTCTTTCACCCCACCTTATATGGAATTTTGTCCTCAAAATTCAACATTTCTCATGCTTAAGGTGGTATTAAAAAGTTCAACTTCACATAGGTCAGTACTTCTAGGTGTCATGTGTATCATAATGTTTTTTTTGAAAAATTGGGTAATTATATTCCAAAAACCCCCAAAAGGGGGACAAAATTACAAGTCACACCCTAACATGTGACTACAAGCTCCTACGAATTGGTTACAACATATCCCAATTCCTAGCAATTAAAGGTGGAAAATCAAAACTTGATTTAAAAGTAAAATACATTCTCTTAATTTCTAAAGCAAGGTGATTGAAGATGACAACGAAGTCTGAGATGCCACCATTATGCAGCCTATTGTTGCATTCAGTCTAAACAAAGTGTAAAGCTCCAGTGATAGCCCAAAGTTCAATGATTTTAGCATGTCTGGATCTCTTGTCGATATCAGCAAGACATTCGTAAAGAGAATAAGAAGATCTGATGTTAAGTTTAAGTTGTGCTCGACCCCAAATATTTCTCCAAAATTTGTAGCCATCAAACAAATGTGAGACCGAGTCATTGTGTAAACCACACAATAAGCAAGCAGGGATAGGAGCGCCCGACCAAGAGCTGATTTTTTCCAAAGTGGGAAGGACATTGGTAAGAGCTCTAAAGCAAGTAAGACTCCACCTTGGATAGTGCTTGGAGGAACATAGATTCTCAAAAACCTTGTCTGATGGTCTACGTTGTCTACAAGTGTCCCAGAGATCCCTGTCCGCCCACAAGGAAAAAGAAGGCCAAAGTGCAACCATGTGTTTATGACAAGTAGAGCTACAACTAGATGACGCAACCAAAGAATTGTCATATCTTCTAGACATCCATGTGCTCCATATGCATTGCATTTGAGTGAACCTTTTAATGCGACGCATAGTGTAGAAATCAGCTAGTTCATCCAGTCTTGTGAAACCAAGACCACCTTCAGATAAAGGGTAGGCCAGACGATCCCAACATGAGGGATGTGTGGAACTACCCCATTAGAAGTCAGAGAGAAACAACTCCATCCTACGTAGCACAGTAGGAGGAATATCACTCATACGAAGCCAATATCTAATCAAACCCATAGCATAATGTTTGATGAGAACAATGTGTCCCGCCATAGAGATTTTAGAACCCGACCATCTTTGTATCATGTCCCTCAGTTTGTCCAAGCATTCATGATAGTGACGCCTCCTAATATTACCACCTGCAATAGGGAACCCAAGGTACTTCGTTGGCCATGAACCATGTTGCATACCCAATCAATTAATCAAGGCATCTTTGTTACGGCATGAAGAAGATAGAAAAATGTGGGTTTTATTTGGATTACATTTCATGCCAGAGGTAGTTCCAAAGTCCTGCATAATTTTCTTGAGGTTGACAAGGCTACGCATACGACCTTCAGAAAAAATAAGAATGTTATCTGCAAATAGAAGATGGCTAAGAGCTTTGGTTCTATTTATAGGATAGATGTGACTAAGCTTGTTGTCGTAAGCCACCTCAATGCATCTACTGAATCCTTCCATAGCCAGTGCAAAGAGTAAAGGAGACAAAGGATCCCCTTGCCTAAGCCCATTGGAGCTTTTGAAAAACTCCACAGAAGAACCATTCAACAAGAGAGAGAATGAAGGAGTTTCCACACATTGCTTAAGAATGGAGATGAACTTATCATTGAAGCCAAGTCCAACAGGACATTCCCATAAATAAGACCAGCGAATGGAGTCAAAAGCCTTTGTGATATCCAACTTAATGCAAGAAGCATGAGGGCTGATTTTGCGGTTGAATTTAAGAGTAAACTCAGCCACAAGGAGAGAGCAATCCTCTATGCTTCTTCCTTTAACAAAAGCATCCTGGAAAGGAGAGACAATATTTGGAAAAAGAGTGGCTAGCCTTTTGGATATGACTTTGGCAATGACTTTGTACAGCATCGAGCAGTAAGAATTAGGCTTGTAGTTAGTGGGAGAAGAGACCATGTCCTTCTTAGGAATGAGAGCAAGGAATACATGGTTGACTTGCCTCACCATGTTACCACCTTCAAAAATCGACTTGGTGGCTTTATGGAGATCATCACAAATAATATCCCAGTTATGTCTATAGAAATAACCATTGAAACCATTTGGGCTCGGGATTTTACTAGGCCCTATGCTCCACACAGCATCACGAACCTCATTCAAACTTGATGTAGAACAAAGCATGTCATTGTCGTTATCAGAGACAAGAGGAATCCAGTCCGGGATACAAGAACTTGTTGCAACTTGAGGTTGATTATAGAGCTGCTCAAAAAAGTTGACAGTATCATTCGCAATGGCATCACTATCCTGTAAAAGATTACCTTGTGAATCAAAGAGCTCAGTGATAGAGTTAATAGCATCCCTCTTCTTAACAATGGTATGATAAACTTTGGTATTCCTATCACCGTTGGAAAGCCACTCCATCCTGTTGCGTTGCCAGAAATAGACCTCTTCATCTTTAAGAAGAACATACAATCTTGCAAGAGTTTGTTTTTTAACAAGAATAAGATCAGAGTCAAGAGGACTTCTACGTAAAACAGTAGAGATATCATCAAGCTCCATTCTTTCCCTAGCAATCAGATTTTTGAGATTGACATATTTTTTGGACCATGTCTTCAGCTTGTCTTTTACAAGTTTGAGCTTATGACAGAATTGATACAGAGGATTTCCATTGACTTCAGTAGCTCAGGTGTCTTTAATGATGTCCCGACAACCCTCCCAGTCCATCCAGAAGTTGAGAAATCGAAAAGGTTTCTTCTTGAAAGAGATAGACTTCATATTGATGTTCAAGGCACAATGGTCAGAATAGAAGCAAGTGATGAACTTAGTTTTGGAACCAGGGAATTTAGTAATCCATGCATCATTGACAAAGGCTCTATAAAGTTTACAAGAAACTCTTTTAGCAACGCCTTATTTGTTATGCCACGTGTACACCTCTTTACCAATGATAGGTAATTCCGTGAGACCTGCATTATCTAGGGCAGCATTGAATGAGCTAATGATGGAGGGGGGAACCTCCCGACCTCCCACTTTTTCTTCTTGTTTCCCTGATGTTATTGAAGTCATCGATGATAAGCCAAGCTTCATCAATGGTACCAGCAATTCTAACCAAAGTATCCCACAAAGTCGAGCATTCAGTAACAGAATTCCTAGCATAGATGGTTGTAATATATATGTGAAGACCACCTTTGTTTGTGCACTTCATTGTGACCTACTGATCATCCATCTGGGTCATACAAGTATCCCAACAGTTGGGATTCCAGCCAATATATATACTTCCATTAGGATCATGCAGATGGTTAGAGACCCAAAGCCACCCTTTAGGGAACATGCGGTCAGAAGTATGGATCATATGATTTTTTATTTTAGTAGGATGGCCACAATAGCTTTATTATCCAGGATAGTCCTTCTTACTTCCTTCTTTTTACGTGGCTTCCCCGAGCCACAAACATTGGTCATGAGGAAGGTCATTAAAGACCCCTAGAAGAGGATCGGGTCCTAAGAGACCTGTCACCTTTAGAAGCCTTCAAATTTTTAGATGAAGAAGAAGTATTCGACTTGGCTGGGGTAGCAGCATCATAGCTTTCCTTCGAACCACCACCATCATTGTTTCACTCGGCAACACCAACAGCACCACTAGATGCCCCACTGGTAGCACTAGCACCAATGCTAAGTGACGATCCTCTAGCATCAACATTGGATGTCTTGCGGGGTCATCCCCCTCCCCAGCAATAGCCTCTACACCACCAGTGAGAGCAGTCATGACGCCCTTTTTAGTAGAACCACCCCCAGCAGCAACCCCGGAGGTACAACACCGTCGCCTGAGGGAGAAGCAGCCTCACCCCCACCCGAATTGCATACAATAGGAGTCTCACCTTCAGCTTAATCAACACAATTATCGACGCCCAGGTCGACAGCAGAGGCGCCTTCGCCACCCGTAGAACTGCCGCCTGAGGAGGAAGCCTCACCACTGGAGTCCGTAAACGCCGCAAACCTGTTGCTTGAGCGAGCTGCATCGTTATGAACCTCATCCCCTACCGCCACACCATTCGCCGCAGCTGCCTTGCCCTTCCTGTTCACGACCTGCCACACCTAAGATGGTTTCGGAGCAGGTCCGTCAACAACAACCTTGGGGGTCTATCATAATGTTGGATGTATTCTAAGTTATCATCTTAGGATTTAGAGTATTTAGGGTGTACCCACCTAACCTTATATAGGTTGAAGCATCATTTGTTTAGGAATTGTATCTTAGCTTAGTATCTTAGTCATCAAATGACATTCTTATATTTTAGGATTTACATCCCTTGTAACCTTAACAATTAGGGATTCTTCATGCATATGAAATTGAGAAGGTTATACTCTAGGTTTCATATTTCACCCCTACTAAACCTTCAAAGGTCATGCCAAGATTCCATTTCATCGATTGTGAAATTTTTACACTTTAAATCATTATTGTGTTATGATCATCATCATACTAGGATTTCACAATTAGCGAAGCCCTTATTTTTCACACTTGAATATTAGTATTTAACCCTATTGTGTGAGAGTTGTCATTAAACTAGAAGCTTTTTTTTTGGAAAATTGGGTAAATATATTCCAAAACCCCCGAAAGGGGAAAAAGTTACAAGTCACACCCAAACATGTGACTACATACTCTTAAGAATTGGTTACAACATATCCCAATTCCTAATAACTAAAGGAGAAAATTCAAGACAAGATTTAAAGGTAAGATACATTCTCTTGATCTCAAGTGCAAGCCGGTTGAAGATGACGACAAAGTCAGAAGCACCACCATTGTGTAGCCTTTTATTACACTCCTCCCATATGAAGTGGACAACCCCAATAATTGCCCAGAGTTCAATGATTCTAGATTGCTTTGATCTTTTACCAAGGTCCGAAAGTCAATCATAAAGAGAATATGAGGATCTGATGTTGAGTTTAAGCTGAGCTCGACCCCAAATATATTTCCAATATTTGCAACCTTCAAATAAATGGGCAATCGAATCATTGTGTTGGCCACACAATAAGCAAGTTGGAATAGGTGCACCCGACCAGGAACTAATCTTTTCCATGGTAGGAAGAATATTCGAGAGAGCTCTAAAGGTGGTAAGACTCCATCTAGGATAGTGCTTTGAGAGCCAAGGATTTCCATAAGCCGTAAGAGGTGGACGTTTTTGTCTTACATTACACTAGAAGCTTAGATTTGAGGTAAAGAACTATATTTTGATTATGTAATATATGATCTAAAGATATCTTTTTTTACCTCATGATTTCAAACTTATATCTTTCATGCATGATATGAAGGGAAAGAGAAAATACTTAGTCAAGTTTATCATGATTTCAAACTTGAATACTACATGTATGATATAGAAAGGAAATATAGAATAAGTCAAGCTTATACCAGTCACTCCTCATACATAAATCATTTGTATAGCTCAAGTGAGGTTTCCATCATCATATATAGTGAAAGAGAAGAAGAAGAAGAAGAAGAAGGGTTAACATGTATGAGTATCTCATGCACAAGGTACTCTACTCTTAGAACTAGAGTTCCATATATTACCTCACTTGCAGCTAATGATGAACTTCACAAGCTTAAGTCACTCAAGTTGGGACCAAAATTAGTCAAAGGATTGACTTTCTCATTATGAGTCACCTACCCATCATTTTTTTACCCAACTCTCACATATAGGATTGAATCATGTAAAATGACTCAACTCAAGAATAATCTACTAGTGCAAGACACATCATTTTAAACATATTTCATATTTCTCATATGTTGGAGGCTAGGTCCTATGACCTTTTCCATGTGGGTCTCACTCTCTCTAGAGTTCACCACATATCTCGTCCTACCACTAGATGTCCTCCTTTATAAAATAGTTGGAGGCTCATGCATATTCAACTTTATCTTAACATAGCTCATCTTAAGTAAGAAAAGAGTATGCACTTTCATCACCTAGACTTATCTTAGAAACTTCAAAATTAGATACAACTCATATAAAACTCAAATCTTTATAAATAACTTATACCTCAGAGATCGAATTAATATAAGATCATCCTTGCTTATATCATCTATCATTCTATTGTCTATTTATCTATCACATATCCTGATAAGGCTCTAGACATCTATTATAGATATACTCCCTCTTCTAGACTGGTGTCACTCCCTTCCACTTAGGTTGCATGCACACCACCTACTCTTCTGTGTGAGGGACATATTTTTATATTTGCATATATATAATAAAATATTATATAGTTTTTCTCCGAGAAAGAAGACGCTAGAGAAAATTGTCTAGGCTCGAGTCGATTGGAAAACAAACCCAAATTAGCAAAGTGAGTGTCCCACACACAGTAGATAGTCTAGTGCCATGTCACTTAGTGAAATGGTGAGAACAAGGTGTAGACTAGTATAGCTACTCAATACATATGAGCTCTATATGGAAAGGGTTTCACACACTTATGTAGACCTAGTTCTCAAACATCTAGGTTCTAACCTAGAGGCTAAGTCAAACCTTATTCCTCACTACTACATTTTTAGCCAATAACGTCGCTTCTGAAAGTGTCACTTATACTAGAAAAACCGACCTAATAAGCCAAAACCAAAGTAATAAGTCATCAGGAAAAAAATCGGGTACCAGTTGAGGTACAAGGTCAGTTATATTAAAAATAACCGACACTATAAAAGACCCGCGAAATTAAAATTTCACTCACACACATAAATTCCTTCGCGTGTCGAGCTATAGGGTCAGTTTTTTCCAAATAAACAACCTAGGAGTGTACAAAATAATTCGGGACCGCTTACCTCTATTGGGTTGGGTTTATTCACCCAACCGTCACTACAGGCAGACCCTCTTGGGCCAGTTTATTTCAACAAACCGTCACTAGACCCTTTTGGGTCGGTTTTCTTAGAAAACTATCACTACAGGTCTGACATCTTGGGTCGGTTTTCTTAGATAAACTGTCGCTACAGGTCTACGTTATCGATCGAGCCGTCCTAGACCCTCTTGGGTCGGTTTTTTCGAAAACCATCGCTACAGTTGCCCCTCTTGGGCCGGTTTTTCTAGAAAATCGTCACTACAGGTCACGCGAGCTATGTTATCAATTGAGCCACTATTCTTCCTTTCTCTTATATTACCTTCTTTGGTTATTACCTCGTGAGCTCATGAGGGTTTCGACCGCCACTTTCTTCCTTGGATGATGACGATGCCCAACCACTATTCTTTCTTCTTGGATGGCGACGATGGCCTCCAACACTGCAAGGGTCGTCTCCCCAACCACCATCTCTGGTGTTGCTCTACTTTCTTGCTCAGCCATCGACGCTCCACCACCGACCACCGCCATCGACGCTTGACTTTCTTGCTCCGCCATTGTAGCTCTACTTTCTTTCTCTGCCATCGGTGCTCCGCCACCGACCACTGCCATCGACGCCGCTGCAATCTCACCTTCTCCCATTGGCTCTTCTCCCACACAAGCTCCCCCACCCCCAGAGCAGATCGACTGCCAGAGCAGCCATCTCCAACTAATCAAGGTATTGTCTCTGCCGCCTCACTCTCCCAATGTGCACATGTGTAATGCTTCTTTGGTCTCTCTGAGTTTATCATGAGCTTCATTTTGTGTTTTGGACATGTAGAGGATACAAGCCTCTTCCTCCATTCTTTCCCCATTACTATTTTTCCCCCTGTGTTCTCATCTTTTAGGTATGACAGAAGACGTTTGCTACTCCTTGACACTTTCCGTCTATCTTGGAGGTCACGGGGATCACCCAGGCACTAGTGTCGACCCCTGACCCTCATAGAGTCAGTCTCACCTATTGCTGAGATCCAACACAGGGATAGAGAAGGAGAAATGATTTGCCAGAGTAGTGCCATAATTCACCTTCTTCTTACCTAAATTTGTTGTAATTCCTCAGCCTACATATACTGAACCCTTGTCTCTTCAACTGTAGGTCTTTAACTGATCGACAGGGCAATCCAACAACCAGTGATTGATCATCTTGCTCGCAGAAGCTCCGACGCTCAGCAGTCATCCTCTTGCTCTTTGCCACCTGTGCGCCTTCCACTGGCCACAGTCTTCTCTACTTTTCATCTCGACGGTTCATGTATACATTGTTTTTCCATTTTATTTGACTAGTACCCAACCAATAATAAAAATATGTATTGTTTCATGTCTACATTTTATTATCAGTCACATATGTAATCATTGTATACATTCTAGAAATATGAGGATAGGAATTGTGTAGTTCCATATTGACACTTTAGGGTTTATAGATGAGATCATCAATGCATGATGTTTAAATTAATATATAAATATGACAATAATATATTTATACATTAACTTAAAAACTCATTCAAAATTTACTCATTAGGAGTAAATTTTGGATAGTCCCCGGTATGGGACTATTTTTGGATATTTAATCTCACTTAGGATGTAAGTGTATTTGTATGTTTAGTTTTGAAGAAAATTTTAGTAGTATTTCCTCATTTGTTCTCTGGGTACATATGTGGGTGCTAATTTTCCATTTACATCGATGTACTTGGAGAACTTAGGGGAAATGCTGCTAAATTTTTCTTGAAAACTAAACATACATTATACAGTTACTAGTGAGATTAAATATTCAAAAATAGGATAGGTGGTACACTAGTATAAAAGTAATTAACTTCCTATCAATAAAAACTTATAGCTTATAGTATCAATATTAAATGCTCAGTTTTATAATTAATTTTAATATGATCTAGAAAATGGATCGAAGTTGGATGTCTATCAAGAATCGTTGCAGTTTAGAGTTTTCCAAAAGTCTTGATGAATTTATTAGATTTGTTGAGGAACATAGGAAACTACCTACAGATAGGTTATATTGTCCATGTAGAAATTGTGGTAACAATTTGAAAGTTGATACTACTGAGGAAATTAAGAATCATGTCATATGCAATGGGATCATACAAGGTTATAATGAATGGTATTGGCATGGAGAGAAATTTAATTATGGATCAGAAAATGTCGATACTTATAGTTTTGGCATGGAAGATATAGATAATGATGATAATGTTAATGATGAACCGATTCAGGACGACCCGATTCAGGATTATATGGTTGATGAGATGCTACGTAGTTGTCGAACAATGTCATTGATCCACCTTCTTTATTTGCAAACATTGTCCATGATGCTGAAAAACCATTATATAAGGGTTGTACTAAGTTCACGAGGTTGATTGTTGTGATGTGATTATATACTTTTAAAGATCAAAACCGGTGGAGCGATAAGAGTTTCACTTCACTGTTGCCTTTGTTAAAGGAAATTCTTCCTGAAGTCAATGAGCTTCCAATTTCAACATATCAAGCAAAGAAAATAATGTGCCCAATGGGAATGGAGGCTAAGAAGATTCATGCATGTCCAAATGATTGTGTGTTATTTCGGAAGGACTATAGTAATTTGATAAATTGTCCAAAATATGGTGTGTCAAGGTATAAGACAACAAATTCAGCTAAGGCTAAAAATGGCTCTCCTGCTAAGGTGATGTGGTATCTACTAATAATACCACGATTTCAACACTTATTTGCTAATACAGAAGATGCACAAAATTTGTCTTGGCATGGGGAGTTAAAGGCCAATGATGATGGCGTCCTACGACATGCATCTGATTCACCACAATGGAAGAAAATTGATTGATTATACTCTCAATTTGGTAAATAACCAAGAAACTTAAGACTTGGACTTTGTACAGATGGAATGAATCTCTATGGTACATTAAGCATCCAACATAGCACGTGGCCTATTATGATTGTTATATACAATCTTACTCCTTGGTTGTGTATGAAAAACAGGTATGTCATGTTGTCAATATTGATATCAGGGCTCAAGCAACCTGGAAATGATATTGATGTTTACCTTCAACCTCTAATTGATGACCTAATGAAACTATGGGAAGAAGGTGTTATGACATATGATGCTTCACATGAAGAGATCTTTAGTTTGTGTGCCATGTTATTTTGCATGATTCATGACTTTCTAGATTATGGAAATTTATATGGATATAGCATAAAAGGATACAAAGCATGTCATGTTTGTGAGGAAAATACTGATTCAATTTGACTAAAACATGGTGGTAAAATCGTATATCTTGGTCATCGGAGATTTCTCCCACCAGTGCATCCTTATCGAAGGCAATGCAAAACCTTTAATGGGTCAACTTAGGAACGAAGTGCTCCTAAACCTATACCAGGAAATGTTGTATAGGGTGAAACATATTGTTAATGAATTTGGAAAGAGTTCAAGTAGTCATACTCTCACATGTGACAAATCTCTATACAAGAAGAGGTCAATATTTTGGGATCTTCCTTATTGGAGATTTTTGGCAATTAGACACTACATTGACGTCATG
This sequence comes from Alisma plantago-aquatica, assembly GCA_963693085.1. Lineage (NCBI taxonomy): Eukaryota > Viridiplantae > Streptophyta > Magnoliopsida > Alismatales > Alismataceae > Alisma > Alisma plantago-aquatica. The sequence continues at coordinate 225,089,803 of OY856409.1, forward strand.
CATGTTGAAAAAAATGCTTGTGATAGCATCATTGTATGCTATTGAACATACCAGGAAAGACTAAAGACGACATCAAATCTAGAAAATATTTAGAATTAATGGGTATAAGAAAAGAATTATTAGTGGAGATCAGGGGTCTCTGCACGTATTTACCACTAGCTTGTTACACTTTCAAAGCAGGAGCAAAGACTTTCTGTGAGTGCTTGTATAATATTAAGGTTCCACAAAGATACTCTTCTAATATTCATAGATTGGTATCAAAGAAGGATCTGAAGTTGATAGGTCTCAAATATCACGATTGTCACACCTTAATGCAACAAATTTTACTTGTGGCTATTCGATCTATATTGTTGAAGCATGTAAGGTTTGCAATCACAAGACTCTATTTCTTCTTCAATGAAATATACAACAAAGTGATACATCCTGATACTCTCAATAAATTACAGAAAGATGTAATTGTTACCATGTGTCAGCTTGAAATGTACTTTCCTCCTTCATTTTTTTATATAATGGTTCATCTTGTAGTATATATTACAAGGGAGGTGAAGATGTTGGGTCCAATTTTCTTACACTGGATGTATCCATTTGAACGCTACATGAGTGTTTCTAAAGGTGATGTTCGGAATCGTTATCGTCCTGAAGGGAGTATTATTGAGGGTTATGTGGCTAGGGAGGTGATGGACTTTTACAATGATTTTTTGAATTGTAATGAAACTTCTAGCGATCTAAAAAATTCCCATCACACTGAATCTTATTGTGGCAAAGGAACTCTGGGAGGACAAGTGAAAGGAACCAGTTGTGAGTTGTGGGAACAAGCACATTTGTATATTTTACACAACATCGATGAAGTTAGTAGCTACATCACAGAACACAATGATCTTATCAAGAGAAATCATCCGCGATCCAGTTCAACGTGGCTTGAAAGAGAGCATAATCAAACATTTATTAGGTGGTTTGAAGAGAAAGTCTTTAATCAACTATCTAAATCACTGAATAATGTTGTTGAGAACATAAAATGGCTCGCCTTGAAGCCAAAAATGGATGTCATGTCATATGAAGATTATGACATAAATGGATTTTCATACTACACAAAGCGTCAAGATGAAAGTAGTATAGTCCAAAATAGTGGGGTCACTGTTCAAGCTTGTTCATTGTATTTTGCTAGTGCCAAAGATAAAAGACCACGGGAAGCTGAGATGTCATATTACGACGTTATTGAGGACATATGGGAATTGGATTATACAAATTTCAGAGTTCCTATCTTTAGGTGTAATTGGGTTGACAACAACAAAGGAGTTTTAGTGGATGAGTTGGGTTTCACATTGGTGAATTTTGAAAAGATTGGTGAGAAAGATGAGCCATTCATCATGGAAGACTAAGCAAAATAAGTATTCTATATTGACGACCCGACAAATAAAAATTGGTATGTCGTTCTTCATGGAAAAGGATAGTTTATTATAGATCCTAAAAATGAAGAAGAATACTACGAAAAGTATGATGATTCCATCCCATTCTCTGTTGGTTTGCCAAGTGTAAATGTTGAAGTTAACACCGATGAATATTATAAATTTCAAGACCATGTTGAAGGAATTTTACTTGACTAACAACTCAACCAATACTAGAGGCATGTATTCTTTGAATTATTTATTTTATTATCATTCAAGCACAATCTTTTAAATATATATCATATATCATTCAACCAATTGTGCTTTTATTATCACTTATGTTTCTTTTATCATGTATACTTGCAGGTTGTTCTAAAATGGCAAGTGAAGATGAACATTCTGAGCATGAGCACCATGAGTATGGTAGTAGTGATGCTAAGAAAAGTAGAGGTCCCACACTGATGTGTAGGCTGCAGGAGTTGAGGGCTAAAGGGGAGAAATTGGCAGTCCAGTTTGATGTCACAGGAGCACCTATTGGGGAACATGCTAGTGCTTTCAAGCATTACGTAGAGGCGAACACACGCAGTAAGGTGGAAATAGATATAGAAAATTGGCATGATGTTTCTAATGCCTTAAAAGACCTCCTATGGAAAGATATATCTATGAGAGGAAGTAATATTATTTTAATATGTTTTTTGTTTATTGATTCTAATAAAGTTTGCTTGGAAAGACATATCATTTTTAAGACAACATTATTGCTTCTTTTGTATGTATAGGGTGTTTTTCATATAAATGAAAAAGATCACAACAAAAAAGTGCTACAACGTTGTGGTGTACGATGGAGGGCTTTTAAGACATATCTCAAAAGGGAATTTATAGATAATCCTAAACAAAAGAAGAAAGAAATGGATATATATATATATATATATATATATTATAGATCCTGAGGTGTGGGAAATAATTTTTACATCTAGGAAATCGGAAGAGTTTCAGGTAATAAATATTGTGATATATTGTATGAATCTTTTTATAGAATTAAAGAGGTGAATCTTTTTATATATGTTTGCCAAGTCTAAATTGCAATACCTCATTATAAATTATCAGGATATTCATGAGGCCCAAAAAGAAAGACGGGCCAAAATGTACATGACCATCGCTTGGGGCCTAGTGGTTATGCCTTCCGCTGCCAACTACAAGAGAAGCAACTATCTTCTGGAGAAGAGTCTAGTACAACTCAAGCTGAGTGTCCACCCCGACACTTGTAGTGGATTGATGCTAGAAAGAATTGAGCAGGTGAAATTGTCAACCCTGCAACTAAGGAGGTGGCACAAAAGATGGTAGGTTTATCCCAACAAAGTAAAGAGTAACTCCCACAAACTTAGATTTATTTATATCTAATTGATATTCTGATTTAATATTTTTATTAACTGTGAATAGATTGATCTCCATGAGCAAAGGAAGGAAGGAAAGTTCATCCCAACTGGCCGCATGGATGAACTATCAGTTGCTCTTGGTACGAAGGAGCATCCTGGCCATGTTAAGGGATTAGGAGCTGGAATAGGATTCAAGTCTTATTTTGTCCCTTCGCAATCTAAAAGAGGTCGTGCAGGAGGTCTTACACAAGAGAAAGTTCAAGCATTAGTAGCACAGAAAGTAAAAGAAATAATGTCTTCATTTCAACGTACTCAACCTTCTCAACCTATTCAAATTGTGTGTCTCTCAGATGATGAGGTACAAGCCCATGCTCCAGGTGTAGAAGGTCATGGGAGCACTCCCAATGACCCACCAAAACAATCTACAGTAAGTTTTTTTCCTATATGTTGTGTTATTAATATGATATATATACATATATATATATAGTTGTAGTAGGTATCTGGTTTACCGCTTCATATATAACTTATATTATTTCAATTCTAGGTTGGTATAAATTGTAAACTTGTAGTGGAGGTTCTAAAATATTATGTTGTGGCAACAGGCAAGGTATACAACCTTGGTGGTACATTACATTGCCAACAAATTACTGATGACATTTTTCGTGTGCCCATCCATCTTGTGTATGGCGGAATGGGGGACAAACCACTACCCATACCTAATCCTGAATATAGTACAGTTGAAGAAGAAGAGGGTGCTATGGTGGGTTGGCCTAGACACTTGGTTATCAATGACAAGGTATACCGCAATTCTACCATGTTTTTCATATTTGACTGCATATATGAACTCGTGTAATATATGTATGTAATTTAATTAATAGGTTTGCAAACCAAAAAGTAAAAATTCTACTAGTTGTCCTCCTATGCCCAAGCCATCTTTTATTCCAAAATCCACATTCAACGAGTTGGGAAGTAAATGTAAATGTGTGTGTCGATACTTAGCCAACCAAAGCTCTAGATTAGAAATGTTGGTCAATTTAACAGAAGATGCAACTGGGACAGACTTTGACAATTATATTTTTCTTGATGATATTATAGAGTTGTTACGGTATGCTTGGTTAAATACTTTGATATTAGAAGTATGTATAAGGTAGGGATCTATCAATATAGAAAATTCCAATACATATTTTTAACTTATTTCTATATATGAAAATAATTACAAATGTTATACTGCCACTTATATACCGAGGTCATAAACTTTGATATAAAGAATATTGGATTCTTAGTTCCTTCAATCACTAGTCAGGTGGAGACACATATTGATGATCTGAATGAGTACTTCTCTATTGCATTCAAATATTTTTCTAGTGTGAAAAAGGAAATTATTCTAATTCCTTTTAATGTCCAGTAAGTATTATTATTCAATATAATTTTAATAACGAATAAATTTCTTTATTTTAATGTTTTTTTTATTCTTACTCAGATCTAGACATTGGGAATTATTGGTGGTTGTCCCAAAATTGATGACTCTTTATTATCTTGACCCAATGGGAAATACAGTAAGGGGCCACAAATTGAAATTGCCAACTATGGAGTAAGCATAAATTTAGTCAATGCTTCAACATGATATTTCTATTTAGAATTTCTATTTTACCAACTATCGTTTAATTGATAGGGGTATAAAGGCTTTTTGTGAAGGTGGAGGACAAATACCCACAAAATTAAAGATATTAACTTTGAAAAATGTCAAGGTAGCTACTATAACAACTGCTTAGTCGTATATGTATTAATTTTCAACTATTATATGTCAACTCTTATAGTCTTATCTCAACTCTATTTATAGTAGTTTACTAACCTTAAGTATAATTCGTTGTTTGTAGTGTCCTATACAAAATAATGATTGGGCTTGTGGCTACTATGTAATGAAATATATGCAAGCTATTATCAAATAAGAATCAGATGACATTCAGACTATAGAACAGGTAATAAAGAATAACATCATAAATTTACAAGTGAGTTGTAGTCATTTTATAAAATATTAGCATGTGTATTTTCTGTTGTAGATATTTACAACTCAGCCTTACACACTTGAGGACTTAAATGAATTTCGAGAAGAGTGGTCAGATGCTTTTCTAAATGAAGTCAATATAGCATTGGATTGAGTATGCTCCGTTTATTTATGTGGTTTTGGAACTCTTTCATATTTACTTTTGTATCTGACATTAATATCATCTCAGACTTGCAATCTATCCTTTTGTAAATGTTATGATGTGATTATGTGTAACTCAACTGAATATATGAATCATTTTTGTTATGAATGTGTGGTTTGGAAATTTATAATTTGAATGTACATAGAAGCTAGAAAATGTGGCTTTGGAATTTCTAGCTTGCATCATTTACAAGTCTTTTCTATTGCAGGTTTTGATCTACTCTGTTCTGAAGATTTTTTTTCTATTTTTGCAGATTTTAAAAACAAATTGTACCCTATAGGGTCAGTTATTTTAAAAAACTGACCTTGCAGATCTCTAGGGTTGGGTTTTATGGAAAAACCAACCTTATAGGATCTGGGATCAGCATCTCAATTTTTGTAACCAATTGAGTCGTTTTCTTCATATAACCGTCCCTATAGAGCATCTCTAGGGTGGGTTATTTAGAAACATTGACCTTATAGGGTCTGGTTATCAGCAAGCTCAATCTGTCGACTCTATTGAGTCAGTTTTCATCATATAACTATCCTTACAGAGCATCTCTAGGGTCAGTTATTTACAAAATCAACCTTATAGGGTCTATTTATCAGCCATCAATCTGTAGTCTCTATTGAGTCAGTTTTCTTCATATAATCATCCTTACAGAGTATCTCTAGGGTCGGTTGTTTAGAAAAACCAACCTTATAGGGTCTGGTTACAATCTATAGACTCTATTGAGTCAGTTTTCTTCATATAACCATCCTTACAGAGCATCTCTAGGGTCGGTTATTAAAAAAAATGACCTTATAGGGTCTGGTTATCAGTATGCTCAATATGTAGACTCTATTGGGAGTCAGTTTTCATCATATAACTGTCCTTATAGAGCATCTCTAGGGTCGGTTATTTAGAAAAACTGACCTTATAGGGTTTGGTTACAGCCCCAGGTATAGTTTCTTTTCTCGCTTGGGGTTAGTTTTTGACAGCCTCTAGGGTTGGTTTTTACTATATAAGGTCGGTTTTCTTTGGTTAAAAAAATCGACCCTATAGAGAAATTTCTCTAGCGACGGCCACTTTGGTGTCGGTTGAAAAGTGATGCTATAGGCTCAAAAACACTGACCCTATAGACCATTACTGTACTAGTTCCTATAGAACAACTTACTAAATTTCTAGGGTTTAAAGTTGAAGGTGAAACTTAGTTTTATATTTCATGGTGAGCAATTTTCAGGTGTATCTACTGTTCATGCTCTGATACCAACTGTAATGTCCCCGGATTTTGATGTATTGAGACTCAGAAGGCCTGAGAGGACAAATCTAAAAAGGTTAGGCAATTGTATTAGAGTGTGTTGCGAAAGTAATATGCACATACATGAACATTCAAACATAACATACACCATAATATTCTCAACATTCAACATGTATATAATTACAAAATGAATGATTTCAGCATGAATTATGATTACATATGACGTGTATTTTACTACGCGCTAAAACACAAGTATACGCGTCGAGTAGTACAGGCCTTTGTGAGGCCCGAGTCGAACACAGGGATACGCTGAATTATTGGAGACTCCTACTAACTATTTGCGATCAGCTAAGCCGAATAACAAATTGGGGTTTGTTGTCAAAATTAAAAGAAAGTAAAAATAAAACAAAGCAACCAATCGATTAAATGTTAATTTAATCAATTCAAAAGAGTATCTTTATGATTGCAGTTTCACCGCGGGTTATCATTGTATTAGGTTTCATATAATTCCTCAATCTTCTCTCTCTATCCAGGTAGTGGCCTGAAAATAGAATTACCCACTGTCGTGGTGTAATTCACTACTTAGGTTTAGGTTGATTCCACCGTCATAGTAATCTATTCCCTAAACTAAGTGCATTACGAACGATCTCTCAGTTTCCACCATTAATTTTACACCTCCTTTGTCAAGGGATTTATCGATTAATGTAGGTTTCGTCTCTTTTCAACCGTTAATCCTTCTGTCGAAGTGATTAAGGGCATTAGGTTATTATTATGGTGATCAAGCATAACAATATATGGAGAAAACGAAATCATACCACGGATTTAAGAGAGAAAATATGAATTATTAATATAAAACTGTCATACAATGCATTCCCGGGCTACTCCCGGTCCTAAAGATGGAGGGATTAGCCCCGCATGTTCATCTCGCACAAATACATGGTAGAAATAGGGGAAATCATATGAAAAACGTGAATTAAATGGGAAAACCCCTGAACGGAGGAGAACCGGTTGATCCTTTGCGTAGAACACGAGCTTTCCCGCCTCTCGGTGGTGAAATCCGTCTTCGGCAGTGTCCGAATCGACAGGTATGAACTTCCGGCCTCCGTTCTCCTTTCTCTCCTTTCTCGGCACTTGTGCAATGGCAAATTCGATGATGATCTCGTCTGGGCGGCCGTCATTAGGTATAAGTCCCTAATTAGGTCGTCAATTAACTCCAGCCGTTCGATTGAAATCAATCTGAATCCAACGCATATTTGTTGGTGTCGATACCATCGACGCGGGTCGATGGTATCGACCCAGTGTAGTAGCGACAGCCTTCTTGTCTTTTCGTCCGAGTGCCTGTTGCCATCTCGATACCATCGACTGGGGTCGATGGTATCGACCTCTCTGTAGCGTCGGTTTTGTTATTTAGCGACGCTGTAGCCTCCATGCGTCGATGGTATCGACTTGGGGTCGATACTATCGACCGCTTCCTCGCCAGCAACCTGAAGGGATCTCGATGCCATCGACTTACGTGTCGATGGTATCGACTCTTTGCTGCTCCTTTCGGCTGGCAACCTGTGGCCTTGTCGATGGTATCGACTTCCGTCGATGGTATCGACGGAAGCAGATACTTGTTTTTCCTGAAATTTAAAGACAAGATCAAATAAATCCACACGAATTATAATAATGTGATAATTAATGCTCAAAATGATGAAACTAAGGGGATTTGACATAAAATGATGGCAAAGACCAAAATAGGTGAATTATGCAATATTAACCATAAAAATGACTAATAAAAGCACAAAATACATATCAAAAAGGTCTATAAATGCGACTCAAAATCATCGCATCAAACTCCCCTAAGCTTAACATTGCTCGCCCTCGAGCAACTAATCCTTAGAATAGAATTGCAAATGTCAACTGAAAAACAACACACCAACCCAACATCCCATGTGACTCCCACTGAACGTTCTCAAACCGGCCTTCTCTAACCACTGAACGGTAATTACCCTAAAGGCGATAGTAATCATCAATAAAAGAAATTAACCTCCAAACCGATGAACACTATCACATAAGGCAGTTAACATAATAAAATTCGCCGATTTCAGCATTGGTGCATCTTGTGATCGCCTATACTACGTTGCTCGCCCTAACTACCATCTACATGAAAGCAGTTCTCCTGATAATCATTAGTGAGGATAATTTCATGGTGGCTTACCAATCCGAGCAATGGGTGGATGAAAATGGGTGGTTCATGGAAGAACTTGGAAGTATTGTACCGTTTCAACATGCATAATACAAAAATGTCCTAAATGATGCCAATGCACATTAAGAATGCCCTAATGCCTGAAATTGGGTGAAATGATGCATGCACTAACCTTCCACCTCAAAATGAGATGGATATCTAGTCAAACTACATCATGTACTCAATTTTCCTGAAATGCGAGTGATATCATGTTCCTTTCTCCTTCTTATTTTACTTTCTTCTAAATTCTTTCTTTTTTTCTTTTTTTTTATATTGCAGATTTTCAGAATTTTTTTCTTCAGCCCACATATCCATAATTGCTTAAAGATAAGTTTATTGGGCTATTTTCTTCATGCTCAGAAATCTTTGCAAAAATTAGAAGGTATGGAACCATTTAATTCACCCTTGAGGAAAAATTGAGATACATGGTGTGTTTTATGCATGAAAATCATGAGTGCAACTATATGGCATGTACCTAAAGGTAATGTGCATGAATCCCTATATTTTTTCTTCTTTTTATGCAAAAGTATGGAAAATATCCATGCAAGTCCTATCTACATGCTATGCACACAAAAAGGAATTAAAACTGCACTTTACTTCCAATTCTTAGGTGGATTATGGAAAAATGAAGTGGAATGATCACAAGATTAGATGACTGAACCTTAGAAAGGTATTATGTGTCCCTCCTTACTGACCTGTGTAGTAGTTTAGAGGGTTCTCTCTCTTACATCCAATTAAGGTCACATTACCATTTGGTTAGGTTAGGCTCAAACAACCATTACTGTCCACTTTTCATGAATCATTATGAGTACAGGTGTGAAATGTTGTTTTAAAGTTGACATAATCAATCATTTTCGTAGGATGTGTTCCCTAAGGTCAACCAAAGCAAGCTATCCAAGACACAAAAATTTTTAAATTTCCCTTAAATTCCCCATGCACTAACAAACAAGATGACACACTTTTACGACATCCACAATTACACTAGATAGCACGTGGATCCTACAAAAGCTAAAGATGCAAGAAACAAATAACAATGCTAAAAACTAAAAACAATAAAAAATAGAGTTGTTCCAACTACCCCCCTAAGCTTGAATCTGACTATGGCCTCATAGTCAAAAACAAACTTAAAGATTGGAACAGGGATACCCGATCATTCTTGTGGTGGTGGAGGTGGCTGCGGAGAAGTGGGGTCCCAAGACGGGAACTGCCCTTGGAAGTTCGGCTCAGATGGGGGCATTGGTGGAGGCTGTGGATACCCACCAAAATAACCCTGACTCCAGTAGTGGTCGTAGAATGGCTGCTGCTACTGCTCCATCCTATGCAGCCGATCATGGATGCTTTCTTGATTGGCGAAGAGAAGGCGCTCATTCTCGAATATCGCCTGTTGGTTTACGAAAAGCCGGTCGGTGGTGTCTTGGATACCGACATATGCAGCGGTGTGGTTGTGCTGCGTCTGCTGAATGTCTTGGAGCATGTTGTACATGCCCTGCATAGAATAAACATCCTCACTCTGCTGCGAGAACGGCGGCGGTGGAGGCGGATGCGGAGAAGATGATGAAGCACCTGGATGCATCCGAGGACGTTTCTGGGGTGCTACGCGTGCTCGAATAGGTGTAAAGGCCTCTTCTTCCTCCTCAGCCTCGTCCTGTCCGTCGTCACCACCGTCATCGCCGCCTTCTTCATCATCGAAGTCGATGGCTATGATCGGCCATCTGAAATGCTGTGCGCCCTCGATGTTGAAGACGGGATCCGGCAGTGCGCACTCCTGATACGCTTGATTCACGTGGCAATGTGCAAATGTCGCGCCATCTCGGAGAAGAATTAAGTTGGCCCAGTGAAGATGTTGCAAGTTGACCTTGCTTCTTGTAGAAAGAGGAGTGAAGGATTGGAAATTCAGTCCCAAGTACGATGCCAGTTTGGTGATGAGCCCACCGAAATGAATCGGTGCTTTCCTCGTACTCCTCTTCACGTCCATCACACGCTGTAAAAAGAATGCACCCCAATTGCATTCTTGTCTCTTCAGAAGCTTGTATAGAAAGAAGAGATCGGAGCCTTGAAATTTGCTAAGGGCTAGATCACCCCGTGCAAAAACAGTAGAACTCAGCATCCGATGCAAGACCCGGACAAAGGGGTAATCGAAGTCGGCTACCGCAACGTTGTGGTAGCTAACCGACCTCCCTTGTGGCACTATCACCAACTCGGAGAAGATCATGTTGTAATCGGTGCGGTGGTCCGGCCTCCGGTGGTCATACTGGGAATGGTTCCAGTTGAAAATTTTGTTGAACTGCCATAGCGTGAGGACGTAGTCGTGGTTGTACAGCCGAAAAGATACCCGGCCCTGGATCCACTCTCGGTCGGTAGCATTGATGTCGTTGGGATAGATGCAGACGTCCAACGACGCCATGAACTCGGCTACCAGCTCTTTGTATGTCAGCCAGTCACCAAAGAGCGGCTGGCCATCTTGATGAAACTCCAGTTCGCCAGGCCTTATGCTAGTGTGATGGGCCTGTCCATTAAGAACATAGGCCAAGTTGGCCTCGAATCCCAGATCGCGCACCATCTCCCGGTCCACATACCGGGTAGGCTCGATCTTCCTCCGCATTATCTCCTCGTAGATCTTGCGAATCTCCGGGGAAGGATGGATGAGTCGGGGATGAGCAACTGATGTCGTTGGTGGCGGTACGAATTCCGTCAGAGTTGCACGTGAAGACGACTCTCCGGCGGTATGCACCATGGTGGCGACGAGAAAAAGGGTTGAAGAAGAAGAGCTCGGTGAAGATGGAGAATTGATTCTCTGCTCGGTGCAGATCTTTGCTCGATGTTGCTGCTCTTCGATCTCGGATGGCTCGGGGGAGTGCTCGGCGTGAAGGAGGAAGATCACTCTGAAGGTGTGACGTCAAATGACGTAATGACTCTCCTTATATAGACTTGGCCGGCGCCACTGTTGACCCGTCGATACCATCGACGCGGGTCAATGGTATCGACACGTCTCGATGCTATCCGCCCCCCTCGCGAGTATCGACGGCTGACGATTGCTGGATCGTGAAACCCGGATTGCTGATCTGTCGATACCATCGACGTGGGTCGATGGTATCGACGCAGCACCCGGATCGCTGACGTGGACTTCGCGATAGCCGTCAATTTCTTTGCGCGGATCGGTGACATGGTTGGTCGATACCATCGACAGGTGTCGATGGTATCGACTTGGCTTCATTGCGACACCGCCACTTTTTCATTTCGACCTGTGACCATGTCGATACCATCGACGAGGCCGTCGATGGTATCGAGTTGACTGAGACAAATCGCTCTGAACTTCTCCAGAGATCTCGATGGTATCGACTGCTGTGTCGATACTATCGACAGTTGTTGCGCGACCTGCCTGTAGGTGTGTCGATACCATCGACGTGATCGTCGATAGTATCGACTCAGAATGAACCTTGCAGTTGTCAACCTAAACCTATGTCGATACCATCGACCCATGTGTTGATGGTATCGACTCTGCCTCAGCCTGCACAATGAACAAACGGATCAAGGTATCTTCTTTACACTAAAATTTTAACAAAATTAAAGCAACCTATGATTATAATTAAACTATCCTAATGTACCGATGGTTGGGTTGCCTCCCAACAAGCGCCCTTATTTAACGTCTTAGGCTAGACGGCTTCAGAGCGTCTCATTCGTCCGCAAGTGTAATGAGTTTGACCTCATTCACTTTTCTCTTGTAATTCTCACCAAAATACAGCTTTAACCTCTATCCATTCACCAAGAACGTGGCATCTCCATCACGCACCAGAATCGTACCGTGCGGTTTTACCTCTTCCACCACGAACGGTCCACTCCACCGGGATTTCAGCTTCCCGGGGTGCAACTTGAGTCGGGAGTTAAACAACAGAACACTATCTCCCTTCTTGAACGTGCGCAGCTCGATATGGCGATCGTGGATCAGTTTTGTGCGCTCCTTGTATATTCGGGCATTCTCATATGCCGTCATGCGCAACTCATCCAGCTCATTCAACTCAAACATCCTCTTTCTCCCAGCTTCATCATAACTCAAATTTAGCCTTCTAAGCGCCCAATGGGCCTTGTGCTCCAATTCCACCGGAAGGTGACAAGCCCGGCCATACGCCAACCTAAAAGGTGTAGTGCCTATAGGTGTTTTGTAAGCCGTTCTATATGCCCAAAGTGCGTCCGGTAGTAGGGCACTCCAATTCTTCCTTGTGGATGCCACCGTTCGCTCTAGAATCTTCTTGATTTCACGGTTTGAGACCTCCACTTGGCCTTGAGTCTGTGGATGATATGGGGTGCCAATGTTGTGCTTGACCCCATATTTCTTCAATAGTGTCGAGAATTTTTGATTCCAGAAGTGTGTACCCCCATCGCTTATTATCATTCGGGGTATCCCAAACCTGCAGAAAATATTTTCCTTCACAAACCTGCACACTACCGTAGAATCATTTGTCCTTGTGGGGATTGCTTCCACCCACTTCGACACATAATCAACAGCTAGCAAGATATACAAATTGGAATTCGAGGACACAAAGGGTCCCATGAAGTCTATGCCCCACAAATCAAATACTTCAACTTCCTAAAATACATTCAGGGGCATCTCTTGTCGCTTTGAAATGTTACCTGCTCGCTGACACGGGTCACATTGCCTTACAAAATCGTAGGCATCCCGAAACAAAGTTGGCCAATAAAGGCTGCTTTCCAACACCTTAGCTGCTGTTCGCGAACTGGCATGGTGTCATCCCGTAGGCGATGCATGTCAATGGTGGAGAACACTCTCGTACTCCACCTCAGGCACACACCTGCGTAAGATACCGTCCCTGCATTGCTTCAAAAAAATTGGATCATCCCAAAAGTAGTATCTTAAAGAATGAAAGAATCTCTTTTTCTCTTGATATGACCAGTCTTCCGGGATGATCCCGCAAGCCAAATAATTAACAATTTCAGCAAACCACGGTTCTTTAGAATTAATTTTCAAAAGTTGTTCATCGGGAAACGTCTCGGTTATGGGTATGTGCAAATCTTTTTCATTCACCCTTTTTAACCTAGACAAATGATCAGCCACTACATTCTCAATTCCAGACTTATCCTTGATTTCAATGTCAAATTCTTGTAAGAGCAAAATCCACCTAATGAGTCTAGGCTTTGCGTCCTTTTTCTCCATCAAGTATTTTATCGCAGCATGGTCGGTCCATACAACTACTTTAGATCCAACTAAATACTGCCGAAATTTTTCAAAAGCAAACACGACGACAAGCAATTCTTTTTCAGTAGTTGTATAGTTCAATTGAGCATCATTTAGAGTTTTGGAAGCATAGAAAATCACAGCGGGCTTATTATCTACCCGTTGCCCCAAAACGGCTCCTACTGCAAAATCGGAAGCGTCACACATCAATTCGAAAGGTTTTGTCCAATCCGGCGTTTGAACAACCGGGGCAGAAATCAATTTTTCTTTCAAAACTTCGAATGCATGAAGACACTTATCGTTGAAATCGAAGACCGCATCTTTCTCCAAAAGTTCGGATAAAGGTTTTGCAATTTTAGAAAAATCCTTAATGAATCGCCGATAGAACCTGGCGTGTCCCAAAAAGCTTCTCACCCCTTTTACAGAATTTGGTGGGGGCAGCTTGGAAATCACCTCAATTTTCACCGGGTCTACCTCAAGACCTTTGCTAGACACCTTGTGTCCTAGAACTATTCCCTCTGTCACCATCATGTGACATTTCTCCCAATTAAGGACCAAGTGTGTGTCCTCACAACGCTACAGCACTTTGTCTAGGTTATAGAGACATTCATCAAAAGATGCACCATACACCGAGAAGTCATCCATAAAAACCTCAAGACAGCGCTCTACCATGTCAGAAAATATGGCGAGCATGCAGCGTTGAAACGTCGCCGGTGCATTACATAAACCAAACGACATTCGTCGGTAAGCAAAAGTCCCATAGGGACAGGTGAACGTAGACTTCTCTTGATCCAAAGGATCAATCGAAATCTGGTTATACCCCGAATACCCATCCAGAAAACAAAAATGCGACCGACCGGCAAGACGTTCTAAAATTTGATCAATAAATGGTAAAGGAAAATGATCTTTAAGTGTGGCAGCATTCAGACGACGGTAGTAAATACAAACTCTCCACCTGGTTACCAATTGGGTGGTGACAGGTTCATTCAACAAATTTTTAGTGACAGTAATTCCCCCCTTCTTAGGGACTACCTGTGTGGGACTCACCCACGTCGAGTCTGATATGGCATATATAATCCCTGCCGCAAGAAGTTTGATGACCTCCTTCTTCACAACCTCCATCATGCTCGGATTTAAACGTTTTTGAGGCTGAATAACTGGCTTGGCTCCCTCCTCGAGCCGAATCTTATGCTGGCAAAATGTAGGGGAGATCCCCTTGATGTCTGCAACAGACCACCCAAAAGATCCACGGTGGTTCTTGAGCACTATCAGCAGTTGCTCCTCCTCATCCTCATTCAAGTAAGCGGATATGATCACCGGTAACTTGTCCTTCTCAGCTAGAAAGACGTACTTGAGATGCGGGGGTAGCGGTTTCAATTCCAACTCTGGCGGGCAGATAAGAGATGATTGCAGCGGTGGGGGAAGTGCACCTAAATCTTCATAGTGCCTCGCATAGAAGCATGGAAGCATCTGAAGCATTTTAGCGCACTCCTTGAGCGATTTACTCCGCATCCAATCATAGGTAACATTCAACAAACAAGCCTCCAGCGGCAATTCCGGATATGCATCAACAACAGAAATAGCAATCGCATCATCCTCCCAAGAAGGCGGAATGTCCTCATTCTCATCATTCGGAAATCCAACAGCTTTACATAAAGAGACAACCTTAGTTTGCTCCATGATATCCACAGCTAAGGTTCCATTATCAATCTTGCTCATCACATGAGCCATGTCCAAAAATGGTTTTCCAAGGCAGAGTGAGATGTTGTGATCCACATGTTTCACCATGTTACATTGTTCTTTTGCTTTAGTAGACGCAGTGCTAGAGGGCATGACCATCTCAAAGCGGTCATCTACTATGCCTAAGGTCAAGCGACCTCTCCCCATCTCTAAGATCATGTCGGCTGTAGCTTGGAATGGACGTCCAAGTAACAGCTCATTACCATGCTCGTCCTGCATCTCCATAACCACAAAATCAGCCGGAAAGACAAATCGATCCACCTTCACTAAGACATCTTCGCAGATTCCATAAGGCCTCACTACAGAGTTGTCAGCCAATTGGATAGTCATATTGCTCAGTCGTGACTCCTTTAATCCCAGCTTTTTAAATGTCGAAAGGGGCATCAAATTGATGCTTGCCTCTGAATCACATAATGCCTCTCCAAATTTAAACTTCCCGATATAGCAAGAAATGTTGAAACACCCGGGATCCTGTCTCTTTGTCGGTAGAGTGCCCATAATGAAGGCACTCACTTGCTCCTTTAGCACAATGACCTCAGTATTTGGTATCTTCCTCTTCTTGGTGACGACATCTTTTAGAAACTTCCCGTATGAAGGGATTTGCTCAATAGCTTCCAATAACGGAATATTGACCGAAAGCTTCCTAAAGCTGTCCAAGAATTTCTTGAATTGCGCATCTACCTTCCTTGCCTTTGCACTATTCGGATAGGGGACCGGAACGGCGTGTGCCCTTTGATGAGGTGGCACATAAGGTGTCATTTTCTGCGGTTCCTCCTCAGCAACCTGTTCTTCATTACCATCCACATCTATGTCTTCAGCTTGCCCTGTGACTGGTGTGGGCTGCTCCTTAGTGGTTTCACCTTCAACTTTATCTTGCGGTATGCTTGTTTCATCCATTCTTGGATTCAACACCTTCTTGCCGCTTCTCAGTAAAATGGCCTTGGCTTGCTGGTTTCCCCCGGGAACATTGGTGTTCCCCGGAAAACCTGGATGTGCTGGCTTCTTCAAACTAGCAATTTCAGCTGCCATCTGTGCCATGGAGGTCTCTATGGTCCTCATTTGAGCCCCATGGCTCTGCAATGTCTGCCCAAATTGATTCATAAATTCACCTTGTTGCTTGATTTGCTGCCCGAATGTGTTCATTAACTCTTGATTTTTCTTGATGACCTGATTGAGCAACTCCATGCTCTTGTCCTCTGTAGCAGGTGTAGGCTTGGCTTCCGGATCCTGCAGAAAATTATTCGGATCCTTCCATGAGAACTTTTTTTCCTTTCTCCATGAGTAGTCATTGTTCATGTACCCTTGTTGTTGTCTCATGTACTTGACTTGAGCCTCATCCTCAGACTCATTTTCTTCTTTTTACAGTAACTTCTTTGCGAGAAGATCCATCTTCTCATTCAGCTCTCTCATTGCCTTTGATTCACTGGCGACTCGTGCTTGTTCAACTGGGCCTCTCTCTCTTTCTCCCCAGGACTGCTTTCTCGCCATGTTCTTGAGTATTTCCCAGCATCTAGTGTCAGTGTTATTCAGAAAAAATCCCGACCCGGCTGAATCCAGATTACTCCTATCATGCTCGGAGAGAGGAAAATAGAAGATTTTCACATGTGTCTCTTTGTCCAACCCGTGATGCGGACATCTCCTCAACATAACCTAAAATCGCTCCCAGGTCTCAAAATATATTTCACTCGCCTGTTGGGTGAAATTGTGAATCTTCCGGATCATGTCGTTAGTCTTCTCAGGAGGGAAGAACCTCTCAAAGAAGACTTCCACCATATGGTCCCAAGACTCAACGAACTCATCATCTAGATTATGTAGCCACTCTCTTGCTGCTCCTGCCAAGGAACTTGGGAACAGCTTGAGGTACAAAGCATCTTGTGGAAACCTGTCTATCTTTACCATGTCACAGTTTTCAACGAACTGGCTGATGTGTGAAACAGGATCCTCATTCTTCAGCCCATGAAACGCATTTGATTTTACCAAATTAATCAACACTGGATCGATCTTATATGTCGGTATGTTGATCGCCTGCTTTTTTATAGGCCCCTTTGAAGCTGATGAGGACGAAGCCTTGATCTTCTCCCATATGGTCTGTGGCTCAGCCATGTCTTCTGGTTTAGATTCAGAATCTATCTCTTCTTGGTACTCATGCTCAGAATTCTCCTCATCCTCAAGTCCCGCAAACTGAACCTCGGGTGTGCGATTGTCATAGTCTGTACTACGTGTATGCACCATACACAGTACCTGAAATAAAAAATTCGAGTCCAGTACTATGCTTAGACGAGTATAACAATTATAGTGCAATGTAAAAAATATTTGAATTTGAATGAAAATTAAAAAGAAATTTGTGGCCTAGAGTGGCCGCTCGTAGCACTCGAAGTGCCAACAATTCCGCTGTATCCCCGGCAACGGCTCCAAAACCTTGACGTGTATTTTACTACGCGCTAAAATGCAAGTATACGCGTCGAGTAGTACAGGCCTTTGTGAGGCCCGAGTCGAACACAGGGATACGCTGAATTATTGCAGACTCCTACTAACTATTTGCGATCAGCTAAGCCGAATAACAAATTGGGGTTTTTTGTCAAAATTAAAAGAAAGTAAAAATAAAACAAAGCAGCCAATCGATTAAATGTTAATTTAATCAATTCAAAAGAGTATCTTTAGGATTGCGGTTTCACCACGGGTTATCATTGTATTAGGTTTCATATAATTCCTCAATCTTCTCTCTCTATCCGGGTAGTGGCCTGAAAATAGAATTATCCACTGTCGTGGTGTAATTCACTACTTAGGTTTAGGTTGATTCCACCGTCGTAGTAATCTATTCCCTAAACTAAGTGCATTATGAACGATCTCTCAGTTTCCACCATTAATTGTACACCTCCTTTGTCAAGGGATTTATCGATTAATGTAGGTTTCGTCTCTTTTCAACCGTTAATCCTTCTGTCGAAGTGATTAAGGGCATTAGGTTATTATTATGGTGATCAAGCATAACAATATATGGAGAAAACGAAATCATACCACGGATTTAAGAGAGAAAATATGAATTATTAATATAAAACTGTCATACAATGCATTCTCGGGCTACTCCCGGTCCTAAAGAAGGAGGGGATTAGCCCCGCATGTTCATCTCGCACAAATACATGGTAGAAATAGGGGAAATCGTATGAAAAACATGAATTAAATGGGAAAACCCCTGAACGGAGGAGAACCGGTTGATCCTTTGTGTAGAACACGAGCTTTCCCGCCTCTCGGTGGTGAAATCCATCTTTGGCAGCGTCCGAATCGACAGGTATGAACTTCCGGCCTCCGGTCTCCTTTCTCTCCTTTCTCGGCACTTGTGCAATGGCAAATTCGATGATGATCTCGTCTGGGCAGCCGTCATTAGGTATAAGTCCCTAATTAGGTCGTCAATTAACTCCAGTCGTCCAATTGAAATCAATCTGAATCCAACGCATATCTGCCGGTGTCGATACCATCGACGCGGGTCGATGGTATCGACCCAGTGTAGTAGCGACAGCCTTCTTGTCTTTTCGTCCGAGTGCCTGTTGCCATCTCGATACCATCGACTGGGGTTGATGGTATCGACCTCTCTGTAGCGTCAGTTTTGTCGTTTAGCGACGCTGTAGCCTCCATGCGTCGATGGTATCGACTTGGGGTCAATACTATCGACCACTTCCTCGCCAGCAACCTGAAGGGATCTCGATTCCATCGACTTACGTGTCGATGGTATTGACTCTTTGCTGCTCCTTTTGGCTGGCAACTTGTGGCCTTGTCGATGGTATCGACTTCCGTCGATGGTATCGATAGAAGCAGATACTTGTTTTTCCTGAAATTTAAAGACAAGATCAAATAAATCCACACGAATTATAATAATGTGATAATTAATGCTCAAAATGATGAAACTAAGGGGATTTGACATAAAATGATGGCAAAGACCAAAATAGGTGAATTATGCAATATTAACCATAAAAATGACTAATAAAAGCACAAAATACATATCAAAAAGGTCTATAAATGCGACTCAAAATCATCGCATCAACATATTAGAAGAAGATCTTACAAGTTTGAACATGTATGCCAACTAGGATCTACAAAATAGGTAAACGTGTACAACTTGCTCGCTCACATCTTTTTATCCCATTCTATCTCTGAACTTAAAACATATGTGAAACAACGAATCAACACAATGTATTGTGTACGTGCATGAAAGATACATATATATTGTGCTTGCATACTTGGAAATTTTGAGAAAAAAAAGAAAAGGTAAAAGAAAACATTATTCAATGTGATAATCAGGTAAACACATATTTTAGATGTCTTTTGATGTGTTTTTACTAGTAAGTGGTGTCACACCTCATATTTTCCCCGCCCCTCTAGCTATGGGGATATGCCGGCCTTATATTTAGAAGGAGAGAGATATATAGAGAGAGACATAGAGAGAGTTAGAGAGAGAGAATGTAAACACTTAGTATCTACAAACCATCCATATTCTTTTATGTTCTTTTATGTTTGACGAAGCATATACTACTAATATGCATCCAAGAATTTATATGCAGATAAAAGCATCCAAAGTACATCCTATCATTATGCATCCATGAAAATAGTCATATACTTAATAAAAACCCACATACCCAAGTTCAAAGATTCTTATTTATCCTTGATCATCTAGACTGTTGTTCATCACCTGATTAATAGCAACTAACCATCATTAATACAAAGTTCACCATTATTAATGGTATTTAGGTACATTTTAGGGTTTAGGTCAAATCTGTGTTACTGACTTGAAATATGTCTCTAGTATTTTTATACTAATCAGGAAATCATTTTTAAGGTTTGGTCCAAATTTCATATTTTTCTGATGATTGGTCTATTTTCTATGATCAATATTGGGTTAAAAGAATCTTATTAATCATTAATGGAAAAAATACCTATTATTTAGATATATTACTCAGATCGGAATCCTATTTAGTTTACACCTAATTTTAGGGTTCCAATATAATTTTCTCACATTTAATACACATCGTTTGTTAACTATTTTAATTTACTAACCATGATAAGAAGCATTAACATATAAATTAGAAAAAAATGGTAATAAAGGATCAAAGGTATGACCTAGGGGTCTAATAACATAGGGAATATTTTTCTGAGACTAAGGGTATTTTTTGGACATTTATAGGCCATATGAGCTATTTTAAATGCCATTTTTGGTATTTAGGGGTTTTTTAGAAATATGAAGATGGTATACCTGATTTGGGAAGTAGATCGGTCCTTAGATCTTAATACTAAGGCAAAGATGCATCCAGGGTGCTCCTTTCTTAGACAGGATGGGTGGACCTTGCAAGATATCCAATTAAAGTTAGATCCAGCCAACCCGGTCGACCCTCTCCTTCACCTGAGAGTCCAGCCGCTTTCTGTTCGTATTGTCTTCTCCAGTGTTCACTCTCCATCTTCTATTCTCACGATCTGCATCACGTGCAGGAGTTTGCTTCATATCATGGAACTACCACACAGGAAGGGAAGCATTGACATAGAGGATGCTTCCCCAGATATTAGTGGTTGCAGATGAGCTAAATCATGAATTCGTCGCTAAAAAATGGTTGCATCCTTCTTCATTTCCTTCATGTTGCCCATCAAGATTGGAATTGCCATCGCAAATTGGGTGTAGGTGTTGAGAGCTCAAGGTCTCCCTCTTTCACTTACAATCTTGATTGCTTCAAAACTCCACACTGACAACACAAGGAGAAGAAGGTTAGCGGAGACTGAACCTCAAGATGACGATGCTAGGGAGGTCAGCGATGCCTCCTACAACTTAGCAAAGCAATCATACTTTATTACTGGGCTTTCCCAAATTGGATGGAGGTGTTTGAATGCTGTAGGGACACCTTGAGAGCGATCTACATGTGTGTATCCCTCCTCTAGACATGAGTGGTATGCATGCTATCGAACCCAAGAGGATGCATTCTTCTATCCTACCCCCCTTCTCCGTCAATGCTAGCCCAAATGAAAAACTCAGATTTTGGCCTACTCTTCCTCCTCTGACCTACAACTTGTAGGGAGAGCACTTGGGCCACTCTCCCTAATCGAACGAGGAAGCTCAAAAGAAGGATGGAATGACTCCTCCCCTAGATACAACGGATTCACCACAGCAAAACCAACTCCCAATCTCGTGCACTATACGGCCAACATATTCTCTCTCCCTTTACATCTTTGGCTTCTAGTTTTTGGATCTTGAAGACCAAGTCATGGACGTTAAATTTGAATCTTCGACTATAGGGGCCCAAGTTTCCATGACAAGTCACACCCAAAATAAGGGGCAGATCAACGTGAAATCACAATGTCACGACTACTAGATGTTCTATAATCAAGCTTAGGTCCAAAAACAAATGAAACTTTAATCTTTTAGTGATAATTCATATGGTAATAATTCTCATTGCTAACCAAAATGGCACAAAATTCCAACCTTTACTTCCTTCGCATGTAATCTAGCATTCTCCTCCAAATTTGACACCAAAAGTCCAACATCAATTCATAGACTCAAGGTTTATCTTCATATACTATACTACATACAAAAATCCTAAATCTAGGGTCATCACACTCTTGGTTACGTCACCAATTTGTGGATAATGAAGTACATGAGACTTTTCTTTATTTTCTAATTGGACAATGATTCAAAAAATCATAGAAAATTCATTTGGTGTCAGATAACTTTGTGTAAATAGTCATTAGAAAGTTTTTTTGGTAAGGAAGCTGACTTCTCCATTTTCAAGACCTCATTCGATCATCTCTAGCCATGTTTTCCTTGAAATCGTAAATGAGGATTTGATGATAAATAAGACAAATGTTCATTTGAATTATGGTTATTTTAGGACATTAGCATTTTCATCAACCTCAAGGAAACTTAAAGGACTTCTTATCTAATCAATAAGTGGATCATTATCTATGAGTATCAAGTAAGGGTTTAATCACTTATATTTATGAAAATTGATTATCATGACAATGAGTTATATCCTTGAATAATTACAAAAGAATTTCAAGATTGTAATGATAATATGTACATCTTTGTGAAGTCATATTTAAGGTTTCATCTCATTATGTTTAACTATAATGTTAAGAACAAGATAATTTATGATGTTCTTCCTTCTAATTCCTTTTTGGCACAGATTCATGCTATTGAGATCAATGCATTTATCAAGCTCCTAAGAGCAATTATCACTCTAGTGCGTATATATATTCAATCTCTTGATAGCAATGTTAATTATCAAGCTTTTGGCTATCTTATGTAAGAAGAAAATACACTCAACCAAATATAATAATGTCAATGATAAAGAGAAATATAGATGAGGATAAATAATATCAAAAGTATTCAATGCTTACAATGTTTAATTCATGGTTTCTCAAAATTACATTATGTTTCATGTTCATGTAATTCTATTTAGTGCCACTTACTTTTAACATACTTCTCCATTTTTCTTTGCATGGATGAGGACACGATGTGCATAGAAAAGAAAGATAAAGTAGTTTTGATAAGGGGAAGACATCTCAAAAATAAATCTAGAAGATAAAACTTGATGGGGTGCCGACTATAATATAACATTAGTTTAGTCTTCGTTTCAAGTGAGGAGAACCATGCATTAGTTTAAAGTGTGAGTTTTATGTTGTGTAACTTGAGACATAAGAATTGCATTTGTTTTTCGTATGTGAGTTGAATGATATTATATTTTTATGCAATGATTATCATCTTATAACATCCCAATGATAATTAAGCTTCCTCTAAGTAATATATATATAGAAAATTAGGATGTTACATGGTTACTAGTCAGAGAGTTGATTTGATCTTGATTGTTGTATGACTGATAAAAAAAAGGTGTCAATAAATAGGTATAAGTTGCCAACCTCCCCATCACAAAAAAAACTCTTCTTCCGCTCATTCCTAGACACACTGCATGTACAATGAGAGAGATACATAGATTCATTTTGGGGTACATCTAAGTACTCAAACATTATTACCAACAAAAGAGCTACATTGTAGTTAAGGAGGGTGCAATATGTTCAAAAATATAATTTTCTAAATGTAAGATGTCACATCTTTAACGAAAAAGTATCCATGTTGGTCTACTCATGCAAATTATTTCTATCTTTCCCATATACAAGAACCCAGCACCATAACTTTTGGTTGGGCCACATTGCCCTCCACATAATATGTACCGTATAATTATTTTTCACAAAACAAATTAGCACATTAATCATTCAACACATCTCAAATAACATATAAACAAACAAGACTTCATGGGAATACTTAAGATCATGACACACAAATCCAAAATAAGGTGAAGAACTAAAGAATAAAATCACATACCCATTATTATAACATGGATTTTCACATGTATTTATACATATGTTTGAATGAAAATATCATGTTTATAAGGACAAATTAGAAAACTTGGTATTTTTCTAAGTCCTTGATACACTTTGAATAATAATGATCATGATCAAAACATCTAAGTCACAAACATGATAATTAGGGTTTAGAACCTAATCTGCCTTATCATGATAATCTTGAGTTGTCAAATTAGAGGTAGTTGGTCTAATGATCTAACATGAATAACATGACAATTAGGGTTTCACATGATGTCTAATATGGATTAAGAACTTTAATAAAGTAAGGTGTGATAGAATTAGGGTTTGATACCCTTATTCCTTATCCAAACCCGAGACAACCTAAACTGTAGAATAAGACATGCACTAGATTAGAATGTTTTAAATGTGTTGGTGACACTTTACGATGTACATACATGCATATTAAATGTTGATCGCTTGGAACTATTGATTGAATTTATTGAATCTACTTAGGTATAATTGCATGATCTTCGTGATTCTACAAAAGGTACATAGTTACTCCTATGAATACTCACCTTAAATGACCTCCGTGGTTTTTCTAAGTTTCCCGAATGGATTGCTATAAAATGGCTTGATTTTTTATTTACTTCCTACAATCTATTATGCCACTATGAGTATCATCTTATATAAATATAACTTGCTCAAACCCTAAATAGTTGTCTTTGGTGAGTTAAAGAGCATTAGGAGAAAGAAGTCATTATGGGAATCATCGGTGATCAAGCCCAGAAAGGAAGATCGCCTCAAACCAAGCTCGAAAAGGAAGGCATGTGTATAAAACCAAGCCTGAGTAAGGGAAGGTTATGAAAGTCCATTGCAGGGACCAAACCCTAAAAACAGGGTTCCCCATAAATAGGCTCCCCTAAAGAAAGGGCACACCACAAAGATAAAGAGCTAAGGGTCCAGAAGTTAGAAAATGAAATGCATGTTCATTTATATTGATTATTTATTATATAGTTGTTTATGTTGTTACACCTACATGAACATATTTTCTTTGCACCCCACGTACACAATATAGCAATGTACAGTCCCATGCTTTGTTTCAGGATGTTTTAGGTACATGTAAGATAAGAAGATATCAAGCAATGATAACCCATATGATATTATCCGAAGGCAATAAAGCTAAGTAAAGGATGATTAGATAGATACTTCTTCTCATATGTACAATTCTGATGATAGAAATCCATGTAACTCCTTAGAGGAATGTCTTGTAAAGAATATTTGAATTAATGAAAACAATTTTCTATTATTTCTTATTTGATTAAATTTGGATCTTGGGAATTTTAGGTAATGGATCTCAACTTTAAGGTCCTTCCCTAATCAAGAGATAATGAAAAGTGAGGTCGTTGCAGTAGATGTACACCTTTTAGATAACAATTTATAAGTATGTGGTGAGCTCATATGTTGTATGTGTGGGCCATTCACGTGATCAATTAAGAATTTTAACAATTTGGTAGGGTTGTAAATGAATAGGGTAAGGTAGGATAAAGACTTACTCTTACCCTTATCCACATCAAAGTTGCAGGTAACAAGTAGGGTAATTATCCTTTTCGGTAAAACCTTTTCTCTATTGTTATCTACACTGTGAGTAAATGGGTAGGATAGTGGGTGAAATTGGTAAAGCAAAATGAAAAGGTATATGATATTTCAAAATACTTTCATATGATATTTCCTACATTAAACACAAGACACTTGTAAAATTATATATACAGGTGGTAGGAGCACATATGGTCCTCACATGTATGGATTGTACCAGGGGGCAGCAGTGGATAGAACGTGTAGAGGTTGGCGAATACCCCTCGTGACATACCTATGTTTCATATGTTAAACACTCTCAAACATTGCTATTATCCTAGGTTTTGGATCTTTCCCCTGTGATTTTGACCTCATCTTAGTTCTTTCCCTCCTTGGCATTATCGTTTGGGGTTGCAGTTGATGTGGCTGTCTCAAGAACCATTGGTATTGAACTACTATTCACATGCAATGGATACTGACACAACCCAATCTGAATGAACAGGGTTGGTGTAGATAAGGGTTCCACATGTTGTATGGGAAAGAATGTGTCATTGAGTTGGGATACCGAGAGCCTTGGACTAAAGATCCAGGATGGTACATGCTTTCTAGATAGATATAGTTGAATAGAGGCATGTAAGGAATATTGCTTGGCTACTCCAGAGTGTGTTGTTGTAAAATCTTCATGAATATTGGGTTTTCTAGTGCATGTGAAGTATCTTTAAGCTTTTCTTCTCCAACGGGTTTGCATTGCTTACTATTTCAACACCTTCTTTAGTATCCACTTCAGATTGTTTGTCAACAATTCTTGATTCGACCATCTCAATTGATCACTTGTAAGACTGAGTGAAATACATAATCTTGTTATCTCTCGAGATAACACGAACTTCATGCCAAGAAGGTCCAAGCATAGGGTTCTATGTAGAATACACAAATACATTGTACATCAGGATAATCCTTCTTCACACACTTTCTCATATATAAAGTAAAACACATCCCTATTATTTAGGAGAATAAAAAAGTATGCTCCTTAATCTTCCAAACTCTTCTTAGTGGATGACCCCAACAAAATATCTTTAGGGTTTAAAGATGGATACATTGTGCATGCCCTTATCTCAGGAAGATAAATGACTCCCCCGAGTCTGACATGATATGTACCTGTTGGATCCTATATGGGTGATTGGATTCTCTAGAGGGGGGGGTGAATAGAGTTTAATGCACTTAAAAAAATTCATTAGACCTTCAAGATATATCATAAGATAAGGTTTCTAAATAGGAAATTTGAGTGCAACTAAAACATTCATAGCAAGGGAGGGAGAAATTGAACAATCACCAAGTGACAAGATATGTAGAGTGGTTCCACACTCCAAAGTAGGAGTATGTCAGTCCACTACCTAGAGAGGTCAAAATCTAGGATTTCTTAACCATTGCACTCTTATATTCATTCATATGACTTACAATTCATGACCCACCAAAGGACTTACCTATCCAATACAAAGAGTCTTCATCCTTACCAAGGACTTACCAACTTTGAAATGAGTCTTTAGCCTTCTCTAAGGACTTACCCACTCTTACACAAGTCTTCAGCCTTCTGGGAATTACCCACTCTTCTTGGATCTTCATCATTTGAATTCACCTTCACTCGGAGAAGCTTCCACCAAGGACTTACCCACTTGAGCAAGGAGTCTTATGCCTTCACCAAGGTCTTACCCACTCTTGCTCCAAGTCTTCAGCCTTGATCTTCACCAAGGGACTCCTTCCCTTGTTCATCTTCACCTCTCTTAGCAAAGAGAGAGAACCTTCATCTTTATGGTTGAAATGAGAGATAGGGAGGTGGTCGAAGTGAGAGCCTCACAAGATATACATGTAGGACTATCTCTCTTACAAATCTTCTACTCACTCTAGTAGATGTAGTAAGTGATTAAACTTAGAGAGAGAGAGCAGGCTGTAGGACCACTCAACTATAGAATAGGGACCTTCATAGTGCTTGACTTGAATGTTCAACCTTGGAATAAAGCCCAAGGGCTCCTATTTATAGTTGGGGATGCCCCTTAGCCTTTGATAACACTTAAGAATGAAAAACTAGCTATTTTGTGACTTGGAACGGATATATTTGCGATTGTTGCAACTCCACAAGAGCTAGAAATACTTTTCTGCACTTTTTTGTACGGTGCTATTGGTCGAATTTCTATAATGGTAACTTGACCAAATGCACTATGCGACAAAGCTAATTTGGCCAATCGGTCGAGTTTATCCTGGATGAAACTCAACCGATCACTTAAATTAGTTTTGTTTCAGTGCAGGGATCGGTCAAGTTATGTAAAGTGGCAACTCGATCGAACCATGATATTCTTAAAATCCATCAAGGATCGGTCGAGATTTTAACTCGACCGATAAAGTGCCTGTAATGAATTTTAAAAAATGTTATTAAAGTACTTAAACATTTGTTTTAAGTGCTCTTGATTTTTTCTAAGATTAATTACAAGTCATACAATCATTACAAGTGATTTACAACATGATTCTAAATGATTTACATCATATTCCAAAATGTGCACTTGTATTGACTTTGACTTGTCTTTTCTCCAAATTGAGATACGCAAGTTAGGGCATTTAGAGTGTGTCTATGCATAATCTGAAGCCACTCAAGTAGAGACATTAGACACAATTAATTTGAATGGTTTAGTCATCATTTAAACAAGGGTTTAGTCAATTTAGACCTTGAATCAACAATACCTATTTAGCCTCATGATAAGGTGAGTTATAGGGTTCTATGATAATGGTTGTAAAGCTAAGATGATAACTAGGGACCGGTCAACTAACCCAAGGCCAAGGAGTGTGGTTGAGTAATCATCTTTTTTGCATGGTATGTGAATCTGACTATCCCTATGGGAGGGTTCATGAGAGAATTATTCACAAAATTGGCAAGACTGGACACTATAAGGGTTAAGGTAGCCTGTTTAAGTCTAGTGAGTAACTGATTAACCATCTAACCTCTTGGGGTGTTGTTGTTTGAAGGGGCTCCAAGCTTATTTAGGGCCCTTGATATCATCCTGGACACCCCAACTTTTATCCGATTCATTCTTTCTTGGACCTCCTCCTCCTTTTAGAGAAAGATAAGATAAAAAGGGGGTGGGCCTCTCTTAGGGTTTTAGGCCTAACCCTGTGGATAGGGAACTAAGGGAAGTATAGAGAATGTGATGGTTCAGTTTTAGGTCATATTCTAGGACTGTGTATCATGGAAGGGAAATTGGCTTAATGGTCTAGTTTTAGGTCATGATCTTAGACCGTTGGTAGGTAGATATCGATGGGCCATTTGCTTTCCAGGTGACATCTCAATCGAGTTTGAAAGATTGGATTACAAATGTCTTGAACACAAGTTAGATATTTGATCACGAGTTGGACATTAGGTTCACGATTGAGAGTTGAGTAGCCTTACAATGTAGTCGTGAATCTTTGTCTTAAAAGGAAAAACTTGAGTTGGGAGGCCTTTCAAGGAGGTAGACACATTTTTAGAATGTAGCGTGATACAAAGTTGGACGTGATTCAATCATACAAGTACATAGTTTATAGGTAAAATCGAGTTTCCTTTCAACACAAGGTTGAAGATACAGTAGCAAGAGATTGAGGTTTCTTGATGTTATTTTTCTTTAAATTTGGCGGTCTTTTAAGCTTATTTCAGATCATTTATCAAGCTTAAAGAGCCTTCAAAGTTTTAAATGAACTTAACATCCTCTAAGTAGGTATCAAAAGATTTAAGAAAATAGGGCTATAGACCATTGTCATTAGTGGGGCCAAATACGTGACAAAATACGTCATTCCACCACGTGACACCTAGCAGATGGCTCAAATCCTACACATATCCCCAAATAAAAAAAGCATTTTTGTATGAGATTTTATATTTTGCAACAATAATCTGAAAATTTAAGATAATAACAATTTTGATTACGTGATTAAGTCATATGTGGCATAAAACTCAATAAGAACAAAGGAAGCTAAGAGGATAAAACTTGAGGATCAAATCGTCCATATTATGAAGAAGATATGGATTCTTGTGATGATAATGATAAATTACCTATAGAATTAAAAAATATTCAACTCAAGATATTCAAAATGGGAAATTGATGAAAAAAGACTTATAAAGAGATGAATTGAGGGGTGAATTATGCTTAAGTCCAAAGAATAATGCCTTTTGTATAAAAAAATCATGAACCGTGGAAAATGAACAAAATAAATAGATTAACTAGATGGGAAATGTGGAATAAATGAGATGAACTTTGTTATTAGTTAGATAGTTGATATTATCTCAACCATTGTATGAATGATGAAAACAAGGTGTCAACATATAGGTATAAGTTGCCAACCTTGCCACCCGCACTCTTCTTCCACTCTCTCTCAAAGACAATGTGTGTACAATGCTATGTTGTGGCAACTATAATAGAATATTACTTTTTTTTTCTTCCAAGTTAGGAGAACCATGTATTAGTTTAAAGTGTGAGATTTATGTTGAGTAACTTGATACATGAGAATTTTATTTGTTTTCCTATGTTGGTTGAATGAGGTTATATTTTTATACAATGGTTATTATTTTTGTGAAATCCCAGCGAGATCTATACTTCCCACTCAGTAATGTATATATTTTAGAGGATTGGGATGTTACATTTTTTATGAGTCAGAGAGTTGATTCAATCTCAATCATTGTAAGAATGATCAAAATCAAAGTGTCAACACGTAGGTATAAGCCGCCAACCTTGCACCTCACTCTTCTTCCACTCTCTCTCAGACATGTTGTGTGTACAATGAGAGAGATACATGGATTTATTTTGGTGTACATCTAAGTATACAAACATCATTACCAGCAAAAGATCCACATCATATGTTAAAAAACCTTAATTTTTAAAGGTGTCACATCTTTAATAGAGAAATATTCCTTACCAATCTAATTGTGTAAAACATTTCTATTTTCATCATAAGCATTGGCTTAATCACAATATGTTTCTTGGTTGGGCCACATCGCCATCGAAATAATATGTACCATATAATTATTTTTCAATAAAAGCTATTACCCATTAATCTTTCTAACACATATTTAATAACCTATGAAATCAGTTCACTCGAGTACTTATAGATCATGACGTATGAAACCAAAATATAGTGAAGAATTGAAGGAAAAAATTGCCACAACAGTTGTGCGCCCTTTGGATAACAAATTATAAGTAAATATGTTGTATGTATGGGCCATTCATCATCTAAGCCTCAATCCCAACTATGTTGGGGTCGGCTACATGGATCCTTCGTTTCCATTCAGCTCTATCATGGGTCATATTCTGATTGAGATGTAGAGATTCAAAATCTCTCTTTATAAGCTCATCCCATGTTAATTTAGGCCTTCCTCTTCTTCTATTTATTGTGTTTGGCTCAATAGCATTGCTTCGTATAGGCGCACTAGTAGGCCTGCGTTGCACATGTCCATACCATCTGAGTCGGCCCTCACGCAACTTGTCCTCAATGCTCGCCACCCCCACTTTATTCCTGATATAGTCATTTCTCAAACGATCTTTTCTTGTCTTCCCACACATCCATCTCAGCATACGCATTTCAGCCACGTTCATCTTGTTGAGACCTTGTTTCTTCACCGCCCAAAATTCACTCCCATAGAGCATGGTTGGTCGTATAGCTGTTCTATAAAACTTACTTTTTAACCTGAGAGGGATCTTCTGATCGCATAAAACTCCAGTTGCACTCCTCCATTTCAACCATCCTGCAGTAATCCGGTGACAAACATCATTTTGGACATCCCCGTCTATTTGAATAATAGAACCTAAGTAACGAAATTTGTCACATTTTGGTATATCTACTCCGTCCAACTTGGCTCCATCATTCACACTGCGAGATTGGCTGAAATTGCAATGCATATACTCAGTTTTGCTCCTGCTAATCATCAATCCATTTGATTCCAATGCCTTTCTCCAACATTCAACTTTATCATTCAATCCATCTTTTGTTTCGTCAATCAAAACAATATCATCAGCAAAATAACATACACCAAGGAATATCATCCTGAACATTCTTTGTTAACTCATCCATAACCAAAACGAATAGATATGGGCTGAGTGTGGATCCTTGGTGTACCCCAACTGTAATAGGAAAAGTTGGTGTCTCTCCTCCAGGAGTCTTGACACTTGCAGTATAGCTATCATACATGTCTTTGATCAAGTCAATGTATTGGATAGGCACACCCTTTTTCTTCAAAACCATCCATAACACTTCTCTGGGTACTCGATCATAAGCCTTCTCTAGATCGATAAACACCATATGAAGATCTCTTTTGCTTTGTCTATACTTCTCCATAAGCCTTCTTATCAGAAAAATAGCCTCTGTTGTTGATCTTTCAGGCATGTATGGGCCATTCACATGATAAATTAAGAATTTTAATGATTTAGTTGAGTGGCAAAAGAGGAAAAAAACGTAGGGTAAAGATTTATTTTTATCCCTACCCACATTAAAGTTGAAATCAACAAATAGGATAATTGTCCTTTTTCGTAAATTATTTTCCTACCCTTACACCTACAAGGTAAATGAGTATGGTAATGTTGGAATGGGTAAAGAAAAATGACAATAAGTATGAGATATTATCGATAATAGTTTCATATGATATTCCCCACATTAAACACAAGACAATTATAAAATTAATTTTAGATAATAATAATTATGTTTTTGGTAACACACAATGAAGAAACTAATATTTAAGCAGACATTATTTCTACAAACTAAGTCTAAAGTTTTTACTATATTATTATTTTACAGAGAAATTGCTTTTTTTTAAAAACTCTGATATATGACTATAAAAGGTGTCACCATACAACTAATTATTTAGTAAAGTGTTTGAAATTATACTTTGAACATATCAATAAAGTAGTGTTAATGCTTGTCGGGTTTTAGTATGCATTAAATACGTGTATTAGAATTTCAAATTATTAAGTCTAATATTTTAGCATATAATTTATTTATGAAGAAATTATATTTCTAACTCTGATATATGACTATAAAAGGTGTCACCATACAGATAATTATTTAGTAAAGTGTTTGAAATTATACCTTGAACATATTAATAAAGTAGTGTTAATGCTTGTCGGGTTTTAGTATGCATTTGATACGTGTATTAGAGTTTCAAATTATTAAGTTTAATATTTTTAGCATATAATTTATTTGCAAAGAAATTATATTTTAAACTCTAATATATGACTATAAAAGGTGTCACCATACAATTAATTATTTAGTAAGTGTTTGAAATTATACCTTGAACATATTAATAAAGTAGTGTTAATGCTTGTTGGGGGTTTTAGTATGCATTAAATATGTGTATTAGAATTTCGAATCACCTTATCCTCATTAGGCGCGGATTAAGGATAGAGTGATAGTGGGTAAATAAGTATAAAAGTGTGGATGGTTGGCAAAAAGATAAATATCCTGCCTATTTACAACCCTAGTGTTTAATGTTTTTTCCTGGTTGAGGAGATGCAAACACGATGAAATGTACGGAATCACCACTTGACACAAGTGGTTTGTATGCTCTTCCAGACTATTTCGAGAGCATTCAATGGATGAATGAATGCATGCGGAGCAGTTGTAATTGTCACTACATTGTATTTCCTTTGGTAAAATTCTGACACATTGGATAATGTCTAGTTTCGAATTCAGAGCCAGCCGGATCATGCGTGCATTGACGCTATTTGGTGACGGGGGAAGCAAATTGTTGATATAAAATCTGGAGTTGATATTATAAGGTTGGGGATGAATGGAGTCTGTGGATTAGCTGGCACAATTATTCGGTGGGTCTCAGCGCCGCCAGTTGTGGTGGCAACACTTTTTTCTGAACACAATAAATACGTGGGTGGGTCTTTGGCAGGCACAAATCCGGTTTTCATGTTTTGGGTGTAAACACGTGTTTACAAAAGAAAACGCCGCGAAAACAAACTTACGAAAAAACATGAAATAAAAAACAATAAAGCGGGGAAAGAGGAAGACAAAACCAAATCGTCTCAGACCACAGTGCGGGGGGTCGTCTGTCTCTTGCGGAGGGGTAAAGAAGCCTAGTCATCAAGGTTTCGGCCTGCCTGCGTTCGGTCCATTTGGTTTCCACAATCCACAGATGTGACTCTCGCCGCCATCAAGCGCTGCTCTCCTCTCTCCTTCCTTCGCCCACCTCTTTCCTTATATTAATCACCCATTCGCCCACACATTTGCTCCGTGCTCTTCTTCTTCTTCTTCTCTTCCCCCACCCGCAACTCCTTCTCCGCTGCCTCGCCCCCGATCCCATCTCCTCTCTTCTCCACCGGACTTCCATCATCCGAAACAAACACCGGGTTACTCACCCCACCCAAGCAGTGCTTTACATACGCTTATCCGGCTAGAGAGAAACCCGGCGGAGCACACAAATCAAACTCCCCACTCGCCCCACCGCATCATGACAACAAGATCTTTCGTAGCCTACCTCCTCGCCGCCTCTTCCCTCGCCGTCCTATCCGTCTTCCTGCTCCCGGAGTCCAACACCAACTATGACGACAACGGCGCCCGGCTTACGGACTCGTCTTCCACCAATGCCCTGCTCAGCCGGTTCCCAGGACTCGCCGGCACCGCCGCGAACGACCGGGTCTGGCCGGTACGTACTCGGTACTTTGATCATGTTCTACAGCAAGGGTGAAGCCTAGCTAGCTTTACTCCTCCCTTCCTTGTCCTACTCTCCGTCCGTCCATCCGTGAAATGGGCGGCGGTTCTTATCTCCTCTTTGTTGAGCTGGATAATTAATGATAATAAATTCAAAATTTCCCCTTTTCCGTTGTGATGTATTGCTGTTTTTATTCTTTATCGTTGTCATTATCATCATATAATCTCTCTGAAATTTCTAAAAAAAACAACCCACCGCAGCCTCTGGAGTTGAGCTGGCGCATCGTCGTGGCCACCATCGTGGGCTTCCTGGGCTCGGCCTTCGGGACCGTCGGCGGCGTCGGCGGCGGAGGGATCTTCGTACCGATGCTGAACCTTGTAGTCGGGTTTGACACCAAGTCTGCCGCGGCACTATCCAAGTGCATGATTATGGGCGCTTCCATGTCCTCGGTGTGGTACAACCTGAGGGTATCCCACCCCATCAAGGGAGACAGCGCACCCATCATCGACTACGAGCTCGCTCTATTGTTCCAGCCCATGCTCATGTTGGGGATCACCATCGGCGTCTCACTGAGCGTCGTGTTCCCGTACTGGCTCATCACGGTCCTCATCATCATACTGTTCATGGGGACGTCGTCCAGGGCGTTCTGTAGGGCGATTCGGATCTGGAAGGAGGAGACGATCCTGAAGCAGGAGCTGCAGAGGGCGGAGGAAGAGACGTCGTTGAAACTGAACAACAACGGTGGTGTTAATGGTAGTAAGACACCTAGAGCGGAGGTGCTGGTCGTCCAGTCGCTGGAAGAGCCGCTGCTCCCTCGCCGCCATGAGAAGACCAAGCTGGTAAAGTGTATAGATAATCATTGAGTGTAGTCAGCCAACCAGCTGTGTCACATGGCTGATTGTTTATGTTTTTGTCTTACGTAACATCATCATCAATGATGACTAATTAAAAATCAACCAACACATACATACAGGAGGTGATGTGCTCCAACATCCGGTGGGGTGGTATGGGTGTCCTCATGCTCGTATGGATCTCTTTCCTCCTGCTCCAAATCTTCAAGGTAGGTTTCAATTCAATGCTTGTGAGATATATAGTAGCCTTCTAATTTTCTGAGGAAAAATAATAAACTAGTTTTTCTCTTGTATTTGATTTTATGGACATGAACAAACCTATTTGGATTGTCTTTCATACTCGTCTAAAGATTTTGCTTCTTTTTTATATGTGGCAGAGCGGCGCACCCGTCTGTGGACCAATCTACTGGGGCGTCAACATCCTGCAGGTAATTTCGCCTTTAGCTGTTTTGTCTCTTACTCCGTAATTGTACATACTTACTAGTCACATGCATAAAATGACTTGACATCCGTGAGCCGTTTCTAGCTCCATAACAGTAAAAAAGTAGATTGACACATTGGTTGCAAACAGTTCCCCGTGGCCATCAGCGTGTTCGCTTGGGAAGCGGCGAAGCTGTACCGAAGGAGCAAGACACAGAGGCTTGCTGCCGCCGCAGCCGGCGGCGGATGCTGCGCCCAGTCTGTCTGTGAGGCCTCCATAAACTGGGGAGTGTCTCAGCTCGTCTTCTGCGCCCTGTGCGGCGTGCTCGGCGGAACCGTCGGAGGGCTGCTTGGATCCGGCGGTGGGTTCATCCTCGGCCCGCTGCTACTAGAGATCGGAGTCATTCCTCAGGTGCGTAAATGAGTACGTACGTTTTCTTATATAAAATAGTTGCTTTATGCAAATCAGCATGCTACTTGACTTTGTTTTTCGTCCTTTGTTTGCAATTTCTGTCGTTGTTTGCTTTTAATTGAGTGTCGTGGTGGCGGTAGAAAAACAAGTTGCATCCAACTGATTAATTAATGTAATGGGAATTTCCAAGCTGTCTCGTCGGTAGCAGAAAGTGACCAGAGCATGCATGTGGCACCAGATCACACACGTCCGCATGCGTGCCGTGAACACAACTTATAAGAGGAAGCAAATCTATTCCAATCACTCCGAACAACTCAAAATTTGCCTCTATTAGTCAAGCTTATCCTATAGTTTTCAGATTTACATAATCTCTTTCTAGTTAGTACTCATTGATTGAAGAATGTCTCCAACTCCATTTTCTCAAAAAAGGAGGCAAGTACCTCTTCCTCTTTTACCGACGCCTAGAATCTATAGGAGCGACAGTGGACAATTTATATTTCTCTCTCCTTATTTTTTTTTAGAGGGTTGGATTTTGAAAATGAGTGACAAGGAAATGATGCATTCTAATTTGCTGTCCTTTACTACTGGCTTAGCTCTTTTACTCATCTATACCCCAAAGAAAACTCCCAACACGTGTGCTTTTCTGCCATTTCAACACACCAACACAAACAACATCGTGACACAGTTCCTCGGATGTCTTCCACCCCTTTACGTGTGCTTGTAACTCTTGTTCTGCTACCAACAAATAGTAGTTACGAGAGTGAGGGGGTAAAAGAGAGGCCCGACGATCTATGGCGTTAGTGCTATCCTCAATGTTGTGGTCACCCATGGGAACCTAAGCCACAATTAACACCCACACACAGCGGGTGGTCAGGACAATTGTGAGTCTAGATATTCAAAAGTTTTGAAATTGCATAAAACCTTCAAGAAAGAGAAATTGATAGGAGGACAAAAAATGGGTTCTTGTTATGCATTTGTGGGGACAATGAGGTTCCCCATTTTTTGTTCCTATGTCTGAAATGACCTTCACCAAAATGGGCCTTCAGTCAAACAAAAACAAAGCAATTTAGTTTGAGATAAATTGTACATCTTTGGTTCGTGCGGGTCAAAAATTAGGCAATATAATGGCAATGGCATGTAATTGTGGTGACATATCAATATGTCAATGCATATGTGACTAACTTGTGCATTAAAACGGCCCCATCAGTACGTTTACGATTGCTAAATCTAATCTAACATCTCCTCGTCCAATTCGAGGATGCTGGGGCTGAAATCTGTTTTTTAATTTAAAAATATATATTCCATTGCCGGGATTTGAGCCCGGGTGAAAGCCAGGTATCCTAACAGGACTAGACGACATGGATTTTATAAGACTAGTATATCTTTGTCTCGCCGTCTATCCGATGGTAATCAGATTATCAGAACATTGTGCCAGTGCCAGTACCGGTTCCCACGTTGCTTGTTGCCAATATCCAAGTCTCTTACTACGTACACGTGGATATAGATTGTTTGTTTGTTCAGTCATTCTTTAAAATCTCAATTAACTAAAGATGCGCAAAACCAAAGTTAATTTGTTCGCTTGTTTGGTAGGGTGTAGCCGGATGACAAAGTGTGTGTTTAATGTACATTTTTACATTGCAAACTCACACAACTGTACCCTACTACACCCAACCAAACTAGCCCAGATTCCTCCGCCACGACAGATGGAACATATACAAAATCCAGGCACATTCAAAATCTGTTTGCAAATGATTTTCTCTACTCCCGCAGCCCGACAAAAGAAACGACTAAGATCTTGTACTTTTAATTTTGCATACAATTATATGCCTTGCATTATGTGGAATTTTAAATTCCGAGATCCGATTGCTGCTTGAAAACTTGCCCTTAATTTTATCATTCTGCTTTCCGCTTTTCTTGTTTGCTTACTGCTCCTTCTTGGATTACTATATGAATCTAACCCTAACGCATGAACAGGTGGCCAGCGCGACGGCAACGTTTGTTATGATGTTCTCGTCGTCACTTTCCGTCGTCGAATTCTACTTCCTTGGCAGGTTCCCCATCCCTTACGGTAAGTAATCAATTTCAAGTATACGTGTTGGCTTCTCCGTTCTTACGACGCTCATCATTCGGGTATTGTTTCTTCTAAGTAGAAACAGAGCCCTGTTGTTGGTATTCGTGGTCACATGCACTAGCAAACATGGCATGTTCACATGGTTGCATATGTTCCAATCGAGGAACATAGTTATGCAGATGCTACGCGTCAATCACCTCAATTTTATGTTCACATGGCACTGGCAGGATTCTGAATCTGTCTGTTAATCGTTTATTTATTAATCTTGCCTCTTCATGCCTGTAAGATCAGTTCCCTGCCTGACTCTATTACCCTTTGTCGCAGCTGCGTACCTGATGTCTGTATCCGTCCTAGCTGGATTCTGGGGCCAGTGCTTCGTTAGGAGGCTTGTCGCTGTGCTCAAGAGGTCGTCCATCATCGTCTTCATCCTCTCATCGGTCATCTTTGCCAGCGCACTGACAATGGGTAAGAAAATCAAAACAAAAACAAATTAAGCAAACTTTTCTTTTCTAATTAATCACAGAGCTGGCCAACTGACACCGCTCCCATTCTTTGGCTGATTCTCAGGGGTCATTGGCATTGAGAAGAGCATATACATGATCCAGCACCACGAGTACATGGGCTTCCTAGGCTTCTGCGACAATTAGGTTATAAACCCTCCTAATTCAGTACATTCATTTGCTCAACTGCTTCCTCGGAACAGTCTGTGTGTACATGTCTAGATATAGCCGGTCTTATGCTTGCTTGTGTCCGTGATATAGTCCAAACCATTGTTGGTTAGCTACTCGAGTGGCACGGCTCCACTGGTCAATGCCTAATTGACCATGATCAGCCAACCATATATTCCTTCCTGCAGCTACCTATCCAGATTGCTTATAGTAGGGGACATCCAGCCAACAACTCGTTGAGAGGGTTCCGTTCCTGCTTAGTCAGATGTCAACTACTGGCGCTCTCTCTTCTTCAGCTCAGCTAGCAATTTACAGACATGATAATTATGATTGCGTAGTACAAAATGCATATACATGGATGTCAGCTCCTTGCTGACCGCCGACCATCCAGCTTCCATTGCGTTGTATCGTATATTATATCGTCCTTCTGGTGTGTGGGATGTTAGCTGCTCGCTGACCTCCTGTTCTCCAATGAAATTGTTTTACATACTCCTTTTTTTATTCTCCAAGTCAAGTAGCGTTAAAGGTCAGCTCCTTGCTAGCCTCCTATTTCTTAAGTCAGTGTAGCTTTGTTCAAGTCAGACAAGGATGGAGGTTTAGTTCCTCGCTAACCTCCTGTAAAGCTCATCATGTCTTTGATTTTATTTTTTCCAAGTCAAAACTAGCATAGTTTGGATGTTAGCTCCTTGCTAACGTCCGCTTCTACAGTAGTAATTTAATAATCACTGGCCGCATTAGTTTGCGGATCAGTAGTACAGCCAATACAATTCATGTCAATGATTGATACTGTACAAAATATTGTATTTGCATGGCATCATGGTCAATGAAAAAGATCGGTTAAGAGCTTACTTGCCTTGTGTTTTTTTTCTCTATTCTAATTCGGAACGTTCATTGGATGGTTTTACTTGATCTGGACGCTTTAATTTTGTAACCCAATGCCAACTCAAGTGCGTGGC
Source organism: Alisma plantago-aquatica (assembly GCA_963693085.1). Classification (NCBI taxonomy): domain Eukaryota; kingdom Viridiplantae; phylum Streptophyta; class Magnoliopsida; order Alismatales; family Alismataceae; genus Alisma; species Alisma plantago-aquatica. Next base: position 225,129,091 of record OY856409.1, read on the forward strand.
TGCTCACGGAAGCCTCCTTCCAAAACCGCTGCCAATGTGAATTTGCTGATCCTAGTTGTTGATAGCGTGAACGGATTCTTTAAATACAGTTTTGCTAAGCATCGTCATACTGCCCCAGACATGTGGAAAGGGAGTAAGGAGGATATGTGTATTGCCTGGACAAATTACCCACGATTGACCTATTGTCTTATAAAGAACACTTGTCATTGAACATACGTTTTTAAAGCAACTGTTAACGAAATAGTAGTATGCGTGGGACGCTATCTCTATTAATTTGAGCAAATGTTGTTGAGATCAACAACGTTCAATAAGCATTAAAAGCTTAACCTCATCAAATATAATCCTATAACTTCCACGGGCGTTTGAATTCAGATGTTAACTCACAGTCACCATATTATCACGTTCATAAACGTGTATGTTGTATGACAATCGTTTAATTGAACCAATCAAACAATGAATCATAATCTTATCCTTTAGAGAATTCTTATTTTCGTTGTTGTCATGAAATCAATTTTTTTGTCAAGATGGATGGGCACCTACACCTATGCATTTTGAGGAACACGATTCATTGAAAAATGTGATTCAAGTATTAGAGGTAATTCGTCAAATACCATAAGAAAAGGTTCAGTTGTCAATACAAATAAAAAATATAATGTCATTTATTTTAATTTTTGCATGCATTAATATTATGATGGATATGCTACATAACTTAGGCTTGGTGTTTGTTAGAATACGACCTATCTAAGGGCTAGTTTGGTTGGGTGTAGTAGGGTGCAGTTGTGTGAGTTCGCAATGTAAAAATGTACATTAAACACACACTTTGTCATCCGGCTACACCCTACCAAACAGGCCCTAAACGCTATACCTTCATATCCATGAGGTTGGCCATCAAAATTGCAATTCTAATTTAGGAAAAGATACAATTATGTTTAGGAAGTTTCCTACACCTAGGTTTGGGTCCCTTTTTCCTTTTGCTAAATCTTTAAAAATTTGTTAAAAGAGACTTTCTAAAGCTACCTAGTAGATGATACACATTTTCAGCTTGAAAGATTAACTTTCTTTGATATCTTCCAAATTCGTTTCAATTAATAAAACTTTGTGAAAAAAATATTATTCTTATGCTGAGTTACGTTGGATATAATATTTTGTTGTATACCATGACTGAAACATGCACTGGTTATTTTCAAACAATCCCTTCCTATTTGAAGAAAATACCTTTATTTGATGAGGATAAAAATATGTTTTTTTGCAACACAAATGAAGTGGAAGCAAAACTATAGACAAGTACTCTAGATGTCATTTCCCTTATCATATACCCTCCTTCAGTGATGAGCACAAGATGGTCATCTCTTCCAAGAATGATTGTCCATGCAAAGATAGTAGCTTGGCCTAGGTACACGTCGCTTGCATTATGTATGAAATTTAATATGTATTACATACGTAAGGTATCTTATGTATGCATTGAATGTTCTACACCCAAAATGATCATGTAAGAAAGGAAGTGGAAACCTCAAAGCACATTCATAATACAAGACTAAGATGATTGAAAATGGCTTAACATGTCAAATATGATATTAAAATGGCACATACCAAAACTAGAATAAAAGTTCATAAGTGTAGATAGGAATCAACCCAAGTGATCCTAGACAACCACCTCGGCGCCTGGTTTGCAATTTATCAAGATGGAAGCCTAGACAAACCCTCCTTGGATGTCTAGTCACCGAAATGGGTGCCATAATAACTCTACTTTCAAGTATAATGGTTCACTCAATGTTATAACATGAATGTTATCACTTTCTCAGAATATGTTTTGTACTACAAATTCTCCCTCTATGTAGCACATACTATCCTATCATTCTAATAGATGTTATATAGATATTGTTAGAAAAACAAGGTGATGTATCTATTGATTAATAATGTTGTATACACACAACGAAGGGAAGAGAACCATAATGACCTTCTAGATAGATTTAGGGTTTTAGTTTCTAGAAATATTTATGTTGATCAACAATCTTTTTTGTTTCTTTGGCTTATTCTTAAGTGTGGACAATGCGGTTGTTACTACCACCTACTCCTATACTTGAGAACCAAGCGGGGAAGGCGACCCCTTGGTCCATTGGATCAAGGATGTGATATGTGACCAAAGGATCCATGGCCCATGATTGGACGAGAGAAAACTATCTGGAACACTAGCATGGAAAAAGCTATAAAAGGGATTTAAATTGGGTTTTCTTTTTGTAATTTGCAACACTCATAACTTGCAACCCGCAAGTCCAATTGAGACAAAATTATCATTCACTACTACAGAAATTGCTAAAGACGAAGGACAAAAACCTGACTAATACATGTGAATCCCTGACCAATAGTAGGTGGTCAAGGCTAATCCCTGACCAACGTACCTTCGGCAAAAGCTTGGTGACCAATAGTGGTTGATCAGGTCCTATCCCTGACCAATAAAGATGAAAGCCTTGACCATCCTATGTCAACTCCATGTATTCAAGGTCTACCTTTGATCAATAGATTTAATTGTTTATTGAGTTTTTAAACATCCATAATTGAATACTTATAACTTTCTAAGTGCACCATGATAACTTACTCATCATTCACCAAATGTCAACAAAATAAACTTAAACACCAAAGAAAATTGCATTTAATATGTATTTGTAATGTCTACATGTGAAACATTTGATTGGAGCATCACATTTGTCGATAAAGTAAGACATATCTTATGCAGTCACTCTGACATGGAATTCATATACATTGCATTCATATCATATTGTTGAACATGTGTTCTAGCTATAAGTCAATTGCTTGCATCCGAGCATGTTTACTTCATGTCTTTCTCCAAACAATACTTTTTCTCCTTCAGGGTAATCTATAGTATTTCAACCAAATTTTCATCCTTGTACAACATGGTCGACATCCTGCACAATAAATAATTTAAATTAATTTCATTTAACTTTTCTTTTACAATATCACAACAAGATAACTAACACCACCCTCTTGTGTTGCAGTAACATTGATTAAACAAGTGTGGCATGATTTACCTATGAACGCACATTCTAATTCTAGCACTACCTTCACTTCAAACTATATTTAAAGTGCATTGTGTGCAAGACGTGGCATGCAAGCACTACATATATATGACATTGAACTTGATGACATAGACAATAATAAACACCTACACATGAGAAGATTTGGTTTAATAAAAAATTTTGGGGGTTGGAAGATGAAATGAATGATTTTAGAAGACAACTTGAAAGATGTAACGACGGTAGTGGTATAATTATTAGATGGGGATCCATGCATTAAAAGCAGGTGCAATTAAATGTTATAGAGTTGAAACCCAGCGTACAATTGGGAGCAACAACCCAATTATGGCGCAATAGTCAAAAAGTTATATAATACTTTAGAATAAAAATAGCATAGCTATATAGTTTCCTATTAGCAAAACAGATTATATAACCTCAGTTAAGTAGCATGATTCCAATTATCAGACGATTCAATCATAAAATCCAGTTCTAAAAGTAAATGTCCATAGCAGCAATAAGACAAACACTTACGCTACGAGTTACTCGTTTTCTACAATAGGAAAGAAAGATATTAAATAAGAGAGCCAATGACTGAGAAACTTGCCACATGATTCATCCTCCCAACAATTTAATATCCTTGTTGAGTGCATATTTGTGGATGTCATGCCATTGTGACATAGCTACATACAGAAGGAATAATAAAACATCAGATCTTCTACACGATCAATAAGGATGCACGTTTCAGGTTCATGAGTAAAAAGGTAGATTAAGGTAAATATGAATGCATTTGCTGGGAACGAACTACGAAAACCAATAAATGTTCGATTCCAGTGTTAGCTACGGCATGATATTGGTGAATCTCTTTAGATCTACTTACTCCTCTTCGAAGTTGATTATGCCTTCACGGTACCTGATCTTCTTGAGCTCCAGTTTCTTGCGTGAACCAATGGTGAGCCGCAATCATCAAGAATGCCACTATAACGCCAATACATTATAAAACCCGTCAAAGAGATGCCACCGTAACGCTCTTCGTCAGGAAGGGACTACATACACAGTTGGTGTGGGAGATTTGGGTACAAGGAGAAACCAAGAAGCGTGTTGGCGATGGAGTTAGAGTTGGTGGATGAGGTATAGAGGGAAGAGGTGGAAAAATCAGTGAGGAAGGAGAATAAAGAATGTGAGGGTTTCATCTCGCGAACTGTTTTTGAGCGTCGGGAGGGAAAATGGGGATTTGGAATTGGGTACAGATTCGGGAAGACAATACGAATTTTGATGGCCGCGCGCGGGAGCGAAAGCGTAAAGCCAAAATTTAGGGAAACGCTGCCTATTATTGTGGTCAGGGACAGTTGAGTAGATGTCAGGGATATGACTTGAGCACAAATTATAAGTTGGTCAAGGAGGACGGCCCTTACCGTGTAGCCTTGGCCTTTGTTCATTTTTGTTGTAGTGATTGTTGGTTCACCAATTTTTCCCTTTTGTTAGAAAAAAAGATTGGGAACATGTTTATTATGTTGATGGCTTTAAATAATCCAAATGCAATGTCAAAGAATACTAATGCCCTCAACTTAGCACAATTGATTCCAAATGACCATTAGTCAATCACTACTCATCAATTGAGCAACATGTCATCCAAAACCATCCAATTGATGAAGAGAGAGATTATTGGGTGAAACTAGACATCTTTGAGTGGTGATATGACTAATTGAAGGAGAGATAAATTCCACTTCATCACACATATCTTCCTCAAATAGGTACACTCCTAGACGCTAATGAAAATGAGTGCATCCTCGTAATTGCCTCTCTAGAAAGATCCTAATCATATTACCTCCAAAATATAGCCTAGTAATTATAGTATAGTTACTAAAGGTGATGGTTGATTCACCAAATTGGAATTGAAAAGTTTCTACTTCTAGATGTTAGTGCTTAATAAATTGGATGAATTAATTCTTATCCACAAGTATACTTCTAGATAATTTTTCAAAGCAAGTCTTGTGTAAAAGTCGGTCTTATGCTTGCTTGTGTCCGCGATATTGTCCAAGCCATTGTTGTACTAGTACATGAATGGTCTGTAGCGTCGGTTTTTTAAAGCCTGCAGTGTCACTTTTTAACCGACGCTTAGGTGGCCGTCGCTACACAATTTGGTCTATAGCGTCGGATTATTTAACCACATAAAACCGACCTTACAGAGTAAACATCGACACAAAAGGTTGTAAAAATTCTGACCTAGGCGAGAAAAAAGGAGCCTGTAAGGTCGGTTATTTCATAAAAACCAACCCTGTAAATGTTCTCGGTCGAGAAAATTGTCGACCGAGAACGTTTACAGGGTCGGTTTTTATGAAATAACCGACCCTAAAGATTGAATAACATTCAGTGATAACACTCGGTCGAGAACATTGTCGACCGAAAATATTTCGGTCTCGACCGATAACTCTCTATAAGGTCGGATTTTTGAAATAACCGACCCTAAAGATTGAATAAAACATTTCAGTGTAAGACTCGGTCGACAAACCTCTCGACCGATAGTAATTCGGTCGAGAAGTTTGTCGATCGAGTCTTACACTGAAATGTTTTATTCAATCTTTAGGGTCGGTTATTTCAAAAATCTAACCTTATAGAGGACATTTAGACTCGGTTTTTTACAAAAACCGACGCTAGAAGTTATATTTCGGTCGAAAATTTTCTCGACCGAAGAGTGTACACTGAATTCAATCTTTAGGGTCGGTTATTTAAAAAACCGATGCTAAAAGTTACGATTTTTTAAAAAAAAAATTCTACAGAAATTGATATAGAACAGAAGAACAAGAAGATTCATATATTCTGGGAGAAGGGAGCATTGATGCTCAACCGTCACCATTCAAAACCACACATTCATAATAAAAATGATAATAAATATCATAATTTACAAAATGATAGAGTGCAAGTCTGAGATGACATATTACAAAAGTAAAAATATGAAAGAGTACGTACTCAAACCACATACATAAATGGAGCCGACATATTTAATCCAATGCTATTTCGACTTCACTTATAAAACACTATGACCACTCTTCTCAGAATTCATTCAAGTCCACATGTGTGTAAGGCTGAGTTGTAAAGATCTGTAACAGAAAATGCACATGTTAATATTTTATAAAAATGACTACAATCACTTGTAAATTTATGATGTTATTCTTTATTACCAGACTTATAGTCTGAATGTCATGTGATGCTTGTTTGACAATAGTTTGCATATATTTCATTACATAGTAGCCACAAGCCTAGTCATTATTTTGCATAGGACACTACAAATAACAAATTGTACTTAATGTTAGTAAACTACTATAAACAACAATTGAGATAAGAGTATAAGAGTTGACATATTATAGTTGAAAATTAATACATAAAGAGTAAGCAGTTGTCAAAGTAGCTACCTTGACATTTTTCAAAGTCAATGTCTTTAATTTTGTGGGTATTTGTCCTCCAACTTCACGAAAAGCCTTTATACCCCTATCAATTAAACGATAGTTGGTAAAATAGAAATTCTAAATAGAAATATCATGTTGAAGCAATTGATTAAATTTATGCTTACTCCATAGCTGACAATTTCAGTTTGTGACTCCTTGTTGTTTTACCCATTGGGTCAAGATAATAAAGAGTCATCAATTTTGGGACAATCACTAGTAATTCCCAATGTCTAGCTCTGAGTAAGAATAAAACAAACATTAAAATAAATAGTTTCATTCATTATTAAAATTATATTGAATAATAATACTTATTGGACGTTAAATGGAATTGGGATAACTTCCTTCCCCTCACTAGAAAAATATTTGAATGCATCAGAGAAGTACTCATTCACATCCTCAATATTTGTCTCCACTTGACTAGTGACCGAAGAAACTAAGAATGCAATATTATTTATATCAAAGTTGGTGACCTCGGTATATAAATGGCTGTTAAACATTTGTAATTAGTTTCATATGTAGAAATAAGCTAAAAAAGTGTATTGGAATTTTCTATATATATTGATAGATCCTTACCTTATCCATACTTCTATTATCAAAGTGTTCAGCCAATCATACCGGAACAACTCTACAATATCCTCAAGAAAAATAAAATTCTCAAAGTCCCTCCCAACTGCATCTTCTGTTAACTTGACCATCATATGTGATCCCGATCTTTGGTTGGCTAAGTATCAACACAAACATTTAGATTTGCTTCCCAATTCGTCAAATGTAGTTTCGGGAATGAAAGATGGCTTGGGCATAGGAGGATGACTAGTAGAAGTTTTACTTTTTGGTTTACAAACCTATTAATTAAATTACATACTTATATTACATGAGTTCATATATGCAGTAAAATATGAAAAATATGGTAGAAATAAGGTATACCTTGTCATTGATAACCAAGTGTCTAGGCCAACCCACCATAGCACCCTCAACTTCTTCAACTGTACTATATTCAGGATTAGGTATGGGTAGTGGTTTGTCCCCCATTCCGTCATACACAAGATGGATGGACACACGGCAGATGTCATCAGTAATTTGTTGGCAATGCAATGTACCACCAAGGTTGTACACTTTGCCCGCTGCCACAACATTATATTCGGGAACCTCCATTGCAAGTTTACATTTCATACCAACCTAGATTGAAATAATATAAGTTATATAAGAAATAGTAGAACAGATACATGTTACAACTATATATATTATCATATATTTATCATACTAATAACACAACATATATAGAACAAAAACTTACTGCAGATTGTTGTGGTGGTTCATCGGGAGTGCTCCCATGACCTTCTAAAACTGTAGCATGGGCTTGTACCTCATCACTTGAGAGACGTATAGTATGAATAGGTTGAGAAGGTTGAGTAGGCTGAAATGAAGACATTATTTCTTTTACTTTCTGCGCTACTAATGCTTCAAGATCCTCTTGTGTAAAACCTCCTACACGACCTCTTTTAGATTGCGAAGGGCCAAAATAAGAGTTGAATCCTATGCCAGATCCTAATCCCCTAACACAGCCAGGATGCTCCTTCATACCAAGAGCAACTGCTAGTTTATCCATGTAGCCAGTTGGGATGAACTTTCCTTCCTTCCTTTGCTCGTGGAGATCAATCTATTCATAGTTAATAAAAATATTAAATCACAATATCAATTAGATATAAATAAATCTAAGTTTATGGAAGTTACTCTTTACTTAGTTGGGATAAACCTACCATCTTTTGTGCCACCTCCTTAGTTGCAGGGTTGACAATTTCACCGGCTCGATTCTTTCTAGCATCAATCCATGTCATGTGTCGGGGTGGTCGCTCAACTTGAGTTGTACTAGATTCTTCTCCAGAAGATGATTGCTTCTCTTGTAGTTGGCGGAGGAAGGCATAACCACCGGGCCCCAAGCGATGGTCATGCACATTTTTAGCCCGTCTTTCCTTTTGAGCCTGGTGAATAGCCTGATCATTTAAAACGAGGCATTGCAATTTAGACTTGGCAAACATGTATAAAAAGATTCACCTCCTTAATTGTATAAAATTAAATATTCATACAATACATCACAATCTTTATTACCTGAAACTCTTCCGATCTCCTAGTTGTAACAAATCTTTCCCACACCTCAGGATCTATGAAAATATATATATCTGTAGCTTTCTTCTTTTGTTTAGGATTATTTATAAATTCCCTTACAAGATATGTCTTAAAACCCCTCCATCGTACACCACAACGTTGTAGCACTCTTTTCTTGTGATCTTTTTCATTTAGATGAAAAACACCCTATACATACAAAATAAGAAATTAATAATTTTGTTTTGAAAAGGAATTAATTCCAAGCAAACTAAATTAGAATCAATAGATAAAAAACATATCACTTCCACTCACAGATATATCTTTCCATATGAGGTCTTTTTTGGCATTAGGAACATCATGCCAATTTTCTATATCTATTGGCACCTTAGTGCGCGCGGTCGCCCCTACGTAATGCTTGAAAGCACTAGCATGTTCCCCAACAAGTGCTCCTATCATATCAAACTAGACTGGCAATTTATCCCCTTTAGCCCTGAGCTCCTGCAGCCTACGCATCAATGTAGGACCTATACTGTTCTTAGCATCACCACTACCATCCTCATGGTACTCATGCTCAGAATGTTCATCTTCATGGTGCTCATGCTCAAAATGTTCATCTTCACTCGCCATTTTAGAACCTTCAAGTATACATGATAAAAAAATAAGTGATAATAAAAGCACAAGTGATAAGGTATACATGATAATAAAATAAATAATTCAAAGAATACATGCCTTTAGTATTGGTTGAGTTGTTAGTCAAGGAAAATTCCTTCAGCATGGTCTTGACGTTTATAATATTCATCGGTGTTATCTTCAACATTTACACTTGGCAAACCAACTGAGAATGGACTGCAATCATCATACTTTTCATACTATTCTTCTTCATTTATAGGATCTACAGTAAACTGTCTTTTTCCATTAAGAACGACAGACCAATTTTTATTTGCCGGGTCATCAATATAGAATACTTGTTTTGCTTGGTTTGCCATGATGAATGGCTCATCTTTGAAACCAATCTTTTCAAAATTCACCAATTTGAAACCCAACTCATCCACTGAAACTCCTTTATTGTTGTCAACCCAATTACACCTAAATATAGGAACTCAAAAATTTGTATAGTCCATTTCCCATATGTCCTCAATGACATCTCAACTTCGCGTGGTCTTTTATCTTTGGCACTAGCAAAATACAATGAACAAGCTTTAACAGTGACCCCACTATTTTGAACTACACTACTTTCATCTTGACACTTTGTGTAGTATGAAAATATGTTAATGTCATAATCTTCATATGACATGACATCCATTTTTGTCTTAAAGGCGAGCCATTTTATGTTCTCAACAACATTATTTGGTGATTCAGATAGTTGATTAAATACTTTCTCTTCAAACCACCTAATAAATGTTCGATTATGCTCTCTTACAAGCCACATTGAACTGGATCGCGGATGATTTCTCTTGATAAGATCATTGTGTTCTGTGATGTAGCTACTAACTTCATTGATGTTGTGTAAAATATACAAATGCGCTTGTTCCCACAACTCACGACTGATTCCTTTCACTCGTCCTCCCAGAGTTCCTTTGCCACAATAAGATCCAGTGTGATGGGAATTTTTTTGATCGCTACAAGTTTCATTGCAATTCAAAAAATCATTACAAAAGTCCATCACCTCCCTAGCCACGTAACCCTTAACAATACTCCCTTCAGGATGATAACGATTCCGAACATCACCTTTAAAAACACTCATGTAGCGTTCAAATGGATACATCCCGTGTAAGAAAATTGGACCCAACATCTTCACTTCCCTTGTAATATGTACTACAAGATGAACCATGATATCAAAAAATGAAGGAGGAAAGTACATTTCAAGTTGACACATGGTAACAATTACATCTTTCTGTAATTTATCGAGAGTATCAGGATGTATCACTTTGTTGCATATTTCATTGAAGAAGAAACAGAGTCTTTTGATTGCAAACCTTACATGCTTCAGCAATATAGATCGAATAGCCACAGGTAAAATTTGTTGCATTAAGGTGTGACAATCGTGAGATTTGAAACCTATCAGTTTCAGATCCTTCATTGATACCAATCTATGAATATTAGAAGAGTATCCTTGTGGAACCTTAATATTATACAAGAACTCACAGAAAGTGTTTTTCTCTTTCTTTGAAAAATTAAGTGTAACAAGCCGGTGGAAAATATGTGCGGCGACCCCTGATCTCCACTGATAATTATTTTCTAATACCCATTAATTCTAAATATTTTCTAGATTTGATGCCATCTTTAGTTTTCCTGGTATGTTCAATAGCGTACCGATGATGCTATCACAAATATTTTTTTCAACATGCATGACGTCAATGCAGTGTCTAATTGCCAAAGATCTCTAATAAGGAAGATCCCAGAATATTGACCTCTTCTTGTATAGAGATTTGTCACATGCGAGTGTATGACTACTTGAACTCTTTCCAAATTCATTAACAATATGTTTCACCCTATCATATACAACATGTCCTGGTATAGGTTTAGGAGCACTTCGTTCCTCAGTTGACCCATTAAAGGTTTTACGTTGCCTTTGATAAGGATGCACTGGTGGGAGAAATCTCCGACGACCAAGATATACGATTTTACCACCATGTTTCGGTATGATTGAATCAGTATTTTCCTCACAAACAGGACATGCTTTGTATCCTTTTATGCTATATCCAGAAAAATTTCCATAAGCTGGAAAGTCATTAATCGTGCAAAATAACATAGCACGCAAACTTAAGATCTCTTTACGTGAAGCATCATATGTCATAATACCTTCTTCCCATAGTTTCATTAGGTCATCAATTAGAGGTTGAAGGTAAACATCAATATCATTTCCAGGTTGATTGGGCCCTGATATCAATGTTGACAACATCACATACTTATTTTTCATACACAATCAAGGAGGAAGATTGTATATAACAATCATAACAGGCCACATGCTATGTTGGCTGCTTAATGTACCATAGGGATTCATTCCATCTGTACAGAGTCCAAGTCTTAGGTTTCTTGGTTCTTTACCAAATTGAGGGTATAATAAATCAATTTTCTTCCATTGTGGTGAATCAGATGCATGTCGTAGGATGCCATCATCATTGACCTTTAACTCCCCATGCCAAGACAAATTTTGCGCATCTTCTGTATTAGCAAATAAGCGTTGAAATCATGGTATTATTGGTAGATACCACATCACCTTGGCAGGAGAGCCATTTTTAGCCTTAGCTGAATTTGTAGTCTTATACCTTGACGCACCACATTTTGGACAATTTATCAAATTACTATAGTCCTTCTGAAATAACACACAATCATTTGGACATGCATGAATCTTCTTAGCCTCCATTCCCATTGGGCACATTATTTTCTTTGCTTGATATGTTGAAATTGGAAGCTCGTTGCCTTCAGGAAGAATTTCCTTTAACAAAGACAATAGTGAAGTGAAACTCTTATCGCTCCACCGGTTTTGAGCTTTAAGAGTGTATAATCGCATCACAACACTCAACCTCGTGAACTTAGTACAACCCTTATATAATGGTTTTTCAGCATCATGGACAATGTTTGCAAATAAAGAAGGTGGATCAATGACATTGTCCCGACAACTACGTAGCATCTCTGTTTTTTTTTTGATGTGAACGGCGTGTTACTCTTCTATTCAAAACCATCCAAAAAACTGTACAAAGCAGGCCTCAGACAGGTTGTCCAAGGACTAAAGAAAAAAAGCCCACAATCGGGCACAAACAAAAAAGAACAGCAAACTGCCATAACTATACAAGGACCAAGAAACCAGAAACTATCATCTGCAACCGATACTAGAAAACCCAAACCTCCTCTACAAAATGCTTTTTGTATCACTACTCAGCTTCCTCCAAAGCTTGTCGCCCTTGCAACCTCTCCCTTCAAACAATCGAAGGTTCCTTTCAATCCATAAATGATAGAGAACAGAAATTGCAGTAAACTTTGCCTCACCATGTAACTTAATGAGTTCTTCAAATCCCATAGGATTCTCCCCAAACTCCTCTTAAAAAAACCCCACACTTCAGCACTGTAGGAGCATCCGAAAAACATGTGAATTAAGCTGTCTTCATCATTCAAACACAGAACACACCGGGAAGCAAATTGAAAACCCACCTTTTTCAGAAACTCACTACTAGGCAAGCGCTTTAGGAAAAGTTTCCATAGAAAACACGCACAAACCCTGGGCACCTTGCTCTCCCAAACCCACTTGGACCAGCTCACTTGATTTTTGGTTCTTCTGATGATCTGCCAACCATTCTTAACTTTGAAAACTTTTCTGTTCTTAAACGTGATCTTATCCCTGCCATCAACACTGGCTTTAGGTAGACCATTAAGGATCTTAACCACCTATTCACTGCCTCTAATCTTCGGATAGCACCATACACCACCCACATAGAAAGCATTAACTCTACACAGCTCTCCTTTTCCAAATCTAATGATCTGTTGGTGATCGCAGACCTCCATCATGGTCTTCCTGTTAGGCAGCCACAGATCCTTCCACAGTAAGAACGAACTACCATCTCCCAAACAAAACTCTATATTATGTTTAAGAATCTCTCTATACTTGAGCAGACGTCTCCACAGCCATGAGGAGTTCTTTTTACTCTCCACAGCCCACAGAGAACTGTTTCGAATATATCTCTCGTGAACCCACTTCACCCACATCGATTCTTTCTTGCTAGCAACATCCCACAAGTTCTTCAACAAGCCCGCTCTCGTCCAATCCTCAATAGATTTGAATCCCAGCCCTCCTTCAGAACGAGGGACACAGATGTCATCCCAGGAGATAGTATGCAAATTCTTTCTGCTCTCACTATCATCCCACAAGAAATCTCGCATAATCTTCTCCATATCCAAAATAACACTCTTCGGCAAAGGGAAAGCAGCCGTCCAAAACATATGATAGGATGACAAAGTAGAAATAATAAGATCCACTCTCCCAGAGAAAGAAAGCAACTTACACTTCCACGCATCCAATTTCTTCCTTAGTTTATCAACCAAAGGTGCACATAACGATTTGGTCAGCCTTCTAGTAAATAATGGCAGCCCCAAATAACGAACTGGAAGCGAACAACATGGAATATTCAACACCTCACTTAAATCAGCTGCATTGGCCACCCCTTTACTAAAGAACACCTGGTTCTTTGACTTGTTAAGCTTGAGACCCGATAAGCTTTCAAATTGATTAAAGATATCTACAATCGCCTATACATTAGAATGGTTAGCTTTTGCAAACATCAGTAAATCATCCACAAATAATATATGCGACACCCCAAAATCCGAAGAAGCCATCAAGGGAGAGATACTCTTCTCTTTAACATAGGCCTTGATCACAGAAGATAAACCTTGCATTGCCAAGACAAATAAATATGGGGCAAGAGGATCCCCTTGCCTCACACCATTGCTAGCCTTAAAAGAAGCAGAAGGAGAACCATTCACCAAAACTTGAAAAGAAGCCGTCTCAAAACAAGTGGAAATCCAATTCAGCCAACAACTCAGAAATCCCATCTTGTACATAATGAATAACAAATAGTCTCTTCACACCGTGTCATAGGCCTTTGATAAATCTACTTTAACACACAACTTTTCACTCCCTACGTTAGAGAAGGAACTCAACATTTCATTAGCCAGTAGAATAGCATCCCCGATACTTCTACCTTTCAGAAAAGTTGCCTAATTGGGGTCAATAATATCAGGAAGGACCTCACTCAATCGGTTAGCTAAGATCTTAGTGATGAACTTGAAGATCACATTGCACAAAGATATCGGCCTAAAATCCTTGAGATTAGCAGCCCCTGGAATCTTAGGAATAAGAACAATAAAAGATTTATTACACTCTCTTAACATCTTCCCTGTTTTGAAGAAATTGAGGATGGCCTTAACAACCTCATCACCCACAATATCCCAGCACGTCTGATAGAACAGAGCATTCAAACCATCAGGGCCAGGTGCCTTATCCCCATTATAGCTCTTCACCACCTTTTCAATCTCCTCTCTAGTCACCTCCTTCCTCAACATATCACAATTGGACACAGACAAACTAGGAAGAGACCAAGAATCCATCCACTTGACATATGAATGATCAGCAGAATTAAACACCAACGAGTAATACTTAACAACATGTCCCATGATTTCCTCAGAATCCTTGATAGCCTTATCACCATCAAACAAAAGACAAATATTGTTATGGACTCTTCTAGCTCTTAACGAAGCATAGAAGAACCTGGTATTTCTGTTGCCCTCCTTTAACTACAGCACCCAGGATTTTTGTTTCACCAAGCTCTCTTCATCCTTCATCGCAGCAACCGCCTTCCTTCTAGCATCAATAAGTTTCATCTGCAGCTCCTCATTTAACGGTTGAGAGTCCACCACTCTCTGTAAAGCATTAGCCTTATCTTCCAACTCCCTAGCCAACTCAGAAAAATTACCAACCTGCTTCTTACTCCAACTAATAAGATCAACAACCACCTTGTTAATCTTCCTATACACCATCAACATCGGGGCTCCCCTTTCAACATCCGATTCCCAAGCCTTGCGAATCACATCCTTGAAACCAGGCTGAGTACTCCACACATTAATGAATCTAAAAGGAGCTTTAGTCTTCTTGCTTGAACTAAGATGCAACTCAAGAACACAATGGTCACTAACGATATTGGGAATCACTTCACCCCATAAAGAAGGAAACAGAGTAAGAAAGGCATCATCACACAAACATCTATCAATTTTAGAAAAGGTTCTTTTACCCGAATTACTTTTACTATCCCATGTGAAGAAGTTGCCTTTGAAAGAGACTTTCATCAAACCCGTATCCATCAAAAACTCGTTAAAATCTTCCATACTCCTATGAGAAGGAGGCCTTTTACCCACTTTTTCAGAGTTATTCCTTACCGCATTGAAATCCCCTAACAACCCCCAAGGGCGACCATTACTATGCACCTGCTTAAGAGAGCTCCATAGCTTAGATCTGTCCTCATCCCCATTAGCACCATAGATAGCCGTCAAATTGAAACTAACATCAATCACAAATATCAAACTATGGATGAACTGATCACCTTCAACCAATTTAATGATACTAAGAGCAGGATTCTGCCACATAGTAATAATCCTCGTATAAGAGTAGAAATCAGAATTGTCAATGAACTTAGCATCCAGCCATAAATACTCCACTATCCCAGGAATATCTTTGCTCTCCACTCTGGACTCCAATATGATCAGAATATCAGGTTTATGTTTCTGAATTTTCTTTCGAACACCAGGGAGCTTATTATGTATGCCCCTGACGTTCCAAGACAAAATAGAGAGGGGGCTATCCATTGGGGTTCAGTGAAGGACCAACCCCATCTCCAACCTCCAACACCAACGAATTCCCATCATTCAGACTAGTCAGAAGAGTGAATCTGTTCGAAGATAACTGGATATTCTTAGCTGACGACAATACCTTCATTTGAACTCTAGGGGGGGACTTTGACTTCCTCCTATTCACCTCCCACTCTGGAGAAGGTGCAGGGGTTATCACTGGCGAGCTACTGGTTGATGGGATTACCCCAGAAAAATTGGCGCTTTGCTTACCAGTTCTTTGCATCACCATTCCGCCTATTTCCATGATGCTACTGCTCTCAGCTGTTCTCAGACCAATGGCTGCCCCATCCACATTAAGGCTCATCTCCTCCACTACATCACTAAACTCCTCCGGTTCATCTTCAGACATTTGAGTGCTAACCTTCTTCGGTACCCATACCTTCTTAACTGTTCGCAGACCTCCCACCACCATACCTCCAGGATTCCTCTCCTTCCCAACACACAACCCCGATTCATGCCCAAACTTCGTGCAGGAGCTACAAATGCTCGGCTTCCATTCATACTCAAAGCATATCTGGTCAAACTGACCATCATCACTCTGAATCTCAATCTCTTCTGGAAATGAGAAATTAACATCAACCAACACCTGCAACCTTGCATACTCCAATCGAGCAAGATCAGCAGTTAACTGGTCCGTTCGTAATGTCTTCCCAAGATAGGAACCAGTACTCATGAACATGTCATCATCCCAAAGCTCCAGAGGTAGTCCGTGAATCTTAAGCCAAATCGGGATCTCAGACATTTTCAACTTCTCCATAGGCTCCCCACGCTCCCACTTCTTGATAATCAACGACTTCCCAGTGATGAACCAAGGACCTCCGTCTAGCGCTGTCACCAGGTCCTCTTCACTCGAAAACAAGATCATGAAGAAACCTTTCCCCCTTGATTTAATTTCCAGAGACCCTTTAACCTTCCAAAGCTGAGCTAGAAATCTTACCAACGAAGGCCAGTGTGGTGTCATTCTGACAATGTATCTCACCGCCGCCTTGTTCCACTTTTACAGATTCCTCTCAGCTATGGTCTTCGGGTACATCAGCTTCCCATCCTTTACTTGGATTTCCACCTTCTTGTACTTGGTTGACGGTACCTCCTTCTTCGTAGCCACCAGATCTGCCCAAGATCTAGTCTCCTGCGAGACTCCAATCGAGCCGAATCAGAGGCCTCCCCCCTTTCTCGGGTCTTTAATCTTTGCCACGTTGCTCAGATCCACAACATTTCCCACCTGCGCTGCCTCCGGCTGATCAGAACTCCATGCCACGTCTTCTCCAGGCGCCGCCGGACTCGCCTCATCGCTCTCCGGAATCACCCTCGGGTCCGCAGCGGCTGCCATTCCCCAATGTATCAATATTTCATATCAATAAAAGTTGTTAAAGATGATTTAGATAAAGACATCCTACGTAGCATCTCATCAATCATATCATCCTGAATCTGGTCATCTTGAAATGGTTCATCATTAACATTATCATCATTATCTATATCTTCTATGCCACAACTATAAGTATCGACATTTTCTGCTCCATAATTCAATTTCTCTCCATGCCAATACCATTCATTATAACCTTGTATGATCCCATTGCATATGACATGATTCTTAATTTCCTCACCAGTATCAACTTTTAAATTGTTACAACAATTTCTACATGGACAATATAGCCTATCTGTAGGTAGTTTCCTATGTTCCTCAGCAAATCTGATAAATTCATCAAGACCTTTGGCAAACTCTGGACTGCAACGGTTCTTGATAGACATCCAACTTCGATCCATTTTCTATATCACATTAAAATTAATTATAAAATTAACAGTTTAATATTGATACTATAATAATCTGTAAGTTTTTATTGATAGAAAGTTAATTTTATATACTAAAGTGTACCACCTATCTCATTTTTGAATATTTCATCTCACTAGTAACTGTATAATGTATGTTTAGTTTTGAAGAAAATTTCAGCAGCATTTCTCCTAAGTTCTCCAAGTACACCGATGTAAATGGCAAATAACCACTCACATATGTACCCAGAGAACAAATGGAGAAATCCTACTGAAATAATCTACAAAACTAAACATACATTATACAGGTACATCCTAAGTGAGATTAAAATATCCAAAAATAGTCCCAAACTGGGGACTATCCAAAGTTTACTCCTAATGAGTAAATTTTGAACGATTTTCTAAGTTAATATATAAATGCATTATTTTCATATTTATATATTAAGTTAAACATCATGCATCAACCCTAAAGTGTCAATCTAGGAGTACACATGTCTAATCTAGTATTAATTTCTAAAATTTATATAATGATTACATATGAAAAAAGACATGCATGTTTTTATTATTGGGTTATCAAATCATATAAAATGGAAAATACTCGTACAAATTAGCAAAGTAAGGCCATTTCCAACAGTCTAAAGATTGAAATCATTATAATATTCAGAACTATTTGTGAACATTACAGAAAATATGATTAAAACATTTATACCTCCAACATAAATAAGTTCCAGGTCCATCTCGGTCGACTAATTGTCGACCGAGATGGACCTGGAAGTAGCAATGGCGGCGGGCGAGAATGAAGGGGAACAAGGAACGAAGGAAGCTCGAACTTACTTGGAAATGGCAGCGAGCTTCATGGAGGAAGAGAAGAACTTCACGGAGAGGCGGCGACCTTCATGGAAGAGTGGAAGGTGGTGTCGACGAGCTTCACGGCAACGAAGAGCTTCACGGCAACGAAAAGCTTCACGGCAACGATGTGCTTCGTGGAGGAAGAGTGAAGGCGGCGACGACGAGCTTCACGATCCTCTTCGCGGCGACGACGAGCTTCACGATCCTCTTAGTGGTGTGGAGAGGCGGCAACGGCTTCACGGAGAAGCGTTCGCGGCAACAGCGGAATGACAAAGTGAAAAGGGGTTTCGCGGCGCCGCGGGAGAGAGATTAAAAAGAGAAAAGGGTTTCGCGGGAGGAAGAAAGACTAAAATTTCAGCTTTTTGCACGGAGCGAAAAACTGTAGCGTCGGTTAACAACCAAAACCCGACTCTACAGATAAACGGTGCCCGTGTCGGGTTGTTTAATAATAATCAAACGCAAACTC
The DNA here is from genome assembly GCA_963693085.1 of Alisma plantago-aquatica. Lineage (NCBI taxonomy): Eukaryota > Viridiplantae > Streptophyta > Magnoliopsida > Alismatales > Alismataceae > Alisma > Alisma plantago-aquatica. The sequence goes on from OY856409.1 coordinate 225,148,149, forward strand.
GGTTGATGAATTTGTCGACCAAAAAGACCTATAGGGTCAGTTATTAGGTAAACCCGACGCTACAAGTGCTAATACGAAGAAATCTGGCTCGTTTTGGTCGACGATTTGTCGACTGAGAAGGAGCAAGATTTCCTTCGTACAAGCACCTCTAGGGTCGGTGTTTTCGTATAACCGACCCTAGAGGTGCTTATACATGTGTGAAAAACTAAAGTGGATATTGTCGGTCGACAATATTGTCGATCGAGACCCCCTATAGGGTCGGTTATTAGAAAAACCGACCCTAGAGGTGCTTCTAGGAAAGAAATCTGGCTTCATTCGGTCGACAAATTCGTCGACCGAATGTGTGTCGGTCGACAAATTTTTCGACCGAAGATGCGTGAAAAACTAGATCGAAAATTCATGTCGGTCGACAATAATTGTCGACCGAGGAGCATTTTAGAGTCGGTTATAAAGGAAAAACCGACCCTATATGTGCTTATACACGTGAAATTTGACTCTATCTCGGTCGACAAATTTGACGACCGAGGAGCTCTAAAGTGCTTCCACAACCCTAATAATGATGTTATGTGGAACTTTAATATATGGTGATGTCGTATGAAACCCTAATATGGGATAATGTTATGTGAAACCCTTATATGGAATGATGTTATGTGAAACCCTAATATGGAAATGTTATGTGAAACTTTAATATAGGGTGGTGTTGTGTAAAAACCCTAATATGGGATAATGTTATGTGAAATTTCAATATGAGATGATGATATGTGAAACCCTAATTGATAAATATGGGAAACTCCAACCCTAATGAGGGAATAGAGATGTTATTTTTGTATTGCATGATGTTGATATGAAATTGATATGGTTGATATGAAATTGAGATGATTGTGTAACAAATACCCTGAATACCTTGGTCAGATGACCTGAAGGTAATAGTTACCTGATAAGTGATAACTATGTTTAGTGATGAACTAAGGGTTTGAATATCCAGAATCAGCAAATGTGATGATGGTGTAATTGAGGGATGTGAATTCCCAACAATGAGACAAAAGATTGAGATCCCAATGCTTTATAACGTTTTGAAAAGTACTAAACTCTATTCAAAAATTCTGTCGGTCGACTATTTGTCGACCGAAAGAGCTCTAGGGTCGGTTATAAGGAAAAAACCGACCCTAAAGTCATCCTCGATCGACAATATTGTCGACCGAATTTGTCTCGGTCGATCATATTTTTGACCGAGATTAACCCTGTTTCAATGTTTTAAATTAAGTACCAAGTGTGTGTGTATGAGATTAACCAAGTGATGCTTTGTCAAATTTAGCCATAATTTATTTTTCAATCATTTGAAATAAAAATATTCTTATATAACATGTATATGTCCAAATGAAACCATGGAAAACACTTTTATTCATAACAATTTAATGCCCATACACTTTATAAGATGAAACATGACATACTTGCTTTATAAAAATATATACATTACATCATTACAAAGATATCTCATAATCTCACTGGAAAGACCGAAGGATTACATCAATGTCTGGGTCTTTTCCAAGAAAGGGCTCAGCTCCATAATATTTAACCAGTGTCTGCCACTCCAAGGCACCTGTCATGGTTAAGGCATAAGCCTCCAAGAAGGTGGGAACATGATCAAAGCGAAAGTTGGCAGCAATGTCTTGAAGTTGAATTGGGGAAAACTGAGTATGTGTGAGATCAGGAGATGGTGGAGGTGGAATTTGATAGTAGTTGTAGGAAGGATTGTATGGATTTATCATGCCAGGATTAAGGGAATAGGGATATTCATCAGGTTGGTTAGGAGAGAGAGTTTGCATCCTTTAGTTTAAATAAGTCATGACATGGTGATTATAATCCAATTGCCTACTTAGGTGATATTGGGATCCAGCAATATATGTCAAGGTATTTGTAATAGGATCATGGGGTAGGTTGGTAGGAGGAGGTGGTGGAGGTATGTCTTGGGTGGATGTCTCCCCTTCAGTCCTAGTCCTTTTGTGGCCAAAGTCGATTCTCATCTTTTCCACCGTATTTTTACCTATCTTTTATGGTTTTCTATCCCATGTGTAACCTAAGTCATCCTCAATATTCTTCTTAAGAAAATGTTGAGTGATTTGGCATACAGAGTTAGCATAAGGTGGATTGCCAGAAAACTCAAGCATATTCTTAAGGATGATACGAATAAAGTTTATGGGAATACCTTTGAGAATGACATAGATAAGGTACATACGAAAGGTGGGTATTTCAGATTTGTTTGCTCTAGGATGGATATTGGTGGCAACAATGAGATTTATGATCCTAGCTTCAGGTTTTAAATTTATGGCATAATAGGTACCCCTATCTTCATGACAAGTCGTATTTGATTGAAAGATGGCTCTTTTGACATCACTAAGGCTAGTTGTAGTGTCATCTTCGGAGAGTTTATTGAGTGGATTTCCTCTAGTGAGATCAATAAAATTTTTATATTCTTCTATATCTATGTCAAGCATATCAAGAATACCCTCCTCAGTAAAATGGAATCCATACCCACCAACCATAGAGGAGAAGGAATCATGTTCAGGATGTTCGGCTAAATTGGCATAGAATTCATTAACTACTTTGGAGGAGTAGGAATGGAAGGAGGGATTTAGAAAATCAGTCAAATGTTGCACCTCGAAAAGTTCCTCCAAATCGACAATGCTTTGGAAGTCCATGACGTCGACTGGCCGTCGTAGAAGAGGAGTTTTTGACGAGAGCCTGAGGTAGCGGTCGCCTGCAGCTGCGTCGATGAAAAGGACGTCGTTGATGAACGACAACGTTGAAGAGACTGTCCTTCCTTTCCTACCTGCAACTTGCTTCTTTCCGCGCGTAGATGATGAAGCCATTTCGTTGCTTTGAAATGGAGAAATAGCAAGCAAGAATTGGATGTAGAGAAGCTGAAGATTTTCACAAGAATACACTAGAGAGGAGCTAGAGAAGTGAGAATGTGAATGTGTGAAGAAATGGATCGTTTTGGGTGCTATTTATAGCAAAACAGAGTCAATTTTGGTCGACAATTTGTCGACCGACATCCGAAACGGTCGTTTTCTGGACTGTTCTCCTGGTCGGCCAACGGTCGTATTTATAGCCGTTACGACGATTGAAATTCTAGCCGTTACGACGGTTGATTTTTTTAGCAGTTACGACGGTTGAGTTTCTAGCCATTCCTCGGTCGACAAATTCGTCGACCGATATGTTTCGGTCGACAATTCGTCGACCGAGATTGAGCCAGATTTCATTCGCTTAAGTACCTCTAGGGTCGGTTTTTAGGAAAAACCGACCCTAGAGGTACTTATTCATGTGTGAAATACTAAACTGGATCCTAGTTTATCTCGGTCGACAATATTGTCGACCGAATGGACTTCTAAGGTCAGTTATAAAGAAAATACCGACCCTAAAAGTTGCTTATACACTTGAAAACTGACTCCTAATCGGTCGACAAATTTGTCGACCGAGAAATACTATAAGGTCGGTTATAAGTGCAAATCCGACGCTAGAGGTGCTTATACATGCGTGAACTATCTGGATCCAGAATAGATATCGGTCGACGAATTTGTCGATCGAGAAAGAGCCAGATTTCCTTCGCATAAGTACCTCTAGGGTCGGTTTTAAGGAAAAAAGACCTTAGAGGTACTTATCGGTCGACGAATTTGTCGACCGAGTGAATCGGTCGAAATATTGGTCGACCGAGGAAGGCTCTAAGGTCGGTTATAAGTGCAAATCCGACGCTAGATGTGCTTATACATGCGTGAACTATCTGGATCCAGAATAGATATCGATCGACGAATTTGTCGACCGAGAAGGCCTTTAAGGTCGGTTTTGTAGGAATAACCGACCTTAGAGGTGCTGAACCGAGGAGGACTGTAAGGTCGGTTATAAAGAAAAAACTGACCCTATAGGTGCTTGTATACATGGAATTCAGCTCTTATTCGGTCGACGAATTTGTCGACCGAGGAGCCCTTTAGGGTCGGTTATAAGGTAAAACCGACGCTATAGATCGAGGCGCGAAACCAAAATCAAGCAAATTTTTTCCGCCGGAAAAATTGTCTATAAGGTCGCTTATTTTAGAAAAACCGACCCTATAGAGATGTACTACAAGGTCGGTTATTTTAAAAAAAGTGACTCAAAAGGTCTTAAGTGGTGCCCGCATTTTTTATAGACATATAAGGTCGGTTATTTGGAAAACCGACCCTATAGAGATACACTACAAGGTCGGTTATTTTAAGAAAAGCGACCCAAGAGGTCTTAAGTGGTGTCCGCGTTTTTTAAAGACATATAAGGTCGGTTATTTGGAAAACCGACCCTATAGAGTTACACTACAAGGTCAGTTTATTTAAAAAAACCGACCTAAGAGGTCTTAAGTGGTGTCCGTATTTTTTTAGACATATAAAGTCGGTTATTTGGTAAAACCGACCCTACATGTAGTGACGTTATAACTCATTTCTGTACTAGTGTTGGTTAGCTACTTGTGGCGGGGGTCGAGTGGCACGGCTCCACTGGTCAATGCCTAATTGACCATGATCAGCCAACCATTCCTTCCTGCAGCTACCTATCCAGATTGCTTACAGTAGGGGACATCCAGCCAACAACTCGTTGAGAGGGTTCCGTTCCTGCTTAGTCTCTCCTCCAGTAGTGGAGGGTCATGAGCGTCAGATGTCAACTACTTGGCGCTCTCTCTTCTTCAGCTCAGCTGGCAGTTTACAGACATGATAATTATGATTGCGTAGTCAAAAATGCATATACATGGATGTCAGCTCCTTGCTGACCGCCAACCATCCAGCTTCCATTGCGTTGTATCGTATATTATATCGTCCTTTTAATTGGTGTGTGGGATGTTAGCTGCTCTCTGACCTCCTGTTCTCCAAAGAAATTGTTTTACATACTCCTTTTTTTATTCTCCAAGTAGAGTTAAAGGTCAGCTCCTTGCTAGCCTCCAATTTCTTAAGTCAGTGTTGCTTTGTTCAAGTCAGACAAGGATGGAGGTTTAGTTCCTCGCTAACCTCCTATAAAGCTCATCATGTCTTTGATTTTATTTTTTCCAAGTCAAAACTAGCATAGTTTGGATGTTAGCTCCTTGCTAACGTCCGCTTCTACAGTAGTAATTTAATAATCACTGGCCGCATTAGTTTGCGGATCAGTAGTACAGCCAACACAATTCATGTCAATGATTGATACTGTACAAAATATTGTATTGCATGGCATCGTGGTCAATGAAAAAGATCGGTTAAGAGCTTACTTGCCTTGTGTTTTTTTTCTCTATTCTAATTTGCGGGTCCTCGTTGTTGATAGCGTGAACGGATTCTTTAAATACAGTTTTGCTAAGCATCGTCATACTGCCCCAGACATGTGGAAAGGGAGTAAGGAGGACATGTGTATTGCCTGGACAAATTACCCACGATTGACCTATTGTCTTATAAAGAACACTTATCATTGAACATACGTTTTTAAAGCAACTGTTCACGAAATAGTAGTATGCGTGGGACGCTATCTCTATTAATTTGAGCAAATGTTGTTGAGATCAGCAACGTTCAATAAGCATTAAAAGCTTAACCTCATCAAATATAATCCTATAACTTCCACGGGCGTTTGAAGTCAGATATTAACTCACAGTCACCATATTATCACGTTCATAACCGTATATGTTGTATGACAATCGTTTAATTGAACCAATCAAACAATGAATCCGAATTTTATCCTTTAGAGAATTCTTGTTTTCGTTGTTGTCATGAAATCAAATTTTTTGTCAAGAGGGATGGACACCTACACCTATGGATTTTGAGGAACACGATTCATTGAAAAATGTGATTCAAGTATTAGAGGTAATTCGTCAAATGCCATAAGAAAAGGTTCAGTTGTCAATACAAGTCAAAAATATAATGTCATTTATTTTAATTTTTGCATGCATTAATATTATGATGGATATGCTACATAACTTAGGCTTGGTGTTTGTTAGAATACGACCTATCTAAACGCTATACCTTTATATCCATGAGGTTGGCCATCAAAATTGCAATTCTAATTAAGGAAATGATGCAATTATGTTTAGGAAGTTTCCTACACCTAGGTTTGGGTCCCTTTTTCCTTCTGCTAATTCTGTATAATTTGTTAAAAGAGACTTTCTAAAGCTACCTAGTAGATGATACAAATTTTCATCTTGAAAGATTAACTTTCTTTGATATCTTCCAAATTCGTTTCAATTATTAGAACTTTGTATAAAAATATTATTCTTATGGTGAGTTATGTTGGATATAATATTTTGTTGTATACCATGACTGAAACATGCACTGGTTATTTTCAAACAATCCCTTCCTATTTGAAGAAAATACCTTTATTTGATGAAGATAAAAATATATTTTTTTGCAAGACAAATGAAGTGGAAGCAAAACTATAGACAAGTACTCTAGATGTCATTTCCCTAATCATATACCCTCCTTCAATGATGAGCACAAGATGGTCATCTCTTCCAAGAATGATTGTCCATGCAAAGATAGTAGCTTGGCCTAGGTACATGTCGCTTGCATTATGTATGAAATTTAATATATATTACATACGTAAGGTATCTTATGTATGCATTGAATGTTCTACACCCAAAATGATCATGTAAGAAAGGAAGTGGAAACCTCAAAGCACATTCATAATACAAGACTTTAATGAGTGAAAATGGCTTAACATGTCAAATATGATATTAAAATGGCACATACCAAAACTAGAATAAAAGTTTGTAAGTGTAGATAGGAAGCAACCCAAGTGATCCTAGACAACCACCTCGGTGCCTGGTTTGCAATTTATCGAGATGGAAGCCTAGACAAACCCTCCTTGGATGCCTAGTCACCGAAGTGGGTGCCATAATAACTCTACTTTCAAGTATAATGGTTCACTCAATGTTATAACATGTATGTTATCACTTTCTCAGAATATGTTTTGTACTACAAATTCTCCCTCTATGTAGCACATGCTATCCTATCATTCTAATAGATGTTATATAGATATTGTTAGAAAAACAAGGTGATGTATCTGTTTATGAATAATGTTGTATACACACAACAAAGGGAAGAGAACCATAAAGGCCTTCTTCTAGATAGATTAAGGGATTTAGTTTCTAGAAATATTTATGTAGATCAACAATTTTTTTTGTTTCTTTGGCTTATTCTTAAGTGTGGACAATGCGGTTGTTAAAACCACCTACTCCTATACTTGAGGACCAAGTGGGGAAGGAGACCCCTTGGTCCATTGGATCAAGGATGTGATCTGTGACCAAAGGATCCATGGCCCATGATTGGACGAGAGAAAACTATCTGGAACACTAACATGGAAAAAACTATAAAAGGGATTTAAATTGTTTTTTTTTGTAATTTGAAACACTGATAACTTGCAACCCGCAAGTCCAATTGAGACAAAATTATCATTGTTGGTTCACCAATTTTTCCCTTTTATTAGAAAAAAAGATTGGGAACAAGTTTATTATGTTGATGTCTTTCAATAATCCAAAATGCAATCTCAAAGAATACTAATGCCCTCAACTGAGCACAATTGATTCCAAATGACCATTAGTCAATCACTACTCATCAATTGAGAAACATGTCATCCAAAACCATCCAACTGATGAAGAGAAATATTATTGGGTGAAAGTGGAAGCCCAATTAGCTAATACAAGAGAAGATAAATAATAGATCAGGGTATGATGTACCAGAAATAGGGTATAAAGAGTCATGTATATAGCTTTGCCTCAGGATGTGATGTACCAGAGACACACAATTATATAAAATCAACAAATGCTAATGGACATGAGTAGAGGAAGCCCAATTAGCTAATATAAGAGAAGATAAATAACATAAACTACCACCAACACTCCACTCAAGCTGGTACATGTCTTGTATTCCCAGTGTGCCACACATATTGGAGAGGGGTGAAGGTGGAAGAGGCTTAGTGAAGATATAATCAGTATGTTCTTCAATCTTCACACATGGTGTAATGATCTTTTTTTCACTAACTAGGTCTCTCACGAATTGACAGTCAACCTCAATGTGCTAGCACATGCATAAAAAACTAGATTATTAGCTATATGAATAGCTTTTGGGTTGTCATACTTGAGTGTTTTTTGAGAGGATATAAGGAAACCTAATATGCGAAGACTAGACGTCATCCATGGAATTTCACAATAGGCGTGTTCCATGAGATGATATTCATTCTTAGTATCGGAACGAGCCATAACAAACTACTTCTTTCTCTTCCAACTGACGGGATGACCACCCAATAGAACACAAAAGTTAAAAATCGATCTCTCATCATTCATATCTTTGGCCGAATTAGCATCTACATAGCAGGTCAAATAGATATATGAAGACTATGGTTTCTTGTAAAGGATACCTCTACTAGTTGGATTTTTCGATTAGTGTAGGATCATTGTACCACAGTACGGAGGCCAAATATCATTCATGATTTTTTGAATAGTGTCATCCCACCGAACTAACGTGATGACCACCCAATAAAACTCCTAGGGCACACAAGAGGTTTAGCCATGCGCTGACTAACAAAACTAACAACAAAGACAATGCCAGGTCCAATTTTTGTAACATTTATGATTTTGCCAACCATTTGTCAATATTGTTCAGGATCAAAAAAGCCTCTCCCACAGTGACTAACTTTTTTGTGATAGCCCACATGTAAGGAAATATAACTAGAATTCAACTACAAAGAGCATTTCAGATGATAGACTCCCGCTGAGTAAAAACACTTAGAGGTTGTTTCATATGCACTTCCTCCTCTAGATCACCATGAAGGAAGGAATTTTTAATGTGAAGATGAAATAAAGGTTAGTCCATGTGAGAGGCAAAGAGGTTAGATCCTGATGGAAGCAATATGAGTGACCAATGAGAAGGTCTCAAAGAAGTCCACACCATATGTTTGGGTGAATCCTTTGGCAACAGGCCAAGCTTTTAGTTATTCCGTCAAGCTTTTATCCCTAATTTGTAGGTAAAATTGGGTAGCCTTTTGGCACAAGACTGAAGGTATCAGAAGGTCAAGGTATTTCTTAGAAGCTTCTGAAAAGGATAACTCTTTGGATCATTTGTAAACAAAGATGAAGATTGAAGAGCATTCAGAGTACTTGAATATCGTTTTGGTAGCCTTTCAATAGATGACAAAGGTTTCAGGTATGAATGGTGGCTGAAGAGAAGAGACCAGAATCATGTTGCCTTTTGACGTTGATCAAGTCGGAAGATTTTTGAAAAGGTTTTCCAAGCTTAAAAGATTTTTCTTTCCTTCATTTGAGTTTTGGGAATGTTTTCCAACTTTTTTGAAAGGCAGCTGAACTTTGTTGATTTTTTAAAAGATTTTTTTTTTGAAATGATTGTTCTTTTGAAAAGATTCTTTCTTTGAAAAGAATGTACTTATTGGATAACATTTTTTATTTTTGGAAAATATTTGTTCTTTTTTTGGAAAAGATGTGTTTTTCTATTTTTAAAAGCTTGTTGTTTTTGGAGAAGATTTATTTTCTTTTCTGAAGAGATCTTTATTTCTTTTAAAAATAATTTTCTTTTCAAAAGAATTTGTATTGATTTTTTTTAAACTTTTCTATTTTGTGTTTTGAAATGATTTTTCTTTTGAAAAGATTTTTCTAAAAGACTTTTTTCTAATGTTGTGAAAAGATTTTTTTTTTAAAAAGAGTTTTTTTTTGTTTTGAAAAGCATTTCTTTTGAAAAGAATGTTTCTTTTAAAAAGAGTTTTCTTTCTTTTTTCCAGTTTCAAAAATAATGTCGATTTTCTGGGTTTTAGAAAGATTATTGATTTTTCTTAAGAAAGTTATTCTGTTTTTGGAAATATTGTTCAATAAAGATTGTCAAATGAGAGAGATCATTCAAGATTATTGAAGATCATTGAAAAAATTCCAAGATTGAAAAGATCATGGATCAAGGATTCTTGGTGATTGATATCACTTGAAATTATTTGGGATCCTTTTAGATCATGGAAGACTTTTATAAATAATGTGAGATCATAGGATTCTAGATTCGAGTTTGTTATTTTGATAAAATAGTTGATATGATATTGTTATTTTGGTAAGGTTGTTTTAAACATGAAGACATTAGCAAACAGTGGACAATTTGTGCGTTATGATTACAATCTTAAAGAATAAATATTTCAACAATCTTAGACTTAGAAAATCATGCAACAATCTTGGTAATTGTGAAACAAGCAAGCACAAGATGCATATGTAGAAGATAAAGTACCCCTTTTAGCCCATGAGTTTAGATGTTATTTTATGTCCTTACTCAAGTGTTATATGCATAGGAGGGGATGACCCTTATCTTCTCTATCACATGATGGCACTCAACGTGGTGGTAACTTGAGTTCTTTAAATATTGGCGCTACTCCTGATACGCCACTTGACTATGGCATCCATAATCAGTCGTGAGTTCTAGGAGAGGGGTTGTAGAGGGGGTGTCCTCAAGGCCTTTGGACATCCAACTAATGATGTGTCGATACCTTTACTAACACTCTCATGCCACTTTCAGGGATCAAACATGTGTGTTGAAAGTTCAGTGACACATGCATGCACATGTAAGATTTTAATATCTTTAGAAGAAAAAATCAAAATAATAAAGCATGAAAGATAAATGAGACTTTTTAATCATGAAGGCACCTCTCCTCCCTTTTTCTCTTTTCTTATTATTTTCTTAATATTTTTTATGTAAATAAAAAATAAAATGGCTAATGAAAAGAAAAAAAAATTGAAGTGGACATTATCCTAAAAATGAGAAGTGGAAGCCAACCTTGGAAGGGAAACAGAGGATAACCTAGAGGAGATTGATGAAAATGTGGCCGTTCTTGCACTGTCAAAAATCAAAGTGGTGCAAGAAAGTGATTTTTCCCCTAGCAGAACAAATGATTCTGCCAGCTTTATTAAGATAAAAAAAACAAAAGGCACAGATGAAAGTTTTGCTAGCAAAATAGAGTGTTCTATCAGTTTTTTGTAGGGAAAAAGTTTTTTTTGAAAACCTTTTGATCCATTGATTGCTTTCGAGTCATTGTCAAATTTTTTTGTTTGTTTAAAAACTCTGGATTTAAGAAAAAATAGAAGGAAAACATAGAAACCTTGATCGATTGGAAAAACATGAGATGACAAAAAGGAAAATGCAATTAGGATCTTCTGAATACTCCCTGCATTAGTCGCCAAACTATTATTCCCGGTCTGAAAAGTCCTAATGGATCCTATAGTTGTGGAAACAATGAAGGAGCAAAAATGAAAATATAAATTGATAAATCTTGGAGTCACCACCAAGTTTTATACGCAAAATAAGGAGAAAATGAAGTTTGTGTTTGATGTAGGAAAGCACATAAAAGCCACATTTTGACTCCTCTAACACCTTCCCCACTCGTAACCACATGGTTTCCAACTAGAAGATTCTAGAAGAGGTGATAGATCATGTCGGTGCACTGTGAGGACTATCTTGCAGATCGAGGGAATCCACCACATGGCACACAAGGGATGACTCTGATTCATTTGGTGGCTTCGGCTAGATAATACCCATTTTTCTTATTTTATGGACATTCCAGGAATATTCTGGAGAAAATTATGGAAAAAGGTGGATTTTGAGTAAAAGCAAAAATAATAATGAAGGAGATAGAAAAAGGCATTAATCCATGATTATGCTTCACTATTATCCAAACGATACAAATTTTGTGTGGAAAAAGACAATTGAACTATCTGTGGAGAAAAAAGAAAATATTTAATTCAAGATAATTCTATTGCAGAATTCATAGAAAAAAGCTTGTAAAAAGTGGCAATAATGAAAAAATACACTTAATTCCATATAAAAGATATTCTTTGTGGAAAGCCCCAAACTGGGTTACAATGAGTGACAAAGGGTGGACTAAGTAGGAATAAAAATGTGGAAAATATGGAAAAATGTCAAAAAGAACAAAATGTGAAATTCCATCATGACCGACTTATACCACAAATACAAAAAGGAGCGGATCTAGAGTACTCAGACTCTTAAATATATAACCCGACACTCAAACACCCACAACTATTATACGAGATCTAGAGTACTCAGACTCTTAGAGAATGATGATACTTCAACAAACAAGTGGAGTAAAAAAAGTTAAAAAAAGAAGCAAAATAAGAGAGAAAGTAAAATCAAAGAGTAAAATATTAATATGGATGGGGAACTTGGATTGAGTTTTGCGACTAGGTTCTCTTACCAACATGCAATACTCACACCCATTGTATCCCCTTAGCAAGTTTACAAGAAATCATCATAGATGACTATTCTCTCCTCTCTCAATCTTAGGGTAGATCTAGATCATAAGGTTGTCTCTCTCTCAAAATGGCAAACAAAGAATCACAATAAAACCATATGATCACTAGCTTAAGCATTCCAACATTCTCATGCATTCCTGCAACTCCATAACACTTAGATATGGTTATTATTACTTTTTTGAGGTACTAACTATCAAATATCACAAGATGGTAGCTAACCAATCAAGTGAAGCATTAAGACCAAGAGTATGGAGATGAACATTGCTAAGAGCATATATTTAATGAAATATAAGTATTTACATGTTAGGAGAACCTTAGTGGTTACTTCCAACCCAAAATATATGTTTAACCACTCATGGTGGTGAATAGCATTATATATTTACAAGTATAATGAGAAATGGAGAGGGATTATAGAATGGATGAAGGAGGATGACATCTTTATCGAAGAAGGAGGATACACCAAGGGTAACCACAGACGGTCAAGGTTGATGTACGTCTTCCTCAAATCTAAATCTGGTGTTGATGTCAAAGATGGATGCTCCTTCTCTCTTAAAGAAGCTTGGGGGTTCTTGGTGGTGGTGAAGTTTTGCTATATCCTTCAGACTCTCATCTTCAGAAATCTCAAACCAATGGTAAGGTGGTTGTGCGGTGTGGAAGCACTTCATCATCTCTCACACATCATAACCCCCTTCAATGACTGAGGTGGTTAGCTATTTATAGACACAACTTTCAAAGTAGCAGTCTCATTGGGCTCTAAGATTGTTGGTTTGGTAGTCGCTGATGGTGCAACTTCAGCAATCTTTGAACTTACCACGGTTTAGTGATCACCGATAGTGATTGGACATCGACCACTGCAGATGGGGTGCCATCTATCCTAGAGGTTGTTGAGGTCAGTGGTCGCTGAAGGTGCAAATCTAGCAGCAGTTGAAGGTGCAACTCTAGTGGTCACTGAAGGTGCAACCTCAGTGGTCACTGAACTTTACGAGGCTCAGTGGTTTCCACTAATGTAGAGTTTTGGAGGTCTCTAGGGCTGAAAGCTCTTCTGGCGCTAATGGTGAAGGTCCATCAACCATCAAGGATGGGAGTCCATCGATCGCTGGGCCTTGTAGGCTCCATTCTTGTGAATTTCTTATCCAATAAAGGAAAAGGGAAGGAAGTAAGGGTAGTTACTCCAGAAGTGTCAAAACAAGAGGATTTATTGGAATAAAAGCACACTAATTTGATAATGTGAGGGTAAAATAGGAATTCAAAAATCCACAAAATTGGATGTTATCAAACCCACAAACTTAGAATCTTGCTTGCCCTCAATCTAAAAAATAGAATAAAGGCATCAAATGACTTCGAAGGGCTTTATTTGATTAACATTATTTTAGTGTGAAAAATGCATTTATGTCCATTTTACTTCAAAATATATGTATTATGGCTAGGTGTTGTCAATCCATATACTCTCCCTCTCAGATTAGGAGTTGCATTACTTGTATTATCTATTATGAACTTCTTATGAGGAAGGATTTCCCCTTCCTGATGCACCGATAATCCCTTTCCTGGCCATACTTGTGCAAGGTTCTGGTTAAAGGTAGCTTTTACACACAATTTTTATTTTATGGATATCCTAGATACCGTGCTGGGGTAGGCCAAGACTGCTTGTGTTTCCAGTATTTATAGGGAATGCTCAACCACAAGTACTATTGTAAAGCAGTGTTACTTAACTATTAGTCCTGATGTAGTTTTAGGTGGTTACTTGAGACAACTGTCGAAAGGTAGGTGTGTAATTGTTTGACTACTAGACTCCACTACCATACACGACATATCTACATTCTTGAGTGTAGAAATATACAACAACTGGGTGGAGTCTTTTAACATCTTCCCAAGCACAACTACCATGATTTTATTCCACTCAAGTTTTATTCTTGCTCTTAGACTTGGGGTGATAGGATTTTAAGGATGTTTTGGGTTGCCAAGCCTCTTTTGATCCCAAAGTAGGGAATTATGAGGGGTATTTATTATGTGCTTCCCAACATGTACTTTGGGATGTAGGGTGATTAATTAGGAGTGTATCAGACTGGGTCCTCCTTACATTAAGGGTTCATCTTGGAATAATAAGCACATTTATGCATTTTACAGTATCTTAGAATAAGGCCGGTGTAAAAACATTATCACACTATGTTTTAGGTGAGTTAGATAGCGCCATTTCATCATTCTTGAAATAATTATGCTAATAGTTAGAATGAAGACAAGAAAGCCTAAGGGTGGAAGTTTTGCCAACATTTAGGAAAATTGGATCCAAAATTTGCATGTGGCATAAATTCTAGAAAAAACTTCTATATTCTGTTCAAAAATTATAAATTTCAAATATTGGACTTATGAAGAGAATCAAAAGTTCAAAAGTTTAGGCAGTCCAAACAGTTCATGCATAGAAATTTGACTAAGTTAGGGGTATGAGAGTCGTACCTCCCTCTACCATTTATACCCCACTTAAACATATCATACACTCTGTCCCAGAGTGTCAATGATAGATCTTGGATATAAATGGGTAGGGTTTACTCATCATTTGGTGGTGCTTTATTCACCCAATGTGAGTGCAAAAAAATATCAACATAGACTCCTCAAAGTGTATGGTAGCACTAGTACTGTAAACTTTTGACTTTAATGTCATGTACAACTAAAGCTATCATCCAATATAAGTACTGAAAATTGTAGCTGTTGGATTATTGAAGTTGCTCAGGACTTTTGTGGTAGAACTGTGGCTTTTTGAAATCTTTGTTAGGGACAAACTGGTATCCCTTTCCATGCTCTTATATCATATTTATGATCTCTTATACAAAACTGTTTCCTTTTTCTTCTGTGACACTCTTTGGTGTTGTCATATTTGTATACTTGTTCAAAGCAAAGGCTGCATTAGAGCTATTGTACAATACTATAGTTTTTTCTTTGATGCTCACTGTCAAGAGTGTCCGATGGTTCTCGTGCAAGATTGGCAAGAAGATGAATTCGGCAGAGGGAGCTTTGTGGACATTGTATCATACTCTCTTTTTCTCCAGAATTCTTCTTGTGGATGATGTCCTCCTATAGAGGATAGTATGACATGCTTGTATTGGGCATCCCATCACTGAGTAGGGATTGGTAAGCAGTCATTACACTCACAATCATATTGTAACATCCCTAACCTGGGTTATGCCTTAACCCTAGAAGTTTTGCTTAAGTAAGTCATTTTTATTCTTGTCTTTATCCTTTGAAAAGTAATTAAGACTCAAGAGGAACTTATGTTTCAATTTTAGTCCTTTTTGAATAATGTTGAAATAATGTTTTACTTATTTTGGACTAAAGTGCAATTTACCCAAATTGAGGGGTTACTTTGCAAATGTTACATGATAAAATGTTCCTCAAGTTTTGAAGCATCATTAGAATGAAAATGATGCAAAGGTATGGCTTCCACAAGCCTGAGCACCAAGAAAGAGCTTATTAAGAAATGTTTGTGCATTAAAACCTAGTTTTGGTGTAATGTGCAATTTACCCAAAACCTAGGGTTCAATACATAAAATACCACTTCTAGAGAGTCCCTAATGTTTCTTGGTATCAATTAGAGACAATAAAATTATAGGGACATCTCATTTGAATCTCTTTGGGGGAGAGAGAATCTTGATATTAAAATAATCAAGATTTAAGCATAATTGAAACCCTAATTCAATTTAATGCAAAAATAAATATATTAATGGAAGTGCCCTTCAACAAAAAATGTGATGGTTGAATTTATATAAGTATGGACGTCCTTGTTCCTTGCAATGACACCGAAATATCTAAAGTGAGTGGAGAGCCCACTCACATTAGTTAAAGAAAAAGTAATATCCACTAATTTTTGGATATTATTATTATATTGATTAAGGTGCTTAATTGTTTTCTTATAATTCATGAATAAAGAAAAGGATTTCGAAGGGGAGGATGATGGATTTTTATGAAAGGAAGTGAGGGGGATAAGTGGCACCAATTTAGGGAACTGAAGGATTTTTATAACACTTTCTCTCTCTTGAATTTCCCTTATATACACTCCATTCTTTCACCCACATGAAAGGCTTTTTTGACTCTTCTTTCTTTCCCTGCTTTTTCCAAACACAAGGGAGCTTAGGACCAACAGGAGGACATACCCAACCTGTAGGTGAGCTTCTTAATCATCTTTAACCGTGATTTCATGGTGGAAATCAAAATTCAATGCTTATTTTCTTCTTTTCTCCATTCAATCTTCAACTTTAGCCATTCTTTTCACTCAAAGACTTGAGGACAGACCTTGGGAAGTTGAGAAAGCTTCATTCACCATTAAATACGTGAATCTTGAAGCTTGTATTCAACTTTGAAGGTGGGTATATAACTTGAACCCTTAAATATCATTATTGATTTCATTTCTTCATCATATGTTGATTCCTTTTTCTTTCCCAAATTTCCTTTTGATTAATTGTTGAAATCACCACAAAGATCACAGAAAATTTTGATGGTTTGAAGCTTGAAGATGATGATTTCATCTTAGCATACACCTCAATAAATATCATGAGAAAACGGTTTTCAATTTTGATGACCAAACGATCTCAAGACCGTTTGGTGATCAAACAATCTCAAGACCGTTTGAGGTCAAACAGTCTCAAGACCGGTTGGGGTCAATTGCTGGTATGGATGGATGAAGATCCAATGGTTCCAATTGATCTAATCACAATGGTTACAGTGATGGATGATCCATTGATTACAAACCCTAATCGATTGATTGAAGAAACCCTAAATTGATTCAAACGTTTTCAAGGTGGAATGGACCAAACGGTCTCAAGACCATTTGAGGCCAAACAGTGTCAAGACCATTTGGAGGTTAAGGGCTGTGATGGATGGTTGGAGATCCAAGGGTTATACTTTGATGTACTCTCAATGGTCCAATTGATGAATGATTCAATGAAGCAAACTCTAATTGATTGGTTGAAGGAAACCCTAGATGATCCTTTCGGTTTCAAGGTAGTTTGGACCAAACGGTCTTGAGACCGTTTGAGAACAAATGGTCTTAAAACCATTTGGAATCAAATAGTCTTCAAACCATTTGAGATCAAACGGTCTCAAACCATTTGGAGATTCAATCGGTTTCAAGGTTGATTGATCCAATCAGTTTCAAATGTTGATGGGTCCAATCGGTTTCAATGTACATATGATCAAACGATTTCAAGGGTTAGATGCCCAAATGGTTTCAAAACCATTTGAAGGGAAAACGGTCTCAACTCTAGATGCCCAAATGGTTTCAAAATTGTTTGGAGGGCAAACGGTCTCAAAACTATTTGGAGGTTGAGGGGTCAAAACCGTTTGGAGGTTCAATGCAACTAAAATCGTTTGAAGACCTAATGTGATGAAAGATCAATTAACTCCATGATTGTTAATGATGTATATCAAAGATAATTACAATGGTTGTACCTTTATGGTACTAGGGTGATTAGTACCCTTAGAGGGGTTAACCTTTGATGCTTATGGAAGCAATATCTCAATACATTATGCTAACCCTAAATGTATGTACTTGAATGAAGGGTTGACCTAATCTAATCAAGCTTGAAGTAATCAACATCCTAGAGAGGAGGAGAGAGAGAGGAATTCATATCTGTATATAATCATGTAGTGGTTAAGCCTCAACACTTTCAACATGAATAAAATATGTAATTAGGGTATGATCCTTGATAAAGAGATCATGAAACCCTAATCGAGAAGGTTGATGAGCCCTAACCCTAATTTAAGGCAATACCATGTGAAACCCTAATCTAAGGTAATGGTGTAACCCTAATCTAGGGTGATGATATGAGAAATCCCAATTCAGGGTAACATAATGAAAAACCCTAATTTAAGAGGATGCTTCATGAAACCCTAATTTCAGGTAAAGTTACATGAAACCCTAATTTGGGGAAAGTTATAAGGAACCTTAATTCAAGATAATGATGTGTGAAACCCTAATCTAGGGTGATGATATGTGAAACCTGAATTGATAAAGATGGGAAACCCTATTCCTAATAATGGAATAGTGACTAACATATTGGTAGGTGAAACCCCTAAAGTGGTTGATAAT
Organism: Alisma plantago-aquatica; assembly: GCA_963693085.1. Lineage (NCBI taxonomy): Eukaryota > Viridiplantae > Streptophyta > Magnoliopsida > Alismatales > Alismataceae > Alisma > Alisma plantago-aquatica. The sequence continues at coordinate 225,166,508 of OY856409.1, forward strand.
GGATAACCTTATATCAATAATACCTTAACTCGAGATGAGTTCATATTATTGATAATGGTTGAATAATTCAAATGAGTGACTTATGACCAATACATTACATGATAAATGTGATGAACTGGTGCATAAAGTATTAGGATGGGAAATACCCTAATACAAGATAAGTTGATGAACTTAAGTAAGTTAAAAGTGATGTGGAAAGTGATACATCAAGATATGATAGATATTACATTCAGCTCCTCAAGATTGATATACCCTGATGTACCTTAAATCCAATATACTTGGATGAGTAACACATGAAGTGTGTCATGTCAATTGTCACATTGAGAGGTAATGCACTTTGATAAGTGTAGGCTAACATACCTTAAGAAAAGGTTAAGCCAAGTTAATAAAGTATGATGTAATCATATTCTGGTTAAGTTGAGAGAGGAACTCATATCTTGTATTGATAATTCATTTAATGATAAGTGATGAGAATAAATAAGTATGATTGAATACTTATATTATCAATGTTGGCTCCTAGATGCGTGGAGCAATGAATTAGGGCTTGATCATTAATAATCTGATCTTGAAAACCTAAATGGTTAATAACAGAAAACCCTAAACCTAATGAAGGGTGATGATATGTAAGAGAAACCCTAATCGATAAGGAAGGGAAACCCTAACCCTAATGATGTAAAGGATGTAATTCTTTTGTTGTATAAACCTTATAAGGCATGTTAAATACTTGAATAAAAGTATAATGATCAATGGCCTTGTGAGCCATGTGAATAGGTTGTTGCCTAGTGAGAGGTGACAAGATATGCAATGGCCTTGTGAGCCATGTGAATATGTTGTTGCCTAGTGAGAGGTGACAAGATGTGTAATGGCTGTGTGAGCCATGTGATAATTTGTTGCTTTGTGGGAGGTGACAAGATACTTAATGGGCCTTGTGAGCCATGTGAGATGCTTGTGTAGTAAGTATCATGTTTACCTTGGTCAGATGACCTGAAAGTATTAGTTACCTGATAAGTGGTAACAAGTGTTCTTTGATGAACTAAGGGTTTGAATACCCATATTCTATAATCATTATGATGAGATGTTAAGGGATGATAATGCCCATGATGTGACAAGGGAATGAGGTCCCAATGTTTTATAAAGTTTTGAAAAGTGCTTGATAGATGTATTATACTTTTATTTGTAGCATTTGTCATAATAAGTTATGTTTGAAAACTTGACTGATGCTAAAAGAATACAATAATGCACTTAATTAATCAAGTGGAATCTTATCATGTAGTGCCCTGGCCATATAACCATTAGCGTCAGGATTTGCTGGATGGTGAAATGGGTTGCTCCGCGACATAACCCGGAAGACATATCTTTGAATATGCGAGGGTGATGGGCAAAAATATCTATACGCCCTAATGGAGGAATTGATGTGAGATAAACATTAAATCTCTCAATCCTTCATTATATGTGTCGGGATGGATGTATCACGAATCCCCCGATGACGGGATGGTTGTATCACGAATCTCCCGATGATGCTTAATGCCAGATCAATATGAGATAAATACGAGATCTCTCGATTGCGAAGAGAGTGCAACCACCACTGTAGCTCTATAGAGAAGTTGCCAGTATACCCTAGAAAGCTATTTAGCAGAGACACAAGATGTCCTGTATAGAATCTCATACTGACCGAGATAAGGGAGGTCATGACAACCGACTCTTCCATTGACCTTGATGGCATTGATTTTGACTTCGCAATGGTCGGTTGGAGTATGAGTGGTATACCTCATCTCCTTAGGGCATAAGTGTGATTGTAAAATGTAATCAGCCATATAGCATGTTTTGTTAAGGATTGAATACGAGAATCATTGGCTGATGTTACACTTCTTTTATGCCTCTTTAGTTGATAGATGATATATTTATGTTTCCTTACATTCCTTGAAAAGCAGATAGATGATTTATAAATCTACCATGGGTAGATGCAATGTTCCCCTTAAGAAAGGAGATTATCTTATTCTGTTCATATAATGATTAATACTACTGTTAATATAAAAGAACCCCTGCTCAGTTTATTACTATTTATCTACAATAATAATGTTTCTGGCGGAGAGTTGTATCTCTCGCTGGGACAATTTCAATTGTCTCACCCCCGTGGGATCTAAATTTTTTTTAGATAGACGCGGAAGAAGAGGTAGAAACCCTATAGTAGGGGAAGAGCAGTAGCAACAACAACATGGAAAGCAATGATATTCCAGGTGGAGGCACTAGTTGTCATATTTTGTATAGAAAGTCCTATGTGTCGTCTCTGTACTCTCAGGTCCTCAGAGTTAGTACTTAGTACTTTTAATGAATCGATCTGAGATTTTGGCTTGATGACTCGAGGTTCTTATGCTGCCTGTGTATAGTTTTAACAAAGCAGTTGATGCTTGTAATCCTCGAGAAGGGATGGTACAAGATATGTACTTATTAACCAGGATGTAAATAAAATACATTGGTTCTTGATAAAAGAGTTTTCTTGTGTTTGAATTTCTTTGTAAATGGTTTTAATTTTTAGTGATTTTCAGTAATCCACTGTTAATGATCGCTTCCGCTTAGTTAATGATGTTTTGTTTGAACGGTGTGTCACACATATATCCATCAATGATCAGAGTACCATAGAGGTTCTCTTTCAAGACACATATTTCATTCCTTTAGAATATCACTTCCTCAGGTTCATCATATACCCTTAGCCTATTCATTATCATTTATAGTGATTCCAAGGAGAGGTTTTCACATGACCATCTATCAAACTCTGGGAAGCTAGCCTTGATTATCTCAGCTGGCCCTTCTGGCCTTGCTTTGAGAAGCTCTTCTTCTTCTTGATCAAGATGTTCTTCTTCCTCTATCTCTCCCTCTTTAGGTAGATCTACTGCCCCCTGTGGAGTTGCTTCTGGTATGTCAGCTGTTGGTGGCAGGGCTTCACTTGCTAGTATAGGTGTATTTGCATGCTGTTCAACTATTATCTTCATTGACTACTGATTCTTTCTATCATGTTGTTCTACAAACGAACAACCCTCTTTCAATGTCAATGTCCATCCTGGGACCAATGGGTCTAACTATAAGGACTTGTATTGCTCTCTCCATGACAACCTCTAAGGAAGCAATACTCCCATATGGATCTAGCATGGGACTACATCTGGAGGCATCTCTAGATTGCTGAAGAAATGATGATCGTAGATTACTTCCATGGCATAAACACCTCACATCCCGTGCAAGTCTTCAAAGAAAAGAGATTCAAAAGTATACATTTTTTCACTACTTCCATCAGAAGTAAGATTATAAATGCACAATCCCTAGATACTGGTTCTTCTTGGGGAACTTTTGTGCTTGTTAAAAAGTTCTTTGCATTGTTGACATTGAAGTTCCTCACCTTCTGGATGACGTTTTGGAGTCTAATAGGCACCTGTTGAATGTCATGCACATCTTTATCTCTAAAAGTCATGGAGTTGCAGGGTAGTTCTACATTACATCAGATGTAGATTTTCATGTGCCGTTTATATATTACAACCACCGTCAATGCCCAATGTTTAGTTATTCAGACGGGCAAGGTGACAAATCTTGTTTCTATTCTAGACACATCATCTTGAAGTTAATTGACTAGAACTGTGTTGAGATTTTCCTCATAAAACCTCTTTACTAAAATACATGTAATGCTAAATACATGCTAGACCTTGTCAACATGTAAGAACTCCTCCAGAGTGATTGCACAAAGGACAACGAATAGACGTTGGTGGACTTTTTCTCTGTTCGTGAATATTCCTTGGAAGTGTTCCCTAGTCAGTGTTCTCCATTGGTTGTTATATATGATGTCAGTCCTGGGTAGGCTGTCATCTACAATGTCTATCGGGATGTGTACATCTCTATATGAGAACTAAGACATTGATGTCATATCCATTCCTATTAATTTTTCGAGAAGGGGAGGAGGTATTGGGCCTTGTGATGTCTCATAAAGCGTTGGAAGTGTAGGTTACTTGGGAGGTGCATCCTAAAAGAATGAAGTGAGCCTGCTTTCATCTTCATTAGAAATTCCTTCACCACATGTTGTTTCTTGTACAATTGATGTGGGTTCTGATATGTTTACTTCAAGGGCTCCAGATGGGCGCAATGCGGGTGCACTAATTGAAGGATCTTCTAACTGTGTTGGTTTTAGAATGACCAATCCTAGCTCAACCAACTTGGTAGCTATCTTCCCATCATATCTATCATTGTTGGTCTGAGCTTTTTTGTGCTGATTATTAAACGCTAAGTAGATATCACAAATATCCATGCCAATGTCCATGTCATCTAGATATTACAATGCTATTTTGGCATTTATTGTAGCTAAAGAGTGGACATCACTCTCCTCCCTCTCTTTTGACAGATCCTCTTCACCAGGCCAAACCCCTAGTGGCGGGTCATTGTCGGTTGGCAAAGAGTTTAAATCAAAGTGTACTACTGGAGCATCATGGTTGACTGACGATCCCTTTTCATTTTTCTGGTGTTCCTCCTAAGGAATTTCCTTCTTCTTTGCTGAGGGGGCGTTGTCTAACTCTTCGTATTTGTGGGTGACAAGGTTTGACGGGCTTGAGGATGCCTCTGAAGGTGAAGGTTTGATGATGCATTTTGAACTTTTTCTTCTTGTCTTTCCTCTTCAAGTCATTGTTCTTCCTCCATTACTCATAGGAATTCCTCATTTTCTTTACGTATTTCATGTCGAACGTTGCACATCTTGTCCCTCTCCATTTGGAGCTCTACCATTTCCACCGCCATTGCATTCATAACCTGCATCATTGCATGTTGGTTGGTGAGGATGTCCTTCATGAATTGTTGCACTCATTGTTGTTACATCTAATATTTGTACCTACATGGTTAGTTCTTGCAGTCTAGATGTAATAGTTGATGACACTACTATAGAAACAACATTCAGTGTCGCTTTTTTGGGCGTCGGTTATTTAGTAAAACCGACGCCTATAATATTAGACGTCATTTATTTATGAAAACCGACATCTATATTCGAAGACCAGGCAGACATGGGTACCGCTTTGTATTCAGCGTCGGCTGGTTATAACAAACCGACGCCTAAAATCGCCCGCGAAATCCAATTTTCGAGCAAAAGCATTTTAGGTCACCTACAACGTCGTTTTTTTAACTATTCACCGACGCCTATTTAAAATGAAAATTTGCACGAAAAGTCTCACTTTTAGTGTTGGTTATCCCTCGATAACCGACGCTGATAATGGTTCCCGCCAAATAATTTAGGGTAAAGGTTTTCTAGTTGGGCGTCAGTGTTTTACTATCAACCGACGCTAAAGCATAATAGGCGTCGATTTTGTAGATAAGCGACGTCGTTGACCAACTTAATAGACCCGATCACCCAACTCTTCCCCCTTTCTTCCTGTTTCATTGCGATATTCTCTTGTGCTGCTGCTCGCCGCCGCTCTCCCAAAATCGCGACGTCAGTTGCTGCCCCTCTGCTTCTTCGGTGGTGGTGCTCTTCTGCTCGCCGACGCCGCTGCCCGCCGCCCGCCGCTGTTGCTTCTTTGCCTGCTGCTTCTCCGGTCGGCGCCTGCTGCTTCTCCATCCGTCGGTTGCTTCTTCCCGCCGCCCACCCTCTCCTTCTTTGCCTGCACACTGCCATTGCTGCCGCCACTCGCCGCCGCTCTTCTCCACACTAGCTCCAGGTAGGCTAGCCTCTTTGCTTCCTTCTCCCTAGCTCCTTACCAACTGCAAGCACAGCCATGGCTGTGTTGGCCTACCACGGCCGTGGATGTGTTGGCCTACCACGACCGTGCTAGGCTGTGGTAGGCCAACACAGCCACGGCCGTTACCAAGGCCGTGATGTCCAGCACGGCCGTGGTAGGCCAACACAGCCACGACCGTGCTTGTTGTTGGTAAGGATATGAACAGATTTTTATGTAATTCTTTATGTAAATCTTAGGATATGAACAAATCTTTTGCTTGCATATATTTGCCATATATTTGTGCTTCTAATCGTAATGTTTGGCCTAATTCAGTAAATTTTGATGCATGTTGAAATAAGATTTAAACTTGTCAATTGTAGCATCCTAATTTGATTTGATTAAACCCTAACATCAATTGTGATGAAACCCTAACATTAATTGTGATGAAACCGTAACATGTACATATCTATTATTGTGTTTGTTGGCCTAGAAACCCGTCCAAGATTTACTCATTAGGAGTAAATCTTGGATAGTCCCTGGTTTGGGACTATTTTTGAACACCTAATCTTTTGGGAATTGGAGGAGGTAGAGAAGAAGTGGAAACAAAAATTTTCTCTCCCCAAACCTAGAACAAAAGGAATCGTGTCAACATCTATATAATAGGAAAGATGGTTTGTGAATCATACCTTGTCCCGAGGCTTGCTCGGAGACAATACCACGCGCCTTGCGCAGTTTTCACCTCCGGTCTTGGACGGTGTCTGTGCAGCTCCTGGTCGCACCGGGACTGAAGACTCCTCCTCCTACCGGACTGTCGGATGACAGTTGTCCTCCTGAGCGGCAGTGACCTCCCGCCTCTGAAGTAGTCCACACGGACCACCTGGAACTCTACTCTCCTTGTCCCACAATGAAGTGGAAGGAGTCGCACCCTCCTGTTGACGTACTAGTCTCCAACACACTCTCCTGCTGTCACTTGCAACTGCAGTTGTCCTTCCCTTGCTGCACCTCCCTTTGCGGGAAGCACTTGCTCGGGCTCTCTCTTGGTTACCAAAACCAGAGAGAATGACAACTTTACAGAGCAATCAACTTGCACTGAGTCGTACTCTAAGAAGCCCCCAATACCCCCTATATATAGGCGGGTCATGGGACAGGGTTCTCTGTGCCCGACAATACGGGACTAAAGCAGGAGTAGAAGGGTTCAGGATTTTCCACAAAAGCAACCATCTCGCAACCTGAACCGATCGGTTCACCAATGAACCGATCATTTGGGACCCTTGAACCGATCGGTTCACTCATGAACCGGTCAGTTGGGGTTCCAGGTTGGTTCCCGATTGACTTTCCTTCTTTTGTTTCCAATCAGTATCGAATACCAATCCTATTTCCAATCAAATTGGATAATTGAAACGAAAGGAAAATTCTCACCAATCCTACTTTCCCAAGTTGCTCGATTGCACCAGTCGAACCGATCGGTTCAACACTTGAACCGGTCATTTCATTCTGTGCATGAGCCGATAGGTTCAACAATTGAGCCGACCGGTTCAGCAACCTCAGCCGACCGGTTCATCACATGAACCGATCAGTTGGGAATGCAGATTGTGCAGAATCAGTCAAATGCGATTTCAATCAATCCGATACTCCAATCAATGCGTCCAACACCTTGAACATTATGATATTGAGCTATCGATTAATTGAGTGTTTAATTGAACTACTAAACTCCTTTAGTAATCAATCTAAACATTGCTTGTGGACACAACTCCTCTTCCAGGTTAAATCTTATGTGTGTGACCCTGCAGGTCCATTTCACGTTGGCAGTGAAAGTCCATAACACTTATGACTTCACAAGCAAAGAGCGGTGCCTAGTCACACATCATTTCTACCCAAGTGAAAGTAGAAAGTTGGAGAACAACTTTCATCCTACAATCCGTGAATGGTGTTACAATGAATGTATAATTCCTTTGTCACTGATATCCAGAATGAACTCAAGGCATGGAACAGTCATCCTGTCAATGTTCATTCATTTCCTTGATCTGAGAGTAGACCGAGTGAGATGTGTATGACATCAATATCACATATTGATTCACACGTGCATGCGCATGCCTTTCTCAATCCTACTCATCAAGTGGCCAAGGATATCAAACTCCCTTAGGAGGGACAAATCCCATATCTATCACTCACCCCTCAGAAGCCCCATGTGTCAAAGCCACCCAATCATCACCTTTATAACAATCCATGTTTCAGGGCTGCGTTTGATGATGTCAAAGTGTACCCAATGACATGTGTTGAGTGTAGTGATTTCAGGTCTAAGAATCACAATCACCACCATCACTGTGAGAGCTGACTGTGACTACCATGTCATGGTTCCATGTGTCACTCTCAAGGTGGGTCTGTCCGGTACCTTGTTCTCTAACAAGTACCTATGTGCTTGGTTTGATATCACCATATCATGACTAATGAGATTCTGTCATCAACCAACACACAATCTAGTCTTTATTGTTATTGATGTCTATGGTTATTTCCACAATAACAACCGACTAGGGACCAAACAAGAAAGAATACCCTTAACATCCGTATGATCTCATCGTTTAGGTCCTCAACCCAAAAGCATACGTCATTGAGTAAATCAATCTTTAGACATCTATCATGTTACACCGTCATCTCAGAAACAGTTTAAACCTATAGATTGGAAATTGCCTTTATTATTATTCAAATCAATTACAAAGTATCCCATTATAATCATCATATGACTTGCTCTATGGGCATACATACCAACAGACTCCCACTTGCACTTAGAGCCAGTCACCAAGGAAACGTAGTCCTTGTGACCTAGCATGGCCATCATGCTTCTGCTGAGAAAGGGCCTTAGTCAGTGGATCAGCTATGTTGTCTTCAGTTGGTACTTTGCAAATCTTCACATCTCCTCGCTGTACGATCTCTCGTATGAGATGGAAGCGCCGCAGTATGTGCTTGGACCGCTGATGTGATCTGGGCTCCTTAGCTTGTGCAATAGCTCCATTATTGTCACAATAAAGCTCAATTGCATCACAGCTACTGGGAACTACACCAAGTTCAGAAATGAACTTCCTGATCCATACAGCCTCCTTTGTTGCATGCGAAGAAGCAATATACTTGGCCTCTGTAGTAGAATCGGCAACTGTTTCTTGCTTGGAACTCTTCCAGCTCACAACTCCATTATTAAGGAAAAACACAAATCCTGACTGTGATCTGTAATCATCTTTATCGGTTTGAAATCTTGCATCGGTGTAACCCTTTACAACCAGCTCTTCCTCGCCGCCGTACACAAGAAACTGATCCTTAGTCCTTCGCAAGTACTTGAGGATGTTCTTCACGGCTGTCCAGTGAGCATCCCTGGGATCTGACCGGTACCTGCTCGTCATGCTGAGAGCATACGAGACATCTGGGCGTGTGCACAACATAGCGTACATGATGGATCCGATGGCTGATGCATATGGGATCCCATTCATCCGCTCCCTCTCTTCACAAGATTGGGGACATTGAGCTCTAGAGACGGTAACTCCATGTAGCATAGGGACGTTGCCTCTCTTTGAGTTCTCCATGCTGAACCGCTTCAGCACCTTGTCAATGTACGTGCTCTGACTTAGTCCGAGAAGCCTTCTAGATCTATCTCTATAGATCTTAATTCCTAGAATATAGGATGCTTCTCCTAAGTCCTTCATTGAGAAAGTTTTCCCAAGCCAAGTCTTTACCTTCTCTAAGGCTAAGACATCATTCCCCATCAAAAGTATGTCATCCACATACAATATGAGGAATGTGGTCGAGCTCCCACTAACCTTCTTGTACACACAAGGTTCATCTTCATTTTGAATAAAGCCAAACACTTTGACTTCTTCATCAAATCGAAGATTCCAACTCCGAGACGCTTGCTTCAATCCATAGATTGACCTTTGCAGTTTACTGACTTTATTGGCATTCTTTGGATCTACAAAACCTTCAGGCTGTGTCATGTACACATCCTCATGAATATTCCCATTAAGGAATGCAGTTTTAACATCCATCTGCCAAATCTCATAGTCATAGTAGGCTGCAATAGCAAGCATGATCCTGATGGACTTAATCATGGCAACTGGAGAAAAGGTTTTGTCATAGTCAACACCTTGAATTTGTCGAAAACCCTTTGCAACCAATCTACCTTTATAAGTTTGCACATTGCCATCCATGTCGGTCTTTTTCTTAAAGACCCACTTGCACCCTATGGGTTTTACCCCTTCGGGTAGTTCCACCAAAGTCCATACTTTGTTGGAGTACATGGATTCCATCTCGGATCTCATGGCTTCAAGCCATTTCTCAGAATCTGGTCCCTCCATAGCCTCTACGTAGGTAGTTGGATCATCATCTATGATCAACTCTCTACCTTCCTGAGTTACAAGGTATCCAAACCTCTCAGGTTCAAGGCGAGTCCTACTAGATCTACGAGGTCCTTGTGTCACTTGAGGAGATTGAGATTCCACAACACCTTGTGAATCTTTATTTTCCTCTGGTACATCTACCGGTTCAATGTTTTCTTGTTGGGCTTGAACCTCTTCAAGCTCTATATTCCTCCCACTGCTTCCTTTGGAAATAAATTCCTTCTCTAGGAACACAACTGTCCTGGCAACAAACACTTTGTTGTCAGTAGGGTGGTATAAGTAATATCCCCTCGTTTCCTTAGGGTATCCAACAAAATAACATTTATCGGATTTGGGTCCAAGCTTATCAGGAAACATTTTCTTGATGTAAGCTTCACAGCCCCAAATCTTCAGAAAAGACAAATCGGGATGCTTCCCGTACCATATCTCATACGGTGTCTTTTGAACCAATTTAGATGGTACACGGTTAAGCATAAACGCGGCGGTTTCAAGAGCATGACCCCAGAAAGAAATTGGAAGATCAGCAAAACTCATCATTGATCGCACCATATCTAACAATGTGCGATTCCTTCTTTCAGACACACCATTATGCTGTGGTGTTCCAGGCGGAGTCCATTGTGATACAATACCACGGGCTCGCAAAAGGTCCTCAAACTCCTGGCTCAAGTATTCTCGACCTCGATCGGAATGAAGTGCCTTAATACTTTTACCAAGCTGGTTCTGTACTTCATTCATGAAATCCTTGAACCTTTCAAGGGTTTCTGACTTATGTTTCATCAGGTACACATAGCCATACCTACTGAAGTCATCAGTGAAGGTAATGAAGTACTGATACCCACCTCTGGCATTAGTTCTAAAAGGCCCACATACATCAGTATGTATGAGTCCTAATAGATCACTAGCTCTCTCACCTTTACCTGAAAAGGGAGTCTTGGTCATCTTGCCCAACAAACAAGATTCACATGTCTCTATTGATTCATAATCAAAAGAGTCTAGATAACCATCTTTATGGAGTCTAGAAATGCACTTCTCATTTATGTGCCATAGACGACAATGCCAGAGATATGTTTTGTTTGAGTCGTTGAGTTTTTTATTTTTGGTGTTTACGTTGTATACACTTGTCTCCAAGTCTATCAAGTATAGACCATAAGACATAGGGGCACTGCCATAAAAGATCCCATCTTTAGAAATGGAACACTTTCCATTCTTAATAAGAAATTCAAATCCATCTTTGTCCAAACAAGAGACGGAAATGATATTCCTATTTATGGCAGGTACATAATAGCAGTTCTTCATCTCTATTATTAGCCCACTGGGTAGAGTTAACTCATAGCTTCCTACGGCACTGGCGGCAACTCTTGCCCCATTAGCAACATGTAGTTCAACCTCGCCTTTCCCCAAAGGCCTACTTCTCTTAAGATCCTTCACATTTGAACAAATTTGAGATCCGCATCCGGTATCAAGTACCCATGAAGAAGAAGTAGTAAAGTTAATCTCTATCACGTATACACCAGAAGTAGAGATCTCTATCTCTGACTTCTTCTTCCATTGTTCCTTCCATCCTCTCCATGTAGAAGAAATTGGTTTGGCGAGAGAACACTTCTCTCCCTTACCTACTCTCTTCTTCACCAACGCATTAAGCGTACATAGAGTGGATTCTAAGGCTCCTGGTATATCTGGATTGTGCAGAACACTTCCCACAGTCCTCAACCAGTTATGGAATTTATTCTCAATTAATTTGCCCATTTTAAAAGATGATTCTTTTGCCATTCTACAAGAAAAAATTTGCATTTGTCAAAACCTTTTTGATTTGATTTGAATAAAATTTGACGATAGTTAATTAGGCCTTTAATTAATTACCGCTCCCACTATTTTGACTCAAATTGATAGCCCTCACCATTAATTCAGAAGATTGCAGCGTATAATCTTCTAGTGGGTCAAGATCCTGAAATCCTCTGAGCCATGGACCAGCTAGGGCTGTCACCCACAACTCAGATCTCTCAGGTAGGAAACTGTTGCCAATTGCATCATATGCAACTCTTGAAAGATGTCATATGCAACTCTTTGCAATGATCATCTCCATGCCGCAAGGCGCTAGATCCTATCTAGGTCACCTTGTTAAGTCCAACCCAAAGCCAACACGATGAACATGCACCCTGCTAGGGCAGACCCACACATTCATCCTTCACGCTTCCATGAGATAGATGGTGCACCACGCTAGGGCGTGCCCACACTTGGTCGATCAAGCTTTTCACGTGTGTCACATTTGGAAGGCATCTAAAACTTAATATTTAATGAGGGATTTGGTTTTTATATACATATACATATCCAATCACCACAATATATAGTACGTATCATATACATGCTATATCCCACAGAAAACATGCATAAGCGATAAAAAGCAATGATTATGGCCATCCTATTTGTGATTCCTCGAGCCAAGAGGAATCACGGTCATCTAAGTCTACATCACATGCAACCTGTACAAGATGAAATCTGTGCTTGCCTTTCTGGGTTTGATCAGCTCATCTCCATGACTGATCGGCTCACCATCAGGTAGGTTGTTTGGGTGCCACCAGCCCATCGACTGGCGCCTCCAGCCGATCGGTTCACCGGTCATCGTGCATCTCCTCAGGTCGCCACCCTCTCATATCGTTCCTCGAACTGACCGTCTGGATCACCAACCGATCGGTTCACTCCTTGAACCGATCGTCTTCAGGTTGTCCGCCGTTCTTTGACATAACAGGAAATAAAATCTATCCTATTACAATTGAATTGTGAAACCCCGAGTTACATTCAGGGGGAGCAAAGGTAGGAAAAGAATTCTTGAATTATTTCGAGTTACATCAGGAATATAAGAAAGGAAATCGGTGCGCAGACCGAGATGCAAGCAACCACACAAACAACCATACACAGATATAGGGGTTTATAGGCCATAATCATGCTACACATCCACCAAAAAACTCGTTTAAGGGAGACGCGTATCGAGTGCATTAATATTACATATCATATATGAATATTAGGGATTTGTGGATTGGACATGTATAAATCCGATATTATTCGCATCGCATGCAATAAATAAAGGCGACAAACCAAAATCGATCATATCGATAATCCTAAAATATAGAGAGGTTAACCTAGCTCTGATACCACTGTTGGGAATTGGAGGAGGTAGAGAAGCAGCGGAAACAAAAATTTTCTCTCCCCAAACCCAGAACAAAAGGAATCGTGTCAACATCTATATAATAGGAAAGATGGTTTGTGAATCATACCTTGTCCTGAGGCTTGCTCGGTGACAATACCACGCGCCTTGCGCGGTCTTCACCTCCGGTCTTGGACGGTGTCTGTGTAACTCCTGGTCGCACCGGGACTGAAGACTCCTCCTACCAGACTGTTGGATGACAGTTGTCCTCCTGAGCGGCAGTGACCTCCCGCCTCTAAAGTAGTCCACACGGACCACCAGGAACTCTACTCTCCTTGTCCCACAAGGAAGTGGAAGGAGTCGCACCCTCCTGTTGACGTACTAGTCACCAACACACTCTCCTGCTATCAATTGCAACTGCAGTTGTCCTTCCCTTGCTGCACCTCCCTTTGCGGGAAGCACTTGCTCGGGCTCTCTCTTGGTTACCAAAACCAGAGAGAACGTCAACTTTGCAGAGCAATCAACTTGCACTGAGTCGTACTCTAAGAAGCCCCCAATACCCCCTATATATATAGGCGGGTCATGGGACATGGTTCTCTATGCCTGGCAATATGGGACTAAAGTAGGAATAGAAGGGTTCGGGATTTTCCACAAAAGCAACCATCTCGCAACCTGAACCGATCGGCTCACCAATGAACCGATCGTTTGGGACCCTTGAACCGATCGGTTCACTCATGAACCAGTCGGTTGGGGTTCCAGGTTGGTTCCCGATTGATTTTACTTCTTTTGTATCCAATCGGTATCGAATACCAATCCTATTTCCAATCAAATTGGATAATTGAAACGAAAGGAAAATTCTCACCAATCCTACTTTCCCAAGTTGCTCGATTGCACCAGTCGAACCGATCGGTTCAACACTTGAACCGGTCGTTTCATTCTGTGCATGAGCCGATAGGTTCAACAATTGAGCCGACCGGTTCAGCAACCTCAGCCGACCAGTTCATCACATGAACCGATCGGTTGGGAATGCAGATTGTGCAGAATCAGTCAAATGCTATTTCAATCAATCCGATACTCCAATCAATGCGTCCAACACCTTGAACATTATGATATTGAGCTATCGATTAATTGAGTGTTTAATTGAACTACTAAACTCCTTTAGTAATCAATCTAAACATTGCTTGTGGAAAAAACTCCTCTTCCAGGTTAAATCCTATGTGTGTGACCCTGCAGGTCCATTTCACGTTGGCAGTGAAAGTCCATAACACTTATGACTTCACAAGCAAAGAGTGGTGCCTAGTCACACATCATTGCTACCCAAGTGAAAGTAGAAAGTTGGAGAACAACTTTCATCCTAAAATCCGTGAATGGTGTTACAGTGAATGTATAATTCCTTTGTCACTGATATCCAGAATGAACTCGAGGCATGGAACAGTCATCCTGTCAATGTTCATTCATTTCCTTGATCTCAAAGTAGACCGAGTGAGATGTGTATGACATCAATATCACATATTGATTCACACGTGCATGCGCATGCCTTTCTCAATCCTACTCATCAAGTGGCCAAGGATATCAAACTCCCTTAGGAGGGACAAATCCCATATCTATCACTCACCCCTCAAAAGCCCCATGTGTCAAAGCCACCCAATCATCACCTTTATAACAATCCATGTTTCAGGACTGCGTTTGATGATGTCAAAGTGTACCCAACGACATGTGTTGAGTGTAGTGATTTCAGGTCTAAGAATCACACTCACCACCATCACTGTGAAAGCTGACTGTGACTACCATGTCATGGTTCCATGTGTCACTCTCACGGTGGGTCTGTCCGATACCTTTTTCTCTAACAAGTACCTATGTGCTTGGTTTGATATCACCATATCATGACTAATGAGATTCTATCATCAACCAACACACAATCTAGTCTTTAGTGTTATTGATGTCTATGGTTATTTCCACAATAACAACCGACTAGGGACCAAACAAGAAAGAATACCCTTAACATCCGTATGATCTCATCGTTTAGGTCCTCAACCCAAAAGCATACGTCATTGAGTAAATCAATCTTTAGACATCTATCATGTTACACCGTCATCTCAGAAACAGTTTAAACATATAGATTGGAAATTGCCTTTATTATTATTCAAATCAATTACAAAGTATCCCATTACAATCATCATACGACTTGCTCTATGGGCATACATACCAACATAATCTCACTTAGGATGTAACTGTATAATGTGTATTGGGTTTTCGAGAAAATTTCGGTAGCATTTCCCTATTTGTTCTCTAAGTACATATGTACTTAGAGAACAACGGGGAAATGCTGCAGAAATTTTCTTGAAAACTCAATACACATTATACACTTACTAGTGAGATTAGGTATTCAAGGATGGGATAGGTGG
The DNA here is from genome assembly GCA_963693085.1 of Alisma plantago-aquatica. Taxonomy (NCBI): domain Eukaryota; kingdom Viridiplantae; phylum Streptophyta; class Magnoliopsida; order Alismatales; family Alismataceae; genus Alisma; species Alisma plantago-aquatica. The sequence continues at coordinate 225,182,118 of OY856409.1, forward strand.
TACACATTTATTATATATAAGAATGACATCACATGTGTTTGTTGGCCTAGAAACCAGTCCAAGATTTACTCATTAGGAGTAAATCTTAGATAGTCCCCGGTTTGGGACTGTTCTTGAACACCTAATCTCACTTAGGATGTAAGTGTATAATGTGTATTGGGTTTTCGAGAAAATTTCGGTAGCATTTCCCCATTTGTTCTCTAAGTACATATTTACTTAGAGAACAACGGGGAAATGCTGTCGAAATTTTCTTGAAAACCCAATACACATTATACACTTACTAGTGAGATTAGGTGTTCAAGGATGGGATAGGTGGTACACATTTATTACATGTAAGAATGACATCACATGTGTTTGTTGGCCTAGAAACCCGTCCAAGATTTACTCATTAGGAGTAAATCTTGGATAGTCCCCGATTTGGGACTGTTCTTGAACACCTAATCTCACTTAGGATGTAAGTGTATAATGTGTATTGGGTTTTTGAGAAAATTTCGGTAGCATTTCCCTGTTTGTACATTGGTATAAATTAGAATGAACAATCACTAAATTATATACTATTTGTATGGAGTTCGGCTTCATTGTAGATAATAGGAGTAAATCTTGGATATGATGTAAGTGTATACCCTAATCTTATCCTAATATATACTTGTTTTCTCTTTGATCATAGAATGGATAGATCATGGATGTCCATTCGCAATCGCTGCACCCCAAAGTTTATATCTGGTCTTGATCAGTTTATTAGATTTGCCGAGGAACATAGGAAAACACCTACAGATAGGTTCTAGTGTCCATGTAGGCATTGCGGTAACACCTTGAAAGTCAACACTGGTGAGGAAATCAAAAGTCATGTCATGTGCAACGGGATTGTACAAGGCTACACAGAATGGCACTGGCATGGAGAGATTTGAAACTCGAAACCAGTAGATGTCGATAGCAGTGCTTGGGTGGAAGAATAAATTGCCTCCGATGACATAGATGTGAACAAACCAGTTCCAATAGTCATTGTTGATGCGATGCTGGATAGTTGTAGGGTAGAGCACACCGATCCACCTCCTATCTTTAGAAATATTGTGCATGATGCTGAGATACCGTTATACACGGGCTATGCTAAGTTTACGAAGCTTAGCACTGTGTTGAGATTGTATAATTTGAAAGCTAACAATAGATGGAGCGACAAAAGCTTCACTTCATTGTTGACTTTATTGAAAGAAATGCTTCCTGAAGGAAACGAGCTGCCAATCTCAACATACCAGGTAAAGAAAATGTTGTGCCAATGGGAATGGAGGCCAAGAGGATACACGCATGCCTGAATGATTGTGTATTATTTCAAAAGGACTATGTAGATTTGAATGATTGTCCAAAATGTGGTGCGTCACAGTATAAATTGACGACTTCGGGGGAGTCCAAAACTGGTTCTCCTGCCAAGGTGTTGTGGTATCTACCTATAATATCACAATTTCAAAGCTTGTTTGCAAATCCAAAAGATGCGAAGAATTTGAGGTGGCATGTAGATGTTAAGAAAAATAATGATGGGATCCTACGACATGCGTCTGATTCCCCACAGTGGAAGAAGATTGATCTATTGTACCCCAAATTTGGTGAAGAAGATAGGAATCTAAGACTTGGGCTTTGTATAGATGAGATGAATCCATACGGGACATTAAGCAGCCAACATAGCACTTGGCCAGTCATGCTTGTTATATACAATCTTCCTCCCTGGCTGTGTATGAAAAATAAGTACGTTATGCTGTCGTTGTTGATATCGGGCCCTAAACAACCTGGAAATGATATCTATGTTTATCTTGAACCTCTGATTGATGACTTAAAGAAAATTTGGGCTGAAGGTGTGATGACCTATGATGCTTCAGGAAGAGAGACATTTCGTTTGCATGCTATGTTGTTTTGCACTATTAATGACTTTCCAACATATGGGAATTTGTCTGTATATAGTGTCAAAGGAGCTAAAGTGTGTCCAATATGTGAAGAAAACACTGATTCAATAAGACTAAAACATGGCGGCAAGACTGTATATCTTGGTCATCGAAGGTTTCTTTCAAAATTCCATCCGTATCGTAGGAAGAACAAAGCATTCAATGGATGGAATGATGAATGGAGTGAACCTAAACCTATACTAGGGGATGTTGTTTATGAAAGAGTAAAAGACATTGTTAATGAATTTGGTAAGAAATCACAACGTAGTATGGCCACACGGAGTGACAATTCTTCATTCAAGTAGAAGTCAATATTTTGGGATCTTCCTTATTGGAGTTCTTTGACAGTCAGACATTGTATCGATGTAATGCATGTTGAGAAAAATGTCTGTGATAGCATCATTGGTACTCTGTTAAATATATCAGGTAAGACTAAAGATGGGATAAAATCCAGACTGGACCTACGTGAAATGGGAATAAGGTCAGAATTAACAGAATTACGTGAAATGGGTAATAAAAGAACATACTTACCTCCTTCTTGTTACATGTTGTCTAGAAAGGAGAAGAAAGCTTTTTGTGAATGCTTGGTAAATGTTAAGGTGCCACATGGTTACTCATCCAACATCCATAGATTGGTATCAATGAAAGATCTGAAGTTGATAGGTCTTAAATCTCATGATTTCCACGCTCTAATGCAACAAATATTGCCCGTGGAAATTCGATCTATATTTCCGAAGCATGTAAGGTTTGCAATCACCAGACTTTGTTTCTTTTTGAACAGTCTATGCAGCAAAGTTATTGACCCTGATACTCTCAATAATTTGCAAAGAGAAGTGGTTGTTACCCTATGTCAACTCGAGATGTATTTCCATCCTTCGTTCTTTGATATCATGGTACATCTTGTTGTCCACTTGACTAGGGAAGTGAAAATGTTGGGACCAGTTTTCTTGCATTGGATGTATCCCTTTGAACGATACTTGAGCATTTTTAAAGGTGATGTTCGAAACCATTATCGGCCTGAAGGGAGTATTATTGAAGGTTATGTGGAGAGAGAGGTTATGGATTATTGCAATGACTTTCTGAGTGGTAATAACACTCCTGTTAATGACAAGAATATTGAGGAGGGCAAAGGAATTTTAGGATCACGGGTGAAAGTTATCAACCGTGAGCAGTTGGAACAAGCTCACTTGTATATTTTACACAACATGGACGAAGTGAGTGTTTATATTGAGGAACATACCAATTTCATCAAGAGACAACATCCTCGAGCAAGTTCAATGTGGCTTGCTAGAGAGCATAATAAGACTTTTACTAAGTGGTTTGAAGATAAAGTCTTACATCAACTATCTCAAACACCAAATGATATTACAGAAACTATCAAATGCCTCGCCTTTAAACCAAAACCGAATGTTATGTCTTATGAAGGGTTTGACATTAATGGGTTCACATATTACACAAAGTGCCAAGATGATAAGAGTGTCGTCCAAAATAGTGGGGTCACTCTTCAAGCGTCGACTATGTATTTTGCAAGTGCAAAGGATAAGAGTCCACGTGAAGCTAAAATGTCATATTACGGTGTCATTGAAGACATATGGGAGTTTGACTACATAGATTTTAGAATTTCACTCTTTAAATGTAATTGGGTTGATAACACCAAAGGAGTTATAGTGGATGAATTGGGTTTCACTTTGGTGAACTTTGAAAAGATTGGCGAGAAGCGTGAACCATTCATATTGGCATCACAAGCGAAACAAATATTCTATATCGATGATCCTGCAAATGATAAATGGTTGGTTGTTCTTCATGGTAAAAGATAGTTCATTGAAGATCCTATAGATGAAGAAGAGTACTATGATAAGTATGATGACTCCAGTCCATTCTCAGTTGGGTTGCCAACTCCACAAAATATTGAAGCTAATGATGACTTATATGTGCGCGGAGATCACAATGAAGGATTGTTCATTGATAAAAGATCACAATTTTAGAGGCATGTATGTTTATAAAAGATCACATTATCTTCTAGTTAATACAAATGCTAAATGTTTGCCTTTTTCTAGTTAATACAAATGCTAAATGTTTGCCTTTTTAATGACATTTTTAGATGGCTGACCATGATGAGCATGAAGTCCATGCTGAGCATGTTGTCCATGATGAGCATGGCGAGGATACCAATGTAAGTTCTAAAAACATATCCTGTATTTCTATAAAATTCATTATCTTATAGTTATGTCATATATCCCATATTTCTATATTGGGCTAATTCAGTGTGTTTATTTGTGTCAAATTTTAGGTTGATGATGCACATGTACCCACTGAAGCACTGGAGCAACTTGATGCGCAACACCAAACACTTAACAAGAAAAGGGGCATCACTCTGTTGAAGAAGTTAATAGCGCTAAGTGGTAGTGGATCCAAATTGGTTGTGGAGTTTGATAATGGAGTAAATGCAATTGGAGTGAACCACAATAGTTTTGTAAACTATCTTGGGTGTGTCACTCGAAGCCATTGTGGTGTTAAGTATGATAATTGGCATAAAGTTCCTCAGGGGAAGAAAGACTTGATGTGGAAGGATTTATGTGTGAGTTATTATTATTTGCAAATCTATTTTCTAGATTACAAATTATATTATTTGCAATTCTATTTTTGGATACTAGTTAATAAGAATTCTATTTTACAGAATTTGTTTGCATTGGATGAGAAGCTGCATCGTAAAAGCGTGATGCAACGCGCTGGAAAGATGCTTAGGAACTATAGGACAAATCTCAACAGAGAATACATAAAAGATGGTGATAAGAAGAAGAAGTCAACCCTTGAACAGTGGAACTTGTTTGACAAAGAAGATTAGGATAATTTTGTTGCTTCAAGAAAATATGAAGAATTCAAGGTATTAGGCATCACTCCCAATTTAATTAATATACATTATATTCACCTATTCAAGATTAACATTTAGTGCTATTAACCAAATCATTAATGTGCATACTAACTAGGCCCTCAGTGACGCACAAAAAGCAAGGCGTGCACTGAATGTGCATGACCACACTATGGGTCCAAAGGGCTATGCAAGCGTTCGCCAAAGACTACAGGCAGAGTCTGTGGCTACTCAGGAGTCTGCTGCTACTCAGGAGTCTGCCACACCCATGCCTCACCATGATATTTGGATAGCTGGGAGGCAAAACAAGAAGGGTGAAATAAAGAAGCCCGTAACTGCTGAGGCGGCTGCGAAAATGGTAAAATACAACTCTTAGAGCAATCGTTTGAATATTGATTATTTGTGGTGTTAACTTACCAATTTCTGTTGATGGTGATTAGTGGGAGCTGCACGAGCAGAGGAAACAAGGCACGTTCATCCCTCAGGACACAAGGGATGAATTGGAAGTTGCTCTGGGTAAACCAGAGCATCCTGGACATGTTAGTTGTGCAGGCGCTGGTGTGGGCGTCAAAGCATTCTTTGGGCCATCCCAGCTCAAACCCAGAGCGGGACTTTCACGAGAAGAGGTAACCTATTCTTTTTTTTAGAATGTTACTACAAAAGGGAATTCAATAATAAGAAGCTAATGTTTCTTTTATCCATGTATAGGAGAATAAGAGAGTCGAGGATATAGTTGCTAAGAAGGTCAATGATATAGTTGCTGAGAAGGTCAAGGAAGAAATAGTGCGGTGGCAGGCATCTCAGGCTTCCAATCAGCCTATGGCGACCCACTCTTCTCTTGATGCACAGACTGCGAGTAATCCTGGAGACCCATCGCCTAACACTTCTGCTGTAAGTATTGTTTATGACATTGTAGCTAGTCTTTTCAAGATGATATGTTTTCAAGATGATATGTATATATGTATAACATTCTTTACGTAAATTTGTAGGCATTGAAGCCATGCCGCTTAAGAATGCAAGACTATGTTGTTGCAGAGGCGCAGGCTTACCAGTCCCTTCCTGGGGAAACGTTTCATGGGACTCCAATGCTGCATGGCTACGTTCGTGTGAGCCCGATATGTGTATTACCCGATTGGAGGGAAGCTGCATTGCCATATGCCCACCCAGATATTGATACACTTGGTGAGGCAGAAGGCGGGGTGATATTGTGGCCCAAAGCAGATGCCGTATACACTACTGAAATTGTAAAATAAATTTGCATTACTTTAGATTGTTAATGTGTATATATGAGGTCAACTGATATGCCACTTCCTACATTACCAAGTTGGGTTCCAACTGACCTAAAATACCCGTTAGGTCCTGCTTGTAGGGGAATGGCATGTTGGCTATGGGCACATAATATACATTGCTCTATAATTATTTCTTTAGAAGCAGATTATACAGGTCAATCATACGATAGCTCTTTATTTATACAAGATATTATTGAGTTATTTATGTATGATTGGCTGAATACATCAATGATAGAGACATGGATAAGGTGAGATCTTGTTTATACATCCATATACCTTGTGTAAGATCCGGTGATCTGGTTTCTTATATATTAATGCATACGTAATACATGTTTTGCAACTACTTAGTCGAAGATCAATGCAAAAAATTTGCATTTGATCATGTGGGTTTTTTTATTCCATCATTGATTAGTATGGTAGCTAAAGACCCTGATAGTGTTCAACAATACTATATAGATGCTTTTACAATTTTCGGTCAGCAAAAGAAGACGATAATAATAGCTCCATTCAATGTCAAGTAAGTTTACTTTATATATAATTTGGACTTCAGAAAATTCCATTTTTATTGTGCATTTTGAGTTATTAATTTTTAACTTTTTTACCTCTAGCGGTAGACATTGGGAGTTACTAGTTATTGTCCCCGAGATGTTCACTGTTTATTATCTAGATCCTGCGGGAAGTACATTGAACACTAAAATTGGACACATATTGAGAATGCCATTATTCTGGTGAGAAATATTTCATTTTTATATCCGTTAACATATGTTATTACATTACTATTTAATTGTGCAATTTACTGTGTTACATTAACATGTAGGGATTTAGATGCATTCAAAAATGCTAGAGGAAATGTCCGAGAAAGAACCAACCAATAATTTCGGAGAACGTAAAAGTAAGTTCCCGACTCCAATGTATATATTATTTATGTGAACTGTGCTTAGTTGTATTTTTTAATATTTTGTATGTTTCAATTTATAGTGCGCTACACAAGACAACGGCTGGGCATGCACATACTATGTGATGCGATTTATGCAGATGATTATCCGACATGCCATATTGGATATTAATACCATACATGAGGTATTATATATAGTCTCATTAGTTAGTATGAAATATATCAATCTTATTTTTATATTATTACTTATATATATATACATCATTCTCTTTGCAGGTGTTTAAAACTGACCACACTATAGGTAAACGCTTAAAAAATGTACATGCTCCATATATGATGGAAGCATTAAATGAAGTAAGAGAAGAATGGGCAAAAGCTATACAAGCAGTGGCGATTGTAAGATATAATTGGGATGCTGATAGCGATGCTGAATGATATTTTGTAAATGAATATTTCTGAATGTTTATATATGTCTGAATGTTTCTACATGTATTTGAATGTTTCTACATGTGTGAATGTGAGAATTGAATTGATTTCTGAATGTATCTACTTGTGTGAAAAAGTATTTGTTGATTTTGCAGGTTTGTGGCCTGTTTGTAGGCTGATATCAATGGATGTCGTAAACTTGCAGTTCAGAAAACTGAACTACATGTTCTCATCCTTTAGAGATGTGTCTTGCATATGTTATTGGTTATTGTCTCCTCGATCCCCTTCAAAAAAAGTACCGACAATCGTCAATAATTTGAAATTCTAGAAAATATTTAGCGGCCGATAGAGAAAACAAGCTCGGCGGTCGTCGAAAAAATTTGATCTTTGATACTTCTTGAGGATGTTTGGTTGCTAGGAAAGAATTTGGCAGTCGCCAAAAATGACAAGAACAACAAGAAGATCAAGGGTCGCGTGAGAATGTCATTTTCCTCAACCATTGTGGTGAGGGTAATCAACACATAAACCAAATATCATAGAGGCAAGTGATTTCTTATGAGGAATACTTTACACAACATAAGAGAGGAAACAGAAAGAAGAGGAAATTTAGGGGTACTATCCATTGGTGAACCTTTGTTGTGAAGTAGATGAACTCTCCTATCCCTCTACTTGCATTATGTTGCTTAAGTCAGTGTAGCTTTGCTCCTCCTATGCCTCAATGTTTGTGGCTCGATGATCCTGATGATGGGTTGGTTTCTATGGTGATAGATTAATGTTTTGATGGAGTGAAAGTGTTGGAGGAGTCTTTGTTAGAGGAGTGAAGGCGTCATAGTGTTTTAGCACTGATTTTCATTGGAATTTTTAGAGTGGTTACAAGCTTATCGATCGATCTAACAATTCTAGGTCTGTCAGCTCACTCACATGGTTTTTTACCCTAGCATCTCGCTGGTCATGGAGAATTGAGTGGAACTCAAATGATTGCCAAGGGTTCAAAAAGGTTCGATGGTCGTCGAGAATTTTAGAAATCCATCGATCGATGGTGATTTTAGGACCTCTAGTGTCACTGAGGATTTTATTCCTTTTTTGGTGAAGAACTCGATAGTCGATGTAAGTGTGTATTCTTGGTGACCGACGGGTGTAGACGCTTTCTTTAAATCATTGATCCCTGAAATCAGGGTGTAAATTAAAATTTGTCTCTAACCTTATTCTATGTATATTTGAGTTAAGAAACAAAACTAATTATAAAAAATATAATAAAACTTAAATTAGAAATAATCAACATCTAGATACTTGGAAATAAAGTAATGAGAATAGAGGAGATGTGATTAAGTAATCCTTTGGTTGCCTCCCAAGAAGCGCTAATTTCTAGTCTTTAGCTTGACTTTATTGGATTGGATTTGTCAAGTCTCCTCTTGTGGTGCAGGTGGCGATTCCTCTAATTGGACTTCTGCTCTCTGGGTTAATGCTTCATCTTCATAATATCTCTTGATCCTATGTCCATTAACTTGGAAAGTCCTAGTCTTGTCACTATAAATATCTCTCATCCTTGATGGGTATATCTTTGATATAGTGAGCAATCCTGAACATCTTGACTTAAGCTTGCCTGGGAAGACTCTGATGTTTGAATTGAACAAGAGGACTTTGTCCCTTTCTAACACATCTTTTTATTTAAATGGGCATCATGCCACACTATTTTCCTTTCCTTATAAATTCTTACATTTTCATAGGAGTGTAGCCTCATCCCTTTCATCTCTTCTAACTGTAGAAATATTTTCTTGCCAGCCAAATCTTGGTCCATATTCAAGAATTTTATTTCCCAGAAGGCCTTGTGTTCTAATTTGACTGGAAAATGGTAGGACTTCCCACAAATTAGTTGATAAAGAGCGGTTCCTATAAGAGTTTTATAGGATGTGTGGAATGCCCAATGCATCATCTAGATTCATCAACCAATCCTTTCGAGTGCATCTAATGATTTTCTTCAAAATCTACTTCATCTGTCGATTTAAGACTTCGACATGTTCAGATGTTTGTGTGTGATAGGGTGTAGCACTCTTGTCTCTAACTCCGTACCTTTTCTGTAGGGCTTCAAATTACCTTTACCCAAAGTGGGATACCATGTCACTAATGTGGGGCACACAAATCCAAACTTAGGAAAGATAATTTTTTCAAATAATCTAATCACAATTTTGAGTCACAAGTGGTAGTGGCTACCATCTCCACCCATCTAGGTACATAATCTATTGCAATCAAAATGTACTGGTTTCCTCATGATGATGGGATAGATCCCATGTAGTCTATTCCCCAGACACAAATAATTCCACTTCTATCCATTCATACATCAACATTTCATTTTTCCTCAAAATATTTCCCATTCTCTGGCATTTGTTGCATGCTTTTACATTGGCATGTGCATCTTTAAACAACATAGGCTAGTAGAACCTAGCCTTTTCTATTGTTCTTTCTCCGCTATGATGTCTACCGTACAATTAAGAATGTCATTCATAGAGTATCTTGGGTACTTAATCTTCTGGAATACATCTACTATGTAGGTTGTCAGCACATCTCCTAAAGAGGCGAGGATCATCCAAGTAATAATATTTCAAATAAAAAAAGAGCTTCTTTTTGTGATTGTATGTGATGTCGGGAGGTAGTTGCTGGCATGCTAAGCAATTGCAAATGTCTGCAAATGAAGGCAAAGTGGGTTCAACTGATCTCACCACCATTAAAGCTTCACTGGAATAATTGTCATTGATAGGCAATTGGTCTTTTTCAATATTCATGATTCTTGACAAATGGTCTGCAATGACATTCTTTGTCCCTTTCTTGTCTATAATTTCAAGATCAAATTCTTGCAACAACAGAGCCCAACATAGGAGTCTGGGCTAGGTGCCCTTTTTCCTCATTAAGTACTTGATAGCACCATGGCCTGTGTAACCTTTCACCTTCGATCCTATTAGATAGGACCTAAACTTGTTAAAAGCTAATACTATCGCTAGCATCTCTTTTTCAGTGGTGGTGTAATTGACTTGAGCATCATCTAGAGTTTTCCTAGAATAATAGATCGTGTGGTTTTTCTTATCCTTTCTTTGTCTGTGTACTGCTCCAATAGCTTAATCACTTGCGTCACACATTATCTCAAAAGGTAGTTCCCAATCTGGAGCTTGTAGGATCTGAGCCGTCGTTAGGGCATTTTTTGAAGTTTTGAAAGCTTGAAAGCATTCATTTGTATAATCGAATACAATTTCCTTAACAAGAAAATTGGAAAGGGGTTTCCTATCTTAGATAAGTCTTTGATAAAAATTTTGTAATATCGTACATGTCTTAGAAAACTTCTCACCTATTGATATATTTAGGAGGTGGGAGCTTAGACACAACTTCTACCTTGCTCAGATCGACTTCAATCCTTTTTTTGGAAATCTTGTGTCCAAGAACAATACCTTCTTGATCATAAAGTGACACTTCTCCCAGTTCAAAACTAATTGATTGCTCTTCACATCTTTTCAGAACTTGGGATAAGTTTCTTAAACAATTATCAAAATCAGTTCCATAGAAGTAGAAATCGTCCATGAAAACTTCCATGATATCTTCCAAGAAATCAACAAAGACCAAAATCATGCACTTTTTGAATGTTTCTGGTGTGTTGCATAGGCCAAATGGCATTTGTCCAAAGACATAAGTACCATAGATGTAGGTAAAGGTAGTCTTCTCTTGATCGTCCGGGTGGATAGGGAGCTGATAAAACCCTAAGTATCCATCTGGAAAGTAGAAATAGGAGTGATGAGATAACCATTCTAGGACTTGATCTATGAACAGTAGTATAAAATGGTCTCTCTTGGTGGCTAAATTTAGCTTTCTATAGTCTATGCACATACGCCACCCATTCACAATTTGTGTGACTACTTCATCTCCCTTCTCACATCTTACTATTGTCATTCCTCTTTTTTTAGGGACTACATGTATCAGGCTTACCCAATTGTTGTCGCTAATTTGGGTCTAAAATACCTACATCCCGAAGCTTTATCACTTCTCTCTTAATCACCTCCCTCAACATCTGATCAACTTCTTTAGAGGTTGGGCCAGATGTTTTGCATTTTCTTTATGGTTTATTATGTGCATGCAAACAACTGGGTTTATCCCTTTGATGTCTTCAACAAAGTACCCTATGACCATTCTTCAAAGATTGAGTTCAGTCAACAATCTCTCTTGTTGGTCTTCCATCAAGGAAGAATTTATAATCACTGGATTCCTCTCTTCATTGTTCAAAATTTCATATTTGAACCCTTTAGGTAGCTATTTGAGCTTAGCTTTGGCTTTGGGTGCTTCCTTTCCCTCTGAAGTCTTCTCTAGAGAGGCGTATTTTATGGTCCTCATAGCTTTCTTCTTCTTCATCAATGCTATACTCTTTTGGTTGATTCAATAGTTATGAATCTCAACAACTTCAGGATCTTCAACATTTGGATTGGGAGTTTTTAAGGTTCTCATGAGAGGATCAACTATTTCATTTTCCTCTTGGATATCCTTGCAAAATTGGTAGTAAATGTCCATCAAATAGACATACTCAAAGAGATATAGGCCCCTCTTGGAGTCTTGAACATGAAAATCAACGTGATCATTTCCTACCCTATAATGATCACGGCTTCAACATCTATCAATGCTCTCCCAACGGAGCGGAATTGTCTTCCAAAATCATGGGCACATATGGTCTTCCACAAAATCAATCATGACTATGTTGCATGGTATGAAAAATCATCCCACTTGGATTGGGACGTCTTCTACTACCCCTACTGGTTTAGTGAAAGAATGATATACTAACTAGATACATATTCCTATCTTTACCATGTCTGTCAGTCCTAGCCTTTGAGCCAACATAAGAGGCATGAGGATAATGCTTGCTCCAAGGTCTTCCAACCCTTGACTTACTTCGTTGAATCCCACATTGAATGGGATTGTGAAGGCCCCAAGATCTTTCTTCTTAGCAGGCATATTTGCCTAAACGGGGGTGTTGGAAATCTTTGCGATCTTGACAGTCTCAACATGGTCTCCATGCCTTCTCTTGGTAATTAGGTCTTTGAAGAACTTTGAATATGTGAGCATCTCTTCGATGTCATCTAGGAAGGGAATATTCATGTGCAGTTCTTCCCGACTTCCATAAACTTTTCATATCTCCTTTTTAAGTGAGCCTTGATCATCTTGTAGGAAAAGGGAACTCTTGGTCAATAAGGATCCCTATGGATGAAACCTTCTTCAGTTGGATCAGATTTCCTTTATTTCACAGTCTTTTTTCCCTTTCTCTTATCTTTTTCTTTAACCTTATTAGTAGAAACTTCTACCTCAAGTTATTCTTCTACTAATCCATGTTCGCTTTGGGATTTAGTAGTAGGATTGATTTCTTAGATAGTCTTTCTTGTCTGTTCTTTGAGTACTTTTGCATATTTACTCTTTCAGTATTAGAAGGTATCTTTCCTTGGGGGGTCTTAATCAACTTTGACAGATGCACCAATTGTTGATCAATTTGTTTCTAGTGGGTATGCATGTCATCCATTTGAGCTGTAATGCCCCCCAGCTGGGTCTGCATCACATTTAATACACCAATGTTTGTAGTAGAACTCTCAGTTAGTTTCTCATTACTGAAACTTGTCTCTTTGTGAATTCAAAAAGTTCAACATCACCCGGTAGATTGGTGTTTTGTTTTGACTTTGGTCTTAACTTGGCACACTTGAATTTCTATTCTGTTTCTGGCCTTGGCCTTGGTAGTTGTTTCTATTTTTTTGGTAAGTTATGTTGCAGGTGAACACATATGGTCCTCCGCCTCTTCTGAAACCTAGAGGTCTTTTAAGTGGGTTGTTTAGCTGATGAGTGTTTTTAGAGACACTCTTGTTTCCATAGAATAAATTGGGATGACCCAATCTCTTGAAGTTAACATAAGAAACACTTTCAGTTTATTCTTCATCATCATCCTCTCCAGGTTCGGTCTAGATGATATTGTCAATACCATGCCCCCTTCTTTGTAGGTAACACATTTCATGAATTTTTTGTTTTTTCCCTATCCCTTACTTCCAGAGTCCTCCAGTTGTTTTAGATCTAAAGAAATCTTCTGAATTTGAGCACTAATGGTCTCTAGAGATTTAGACTCAGCAATAGTACCTTCAAACAATACCTTCTTTGTTGTTCCTCTATCATAATCCAAATTGGCTTACAATAAAGCCATGCTATTGATGATATGCATGGTCTTCTTTGGGTTCTTACCAAGGAAGTCGCTTCCTAAAACAACATTCAACAAAGTCCTTTCAGCTAAAGTAAGCCCATTGTAGAAGGTAGTGACTAGAAATCCCTTTTCTTAGTTATGGTGAGGGCAGTCCCTCAGATATTTTTGGAATCTTTCCCGGGCCTCATACAAATTCTCACATGGCTTCTGCATGAACCCAACGATCTTGTTCCTATTCCTGAGGGTTTTCTCAACTGGGTAAAACTTAGTGACAAAAGCATCATCCAAGGGTGCCCATACATCAAAGGTCTTGTCAGGTAAAGTAAGGTACCATGACAATGCTTTATCCCTCAGAGAGAAGTTAAATCCTTTGCAATAGATCACTTCTTATGACACCACATTCATCTTGATGGTGTTGTAGATAATTGTAAAGGCGTCCAGATGATCGTATGGGTTCTCATCACGAGAATTTCCTCCAAAGGTTTTGTTCTGGATCATGGTGATGACTGTTGGCTTGAGTTTGAAGTTTGGAGCATTGAACCTAGGCATGATGATAGGGCATCTAGATTATTTGGCCATGGTAGCGGCCAATTCACAGAATGAAGGGCCTCCATCATCATAATCATCGTCATTGTTGTGATTTATCCTATTTCTTCTATTTCTATCATGACATCCTTCAACATGGATCTCTTCCTCATCTTCATCCTCATGTTCCTCATCATGGGTTTCTTCTTCATGTTCTTCATTAGGTCACTCTCCATCATAATGATCTTCATCTGAACGTTCTTCTTCACAATCTTCTTCACGATCATGGTGGAGGTCTTCAACTCTCACATTGTGGTTGAATCTATGGTGCCCTCCCCTACGAGGAGGCATGGTGTTGTAGTCAGTAGTAGTAATGGTTCATTTCACTTTGAGCTACCTAAAACAATATGAATTGTCAAGTCAGAAAGTGGATGTGTGATACAAATTATTTAAGGTAGTTAAAGTTATAGGAAATAAAAAGTGTGATGTAAAATCTATTGCTAGACTTGAGGTATGGGTGTATGCTAAGTAGACTCATATTCTCAACAGTACTGGTTTCCTTGTCCTCGAAAAACACACCAAAAAGTTGACCGGCCTAAATCAGACATCCAAAAAGTAGTAGATCTAGAGTAGTCGGACTCTTAAAGTTATAACATGACACTCAATCCCCCACAACTATTATACGGGGTCCGATCTAGTAAATAGAGTTCGATCCACTAGGACAAGGGTGGTATATGTTAAGAACGTAGGGCCTAAGCTTAGTTACACCAACCGAAGAGTGAGATAAAGCTTTGTGTTTCTTAGGGAACAATGATACTTCAACAAATAAGTGAATTAAAACAAGTAAAACAAGACAAGAAGACTAACAAGAGAGCAAGTGATCAAAGAGTAAAATATCAAGTATGGATGGGGAACTTAGATTGGGTTTTGCCAACTAAGGTCTCTCACCAACATGCAATAATCACTCCCATTGTATACCCTTAGAAAGTTTACAAGCACTCATCATAGATGTCTATTCCCTCCTCTTTTGATCTTAGATAGATCAAGATCATAAGGTTGCATCTCTCTCGATATGGAACACTAATAATCACAATAAAACCATATGATCATTAGCTTAAGCATTACAACATTATCATGCATTCATGTGACTCCATAACACTTAGATAGAGTTAATACTACTCTTTTGAGGTATTAACAATCAAAGATCATGAGATGTACTAAGAGTATGGAGATAAAAATTTTAAGAGCATATATTCAATGCATATAAGTATTTAAATGTTGGGAGAACCTTAGTGGTTACTCCTAACCCAAGCTATATTTTTTTCTACTCATGGTGTTCAGTAGCATTACAGATTTACAAGTATAATAAGACATGGAGAGGGGTGACGGAATGGAGGAAGGAGATGAAGGAAGATGAACAAATTTAGAGAAGAAGGAGGATACATGAAGAATGCATATTCATCTATCTTGTTGCATAATTTCATAGTCCTTTTTATTAGAATTATTCTTTTTTGAATAATTTAGAGATCAAATTGCAATTTTCCCACTTTTCAATTATTTTTGCAAATATTGATCTTACCCTTCACCCTTTTGTAGGTTTTTCCTTGAAACAAGTTTTGACCTAGCTGAGCCCATGAGACGACTGTCTCACAGCACCCTAAAGGTCAGTTTATCTCTAACAAGTTCAAAACCCAGAGCTAGACGGTTGAGTTAGGTCCTCAGCTCAATGAATCAATTGAAGCGCTCCACCTACTAGGTGCTCATCTCATTTGAGCTAGAAGCTTGTCTTAGGCATTCCAGGTGGCTTTGTTAGTCTGACCTAAGACCAAGTTAATTCACATAGTAAGCACCACTCAATTAGGATTTCAACCCTTTGATCACACACAAGTCAGTGCCAACTGGGCATCTCACGCCCATACGTTTGTCTTGGACACTTCTTCGAGGCCAAGTATTCCAATCAAAGAGGCTCCACCACCCTCCCAAGTTGGGTTTCCAACTTTCGATCCACTGCCTCCACAAACATGCCACATCATTTCCAGATGACCATCTCAGATACCTCAAATGGTAGTTTCACGGCTTGTGAGTAGCACAAGTCAGCAGCCGCCTCTCACATTTCTTTCATCCCCCTTTTAGGATTTTTAGCCCTCCTTCCCCTATAAAAGGAGGGGGGACTCCACTAAGAAAAGGGTCCTCAATTTTGTACCTGCATCTTTTAATTAAGTTATGTACTTTCAATTCATACTATAATATTCATTATGCAATAAAGCTTTGTTCTTCATTCTAGATCTTGCTTTATTTCTCATTTTGTTCTAGTTATTTCTCTTGGAGCAGGGATTAAGAGAGAAAGCCATTTAATAGTCATCAACATTTGTATCCTCAGAAATTCTATCCTTTTGGTCTATGCCTTTCTACCTTATTTCCCTTGTTTCTCCATTCCTCACCATGGCTTGTGAGTAGTTCCTTTATCAAGGTGAGGGGAGCATCCCCTCATCCATGTGTTGATTAGATCAAGTTTTACACAACTTTTTAGATGGATGGTTTTTAGTTTAGAAATTGCCAATTCTAACGAAGTAATTAATCATTTTTATCGTGGGTTGAACCCAACGGATATGATCGTGGAAACAAGTATCTAGAATGCCAAAAATGATTCCACAGGGATTTGGATGTGACCATAGAAAAATCCCCTTTAGGATGAAGGACTAGGATGCATGAACTCCAGGTCCAATGGGTTAACGTGAGGTTCGTCGACTGTATTTCATTTACGAATGATTCACATACCTTCTTCTATCTTTCTTGTTGTGTTTTCCTTCGATCTTGTTTTTTCTTTGGCTAAGGTGGTGAAACCTTTAAGACTCGATGATTTTCCATTTCAATTCAATCATTTAACTCTTGTTTTCAATCACTTCCTTTATTACTTGCACTTTACTTCTTGTCTTAGATAATATTTTGTGTGCTAAAAATCTTCTTTCTTTCTTTTCTTGCCTTAACATAATCTTATCATTTCATTTTTTAGTGTAATCTTTTATTTGTTTTACATTTTAATCTCTTGCTTTAGTGCAATCAACCAACCTCAAAAATTCAGAATTTATTTTCTTGTTCAAATATTCAAAAACTCCAAAAAGAAATAAAGTTCAAAATCAATTGGGTTTAGAGATAATAATCTTAAAAATTTTGTCCTATGAGATCGAACCTTCTATACTAGCCTTAATTGGAAACTAAAAAAGGTTAGACTCTAGGATAATTATCTTAGTGAATTGGTGTGCTCTTCCACGCATATCAATTTTGGTGTCATTGCCAGGGACAGTGGATCATTTTCTGGGAACCCCAAAAAACTTTTAAACAGTATTTTTTTCATTTTTTCTACCTTCTAAGTACCATTTTGAAAGTACTATATCCTTCTTATTCTGAGTTTCCATTCCAGCAGTACATTTTTTCTGCACTTGATATTATCTGTCAATGTTAACTGTGCATGTGACACCCATTAAATGCTGATTTCATGCCTCTAGTTTTGATCCGGAGCCAGAAAGAACCTTCCATCATTTGACTGGACAAAATTGATTTAGGATGGATGAGGAGGAAGTTACACATAGGATTAAGCAAGCACTTACTTCTCAAAGAGAGCGCATGATGGCTAAGAACACGACTCAACAAGCTGCTCTGTGAGCAGTCTATGTGGCAGAGCAAGAGGCTTTGGAAGCCACTCAGAGAGAGGGTGAAAGACAAAAAACATTTAAAGGTTTTTCTACACCTAAAACTAGATATGCACAACATCCCATTGTGCCACCCAAAATTACAAACCCCCAATTCAAGATGTGCACCCGATGGATCACCATGCTTCATGCCAACTCATTTTCTGGGAATAAGGATGAGAGTTGCCAAGATCACCTTTACACTGACCTCTATTCTTTGCATAAGATCCCATGCATTACTGAAGATGCCATTTGACTTAGGCTATTCAAATACTATCTTTCAGGGCAAGCCAACAATTGGTATACTGCTATGGAGAGTGAAGAATGAGTCACCACCCGGGAGGCCCTACAAACCATATTCTTGGATTAAATTTTTACCCTTCCCTCGCCTACAAAATTAGGGGACATATTCTTCTCTTTTCAATGATCTTAGGAGAAACTCTAGGAGAAGCTTGGGAGAGATTTAGGGAACTTCTATGATGTTTCCCTCGTCATGACATTACTCAATCCCAACCCATTGAGATATTTTACCATGATGTTGATGACGACACCAAGAAATTTCTTGATTCCTCATATGGAGGAAAATTTATGTTTCAAAATGTAAGAAACGCTTGGGAGGTAGTAAAACAAGCCTCTGAAACCCATGGAAGATGAGGGACCAATGGGGTCCTCAAGGTAGCTAAGGATGAGGTAAATTTGGATATCCATACCATCACAGAAGCCCTTAAAATGATTTCTCTAAAACATGATCACCTATACTCCTCCTTCAATGCTTATGAGAGGCAACCCCAACAAGTTAGAGCCACAAAATCTCTCTGTGGAATTTAGCAAGGGTATGATCATGCTACCCTCCAATTTCAATACCTCTACAACAATAATATGCAACCTGACATTGGTCAGCAAGTGAAGGACTTAAACTCAATCCATAGTATCTCAGGCCATGCTTACTACAATCCTAATCAATTTAGAAACCATCCCGGATTTTAATATGGAAATCCTTTAGGAGCAAAAAATTCTTCTCAACTCCCTCCCCCGCCGAGACAATATTTCCCTCAAAACAACAATAGTCCACCACCAGGCTTGCCATACAATAACCAGAGAAACTTTGGGAACCAAGGGAATTATAGGGGTAATTTCTAGAATCATGGGAAACATTTTCATATCCTTAATCATCCACTTCCCCAACTCCAAGCATAATAGAATGTCCCCCCACCCTCAACTGATGATAGGGTGTCTGCCTTGGAATAAATCATCCTTGCACAACAAGCTCGCCAGAAGGCGACTAATGCTCAGTTAGCTCACCTCATTGTCCACCAGAAACCCCCTATCGAAACCTTTTTTGGATAGCATGAGAATAACCCAAAACACCTTGAACAACTTAAGGTTGTCTCCACTCATTTGTGGAAGACTCATACCCCTCCCCCTCCTCTAGAGAAACCCTCATTTGTACCATTAGATTTTGAGGATGATGATACTGTAGTCGTTGAAACTCCTTCTATACCTGATCCTTCCGTTCCCACCCCTGTCATTCCACTTGTAGAGATTGATGAGCCAGATATCCCTTTTTATAAACTGCATCCTCCATTCCAAGCCCTCCTGAAGAAGACTAGGCTTGATGCCCGTTTCATGAAATTTAGGGATGCCATGAAAAAATTGCATGCAAATATTTCTTTTCTTGATGCTTTATCTGATTTACCTTCCTGGTACAAGTACATGAATTTTTTTTACCAGGAAGTACAAGACTGAAGAGCATGATATGGTAATGCTTGCTAGAACCACTTTTGACATCATTCAAAGCAAGATTCCTAAAAAGAAGAAAGATCTTGGTTCTTTCAGAAGTGGATGTTATCTTGGTGATAATGCTTACAGGAAAGGCCTTGTAGATTTAGGTACAAGTATTTCTATCATGCCCTATAGTCTTTGCATGAGGTTAGGATTTTTGATATGCTTCCCACTTCCATGACAATCCAGTTGGACGACTCATCCATGATAAAACCTATGGGTATCATTGAAGACATACCTGTAAGGTTTGAGAAAGATGCCCATGTCCCATGTGAATTTGTCATCATGGACATAAAGGAAGATTTACGTGACCCCGTAATTTTCAATCCTCCCTTTTTGGCCACCGCCCGAGCCTTGATTGATGTTGAGGCTATAACCATCTTTTGTGCTTAGGGAAACAAACCCTCTAGTTTAGAGTGTTTGAAAGTATGCGGAGACCAAGCCTCCAGGAAGAGGTTTATCTCCTTGATTGCATTGAGTCTATCCACCAGTTGAAACAAGAATGGGAACTAGTTGAGGACCCCCTTTAGAATTCCCTAGTGACCTCCATTGATTTTGGTTTTGAAGATGACCAATTAGAGAAATATAGAGTTCATATTGACACCTTTGAGGAGATCCATGATGAAGAGTTTGAGAATCTCAAAATGATCTCTCTTGTGGATGAGAAACGTGAACCCCAAGGCACCCGAGATAAAACCCCTCCCTAAAGGTCTTAAATATGTTTTCCTTGATGAGAAATAACTTTATCCTATTATGAGTAACTCTGATCTTACCCCTGAATAGGAATCCAATCTCATGACTGAGCTTAGGAAAAGGAAGATTTTCCTAGGATATAAAATGGATGATTTGATAGGGATTGATCAAGCTATTTGCATGCATAAGATTCCTATGGTAGAGGAATACAAGCCATCTCATGGCCCTTAAAGGAAATTAAATCCAAACCCGAAAGAGGTTGTTCTCCTAGAGGTTATCAAACTATTGACTTCAAGAATCATCTACTCCATCTCCGACTCACCATGGGTTAGCCATGTCCAAGTTGTCCCCAAGAAAGGGGGAACCACTTTTGTGACAAATGATAAGAATGAGCTCATCCCCACTCATACTATTACAGGATGGAGGATGTGTATTGATTATGGAAAACTAAGTAAGGACACTAGGAAATATCACTTCCCTCTTCCCTTTCTAGATCAAGTACTTGAATGCCCTTCCCATAAATGATATTTCTACTATCTTGATGTCTATTTAGGTTTCTATCAAATTCCCATTTACCCTGACAACCAGGAGAAAACTACTTTCCTTTACCCATTTGGTACTTATGCATTCAATAGAATGCCTTTCGGGTTGTGCAATGCTCCAACCACTTTTTAGAAGTGCATGTCCACTATCTTTTCTGGATTGAATGAGACTATAATAGAGGTGTTTATGGACGATTGATCCATTTATGGTGAATGCTTTGACTCTTGCCTCATACATTTATCTCTTGTTCTATAAAAGTGTAAGGAAGCAAACTTGATTTTAAACTGGGAAAAATGTCAGACATAAGGGATTGTCTTAGGACATAGAGTCAACAACCATGGCATTGAAGTTGATAGAGCCAAGATTGAGGTCAACAACCATGACATTTGTGCCTTCCTTGGGCATGCATGTTTTTATCTCGTTTTATCCATGAATTTTAAGAAATCACCAAACCCTTGACAAACCTTCTCCAAAAGGACACCCCTTTGTATTTGAAAAAGCTTGGATGGCCAATTTTATTTGTTTGAAAGATGCTCCCACTTCTACCTCCATCACTAGGGCCCCTGATTGGTCCTTGCCTTTTGAATTAATATGTGATGAGAGTGATTATGTTGTTGGTTCTATTCTTGGATAGCATGTTGATAAAAAGCATCACGTGATTTACTATGCATCCAAAACTCTAGATAATGCCCAGTGGAATTACACCACCCTAAGAAGGAAATTCTAGCCATAGTTTATGCCTTTGACAAATTCTTCTCTTACTTGGTAGGGTCCAAAGGTATTGTCTATACATACCATGCTTACATTAGATATTTGATGACGAAAAAGGATGCCAAACCCTGTCTTCTCGGTTGGGTCCTTTTACTTCAAGAGTTTGACTTAGAAATCCTTAACGAGAAGGGTTGCGAGAATATAGTTACAAACCATCTTAGCCACCTTGACTTCTTTGATGATGATGGTATCCCCATCAATGACTCTCTTCCCGATGTCTAATTATTAAAAATGGAATCCCACTATCCTTGGTTTGTCGATAATGTAAATTTTCTAGCTCAGGTGTATTGCACCTTGAATATAAGGGACATTCTAAGGGAAAAATTTTACACAACGTGAAACATTACTATTGGGATGACCCCTACCTTTTTATATTGTGCTTTGATGGAATTTATCATAGATGTGTCACTGAGGAATAATCTCATGACATTCGTGAGCAATGCCATTCTGGCCCCACTAGAGAGGACATAAGCTCTCAGAAAACTACTAGGAAAGTGTTGCAATTTAGTTTTTTTTTGGCCCACTCTATCCAAGGATTCCTATGAATTTGTTCTCACTTGTGATGAATGTTAGAGGACTAGAAACATGTCTAAGAGAGACCAAATGCCCATGACTTCTTGGTAAGAGATTGAAATTTTTGACATTTGTGGAGTAGATTATATGGGTCCATTCCCTTCTTCTTGTGGGTACAAATATATCTTGGTGGTTGTTGACTACGTGTCAAAATAGGTTGAATCCATCCCCACTAAAACATGTGATTCCTAACCAGTGAAGAAACTTGTCAAAGACATTATTTTTCCTAAATTTTGGTACCACGAATTGTGCTTTCTGATGAAGCATCCTACTTCTTAGAGAAAAGTTTTTAGTCCTTGCAAAACTGATATGGAGTCCATCACAAGGTTGCCACCCCTTACCACTCTCAAAATAGTGGTCAAGTTGAGGTGTCAAATAGGAAAATCAAGTCCATCCTATAAAAGAGAGTCAATCTCACTAGGACTGATTAGACATTGAAACTTAATGATGCCTTATGGGCACATACCGAATTGCCTACAAAACCCCAATAGGCACCACTCCATTAAAGTTGATTTATGGCAAATCTTGCCATATGCTCATAAAATTAGAACATAACACTAACTGGGCCATTAAAACCCTAAATTTTGACTTATCTACAGTAGTTGAAAATCATTTTCTCCAAATATAGGAGTTAGATGAGCTCAAGATGACAACCTATGAGAATGCCAGAATATATAAAGTCAAAACCAAATTATGGCATGATGGCCATATTAGGCAAAAAGATATTCGGGAGGGCGACCAAGTTTTGATGTATGATTCCAGGTTGGGACTTTTTCCTGGAAAACTTAAATCTAGATGGTATAGGCCCTACCTAGTCAAGCATGCCTACCCTCATGGAACTTTTCTTATTTGGGATAAGGTGTTAGGAGAGTTTAAGGTTAATGAGAATAGGCTGAAATGATACATTAGTGCTCAGGACTTTTTGACTTCTGAGGCACATCAACTTTAATTACTCAAAGACCATGATTTAAAAGACCCTCCACCACCCCACCCGAGCCTGAAATGACTCCATGATCCAGCTATGTTGCACCTTCGACATAAGACTAGGATCTTATTGGGAGGCAACCCAATCTTCTATTTTTGTACTTCCTTTAAAATTATTTTAGCTAACCTTGTCATTTCAATTTCAAATTTTCTTTTCAATTCAATTCAATTAGAAAAAAGGGAAATTGGCTACCCAAGCTGACATTTTGTCTTGATGAAGGCAAGATTTTCCACCAAGTGAGACGGCCGTCTAGAACAAGAAAAATGACCGTCTCAGCCCTTTAGGTAGCCATTCCAATTCAGCCCCCATTCGAAATTCAAAATTTGAAATGCTACCTTTACAAATCCAAAAGGTCATCTGGCACAAATGAATTGGTAGTCTCGAGGAACATTCAACACACATTCAAACTCATTGACCACGTTGGGAAGAGAAATGACAACTTTTCCACCAGAACCACCAACTGATCGGTTGGGGCAGGCGAGACAGTTTTCTCGTTCCTACTTTTGGGTTATAAAATGATTGAGTGAGGATGGGTTTCCAATCCTTCACTGAGCCTTTTTTTCCTGCTCTCAAACCCAATATCACCTTGCCTAGCGACGCCACCACTTCTATTCGATCACTTCTACAGAGAGGATGCCCGCTCTTCCCTAAACACCCCCGACAACCATCTCGCCACTAAGATGCGAGTTTGAAGTAGGAGAACTTCTTCACTCTCCCCCAGGGCCAGCCGTCCATATCACTATCTCCAGAAGGCCATCACTGATGGCAGACCACTTCTTCTTCACCAACAACCAACCTAGACACCATCCTAACCCCCTTTTCCCTTGCTTCTTTCGTTGATCATCACCCAACTGACCATCTCACTAGGCCAAGCGGTCATTAAACTGTCGCAAAACCACCACCACTCTGCCATCCAGCCTGTCATGTTGTCGCCAGTCAGGCATCGTGCCACCTTCCATAAGTAGCTCATCCCTTCCTTCCCCACTTCAGCACATAATGGTTGGGATGCCACCTCCCTGTGTCCAGACGAGTGCTTGGGAAGCTAACCAGCTATCTCGATCATTGCCAAAAGGTAGTCTCATAGGATGAGATGCCCATTTTTCTACAAACCACTTCTACCCTCTCCACCAAGCTCAGGTTCCTTCCCCATTATAGATTCTCATCTGGTCCTCACCGGATAACCATTTTGCCTACTAGATGCTCGTCTAGGTACATCTAGATGCCCGTTTTGCCACTCTTACAACCAATCACAATATTCAGACGATTCTACAAGAATAAGGGCAAGGCCCCCACTTCCTCCTCCCACGAGCTACCTTGCCGCTCCACCTCTGTGCCTGGTATCCACATCTAGGAACCCATTAGTGAGTCTTCTACTACTGTGGCTGAGGAGAAGGCTCATAACCTCAAGGAAATAGATGAGGACATTCATTAGGCTTAGGTAAATCAATTTCAACATGACCCCAATTTGATCACACACGCGACCACCTCAGATAGCCCCAATCCCATGTAACTATGCTTAGTTCATCAACGAAAAGAATTTTGATAGAGTCAAAGAAGCTTTTTTGATTGGTGTCTCCCTCCCTCATTGGGCATGCAACGTTACTCTTGACACACTTGGCATTGGAGAAGCCGTCGACAACATCTTGCGCATGAATCAAAATTTTCTTTTCACATACTGCATCACTTTAGTATATAGTGACCTCACCTTGGAGTTCATCACTAGTTACCGCTGACTCCATGATTTGTGGGGAAACTCCAACTGCAAGGCTCGAGTCTTTGGTGAAAACTTTGAGATATCCACTCATCAGCTCACCTCCGTCATTCTTGATAAGGGAAATTTTGATTGGCTCACTCAATGGATGGGGTGCCATCACAAGGTCTATCTTGGCAATTACAATGTGGATAGGTTCTGGGCAGACATCATGGGATTTCCACCCAAGCTACCTCTTGGTCCCAAAGCATACAACATTCACAACCCGGTGGTTCGCTACCTCCACTGCATTTTGGCCCACACCTTCTTTGATAGGTAGGGAACTCAGGGTGTTGTTACTCTTTCTGAGCTTTATAGTCTAAGGTGTCTTCTAAACACCTAGCCCTACAATTGGGGAATTCCTATCATTGATAATCTCAAATACCAGGTGACACACACTATTTCTTCCTCTTATTTCATCGACCATATAGTCACTTAGATAGTATACTTTCTGGGCTACACTCATATCTCCTTTCAGCCGCTGGAGTTGAAGAATCACTAGATCAACATGCCATACTCATAGGGATGCAAGTTCATCTACCCTGGTGAAAACAATGTCTACTATCTACTATTTTAAGATACCCCGATCATCCTCAAGCTCCCCACATATTCTAGGTTTGTAGCTGCAAACCTGGTCTTGAATTTGGCTGATTTATCAACACATATTGTGCGGTTCCTTTTAGAGTTTCCCAACCTAGAAGACATCCCTGAGCCCACGACCCACATGAGGAGTCTCTCTTTGGAAGCACACGATGACGTGACTGGGTCTCCTCCTGAGCCCTCTCGTAGTTGCACCAGGAGGCACAGGGACACTAAAGAAGGCCCCGAGGAGCCTTATGGCTTTTATGAGATTCGAGATCAGTTGAGAGAAATCCAATGTGAGCAATAGTGCCAAGGTCACTAGCTCAACCATATGTACCTACTGCAGCGCTCCCATGAGTCTTAGCATATGGCCCAGGACCACTACACCACCAGTCAACCTCAATATGAGGAGTATGGGGCCCATCAGGCCTACCCTGACCCCAAATCCCAATATTGTGGGAACTACTACTACAATCCTCCATCTTCTTCTTACCTACCATTAGAGTGAACTTCTTCCCTCCATCTCTGATTTAGGTTTTTCTCAGGCCGAGAAAAAAATCTATGTCTAGGTTGGAGGTGAGTGGTATGTTTGTATTCCATCCCCTATCATTTCCCTTCTTGCATTATTTTTGCCTTTTTTGCATGTAGTTGCTTTGTTCATGGCCCTTATCGAGTCGGTCATGCTTTTATCTTCCTTAGCTACAAAATGCCATTATCTAGTCAAACAAGTTGAATATACATCTATCATTGTACCCCAATTGAGTTTAGTAAACCTTTTTGCAATAATTTTACAAATTGCCATGTCGAAGACCACCATGTCACCTAGGACCCCGAAATTACATCACTCCTTGGAAAAGATTGGCAAGTCGTATGAAATCAATCAGAACCAAGAACAATTTTCTCTATGTTTAAACAATGGATTTTCTTTTTATAAAACTCTTATGATGTGATTTACTGGAATACTCAATCTAATGCAATGGCACTCTCTGAAATATATATATATATATATATACATATATATATACATATATATATACACACACATATATATACATATACATATATATATATATATATATATATATATATATATATATATATATATATATATATATATATATATATATATATATATATATATATATATGAAGCTATAAGCACAAGAACACCTTTATTTTCCCCCTTATTTTCCTTCTAAAAAAGGAGAACCAAAGAATCACCTTCATACAAAAATTAAGTCTGGGGTGGCATGCTTCCCATATCAAAATTCCATACCCCTCAAAGGGGCGTACCATCAAAAGATGTCAAAGAGAACATGAAAAAATTATGATCAATATAGGTACAAGTCCATCAATTAAAATATATCATGAGTCAAATAGAGGAGAGATCTCTTTTTCCATGCCCCCATTCATTATGTTCTTGTGCAACAAGTTATAAAAAATAATAATAATAAGAGTGTCAAAGAAGAAGTAAGATGAAACCTATATTTCTACAAAATATTAATTTAGAAACATGATATGATAATTATTTTGATAATGAATATAGAACTTTGTGCTATGTGGTTCTAGGAGATATGGTTGCTTGGCCAAAAATTGGAGGTAAGGAATAAAGTGATGTTACAAGGGTGAGGAATGACATGTTGTGAGTATAAATTGGACTTCATTTGTAATTTTATTTTCTTGAGTACAAGCAAAGATTCAAGTCTGGGGTATTTTATTAATGCATATTAATCTATCTTTTTTTTATAATTTCATATTACGTTTTATTAGAATTAATCTATTTTTTAGTAATTTCTAGGTCAAATTGGAATTTTACAACTTTTCAATTATTTGTGCAAATATTGATCTTAACCTTCAACTTTTTATTTGTTTTTCCTTCAAACAAGTATTGACCTAACTGGGCCCACGAGTCAACCGTCTCCCAATACCTAGATGGCCGATTTGACTCCAATAAGTTCAAAACATAGAGCTAGATGGTTGAGTTAGGTCCTCAACTCAATGAATCAATTGAAGCACTCAACATACAATGCACCCATCTCGTTCGAGCCAGACACATGTTTTAGGCATCCCATACGGATGTGTCAGTCTAACATAAGACCAAGTTAATTCACATAACAATCGCCACTCTGTTATAGTTTCATCCCTTTGATCACATGCAAGGCGGAACCAACCAGGCGTCTCATGTTGGGTTTTAGGGAAGGCAGAGAAGGCAGCGGAAACAATTTTTTTCCCCCGAACCCAGTATAAAGGAATCTCATCAATGTCTATATAGTAGGAAGAATGATTTGTAGAGGCGTACCTTGTCCCGAGGCTTGCTCAGCGACATTACCTGGCAACTAGTGCGGTCTTCACCTCCGGTCTTGGACGGTGTTTGTGCAACTCCTGGTCTCACTGGGACTGTCGGGATTGACAACTGTTCTCTGAGCGGCAAAAGTCTCCCGCCTCTGTAGTGGTCCACACGGATCACCTGAAACTCCAATCGCCTTGTTGCATAAGGCACCAGAAGGAGTCGTACACTCCTATCGGCGTACTAGTCACCGACACACTCTCCTGCCACCAGTCGCCTTTCTACAGTTGTCTTTCCCTTGTTGTGCCTCCCTTGTCGGGTAGCACTTGCTCGTGATCTCCTGGTTACCACAACTAGAGAGAATGACAACTTTGTAGAGCAACTGGTGTTCTGAGTTGTTCTATCTGAGAAGCCCCCAATACCCCTATATATAGGAGGGTCATGGGACAAGGTTCTCTACCCAGGGCAATGCAGCATCAAAGTAGGAGTAGAAGGGTTTGAGATTTTCCACAAAACAACTAACTGCGCCAGCTGAACCAATCGTTTCATACATGAAACGGTCGGTTGGGGACCTGAGCCGATCGAATCACACCTAAATCGATCAGTTGGGACACCTGAGTCAATTGGTTCGTGGTCCTGATCAGTTCCTGATTGAGTTTTCCTCTTTTGTTTCGAATTGATCCAAATACCAATCCTTGTTCCAATCAAATTGGACAAGTGAAACAAATAGAAATATCTTGCCAACCTGACTTTCCCAACTCGTTCATTTGGACCAGTTGAGCCGATCAATTTAACCCTTGAACCCATCGGTTCAGCCTGTCGTGAGCCGATCGGTTCACCAACCTGAGCCAATCGGTTCATCACATGAGCCGATCGGTTGGGAGTGCAGACTGTGCAAAATCACTCAATTGGAGTTTCAATAAATCTGATACTCTAATCAATCGGTGCAACACCTTGAACACTATGATACTGAGCTATCAATTGATTAAGTGTTTAATTGAACGACTAAACTCCTTTAGCAATCAATCTAAACATCGTTTGTGGATAAACTCCTCTTCTAGGTTAAATCTTATGTGTGTGACCCTGCAGGCCCATTTCACGTTGGTAGTGAAAGTCCATAACACTTATGACTTCACAAGAAAAGAGCGGTGCCTAGTTGCACATCAGTGCTACCCAAGTGAAAAGGAAAGTTGGAGAACAACTTTCAATCCTACAATCTGTGAATGGTGTTACAGTGAATGTATAATTCCTTTGTCTCTGGTATCCCGAATGAACTCGAGGCATGGAATAGTCATCCTGTCAATGTACATTCACTTTCTTAATCTCAGAGTAGATTGGAGGAGATACGTATGACATCAATATCACATATTGATTCACACATGCGTACACACACCTATCTCATTCCTACTCATCAAATGGCCATGGATATCAAACTCTCTCAGGAGGAACAAATCCCATATCTATCACTCACCCCTTAAAAGCCCCATGTGTCAAAGCCACCCAATCATCACCTTTATAACAACCCATGTTTCAGGATTGCATTTGATGATGTCAAAGTGTACCCAATGACATGTGCTGAGTGTAGTGATTTCAGGTCAAAGAATCACACTCACCACCATCACTGTGAGAATTGACTGTGACTACCATGTGATGGTTCCATGTGTCAAACTCACGGTGGGTCTGTCCGGTACACTTATTCTCTAACAAGTACCTATGTGTTTGGTTTGATATCTCCATATCATGACTAACGAGATTCTGTCATCAACCAACACCACAATCTCGTCTTGTGTGTCATTGTTGTCTATCTACCTTCCACAATGACATCCGACTAGGGACATAATAAGAATGTACAAACTCTTAGCATCCGTATGATCTCATCGTTCAGGTCCTCAACCTGAAAGCATACGTCATTGAGTACTGTCATTCTCTAGACATTCAATCTATTCTATCATTATCTCATATGACTGATCCAGAAAGAATTGGAAGCTTGCCTTTGATGTTTATCAAATCAATCTTAATGTATCACACCAATCATCCCATGATTGGCTCTCAGGGCATACATACCAACAGACTCCCACTTGTACTGTGAGCCAATCACCCTTGAATCATATTCATAGTGATCTTCAAACATGTCCCACATATTACTATGCTCTAGTGCTTACACATTGAATTATGGAAACACCTTGCTAGAGTCCGTATTAACTGAAGGTCTCTCATTTCTTCGTTGTACGTCACACATATGAGATGGAGTTGCCATAATATGCAATCTAGCGTTCCTTTGCTAACCTTTAGCCACATTGTATGACCAAGCACTCCTTATTTGTCATCAATGACAAGAATATCTATAAGTTCATCTCATGAACTTCCAGATCCATATAATATCTACTAATGTTCTCTAACACACTAATACTCGACTTTTCCTTTTAAACAACTTTATTGGAACGTTTCCATTTATCAACAAACATTCACTTTTATATATCCCATATATATTTTGTGATTAATTTTCTGTCCTTATTGGAAGTTCACATCAGTGTAACTCTTTACAGTGAATCCTTCCTTATTTCCATAGAACTAGTACTTCTCAAGTGCTTATCAAGTTCTTATGGTATTCCAGTAACCCTTACTGGAACTAGACAGACATCCACTCGTCATGTCCCACATATGAGTTACCAGGATGAACACATCATATTGTCATGTCCTACATACAAGATGATGAATGCATTTTATTCTTGCTATGTCCATACATGTAAGATAATGGGATGATTACATACATGATATATCCATATATATTCTTAGTGTTCCCATTTTTTATAAGAATTGGACACTTGTCCTTGGGATACTAACTCCATGTAACATGGATAAGTTTTCTCCCACTGAATCTGTGCACACTAAACCCTTCAGTATAGATTGCCAATGTATGATTTCTCTTTTCAGGTCAAGAGGTTTTTGAGAACTATCTCTATAGATCTCTATTCCTATCACATAGGAAATGTCTCTATCT
Organism: Alisma plantago-aquatica; assembly: GCA_963693085.1. Lineage (NCBI taxonomy): Eukaryota > Viridiplantae > Streptophyta > Magnoliopsida > Alismatales > Alismataceae > Alisma > Alisma plantago-aquatica. The sequence continues at coordinate 225,212,913 of OY856409.1, forward strand.
TCCTTAAAGATAATTTCCACAAAGGATTCCACTCTAGAACATATCATTCCTCATGGACATGTGGAATACAAATACACTCCCACTAAATCACAAATCCCTTCTTTATCTTTGTCATATCAGTCAAACCCTTTGACCATATTATCAAAGTAAAGATCCCAGTTCTGAGTTGCTTGTACTCAATCAATCACATTGATTAGTCCATTATAACTTATAGACTTCATTTGCATTAATGGATTCATAAACTTTATAGGTTATGTCACGTACACATCCTTGTTTTATTCCTCATAGGAATGTGGTTTTAGTATCCTTATGCCAAATGTCTTAGTCATTAAGTTGAAATCAACAAGAATCATCCTCTCAAAATGTTATACATGTGTCGTAACACTTGTGACTCATTCACACTTATGAATTTCATCCCAACGGGTGCTACCATCAAGGTCATGACTTATGGTTCACATGGAAGTCATTTAGGATGTAATGGCCATAAACCATAACTCAAAATCCGGTTCCTCATATTCATCTAGATAGTTGACTCATCACATGACCAACAAATCACATAGATAATCGAGATGTATCTGTCAAGGATATAAAAACTCACAACCCTTTGTGATTCTTAATGTCCTTTATTAGTGTAGGGTATTCTTTAAGAAGAAATTATTTATTTGATAATCATCCTCTAACTCCTTAGTGTATGACTCCTTTTGATTTAGACATCACCATGCCTTAATTATGAGTTCACTATGATACTATCATAATCACTTATAAGGTTCTCAAACATTTGGTCCAAGTATTTCATTCATTGATCTCATCAAGAATTAACACTTTACCAAATTCGTACTTCATCTATGATATTCTTGAACACTTCAAGATATTCATATTGGTATTTCTCTAAACATCATTTGAAGTATTAGCATTTGCTCCAATAGGTATGTAAATACATCACATGTATTATACCTAATAGGATAATCATTCTTCCACTACCATTAGTGAAGATTTATGTCTAAGAGGTTCATGTCTCTTATTCGTTCTCTAACCAAAAGAGTCTAGATTTATCCATCATATGGAAACTGGAGATGAATTTCTCATGATAATGTTAATTCGTTGTTTGAGTTATCAATAACTTTTAGGTATCATTTTATGTTATGCATACCAAAAGATAAATAAGGCATTGCCACAAAGATCATATCTTTGAAGCATCAACTATATTGATAGCCATCTTGTCACTACAAGATGCAACAATAAAGTGTTTCTATTGGCAAATTGAAATAGCAGTTCTCAACTCTATTTCGTGCCCTTTAGGATGAAATAAACTGAAAGGTACTCCTTTCTTGGTCCTTTCATAAAGGCCATCACTTCTTTGTAGATCTTTCATATCATATATGTCAGATCTTCATTTTGGTATCATATACCTCAGAAGCGGTTCATTTCATGATACCTTAGGTGGAGATCTCCATCCCCTCCTTCTTCTTCTTTTTTTCTTCCAGATATAGAGGGCAATTCCCCCATTCACCCTCCCATGTGCCTTGAGACTGAAGACGACTTGGGCTACTGGCTAGCATCGATACCCTTCTTAGCTTTGCCCTTGCCCTTGCCCTTGGACTTGCCTTTCTTTCTGTTGATCAACATCACAGACTTAGGCTTGTCATTCTTCATTTGTGCCTTGAGGCTGAAGAAGACTTGGATTGCTGGCTAGCATCAGAACACTTCTTTGCTTTGCCCTTGTGCTTGCCTTTAAGACTTACCCCTCATCGATCAAACATTAGGGTTATGTGTTTCTTCATCTTTGCCTCTACTATCCTCAACATGTACAACAACTATGTCATCGCTTGTCAAAGTTGTTTATGTTGTAGTTCATCATGAGCTGTATGATTCTCACAACATTTGCAGTATCATACCAATAGCCAACTCTTGGCTCAGAGGGAATCCTTCTTAGTCAGGTTTTTCCACATACCCAATCACATTGAGTGTCTGAATACCTTACTGGATCTCCTTCTGTCATGACATACTAGGATAGTGTCATGGAGACATCATATGTCTCATGTTGTCTCTGCAACTCATAGTTCAGAGAACACAACATCAAGCACTCCACATCAATGGCATCCTCAGTATGCTTCCATAAGCATTCTTTCAGCCGTTGGTGTGGTGGGATCGAGTTCATCTAGTTCTGGTATAACTAGGACTTAGAGCTTTCGCTCTTCGATTGAGAACACTTCTCAACATCCTAACCAGTCATGGAATTACTCCCATTTAATTTTTTGGTCTCAAAAATTGATCGTAAATAAAGTGATTATCGTTGATTAGCCATTCATTGTACAAAAGGAAATATATGCAATTTAATCCAAAAACTCCTTTTTGACATGATTGATTTGTAAAGGTTTTACAATATAATTAGGACTTTAATTAATTATCGCTCCCACTATTTTTGTTCAAATTGATAGCCCTCACCATCAATTCAGAAGATTGCAGCGTACAATCTTCTAGTGGGTCAAGATCCTTAAATCCTCTGAGTCATGGACCAGCTAGGGCTGTCACCCAGAACTTAGATCTTCCAGGTAGGCAACTTTTGCCAATTGCATCATATGCAACTCTTGAAAGATGTCATATGCAACTCCTTGCCATGATCACCTCCATGCCTCAAGGTGCTAGATCCTATCTAGGTCACCTTGTTAAGTCCAACCCAAAGCCAATACAATGAATATGCACCCTGCTAGGATAGACCCACATATCCATCCTTCACGCTTCCATGAGATAGACGGTGCACCACGCTAGAGCGTGCCCACACTTGGACAATCAATCTTTTCACATGTGTTGCATTTGGAAGGCATCTAAAACTTTAATATTAAATGAGGGATTTGGTTTTATAGGTACATATACATATCCAATCACCACAATACATAGTACGTATCATATACATGTTATATCCCACAGAAAACATGCAAAACGATAAAAGCAATGATTATGGCCATCCTAATGTGATTCCTTGAGCCAAGAGGAATCACGGTCATATAGGTCCACATCACATGAAACCTGTACAAGATGAACTCTGTGCTTTGTCGTTCTGAGTTTGATCAACTCATCTTCATGATTGATCGGCTCGCCATCAGGACGGTCGGTTGGGTGCCACCAGCCGATCGACTGGCGCCTCTATCCGATCGGTTCACTGGTCGTCGTGCATCTCCTCAGGGCCTCCACCCGCTCATCTCATTCCTTGAACCGATCATCTAGAACGCCAACTGATCGGTTCACACCTTGAACCGATCATCTCAGTTGTCGTTAGGTTATCCGCCATTCTTTGACATAACATGAAATAAACGTTCTATCCTATTTACATTTGAATCGAGAAACCCCGAGTTACATTCGAGGGGGGGGCAAAGGTAGTAAAGAAATCTCGAGTTATCTTGAGTTACATCAGGAATAAGAAATACGGAATCAGTGCGCAGACCGAGATGCAAGCAACCACATTCAACCATACATAGACATAGGGTTTATTGGCTATAACCACGCTATACATCCACCACAAAACTTGTTCAAGGGCGACACATATCGAGTGTATTCATATTACATATCATATATGTATATTGGGATTTGTTGATTTTGGATTGGACATGCATACAGCCAATTTTATTCGCATCGTATGCAATAAATAAAGGCAACAAATCAAAATCGATCATATCAATAATCCTAAAGTATAGAGCAGTTGACGTGGCTCTAATACCACTGTTAGGTTTTAGGGAAGGCAGAGAAGGTAGTAGAAACAAAACAATTTCCCTGAACCTAGTATAAAGGAATCGTGTCAACGTCTATCCAGTAGGAAGGATGGTTTGTAGAGGCGTACCTTATCCCGAGGCTTGCTCAGAGACATTACCTTGCAGCTAGTGTGATCATCACCTCCAGTCTTAGACGGTGTCTGTGCAGATCCCGGTCTCACCGGGACTGTCGGGATTGACAACTGTCCTTCGAGCGGCAGAAGAATCCCGCCTCTGTAGTGGTCCACACGGACCACCTGGAACTCTGATCGCCTTGTTGCAAAAGGCACCAGAAGGATTCGTACCCTCCTGTCAGTGTACTAATCACCGACACACTCTCCTGCCACCAGTCTCCTTTCTGTAGTTGTCTTTCCCTTGCTGTGCCTCCCTTGTCGGGTAGCACTTGCTTGGGCTCTCCTGGTTACCACAACCAGAGAGAATGACAACTTTGTAGAGCAACTGGTGTTCTGAGTTGTTCTATCTGAGAAGCCCCCAATACCCCTATATATATATGAGGGTCACGGGAGAGGGTTCTCTACCTCGGGCAATGCGGGATTAAAGCAGGAGTAGAAGGGTTCAAGATTTTCCATAAAACAACCAACTGCGCCAGCTGAACCGATCGGTTCACACCTGAACCGATCGGTTGGGACACCTGAGCCGATCGGTTCAAGCATGAGCAGATCAGTTCGTGGTCCTGATCAGCTCCCGATTAACTTTTCCTCTTTTGTTTCAAATTTTTCCAAATACCAATCCTTGTTCCAATCAAATTGGACAAGTGAAATGAAGAGAAATATCTTGCCGACCTGACTTTCCCAACTCACTCATTTGGACCAGTTGAGCCGATCGGTTCAACCCTTGAACTGGTCAGTTCAGCCTGTCCTGAGCCAATCGGTTCATCTCATGAGATGATCGGCTCACCAACCTGAGATGATCGATTCATCACATGAGCCGATTTGTTGGGAGTGCATACCGCGCAACATCAATCAATTGCAGTTTCAATCAATCTGATACTCTAATCAATCGGTCCAACACCTTGAATACTATGATACTGAGCAATCAATTGACTAAGTGTTTAATTGAACCACTAAACTCCTTTAGCAATCAATCTAAACATCATTTGTGGATAAACTCCTCTTCCAGGTTAAATCCTATGTGTGTGACCCTGCAGGCCCATTTCACGTTGGTAGTGAAAGTCCATAACACTTATGACTTCACAAGCAAAGAGTGGTCCCTAGTTGCACATCAGTGCTACCCATGTGAAAAGGAAAGTTGGAGAACAACTTTCAATCCTACAATCCATGAATGGTGTTACAGTGAATGTATAATTCCTTTGTCTCTGATATCCCGAATGAACTCCAGGCATGGAACAATCATCCTATCAATGTTCATTCACTTTCCTGATCTCAGAGTAGATTGGAGGAGATATGTATGACATCAATATCACATATTGATTCACACATGCGTGCGCACACCTATCTCAATCCTACTCATCAAGTGACCATGGATATGAAACTCCCTCAGGAGGATCAAATCCCATATGTATCACTCACCCCTCAAAAGCCCCATGTGTCAAAGCCACCCAATCATCACCTTTATAACAACCCATGTTTCAGGACTACATTTGATGATGTCAAAGTGTACCCAACGACATGTGTTGAGTGTAGTGATTTCAGGTCAAATAATCACACTCACCACCATCACTGTGAGAACTAACTATGACTACCATGTGATGGTTCCATGTGTCAAACTCACAGTGGGTCTGTCCAGTACACTTGTTCTCTAACAAGTACTTATGTGTTTGGTTTGATATCTCCATATCATGACTAATGAGATTCTATCATCAACCAACACCACAATCTAGTCTTGTGTGTCATTTTTGTCTATCTACCTTCCACAATGACATCCGACTAGGGACATAATAAGAATGTACAAACTCTTAGCATCCGTATGATCTCATCGTTCAGGTCCTCAATCTGAAAGCATACGTCATTGAGTATTGTCATTCTCTAGACATTCAATCTGTTATATCATTATCTCATATGACTGATCCAGAAAGAATTGAAAGCTTGCCTTTGATGTTTATAAAATCAATCTTAATGTATCCCACCAATCATCCCATGATTGGCTCTCAGGGCATACATACCAATAGACTCCCACTTGCACTGTGAGCCAATCACCCTTGAATCATATTCATAGTGATCTTCAAACATGTCCCACATGTTACTATGCTCTAGTGCTTACACAGTGAGTTATTGCAACACCTTTCTAGAGTTGGTATTAACTGCATGTCTCTCATCTCTTCATTGTACGTCACACGTATGAGATGGAGTTGCCGTAATATGCAATCTAGTATTCCTTTGCTAACCTTTAGCCACATTGTATGACCAAGCACTCCTTATTCGTCATCAATGACTGAAATATCTATAAGTTCATCTCATGAACTTTCATATCCATATAGTATCCACTAATGTTCTCTAACACACGGATACTCGACTTTTCCTTTTAAATAAATTTATTGGAACGTTTCCATTTATCAACAAACATTCACTTTTATATATCCCATATACATTTTGCAATTAATTTCTATCCTTTTCAGAAGTTTGCATCAGTGTAACTCTTTACAGTGAATCCTTCATTATTTCCACAGAACTAGTACTTCTCAAGTACTTATCAAGTTCTTATGGTATTCCAGTAACCCTTACTGGAACTAGACAAACATCCATTCGTCATGTCCCACATACGAGTTACCAGGATGAGCACATCATATTGTCATGTCCTACATACAAGATGATGAATGCATTTTATTCTTGCTATGTCCATATGTGTAAGACAATGGGATGATTACATACATGATAGATCCATATCTATTCTTAGTGTTTCCATTCTTTAAAAGAATTGGACACTAGGCCTTGGGATACTAACTCCATGTAACATGGATAAGTTTTCTCCCACTAAATATGTGCACACTGAACCCTTGAGTATAGATTGCCAATGTATGCTTTCTCTTTTCAGGTCAAGAGGTTTTCGAGAACTATCTCTATATATATCTATTCCTATCACATAGGAAATGTCTCTATCTTATCTTTCCACAAAGGATTCCATTCTAGAACATCCCATTCCTCATCGACATGGGGAATACAAATACACTCCCACTAAATCACAGATCCCTTCTTTATCTTTGTCATATCAGTCAAACCCTTTGATCATATTATCAAAGTAAAGATCCCAGTTCTGGGTTGCTTATACTCAATCAATCACATTGATTAGTCCATTATAACATAGACTTCATTTGTATTAATGGATTCATAAACCTTATAGGTTGTGTCACGTACACATCCTTGTTTTATTCCTTATAGGAATGCAGTTTTAGTATCCGTATGCCAAATGTCTTAGTCATTAAGTTGCAATCAACAAGCATCATCCTTCTCAAAATGTTATCCATGCGTCTTAACACTTAAGACTCATTAACTATCATGGATTTCATCCCAACGGGTGCTACCATCATGGTCATGCCATATGGTTCACATGGAAGTCATTTAGGATGTAATGGTCATAAACCATAACTCAAAATCTGATTCCTCATATTCATCTAGATAGTTGACTCATCACATGACCAACTCATCACATAGATAATCGAGATGTATCTGTCAAGGATATAAGAACTCCCAACCCTTTGTGATTCTTAATGTCCTTTATTAGTGTAGGGTATTCTTTAAGAAGAAATTTGTGGCAACACATCCCATTATCATATAGATAACGAGGTGTTACGCAAAAACGTGCGGAAATCACCATAACCATAGATTATGGAAATATGGGTCAATTAAAACTGATTGCGGAAAACATATAAACTGTGAAACTATTACTTCCCAGTCCTCATCCTGCACAGAAACATGTCATATATATACATACACGGAATTTGATACGTGTTCACAGCTTACTGAAACAGTTGTTCATTCATCGCATGAGTTCATCACCTGTTCATATACACGGAGGCCCACATCCGGCCAACAACAAGATATACAAAACATTATCGATCGTTCATCGTGAATTAACGTCAAAACACTGCCAAGGACCTGAGAGTACATGGATGACTCTAGACTCTACTACCAAACAACCAAAACAACATCATATCCATCGCTTTCCTTCTACTGCTCTTCAGGCTGCTTGGCCACAACACCACGACCACGACCACGTCTACCTCTACCACCTGAAAACCAGCGGAGTGAGACAATTGAACAATTGTCCCAGCGGGAAACATAACTTCCCACCGCAACTACAGAACCTTAGGAGCTTAAGCTATAACAACAGGTAACTAAAAGCAGGTAAAACAAGAGCAGTCTATATATGTATATATTTATAGCAAAGCTATTCTTACCGACAAGCTCACCAGCTGTACACAAACATATAACCAGATGTCTCTCAATGACACATGATTATTAGAACAAGATTGCCATATAACCTGAAAGGTACAACAGAGATATTTACACAAACAAGGCCTCAACCAATGTTTCGTGATTGATATAATCAATGAATACTAAACAACTGTATTACATGTTATTATGCCCCAAGGATTTGAATCGTACCATTCAAATCCAACCTCTGGTTGCGAAGCCCAAGACTGGTGCCATACAAGGTCAATGGAAGAGCCGGACTCCACGACCTTCCCCCTCGTAGTCAGTGTACGAGAACAATACAAGCAGGACCGCAGTCACATGTTGAAGTGGTCTAAGCCACAGGGTCAGCTCCATAGGCTACCCTCACTCTAGCCCGCCTTGGTACATGTCTCAGTGCTAGTATATCAGAGCCACGGGCCTGATCACCATGCTCTGAGCCATGAACGTACTCATGCTCTACACATCACAAATCCTCAGCCATGGGCCTATTCACCATGCTCTATATACGTACTTGAGTCTGTAACCGAAGTTACACTCTTACCTCCTACTCTAGGCTAGGAGTAACCTCGCATTTTCAACAATATGCGCTCCGGGTTAACCCGTAGGAGAACCCGTTTCACCATCACCAAGTCCTGACGATGATGGATCTATGGCCAGGGAAAACTACATGATATATTTCACTGTGATTAATTAGTATCTTTTAGATGGATTGCAGGATTCAACCAAGTTATATAACATGCAAGATATAACAGAAAGTAAAGAACATTATATTATTACTGAAACCACATCAACCTGATCCAACATCACATGTTACCACTTGGCCTCTTGCCAACCATCCAGATCCATCTCAAGGATCATCACATATTAGGGGATCTCAATCCTTCATCATGTACTATCACTGCCTCTCAAGGCTCACATCATCATCATGGGACCAACACATTACATATATAATCTCATAGAACAAATATCAAGGTAATGTTACTCATCACATATGTCACATAGCCCTTTCATGGCTACACATCACCAGCATGGTTAGGATACACAATAACCATAGATTCATCATAAGGAATATGCTTGCTATCATGGGCTATCATTCAAGATAATTTATTTATCAAAATTACACTATTTGATGATCAAGCTTGTTAAGCACATCATACAATAATCATGCCTACCCTTATCTTAGGTTTATACAAACAATCAAGGTATTCACTTTATATAACAATTATGTTGAGTATACAAAGAAACTACTGTTGTTACCAAAAACATTACCTTTATCATTAAGCAACCATTAATGAAACTACCAGTTATCATTGCCATTAACAATTAAGCATAAGACTTACATTATGCATGTCATTACTACTCTTGCTACCATCATTAATATTATCAGCATCACCATCCACTAGTATCTGTATTTCTATGTCACTAAGCAGACTGTTAATGTAGCTGTCACTAAGCATCATTATTATCATTACAAATGCTTCGACTACTAGCAAGCATCACCATCATCTTAGTTATCAACATAATTATATTATTACATCGTTATTGCGTTTACTTATGAGTAAGGCATCATCTCATTGTTGTTATTACTAACAAGACACCACCCTCATTTATTGGTGCACAACTAACTACTTCCTTATCACTAAGGCCGTTACTATAGGATCACAACACCCACACTAGAACTTCTCATAACCCTTACCCAGACACAACAAAACAACTGACCAAGAGGGAGAGCAGCAACGCTGCGCGACACAACGTTACTGGGGTATCATGCGTCAGAGAGGGGTGTCGGGCACTCCATGTAAATCGGGCAACGCCCGTCGTCACTACTCTGCCGGCCGACGCTCAAGGGGCGTGACACCCGTCAGGCCTATCGACCATCCTAGGCTGGTGCCCGATACTTCTTCCCAAAGCGGCCAGGTCATCACAAAGGAAAACCACCAGGAGAGAGAAAGGATGGAGAGAGAAGGACTCCCACAAAATGTGCTACCAACATAGCCCACTCTAACGGCCGATACATCAAGGAAAGGGGCGTGATGCCCGTCACAACCCCAGGCCCTGTCGGTCGTCACACCTCGCTCTATCGCGCGTCACAGCCTCAAGAAGATAACGCCCGTCAGGGCTATCGGCCAGCACCAAGTTGCATGCTGTGCAACCCAAACTACTCACCAAAACAAGCCTTGTCGTCCATCAAGATACTAAGGCCTAACATCCATGAGAAGAAACGAGGGCATTACTCATCTATCGTTCACCAAAGGTATACCTATCGCCATCCAAGGGGATGCCATATCGTCCATCAAAGAGGATATCGTCCAACTCACCCAACCAAGGAGAGATATCGCCCAACACACTCAAACAAGAGAGAAGATATCGCCCAACTCCAGGCTGACGCCCGTCAGGCCTGCTGCCCACCACAACTATATCGGCCAATATAGGTACAAAAGCAAGGTACACTAGCATATGAACAAGAACATAGCGAGAGGAAAGGAGTTAGGGATAGAAATCATGCAACCCGCCTTGAAGCTCCAAGGAAGAAGAAGAAGCACTCCAGCTCCAAGGGAGGTGTATCGGCCAACACACCAGAAAGGGCAGGGATATCATGCACTCAAGGTGGAGGAGAGACCAAAATAGCAAAGGAAGCTATGGCAAGGGAAAGAGCTGTATATATAGAAGGAAGGGGAGGAGAAACCAAGGTACAACCATGCCATGTGTCGTCCACCCAAGGGACACTTGTCCTAGGGTTCAAGCCAACACATTAGTAAGGCATGGGACACTTGTCCAAAACATGCACCAAGTGTCACCAACCAAGGTTAAGCCACATGGGCGACACAAGCAACAACTCCTACTGGGCGACAGAGACAAGCTGCTGGGCGACACACCAGCCTACTGGGAGACACAAAGCTGGTCCTGGCCGACACAAGGCTCAGGCAAGCCCAACCAAGGCACCTCAAGGCCCAAAGAACTCAAACAACAAGCCCAAGCCTTCCTCTCAACCCTAGAGGAAGCAAAGAGGGAAAAAAATCTCATAAGATGTCCAACTTGCACACAAAACCCTAAACTTGGGTTATTTGCAAGTATCCCCCTCAACTCTCAACAAAGCATAACAAAACCCTAATCACCACTTAAAGGTGATTAGCAAGCATGACATCACCAAGATTAAGCAAAACAAATAGGGTAAACCCTAAACGCAGGTCAGGGTCCTTACAAGCTAACCCCCTTTAAGGTATTTCGTCCCCGAAATCCAAAGAGAAAAGCAAGGGATACTTCCTCCTCATCTCTTCCTCAAGCTCCCACGTGGCTTCCTCAGCGCCACGACGCTGCCAAAGAACCTTCACAAGTGCCAGGTCCTTCCTCTTCAACTTCGTGATCCTCCTATCAAGGATCGCCACAACACCTTCCTCATAGGTCACATCTGCATCGAGCTCAACCTCAACTGGATGTATCACTGTACCTGAATCCGGATGACTTTTCTTCAGCATACTAACATGAAACACTGGATGCAACCTGTGCAACTCAGGAGGCAACTCTAACTCGTAAGCTACCTTGCCAACACGTGCTCTGACTGAGTAAGGCCCCATATACCTGGGAGCTAACTTACCCTTCCGTCCAAACCTTAACACACCTTTCCACGGCGAGACTTTAAGATACACTTTGTCTCCTACCTGGAATTCCAAAGGTCATCGGCGATTTTCTGCATAAGACTTCTGCCTGTCCTGTGCCATCTTCAACTGTTGCTGTATCACTTTGACCTTATCTGTCGTCTGCTGGACTAACTCAGGACCCAAAAGCTGATACTCACCAGACTCATACCAACACAAAGGAGATCTGCACTTCCTTCCATACAAAGCTTCATAAGGAGCCATGTCAATGCTCCGCTGATAATTGTTGTTGTAGGCAAACTCTATCAAACTCAGATGTACATCCCAGTTGCTTAGAAACTGCAGAACACAAGCGTAAAGTCTGAATAGTCCTTTCAGACTGTCCATCTGTCTGCGGGTGAAAGGCTGTACTAAACCTCAACTGCGTTCCCAACGCTCTGTGCAACTATTCCCAAAAATGACTCATAAACTGAGGACCTCTGTCAGAAACTATCGTTGTTGGCACACCATGCAAACGTACTATCTCATCCACATATACTCGAGCGAGTTTCTCAGCCGTATACGTTGTCTTTACTGGTAGAAAATGGACAGACTTAGTTAATCTGTCCACTATCACCCAAATGGAATCATGATTCCTAGTTGTCCGGGGTAGACCAACTACGAAATCCATGGTTATATGATCCCATTTCCACTGCGGTATCGGCAAAGGTTGCAACGTACCTGCCAGTTTCTGATGTTCAGCCTTCACTTGCTGACAGACCGCACATCTATCCACGAACTCAGCTACATCTCTCTTCATACCGGACCACCAATACAAGTCCTTCAGACTATGATACATCTTGGTGACACCTGGATGCATAGCATACATCGACGTATGTGCTTCCTCAAGCACCAACTCCCTTAGATTATCAACATCTGGAACCACCATCCTGTCACGATAACAAACTAGACCATCTCCGAACTCAAGAAAACCATCACACTTGTCGCTGCCGAACTCTGATCTGATCAACTATACCGCATCATCTGTATGTTGTGCATCCTTGATCTGCTGTCTCAACGTAGGCTTAACTTGCATCTGTGCGAAAAGACCAGATAACAAAGAAACTTCCATCTGCACATTCATCTGTCGTAGAGAAACAAACATATCTCGCCTATGGCATACTAGAGAACTCAACTATGCCTTCTTTGGAGAAAGAGGAAAAGAAGACTTTCTGCTAAGCGCATCAGCTACCACGTTTGCCTTACCAGGATGATACTCGATAGTGCAGTCATAATCATTGATCAACTCCATCCATCGTCGCTGTCGCATGTTCAACTCTTGCTGCATAAAGATGTACTTCAGATTCTTATGATTCGTAAAGATCTGACACACTTCCCCATACAGATAGTGTCTTTAAGTCTTTAACGCATGAACTACTGTTGCCAACTCCAAATCATGAGTCAGATAGTTCTCCTCATGCTTCTTGAGTTGTCGCGAGGCAAAAGACACCACCTGATCTTCCTACATCAACACACAACCTAAACCTCTCTTGGAAGCATCACAGAAAACAACATAGCCTTTCCCAGGCTCTGGCAGAATCAACACTGGAGCATTGGTCAACTTCTCCTTCAAACTCTAGAAAGCTTGCTGACATCGATCATCCCAAACAAAAGGTACATCCTTCCTAGTCAACGTTGTCATCGGTAACGTGATCACACTGAAGACCTTGATAAACCTCCGGTAGTATCCTGCCAAACCAAGGAAACTACGAACTTCTGTCGGCGTTTTCGGTTGTTCCCAATCCGCAACGGATTCCACCTTCTTCGGATCTACTTTGACTCCTTCAGCATATATCACATGACCCAAGAAAGCCACTTCGTCCAACCAGAACTCACACTTACTGAACTTGGCATACAACTGATGTTGACGAAGAAGAGTCAAAGCTTGACAAAGATGTTGCTCATGCTCTCGCCTATCCCGACTGTAGATCAAAATGTCATCTATAAAGACTACAACAAATTGGTCTAAGAACGGACGGAACACTCAGTTCATCAGATCCATGAAAGCAGCAGGTGCATTGGTTAGCCCGAACGGCATAACCACGAACTCGAAATGACCATACCTCGTTCTGAAAGCTGACTTTGGTATGTCATCTGCCTTTTATCCTCAACTGATGATATCCAGACCGTAGACCGATCTTTGAAAACACTGTAGCACCACGCAACTGATCAAACAGATCGTCTATCCTCGGCAATGGGTACTTATTCTTAATTGTGACCTTGTTCAACTGTCGGTAATCTATACACAACCGCATCAAACCATCCTTCTTCTTAACAAACAACACGGGAGCACCCCATGGTGACGTACTCGGTCTGATAAAACCCTTCTCCAACAACTCTTGCAACTGCTTCTTCAACTCTGCCATCTCTGTTGGAGCCATCCTATATGCTGACTGTGCAACTGGTTGTGTTCCAGGAACCAGATTGATCTCAAAATCAATCTCTCGGGGTGGAGGAACACCAGGAAACTCCTCAGGAAACACGTCTGCAAACTCCCGAACTACGAACACCTCCTCAAGACTAGGACCCTTCGCCTTGGTAACCACAACGGTATCCACCACGTGAGCTAGGAACGCCTCACATCCTTGCTGTAACAACTTGTCTGCCACCATAGCTGATACCAAACATGTCGGAAGAATCTTCCTGTCTCCCTAGAAGATCCACTTCTCTCCAGCAACATCAAACACAGCCTGCTTGGAACCACAGTCCAAGACAACCTTATACCTCTCCAAGGTATCCATCCCCAGGATAACATCAAAACCATGCATGTCAAGTGGCATAAGATCCACTTGGATACGATGTCCCGAGAAAGACAAGACACAAGATGGACACACTTCTCGAAGCAAAGAGGAACCATCAAGAGGGGTTTCTAACAACAAGCTATCCTTTTTACAACTAACAGGTAAATGACAATTGTCAAGCATACTATAGGCGATAAAAGAGTGTGTAGCACCCGGGTCAACCAGAACACATATAAAGCAAGAAGAAGACATATCAAAATGAAATAACTCCATCTGACCTGTCACCACTCGCGGGTTGACTATCGCCTCCGGCTGATTCATGGCATAGAATCGAGATGTTGCTTGCTGTCCAGGACCCCTGCCTCCTTGAGCAAACGATCCAGCTTGAGACGCTAGACCGCGTCCACGTCCTCTGCTACCACTGGCCTGTGGCCTCTCTGACCTCTCGAAACTCTACCTCGGCTGCTGCGTCACTTCAACATCTCTATTCGGGCAATGCAATTTGAGATGCCCGGTCTGTCCACAGAGATAGCATGCCCTATCTTCAAACCGTGGCCTAGCTGGCCCTATTACTGCCACTGAATCTGAACTGTGCGCCTTAGATGGTGAAGAAACATAACCTATCCCCTTACTCGGAGACCACTGAGATGGCACACCAGAACTTCTCATCACTGACGGTGCTGAAAACCTAGGTTTCTTAAAGCCACCAAACCTTCATCCTTGAAACTGAGTAGGTCTTTTAAGAGACATAGACTCTCTTTTCTCCCTTACTGACCTCTCGATCCATCGAACAGATTCCACGAATGTAGCAATCCGCTCTCTGTTTTCCAACGCAGAAACCGGTGTCATCAGTTCAACACTCAGACCCTTCTCAAACCGTCTGATCTGCTCCTGATCAGTTGCCGCCATGTGAGGACAAAACCTCAATAGATCCATAAACTTGGCCTCGTACTCAGTGATGTTCATAATTCCTTGTCGCAACCTCTCGAACTGACTGATCTTCTCATCTAGGTACGTCTTGGGAAAGTATCTGGTGATGAACTCGCGTCGAAACACTTCCCAACATATCACCTCACCAGGCCGCTTCTCTTCTTCTATGGTCCACCAGTGACCAGCACTACCTTTCAGAAGGTAGACAACATGCTTTACCTTATCTTCTAAGGGGATGTCAAGAATCCAGAAAGCCTTCTTAAGACTTGTCAGCCATAGATCTGCATCTGCTGGATCAGCAGTTCCAACATAATCCGAAGCTCCAACTCGACGAAGCCGCTCGAAGGTCTTCCCAATACCCGATGCTTCTCTATGGGGAACCTGTGCTCAAAGAGGAGGCACTGGTAATCGTTAAACCATGAGATTCATCGTAGCCATCATCTACCCCATAAGCTGTTGGTAAGTAGGATGTTCAAGAATGGATGGGTTAGGTTGGGGAACCTCAGGCACCCGATCTCCATGTGCCTGTCCTTCAGCTGAACCAGCATCGCTGTTCTCGCCAGCGTGTTCTTCATGGTTTCCAGACATCTTGACTTTTCTTCCACTGAGGGCAGAAGATTTGTAAGAAAACCTGGAAAACTCATAAGAACAACTCAACCTAGTCCTAAATCCCTATAGACTCAGTGAACCTAAGGCTATGATACCAAAACTTGTGGCAACACATCCCATTATCATATAGATAATGAGGTGTTACGCGAAAACGTGCGGAAATCACCATAACCACAATTTGTGGAAATACGGGTCAATTAAAACCGATTGCAGAAAACATATAAACTGTGAAACTATTACTTCCCAGTCCTCATCCTGCACAGAAACATGTCATATATATACATACACGGAATCTGATACGTGTTCACAGCTTACTGAAACAGCTGTTCATTCATCGCATGGGTTCATCACCTGTTCATATACACGGAGGCCCACATCCGGCCAACATCAGGATATACAAAACATTATCGATCGTTCATCGTGAATCAATGTCAAAACACTGCCAAGGACCTGAGAGTATAGGGATGACTCTAGACTCTACTACCAAACAACCAAAACAGCAGCATATCCATCACTTGCCTTCTACTGCTCTTTAGGCTGCTCGGCCGCAACACCATGACCACGACCATGACCACGACCACGTCTACCTCGACCACCTGAAAACCAATAGAGTGAGACAATTCAACAATTGTCCCAGCGGGAAACATAACTTCCCACCACAACTACAGAACATCAGGTGCTTAAGCTATACCAACAGGTAACTAAAAGTAGGTAAAACAAGAGCAGTCTATATATGTATATATTTATAGCAAAGCTATTCTTACCGACAAGCTCGTCAGCTGTACACAAACATATAACCAGATGTCTCTCAATGAAACATGATTATTAGAACAAGATTGCCATATAACCTGAAAGGTACAACAGAGATATTTACATAAACAAGGCCTCAACCAATGTTTCGTGTTTGATATAATCAATGAATACTAAACAGCTGTATTACGTGTTATTATGACCTGAGGATTTGAATCGTACCATTCAAATGCAACCTCTGGCTGCAAATCCCAAGACCGGTGCCATACAAGGTAAATGGAAGAGCTAGACTCCACGACCTTACCCCTCGTAGTCAGTGTACGAGAACAACACAAGCAGGACCGCAATCACATGCTGAAGTGGTCTAAGCCACAGGGTCAGCTCCATAGGCTACCCTCACTCTAGCCCGCCTTGGTATAGGTCTCGATGCTAGTATATCTGAGCCACAAGCCTGATCACCGTGCTCTGAGCCATGAATGTACTCATGCTCTATACATCACAAATCCTGAGCCATGGGCCTATTCACCATTCTCTATATACGTACTTGAGTCTGTAACCGAAGTTACACTCTTACCTCCTACTCTAGGCTAGGAGTAACCTCGCATATTCAACAATATGCGCTCCGGGTTAACCCGTAGGAGAACCCGTTTCACCATCACCAAGTCCTGACGATGATGGATCTATGGCCAGGGCAACTACATGATATATTTCAGTGTGATTAATTAGTATCTTTTAGATGGATTGCAGGATTCAACCAAGTTATATAACATGCAAGATATAACAGAAAGTAAAGAACATTATATTATTATTGAAACCACATCAACCTGATCCAACATCACATGTAACCACTTGGCCTCTTGCCAACCATCCAGATCCATCTCAAGGATCATCACATATTAGGGGATCTCAATCCTTCACCATGTACTGTCACTGCCTCTCAAGGCTCACATCATCATCATGGGACCAACACATTACATATATAATCTCATAGAACAAATATCAAGGTAATGTTACTCATCACATATGTCACATAGCCCTTTCATGGCTACACATCACCTGCATGGTTAGGATACACAATAACCATAGATTCATCATAAGGAATATGCTCGCTATCATGGGCTATCATTCAAGATAATTTATTTATCAAAATTACACTATTTGATGATCAAGATTGTTAAGCACATCATACCATAATCATGCCTACCCTTATCTTAGGTTTATACAAACAATCAAGGTATTCACTTTATATAACAATTATGTTGAGTATACAAAGCAACTACTGTTGTTACCAAAAACATTACCTTTATCATTAAGCAACCATTAATGAAACTACCAGTTATCGTTGCCATTAACAATTAAGCATAAGACTTACATTATGCATGTCATTACTACTCTTGCTACCATCATCAATATTATCAGCATCACCATCCACTAGTATTTGTATTGCTATGTCACTAAGCAGACTGTTAATGTAGCTGTCACTAAGCATCATTATTATCATTACTAATGCTTCCACTACTAGCAAGGCATCACCATCATCTTAGTTATCAACAACATTATATTATTACATCGTTATTGTGTTTACTTATGAGTAAGGCATCATCTCATTTTTGTTATTACTAACAAGACACCACCATCGTTTATTAGTGCACAACTAACTACTTCCTTATCACTAAGGCCATTACTATAGGATCACAACACCCTCACTAGAACTTCTCATAACCCTTACCCAGACACAGCAAAACAACTGACCAAGAGGGAGAGCAGCAACGCTGCACGACACAGCGTTACTGGGGTATCGTGCGTCAGAGAGGGGTGTCGGGCACCCCATGTAAATCAGGCAACGCCCGTCGTCACTACTCTGCCGGCCGACGCTCAAGGGGCGTGACGCCCGTCAGGCCTATCGCCCATCCTAGTCTGGTGCCCGATACTTCTTCCCAAAGCGGCCAGGTCATCACAAAGGAAAACCACCAAGAGAGAGAAAGGATGGAGAGAGAAGGACTCCCACAAAACGTGCTACCAACATAGCCCACTCTAACGACCGATACATCAAGGAAAGGGGCGTGATGCCCGTCACAACCCCAGGCCCTGTCGGCCGTCACACCTCGCTCTATCGCGCGTCACAACCTCAAGAAGATAATGCCTGTCAGGGCTATCGGCCAGCACCAAGTTGCATGCCGTGCAACCCAAACTACTCACCAAAACAAGCCCTGTCGTCCATCAAGATACTAAGACCTAACATCCATGAGAAGAAACGAGGGCATTACTCATCTATCGTTCACCAAAGGTATACCTATCGCCATCCAAGGGGATGCCATGTCGTCTATCAAAGAGGATATCGTCCAACTCACCCAACCAAGGAGAGATATCGCCCAACACACTCAAACAAGAGAGAAGATATCGCCCAACTCCAGGTTGACGCCCGTCAGGCCTGCTGCCCACAACAGCTATATCGACCAACGTAGGTACAAAAGCAATGTATACTAGCATATGAACAAGAACATAACGAGAGGAAAGGAGTTAGGGATAGAAATCATGCAACCCACCTTGAAGCTCCAAGGAAGAAGAAGAAGCACTCCAGCTCCAAGGGAGGTGTATCGGCCAACACAGCAGAAAGGGGAGGGATATCGTGCACTCAAGGTGGAGGAGAGACCAAAAGAGCAAAGGAAGCTAAGGCAAGGGAAAGAGCTGTATATATAGAAGGAAGAGGAGGAGAAACCAAGGTACAACCATGCCATGTGTCATCCACCCAAGGGACACTTGTCCTAGGGTTCAAGCCAACACATTAGTAAGGCATGGGACACTTGTCCAAAACATGCACCAAGTATCACCAACCAAGGTTAAGCCACATGGGCGACACAAGCAACAACTCCTGCTGGGCAACACAGACAAGTTGCTGGGCGACACACCAGCTTGCTGGGCGACACAAAGCAGGTCCTGGCCGACACAAGGCTCAGGCAAGCCCAACCAAGGCACCTCAAGGCCCAAAGAACTCAAACAACAATCCCAAGCCTTCCTCTCAACCCTAGAGGAAGCAAAGAGGGAAAAACACCTCACAAGATGTCCAACTTGCACACAAAACCCTAAACTTGGGTTATTTGCAAGTATCCCCCTCAACTCTCAACAAAGCATAACAAAACCCTAATCACCACTTAAAGGTGATTAGCAAGCATCACATCACCAAGATTAAGCAAAACAAACAGGGTAAACCCTAAACACAGCTCAGGGTCCTTACAAAATTAGTTATTTGATAATCATCCTCTAACTCCTTAGAGTATGACTCCTTTTGATTTAGACATCACCATGCATTAATCGTGAGTTCACTATGATACACTATCATAATCACTTATAAGGTTCTCAAAGATTTGGTCCAAGTATTTCATTCATTGATCTCATCAAGATTTAACACTTTACCAAATTCATACTTCATCTATGATATTCTTGAACACTTCAAGATATTCATATTGGTATTTCTCTAAACACGGTTTGAAGTATTAGCATTTTCTCTAATAGGTATGTAAATACATCACATGTATTATACCCAATAGGATAATCATTCTTCCACTACCATTAGTGAAGATTGATGTCTAAGAGGTTCATGCCTCTTATTGGTTCTCTAACCAAAAGAGTCCAGATTTATCCATCATATGGAAACTAGAGATGACTTTCTCATGATAATGTTAATTCATTGTTTGAGTTATTAATAACTTTTAGGTATCATTTTATCTTATGCATACCATAAGATAAACAAGGCATTGACACAAAGATCATATCTTTGAAACATCAACTATATTGATAGCCATCTTGTCACTACAAGATGCAACAATAACATGTTTCTATTGGAAAATTGAAATAATAGTTCTGAACTCTATTTCATGCCCTTTAGGCTGAAATAAACTAAAAGGTACTCCTTTATTGGTCCTTTCATAATGGCCATCACTTCTTTGTAGATATTTCATATCATATATGTCAGATCTTCATTTTGGTATCATATACCTCAGAAGTGATTCATTTCATGATACCTTAGGTGGAGATCTCCATCCCCTCCTTCTTCTTGTTTTGTTCTTCTAGATATAGAGGGAAATTCCCTCGTTCACCCTCCCATGTGCCTTGAGGCTAAAGACAACTTGGGCTACTAGCTAGCATGAGAACCCTTCTTAGCTTTGCCCTTGCCCTTGCCCTTGGACTTGCCTTTCTTTCTGTTGATCAACATCACAGACTTAGGCTTGTCCTTCTTCATTTTATCCTTGAGGCTGAAGACGGCTTGGATTGCTGGCTAGCATATGAACACTTCTTTGCTTTGCCATTGTCCTTGCCTTTACGAATTACCCCTCATCGATCAAATATTAGGGTTATGTCTTTCTTAATCTTTGCCTCTACTGTCCTCAACATGTACAACAACTATGTCATCGCTTGTCAAATTTGTTCATGTTGTAGTTCATCATGAGCTGTATGATTCTCGCAACATTTGTAGTATCACACCAATAGCCAACTCTTGGCTCAGAGGGAATCCTTCTTAGTCAAGTTTTTCCACATACCCAATCACATTGAGTGTCTGAATACCTTACTGGATCTCCTTTTGTCATGACATAATAGGATAGTGTCTTGGAGACATCATATATCTCATGTTGTCTCCGCAACTCGTAGTTTAGAGAATACAATATCATGCACTCCACATCAATGGAATCCTCGATATGCTTCCATAAGCATACTTTCAACTATTGGTGTGGTGGGATTGAGTTCATCTAGTTCTGGTATAACTAGGACTTAGAGCTTTTGCTCTTCGATTGAGAACACTTCTCAACATCCTAACCAATCGTGGAATTATTCGAATTTAATTTGTTGGTCTCAAAATCCGATCGCAAATAAAGTGATTATTGTTGATTAGCCATTCATTGTACAAAAGGAAATATATGCAATTTAGTCCAAAAATGCCTTTTTGACTTGATTGATTTGTAAAGGTTTTACGATATAATTAGGACTTTAATTAATTATCGCTCCCACTATTTTTGTTCAAATTGATAGCCCTCACCATCAATTCAGAAGATTGCAACGTACAATCTTCTAGTGGGTCAAGATCCTGAAATCCTCTAAGTCATGGACCAGCTAGGGCTGTCACCCGCAACTTAGATCTTCCAGGTAGGACACTTTTTCCAATTGCATCATATGTAACTCTTGAAAGATATCATATGCAGCTCTTTGCGATGATCACCTCCATGCCTCAAGGTGATATATGCTATCTAGGTCACCTTGTTAAGTCTGACCCAAAGACAACACGATGAATATGCACCCTGCTAGGGCAGACCCGCATATCCATCCTTCACGCTTCCACGAGATAGACGGTGCACCACGCTAGGGCGTGCCCACACTTGGAGCGGGGGATTAAGGGACCAAACCATTTATTAGTCACGAACATTGGTCTCCTTAGAGATTCTATCCTTTTGGTCTATGGCTTTCTACCTTATTTCCCTTGTTTCTCCATTCCTCACCATGGCTAGTGAGTAGTTCCTTTATCGAGGCGAGGGGTTAGCCCCTTAGCCATGTGTTGATTGAATCGAGTTTGACATGAATTTTTAGATGGATGGTTTTTGGTTTAAAAATCACCGATTCTAACAAAGTAATTAATAATTTTTATCGTGGGTTAATCCTTATAGATGTGACCGTGAAAACTAGGATTTAGAATGCCTAAACCTATTGCATGGGGATTTGGACGTGATCATGGAAAAATCCCCTTTAGGGTGAATGACTAGGATGCCTGAATGCCAGGACCAATGGGTTCATGTGGAGTTCGTCTCTTGTATTTCATTTATGAATGATTCACATACCTTCTTCTATCTTGCTTGTCGTGTATTCCTTCAATCTTGTTTTCACTTTGGCTAAGGTGGTGAAACCCCTAAGACTCGATGCTTTTCCCTTTTGATTCAATTGTTTCTTTAAACACTTGTTTTCAATCACTTCCTTTGTTACTTACACTTTACCGCTTGTCTTAGATAATATTTTGTGTGCTAACAATATTCTTTCTTTCTTTTCTTGCATTAACATCATCTTCTCATTGCATTGCTTAGTGTAACTTTTTATTTCTTTTGCATTTTAATCTCTTTCTTTAGTGTAATCAACCAACCTCAAAAATTCGGAATTTGTTTTCTTGTTTAAATATTGGAAAACTTCAAAAAGAAATAAAGTGCAAAATCAATTGGGTTTAGAGATAATTATCTTAAAAACATTGTCCTATAGGATTGGCCTTTCTATACTAGCCTGAATTGGAAAGTAAAAAAAGGTTAAACTCTTGGATAATTATCTTAGTGAATTGGTGTGCTCTTCGACGTGTATCAATACACCAACAGTAACCACAGACGGTCACAATTGGTGGACATCTTCCTCAAATCTAAATTTGGTGTTTATGTCAAAGATGGATGCTACTTCTCTATCAAAGAAGCCTGGGGCTTCTTCGTGGTGGCAGAGGTGCACAATCTACTTCAGACTCTCATCTTTAGAAATCTTAAACTGATGGTAAGGTGATTGTGTGGTGCGACAACACTTCATCGTCTCTCGCACGTTGCAACCCCCTTCACTGACTTAGGTGATCAAATATTTATAGGCATGACATTCAAAGTAGAAGTCTCATCAGGTGCTGAAATTGTTGGTTCGATGGTCACATATGGTGCAACTTCAACGGTCACTAAACTACCCATGTCTCAATGGTCACTGATAATGATTGGCCATTGGCAGCTGAGGATGGGGTGTCATCATTCGCCGAGGTTGTTAAGACCAGTGGTCACCGAAGGTGCAACTTCAGTGGCTGTCAAACTTTGCCAGGCTCATGGTCACTGCTAATGCGGATTTCAACAATTGTTGAGGCTGAAAACTCTTTGGGCACTAATGGTGAAGGTCCATTGACCATCAATGATGGGAGTCCATTGGTTGTTACGCTTTCTAGGCTCTATTCTTGTGAATTTACTCTGCAAAAAAGGAAAAGGGATGGAAGTAATGGTAGTTACTCTAGATGTGTCAAAACAAGAGGATTTATTGGAATAAATCATCGTTAAGTCGATAACGTGAGGGTAAAACATGCATTCAAAAATCCACAAAATTAAATGTTATCATGTCATCATCCAGAGAATTAACATTTAAGCATGATTTTTTGTTGAGTGAGAAAAATGGGGTGCCAACAGTTTACCTCTCTCAAGGTAAGGTTCAAGATAAGAGTGAGAAATGCAAGCTTAAGCCAAGTTTGAACCCCATTTTCTATCACAAAAGGACAAAAAGGTTGGACTCATCTAATAAGCCTTGTGGAGGGTGGAAAATATAGGTGGTGTCATTTCCTTCTAAGGATGAATTAGTAAAGAAAAGAATGGGGCATAAAGGATTTCATCCAGAGTAAGGGCATCCTATCAATTAGGAAATTTCCTATTTTAACCAATCATTAATTCCTATGGAGTTTTGATGACATGTTCAAGAAAATATTGGTGTAATCTTAGGTCATAATCTTGGCCTTAAAAGTATTTGGATATATGAGCGTAGGATTGGCTCAGGTCATAATCCCAAACCATTGATTGATTTGAAGATGAAGGCACAATTAGTTCAATTTTAGGTCATGAGCTAGGAACATTGATGGGTTACCAGACAAATATCTCGATTTAGATCATTTCCATTTTTCATAGGGGCTCAAAATAGGTAATGTTCGGAATTATAATAAATTTGAATGTAAGATGGCCTTAATGGTTGGTGAGTAAATTGGTCAAATGTTTAATGCTTAGAGCATTAGCTAGCTATTTGAAGTATTCTAGGTTGCTAATTAGGATCTTTGAAAGAATGATATTGGTTTTTCTAGTTCCTTGAAAAATCAAGATGGACGAGATTGGTAACTAGAAAAATATCTCAAGTTAAGGTGGTCTTGTTGACTAGTGACTAGAGTGGGTTAATCATCTTTTCCTTAGAGCATTCACAATTCATGTTTGATAAAGTTCGTGGGAAGAGTGTTAAAAGAGTTAAGATCACACGTCATTTGATTATCCATCTTTAAGGTAGCCTCGATGGTGTGTTCCTCCACTGGTCTATCATTTAACCCCTAGAGTGTCGATGAAAGAATATCTATCTAGTTCTTAATGGATTTGATCAAACTTCCTTTTAACTACATCCCCACTAAGAATGGTTCATTCTCAAAGTGATATTGAGTTTAATTAGATATGAAGATATAAGGATCTTGTTGACATCTTTGAAAAAAATGATCGATAGATATAGAAATGGAAGCACATGATCATTTGAAAGGGTCCTACCATCAATAGAGTATCAACATGTCATTCAAAGAGTTCCAAGTTGCTTGTTAGGACCTTCAAAGGCATAGTCTCAGATGCTCAACAAGAGTGCTCAAGATGGATACGTTGGGTATCATACAAGTTTCAAAATTTATGGTGATCTTTACGGCCAATGACTATATCAGTCATTTTTCTAATGCTTAAATGATCTTTATGTATCAATAAGATTGATATGATTGGGCTCGAAACAAATTTATAGATTTACAGTAGCCTTTATGGTTATTGACTGTAATGACCAATTATTTGTTCCCCAAATCCTTTCTTATTTTTCAAAAGTGCTTAGGATATATAAAGTTGGGCACCTGAAAAGTTTTCAGATTTAAGGTGACCTTTATGACCCATGATTGTGTGCGACAATTGTCTACTCCATAGAGCATCTCTTGAACATAAGATGGTTTAGCGTGACCTATTGTTCGTAGGGATTTGATCAAGGTTCCTATATGTTGATAGGGCTTTTGCAAGGAATGACTTCTTGAAAGTAGGGATCTATTAGGTGTGCGTACCTAGGGATTGATTTGAAGGAGATGCCTATTTAAGATAGGGCTTGAATGTGGATGCCTATTTAGGATAAGACTTGATTGGTTAAGAATGCCTATTTTAGTATAGGACTTGTTAGATTGTCAGAGTCAATCGATGTATGCCTATTTAGAATAGGGCTTTAACTGAGAGACCCTTCAAGGCGATGGGAATAGTTGAAAATATGAGATTGGTGACGTTGACAATCACATTGAAGGACGACATACAAGATCATTCACTAGAGTAGGGAATCAATATAGGAGTGTCAAAGATATATTTCTACAGATCTATTATGATCTCAGTCGGCTATCCAAGAGGTAGGCTTCCAGTTCATGTACAACGGCTTGCATGGACTTCATAAGGAATTTATATACGACACAAAAGTAGTGTCGAAGATACAACAAATGCTAATTACTTTTTCCATAGAGTTTGTGGCAATTCACAACTCCAGGACTTTTATAACTGAATCTATAGATGAATTGATGCATGTGGTTTCTTCAGTTACTTTCTGAGACTCCATAGAGGGATAACCTAAAATCAAGGTAATACCTTTATACTTGATGAAGAACCTGAGAAACTAGATCTCAAGGATGTTTTTAGGTTCCTTGATCGGGGCTTCCTTGAATTATTGATTCCCCGAAAGCTTACTCTATCCTCCACATGCCATGGAAGCAGTATACTATAATTGTCAAGATTTTGGTAAAGAACATAGGATACATGACTTTAAAAGATCATATTGGTCTGATGTGGAATCCGATTGGATGATGGAATTTATACCGATTAAGCTTCAACCACTTTGTCGTTCAACGATCATGCAATAATGATTATCTACATATGTTAACCAGTAGTCCTTGGTCGATTCTTGGGTGTTGCTTAATGGATTGGTCATGGGAAGATCATTTTGTTCCTTCAAACAAGCTGCCTTCATGAATCATTACATGTGCCAGAATAATAGACCTTCCACTTCATCTATACAACCATGTAATCTTTGAGAAAATATGGTCTTCACTTGGGAGACTAATTAGGGTGGATGAATATACTTCCAACTGCATGCAGAGTAGGTTTGCAAGATTGGCTATAGAGTTTGATACATCACTTCTAGTCTCCCTTGCGGTGATTATTAATGGTTCAATATTCAAAGTTGAATATAATACCCTCCCTAAAATATACCTTCGATGCGGGGTTATGGGTCATTATAAGATTGAATGCTAAGTTTAAGTACCAAAAAAAACTACATATGATCCATTGGATCCAGGTGATGATGTTGGAGTTACTTGGATTGATGGAGAAGAATCTTGGAAAACTTTTTATGGAAAAAATATACACACTAGGCATCCAATTCAGAGTAAAAAAAAGCATTATGAATATAGGGAGAAATTACAAACCAATTGATATGAGGCTCTACATGACCGAGATGATTTGGAGTTTGATGGAACTAGTCAGTTACTTTTAATTTCACTTCCTAAAGAATCTACATCTACTCATCACAAGATTTGGACACACGAACGTAAACAAAGTAATAAATCAAAGTATGATTCTCTTCCTGTACATGTATAACTACAAGTAATAGAAATTGTTGATGAATAGATGACATATGGTATTCATACCCATGCTACTGATGTACTAGAAGACATTTCAGTGATGAACATTGATATGCAGCACACAATTGCAGATCTAGGCATAGATGAGGTTATTACTCATTCATCTATATATGATATTGCTGATGAGGTTTCTTAGAATTATAGTCTTGTGACAAATTCAAAGGATCTACATTCAATAGGAGCAACTTTTGCAACAAACACAAGAAAATTTTCAAGAAAGATCGATCGGGAGACTAAGAGTAGTAATGACAAGATGAAGTCTATGCCATTCTTGACTCAAAGCCAAGCCAAAATCAATATGAGTTGCTCACGTGCTAGGAAAATGTAGAAGTAGAAGACTAATCCTGTCATAGTGAAAGCCAATGTTTTCATTATCATTTTGTAATGAAAGCTTCATGATGGTGTGTTGGAGTCATAGTTCTGATGTATGACTAGAAGTGTTGAAGTCATCACTAAAATTGGTTCTACTACTCCATATCAGATTGACGATTATGGACAAAAAAGATGTTATCTTAGATTTATATTTGACTTGTTGAAACCTATGTTTTATTAGTTTTTTAATTTAGCACATAGTAAGAAGAAATTGATTCCATTGTAATACAACTGATCTCTTCTCATTTGAGTAGGTCACTAAACCTTTAGCCAAAAAAAAAAAGAATAGGGCTTTAGCATAGATGCCTATCTTTGTATAGGAATTTAATCTGAATACCTACCTGAGCGTGGGGCTACTATTCAAGAGGGATTCATATTCATGATAGAATTTAAAAGCATGGGATTACCTACTTGTAGGGCTGAAATTGGAGGGTGTGCTAATATATTGGTAAGGCTTGGACAAAGGTGACTAATAGATGTAGGGTTTAGAATGGAAGAAATGTCTATTCTTCATAGGGATTGCACTGGTGCCTACCTGAATGTAGGACTTAAGGGAATTCCTAGCATGTTATAGGGCTTTGTTGGGAGTGCCTATATATAATACACCAGTAGGTGATGATTACCTAAATTTAGGGGTTTTACAAAGGGAGTTTCCAACTCACGATAGGGATTTCAGAAGAGTATATGCCTATTCAAGACAGGGCTTGAAAGCATGGATGTATGAGGGTCAAATCATGTTTTGGACCTTTGAATTTGAGTAGTATGATCTACAATCCCATATTCATGATCTAGATGATAGTTTATCCTCAAGGGCGATCAAGATATTAATTTGTGAGTGCCTACATTGTGTAGGGTTTACATTGTGTAGATGCCTACCTGAGTGTAGGTCTTTGAGACATGAAATACCTATTGTGGATAGGTCATGAGAGCTAGGGTTCCTAATTATAATAAGGCTTAATTGTAGGTTCCTACAAGAGGATAGATATTTCTTATTAGAAGGAAAGGTGCCTATTCAAGATAGGGCTTGTGGTCTAGTTTAAGGCTTTAGTCCAGGACCCAAAAGAGATTGGCAGATTAAGCACATAATTGGTCCAATTTTGGGTAATGTCCAATACCCAAAAAAGGTTTTGAAATGTGATCGTGGGTTTCTTTCAGTTTTAGGTCATGATCCAGGACCATAAAAGGATTTTGAAATGTGAAGCACCTGGTTGGTCTAGTTTTAGGTCACAGTATAGGCCCCAAAAAAATAGGAAAATACATGATCAGTCTAGATTTAGGTCATGGTCCCGGACCCAAAAGAGATTGGGAATGACCAAATACATAAGTGGTTATGGTTGAGGATGCCTATAGGAAAATATGACTTTTACATCGAGGAAAAATCTCAAGTAGGTGTGCTTCCATCATTTACATGGTTGATGACTTTGGGTCATGCTTTATTGGTGAAATCTAATGCATGTTGTATTTACATTTGAACTCCTCAGCTTCCATTGTTCTCATGGGAAGGAGTATCATCACAAAAAGATTTGATGATGGTAATGGTATGGAATCAAGGCGAAACATATCATTCTATTTGCATTGGTGATGTGGCCTTGATGTTGAGTTTCTGATAGGTCTCTAGCGGGCCTATGAAAACTGATTAGTGCATCTTGATTGGAAGGTAGAGGCCTGAAGCTACTTTATGACAGTCATTAGTAGATGTTGTATCATGCTAGCTCTTCTATGAAAGGAGTGTTCTGAGGTGACATGAGGTCATTGTATATGGGTTGTCCATATATAAGGTCTTTGGACCAAATGTCCTTTTCTAACTCAATAGCTACTGAGCAGAGAGCACACCATGTATACCCAAGCTAACTGTTAAGAGGAAACCCTCATTCATGGGTTGTAGGTCTATCTTGGAGACCAAGTAAGGTTTTTAGTATCTTAGGAGATGATGTGACTTGTCTGACTCTTTTTCTAAAGATGTATGAAATTGTTTTGGAGATATATTTGAGTCAGACTTTGTCTCTACAACCAGTTTATCTTGTCTTTGATGTCTACAATCTTCTGCTAATGGTTCCCTGATGGACTCTACTGGTGAAGATATGTTGTGATTGCCGAAGGAGACCTTCTTTATGTTGAAATGATATGTGATGCTAACACAGAGTGAGCCACTATCATATGAGATTTACCTTCTTCATTAGTATTTGTGGAGGCAAGGGGTTATCATGATTTAAATTATGGTGGTAGAATTTTACCCCTTTGTTTTGTTTCAGAAGTTTTGAATTGTTCTTTTGACATTAATGTGACCATGTTAGCTGGTAAGAAGTCATTTTTTATTCAATTTTGATTTAAGATACCATGGTTTGTGGATTCTTATGTTGCTATTTACTATGAAAGATGTTAGGATTTGGCCCTTGGAGGTTTTTTGTTTATTTGTTTATTCAGGGTTTAGGCCGCTGGTAAATGTACATGTTTCCTAGATCGATGCCCCTTTCAAGAGTTGATGGTAACCCATGTTAGTCAGGAGTATTGTCATGAGATGAGAGAGGTGTTCATGTAATTGTTGTAGTTTATTTTATGGCAGACAAAAACTACCCTGCTCAACCTACTTTCCAATTTTCTATACTAGTGTTTAAGGTAATTTGAAATCCCAAGCATGTTTAAGATTGTAGAAAGTCCTCTATAAACTAGTTGGTTCATCGTACAAGATCATCATATACATTTGTACCACTAGGAGAACATTCATTTAGGATTGATTTGATGCTCTAGTGGCTCTAGATTTCAGTACGACTCAAATTGTGACATGTATCAAGTATTCAAGAGGAAATTTCCTATAAGGAGACAGGTGTTAGAGACACCCCTATGTGCTCTATTCTTAACACTTCTTGGTGTATGTAATTTGTCACAAACATGTATCCACATTGTCGAGTGTCCTTTGGTCTTGGATTTTTTCATTTTATCATTTTTCTTAGAACCTTAGCATGGGAGTTTTGAACTCCATATGTTCACATTCGGGCACCCTTTGGGCTCCACTGTTGATGTATGTTCAATTAATTGTTTGATGTAGTGGACATCGATTCTCAAAATCTTTAGATGGGAACTTGTATTACGGATTAATGGAAGTTTCCTAGAAAAGGTTCCCCATTATGGTCCCAAAGCTAGATCATCATGGAAGATGGTGACACATGAACAATGTTTCAAGGGATCCAAATCTCCTTATTATCCACTCCACATTTTTTTTTCAGGCCCCCTGTTCACTATTACTATAATATTTAAACATCAAAATTCAAATAGGGAGTGCCCCCTACATTTGTTTTCAGGATGTCCTGACTTTGTGGTTCTGTTTCAATTCACCCCATGGGTGCTGAACTTAAGAAGACCTAGAAGAGGACAATTGTTGATTTTGAAATGTGGTGTCATCCTACAATTGTAGTTTTAGATTATTTCATTGATTGAGTCATATTTATGGGTGAGATTAGGTTTGGAAACTATTGAGTTCTTGATGCATGGGTTTTTAGTCATTTTCACAAGCATATTTTATTTGGTTGTATGTGTTGATTTGTCATTTATTTGATTAATTATGCATGAAATGCTATCAATGGTCTGTTCTATCTAAATGCTTCAAATTATATGCTTTTTACTATTTAAGATGGTTTAATGTTTATCCTGAGCATTCATCCACGTTCTTGTGTATTTTCAGGTACAATTGAACTTCACAGAGTCGATACTACTGACACCAAAAGTCGGTGGTACTGACTTCACATCAGTACTAGACAAGAAAAGACTCGCACAAACTCAGTACTACTGACACTCATAATCGGTAGTACCGAAACCTCACCAGTAAAGCACAAGGATGAATCACAAAAAATCGGTACTACTGAGTTCACAAACTCAGTATTACTGAGATGGTGTTAGTAAGGCAGTGCTCAGGCAACCTAAAGACTGAATGCTATTGTGACAAGTCGATAGTACCAACATTGTTATGAATCGTGGCTACCCTAGGAACTCAGTACTACCAACTACCAAGTCAGTACTACCGGGTCTGCCTGATTTGGAAAATCTTAAGATAGCAATCTAATCCAATGACTGGCATTATTTTTCATATCGTAAGTGACTCCTATGACCTAAGGGGATTTCGGCCAAACCAAAGGAGGCAGTCGTTTTCCATTGCATGACACTAGAGAGAGAGAGAAGAGAAGAGAAAGGAACTGAAGGCTTCACCCGGGACGATCTGAGCACCTCCAGAAGGTGAATCGGCAGGCGAAAGACAACTGATTACACGCACGACGAAGGGGATCATGTGGATCAGCTATTCACAAGTCTTTCTTAGTTTTTCTAATGTTTCCCACTTATTTATCTTTCTCTACCATGTATTCGTCAATGAAAACCATGTGGGGGATAAAACCCCTTGATTCCTCAAGACCCGGGTGTAGCCCCGATGTGCATTATAATTGATTTCCATGCATTAATATCATCTTTGTCCCTATTTTTGGATATAAATCTATGAAGTTGCGTTGTTTTGTTTATGCCTGATCAACATAGATAGATTATTAGACTCTTAATCATTTTGGGAGAGAGGTTAAGGGTTGGAAAGCATAGATTTACCCATTTATTGCACCCCTTGGGAAAGGGGAGAATAAATGGGAGGAGAAACCCAAAGTTTAATCATAAAGCACCTAACTAATCAACCAATTGCTATGGAAATGGGGTTGGCATTAGAATATGTAGTAAATTATGCTATGAGAGTGGGTAGTTCTAAATACAGGCTCTTTATCCAGGGACAGGGGTAATAGATATTGGTGTATGGAATGAATTGCAATGTTATCTATGGTGAAACCACAACCCTAATTAATTTCCTAAATTTGAGTAATTTACGTGTTCAGTTCATTTTGTTCTATTTTTGTTTCTGTTTGATCAAACCAATTCAATTTCACCGGCCTAGCTGATTAGACCATAGTTAGTAATGGTCTTCTGGAGAACATTTTCCAGTGTTCAACTCTGGCCGCAAAAGGGCCTATATTACTTCAATACGCTCACTTTCCTATAACACACGGTAAACACGTGTCAAGTTTTTGGTGTCGTTACCAGGGAAATGACAACATCCAGGACTACGAGTGTTGTGGTCGTTCACTCTAGGCCAACCCTTTTTATTTTATTTTATTTTCTATTTCACTTAAAGATGAATCTTAAAATAATTATTGCTTCTAACTCTACTACTTTACTCTAATAATCAATTTGCTACTTTCAAGTACTGGTGTATGGTGCATACTTGAGCCCATGATTATGGAGAGCCATCTTCATAAGGTTTTGGGCAAGCATAACTCCTTCTCAAAGAGAGGGAAGTTGGAAGGTCTATGGATTGATTCAAAGGAACTCCACCACCGACATCTCCGCCTGAAAGACCTATAACACCAGAAGAACCTGAGTCAGTAGAAATGGGGGATGGAGCAGAAGAACAGATGATGTGGGAGAGGATCATAGCCTCTTCCTCAACAACTCAAAAGGGACCAAGCAAAAGCCAAGCCATCAATGTGGGTAGCTACAAGATTGACCCAGGGTTGATGTCTTTAGTCAAATCCCAAGCTTTCCATGGACATAGTTCTGAAGACCCGATGGTGCACATCAGTAACTTTTTTGAGAACTGTGATATGGTCAAAATAGATAGAGTGTCGACGACAAACATACATCTAAAGCTTTTCCTATCATCCTTAGCAGACAGTGCAAAGTCATAGTTTCATAATCTTGATGATGAATGAATCAAAATGTGTGATCATATGATTGATGACTTCTTTGAGCATTACTTTCCCCACACAAGACAAATGACTTGGTAAAGAAGATCCATATTTTCAAACAACAAGCCGATGAATACTATTTTGAAGCATGGGAGAGATTCCAGAATATGCTGTGAAAAGTACCTCATCATGGTATTGATCTATTGGCATAGGAAAAGATCTTCTATTACGGTCTGCATAATGGATAAAGAACTACACTTGACAGTGTGGGAGCATGGTTCTTCCTCAACAGCAAACCTGCCTGCTATCATGAGATATTGAAGAATATGTCTAAAAATAAATCATGGGGAAATGAGAGAGAGCTTCTGGAAACTATCAAAAGTGTTGATGAGTCCAAGGTCATCTTTGCATTAGATGAGAAGTTGGACCTGATTGCTAAAAAGTTATGTGCTAATGACGGACCACCTTTAGAAGAAGAAGATGACGAGTGTAAGTTTGTGCCCAAACAACAGAAATACAGGAGCAATGACTATGCATGGATGAAGAATCCTAAGTTTTCATGGAAGGATCCTAACAATTTCCAACAAGACCCATCGCAGGCGCAACAAACCAAGCCACAATAGTTCAGTGTCCAGGCACAATATCAATAAGAACAAAAGAAGATTGACCGTATTGAAGAAATTCTTGGAAAGCTGGTCCGTCAGAATGAAGTGCTTATAGGAAAAATTCAAAGAGAACAACAGAATGAAGGGGCAAGGATCCGCAGTATAGAAAATCAAATTTCTCAAATAGCAGCGGATGTGGGTACTTTGAAGCAGACAAACCAACAGGGGTTCCCAGCTAATACTAACATGCCTTCTGGAAATCATTACATCAAGGTAGTCCTACTCCATAGTGGTAAGAAACTGTTGAATAAGTCACCAGCAACCACAGATGCAGGTGAAGATATAGGAACAACAACTCAGATTGTGACAGTAGATGCAACTGAGCTGGATAACTTGGAAGAGGAGAAAACAACTGAAGAGCTCACTGATGAGGTGGAGGATATTAGATCAAAAGAATATGTCCCGCCTCACTATAGGACACCAATGACTCCAGTACCCTTTCCAAAAAGCTTGAAGGCAAACATAGAAGATCGATAGTTCTAGAAATTCATTGATGGTTTTAAAAAGTTATCTATCAATATTCCACTCATTGATGCAATTGAGAAGATACCCTCATATAGAAAGTACTTGAAAGACATCATCAATATGAAGAGACGGATACCTAAGGCTGATGTGGTAGTATTAAAACATAAGGTGACTACTTTTATTCTGGGAAAACTACCTCCTAAAAGACAAGATCCTAGTTGCT
Organism: Alisma plantago-aquatica; assembly: GCA_963693085.1. Taxonomy (NCBI): domain Eukaryota; kingdom Viridiplantae; phylum Streptophyta; class Magnoliopsida; order Alismatales; family Alismataceae; genus Alisma; species Alisma plantago-aquatica. The sequence continues at coordinate 225,247,586 of OY856409.1, forward strand.
TCAACATCACATGCTTCATAGGAAAGACCAAGTTTGGTGAATCTCTATGTGACTCAGGGTCCAATATCAACCTAATGCCTTTGTCAACCTTCAAGAAGCTAGGTCTTAAGGAGATAAGAAAAAGTGCTAGGACTATTGAATTGCCTGACAACTATGTGGTCAGTCCATATGGCATTGGGAAGATGTCCCAGTGAAAGTGGATAGATTTGTTTTTCCTATAGATTTTGTGGTAATGGAAATGTAGGAGGATAAAGGAAACAAACCCTTGCTAGGTAGACCATTCCAAGCCACATATGACATGATCTTAGAAATGGGTAGAGGACGTCTGACAATGGGCACTTATGATGACTGGTTTGAAATTAAGATACTTGAGCACTCAAAAGAAAGAGGAGATACATCACAGTGTAACATGTTTCAACATATGGAGGGCAAGAATTCTCTGTGTTTGGGGAAGCCATTTCTCAACATTGTTCATGTGATGACCAAGGTGGAAAAAAATATTCTCATAGTTGATATAATTGAAAACACTAAGATGATCTCATTAAAAGAAGCAATACATTACCCATTTGATAGAAAAGAAGACTATGACCCGGCTACCATAGAGGAGGTCACTACTGATTCCCTGATGCAAACATATCCACAATTATCCTTGGAAGTATGTTTGATGAATAGAGTAGATGACAACACACACAGTCGCTCTCTGGAGGAGTGTGTATTGATGCTGAAGGCGGTACCCTGCTATCACACAAGATATTTTGAATATTTGGGACCACCTCCCCCACCACTACTTCCATCTCTGTTGAGCCCTCCTGAGTTGGAATTGAAGCCATTGCCACCACATCCCAAGTATGTGTTCCTGGCTGTAGAAGAGAAGCTCCCGGTGATCATATCATCATCCTTGCTTGGTGAATAAGAGGGACAGTTGCTTGCTGTATGTAAGAACCATCGAGATGCTTTTGGGTGGTCTATAGTGGACATCAAAGGAATCTCCCTGAGTTTGTGCCAATACAAGATCTTGCTAGAAGAAGGAGCTAAAGGAATAGTTCAACCTCAGTAGTGACTCAACCCGATCATGACTGAGGTAGTGAAGAAGGAAGTGGGCAAGATCCTGTCGGTAGGTATCATTTATGCAATTTTAGATTTTATGTGGGTTAGCCCAACTCAGGTAGTTCCTAAGAAAGGGAGGGTCACTGTCACAACCAAAGCTAATGAGTTGATTTCAACTAGGTTGGTGACGGGGTGGCATGTTTGCATAGATTATCATTGTTGGAATGTCTTCACTTTAAAAGATCATTTTCCGCTACCTTTAATTGATCAATTTTGGAACAAATTGCTAGTCGTTCACACTTTTTCTTCCTTGATGGGTATTCTAGTTATAATCAGATTTTGATCGAGGCAAAGAATCAGGAGAAATCTACTTTCACCCATCCTTATGGCACGTTTGCATATATACAGATTCCATTCAACCTTTGTAATGCCCCTGCCACCTTCCAACAATGTATGCTTGCCATCTTCTCTGATACGCTAGAGTGGTGCTTGGAGGTGTTTATGGATGATTTTTCTATGTATGGGGAGTCATTTAGTGATTGCATGTACAATTTGGATAAGGTTTTACAAAGGTGTGAGGACACTCACGTAGTCTTGAATAGGGAGAAGTGTCATATGATGGTGAGTGAGGGCATAGTGCTTAGACACAAGGTGTCCAAAAAGGGTATGGAAGTAGACCTCGTTAAGATAGAAGTCATCTCCAAGCTACCTCCACCGACATCAGTGAAGGGAGTAAGGAGCTTTTTGGGACATGCTGGGTTTTACCACCATTTTATCAAAGATTTTTTAAAAACTACGAAACCCTTGTCAAAACTTTTAGAAAAGATGCTGAATTTTCTTTTGATGATCGTTGTTTGCATGCTTTTGAAATACTAAATGAGAAGCTGGATTCTATGCCTGTTGTGCAGGCTCCTGATTGGAGCCTACCATTTGAGCTGATGTGTTGTATTGTGTCAACACAAAGATAAAGCTCCTACTGACATATATTATGCATCCAAAACTTTGAATGATGCACAACTTAATTATACAACCACATAAAAAAACTCTTAGTGGTTGTTTTTACATTTGAGAAGTTCCACCAGTACCTAGTGGGGGTGATTGTTTGGACCGACCATGCTTCTATCAAATACTGTTACAAAAGAAAGATGCAAAACCTAGATTGATTAGGTGGATTTTATTGTTACAGTAATGTAACATAGAGATTAAAGACAAGGCCGGGGTGGAAAATGTGGTAGATGATCACCTATCTTGGCTAGAAAGAGTGAATGAAAAAGATGTAGACATTCCCATTGTTGAGGATTTTCCAGATGAAAAATTCTTTGCTATCAAGGGTAAGGATCCATGGTTGCAGATATTGTTAATTATTTAGCATGCAAAGAGATGTCTGTAGATTGGGGGTATCAAGAAAAGAAGAAAATTTTCCACTCATTGAGGTTCTACATTTGGGATGACCTGATTCTTTTTAAACAATGGAGGGATGGACTTTTGAGGAAGTGTGTACCCGACTGTGAGGTAGAGAGCATTTTGTCACACTGCCATTCTTTACCTATGGGAGGGCATCATGCTAGCTCTAGGACAACAACCAAAGTTTTACAGAGTGGATTTTATTGGCCAACAATTTTAAAGATGCATATGATTTCATTCATCATTGTGATGCATGTCAACGTGCATGTAACATTTCTAAGTGACATGAGATGTCATTGAATGTGTTTCAAGAGGTTGAGGTTTTTTATCATTGGGGAAATTATTTCATGGGTCCATTTGTGTCATCTAATTCTAACCTTTACATTTTACTTGAGGATGACTATGTATCTAAGTGGGTGGAAGTAATTCCAACCCGCACCAATGACGCTGAAGTGGTGTGTAGATTTATGAAGGATAACATTTTCTGCAGATTTGGTGTCCCCCGAATGATCATTAGTGGTGGTAGATCACATTTCACCAATAGGCAATTCAGAGCCTTACTCAGCAAATATGGGGTGAAACACTGAGTGGGTACTCCTTACGACTCACAGACATAAGGCCAAGTTGAGGTGTCCAATAGAGAAGTGAAGAAGATCTTGGAAAGGATAGTCTCGACTAATAGGACAAATTGGAGTTTCATGCTTAATGACGCTCTGCGGGCATATATGATGGACTATAAATCACCTATAGGGATGAAACCTTTTATGTTGGTTTACGAACGTGCTTGTCATTTACCAGTAGAGCTTGAGCATAAGGCGAAGTTGGTGTTGAGGAAGTTAAACTTTGGATTGGATGAAGCAGGTATGGAAAGACTGTTAGAGCTGAATGAAATAGATGAGCTTAGGATGTATACTTAAGAAAGTTCTACGATTTATAAGGAGAGGACGAAGAAGATTCATGACAAACATATTTTGAATAGGGTGTTTCTTCTAGGACAAAATGTTCTCCTTTTTAATTCCCGACTTAAGTTACATATAGGAGAATTGAGGTCCAAATGAAGTGGACCATTTATGATTGAGCAGGTTTTTCCCCATGGTTCTGTGAAGATTTTAGATGGGACTAGGTCATTCCTTGTTAATGGCCAAAGATTGAAGCACTACTATGGTGGGGAAGTGGAGCAGAGAATAAAAGAGGTACAACTTATAGAAATCCATTAGATTCTTGCTCTTAGGAACATCTAGTCTAGGATGTTAAACAATGGCACTTGTTGGGAGGCAACCCAACCTTCATTTCCATTTATTCATGTTCATTTTTAGCATTGTAGTTGTCTTTTAATTCCTACTTCTTGAGAAAAGGTACCTTGGATCATTTGTGGAGTATGCATATTTTTCCCAGGTCAGTACTACCGAGACACCCAGTCGGTAGTACCAAGATTACATCAACAAATCACTCGAACAAGCAAGACAAACTTGATAATATTGACTCTCATAGTCGGTACTATCGAGTCTTTGAAGATTTTTGAGTGCTGACTGATAAGAACCTGGTAGTATCGACATCTAGGTCAGTACTACCGACTTTTTGGTGCTCCTAGAATCTTAACATTGCAATGAAAATTTGAAAGCATTGATCCAAAATTTCCAACTCGAATGTCGGTAGTACCGATGCATGACGTTAGCAATCTATGAACGCTTGATTCAACAACAGATGCAGTTTTCATCGCACGGTTAGTAGCAGTGATCTACAACTCAAGTCGATACTACCGACATGAAGTTGTTACTACCGAATTGAAGTCAGTATCACCGACTCTGAGTGATCCGTGCTCGGGACATCATCAAACGTCAATCATCGATACATCTGAGCCACAAATTTTTTCTTGCATCTTGGTACTACCGACACAAAAGTTGGTAGTACTTACTCTGCTCGACTCAGTTGTATAAGGAGGGGTGGTGAATCCATTTTCTTCACACCATTTCCTCAACTCCTCCTGTAACTCAGAGTAGAGATGCACAAGGCACCAAATATCTTCACCGAGCCTCTCCTTCCTCATCCTCCTTCTTACATTAGCATCATGGCACCAAGGAGAGGCCCTTCTACATCGACGGAGCAAGGCGAGTTGGTCCCTTGACCAGCATGCATCCAACATCCCTCCTTAAAGATCAGGAAAGTCTATGAAGAGTTGTAGACGAGGCCGATGGCACCAATGCAATATGGAGATCATGCATTGACTGAGCGAGCATGCTTCACCAAGAACATGAGATGGGTGTGTCAGAAGCAGCTCATGAAGGGAGATAATCCCTTCTTGAATGACTGGCAGACTTACCCGAAGATCATCCTTGAGTTCTTGGCATCGCTAGATGTTCTTTTTGCCCCCGAGAAACAATTAGGAGGCAAATGGCGGGAAGGTAGAGTAAGCTTCAGCCTCTTCCACAACAATTACCCCATCACTCTGTTGGCCTTCAACAACATCTTCAACTGGGCTCACATTCAAGAATGCCCAATCCCTTGTGATTTTGACTTTGACTTGGCTTAGGAGCAGCTGACTGAGGTGCCAGAGGGCTTTCACATAAGCTGCCATGCCAACTCTATTACTGAAATCAAGCACCCCTTGACTCAAATCCTTCACCACCTCTACACCAACACCTTCTTTGCTCATTCCAGTCAAACTCAAGGAAAGGTTCAACAGGCGGACCTCTACTTCCTCTACAAGCTATTAGAGGGAGAAACCATCAACTTTGGAGCATTTCTTCTTATACACATGATCTCCATTCAGTGCAATGTGACAAGGAAGGTGCTGATTGTATTTGGGGGTCTCATCACCCCCATTGTGATGTACTTCCACCTTGACTTCTCTACCCTCAACGTTAATGGAAAATACAAAGAAGCTGGACCTCCTGCACTTTTGCAAGGTGACCATCCTTGACTTCGACCACAACGTGTTGTATACAACTTGCACACGTCGAAGAACATTCTGGGAGAAGAGCCTCCTTGACCCCATCTTCAACCTATGTAGAGTAGACCATCTTTGGTGGCAATTAGATGAGGGGGAGGCAAAATATCCACCCAGGTTAGCAGCTCAGGATGACGATGAGAAGTAAGATGATGAAGACTCTGACAGTGTTAAGGAGGTCACTATCCCCATCACTCGGAGAGTGGTCCCACACAAATGGGCCGACACCTACGCTACCTCGAATTCTTCTGCACCACCCCATTCTTAGGAGGAGCAGGACATGTACAACATGGCGGGTATGTATGTGATGATGTAGAAGATCCAGATTGGATAACAGCATCATCAGGCGACGTTGGCTGGTGTGCAAGACATATAAGGAAGGCTGTACAAAAACCAACAGGTGATATATGAGAATGAACGCGTTGTCTTGGCCAACCAAGAGAATGTTCACATGCGCCTACAGTGGATGGAGTAGTACTGTAACGACCCCGCCTCCCAGTAACCCCCATTTAAGGGAGACTAAGAGTTCAGAGCCATTATCCCAATTTTTGGATCAAAGGTTTGACAAATAATCAATATTAATTATCAAATTCTACCAACTAAACCGAAAGGTTGTAATAAAATTAAACTTTGCATACCTTTTTCAAAAACTTGGATATCTACTTCTATCCACATCTGGAGTCTATTCTAATTATTCCTCCTTTGTACTTTAATTCTTATTTAATTCCACATATGTCACTTTACTATTTGTCCTTATCAATTGTACCTAAAATGCTGACAAACAAAACATCGGTCAGCATAAATGAATATGCTGGTATGTGGGGGAACAATAATCGTGCAATTAACTATAACAACATATTGCAGTCAATTATGATTTAACAAACAACTTTATGTTTTCAGCATAACTGCTCATTCCATACATACCCTAGTCTCTGCAATGTCCCTGCAGTGGACCTAGATGCTACCTTCTGTGACAACCTAGATTTTTATCTCCCCTATATTGTATCCTTTATCTCTCATCAAGTCACCTCTTATTCAATTCAATGTCAATTCCATAGTTTGAGACTCCAATTTAGTCACATTCATAACTAATGTCATAATAGGTGACGCTAATTAACTCGATTAATCTAAGTTTCTTACTTCTAGAATCACCCTCGTGTAAACTAAAATGAAACCTCTTATATGTTATTTCCTTGCTTCCTAATATATATCATGATGTAGAGATTTCAATGATGAGTCCAATAGTGTAAAAACCACCTTAATCGAAGGCTCCTAGCCCAAGATATGATAATTTGAAAATTAGCTCAATTTACACAAGTATTGATCAATTTTATTTAGATTTTGAGCTTACTGGGCCCTTTTGCGCACGACCCGTCCTTCTCGACTATTTGGGGTAAATGGCACAGATCTTCACCACCCTCGGATATTGAGAAGACCACCATGGTCTGGTTAATCTGACTGTCCAACTGCTTACCTGCTTCATACCCTTCCTCTTCAGGAAACGAGCCTGCGGCTAGGGAGGTTTCTAGGACCTCCACCCCAAATCCGGAAATGGAAATGAGGGGAAGGGGGGATTGAACCCTAGTTTTGCTCCCTTTTATATGCCCTTGAGATCTAACCCTAGACCCTCTTATCCCTTCTTGTTCTTCCTTGCGCCGCATTTCCCAGGTTGTAGGTTGGCCGAAGTCGATGGCTAAGGAAGCCAGCTAGCCACCTCACACGCCACCACAGTGGCACTCACGACCGGCGTGCCCCGAACCTCCAGAAGCCTTGTTGCTTCTTCCCCAAGATAAATGGTCGCAACAACCATGGTTTTGGGTGGGGGCGTGGAACCCCTGTTCCTCCTCTGTTCCATGGAGCGGAACAGAGGGATCGCGGACTGGAGGGCGCAAGAGGAGGGGGAGTCTAGCACAAACGTCGGATGGGCGGCGCATCATGGTGACAGCCATGATGGTTCTGAAATCAACGAAGGATACATGCGGGTCGCTAGCACCAGTTGGAGAAGGGGTGCGTGCATCAGATCTCAGGCCAATGGCCCAGATCGATCAATAAATATGAAGGTAACACCCAATCTGAAATCCATATAGTTTTGATGTAGAATTTACAAAAATCATAACTTCCTCATTTTAAGGCCAAATATAGAAAAATTATATATCAAACTGATCGTCTCAAAAAGTACTACAACATGAGATTCTTTCCAGACCCTGAATCTTATTCTAGTTTCATTATATTTCTAAATATGTAACCTTTGACTACTTTGGATATGCTTAACACATGATTATGATTAATGATTGGATCATGATGCTCAATCTACCCCCGATCCTTAAATCAGTACTTGTGATATATACTTGAACTAACTGAAGGTCATACTCTACCTATTGTTCATGATGACCCTTTTTGTACATATGTGCTTAGTTTGGACTTTAATGATGAACGTTACCCCAAATTGCTAATCTTGTTGCTAATGGATAACCACCTAATCTTGTTATATGGTTCTTATGACCTTATGTTGCTGATCTAAACCATCCCTTATGCTTCGATCTTATTCATTGATGATCTTTGACCTTGATTACTCTATTATGAGTCTTGTGACCTAAGCTGAGCATAAGTATCCTAAACCTTGTCATGTCCACATGAAACTTCGAAATGATATGAAACTTGAACCACACTCTTATGATGGACACTAAATCAATATGAGGTCATCTAATGAACAAATAAGAAACTTGGAACCTATCTTGGATAAAACCCTAAAATGCATCTAAATTAAGATTGATGATGAGAATCTAATGTATAAATGCAATCTTATTCTTAATCAGGTTTGTCATGTGGCTAAATGGTGAAGGATATGTTAGGTTGTGAAATCTATGAATTGGGTATGGGCCTTATCTAGTTATATGACTAGCGTTCTTGTTTGAAATGACATATATTGTATGCTTTCTTGTCTATTTGCTCAAATATTGCCATGTAGAATTGCTATGTCTTACTCGATGTTTGCCTCCTCAGTTTTATAACTTAAACACACATATATATAGAACTCCATTATAATATTGATTGATAAAGGGTTAGCTCTTGGTTACGTCCTTGAGGTCCCTCTTGTATAAAAGGTTTAGCTAAGCTTGAGCACCCTTACAGACCCTTCCGATGGGAAGATGGTCAAAGGCCTTAAACATGCTTGATATTGTTGGTATAATGGAGTGAAATGACATAAAATATGGTTTCACTTTTGTTCAACAATTAACATTTTTTTCTTGTTCGTTTAGTCTTGAAATATTTTTAAAATTATGCAAAGCTTATACATATATGTATCTTTCTGCCCCATACTCAACACCTCGTGTGTTGACCCATTTCTCGTATGTTGTTTTTAGGTTCAGAGATGGCTAGAAGGTTGATGGGCTTGGTAAGCTACGCTAGGTGTACTTGTTGTAAGATCTAGATATAGTATACAGGAGCAGTCTTGTACAAAGTGACTCTTGAACATGTAATTCAAATCATGTAATATAATGATGTTTCTTAATATATCTTGTTGATTGTTGACATTATGTTGGTGCCTTTATCTTGTTATCTGTTCATGTGTGCTAAGCTTTACGCTTCCGCATGTCGCCTTTGGTATTCGTTTGGTTCATGGGACTGGGATTCTGGTTTCGTGACCGATGGTATCAGAGCATGAAAAATAACTACACCAAACATTTCTCACATGAAACACAAACTAAACTCACTTTACATCTCAACCCTAGAAACTTAATAAGATGTCCTTATGGACTAGGTTGACTTAGCCTCTAGGTTAGAACCTAGATTTTCTAGAACTAGGTGTAGACTTGTGTAAATTACCTCCCTAGACATGATTCACGACATGTGCTTCAGATGTCTACACAAGTGTGCACCATGTTCTTGCTAGTTCTCTAGGTGTCATGATACTAGACTGCCTAATGAGTGTGGTAACTCATTTTGGTTTTGGTTTTATTCGGATGGAGTATGGTGGTTTTCATCGCCTGTTTAAACGTTGAAGAAAACATATTTCAAGTATTATTATATGTACATATGAAAAATGTTACCACACGCAGAAAGGCAGTGAATTTCCATGCAACCTAGGAGAAAGAGATGTAACATCAAGTCTAGATGAGAGAGATTAGATGATAGTGATAGTCTGTAGATTTGTCTAGAGCCATGATAAAGGCTAGGCTATTGAGTAACCTAGATAACCTAAGATGATGATGATATTGTTGATGTTGTTGATGTTGATAAAACCCGAGTTTGCCCTTGAGTGGGACAAGTAGTTTGATGATATGAAATGTGTTTGACCATCCAACCCTAGCTAGACCTAGCACCTTGTTGATACATATGACTTGGTTGATGTGCAAAACATAGCTAGTGGGTTGGCATGTTTGCTTGTACCTAGTCTTATGCGTGTTGAGATATGATATGTGACATATAGTTTGCGACCAATGTGGGCCTCAATCTCTCAACAAAGGAGGACCTCTAGCATGGGATAAATGAATAGGGTGACCTTTTGATATGATTCGACCTGCCTCGGGAGAAGGTTAGAGTACCTAAACTCCAAAATATTTGAAATGTTGAAAAATATGAATGATGAAATACTTGATGATGAGTCCCTAGCTAGGATACTTCTAAGTATATGAGATAAGTCACCTAGTTTATGGTCTCTTGAAAGTGTTGAACCGTAGATTTCCTATGAAAATATCTAACCCTAGAGAAAGAGGCAATTGAATATTTGATGCTTGCTAAATAGGTGAGGGATATGTCCCAAGACCCTAAGATGATGTATACGATGTGTGATATCCATGATGAGCCTCACAATCGGGTTAGTAGCAGTATATAAAGGAATCTACTGGTTATCCTTGTTTCTCGAATGATGGGTATAATTTTGTTAATGGTTGAAAGTTGTGGTTAGCATGTTTTGCCATGACATATATATATCTTATATTGAGTGGTCTAAGCTTATGAAGATCCTTTGAGATACAAGTGAGATGACTATGAAAGCTCGATAATATTGTTGTTTCTCGAGGTAAAGCATGATGTATGAAACATATCTCACTTAATATGGAATCATACTATACATAAAATATGTAGCTTTGAAATCATAAACTTGATATGATGATAAGATCTTAGCTTGAACAATCAGAGGTAGCATGCCTAATCTCGTACAAAAAAATGATTAATTGGATATGTCGATGCTCTTGGGGTCATAACTCGAATAAACATGATGAAAAAATTTCTTAATTTTAGAATCCAAGATGAGAAATGATGAGCATAGTTGGGAAAATTAAAGAATGCATGAAACCTAGAATAATGATGAAACATATACATTTAATGTTGGTCTCAATTGGAAATCATGATAATGAACACATACGTTAGAGAAATGATACTAAGAAATGGGAAAACCATAGAGCCATGATAATGTCACATTATAAAGGAACACTAAGGGGGACGAGTACACCCTTGATGATGATAAGCTAATGTGCATCCCACTATGGGTAATTCCTTGACAACAATGGTGGGATACATAGACCCGATGGATATTGACTTTGACTTGTGAGCACTATATTGGACAATTTTGAGGACGAAATTTCTTTTAAGGAGGGAAGGATGTGAAAACCTATATTTTTATATCCCCTATATTGTATTATTTATTTCTCATCAAGTCTCCTCTTATTCAATTCAGTGTCAATTACATAGTTTGAGACTCCAATTTAGTCACATTCATGACTAATGTCATAATAGGTGACACTAATTAACTCGATTGATCTCAGTTTCTTACATGAAGAATCACCCTCGTGTAAACTAAAATGAAACCTCTTATATGTTATTGCCTTGCTTCCTAATATATATATCATGATGTAGAGCTTTCAATGATGAGTCCAACAGTGTAAAAACCACCTCAATCGAAGGCTCCTACCCAAGATATGATAATTTGAAAATTAGCTCGATTTACACAAGTATTGATCAATTTTATTTAGATTTTGAGCTTACTGGGCCCTTTTGCCCACAGCCCATCCGCCTAGCCTAATTGGGGTAAATGGCATGGATCTTCACCACCCTCAGATCTTGAGAAGACCACCATGGTCTGGTTAATCTGCCTGTGGCTAGGGAGGCTGCTCGGACCTCCACCCCAAATCCGGAAATAGAAGTGAGCGGAAGGGGGGTGATTGAACCCTAGTTTTGCTCCCTTTTATTTGCCCTCGAGCTCTAACCCTAGACCCCCTTCTCCCTTCTCGTTCTTCCTTGTGCCGCATTTCCCAAGTTGTGGGTTGGCCAAAGTTGACGGCTAAGGCAGCCATCTAGCCCCCTCGCACGCCACCACAGTGGCACTCGTGGCCAGATTCCAAGCGGCCGACGTGCCCCGAATCTCCAGAAGCCTTGCTGCTTCTTCCCCAAGCTAAACGGCCACATCAGCCATGATTTTGTGTGGGGGCGCGAAACCCCTATTCCTCCTCTGTTCCATGGAGCGGAACAGAGGGATCGCGGACTAGAGGGCACAAGAGGAGGGGGAGTCTAGTACGAACGTCAGATGGGCATCGCATCACGGTGACGACCAAGATGATCCAGTCTCAACCGTAAGATCCAAGAGAGGACCATAATGGTTCTGAAATCAACGAAGGATACATGTAGGCCGCTAGCACTAGTTGGAGCCTCGAGTGTGTGCATCAGATCTCAGGCCAATGGCCTAGATCGATCAATAAATATGAAGGTAAAATCCAATCTAAAATCCATATAGTTTTGATGTAGAATTTACAAAAATCATAACTTCCTCATTTTAAGGCCAAATAAAGCAAAATTATATATCAAACTGATCCTCTCAAAAAGGACTACAACATGAGCTTATTTCTACACCCTGAATCTTTTTCTAGGTTCATTATATTGCTAAATATGTAACCTTTGACTACTTTGAATATGCTTAACACATGATTATGAATAATGATTGGATCCTGATGCTCAATCTACCCCCGATCATTAAATTAGTACTTGTGATATATACTTGAACTAAATGAAGTTCCTACTCTCCCTATTGTTCAACATGACCCTTTTTGTACATATGTGCTTAGTTTGGACTTTAATGATGAACGTTACCCAAAATTGCTAATCTTGTTATTAATGGACAACCACCTAATCTTGTTATATGTTTCTTATGACCTTATGTTTCTGATCTAAACCATACCTTATGCTTGGATCTTATTCATTGATGATCTTTGACCTTGATTACTCTATTATGAGTCTCGTGACCTAATCTGAGCATAAGTATCCTAAACCTTGTCATGTCCACATGAAACCTCGAAATGATATGAAACTTGAACCACACTCTTATGATTTACCCTAAATCAATACCATGTCATCTAATGAACAAATAAGCAACTTGGAACGTATCTTGGCTAAAACCATAAAATGCATCTAAATTAAGATTGATGATGAGAATCTAATGTATATATGCAATCTTATTCTTAATCAGGTTTGTCATGTGGCTAAATGTTGAAGGATATGTTAGGTTATGAAATCTATGAATCAGGTATGGGCCTTATCTAGTTATATGACTAGCTTTCTTGTTTGAAATGACATATATTGTATGCTTGCTAGTCTATTTGCTCAAATATTGCCATGTAGTATTTCTATGTCTTACTCGATGTTTGCCTCTTCAGTTTTATAACTTGAACACACATATATATAGAACTCCATTATAATATTGATTGATAAAGGGTTAGCTCTTGGTTACATCCTTGAGATCCCTCTCGTATAAAAGGGTTAGCTAAGATTGAGCACCCTTACAGACCCTTCCGATGGGAAGATGGTAAAAGGCCTTAAACATGATTGATATTGTTGGTATAATGGAGTGAAATGACATAAATTATGGTTTCACATTTATTCAACAATTAACATGTTTATTCTTGTTCATTTAGTCTTGAAATATTTTCAAAATTATTTAAAGCTTATACATATATGTATCTTTCTGCCCCATACTCAACACCTCGTGTGTTGACCCATTTGTCGTATGTTGTTTTTAGGTTCAGAGATGGCTAGAAGGTTGATGGGCTTGGTGAGCTATGCTAGGTGTACTTGTTGTAAGATCCAAATATAGTATACATGAGCAGACTTGTATAAAGTGACTCTTAAACATGTAATTCAAATCATGTAATATAATGATGTTTCTTAATATATCTTGTTGATTGTTGAGATTATATTGGTGCCTTTATCTTGTTATCTGTTCATGTGTGCTAAGATTTACGCTTCTGCATGTCACCTTTGGTATTTGTTTGGTTCATGGGACTGGGATTCCGGTTCTATGACACCTTCCTTATGGTAGATCCCCATTAAACCCCTCATGATCCTACCTAACCGATGAATCAATTTCTAGGGTTGAGTCCCATGGCACTACCCATAGGTAGCCCACTCCTTAAATCATGGTGTGCTAAAAGTGTCTCATGGCACTACACGTGGGTAGACCAATTTCTAACTCTTGATAACCTAATGTCCTACTTAACAAGTAGGCCCTGTACTAGGTTACCCTTTCCATCATTAGCAAAGCCATAGAGGATGACCAGGATCTGATCCAGTCATGTATACATATTTATGGCGATAATCATAGTGACTTTATAGTTGCATGAAATAAATGTCATCCAAGTAGTTATTTTCTGGCAACTGATAAAACCTCCGGGAATCACCATGAAACTAAAGTGATTAACCATAAGTGTAACCACATACCAGATCCAGAGCAACTTGATGTCCAAGCAATAATATTCAAGAACAATCAATCAAGTAATAATCAATATCCTAAAATTAACACATAACATCCAAGTGTCATTGTTTTATCCAAAACATTCTCAAGATCGACTTGGATTCCACCTTCTAGGCCAACTTTAGGGTTTTAGCCTTCATTATGCATTTATCACTTTTAATGCTCTTTTAGTCCACAAACCCTAATTTCAACATCATAGGCACAATTAAAAGTCAATTAAGTCCATTATGCCTCTTTTACACTAAAACTACCGTCTTTATCCTGTTATGTCATGACACGATCATTAAGGCCAATTATTATGTTCGAGTTCTTTTTAATTGACAACTCATATTTCATTATAGTCCAATTCACATATGAACCCTATTTATCACTAATTCTACATTTATCCACTAGAAAACCCTAATTACCAAATTAAGGGTATTTGTCCACAATTAGAAACTTTTATACTCATAATATCTTAGAATCATCATATCTCAACTTTATTCAAGGATTTGAACAATTAAAGTCATTAAGAGTCATAATGACCAAAATTAGGGTTTCAAGGCCCATTAAAGCATATTCATGTACATGGAACCCTATATTAATCAAACTACACAATAAGATCATCCTTTTGGATTTAATGTGTCCTTTTTATAATAAATAGGTTAATATTGATTAAAAACACCTATAATACCTTTCTCAATCTTGTTACCATCAATATTAGTGTTTCTTAATCATTAATGCATTAAAGTTGACAACTTTGACTACTTTTCGAATTGGAAGCATATTTAGGCCTTGATAATATTTTTATTGTATACCTTGCATTCTCCTGATAAATTTTTATATATAAATCGTTGTAATCTGAGTTACGGATATTTAATTATGATTTTTGCAAGACACATACCTCTGGACCAATCGTGAAGCGCCACGTGTCCTTTTCCTTCTATTTTTCCTTTCCACCTATCCTCCTCTGGCTCATGGATCTCGATGAAGGATCAACCTCCACTTTGACCTGGAAACCCACTCTCCTTCTTCATCTTCGTGGAATGGGGCTTAGTCCCCTGTTTACTCTGTAGAACAGAGTACTACGGCGTTGGGTTGGGCAACGCCCTCCTTACCCACCGTGGCGCTTCCCAAGGGCCGGGCTAGCAGCGTCCTCGCCTCCCTTTACTTATGAATCACTCCCGCTCGATCGATAGCCCTCCTTCACCTCCTCCCTCCCATCCACAATCACCGGCGCATGACTAGTTCCTAAACCGAGGTAGCGAAGGTCAACACCTGCATGGGGTTCCTGGGCGTCATAGGCTAGGGAGAAGGCGGTCAAAGCTCCACCACGGCCAACTGGAGTTGTCGACACTCCCAGATCTGTCGATGGTGCACCAAATTGTTGGATTGAGAAGCGCCGTAGGTGGCAGGGTACTGTTGTACCAAAAGAGAGAGGGAAAAATTTTCGGAACGGTTAGCGACAAGCAGAAGGATGGGTGTGGGAGGTATGTCAGGGTCTCGCGGATCTGTGGGAGTTCTCAGAGCAAGATCCTACCCTCTATGTGCCATGTATAAATACACATGTCCATGAAGGATGGCTGCTGAAAGTTCTGAATTTGGGGACTTCTTATATACATGTCCAAAGGCCTTCAAACCTAGGACTAATTGGTGCCAAATTATATCCCGAACTCATCAGGACCCTTTCCATCCTCGTCCATCATCTGTACGAGGAGGAATCCCAAACCGTAGATTCTGTTAATCCCAAATTTGAGGGGAAAGTCCATAATGACTTAATCCACGTCTTTACCAAATTTGGGACTCAAACTCAAAAGTATGAGATGCTTTTCTTCATATGCAAGTTATCTTGTAATAAGGCATATATTAAGCATATTTTCTCTCTCATAATCTTTTATCTTCTTTATTTTGATTCCTTTTTCCATTAGAAACCATGTGGAACTGAAATCTTAACCAAGATGAATCCATTATCCATAAATCCACATATTTCTTGTAATTTCATTATCATCTCATATTTCCTTCTTAATAAAGCAACATTTAATTAATATTTTCTCTTTCTTGTTTCATTATGGACTCTTTGGAACTCAAGACATCCTAAAGGCATGAAATCCACCTTTGGGGAAAATTCTTTTGCCTTCTAGAGGTTTCTACATATCTTTCTTTTCTCCATTTCTGAATTATTCATTTACTAATTGAATTTCCTTTTTCTTTTACTTGTTATTGGGCCCAATAGCCAATAAGGCCCACAAAACAACCAAGCAAGTCTACTTACAAACGAAATTCATGCATTCAATTAAATGACATCATTATTTGTAAACATTTTTTTTAATAGGAGAAATTACATTTCTCCCCAAAAGAATATGAAAATTGGGGTTGTAACATCCTTCCCCTCTTATAAAAATTGTTTCCTCAAAATTCCATCAAGCAAACAAATAATTTAGGATAAGACCTTTCCATGTCCATCATTGGCCCCTATATGGCTTTACCCTATCCTAGGCACTTCCAAAGAACCTCTATCATCACATATTTTTTTCTCTAAATTTCTTTCACCTTGGCATCTATAATCTCACAGGTAACTCATGACATTTCAGTCTCCCTTGGGGCTCACTAGGTTCATTGATCATTACATGGCTCGGGTACCTCACATAGTGTTCTAAATTGGTCACATGGAACTCATCACATTATCCTGAGGGGTAAGGCTATACACAAGCATCTCCACCAACCATCTCAAATGGACCCATGTATCGGGGACTCATCTATCCCAACTATAGCTCAGAGGGGTTGGATTTTCACATCACATATCCTCTCACAGTGAGCTGCATGTTAGTCTACTTTACATCATCTCACGACTCATTTCGTCCCTGGGCTCTCTTTTCTAGCCATTGCATGATCAAATCGACTTCATCTACACACACTGTGGTCTTTTCTGATCTTCGCAAGATCCCTTCACCAACATCATCTTAATTAAGTGGTGACCGACACAACCTCTCTTACAGAGCTTCTTTACATCCCAATACTGGGTATGGTGGTTATCATCACATCTTACATAGGACAAAAACTGTCTCCATGTATCACTGTAAATAAGCACACATGCTATCATCAGACCCTCTAGTCTGGATCATACTAACCATTAGTTAGGGAGGATAAACTGTACTAACATCAAGTTCCTCTTGTGCCTACTTCCACCACATGGAAGTAAACCTTTAGGTCATACTCGAGAACCTTTGAACTCGTATCATGGTATAGTTGAACTATCTCTCTTTCATATAGTTCAACTGGATCTGCCTCTTGACATCATTCTCTCTTTCTCTTAGATCATGTCATCTAGATAAGGCAATCTACCATAACCCATATTGCATCTTGACCTTCTTCGGTCCATGGGAGACTTACTACAACATCCATAATGATGAACTCCCATTCCCTCTCGGGGACTCTCTATCCTCTATATAAACTCAATGGGTTATTGGTGTTCGTCCTTCACCTCCTAACATGCAACTCCGTACACTCCTTTGACATCCATAGTACTACTACCACTTATTATCTTAGTAGTACCATGGTATATGGTGAACTTAAAATCATGATCTCTGGTACGTCATGATTCCGCAAGGTTGATTCCTCAAAAACCCTAAAACACTCTAGTCGGGGTTTCCTCACCTTCTTTTCCATAAAAGTGCATCTGGGGTTCTACAACCCTCCTTCCATCATGACAAGCCCTAGGCTGGCTAACTAAGCAACCACTAACTCGATCAACAAATCTCGTTACATCTGAGTGTTAGCCAAACATATCTCACAAACTTAGGGTTCACTTGACCCCCTCTTCCAGCCTGTCCACTAGCCAAACTAGATAGCAGCCTCTAAACAAGAGCATCCATTACCACATCACATCCTTATGTATTAGGTAAGGTTGTAGACATACACCTCCATGTATTACACTTATTATCTCATCTCAAACTCCAAGTCTATCTTTATTAAGAAAACTATGAGCTCATCCTCTTGGTTATCGAGCTCAACCTTGTATAACTCATAGCTCATGATAAAAACATCCTCATAAGATGACTACTTTATTTCTCTTAATGTTTGTAAACCATACAAATATCGTTCACTCCACTAGGGTAATTTATCATCTATGTCCTCATACCTCATAGAAACGTTCCAACTCACATCATCTTCATCCTTGGTGTATGGCATGCGTACTATCCGATCTCTCACTCCTATAACAAGAGGAAATAAGCATTTGGTTGTAGTCCAAATATAGAGTTCTTCCTATTACAAGATTAGAGATGGTACATCACACCTTGCCAGTAAACCTTCAAATCTAAGTTGAAACGTGAAACACGTCTCTACATCATGATCATCTTCATATCAAGGTTACTTCCATGGAAAATTGGTCTCGAACCTACTTGGGTCACCATACAACCCTTGGTCAACTCCTCTAGGTCTGTAGGGTGCTAGCACTTTTGGGGTCATCCCACTTCCCTTATGCATCCAGAGAGTGCCCTACTCATCTTCCCTTTGGGGTCCCATGAGTTAATGAAGGTGATCAACCTCCTAACCCATGGCCCTCAGTCAATGACAGTTGTTACCTCCCAACCATATGGTCATGTGCAACTAGGGGATTAGGCAACTCCTACTTCCATCGGTCTTATCCATACCTGACCCTTGGATAGACTTAGGATTCTATTATAGTACATGTCCAACTTAGAACCTTACCCAAGCCTTCATGATCTCTCTTTGCATTCATGGGCTGACTTTCATCCTTTCATAGGGGTCATGACGACCTGCTTACCTTGGTCAGGCCCCATACAGGTTACCTCCATGGTAACACATCCACATGCACTTGGAGATGGTTATCTATGGGTCTACAAGTTCATTCTCATACTATGTACTTTTCACTTAGCTTCTCAAGATTCTATGAGAACTCGTTAGGTTACCTTAAACAAAATTGGTATACACCCTACAAAAGGGTCCCTCTCCCAGGATGGTAGGAAACTTTATCTTGATCACAAAGGTCACAAATGCCCTTATGTCTAGGGTTTACATCCACAGGAGCATGCTTAGCCATAGCAAGCTACTAAGGCACAAGCAGACCACCTACTCAACCATGCTAGGTCATACTTGTTCTCATTCCTCAACATTGGACCAAGATCATACCTTCCCATGTCACTAACTTAGCAGTGAGGGGTTCATCAAACACTCTGTAAACTTAAGGGGTTTCCCTTTCCTCTAAACATGAGGAGTGCCATGCTCGAATCTATAGAAACTCAAATCTCGTCATGAGCATCAGGTACACCACTTCCCCTCTTAGGCCTAGGAATCCTAGGTTCACTTTTCTAATGTCCAACTACCTGCTCAGCTTTTAACCATGATCCAATCATGTATAGGGTATGTCATGTACTTCCCATGATCCTTCTACTTGAACAACACTTCAGGTTGGAGTCCTCCCAAAGGACAACCAACTAGGTGTAAGGCTTCACAACTTGTTACTAAACCTCTTCAAGGTCTAAGGAACTCTTCTTCCTAACTCAGAAGCTAAACACCTATACCATAGGCACATAGGTACCAACAACCTCATCCTCTCTCTAGGTTTTGGTTCCTCTAAAGGCAACCAAGATATCATTAGTCTCTAGGAATCAAGCATGAGACAACTACTATTAATCACTTAGGTCGCATCATCCTCAACTCCCAATTTTCCTCATATCTCAAAGTCTAAGCTTCCAACCTTCTTGCTTGGGTCCCACTCTCTCTCTCTCTATCTCTAGAGCTAACCCTACAAACAAACTTACCACTAGAGGTTCTCTCTCCATGAAGGATCAAGCTCACAAGCATACCCCTACATGGGTGAAGCCTATGTTCAAACTTATGTTTGCTCAAGATTATCCATAGCCCTTTATGCTTATCTCATAAACTATCCAACATACTATCCTAGCCAGGGTTTCAACCTACTTCCCGCACTACTGACGTACTCTGGGTGCATACTAAGCCATGTTCCTATAAGCCCATAGGGTTTCTATATGTTCTTCACTAACCTCATCATTAAAGGAGCTAATCCTTCACTCTAACATGCATGACCCTTTCCCGGGTTGGGTCATCAAAGGTACTAGGTGATCCAACCTCACATGGCTCATATCGTCATGGGAATCCAAAAGGATGTCCTCTCACACACCTGGTCTATCATGACATCTAACTCATCATGTCATCTCTCTCTAACCATCACTTAGGGTTAGGGTTAGCATCATCCTTAGAGGATGCGCCAAGTCTCTAGTCATAATGGAATTCTCTACCTCCAAGACTAACTCTCTCTACTCATCCTCCTGACAAGAAGGTATAGCCTTAGGTCTCTCCTGAGGGCATGACAACATATGTCATACGACCTAAGCATGTATCTATTCTTTAGTTTATGCTTAAACTATTAAGCTTATGTCCATGACATCTTATTTACATGCTTCTCATTAATTTGTTGGAGGATTCCTTAAACCTTATCAACTTTACCCAAACCTGAAGAGGTCGAGGAAAAGAGCGAAAACCCTAAACCTTAGAAACTTAACAGAATTAGGGTTGATAAGGCATGAAAATAGATGAGAGAGTCCTAAAGGTATTTTATTTCGAGTCAGATCCTAAGACATCGGCCAGACAGTAACACAGATTCGGGTGTTCTTGTATTCTGACTAGCGGTGCGGAGGAAAATCTCACCAGCCCCTGGGAGTGATCCTTTTCTAGACACCTCTGTCTTTCGGAAAATCCTCTAATAACTCCCTCAGGTTCTATAAAGTTTCAAAATTTTAATAATTATTAAAGATTAAATGAGGAACCTAGGCTCTGATACCAAATGTAACGACCCCGCCTCCTAGTAACCCCCATTTAAGGTAGGCCAAGAGGTCAGAGTTGTTATCCCAATTTTCGGATCAAAGGTTTGAAAAATAATCAATAGTAATTATCAAATTCTACCAATAAACTGAAAGGCTATAATAAAATTAAACTTTGCATACCTTTTTCAAAAACTTGTATATCTACTTCTATCCATATCTGGAGTCTATTCTAATTAATCATCCTTTGTACTTTAATTCTTATTTAATTCCACATATGCCACTTTACTATTTGTCCTTTTCACTTGTACCTAAAACACAGACAAACAAAACAACGGTCAACATAAATGAATATGATGGTATGTGGGGGAAAAAATAATCGTGCAATTAACTGTAACAACATATTGCAGTCAATAATGATTTAACAAACAACTTTACATTTTTAGCATAATTGCTCAATCCATACATACCCTAGCCACTGCACTGTCCCTGCAGTGGACGTGGATGCTACCTTCCTTATGGTAGATCCCCATTAAACCCCTCATGATCCTACCTAACAGGTGAATCAATTTCTAGGGTTGATTCCCATGGCACTACCCATAGGTAGCCCACTCCTTAACTCATGGTGTGCTAAAAGAGTCTCATGGCACTACATGTGGGTAGCCCAAAGTCTAACTCTTGATAACCTGATATCCTACTTAACAAGTAGGCCCTGTACTAGGTTACCCTTTTCACCATTAGCAAAGAAATAGAGGAGGACCATGATCTGAGCCACTCATGTATACACATTTATGGTGATAATCATAGTCACTTTATAGTTGAATGAAATAAAAGTCATCCAAGCAGTTATTTTCAGGCAACCGATAAAACCTCCAGGAATCGCTGTGAAACTAAACTGATTAACCATAAGCGTTACCACAAACCTGATCCAGAGCAACTTGATGTTTAACCAATAATATTCAAGTACAATTAATCAAGCAATCATTAATATCCTAAAATTAACGCATAACATCCAAGTGTCATTGTTTTATCCAAAACATTCTCATGATTGACTTGGATTCCACCTTATCATTTCTAGGCTAACTTTAGGGTTTTATTAGGGTTTTAGCCTTCATTATGCATTCATCACTTTTAATGGTCTTTTAGTCCAAAAACCCTAATTTCAACATCATAGGTACAATTAAAAGTCAATTAAGTCCATTATGCCTCTTGTACACTAAAACTACTGTCTTTATCCTTTTAAGTCATGACACGATCATTAAGGCCAATTATTATGTTTGAGTTCTTTTTAATTGACAAATCATATTTCATTATAGTCCAATTCACATATGAACCCTATTTATCACTAATTCTACATTTATCCACTAGGAAACCCTAATTACCAAATTAAGTGTATTTGTCCACAATTAGAAACATTTATACTCATAATAGCTTAGAATGATCATATCTCAGCTTTATTCCTGGATTTGAACAATTAAAGTCATTAAGAGTCATAATTACCAGAATTAGGGTTTCAAGGCCCATTAAAGCATATTCATGTACATGGAACCCTACATTAATCAAACTACACAATAATATCATCCTTTTGGATTTAATTTGTCCTTTTTATAATCAAAAGGTTAATATTGATTAAAAACACCCCTAATACCTTTCTCAATCTTGTTAACATCAATATTAGAGTTTCTTAATCATTAATGCATTAAAGTTGACAAATTTAACTACTTTTCGAATTGCAAGCATATTTAGCCCTTGATAATATTTTTGTTGTATACCTTGCATTCTCATGGTAAATTTTCATATATAAGTTGTTGTAATTTGAGTTACAGATATTTAATTATGATTTTTGCAAGACATATACCTCTGGACCAATCGTGAAGCGCCACGTGTCCTTTTCCTTCTATTTTTCCTTTCCGCCTATCCTCCTCTGGCTCATGGATCTCGGCGATGGATCCGCCTCCACTTTGACCCGGCAACCCGCTCTCCTTCTTCATCTTCACAGAATGGGGCTTAGTCCCTTGTTTACTCTGTAGAATAGAGTACCACGGCGCAGGGCTGGGCGGCGCCCTCCTCGCCCACCGCAACGCTTCCCCAGGGCCAGGCTAGAAGCGTCCTCACCTCCCTACACTTATGAATTTCTCTTGCTCAACCAATAGCCCTCTTTCACCTCCTCCCTCCCATCCATAATCACCAGCGCGTGACTAGTTCTTAGACTGAGGTTGCGAAGGTCAACACCTGCATGGGGTTCCTGGGCATCATAGGCTAGGGAGAAGGTGGTCAAAGCTCCGCCACGGCCAACCTGAGTCATCGGCGCTCCCATATCTGTCGATGGTGCACCAAATTGTTGGATCGAGAAGCATTGTAGGCAGTAGGGTACTGCAGTACCAAAAGAGAGAGGGCAAAATTTGCGGAACGGTTAGCGACAAGCTGAAGGATGGGTGCGGGAAGTCTGTCGGGGTCTCGCGGATCTGTGGGAGTTCTCAAAGCAAGATCCTACCCTCTATGTGCCATGTATAAATACACATGTCCATGAAGGATGGCTGCTGAAAGTCCAGAATTTGGGGACTTCTTATATACATGTCCAGAGGCCTTCAAACATAGGACTAATCGGTGGAAAATTCTATCCCGAACTCATCGAGTCCCTTTCCATCCTCGTCCATCATCTGTATGAGGAGGAATCCCAATTCGAGCAAGACTCTCCCTGTTCCCTGTCTTTCCCAAATTGGACGAAGAGCAACCAGCGTCGTATTAGAGATCGACAGTGTAGATAGCCCACACTATAAAAGGAAATAATCCTTTATTTATGAATTTGTGACATTTAATACGATTAATGGATTATCACATCACTTTAGGATAATTTGCAAAAAGCATATTTATGAAACCGTAGATCCTTTTAATCCCAAATATTAGGGGAAAGTCCATAACGACTTAATCGACGTCTATACCAAATTTGGGACTCAAACTCGAAAGTATGAGATGATTTTCTTCATATGCACGTTATCTCTTAATAAGGCATATATTAAGCATATTTTCTCTCTCATAATCTTTTATCTTCTTTATTTTGAATCCTTTTTCCATTAGAAACCATGTGGAACTGAAATGTTACCCTAGATGAATCCATTATGAATAAATCCACATATTTCTTGTAATTTCATTATCATCTCATATTTCCTTCTTAATAAATCAACATTTCATTAATCTTTTCTCTTTCTTATTGCATTATGGTCTCCTTGGAACTCAAGGAATCCTAAAGGCACAAAATCCACCTTTGCGGAAAATCCTTTTGCCTTCTAGATGTTTCTACATCTTTCTTTTCTCCATTGCTTAATTATTCATTTACTAATTGAATTTCCTTTGTCTTTTACTTGTTATTGGGCCCAATAGCCAATAAGGCCCACAAAACAACCAAGCAAGGCTACTTACAAACGAAATTCATGCATTCAATTAAATGACATCATTATTTGTTCACATTTTTTAATAGGAGAAATTACATTTCTCCCCAAAAGAATCTGAAAATTGGGGTTGTAACATCCTTCCCCTCTTATAAGAATTTTGTCCTCAAAATTCCATCAAGCAAACAAACAATTCAGGATAAGACCTTGAAAACCTCTAGAGGGGGGGGGTGAATAGAGATTTTAAATTAATTTAAACTCAAACAACCAAACTAAAGATTAAGAAGAGGAACACAGGTGTTTAGAGTGGTTCCACCTTAGCAAATACTAAGGAGTCAGTCCACTACCCGGTTGCTTACCCAACCGGGATTTTGAAAGTACTAAATTTTATTACCTCTCAAGGATGTTACATAAAATTTACAATACTTTCTAAACACCCTTTGGACAGCCTTCACCTTGAAGTAGTCTTGCCAACCTCGAAGCAGCCTTCCTTGAAGTAACTTCAAGCTCCCCCTTGAAGTAGCCTTCCTCTCGAAGTAGCTTCCCGTCAAGACAGCCTTCTGAAGTAGTCCAAAGTCTTCCTCTTCACCACGAAGAGCTTCACCCTCTCCAATCCGTAGCCTCCTACCTGGAGTAGCAAGGAGAGTACAAGTAATACAAGGAACAAGAAAGGAATAAAAGAAAATACAACTTATCCTTGTAGCTCAAGGCTTGATTTCCCTAGATCAAGCGTTTGGATTTTCCTAGCCAATATGATGGACTTGTGATTGCTAGGGTTAGGAAAATCTAGCCTATAGGACGAGCTTGAGCTAAAGGGAAAATGGCCAATTGATCACAAAGCTCAGTTCACACAGATTGCACAAGAGGGCTCAAGTATTTTCTCAAGTATAGCAAGTGTAAGAAGTGTATTCTAGTGTCCTATGGCTTGTCCTATTTATAGGAATGACCTAAGTATGCTTAAGGACGTTCTAGACAACTTCTAGGGGTTTCTAAGTGCTTAACTAGCCGTTAGGTACAAAGTTGTTGCTTTAACAACGGCTAATTGCTTTACTCTGTAGATTCTGTCAGAGATCGTCTCGGTCGAGAAACGGTCGACCGAGACACCCACTCGGTCGAAGTGTCGTCGACCGACAGGCTCTCTGAATGCAACGTCTATTTCCAACTGCCAACTAACTTGTCAGTTTAGTCTAACGGCTAATTGCAGAGATCGTCTCGGTCGAGTGAAGGTCGACCGAGACACCTCTCGGTCGAGAACTTGTCGACCGAGAGGCTTCTCTTTTCTCAAGTTATATGCAGATATGTCTAACGGCTACTTGGATCTTTCTCGATCGAGAGTGTGGTCGACCGAAAGTGTCTCGGTCGAGGAGTTGGTCGACCGAGAGAGATCCTGTTTTAAGGTTTCAAGTTAGGCACTAGTTATACGTATGTGTGCATAGGTGGTCCTATTGAATGGATGACTAAGGTGTTTAGCTAGGGAAAATCCAATGCTTGATTTACATGCGATTCTAAGTACTTGTACATTATAATTCTGTACAAGTTTTTACAATGATTACATTTGCATGAAAATATAAATACTTCATGTTGGATTTCCCTTATAGTTGTGTCATCCTGCACACTCAAGTAGCTCGTCAGATAAATAAGAATGAAATGTTTGTCATAATAAAAAACAAAGGGATTTTATAGATGTCCATTTAGCCAACAATCTCCCCCTTTTTGAAGATGACAAACATTTCCAAAATATGAATAGAGGAAATATAAAACATATAAATGCCATACCTTTAGATTGCCGTTTGGAACTTTTCCTCTTATTTATAAAATGTGTGCTTAGTATCCCCAATGAATTATGGAACATGAAATCCAGTTCATTTGGGAATGTAGCAACTTTCAATGTAAAGCCAAGAGTATATTTATGAAACTCATTGATTGAGTTTGTCATAAATATTAAGTTATATTTTTATATATCTCTCCCCCTTTGTCATCTCAAAAAGATAACCGTTTTATTAAAAACTCCCCCTTAATTAGATATCCCATCAAAAACGAACGAAAAAGATGTCCATTGAATAGCCAAAATGTGAAGCAATGAAGTTTACGAAAATGATGTCCAAAGAGGCATATTTGGCAAAGCTTGTTTTAGGTCGCCCTTGACTACGACCGTAGCGCCCCTTGGCTAAGTTTTGTTTTAGCCAGGAGGCAACAATTTGCAGATTTCCAATTTAAACGTGCATATCAATTTTGATACTAAACATAAAAGCATAAGTATTCGTTTTAAGAACCGCAGATATCAAAGAAAACATCCTCCAACGGAGTAATAAGTAGTTGCTTCCTAATGTTGTTAAATTGATCTAATGGAAGCGGTTTTGTAAAAATATCAGCCAATTGATTTTCCGTATCAACATGATGAAGGGAAACATGATTCTTTGAGATGTGATCCCTTAAGAAGTGATGACGGATTTCAATATGTTTGGCCCGGCTGTGTAGAATAGGATTGTGTGCTAAGTTTATGGCGCTTGTGTTGTCACACAAAATAGGTGTAGATGAAAGATGAAAACCATAATCGCTTAAAACCTGTTGCATATAAAGCACTTGAGCACAACAAGACCCAGCTGCCATATATTCAGCTTCGGTTGTAGATAGGGCAACCGTGTTTTGTTTCTTGCTAAACCAAGATACTAAGGCTCTTCCTAATAAGAAACATCCACCACTAGTACTTTTGCGATCAAGTCGACAACCGGCATAATCCGCATCAGTATATGCTTTAAAATCCAAGGATTGTCCTTTTGGATACCATAAACCAAAACAAGTAGTGCCGGCTAGATATCGAAGAATTCGTTTAACCGCAAGAAAATGAGATTGCATAGGCTGGGATTGAAATCGAGCACAAAGACCAACGGAAAACATAATGTCCGGTCGAGAAGCGGTTAAATATAACAAACTACCAATCATGGCTCTATATAAGGAATCATCAATAGGTTCCCCATTTTCATCCTTATCAATTTTAATAGAAGTAGCCATAGGAGTAGTAGCATGTTTGCATTGATCCATCCCAAAGCGTTTTAACAGTTCTTTAGTGTATTTTTCTTGGCTTATAAAAATTCCGGCAGGTGTTTGCTTAATTTGAAAACCAAGAAAGAATGTTAGTTCACCCATAAGGCTCATTTCAAATGCTTTTTGCATAATGTCACTGAATTGTGTGCATAATGATTCATTTGAGGCACCAAAAATAATGTCATCAATATATATTTGCACAACTAAGAAATCAGATGCATATGTTTTGAAAAATAAAGTAGAATCTGAATTTCCAATAGAGAAACCATTATCAAAAAGATATGTCTTGAGCCGTTCATACCAAGTCCTAGGTGCTTGTTTTAGACCATAAAGTGCCTTTTTAAGTTTATAAACATGATCGTCCTTTTCTGGTATTTCGAAGCCAGGTGGTTGAGCAACATAAACTTCTTCTTGTATGATGCCATTTAGAAATGCACTTTTGACATCCATTTGATATAGCTGAATGTTTTTATGGGCAGCAATAGCTAGTAACATCCTAATAGCTTCAAGTCTAGCTACGGGTGCATATGTTTCATCAAAATCTATTCCTTCTTGTTGATTATATCCTTGTGCAACTAACCGTGCTTTATTCCTTATGACTTCTCCTGCCTCATTAAGCTTGTTCCTAAAAACCCATTTAGTTCCTATGATAGTTTTATCTTGTGGTTTAGGAACTAAATCCCATACATCGTTTTTAGTGAATTGATTTAATTCTTCTTGCATGGCTATTATCCAGTAATCATCCTTAAGAGCTTCGGATATTTTCTTAGGTTCAATGATAGAGACAAAAGCCATGTTTGCAACATCTTGGAAAGAGGACCTAGTTTTGACTTTATCATTTGGATCTCCAATAATTAGCTCTTGGGGATGATCCTTGATCAGCCTAGGTGTAGGTTGTGTTTCAACTGGAGGATCGGATGTGGGAGTTTTCTCATTATCATTGGGAATGGTTATAGTTTCAAACTGATTAGTGAGATCAATGATATCTAAATTTGTAGATTTTGATTCCTCATGAAAAGAAACATGAATGGATTCCTCAACTTTTCTAGAGATAGTGTTATATACCCTAAACGCTTTGCTAGAAGTAGAGTATCCCAAGAAGAATGCTTTGTGTGATTTAGAATCAAACTTGTCTCTATCGTCCTTGGTGTTTAAAATGTAACATGTAGAGCCAAAAGTATGGAAGTAGTCAACTCTAGGTTTCTTAGAGTGTATTATTTCATATGGAGTTTTCTTCAAATGAGAGTGAACTGTGACTCTATTTAGCACATAACAAGCAGTGTTTACAGCTTCAGCCCAAAAGGTTTTAGGTGTGTTGTGTTCAAGCATCATGGTCCTAGCCATTTCTTGTAGAGATCGATTTTTCCGTTCTACAATACCATTTTGTTGTGGGGTACGTGGAGCAGAGAAATTGTGAGTATACCCCTGAGATGTACAAAAAGTTTCAAATGTATGATTTTCAAATTCGCCACCGTGATCACTTCTAATGGTACATATTTTATGTTGTAAAAGATTTTCAATCTTAGAACAAAATTGCATAAAGACATGAATAGTATCATCTTTAGTTTCAATAAAATGTACCCATGTAAATCTACTATAATCATCAACAATAACAAAACAGTATCGTTTACCACCAATAGATTGTGTTCTCATTGGTCCAAATAAATCCATATGAATTAATTCTAAGGATCTACTGGTGCTAAGTACATGTTTTGATTTAAACGATGTTTTGGTTTGCTTTCCCATTGCACAAGGTTCACAATTTGCAACTTGATCAAAAGACAAAGCAGGTAATCCACGAACAAGATCATATTTTACTAACTTTTTAATAGCATGTGAACTAGCATGACCAAGCTTTTTATGCCATAGTTGTAAGGTGTTTTCATTTGCAAGTAAGCATTTACCTACTACTGATTTCATAGAGTTTGGTTTAAGGATATAAAGATTTCCAACTCTATTTCCTTCATAAACAACAGTTGTAGTATTTTCTATCAATAACTTGCAGCAGGTTTTGTTAAATAACACATCATAACCACTATCACATAGTTGACTTACACTTATTAAGTTATGGTGCAATCCATCAACTAGTAGAACATTTTTGATTTCAAGATTTGTTCCAACATTACCTATTCCAACGATTTTGCCCTTACCATTGTCTCCAAAAGTGACCGTTCCACTTTTCTTTTCTTCAAAAGTTGAAAATGCATCCTTGTTTCCGGTCATATGTTTGGAGCAGCCACTGTCAACGACCCATTCCTGCATTAGAATGTAGATTTTGGTACCCATGTGATGGTCCGATAAGGTTAGAAACTTTTTAATTTGCTGATGTGTATAAAAGTTCTGATACAGAAAACCAGTCGGTCGACAATTGTTCGACCGATATCATTCTCGGTCGACAATTTGTCGATCGAGCAGGTTACTGTATTATAATCAAAAGACACTGAGAATTTCTCGGTTGACCAATTTTCGACCGAAATAAGTACTGGAAGATTTTCGATTTGTTAAAGACATCCAGTCGGTCGACAATACTTCGACCGACCCAGAGCTCGGTCGACAGTACTTCGACCGACGAAGTTTCTGTTTTAGTACAGCAATGCAGAAAAAATAATACTAATAAGCATAGCATTGTTTGTTGAGATAGGACAATATAAATTGCAAAAATTAAGTATTTTGTCATATCTCAACTACATTCCATTCTTCTAAGTTTGGGGTCTTGGGGTCCAAACTAAGTTGGACTTCTTAGTCTTGTAGGGGCATGAAAAATAGTAATGTCCAAGACGTAAACAGAAATGACAAGTAATAGAATCAACTTCATTTCTCTTTCTAGCCATTGTGTTTTTGGGTACAAACATAGTTTGGATCTTTTTGGTTTGGTTTTTCTTTGGAACATATCCCAAACCTTTTCTTCCATTGAAGGTAGTACCACTTCTCAATATGTTATCAAGAATATCTTTTCTTCTTAACTCATAAAGTTCTCTTTGCAATTGAGCAATGTCATTCATCTTCTTATGTATATCTTTTCTTGCCTGGTCTAAATCAGAAAACAATGAATCCTTTTCTTTT
This sequence comes from Alisma plantago-aquatica, assembly GCA_963693085.1. NCBI lineage: Eukaryota > Viridiplantae > Streptophyta > Magnoliopsida > Alismatales > Alismataceae > Alisma > Alisma plantago-aquatica. The sequence continues at coordinate 225,278,006 of OY856409.1, forward strand.
ACAATATTGTCATAGTCCGAATGATTGCACAAGATAGGTTGAGTTTGAAAAGCTTGTAGTTTGGCTAACAAATCAGTCTTTTCTTTTGATAGAAGATTAAGATTGGTTTCCAAAGTAAGTAGCTTTCTAGTGCAATCATCTAAAGATGTTTTTAAAGATACATTTTCAAGATCAATGTTATTCTTTTCAGAAGAGAGTTCATCTATTTTGGCAATGAACTCATTATTTGATTTCATAGTCTTCTTTAGTTTCTTCTTGGAATCAACATACTTATCATGAGTTTCTTGTAAGCTAGCAACTAATTCTTCTTTAGGAATATCAATAAGGCTTACCTCTTGAGAGTCTTCATTGTCTTCTCTTGCCATTAGACATTTCACATTTTCATCTCCACTTTCACTTTCACTGGTTTCATCCCATGCCGCTTTATAAGCTTTTTCTTTCTTCTTATGTGAGCTTTTCTTTCCCTTCTTTGCTTTGGGACATTCATTTTTGAAATGTCCTTTCTTTCCACATTCGAAGCACCTGGGAGTGGAAGAAGAACTAGAAATTTTATTAGATTTAAACTTTCTGTATTTCTTACCGTTGACTATCAATGCTTCTTCTCCTTCTTCTTCACTGGATTCCTCACTCTCATGTGAGGGAGCTTTTGATGCTTTGAGAGCCACGTCTTTCTTTGGCCCCCGTTGATGCTCATGTTCTCTTCTCTCTTCCTCTTCTAGGTCTGCCTCATGAGCTTCTAGGTTTCCGATGAGCTGCTCCATTTTGAGGCGAGTGAGGTCGTTTGCTTCTGCAATAGCTGTCACCTTTGGTTTGTACTTTGGAGGAAGAGATCGAAGTATTTTTGATACCTGATCCTCCTCAAGAACAGGTTTCCCTAAAGCACTTAAACCATTAACAATAGTAGAAAATTTTGAATACATTTCACTAATAGTTTCGTTTGGATCCATACGAAAATGTTCAAACTTGGTTTTAAGCAAACTAACTTTAGAGTTTTTAACTTGAACGGTACCCTCATATGTTATAGATAATCTATGCCAAATCTCATATGCGGTATCACAGTTTGATACTCTATTAAATTCACTTACTGAAATGGAACAATATAAAATGCTTACTGCCTTTGCATTTATTTGGGCCATTTTTACCGTATTAGCATCCCATAATGCGAAATCGTCTTGTGGGAGTGTGTATGGTGTAGATACCATTCTCCAAAGATCCCAGTTGATTCCTTGGAAGTAGAATTGCATCCTTCTCTTCCAGTATTGATAGTTTGTCCCGTCGAACGCCGGAGGTCTAGCAACGAGCGTTCCTTCAATGTTGAGGTTGTTGAGCACTCCATCCCCCATCTTTTCTTCAAGACTTTGTTAGGGCTCCTTGAAGCCTGCTCTGATACCAATTGAAAACCTCTAGAGGGGGGGGTGAATAGAGATTTTAAATTAATTTAAACTCAAACAACCAAACTAAAGATTAAGAAGAGGAACACAGGTGTTTAGAGTGGTTCCACCTTAGCAAATACTAAGGAGTCAGTCCACTACCCGGTTGCTTACCCAACCGGGATTTTGAAAGTACTAAATTTTATTACCTCTCAAGGATGTTACATAAAATTTACAATACTTTCTAAACACCCTTTGGACAGCCTTCACCTTGAAGTAGTCTTGCCAACCTCGAAGCAGCCTTCCTTGAAGTAACTTCAAGCTCCCCCTTGAAGTAGCCTTCCTCTCGAAGTAGCTTCCCGTCAAGACAGCCTTCTGAAGTAGTCCAAAGTCTTCCTCTTCACCACGAAGAGCTTCACCCTCTCCAATCCGCAGCCTCCTACCTGGAGTAGCAAGGAGAGTACAAGTAATACAAGGAACAAGAAAGGAATAAAAGAAAATACAACTTATCCTTGTAGCTCAAGGCTTGATTTCCCTAGATCAAGCGTTTGGATTTTCCTAGCCAATACGATGGACTTGTGATTGCTAGGGTTAGGAAAATCTAGCCTATAGGACGAGCTTGAGCTAAAGGGAAAATGGCCAATTGATCACAAAGCTCAGTTCACACAGATTGCACAAGAGGGCTCAAGTATTTTCTCAAGTATAGCAAGTGTAAGAAGTGTATTCTAGTGTCCTATGGCTTGTCCTATTTATAGGAATGACCTAAGTATGCTTAAGGACGTTCTAGACAGCTTCTAGGGGTTTCTAAGTGCTTAACTAGCCGTTAGGTACAAAGTTGTTGCTTTAACAACGGCTAATTGCTTTACTCTGCAGATTCTGTCAGAGATCGTCTCGGTCGAGAAACGGTCGACCGAGACACCCACTCGGTCGAAGTGTCGTCGACCGACAGGCTCTCTGAATGCAACGTCTATTTCCAACTGCCAACTAACTTGTCAGTTTAATCTAACGGCTAATTGCAGAGATCGTCTCGGTCGAGTGAAGGTCGACCGAGACACCTCTCGGTCGAGAACTTGTCGACCGACAGGCTTCTCTTTTCTCAAGTTATATGCAGATATGTCTAACGGCTACTTGGATCTTTCTCGATCGAGAGTGTGGTCGACCGAAAGTGTCTCGGTCGAGGAGTTGGTCGACCGAGAGAGATCCTGTTTTAAGGTTTCAAGTTAGGCACTAGTTATACGTATGTGTGCATAGGTGGTCCTATTGAATGGATGACTAAGGTGTTTAGCTAGGGAAAATCCAATGCTTGATTTACATGCGATTCTAAGTACTTGTACATTATAATTCTGTACAAGTTTTTACAATGATTACATTTGCATGAAAATATAAATACTTCATGTTGGATTTCCCTTATAGTTGTATCATCCTGCACACTCAAGTAGCTCGTCAGATAAATAAGAATGAAATGTTTGTCATAATAAAAAACAAAGGGATTTTATAGATGTCCATTTAGCCAACAGACCTTTCCATGTCCATCATTGGCCCCTATATAGCTTTACCCTATCCATGGCGCTTCCAAAGAACCTTTATCATTACATATTCTTTTCTCTGAGTTTCTTTCACCTTGGCATCTATAATCATACAGGTGACTCAAGACATTTCAGCCTCCCTTGGGGCTCACTAGGTTCATTGATCCTCACATGGTTCGGGTACCTCACATAGTGCTCTAAATTGGTCACTTGGAACTCATCACACATCACATTATCCTGAGGGGTAAGGCGATACACAAGCATCTCCACCAATCCATCTCAAATAGACCCATGTATCGGGGACTCATCTGTCCTAGCTATATCTCAGAGAGGTCAAATTTTCATATCACATATCCTCTCACAGTGAGCTGCATGTTAGTCTACTTTGCATCAGTTTACGACTCATGTCGTCCCTGGGCTCTCTTTTTGCAACATCCCAGGATTTGAGGCCTCGGATAAGTTGATCTTAAAAGGAATGATTGAACTACCCATATCACCAAGGTGCACCTCCTTTTCTGGGAGCCCATCACTAAAGAACTTCATAGTTAATCGTGCTCAGCTTGGAGTAGTACTAGGATGGGTGACCAGTCGGGAAGTTGATCCTGGCTTGCACGTCAGTGTGGACAAAGTGCGCAGTTAAGGCTAGTGGTGGTTTGTGGGGCCAGTCGTCATTCCTGAAACTCTACTAGAGCCATGGGCAGTGGGCCCATACGTTACAAATGGTATCAGAGCCATAACCCCTCCAGTAGGTGGGGCCCACATGGGCATGTGGCATGCCAGTCTTGAGCCGTGCGGTCCAGGCAAGTTGGAAAGGGCTATCCGTAGAGACGAGATGGAGCCGCTCTTGCACTGGTAGCCGTGGACGGGAGCTGGGTGTCCATGGGCCATTGTGGGTCTGCACTGAAATGGGGTCAGATTATGAGGTCATATAGTTGAGACTTGACGAGGACGTCAAGAGTCTAAGTGGGGGAGATTGCAACATCCCAGGATTTGATGCCTCAGATAAGTTGATCTTAAAAGGAATGATTGGACTACCCATATCACCAAGGTGCACCTCCTTTTCCGGGAGCCCATCACTAAAGAACTTCATAGTTAAGCGTGCTCAACTTGGAGTAGTACTAGGATGGGTGACCAGTAGGGAAGTTGATCCTTGTGCGTCAGTGTGGACAAAGTGCGCAGTTAAGGCTAGTGGTGGTGTGTGGGGCCAGTCATCATTCCTGAAACTCTACTAGAGCCATGGGCAGTGGGCCCATACGTTACACTTTTCTAGCCATTGCATGATCAAAGCGACTTCATCTATCCACACTATGATCTTTTCTAATCTTCACAAGATCCCTTCACCAACAACATCTTAATTAAGTGGTAACTGACACAACCTCTCTTACAGAGCTTCTTTACATCCCAATACTGTCTATGATGGTTATCATCACATCTTACATAGGACAAGAACTGTATCCACTACTACAGAAATAGCGTTCAACGTCGCTTTTAGAGGCGTCGGTTTTTTAGTAAAACAGACACTACTCACATTAAACGTCGATTAATAAGGAAATCCGACATCTATATTTGAAAACCAGCCAGACACGGGTATCACTTTTCATTCAGTGTCAGTTGAAGAAAAAAAACCGACGCCTAAAGTAGCCCGCAAAATCAATTTTTTTCGAGCAAAAAAAAAAACTGCGCCAAAGTATCAGATACAATGTCGGTGTTTTAGCTAATAACTGATGTTGAATGAAGATAAAATTTGCGCCAAAATATCTAATATGGGTGTTGGTTGTATTATAATAACCGACGTTATAAGTGTGCGCGCACCGTCCCCGCCAAAATGTTTTACACCCCTATTGCGTCGGTTTTTTATGGAAACTGACGTTGTTAGTTTGTAGCATCGTTCATTTAAACAACTGATGCTTATGTTTAACTTAACAGCACCAGTGCGAGCGACTCTTCCCCTTTCTCTGTTTCATTCCCGATTCTTCAGTTAGGTCTGGCGATTTCTTTCTCGTCGCCGCTCGTTGCTTCTCTTCTCACTATCGCTCAGTGCTGCCGTCGGTCGTTGCTCCTCTCCTCTCGTTGCCTCCGCCCCCACCAGTAGCTGCTTCGGTGATCTCCTCGCCGCCTCTAGCTTCCTACTAGGTCTCTGCTCCTAGTGGTCGCCCGCTCATCACCACTGCCTTTCTTTTTCTTGCTGCTCTAGCCACCCACCCTCCCACTCGCCGCCTCCGCCGCCGCCCTCTCTCCCACTCACTACTCCTGGTACCTATTCCTTCTCTTCTTTACCATGTTGTGAAATCGCATGTTGGCACGGCCGTGCTGGGTAGCACGGCCGTGGTGGTAGCACGGCCGTGCTGCATAGCACAGCTGTGGTGTGGCTGATTTTGTTCTATATTACTCAATTATGTGTGTAATGATTATTTTGATGATTTTGTACTATATTGCTCAATAGGATACCTGAATTTGTGTGTAATGATTATCTTGATGATGAACATTCAATATCCTAATTTAAGTTTCTAATCCTCACGCTTGACCTAATTCAATATCCTAATTTGATGCATGTTGAAATAAGATTCAAACTTGTCCATTCTAGCATCCTAATTTGATTTGATTATGTGCTTTGAACCTTGAAACATGTGTGTTAAAGATACATTGATGACTCAAACTTAACTCACATGTGCATATTCTATTTCTAAATTGATTATGTGATCCCTAATTATATGACAGCACATGCATTTGTTGGCCTCAAAACCCATCCAAGATTTACTCATTAGGAGTAAATTTTGGATAGTCCCCGTTTTGGGACTGTTCTTGAACACCTAATATCACTTAGGATGTAAGTGTATAATGTGTATTGGGTTTTCGAGAAAATTTCAGTAGCATTTCCCCGTTTGTTCTCTAAGTACATATGTACTTAGAGAACAACAGGGAAATGCTGCCGAAATTTTCTTGAAAACCCAATACACATTATACACTTACTAGTGAGATTAGGTATTCAAGAATGGGATAGGTGGTACACATTTATTATATATAAGAATGACATCACATGCATTTGTTGGCCTAGAAACCCGTCCAAGATATACTCATTAGGAGTAAATCTTGGATAGTCCCCGGTTTGGGACTGTTCTTGAACACCTAATCTCACTTAGGATGTAAGTGTATAATGTGTATTTGGTTTTCAAGAAAATTTCGACAGCATTTCCCCGTTTGTTCTCTAAGTACATATGTACTTAGAGAACAGTGGGGAAATGCTGTCGAAATTTTCTTGAAAACCCAATACACATTATACACTTACTAGTGAGATTAGGTGTTCAAGAATGGGATAGGTGGTACACATTTATTATATATAAGAATGACAACACATGTATTTGTTGGCCTAAAGTTTTAATTAACCATGCAAAAACTCTAATCAGTTAACCTCAGACCCTAATCTTGTTGTAATGTATATTTAATTTCTCTTTGATCATAGAATGGATAGATCATGGATGTCCATTTGCAATCGCTGCACCCCAGAGTTTATTTCTGGTCTTGACCAGTTTATTAGATTTGCCGAGGAACATAGGAAAAAACCTGGAGATAGGTTCTACTGTCCATGTAGGCATTGCGGTAACAACTTGAAAGTCAGCATTGGTGACGAAATCAAAAGTCATGTCATGTGCAACGAGATTATATAAGGCTATACAGAATGGCACTGGCATGGAGAGATTTCAAACCCGAAACCAGTGGATGTCGATAGTAGTGCTTGTGTGGAAGAAGAAATTGCCTACGATGATGTAGATGTGAATGAACCAGTTCCGGTAGACATCGTTGATGCAATGCTGGATAGTTGTGGGGTAGAGCACACCGATCCACCTCCAATTTTTAGAAACAATGTGCATGATCCTGAGATATCGTTATACATAGTTTGTACTAAGTTTACGAAGCTTACTGCTGTGTTGAGATTGTATAAGTTGAAAGCTAACAATAGATGGAGTGACAAAAGCTTCACTTCATTGTTGACTTTGTTGAAAGAAATGCTTCCTGAAGGAAACGAGCTGCCAATCTCAACATACTAGGTAAAGAAATTGCTGTGCCCAATGGGAATGGATGCCAAGAAGATACACGCATGCCCGAATGATTGTGTATTATTTCAAAAGGACTATGTGGATTTGAAAGATTGTCCAAAATGTGGTGTGTCACGGTATAAATTGACGACTTCGGGGGAGTCCAAAACTGGTTCTCCTGCCAAGGTGATGTGGTATCTACCTATAATATCACGGTTTCAATGCTTGTTTGCCAATCCGATAGATGCGAAGAATTTGAGGTGGCATGCAGATGTTAAGAAAAATAATGATGGGATCCTACGACATGCGTCTGATTCCCCACAGTGGAAGAAGATTGATCTACTGTACCCTGAATTTGGTGAAGAAGTCAGGAATCTAAGACTTGGGCTTTGTACAGATGGGATGAATCTGTATGGGACATTGAGCAGCCAACATAGTGAAAAACACTAGAGGGGGGGGGGTGAACAGAGTTATTAAATTATTTTAACAATTATTTAACTCAAACAACCACAATTGAAAATGGAAGAAGGAGACAAGTGTTTAGAGTGGTTCCAATCTTAGAAAATACTAAGATTGTCAGTCCACTACCTGGTTGCTTACCCAACCGAGATTTTGAAAGTATCAATTTTATTACCTTCACAAGGATTTACACAAAATACAATACTTTCTTACACCCCTTGAACAACCTTCACTTGAAGTAGATGCACCAACCAGAGGTAGCCTTCTTGAAGTAACTCCAAGCTCCCCCTTGAAGTAGCCTTCCTCTTTAGAAGTAACCTCCCGTTGCACCAGCCTTCTTGAAGTAGTTCAAGGTCCCCTTCTTCACCAAGAAGATCTTCCAACCTCTCCAATCCGCAGCCTCCAACCTAGGAGTAGCAAGGAGAGTACAAACAATAATAGTGAACAAGAAAGGAAAATGGAAATTACAACTTATCCTTTGAAGCACAAGGCTTGATTTGCCTAGATCAAGCGTGTAGATCTCCTAACCAATGTGTATGGAATTGTGATTGCTGTGGATTAGGAGATAATAGCCTATAGGACACAAAATTTGAGCTAGGAGAGGAAGTAGCTAGTTGCCAATATGCTTAATTTCTCACAAACAGATTGCTCGATGTAAATTTATGCTCAAAGATTGCTCAACTGTAGAATCAAGTGAGTTTAGGTGTCGTAAGGCATGTCCTATTTATAGGAATGTCCTACAAGTGCTTAAGGACGTTCTAGACACTTTCTAGGGGTTTCTAAGTGCTTAACTAGCCATTAGGTATAAGTTAGTTGCTTTAACAACGACTAGTTAATTAATTTTGCAGTTGCTGTCAGAGTCCATCTCAGTCGAGGAATGGTCGACCGAGACACCTACTCGGTCGGAGTTTTGTCGACCGACAGGCTCTCTGGATCAAGTGTTTTGCAACGTTTATTTCCAACTGCCAACTACCTTGTCAGCTGTGTCTAACGGTTACTTGGGTCTTTCTCGGTCGAGAAGTTTGTCGACCAAGAGTGTCTCGATCGAGGATTTTGTCGACCGAGATAGACCCTGTTTCAATGTTTCAAATAAAGACATTAAGTGTGTGTATGAGTGTGCATATGTGACACTATTGAAGGATATGACCTATCTAAATGTGGTGTTTAGCTAGGGAAGATCTAACGCTTGATTTACATGAAGTCTAAGTACTTGTACATTATATATTTGTACAAGTTTACAATTGATTACATTTCATGACATTTACAATCATTCAAGCATATAGATTCCCTAGTGCTTTGTCATCCACCTTATTCCTGCAACACTCAAGTAGCACGTTAGATTAACAAGAATGAAATGTTTGTCATTATCAAAACAAAGGGATTTACAGATGTCCATTTAGCCAACACATAGCACTTGGCCAGTCATGCTTATTATATACAATCTTCCTCCCTGGATGTGTATGAAAAATAAGTACATAATGTTGTCGTTGTTGATATCGGGCCCTAAACAACCTGGAAATGACATCGATGTTTATCTTGAACCTCTGATTGATGACTTAAAGAAACTCTGGGGTGAAGGTGTGATTACCTATGATGCTTCACGAAGAGAGACATTTCATTTGCATGCTATGTTGTTTTGCACTATTAATGACTTTCCAGCATATGGGAATTTGTCTGGATATAGTGTCAAAGGAGCTAAAGCGTGTCCTATATGTGAAGAGAACACTAATTCAACAAGACTAAAACATGGAGGTAAGGCTGTATATCTCGGTCATCGAAGGTTTCTTACAAAATTTCATCCGTATCGTAGGAAGCACAAAGCATTCAATGGATTGAATGAGGAACAGAGTGCACCTAAACCTATACCATGGGAGGTTGTTTATGAAAGAGTAAAAGACTTTGTCAATGAATTTGGTAAGATATCACAATGTACTATGGCCACACAGAGTGACAAATCTTTATTCAAGAAGAAGTAAATATTTTGGGATCTTCCTTATTGGAGTTTTTTGACAGTCAGGCATTGTATCGATGTCATATTACGGTGTCATTGAAGACATATGGGAGTTTGACTACATAGATTTTAGAATTACGCTCTTCAAATGTAATTGGGTTGATAACACCAAAGGAGTTATAGTGGATGAATTGGGTTTCACTTTAGTGAACTTTGAAAAGATTGGCGAGAAGGATGAACCATTCATATTGGCATCACATGCGAAACAAGTATTTTATATTGATGATCCTGCAAATGATAAATGGTCAGTTGTTCTTCATGGTAAAAGACAGTTCATTGAAGATCCTATAGATGAAGAACAATACTATGATAAGTATGATGACTCCAGTCCATTCTCAGTTGGGTTGCCAACACCAGCAAATATTGAAGCTAATGATGACTTGTATGTGCGCGGAGATCACAATGAAGGATTGTTAATTGATAAAAAATCGCAATATTAGAGGCATGTTTATATTTTTTTTATGTTTTATTTTTCTGAATGTGAACTTTACAATGTGAATGTAAAATTTACAATGTGAATTACTTTATAATGTGAATGTGAACTTTACAATGTGAATTACTTAATAATGTGAATTACTTTACAATGTGAACTACTTTACAATGTGAATTACTTTACAATGTGAACTTTACAATGTGAATGTGAATTTTCAGATGGCTGAGCATTCTCCTGATGACCATGCTGATGATTACCGTGAGGGTGAGGACATCAATGCACCTCCTCACAATGTAAGTTTTAAAAATATATCATATATTTATATCTATATGTCCATTTATAGTTATATCTTGTAAATGTGTTTATTTTGTCAAATTTTAGGTTGATGATGCACATGTACCATCTGAAGCACTTGAGGCACTTGATCAGCAACACCAAAAAGTTGATAGGAGAAGGGGCATCACTATGATGAAGAAGTTAATAGCGCAAAAGGGCAATGGACCCACACTTGTTGTGCATTTTGATAATGCAGGAAATGCATCTCGTGTGAATCACAATTCATTTGTTTCATATCTTGGGTATGTTACTCGTAGCCATTGCAGTTGTAAGATAGATTCTTGGCATAAAGTTTCTAAGGAGAAGAAAGACGTAATATGGAAGGATTTATGCGTGAGTTATTATTAATTTGCAATTCTATTTTGTAGATTACTAATTTTTTGGATACTAGTTAATAGCAATTCTAATTTGTAGAGTATATTTGAATTGGATGAAAAGCTGCATCGTAAATGTGTGATGCAATGCTGTGGGAGAGTCCTAAGGAACTATAGGACAAATCTCACCTGATAATACATAAAAGAAGCTGACAAGAGAAAGAAGACAACCACTGAACAGTGGAACTTCCTGGACAAAGAAGAATGGGACGCGTTTGTTGCTTCAAGACAAACAGATGAATTCAAGGTATTAGGCGTCAGTCCCAATCTCATTAATATATGTTGTATTCACCTATTGAAGATTAACATTTACTGTAACTAACCAAATCATTAATGTGCATACTAACTAGGCCCTCAGTGAGGCACAAAGATCAAGGCGTGTACTGAATGTGCATGACCACCCAATGGGTCCAAAGGGGTATGCAGGCATTCGCCAAAGACTACAGTCTGAGGCTACTGCTCTGTCTACTGCTACTCAGGAGTCCTCCACTATAGGTAGCACACCTCTGCCTGGCCATGATATCTTGATAGCTGGGAGGCAAAATAAGAAGGGAGAAATAAGGAAGCCCACAACTGCTGAGGCGACTACAAAAATGGTAAAATACAACTCTTACAACAATCGTTCGAATATTGATTATTTGTGGTGTTTACTTAATTACAAATTTTTGTTTTGGCAATTAGCGGGAGCTGCACGAGATGAGGAAACAAGGCAAGTTCATCCCTTAGGGCACAAGGGATGAATTGACAGTTGCTCTGGGTAAACCAGAGCATCCTGGACGTGTTAGGGCTGTAGGCGCTGGTGTGGGCATCAAAGCTTTTTTTGGGCCATCCCAGCGCAAACATGTCCCAAAAGTGTGACTTTCACAAGAAGAGGTAACATATTTTTTCCTTGTAGATGTTACTGTAAAAGTGAATGCAATAATTAGAATTTGACGTTTCTTTTATCCATGTATAGGTAGATAAGCTATTTGATAGGAAACTCGAAGAAGCAATGAAAAAGTGGCAGGCATCTCAGACTGCCACTTACCAGACAATACCTATGGTGTCTCCTACTGTAGGCTCTACTCCTACTACAGAGGTTGGGAGTAATCATGTAGACACACCACCTAGCAAATCCGCTGTAAGTATTTTTATGACATAGTAACTATTTTTTTAATTCAATATGATATGTTTTCAAGATGATATGTATATATGAAATTGTAGTCGTTTCAAAAAAAGATGATATGTATATATGTATATAACATTCTTTACACAAAAATTTGTAGGGGTTGAAGCCATGCCGTCTAAAAGTTAATGAATATGTCATTGTAGAGGCGTCGGCTTACCCATCCCTACTAGGGGATATGTTTCACGGGTCTCCATTATCAGCTGGTTGGATTCGTGTGAGCCCGGTATATATATTCCCCAAGTGGATGGATCTTCCATTGCCATATGCCCACCCAGATTGTGAAACACTTGGTGAGGCAGAAGGCGGAGTGATATTGTGGCTAAAAGCGGATGTCATCTTTACTAAAATTGTATGGTAAATTTACATTACGTTAAATTGTTAGTGTGTGTATATGATGTCAGTTGATCTGAAATTATTATATATATATACAGGTTAAAAAGAAGACACCCACAACATCTAGGCCTCCACTTCCACCTCCTACATTACCCAGTTGGGTTCCACAGGACCTACCTGTCCCGTTAGGTCCTAACTGTAGGTGTATGGAAATATGGTTAGGCGAACATGATATAAATTGCCCTATAACTATTTCTATAGATTCAGATGTTGCAGGTCAATCATACAAAAGCAAACTATTTATACAAGATATTTTGGAGTTGTTTCGATATGATTGGCTAAATACATTTGTGATAGAGCTATGGATAAGGTGAGATCTTCTTTATACATCCATATACCTTGTGTAGGATCTGGTGATCTGGTTTCTTATTTATTAATGCATGCGTAATTAATACATATTTTGCAGCTACTTAGACAAGATATGTGCAGATTTTGCATTTGAACATGTAGGATTTTTGATTCCATCTTTAATTAGTCTAGTAGCTAAAGACCCTCTGTCAGTTCAACACTACTACTGTGAGGCTTTTACAATTTTTGCTCAAAATAAGAAGACGGTGATAATGGCTCCATTCAATGTAGAGTAAGTTTACTTTGCTTATTATAGTTTGGACTTAAGAAAATTACATTTTTATTGTGGATTTTGAGTTATTAATTTTTAAATTTTTTACCTCTAGTGGTATGCATTGGGAGTTACTGGTTATTGTCCCCGAGACGTTCACTATCTATTATCTAGATCCTAAGGGGAGTAAATTGAATACAAAATATGGACACATAATGAAAATGACATTATTCCGGTGAGAAATATTTCATTTTCATATCCGTTAACATATGTTATTACATTACTATTTAATTATGCAATGTACCGTGTTACATTAACATGTAGGGGTTTTGATGAGTTCAAAAAGGCTGGAGGAAAGGTCCCCACGAAAAAGAACCAACCAATAATTTGGGAGAACGTGAAAGTAAGTTCCCGACTGCAATATATGTATATATTATTTATGTGAACAATGCTTAATTAGTTGTATTTTTTAATATTTTGTATGTTTGAATTTATAGTGTGCTACACAAGACAACGGATGGGCATGTGGATACTATATGATGCGATTTATGCACATGATTATCAAATATGTCGCAATGGACATGGATTGTATTGCTGAGGTATTATATAGTCTCATTAGATATATAATATGAAATATATCAATCTTATTTATAGCTAATTAGTTATATATATACATCATTCTCTTTACAGGGGTTTAAAACTAACCACACTACAGGAATGGCCTTACCAGATGTACATGCTCCCTATACGACGGGAGAATTAAATGAAGTAAGAGAAGAATGGGCAACAGTCATACAAGTAGTGGGGGATTTAAGATATAATTGGGATGTTGATAGCGAATAATGACTAAAGAATGATATTTTGTAAATGAATTTCTGAATTATAATATATGTGTGAATATTTCTACATGTTCGGATGTTTCTACATGTGTCTGAGTGAAAATGAATGAAACGGTTGGTTGCTATATGAATGTTTCTATATGTGTGAATGTGAAAATGAATGGAACTATAGATTGCTAGTTACATGAATGTTTCTAAATGTGTGAAAATCAAATGGAACTACAGGTTGCATTGCTAAATGTGTGAATATTTTTTTTTTGTTAAGCCAGGAGGTTATCTATTCATCTCACCCTCCTCGTGTGAGCATAAAAAACTCAAAAAAAACTCCTACTGAAAAAAGCAGGTCTATCCACCCCACAAGCCAAAACAACACACAAACACAAGCACATAACATGTTTCATCTAAGAGCACACAAACACCCCTCAAAACAGACCCAAAGAAGCTCCCTAGCCTAAAGAGAGACCTTTAAGGGTGTTTGAACTGCATCACCACATACAGAGTGTGGTTCTTCTCAAGGATAACCATACCTCGGATCCTAGGAGGCGATCTTCTAGTATCATATATCACAATCGGCTCATGGCTATGAATACCCCACTTACCAATCTCCCTGGGAATAGAGTTAATGGCCCTGTGAACGAGCGATCCCACAATGCCTTCTTCCTCCATGATGCTTCTCAACTCCTTGACAACTCGAGACAGCCTCCAGGGAATGTTAGCTGTGCCCCATAAAAGTTGGTAGGTACTGTCATCATCAATCTCCACAACTGAAATCCTCAATAATTGGTTCTCTGTGAGTTTCAGTCCCACAACACAAGCTTGAAGAAACGCAGTAGCATGGTCCTCCACTGTCAACCATGCTCTAGCAATCTGACAAACAACTGCACGATGGTTCCTAATGATACTAGCCATCCACCACCTGTTACAACCATTAGGATCTTTGCTTCTACCAATCGTCACATTCATCTTTAGGGAATTAATATCTAGGATCGTCCACTTCAGTAGATTCACTTCTCTAAGAGTATAATTGGGATCTTCAATGCCGTAATTGTTAAGACGACTATGATCTTCTGGCTTCGCAAGGACACGAAACCACTTCTTCTTCATCATGGAGTTGATATGCGCTATCATGCAATTCATATCTCTGTCAATAGGTGCTTTACATCCATCGTATCGAGCTCGACATCTCCATCTCCAGATATAGAACGGAATGAGCATCGCAAGGCATGCTGTAATCCATACCATGACAATTGTTGATCTCCCATTCGAGCAAAATTCCAACAAATCCACTCTGTTATATGGCTGCGCTCTATCGGTAATGAGAGCAAATCTGTTCCAGAAACCTACTGCTAGTTGACCATGGAAAATCAAATGGTTTGTGTCTTCTATAATAGGCCCCTCGCAACACTCGCATTTATATGCCATAGCAATTTGGCATCCAGATATGTTGTCGTTAGTCAGGATCACATGATTGATGATCTTCCAAATAAGCGAGCAGGCCTTAGGCGCATCTAAGTGCCAGATCTTCTGAGCGTCAAAGGGAAAAACACTGTGATTCATAGTCAGCATCTTCTTCACATATCTGATCGAGAACAAACCCATCCACACCAGACTCCATATAAGATGGTCCTCGTCTTCCGAGATCTGCTGATCTGCCTTCTCAATCAGTTGGATGCCATCTTCATCGATTATCTGCCTCAAGGTCATCCAATCCCATCCTTCGTTGGGGAGCCAAAAATCACAAACTAAGAACGGGTGGTTTTGATCACTAGTGTGTAGAACATGATCGAATAACCTCTCGTCACACCATAAGGAGTCCCAGAAAAGGATTAGACCCTTACCAATACACCATCTACACTTAGGAATAATCATAGGGAACATATTCCATAATTGTTTCCAGTAAGGAGACGCCGAGTCTCTGTATCTTACATTATATGGGTAGATCGCAGATCTACTGAACTCCCTACTCGAGTATTTTTCTCTACAGAATCTTGCCTAGATCGTGTCTCTGGCTAACACCTCCCAGCACGCCTTAGCCACAAAAGCTTTGTCAATGATTCTTGTATTAACAAGGTCCAGACCACCACCTTCCACAGTCTTTGCTACCTTGTTCCTGCATACCCACACCTTATGATGGTGATTCTCACGGTCTGCCCAAAGAAAACGAGCAAGAATGGCATCAATACGATCAGAAACACCACAATGAATTCCGATGGTAGCTGCAGTGTGGACTGTCAATGACGAGAGGACGTGAGCTATAAGCATCCTCCGGCCAGCAAAGGAAAGGAGCTGAGATCTCCAAGAGGCCATGTTCTGCTTGATCTTTTGAAATAAGAACTCGAAATCATTAAGAGTGTATCTACCCACTCTAATGGTTACTCCCAGATAAGGAAAAGAATCTGCAGTGGTGTCAATTTCAAGAATATTCGCAATGTTTGAGATAGTCTCATCGCTCTTGCTGCCCACCGTACCAATGGATTTGGTACGATTGATCCTCTGCACTGAGGCTATTTCATAAAACTTCAGAACCTACTGTACTTGCTGCAAGGAGTCCGGCTGCGCATTCAGGAACAACACAACATCATCCGCATATAGAAGGAATAAGGGAGCAGACCCGTTTCCTCTGGTCCGGTATCTCTCCAGCTTGTGAATGTGATCAATGTGGTGGATATATCTACTGAGGAGCTCCTCAAAGATAATAAACATGAATGGAGAAATTGCATTCCCTTGCTTAATGCCTCTGGACATGGGAAAGAAACCAGCAGACTCACCCCCCAATCGAGACTGTAGCCCATGTATTCGATAAGAAACTTAAGCACAACATACAAAATTCCTCCGAGAAACCAAAACATCTCATGATCTTCTTGAGGATGATCCATTCAATTCTATCAAACGCCTTCGACATGTCTAACTTTATCATCACATTTGGTTGCTTGCCACCTTGATGAATGTCATGCATCAACTCCTTGGCCATCCTGATGTGGTGTGTGATCTCCCTACCATGGATGAACGCCGTCTGTTCTTTAGAAATAATGGAAGGCTTTAGCTGTGCCATTCTATTACTGACAACTCTAGCTAGGATTCTCAGTGCAACATTTTCAATGGATATAGGACGGAAGTCTTTCTCTATCTTTGTAGGATTCTCAACCTTGGGAATGAGTAGGATTCTACAGCAGAATAAACTTCAGTGACAGTTGAGGCCTCTGAAGAACATCTCGGTCATCTTCATGAAGTCCTTCTTAATCGTTTCCCACATGGCAATGTAAAAGGGGACAATAAATCCATCTGGACCTGGGGCAGTATGCATATCCATCTGTTTCAGAGCAAGACGCACCTCATCCTCCATAGGAACCGCAATGAGGGAGCTGTTGTCGTCCATAGACACCTTCTCACGAATAGACTGCAACATCTCAGCAAGGACAACTTCATCATAGATAGAACTATCCTTATAGAAACTGCTGAAGTGCTCAGCAACAAAGTTTGCGATTTCACTCGGGTCCTCCAGTCTTGATCCGTCATCAAGCAGCAGGTAGCCGACACTATTATGTTTTCTCTTGGCCTTGATGATTGCATGATAAAATGTTATGTTCCTTTCTCCATCGTTTATCCAGCTTATTCTAGATTTTTCTCTCGAGATGCTTTCTTCAGTATCAAGGATCTCTTGTAGCTCATATTCCGCCGTTTCGTTCTCCATCGAAGGATTGTCATCGAAGGCTATTTGGGTAGTATAGACAACATCCTCCAAATCCTTCTTTCTTTGATCAATGTCCCCAAAAGTTTGCTTGCTCCAAATCTTAAGGGTCTCCCTAACCATCTTGATCTTATAGTAGAAGATCTCAGATGGGTTCCCCAATGATACCTCATCCCAGATCTCATTGATAAGATTACGACATTCCTCATTTTTTAGCCACATCTGCATAAACGAGAAAGTTCTTCTGCCATTGAATTTTCTCATGGTCCCAGGCTGGTAGAGGATTGGACAGTGGTCCGAAACCCTATAACGGGTAAGGTGGAAGGATTTCACATAAGGTTTCTTCGCACACCAGGCTTCATTAAGGAGGATTCTTTCCAATCTTTCCCAGATGGTAGGAGTACCGTATTGTTTATTAACCCAAGTGTATTTGCATCCCTCATAAGGGGCCTCTCTCATATTCACATCATGAATGAATGAGTTAAACTCCATAACCTCTTGAAAGCTTCTGTCAAGACCTCCCCTCTTCTCCACATTGTCCCTAATTATGTTAAAGTCCCCAGTGATCTGCCAGCATGCATCCCCAATCATGGTAGAAATATCAATGACATCCTCCCAGAGATTCCTTCTATTAGCCTGGTTACAACTCGCATAGATCATTGTAACAAAGATCTCATTGTTAGATTCCGCACTTAGTTTAAGCGATATGTGTTGTCTATGCATTCGAACTACTGATGGGTTGATTGCCTTGTCTGCATAAATCCATAGCTTGCCTCCTTCCACCTCGTTACTGGCCGTCCAGTCTAACCGAACAATGTCGAGCAACTCCTCCGCAACTATATCGTGTAGGAATGGTTCAACAATGCAAACTATCTTCGGAGAATGTGTGAATATTTTTGTTGTTATTATTGCAGGTTTGTGGCCTGCTGTTGGCTGATATCAATGGATGTCGTAAAACCTGCAGTTCATAACTAAATTGCAGGTTTCTCATCCTGCGACCAGCCATACAGCAGGTCTGCAGACTGACAGAAAAATAAAAACAAAAAATAGGCGTCAGTTATTTGTATAAAACTGATGCCACATCGTTATAGTGTCGGTTTCTAATAGTAACCGACATCTATTTCCTTAACACCACGGTCGTGCTAGCCAACACGGTCGTGGCGGCGGACCAGACACCACGGTTGTGCTGGCCAGCACGGCCGTGTTGGGAGTGCACGACCGTGGCAGCGGACCAGACACCACGGCCGTGCTGGCCAGCACGGCCATGTTGGGGTTTATATGACGTCAGTTCTTATTTAATAACCGACGCTGATAGTGCCCAAGATGGCCCCCTTCTGTGGCGCGAAGGTATATGGCGTCAGTTTCCTACCTAATAACCGACGCTGATAGTGCCCTACTGGCACGTTTTCGGTGGCACGCCAAACGTTTTGGCATCTGTTTTTGAACCGACGCGTAACGGCTGAGCTTTTAGCGTCGCCCACATAGGTGTCACTTAGAAACCGACACTAAAGGCCTTAAATAACCGACACTAAATGTCGGTTATGTACTAGTGATCCATGTATCACCCTGAATAAGCACACATGCTCTCATCAGACCCTCTAGTCTGGATCATACCAACCATTAGTTAGGGATGATAAACTATACTAACATCGAGTTCCTCATGTACCTACTTCCACTGCATGGAAGTAAACCTTTAGTTCATACTCGAGAACCTTTGAACTCGTATCATGGTATAGTTGAACTGTCTCTCTTTCATGTAGTTCAACCAGATCTACCTCTTGACATCATTCTCTCTTTCTCTTAGATCATTTCATCTAGATAAGGCAATCTACCATAACCCATATTGCATCTTGAACTTCTTCGGTCCATGGGAGACTTACTACAACATCCATAATGATGAACTCCCATTCCCTCTCGGGGACTCTCTATCCTCTATATAAACTCAATGGGTTATTGGTGTTCGTTCTTCACCTCCTGACATGCAACTTTGTACACTCCTTTGGCATCCATAGTACTACTACCACTTATTATCTTAGTAGTACCATGGTATATGGTGAACTTAAAATCATGATCTCTGATATGTCATGATTCCGCAAGGTTGATTCCTCAAAAACCCTAAAACACTCTAGTCGGGGTTTCCTCACCTTCTTTTCCATAAAAGTGCATATGGGGTTCTACAACCCTCCTTCCATCATGACAAGCCCTAGGCTGGCTAACTAGGCAACCACTAACTCGATCAAAAAATCTCATTACATATGAGTGTTAGCCAAACATATCTCACAAACCTAGGGTTCACTTGAGCCCCTCTTCCACCTTGTCCACTAGCCAAACTAGATAGCTGCCTCTAAACAAGAGCATCCATTACCACTTAACATCCTTATATATTAAGTAATGTTGAATACATACACCTCCATATATTCCACTTATTATCTCATCTCAAACTCCAAGTCTATCTACATCAAGAAAACTCTGAGCTCATCCTCTTGGTTATTGAACTCAACCTTGTATAACTCATAGCTCATGATAAAAACATCCTCATAAGATGACTTCCTTATTTCTCTTGATGTTTGTAAACCATCCACATATCATTCACTCCACAAGGGTATTTTATCATCTCTGTCCTCATACCTCATAGCAACGTTCCAACTCACATCATCTTCATCCTTGGTGTATGGCATGCGTATTGTCCGATCTCTCACTCCCATAATAAGAGGAAATAAGCATTTGGATGTAGTCCAAATACAGAGTTCTTCCTATTCCAAGAGTAGAGATCGTACATCCCACCTTTCCAGTACACCTTCAAATCTAAGTTGAAATGTGCAACATGTGTCTCTACATAACGATCATCTTGATATCAACGTTACTTCCATGGAAAACTGGTCTCGAACCTATTTGGGTCACCACAAAATCCTTGGTCATCTCCTCTAGGTTTGTAGGGTGTCGACACTTTTGGGGTCATCCCTGTTCCCTTATGCATCCAGATAGTTCCCTACTCATCTGCCCTTTTGGGTCCCATGATTTCATGAAGGTGATCAATCTCCTAACCCATGGCCCTCAGACAATGATAGTTGTTACCTCCCGACCCTATGGGCATGTGCAACTAGGGGATTAGGCAACTCCTACTTCCATCTGTCTTATCCCTACCTGACCCTAGGATAGACTTCAGATTCTATTATAGTACATGTCCAACTTAGAACCTTACCCAAGCATTCTGCATTCATGGGCTGACTTTCATCCTTTCATAGGGGTCATGGCGACCTGCTTACCTTGGTCAGGCCCCATACATGTTACCTCCATGGTAACACATCCACATGCACTTGGAGATGGTTATCTATGGGTCTACAGGTTCATTCTCATACTATGTACTTTTCACTTAGCTTCTCAAGATTCTATGAGACCTCTTTAGGTTACCTTAAACAAAATTGATATACACCCTACAAAAGGGTCCCTCTCCTAGTATTGGAGGAAACTTCATCTTGATCACAAAGGTCACAAACGCCCTTATGTCTAGGGTTTAGATCCACATGAGCATGCTTAGCCCTAATAAGCTACTAAGGCACAAGCAGAGCACCTACTAAACCATGCTAGGTCATACTTGTTCTCATTCCTCAACATTGGACCAAGATCATACCCTCCCATGTCACCAACTTAGCTATGAGGGGTTCATCAAACATACCTTAGACCTAAGGGATTTCCCTTTCCTCTAAACATGAGGAGTGCCATGCTCGAATTTATAGA
Source organism: Alisma plantago-aquatica (assembly GCA_963693085.1). Lineage (NCBI taxonomy): Eukaryota > Viridiplantae > Streptophyta > Magnoliopsida > Alismatales > Alismataceae > Alisma > Alisma plantago-aquatica. The sequence continues at coordinate 225,298,934 of OY856409.1, forward strand.
AACTCAAATCTCGTCATGAGCTTCAGGTACACAACTTCCCCTCTTAGGCCTAGGAATCCTAGGTTCACTATTCTGATGTCCAACTGCCTGCTCAACTTTTAACCACGAGCCAAGCATGTACAGGGTATGACATGCACTTCCCATGATCCTTCTACTTGAACAACACTTCAGGGTGGAGTCCTCCCAAAGGTCAACCGACTAGGTGTAGGGCTTCACAACTTGTTACTAAACCTCTTCATGGTCTAAGGAACTCTTCTTCCTAACTCAGAAGCTATACACCTATACCATAGGCACATAGGTACCAACAGCCTCATCCTCTCTCTAGGTTTTGGTTCCTCTAAAGGCAACCAAGATATCATTAGCCTCCAGGAATCATGGATGAGGCAACCACTATCATCCACATAGGTCGCATCATCCTCAACTCCCATTGTTCCTCATATCTCGGAATCTAAGCTTCCAACCTTCTTTCTTGGGTCCCACTCTCTCTCTCTCTAGAGCTAACCCTACAAACAACCTTACTATTAGAGGTTCTCTCTCCATGAAGGATCAAGCTCACAAGCATACCCCTACATGGGTGAAGCCTATGTTCAAACTTATGTTTTCTCAAGATTATCCATAGCCCTTTATGCTTATCTCATGAGCTATCCAACATACTCTCCTAGCCAGGGTTTCAACTTATTGCTCGCACTATTGACGTACTCTGGGTGCATACTAAGCCATGCTCCTATAAGCCCATAGGGTTGCTATATGTTCTTCACTAACCTCATCATTGAAGGAGATATCCTTCACTCTAACATGCATGACGCTTTCTCGGGTTGGGTCATCAAAGGTACTAGGTCATCCAACCTCACATGGCTCATATCGTCATGGGCATCTGAAAGCATGTCCTCTCACACACCTGGTCTATCATGACATCTAACTCATCATGTCATCTCTCTCTAACCATCACTTAGGGTTAGGGTTATCATCATCCTCAGAGGATGCACCAGGTCTCTACTCATAATGGAGGTCTCTACCTCCAAGACTAACTCTCTCTACTCATCCTCCTGACAAGAAGGTCTAGCCTCAGGTCTCTCCTAAGGGCATGAAAACATATGTCATACGACCTAAGCATGTATCTATTCTTTGGTTTGCACTTAAACTACTAATCTTTGTTGGAGGATTCCTTAAACCTTACCAACTTTACCCATACCTCAAGAGGGTGAGGAAAAGAGAGAAAACCCTAAACCTTAGAAACTTAACAGAATTAGGGCTGAGAAGGGATGAAAGTAGATGAGAGAGTCTTAAAGGTATCTTATTTCGAGTCAGATCCTAAGACATTGGCCAGACAGTCACACAGATCTGGGAGTCCTTGTATTCCGACTAGCGGTGCGGAGGAAAATCTTTCTAGCCCCCAGACGTGATCCTTTTCTAGACGCCTCTATTTTTCAGAAAATCCTCTAATAACTCCCTGAGGTTCAACAAAGTTTGAAAATTTTAATAATTATTAAAGATTAAATGAGGAACCTAGGCTCTGATACCAAATGTAATGACCTCGCGTCCTAGTAACCCCCATTTAAGGGAGACCAAGAGGTCACAGCCGTTATCCTAATTTTCAGATCAAAGGTTCGATAAATAATTAATATTAATTATCAAATTCTACCAATAAACTGAAAGGCTGTAATAAAATTAAACTTTGCATACCTTTTTCAAAAACTTGGATATCTACTTCTGTCCACATCTGGAGTCTATTCTAATTAATCCTCATTTGTACTTTAATTCTTATTTAATTCCACATATGCCACTTTACTATTTGTCCTTTTCACTTGTACTTAAAATGTCGAAAAACAAAACATCGGTCAACATAAATGAATATGCTGGTATGTGGGGGAAACAATGATCGTGCAATTAACTGTAACAACATATTGCAGTCAATAATGATTTAACAAACAACTTTATATTTTCAGCATAACTACTCAATCCATACATACCCTAGCCACTGCGTTGTCCCTGCAGTGGAACTGGATGCTACCTTCCTTATGGTAGATCCCCATTAAACCCCTCATGATCCTACCTAACAGGTGAATCAATTTCTAGGGTTGAGACCCAAGGCACTACCCATAGGTAGCCCACTCCTTAACTCATGGTGTGCTAAAAGAGTCTCATGGCACTACACGTGGGTAGCCTAATTTCTAACTCTTGATAACCTGATGTCCTACTTAACAAGTAGGCCCTGTACTAGGTTACCCTTTTCATCATTATCAAATCCATAGAGGAGTACTAGGATCTCAGCCAGTCATGTATACATATTTATGGTGATAATCATATTTACTTTATAGTTTCATGAAATAAAAGTCATCCAAGCAGTTATTTTTAGGTAACCGATAAAACCTCCAGGAATCTCCGTGAAACTAAATTGATTAACCATAAGAGTAACCACATACCTGATCCATAGAAACTTGATGTCCAATCAATAATATTCAAGAACAATATCCTAAAATTAATGCATAACATCCAAGTGTCATTATTTTATCCAAAACATTCTCAAGATCGACTTGGATTCCACCTTATCATTTCTAGGCCAACTTTAGGGTTTTATTAGGGTTTTAACCTTCATTATGCATTTATCACTTTTAATGCTCTTTTAGTCCAAAAACCCTAATTTCAACATCATAGGCACAATTAAAAATCAATTAAGTCCAGTATGCCTCTTTTACACTAAAACTACTGTCTTTATCCTTTGAAGTCATGACACGATCATTAAGGCCAATTATTATGTTTGAGTTCTTTTTAATTGACAACTCATATTTCATTATAGTCCAATTCACATATGAACCCTATTTATCACTAATTCCACATTTATCCACTAAGAAACCCTAATTACCAAATTAAGGGTATTTGTGCACAATTAGAAACTTTTACACTCATAATAGCTTAGAATCATCATATCTCAGCTTTAGTCATGTATTTGAACAATTAGAGTCATTAAGAGTCATAATTACCAAAATTAGGGTTTCAAGGCCCATTAAAGCATATTCATGTTCATGGAACCCTACATTAATCAAACTATGCAATAAGTTCATCCTTTTGGATCTAATGTGTCGTTTTTATAATCAATAGGTTAATATTGATTATAAACACTCATAATACCTTTCTCAATCTTGTTAACATCAATATTAGAGTTTCATAATCATTAATGCATTAAAGTTGACAACTTTGACTACTTTTCGAATTACAAGAATATTTAGGCCTTGATAATATTTTTATTGTATACCATGCATTCTCCTGACAAATTTTCATATATAAGTTGTTGTAATCCGAGTTACGAATATTTAATTATGATTTTTGCAAGACACATACCTATGGACCAATCGTGAAGCGCCACCTGTCCTTTTCCTTCTATTTTTCCTTTCTACCTATCCTCCTCTGGCTCATAGATCTCAGCGACAGATCCACATCCACTTTGACCCGACAACTCACTCTCCTTCTTCATCTTCATGGAACGGGGCTTAGTCCCCTGTTTACTTTGTAGAATAGAGTACTGCGGCGCTAGGCTGGGCGGCGCCCTCCTCGCCCACCGCAACACTTCCCCAGGGCCAAGCTAGTAGCGTCCTCACCGCCCTTCACTTATGAATCACTCCCACTTGACTGATAGCCCTTCTTCAACTTCTCCCTCCCGTCCACGGTCACCGACATGTGACTATTTCCTTGACTGAGGTTGTGAAGGTCAACACTGGCATGGGGTTCCTGGCGGTCGGAGGCTCGGGAGAAGGCGGTCAAAGCTCCGCCACGGCCAACCAGAGTCGTCAGCGCTCCCAGATCTGTCGATGGTGCACCAAATTATTGGATCAAGAAGCGCCATAGGCGGCAGGGTACTGTGGTACCAAAAGAGAGAGGGCAAAATTTGTGGAACGGTTAGAGACAAGTAGAAGGATCTGCGCGGGATGTCTGTCGGGGTCTCACGGATCTGTGGGATTTCTTAGAGCGAGATCCTACCTTCTATGTGCCATGTATAAATACACATTTCCGTGAAGGATGGCTGCTGAAAGTCCTAAATTTGGGGACTTCTTATATACATGTCCAAAGGCCCTCAAACCCAGGACTAATCGGTGCAAAATTCTATCCCGAACTCATCAAGACCCTTTCCATCCTCATCGATCATCTGTACGAGGAGGAATCCCAATTTGAGCAAGACTCTCCCTATTCCCTGTCTTTCTAAAACTGGATGAAGAGCAGACAACGTCGGATTAGAGATCAACGGTGTAGATAGCCCACACTATATAAGGAAAGAATCCTTCATTTACAAAATTGTGACATTTAATACGATTAATGGATTATCACATCACTTTAGGATAATTTGCAAAATGCATATCTCCCAAAACGTAGATCCTTTTAATCCCAAATTTTAGGAGAAAGTCCATAATGACTTAATCCACGTTTGTACCAAATTTGGGACTCAAACTCGAAAGTATGAGATGTTTTTATTCATATGCAAGTTATCTCTTAATAAGGCATACATTAAGCATATTTTCTCTCTCATAATCTTTTATCTTCTTTATTTTGATTCTGTTTTCCATTAGAAACCATGTGGAACCGAAATCTTACCCAAGATGAATCCATTATCCATAAATCCACATATTTCTTGTAATTTCATTATCATCTCATATTTCCTTCTTAATAAATCAACACTTAATTAATCTTTTCTCTTTCTTGTTGTATTATGGACTCCTTGGAACTCAAGGAATCCTAAAGGCACGAAATCCACCTTTGGGGAAAATCCTTTTGCCTTCTAGAGGTTTCTACATCTTTCTTTTCTCCATTTATTAATTATTCATTTACTAATTGAATCTCCTTTTTCTTTTACTGGTTATTGGGACCAGTTGCCAATAAGGCCCACAAAACAACCAAGCAAGGCTACTTACAAATGAAATTCATGCATTCAATTAAATGAGATCATTATTTGTTCACATTTTTTTTAATAGGAGAAATTGCATTTCTCCCCAAAAGAATCTGAAAATTGGGGTTGTAACAAGTACCACCAGCCCTTCTTCGATCACTACTAGAGCCATGGGATCTTTGGAGGGCACCCGCAGTTGGTGCATATGCCACCGCCAGATCTATCTTTTCAGGGGATGTTTCCCCTTCATGACCCCAACATGCCTCTGCCACCTCCATTTTGAGCAATGGTAGCGTTGTTCCACCTCTTGAGTGTGAGTATTGACTATGTGGAGATAATTATATTCAAGCTTAGGGAGGGTGATGGAACCACATTCTATCTTAGTTTTTAATGTTTTTCTTGCATTTTTATCTTAGTTGTTTTGTTTTTAGTTTGAGTCATGCATTGTTAGGATCCACACCTATCTAGTGTAACCGTGAAGCAGTAATGCATGGTTTCATATGTCCATTCATAGGTGTTAGTGCGAAGAAATGGTTGTGTCTTCATAGCTTAATTTGTGACATCTTTGTGCATCATGACTTGAAGAAGTGTTTGGTTAAGTCAACTCTAGGATATAGGATATGAATGAACATCTAAATCAAAATGGGAAAGTGAATGAAGATGTTGTTGAGCCTAAGCTCATCAAACCTTTAACGAGACCTTAAATGGAAATATAAGAAAGAAACCTAAAGAATACCCTATGCTCAGGTCATTAAAGAGGGACATATAATAATCCTATGAATGACATTGTCTCTTAGTTATGTGATTCCATCCATCCTATCCATCCAATTTTGAATCACCACCTCAAGATGAAAGAGTGCTCCAACTAATTTTTTTTTTATTGCATTGCATGGCATGATAGGTGACATGGTAGATTAGCTTATCCTTATGTGCATTTGAAAAAAAAAAGTTGCATTTGTATTCACGAACAATCTTAGTGCATACCATCTTAGTTGCATAGAAATTGCATGTAGATTACATACATTTCATCGCATTCATTCCTTTTTGTCATGTGGATTGTAGTCTCTATTTGTGAATATTTAAGCAGGGGCATACCTCCACATCAAAAAAAGAAAAGAAAAAAAAGTATGAAGTGAAAGCTCGAGCATAACCTAATCATACCAAAGACAAGAAAATTTATGGGCTAGAAAAAAAATAATCTCAAAATTTCTTAAGGAGAAAGTATGTCCCCGAGTCTTTTTGAAGGGATGAATTAATTCACATGACACATTTGTTTGTTTTTGACAGTCTCATTTTCTATTATGAGATAGCTTCATACATGCATCATGTGTCAAAAAGAAAAAGAAAGAGAAAAAGTCTATAGGCATTAGGTCTCATGCATAACATTCTTTTCACTCATGTAGGTCATCATTCTTTTTGCATATATGAGTTGGATGTACCTATGATTCTTCAATTACCACTCATCTCATATCATTAATTTCTCTCATTGGTAGGCCACTTAAATGATTTTTCTCCTCATCCATTATTATAAGGAGATCTTCTTCCAAGTAGTTGGTAGTTAGGAGAGAGAAATTTAGATTAGGGAATCACATAGTGCACCAAGTGAATGCCTGAATTATTATGATATTAATTGTTTTCTTAATAGTGTTCATTGATCAAAAGTTGGGCATCTTCTATGGAAACTTTTGGTCAATGTAGAGAAGTTATTGGTTCAGTGGTCAATGGAGGTCGGTTCAGAGATTGTTCAGTGGACATGATTAAGAGAAGAGTTCATTTGTTATACCCTTTTACTGAATTATATTAAACAAATCCAAGAGTAGTGTTTCTCGAGGAAGAGAAACATTTAAGCTTAGGGGAGTTTGATGCATGGATTTTTAGTCATTTTCACAGGCATACATTCCTTGATTTTATGTGTTGATTTGTCATTTATTTGATTAATTATGCATGAAATGCTATCTATGTCATGTTCTATCTAAATGCATCAAATTATATGATTTTTACTGTTTAAGATGGTTTAATATCTATGTATTTTTAGGTACAATTGAACTTCACATAGTCGATAGTACTGACACCAAAAGTCGGTGGTACCGACTTCACATCAGTATTGGACCAGAAAAGACTCGCACAAACTCGGTACTATCGACACTCAAAGTTGATAGTACCAAAACCTTGTCAGTAAAGCACAAGGATGAATCGTGAAAAGTCAGTACTACTGAGTTCACAAACTCAGTACTACGAAGATGGCGTCAGTAAGGCAGTGCTCGGGCGACCTAAAGACTCGGTGATATCAAGACATGCCGATAGTACTGACATTGTTATGAATTGCGGCTACCCTAGGTACTCAGTAGTATCGAGTACCAGGTCGCTACTACCGAGTCTGTCCGATTTGGCAAATCTGAAGATAGCAATCTAATCCAACGGCTGGCATTATTTTTTTTTTTGTAACTAACTCCTATGACATAAGGGGAGTTTGGCTAGACCAGAGGAGGAAGCCATTTTCCATTGCATGACACTGGAGAGAGAGAAGAGAAGAGAAGAGAAGAGAAAGGAACTAAAGGCTTCACACGGGACGATCTGAGCACCTCCGGAAGGTGAATCGGTAGCCAGAAGATATCTAATTGCACACACGACGTAGGGGATCATCCAGATTAGCTTTTCACGAGGGGTTACTTAGTTTTTCTAATGTTTCCCACAATTTGCTCTTTCTCTACCATGTATTAGTCAATGAAAACCATGTGGGTTTAAACTCCTTGATTCTGTAGGACCCAGGAGTAGCCCAGATATGCATTGTAACTAATTTTCATGCATTAATACCATCTTTGTCCCTATTTTCTAGATATAAATCTATGAAGTTGCATTGTTCTATTTATGACTGATCAACATAGATAGATTATTAACTCTTAATCATTTTGGGAGAGAGGTTAAGGGTTGGAAATCATAGATTTACCCATTTATTACACCCCTTGAGAAAGGGGAGAATAAACGGGAGGAGAAACCCAGAGTTTAATCATAAAACACCTAATTAATCAACCAATTACTATGGAAATGGGGTTGACATTAGAATAGGTAGTGAACTACACCCCCGAGTGGGTAGTTCTGACTACATGCAATTTATCTAGGGATAGGGGCAATAGATATTGGTGTAAGGAATGAATTGCAATGTTATATGTGGTGAAACCATAATCCTAAGGAATTCCCTAAATCTGAGTAATTTATGTGTTAAGTTTGTTTTGTTCTATTTTTGGTTGTGTTCGATCAAACCAATTCAATTTCACCAGCCTAGCTGATTAGACCATAATTAGTAGTAGACTTCTAGAGAAGGTTTCCCTGTGTTCGACTCATACCTCAAAAGGCCTATATTACTTTGATATGTTCCCTTGCGTATAACGCACGGTAAACACGTGTCAATTCTCAAGATAATGGCCATCCTCCTTCCTTCTTAGATCCTATGGTTTTACTTTGACCCTTCCACTTCAGGGTGAATGGGAGGACACATCCTAACACTTATGTAGATTAAGTGATTTTTGGATTTTGATGATTTTTTCCATTTTGACTTTAAAAGTTTTGTGTCTTATTTTGAAACATTTGATTTATTTCAATTTTATTTTGATTTTTTTTCATTTTAAAATGTTTTCTTTTTCCATTTTTATCCCTCACAATCCCCATATGATTTTGGGCTTATGACAACTATATGACTTGATGCTTTCTGAAATATGTCTGGCTTGAGTGGTTGCTATATCAACTTTTTGACTACGTCGACTAGTGTGTTCCTGCTATGCTCTGGCTTGAGTAGGGATCTAGTAAAATCTATAGATGCACCTAGCTCTTGGGTCACATGCTTTAGAGTGACTTCAATAAGGACGTCCACTTGGACGAAACCTACATTGATTAGGTGTCAAATGTTGTGCTTGAGGGATATACATGAGTCTATTTTGTGCCCCTTATTGTGATGAAAATTGCAGTAAGCGTTGAATTGTATCTCTTAGGAAGGGGATTGAAAGGCTTACTTATGGAGGTTCACCCTTTTTGCAAAAAGGGATTGTTCATGTATCATCACAAATTGTTAGACTCCATGATATGAAGCGAGGGACATGCCCATAGATTGAGTGATTTGGAAGGAGTTTTCCAGTCTTGTCATGAGGTATGATGAGTAGCATCATGATAAAGCACACAAATTGGGGTCACTGGTTGTAGACGGTGAAGTTAGGATGGTACCTAGGGACAAGGTGACCCACTTGGGCCAGAGACTACAATTAGGGAATGATGTGTAAGGTTGCTCTCTCCTCGGAGGATAATATATGAGAAATATGATCACAAGGAAAAGGGTATACCCAGGGACAAGGTGATCCACTCAGGTTCATAGAGTGTGGCTGGATATGGAAGTGTGAGATTCCTCTCACCCTGGGGGATATCTTATGAGAGAAACACTCACAAGGAAATAAGGCTATTTGCAAGAACAAGGTGACCCTCTAGAGGGCCCAAGACTATGATTGGATATGGTTGTGCATGTTCCTCTCTCCTAGGGGAGAATCGTATTAAGGAAATGCTCACAAGGAAAAAAAGGGGATATCTAGGGACAAGGTGACCCTCTTGGGGGTGAGAGATTGTGGCTAGATATGGGTGTGAAGGTAGGGTAGTGGCCAAGTTTTAGTGTCATAGTACGAGACTGCATATATGCACGAGTGAAAGTAGAGTGATGTCCTAGTTTTAGGTCATAGTCCAGGACCGTCAAAAGGTGTGAAACTGAAGGTGCACAAATGGCCCAATTATAGGTCATGATCTAGGACTATCAAAAATGTGAGCATGAGATCATGTTGATGGCCGAGTTCTAGGTCATAGTCTGGGACCATCAAAAGATGTGAAAGTGAAGGTGAACTAATGGCCCAGTTCTAGGTCATGGTAAGGACCACGGTTAGGGTAGGTAAAGATGGGAGGACCAATGATACTAATGAAATATTAGTCAACATGGAAAATCCTTTGGATCAAATGTCAGTTGATGGTTTATGTTTATGGGATTTAAGGATGACTATGTGATCTGAAGAGCTTTAGTTTTGCTAGAATCTTCATGCATTTGATGGTTGTGAAGAATGTCTGACCTTGAAGTTGTTTGGTGTTCACGCAGCTTCTGATATGGTCATGTTTTGATGATTTCTTTTCTGAAGATGGTTCACAGGGCTTTCTCCTTCCTTTCAAATCAGAGGAGTTTGCCTTTTGAGTTTTCTTTTGGAGTCTTTTTTATTCTTTTCATTTGCACATTTTATATGATGCATTTTAAAGAAAAAACAAAAACAGTAATACAAAGGAGCTTGTTTCACAAAAAAATGGAGTTGGTATGCTTTTGGCATGAGTTTATATTCCATTCATGATTTATAATTTATATCCATTATTGAAGATTGAGTATCGTTGCAACATAATATTCAAGGTTTGTCTTGGAAGGATAAAGTTGAGTGAGAGGCCTTTCAAAAGAGTATGTACTTGAGTAAACAAGGGCATGAGTAGCTCAAGGATGGAGAAAATGATTCCAAGCTACATGTGATTTGATCATGAGAGCACATAGCTTGTAGATAAAGTTGAGTAGCCTTTCAGTGCAAGGCTGAAGGTATCAGAAAGTCAAGACAGTATAGGAAAGCATCCTAAAAAGGATATCTCTTTGGATCATGTGTGAACAAAAATGAAGTTTGAAGAGAAGTCATAGTACTTGAATAGCATTTTCACAAACTTTTGACATATGACAAAGTTTGTAGGTGGTGGCTCATGAGAAGATACCACAATCTAGAAGCGTCTCATCATGAATCAAGTTTGAAGATTTTTGAAAAGGTTTTCCAAGCTTGAAAATATTTCCCTTTCCTTTGTTGGAGTTTTGAGAACATTTCCAAACTTTTTCGAAACACAGTTCAACTTTGTTAATTTTTTAAAAGATTTAAGATTTTTCTTTCAAAAATATTTTTTTTGAAAAGATTGTTCTATTCGAAAAACATTTTTTCTTTTTGGAAAATATTTGTCCTTTTATGGAAAATACATGTTCTCTATTTTTCCTGAAACTATTGTTCTTTTTATAAAATAGTTATTCTCTATTTCTGAAAAGATATTTCTTTTTTATTTCAGAAGGATTTTCCTTTATTCTTGTTTTGAAAAACATTTTTATTTTTGAAAGAATTTTGTTTTGAAAGAATTTTTTTTTCAAAAGACTTTTTTTTGTGTTTTGAAAAGATTATTCCTTTGAAGAGATTTTTGTATTCAAAGATGTTTTTGTTTTTTGAAAGACTTTTCTATTTTTTGTTTTTTCAAGTGAGTTTTTCAGAAGAATTGACTTTTTTTATTTTGAAAAGGCATTTCTTATGAAAGATTTTTTTTGAAAGAGTTTTCTTTATTTTTTTGTTTGAGAAGCAATAATGATTTTTTTTGTTTGGAATGATTGTAGATTTTTTTATATAGTTGAAAAATTCTTTTCTCTTGGAATGGTTATTCGATGAAGATTGTTGAATGAGAGAGATCATTTGAGAGATCATTGCAGAACTTTTCAGGTTTAAAAAGATCATGAATCAAATATTGTTAATGATTGAGATCACTTGAAATTATTTGGGATCCTTTGAGATCACTGGAGATGGTTAGAAATCATGTAAATCTTAAATTGTTGATTGGAAATTGTTGTTTTGATAAGATTGTTGGTACAAGATTGTTATTTTGATAAGTTTGTTTTAAACATGTGGACATTAGCAAACAACAAGAAATTTGTGCATGATGATTGCCACCTCAAAGTAAAAATCTTTCAAAATCTTAGAATTAGAAAATCATGCAATGATCTTGATAATTGTAAAATAAGCAATCAAAAGATGCATATGTAGGAGATAAAGTCCTTCTTTTATACCATGAGTTTAGATGAGATTTTACATACTTACTCAAGTATGATCATTATAGAAGGAGATGGTCCTTATCTTTTCTATAGCATGATGACACTCATCCTGGGGGTAACCTCGATTCTTCAGATTTAGGCACGTAACTTGGTACGCCTCATGACTACGACAACAACAATAAGTCATGAGTTCTAATAGAGGAGGGTGTCCTCAAGTCCTTTGGACATCCATCTTAACTCTGGCCGCTACCTTTACTAACACTCCATGCTACTTCCAAGGATCCAACGTGTGTGTTGGCACCCATTCCATGATGCATGGGGTTGTAGGTGTGGATTGTGCGAGTGTAACATTTTAAGATCTTTAGAATCCAGCCACAACAATAAAGCATGAAAGATAAATATAGACACATAAGGAAAAAGCATGCAATTATTAAGAAACAAAAGACCTTGATCATCATAAAGACCTCTCTCATCCTTTTCTCTCTTTCCTTATTTTTTTTAAATTAAATAAAAAAGGAGTCCAGAAAGAAAAAGAAAAAAAGGAGGGAAGTGGAGGATAACCCTAAAAATAGGAAACATAAGCCAACCCTAGAAAGGAAATAGAGGCTAACCCTAAAAATAATGATTGATAGAAAATGTGATAGTTGTCATACTGCCAAAAAATTAAAGTGGTGTGAAAACCAAAGTGATTTATTTCATTGGCGTAACATAATATTCCACTGACTTTATTAAGATTAAAAAAAACAAACGACAAATATAAAAAAGAAAATTTCTTTTTTATAGCAGAACAGAGTGTTTAGCCATTTTTTATAAGATATATATTTTGTTAAATTTTATTTTATCCGTGAGTTGTTGTGATTTAGTGTCAATTGTTTTTTGAAAAACTCTAGATTTGGTGAAAATAGAATAAACACAAGAAACATGAACAAAAAAATATAATCCTCAATTGATCACCAAAGCATGATATGACAAAAAAGAAAATGCAATTCAGATCTTCTAACTACTCCCAAACAGATTCACCAAACTATTGTACCTAGACCAAAAAATCATAAATATCCTACAATTCTAGAAATAACAACAAAACAAGAAGAAAAAGATAAATTGATACAACTTAGAGTCACCACCTTGTTTTATATGTAAAATAATGAAAAAATGAAGTCAACATTTAAATTAGGGAAAAACACATAAAAACTCAACTTTGTCTCCTTCTAAGGGTGTATAAGAAAGATATGCATTAATTTAGAGATTGAACCTGGAGATCTTGTTATGAGTGGGGAAGGTGTTAGTAAAATATTTATTTTGTGGAGTCAAAGTCATTTATCAAGCATAATTATTTTATGACCCCCATATTGCCGTATAATAGTTTTGCAACCCTTTTAGTCATCTCGGATAAAAATAGTGGTGATCGAGGTTCTTGTTAAAGAAAATGACAAAAATACAATTAAAAGTGTGTTTTATGTATGAGGAACTTCAGGGATAGAGACGGACATGTATTTACCATAATATCCCTAAAGGTCCTAGTTTCTATGTTTCTTGTGGTCCCAATTGCCTCAGGACCTTCTACGACAAAGATCCATCATTGGCGATTAGGACTATTGCGTAGGAAGAGAGGTGAGAGAGATAGGTTTAGTAGAGAAAGATCATATCTTTGAGAAAGAGTATGTAAATATGAATAGTTATGGACACATCAGAAAAGTAAGATTTATTGATATAGATGTAGCAAAGAAAGTGATTATTGAACATCCAATCAGCGTTAGTAGAGCAGTTGGTTTCAGAGGAAGGATCCGCCAATCACATGCAGAAAATAAAATAGTAGATAGTCATTTTTATGGATTCAAGAGAGGCACAAGGAGAATAGAACGCGTTGGGTGTGTTGGTTTATTTATAGATGGATCTTAGGGTTCATGGTTTCCAATTGGAAGATTGTGGAAGAGACAGTGGACAAGACTAATGCACCGCAAGGCCTGGATCGTAGATCAAAGGCATCCTCTATGTTGCACAAGACTGATGGCTCTAATCTGTCGGGAGGCCTAAGCTGGAGAATATCAAAATTTCTAAATTTATGGATGTTTCAGGAATATTCTGGAGAAAATCATGGAAAAAGGTAGATTTTGAATAAAATTTGAAAAAAATATATGAATGGGAGAGAAAAGGTATTAATTCATTATTATCCAAAATATACATATTTTTGTGGTGAAAAAGACAATTGAATCATCTATTGGAAAAAAGAGAATATTTAGTTCAAGATAATTCATTGGGCAATTTATGAAAAATGGTTATAAAAGTTGTAATAATGAGAAAATTGCACTTAAGTCATAAAAAGATTTTCCCTGTGGAAAGCCCCAAATTGGGTTAAAGTGGATGAAAAGGGTGGATTAAATATGCAAAAAATGTGGAAAATATGAAAAAATATGGAAGGGGTAAATTGGTAAAAAAATGGAATGAACTTCATCATTATCCAGAGAATTAACATTTAAGCATGAATTTCTTCTATGTGAACAAAAATGGGGTTTGAACAGTGCCTTATGATAATGTTTTAGAGTCATCTACCATGAAATGGACTTAGTATTATGGGAAATCTTGGATAGATAGAAAGTATGATATATAGGGTGTCAAAGAGTGCAAGACTGCATACCTTTTTGAAGAGAATGGAGGGATCCTCAGATGAAAACCTTGGTGCAAGGTCTTTTATAGGTGGAGGATGAATGACAAGGTGATGGGTGATGGTTTCATGATCCAGTGGGGCAGAAAGATCAACCTCATTGAACTCAGGTGGAGGTTGAGGTTCAAGAAGAGAGGATGTCAATGTAGATCCAAAGAACATATCTAGTTCATGAAAAGTAACAATGTTAGAGACATACATACAATGCTTTCTTGGAATATAATAACGATAACATTTTTGAAAGGTAGAATATCCAAAAAACCATTTTGTTTATTTGCTTTTGGATAAAAGTTATGCACAAAACTAGTACTCATATAAACACACAAAGGAAGATGAAAAGTTGTTTGCATAGAAAAAAAATGAAAAAGGGGGTCTTGTTCCAAATTACTAATAATGGTTGTCGATTGATAAGGTAACAAACTATGAGAACAGTCTCAAACCAATAGGGATTAGGAAAATTTTCACTAAGTCATAAAAGAACAAGAATTGTCAAGCAAGTAATGATTTTTACGTTCTGTCACCCTATTTTATTGTGGAGTGTGAACGTAGGAAGATTGGTTAATTCCAATTCTTGAGAAAAACATTGATACCTAAGATAAAATAAATTCTAAAATATTGTTGGTCCATAATATTTTAATGGATTAACCAAATTTTGTTGAAATAATTTTATGACAATTATGGAAGATACTAATCATCTCATCAAGGGATTTCAATAGATATAACCACATCATGTGAGAGAAATAATCAAAACAGGTATTGAATTAACATAATTCATCAAAACTAGTGCTTTGAATGGCACAAAAATCTCACTATGAATAACATTAAAGACTGCTTCACAAAATAGACTAGTTTTTATAGGAAAGGAACTCCTATGGTGCTTCCCAAACCAACATGCGTCATATGGGAAACTTTTTAAAATGAAAAAAGAGGGCTCTAGGTGCTTTAAGTTGTCAAATGAGGGAAGACCATAATGTTATTGAAACTAAATAGGTGCAATCAGAATAAGGGAAGAAGAGGGAATGACCAGAAACATAATAAAGATCACAATCTATAGAAACCCAATCCAATTGTCCTAAAGTAAATTGAAAGTCTAACTATTTTTATGCAAGTTTTAAATCTCTAATCTCCCTCCCTCTAGAGCCCTCTGATCCAACAAGTGGTATCAGAGACACGATGTTCTTCGACACATCTCCCATGAGATGAGAAGATGGATGACTTACTTGGGTTCCTTAACCTAGAGGGAGGCTTCTCCATGAGACCTCTTGGTCATCGAAAACACAAATTTCCTCTATTGGAAATGAAGGTTGCAATTATACCTTAAAGGAATCAATTATGACATGTGGAAGATGATGATTTCACCATATAAGGAGCCAATGGGTGATGTAGCTACTTGAGATGAAGCTACACTCAAGAAGGTGTGACTCAATGCCAAGGCGATAAGCATCATCTATGATACCCTCACTCCCTCTAAGTTCAACCAAATCTCTACTTAGGAGACAACCCATGAGATTTGGAACAAGTTGTGCATTACCTATGAATGCACACAACAAGTCAAAGAGTCAAAGATCTACATTCTCAATAGACTACTTGAGAACTTCAATATGGGAAAGAAGGAAAGAGTTGCTGAGATGTACACAAGGCTCAACACCATCATCAATGGGTTGGCTACTTTGGGTCACACCTTGGATAGAGGGACTATCAACTCCAAGATCCTATGGTCTCTTCCCAAGAGATGGGAACCTAAGGTGACTTCAATTGAAGAAGTCAGAAGTCTTTGTGACTTACCCATCGAAGAGCTCATCGGAAACCTTCAAGCTCATGAGCCAAGGCTAGACAAGCAAGAAGAAGATGACAAGAAAGAGGAGAAGGAATCAAAGAAGATAAAGATAATGCCTTCAAAGCTCTAATGGAGGCAATGATTCTCTAACAACAACTTACTTGTCGGCCCTCTCCACCCTCCTCAAGTGAAGATGATTGCCCTCGTGATCATGAAGCAAACTACTCCAAGGGCAAGAACTTCAAGGGAAAGTCTTCCTCATCCTCAACTCCTAGATTCTATGAATGTGGACAAAAGGGGCACTAGAGAAATGAATGCCCCAAGGTCAAGAAGGCTTACCACAAGAGCAGCTGCAAGAAGAAGGATGGCTACAAGAAGGAAGGAAAGTATAAGAGGAAGGATAAGAAGGACAATATGAGCAAGGATATAGCTCATGTGACTGGGGAAGAATCCTCTTCAGGTAGCTCAAGATCTGATGAAGGAGAATGTCATCTTGCGCTCATGGCCTCCTAAGTGAAGATATTGGTGAGGTAAGTGAGGTAAGATTGCATGAGTTATCCAAAGAAACTCTTATTGATATGTTAAATGCTTCCCATTGATCTTACACCGAATGCAGATTTAAAAAGAAAAGGCTAGGAAAGATCATTGTTGATTAGTATGCTAAAATAGATATTCTTAATCAAAATGAGAAGTTGCATCCTGATAATCCTTACAAGGGTAAGTTCTTGATCTTAAGCTCCAATACAATGGAGTTGAAGTAGAGAATTGTATCTACCTTGAGAACATCAATAGCCTTAAGGAAGAAAATCAAGACCTAGTAGATAAGCTTGCTTTACTTAAAGCTAAAAATGATGATCTTAAGCTTTCTTGTGATGATACTAAAGATAAGAATAGAGTCTATCTTGATGACCTTGTTTCTCATAGAAGTGAAAGTGCTAGATTGCTTGCTCAAATTAATGATATCTCTTCTAGACCTTTATTACCTAAGTGAAGATATTGGTGAGGTAAGTGAGGTAAGATTGCATTAGTTATCTAAAGAAATTCTTATTGATATGTTAAATGCTTCCCGTTCAACTTACACCGAATGCAGATCTAAAAAGAAAAGGCTAGGAAATATCATTGATGATTAGTATGCTAAAATAGATATTCCTGATCAAAATAAGAAGTTGCATCTTGCTAGCATTGATTCCTTGCAAGGGAAAGTTCTTGATCTTGATCTCCAATACAATGAAGTTGAAGTAGAGAATGGTATCTACCTTGAGAACATCAATAGCCTTAAGGAAGAAAATCAAGCCCTAGTAAATAAGCTTGTTTTACTTAAAGCTGAAAATGATGTTCTTAAGCTTTCTTGTGATGCTACTAAAGATGAGAATAGTGTCTATCTTGATGACCTTGTTTTTCATAGAAGTGAAAGTGCTAGATTGATTGCTTAAGTTAATGATATCTCTTCTAGACCATTATTACCTAGTAATGAAGTTTCTAGTCTTACTTTAGAGAAAGATTCTTATCTTACTAAAGCCCTCGTCTTGGAGGCTAACTTCATGCACAATATGATCTTGCTAGTTTATCTTCTATTGTCATTACTCTTAGTGATGATAATCACAAACGAAGAGATTCCTTGTAGAAATTCCTCTAAGGGAATAATCCCTCAATGAAATTCTAGATCACTCCACCAAACATAGTGGTTATAGTGGTTTGTGATATGTAGAGGGAGCTCCAAAGAGAAAGAACAAGGGTAAGGGTAAGAAAAAGAGCAAGGGGCCTCCTATTTTCCATGGGGAGTCCTCTAGTTCTAAGAACCCTATGGTTTGTGTGAATTGTATGAGTGATGATTATTACTCTACTTATTGTCCATATAGAAAGAAGGGGACCAACCCAAAGATGAAATGGGTCCCCAAGCTAACATTGGATCCCAAAGTTTAAGTTGAGGACTGACATCTTCCTTTCTTGTATATAAAAGGAAAAGGGATTTTTGATAGTGGTTGCTCAAAGCATATGACATGTGAAATCAGCCACTTCAACAAATTCACAAAGAAGAAAGGAGGATTGGTTACTTTTAGTGACAACAACAAGGGTAAAGTGATAGGTGAGGGTGATGTAGGTGATTCAGTATGCATCAATAATGTTCTTCTTTTGGATGGCCTACATCCAATTTAATAAGTGTTAGTCAACTTTGTGATAATGGTTATCTTGTTCTTTTTACCTCACTAGAATACTTTGTTCTAGATCCCCTCTCCTACCATGTTATATATAAGGGAATTAGAAATGGTAATCTTTATATTATTGTGCTTGACTATATTAAGCCTATTGTTGGTAGATGTCTTGTTGCCAATTTGGATGATATTTTTTATGATGTTGTAGGCTTGGTCATGTAAATATGCATCAAATGAAGAAGTTGAAAAAAAAGGGTTTAGCGAAGGGACTTCCTAAATTGGATTTTGAAAAGGATGAGGAATACCAACCTTGTACCCAAGTATTTGGATCTTAGCACCAAAAGAGTTCTTGAGCTTCTTCACTTTGATCTATTTGGACCAATGCGTATGCAATTGCTTCGTGGTAGCAAGTATTATCTTATGATTGTTGATGATTTGTCTCGATATACCTGGACCTTCTTTCTTATTTCAAAGAGCATTAATCTTGATGTTTTCTTGACTTTTTACAAATGAGTTGAAATCAAAGCTTCTTACTGGATCGTCTCTATCCATGGTGATCATGAGGGAGAATTTGAAAATGATTTGTTTGAACGGTTTTGTGAGGAATCCATCTATGCACACAAATTTTCTTCACCTTGAATACCTCACCAAAATGGGATTGTAGAGAGAAAGAATAGGTCACTACTAGAAATGGCTAGGACCATGCCTCTAGAGTATGACACTCAAAAGAAGTTTTGGGCTGAAGTCGTTAGTACTTCAGATTTTGTGCAAAATCGGGTTTTTACTCATCCATCTTTAAAGAAAACTCCCTATGAGCTATGAATGGTACAAAGCCTTCCATTGATTTCTTTCATGTTTTTGGTTGTCCTTGTTTTGTTTTGAACACCAAGGGTTCCCTTGATAAGTTTGATCCGAAATCTTACAACACTTTCTTTATTGGCTATAGCACTACTAGAAAGAGTTATCGAGTATTTAACATTGAATTGTGTAAAGTAGAAGAATCTATCAATGTTAGATTTGTTGAGATTAACCCCTCTATTTCCAAGAATGTTGTTATTGGTGATGTTGCAGATGAGGTGATTACTCACATAAAAGAATTCAACATTGTTGATAAAGGAAAGCAAGTGTTAGGTGGTGAAGAAGAAACACTACTACATAAATAGCTTATAACGTCACATTTAGAGGCGTCGGTTGTATCCAAAAAACTGACACCTAAATCCTACAACATTGGCTGAAGACACAAACCAATATCTATATGTGAAGACCGTCCAGACATGGGTATCGCTTTCTATTTAGTGTCGGTTGCGCAATAAGAAATCGACGCCTAAAATCGCCTGCCAAATCCAATTTTTCCAGTGCAAAAAAAATACCTCTAAAATTTCACATACGACGTCGGTTGTTTACCAAATAACCAATGACTAAAGATTTTTCGCGAGACAGAAATCGGGCCCACTTTTGTTGTTGGTTTTCTTGCAATAACCGACGCCGATGTGTTTTCGCACACTGTCCCAATGAAAATTTTTAGGGTTTAGGTTGCCCAATTGGCGTCAGTTTTGTGTGGCAACCGACGAATATGGTCATAATTCAAGAACATTTTTTTGTTGGCATATGTAGATAGACGTCATTTTTTTTAGTTGAAACCGATGACTATGGTTGAACAAAGGTGTCATTTTTTATGTGGTGACCGATGCTTTTGTATCTTAGGTGTCAGTTTCTAAAATAACCGATGACGATTGTTAACTTAATAGCCCCCGTGAAACAGACTCTTCCCCATTCTCTATTTCATCGTGAAACACGGCTCGATCTCTGGCGATTCTACTCCACCTGCCGCTCATCTACCACCGTCTGCCGCCACCTGCTCGTGTGCTCAATGTTGCTGCCTACTCGTGTGCTCAACATTGTCGCTGCCGCCACCTGCTCAACGTCGCCGCCGCCTACTCAACGCCGTCGTCGCTGCCGCCTGCCCATGTTCTGAGAGCCGCCGCCACCACCTACTCAATGTTGTCGCCTGCCTGTGTGCTCAATGCTGTCGCCACCGCTGCCAGCTCAACGCTGCCGCCGCCTGCTCAATGCCGCCAAATATTATCGGTAAGTTTTCCCTCATTTCTAGTTCTTGTGCTTGGGGTTGCCTAAAGTAGCATGTGGCGAATTGTTAGCTAGGGTGGAGGGCATTTTGGCGGTTGGCAGTGCAGGTGGGCGGGGGTGATGGGGGTTTTGGCTGTGGAAGGTGTAATGTGCTTCTCTACAAAACATATAAAAACTAACTATATGTATATAATTTTATACTTACTGCATTAATCATATTACTGTATTCATGTACAATACTTCTACATACCTCTATATTCTTTGCAGAAGTTAGAGTAACTCTTTGATTAATACATACAGTTATAATCTAGTTAGTTATTAGCTATTATGCTAATTAATTATGACTTTTACGGATAAATAGTATAACAGTTGCTAATTATTACTAGGTATTGACATGCTATAGTTATGAATTTACATATTTACTGTCTGTGTATTGTCACACTAAGTTAGTAACTACTTTATTAGTACTCAAATTACTTATTATACTTATATATGCTATGTTACTTTGTATCAATTTACTCCATATGTGTTCATCTATTCTCCATTACTTGGTATATGAATATGTAGTGATATATTATAGCCTCCTATACAATTTGGTAATCTAACTCCTCTCGAATAATTATTAATTCATTGATCACCCTAGGTATCTAATATTATGAATCACATAACCTAGAATCTAATTATAATTTTGGGTTCTACGTAGTCCAATTAGCAAATGTACCAAATTTGAAGTAAATCAGGTAATTAACCCTAGCTATATGTAATAATAGCTGGGAAAAGAGTGAATAAGCATAAAAATAAACTTAATTAGATGATGATGTAGTAGATATAAATCATATTGGACTAAGTTCCATTCTTAGGTAGTGTGTCAAGCTCAATATTTTATCACAGGCTCATTATGATCCATTAGATCTAGATCATAGGGTATGTGTACCATCCTAACTATGGAATTGGTAACTTGTTTCCTTGTTGAGTATATTGAGAATCCTAATCACCCTTCTTGCTTAATGATGAACTCTAATGCACTCATGTGACATGCTTGGAATGTAAATGATGAACTTTTCCCTAGATTGCCAATCATGCTTCTAAAGACATCAATAATCACCCTAACTTGAAGAACTAGGATATGAATGATGAAACTAGGATTGGAGTTATAAGAATGATGACACATGTATTTGTTGGCCTAGAAACCCGTACAAAATTTACTCACTTGGATAGTCCCCAGTTTGGGACTGTTCTTGAACACTTTATCTCACTTAGGATGTAAGTGTATAATGTGTATTGGATTTTAAAGAAAATTTTAGTAGCATTTCCCTATTTGTTCTCTAAGTACATATGTACTTGAAGAACAGCGGGGAAATGTTGCCAAAATTTTCTTGAAAACCAAATACACATTATACACTTACTAGTTGTGACATCCATCTCGAAAAAAAAATTAACTTAAGCGGAAGCGAATCATTTGCAGCGGATTACTGAAAATCACTAAAAAATTAAAACTTTTTGCAAAGAGATCCACACATAGGAAATCTTTCCCATCAAAAACCATTGTATAACATTTACATTCTGGTTCAATGTACATAACCTGTACCATCTCTTTTTAGAGACTACATCATCATCTGCCTTATAAACATTATATACAGACAACATATGAATCTCGAGGCATCATGCCAAAACCATAGATTGATTTATCAAAAACACTGACTAAAAACTCCGAGGACCTGAGAGTACAGAGACGACACATAGGACTTTCTAGCTACATAACTTGATTGACAGTATCTCCACATGAGACATTACTGCTTTCTTTGCTGTTACAGTTGCTGTCCATTCCCTGCAATGGAATTCTACTTCTTTGTCCGCGTCCACCTAAAAAGTTGGATCCCATGGGGGTGAGACAATTGTAAATTGCCCCAGCGGGAGATATAACTCTCCGCCAAAACATTGTTATAGCAGTTTATTAAAATATACTGAGCAGAAGGATTTATATATTTAATCAACAGTAGGTAAGTCACTTGTATGAACAAGGTAAAGTAATCTCCTTTTTCAAGGATAACATTACATCTACTCATGGTAGACTCATAGTTCATCCATCTACTTGTAATGAATACAACAGATATGAACAACATCAATGAACTACAAATATATAACATAAATGTAACATCAGCCAATGAATTTCCATATTCAATCCTTAAGCAAACATGCTATATGGATGATTTCATTTTACAAACACACTTATGCCCCGAGGAGATGAGGTATACCTCTCATACTCCAACTGACCACTGCGAAGTCAAAATCGGTACCATACATAGGTCTATGGAAGAGCCAGATTCCCATGACCTCTCACATCCTGGTCAGTGCAGGACAACAAGCAGGACTGTGTTAACTACTCAAGATAGCTTTCCAGGGTATACTGGAACTTCGCTGTAGAGTTACAGCATCAACTACACTCTCATCGGCCATCAAGAGATTTAATGTTTATCTCCTCGACCCGACATAAGTATTATGGGGAGATGTGTACGGCATATATCCCAATCATCAGGAGATTAGTGATTCATCCATCCCGACACATGAAGGATTAAGAGGTTTGTTGTTAACCTTCCCTCAATCTCTTCACCAGATGTAAGGATATTTTTCTCCCATTTACCCCCACATATTCGAAATATGCGTTCCGAGTTTTGCCGCGGGCACCCGTTTCACCATCACCTATTCCTGACGATGATGGATCTATGGTTAGGGCTCTACATGAAAATATTTCACTTGATTAATTAATTACATTTTCATATTCTTTTAGCATCAGCCAAGTTCTCAAACAAGACTTATTACAACAATGCTATAAAGAGACATGTACTACTTTCATCAAATACTTATCAGTCTTTCAAAGACCTTGGGAACTCAGTCCCTCACTTAATTACTGGGAATTCTCATCCCTTCACATTCTCATCACCATAATCATATGGTTCTGGGTATTCAAACCCTTAACTCATCATTGAGCATCATTACCATTTACTAGGTAACTATCACCTTCAGGTCATCTGACCAAGGCATTCATGATACTTGTTACACAGCATCACACCTGGCTCACAAGGCCATGAAATATCTTGTCACCTCTTTCTAGGCAACAACTTGCTCATATGACTCATAGAATCCTTACACATTGTTACTTTTACTAAGCAACAACAACATTAAGGGTCGTAATGCCAATCAACATTTATTATATAAATGTCACAGCTCAAATCTAGCTATGTTCATTATCTCATCATACCTGCATGGTTATTAGGCATGATAACAGTCATACATCATGTGATACAATAGTAACACCATTATTCCTTTTCTAGGAATTAGGGTTTACTATCAAATAAGGCTTATCATTCCCTTTACCCAAGTCAGGGTTAGGGTTCCCCTTTTCTCATTAATTAGGGTTTCATGATTATATAATCAATCCAACCCTTAATTCATTAATCCATACCTCTGGGGCATTCAAAGGTATCATATTTGATTATTCAAGGACATTACTTCCATCATATAGCATTCATGATCATCAACTCAAGGTATGAGTTCATTTCTCATCCTCATCATGGTATGACTACATCATACTCATTATTTGGGCTTAACCCCATTCTCAAGGTACATTAATTAACACTCATCAAGTGCAACAACTCATTACATTTCATTGTAATAGTTGCATAACAAACGTCATAAGTTTCTTACCCAATTATATTGGATTTGGAGTACATCAAGGTATATAAACCCTGAAGTGTGGAATGTGATAACTATCATATTTTGATGTATCACTTTCTCATCACTTCAGACTCTCCTCAATTAGCCATCTTATCTTGTATTAAGGTATTTCCCTTATTTATGCATTCCATCACTAATCACTCACCTATAACATATAATGCATAGGCCACATATTAGAATTGTCCAACTATCTTTAATGATATGGACTTGTCTAATGATAAAGAAATTGTTTACAATAAGGTTGCTTATAATCAACCACATGAAATGTTTCACATTTATAAGGCCATTCCTTCTATTTCATCATTAGGGTTTCTTTATACCCTTAATTAAGATTAGAATTATGATTCATTGTCATATTGTCCAAGATTCGGGCTTTATGTATTATGACTCCTTATTAGAGTCTCACATGCCTTCACCCTTCTAAGGGCCTCTCATCACAACATAACATTAGTACATCGTGTGGTGTTAATACTTAGTCAGGGTTTCTCATGGAATCACTCTCAATTAGGGTTTCACATGGAATCACCATCAACTAGGGTTTCTCATGGAATCACCCTCAACTAGGGTTTCACATGGGATCACCCTCAATTAGGGTTTCTCATGGAATCACCCTCAACTAGGGTTTCCACCATAGTTTCCCACAATTTGGGTTTACTATTCATCTCCATAAGGATTTCGTTCAATTGTCCATAATTAGAGATTCACTATTCATCCCAATTAGGGTTTTACATCTCATTTCCCTAAATTGGAGTTTCACACGTCACTACCCTAGATTAGGGTTATATCCTCACCCTGGATTAGGGTTACATCTAGAATTGCCCTCTATTAGGGTTAGAATTCAATAATCCTGTCAATTAGGGTTTATGTTCATGATTAGGGTTTCATGATCTCTCTACTTAAGGATCATACCCTTGATCACCACATGAATCATATTCATGTATGAATTCATTCTATCATTTCTCAACTTGATTAGGTCATATCAACCCTTAAGTCAAGCACATACAACTATGATTAACATAGTGTACCAAGTCATTGATCCTATAAGCAATTAGGGTTCATCCCTTAATTGGCACTAATCACTTAGGTACTATTAGGGTTTCAACCTTTGTACCTTCATTCATTATCATTACTAATCATCATTGGATCAATGAATCATTCATCATCTCTATTCTCAAGAGATTCAATCACCTTGGACCTCCATTACATAAGGTATCCAATTGAATTGATCAATTGAGTCCTCAATTACAACAAGTGTCTAAGTGGATTAACCAATTGAGTCCTCAATCAACATTGACTACTTGAGCCCCAAACAGTCTTGGTCCGTCAAGGTTCAAACGGTTTGAAACCATTTGGTAAAGGTGGTGCTTGAGACCGTTTGCCCAAGCAAGTAGGTGAAGACCGTTTGCCCAAGTTTGACTTTTGAAACCGCATGGGCATAAACGGTTTGGGATCGTTTGTTCCAAACCTCCTCAAAACCGCATGGACCAAAGATGGTCTCAACTACACCAATCGGTTTAGGGTTCTCAATATTGATTCCTTCAATCATTGAATTCATGGAACCAATCATCAATTGGACCTATCCTCATACTTCAATTGAGTTAAATAGGTCAACCTTAAACTGATTTGACCCTCAATTAGTCCTCAATTAGGGTTTGAATCAATTGAATTAGGGTTTGGAATCGATGATCCTTCAACACTAATCAGTGCGAGATTAGTTACTTTGAAACCATTGAACCATAATCCAAATTGAACATGACCTGACCCCAAACGGTCTTGAGGTCATTTGGATGACCACCAAATGGTCTTGAGACCGTTTTCCCATCACATCATCAAAATCCAAGTCAACCAATTTGGGTTTGGATCAATGGATTGATCACCAAATCAACAATTGATTACACTTTAACTTAGTATCATTGGATCATCAATTGCTTAACCATACTCACCCATAGACCTCCAAACGGTATTGGGTGACCTCCAAACGGTCTTGAGACCGTTTGGATGAGCTCCAAATGGTCTTGAGACCGTTTGGCTCGCCCAACCCTTCTAGTGAAATTTCATCAAGATTTGGCCTATTGAGTCGATCAACAAATCAGCAATTGATTGCTTTGTAACTTGGTAACTTTGGACCTTCAAATAGGCAACCATACTTAACACTAGACCTCTAAACGGTCTTGAGTGATCCCCAAACGGTCTTGAGACCGTTTGGGTGATCCCCAAACGGTTTTGAAACCGTTTGGGCTAATCAACCCAAAAAGTCCAATCGATCAAGTTGAAAATCAGCACTTAATCCAAATAGAGTTTGCCTAATTGATTAGCCTTCGACTCATGATTCCTTTGGAATTTATCCATAAAATTTGGTGGGTTATCAACCAACATAATTAGTAACAGGATTATCAAATGGTCAACCCTTGGTCAACTCCCCCAAACAGTTTTGAAACTGTTTGGTCTCATGCGGTTTGGTGAAATCGTTTGCTTCTAAACGGTTTGAAACCGTTTGCTCCCAAACAGTTTGGGAAACCGTTTGAGCAACACAAACAAGATCGTTTGCTTTGTATATTTATAGAGGTGTGTGCTTATCATCTTCAACCTCTGAACTCACGAAACCTGCTGTGTTTTCCATGGTGATTGCATTCATCAACCAAATCGATTATTGTAAATGTAGAAAAGATCATTATTTGATATGGAATTCAATGCAATAACAAAATCAAGGGTTCAAGTTATAAAACCCGCCTCCAATTGAGCTCCAAATCTCCATGCTCACGGAAACAATGGTGGATGCAACCCCTTTCACCATTCCAAGGCTCGTCCTCAAGGTTTGAGTGAAAAGGAATGGTTAGAATTGAAGAGGAGATCGAAATAGGAAGAAATCCATAATTTATTTTTGATTTCCACCATGGAATCATGGTGAACCAAGGTTAAGAAGCTTACCAACAGGTTGGGGGTCGTCCTCCTGACCCTCCCAAGCTCCCTTGGTCGTTTCCCAAGCAAGGAGAAGAAGTGGGGTAGAAAAAGCCTTCCATTTGGTTTGTAAAAGGTTCTTTTATAAAAATTCAATGAGAGAGAATGTACTTTGCAAAAATCCAATTAATCCCAAAAATATGGCTGCCTCTTCCCCCTCATATTCCTTAAGGATGAGGCTATCTTGTTTGATTCTTATCCCTCTCAATTATCCATGATTTAAAGAAAAGCAAATCAAGCACCTTAAATCATATTATATTAATATCCATATGTGAGTGGATATTTCTTTTTCTTATAAAATTGTGTGTGATTTATCCACTCCCTTGGATATTTTCGTGGTCCTTGCAAAGCTCAAGGACGTCAAATACACATCTGAATCCAACCATTTTAATTTTGGTTGAAGGCCCTTTAATTAATACATTTATTTTTTTCCCTAAATCAAATTAGGGTTTCAATTCGGCATTAATCTTGATTATTTTAATATCAAGATTCTCTCTCCTCCAACTTAATTCAAATTAGGCGCCCCTCTCATTTTATTTGCTCTACAAGATACCAAGAAACATTAGGGACCTTGTTGAAGTGGTAATTTGCATATTGAACCCTAGGTTTTGGGTGAATTGCACATTATACCAAAACTAGGTTCTAATTTACAAGGATTGCTTTTTGCTTAATCTTGGTGCCCAAGCTTGTGAAAACCATACCACTACATCATATTCATTCTTATTATGTCTCAACATCATAGGAACATCTTTTCATGCAACATTTGCAATTTAACCTCTCAACTTGGGTAATTTGCACTTTAGTCCAAAACAAGCAAACATTGCTTCAACATTGTTCAAAAAGGACTAGAATTGCAACATAGGTTCCTCTTGAGGCCTAATTACTTTTCACAAGATGAGATTACGCATTTAATCACATTTCTTAATCAAAACAACTAGGGTTAGAGTATAACCTAGGTCAGGGATGTTATACTAGTCAGATTAGGTATTCAAGAATAGGATAGGTGGAACACATATTGTAGGTATAAGAATGACAACACATGTATTTGTTGGCCTAGAAACCCATCCAATATTTACTCATTAGGAGTAAATCTTGGAAACTCCCCGGTTTGGGATTGTTCTTGAACACTTAATCTCACTTAGGATGTAAGTGTGTAATGTGTATTGGGTTTTCAAGAAAATTTCGATAGTATAATATCTTAACCCTAGACCCTAATATTTTAACCCTAAACACTAATATATACTTGTTTTCTATTTGATCATATAATGGATAGATCATGGATGTCCATTCCAAATCACTGCACCCCAGAGTTTATTTCTAGTCTTGATCAGTTTATTAGATTTGCCGAGGAACATAGGAAACAACCTAGAGATAGGTTCTACTGTCCATGTAGGCATTGCAGTAACAACTTCAAAGTCAGCACTGGTGATGAAATCAAAAGTCATGTCATGTGCAATGGGATTATACAAGGTTATACATAATGGCACTTGCATGGAGAGATTTCAAACTTGAAATCAATGGATGTCAATAGCAGTGTTTGTGTGGAAGAAGAAATTGCCTCTGATGACGTAGATGTGAACGAACCAGTTCCAGTAGACATCATTGATGCGATGCTGGATAGTTATGGGGTAGAGCACACCGATCCATCTCCCAATTTTAGAAACATTGTGCATGATGCCGAGATACCGTTATACATAGGTTGTACTAAGTTTACGAAGCTTTGTGCTGTGTTGAGATTGTATAAGCTGAAAGCTAATAATAGATGGAGTGAAAAAAGCTTCACGTCATTGTTATCTTTGTTGAAAGAAATTCTTCCTGAAGGAAACAAGCTGCCAATCTCAACATACCAGTTAAAGAAATTGTTGAGCCTAATGGGAATGGAGGCCAAAAAGATACATGCATGCCCGAATGATTGTGTATCATTTCAAAAGGACTATGTGGATTTGAATGATTGTCCAAAATGTGGTGCGTCAAGGTATAAATTGACGACTTTGGGGGAGTCCAAAATTGGTTCTCCTACCAAGGTGATGTAGTATCTACCTATAATATCATAGATTCAACACTTGTTTTCCAATTCGATAGATGAGAAGAATTTGAGGTGGCATGCAGATGTTAAGAAAAATAATGATGGATCCTATGACATGCGTTTGATTCCCCACAGTGAAAAAAGATTGATTTATTGTACCCTAAATTCGGTGAAGAAGTCAGGAATCTAAGACTTGGGCTTTGTATAGATGTGATGAATCCATACGAGACATTGAGCAACCAACATAGCACTTGTCTAGTTATGCTTGTTATATATAATCTTCCTCCCTGGTTGTGTATGAAAAATAAGTATGTTATGTTGTCGTAGTTGATATCGGGCCCTAAACAACCTAGAAATGATATCAACATTTATCTAATGATGACTCTAGTCCTATGATAAGTATGATCCTATAGATGGAGATCCTATAGATGAAGAAGAATACTATGATAAGTATGATGACTCCAGTCCATTCTCAGTTGGGTTGCCAACACCTCTAATTATTGAAGCTAATGATGACTTGTATGTGCGTGGAAATCACAATGAAGGATTGTTAATTGATAAAAGATCACAATATTAGAGGCATGCATGTTTATATTTTTTTAAGTGTTTTATTTTTCTGAATGTGAACTTTATAATGTTTTATTATCTTCTAGTTATGTCAAATGCTAAATGTTTGATTTTTTAATGACACTTTCAGATGGCTGAGCATGAGCATGATGAGCATGATGACCATGATGATGATTACCATGAGGGTGAGGATATCAATGTGTCACCTCACAATGTGAGTTTTAAAAATATATCCTATAATTCTATCTATATGTCTATTTATAGTTATATCATGTATGTGTGTTTATTTTGTCAAATTTTAGGTTGATGATGTACCCCCTGAAGAACTTGGGGCACTTGATGAGCAACAAAACAAAATTGAGAAAGTGAGGGGCATCACAATGATGAACAAGTTACTAAAGCAATGGGGCAATGGACCCAAACTGGCTGTGGATTTCGATCATGCAGGAAATCCAGTTGGAGTGAACCGCAACTTGTTTATTTCATATCTTGGGGTTCTTACTCGTAGCCATTGTATTCCTAATTTTGAATCTTGGCATAAAGTTCCTAAGGGGAAGAAAGACTTAGTATGGAAGGAACTATGCATGAGTTATTATTATTTGCAATTCTATTTTTGTAGATTACTAATTTTTAGGATACTAGTTAATAGATATTCTATTTTGCAGAGTATATTTGATCCAGATGAAAATATGCATCATAAACGTGTAATGCAATGTTGTGGGAGGGTCCTAAGGAACTATAGGACAAATCTCACCTGAGATTACATACGCGATGCTGAGAAGAGGTTCTTGATTGATTTCCAATTCTAGACATTGATCACTTTTTGACTAAATCTACACTAATAATTTTTGTTTGTATTCAGCCACAAACACCCAATTTCCACCACCAACCTGCTTCAGCACCACCACTGTCAGAGATCGCTGAGCATCTGGCTTGGCCTTGCTTCAGCACCACCAAGGTTCCTGTACACGCCGCCTCTGGCCGGGGGGAGAGGGCCTGGCGGTCTGGGTGCACCGCCCCGCTTTCCCCTGGGTCACCTCTGAGCCTTCATCAATGGGCCATTGTCCTCGAGTGTCCCTCTGCACCGTGTTCCTCTATTTGTCCTTGCCCCCTTTCTACAGGTGGCTTCGTGTTCTAGATCTGTTCGGGGTCTGGAGCCGGCTGGTGGCATCATCCTGTAAGCGACGTCTCAGGTCACTAGTGGTGGTCATTCCAGGGTGGGTTGGAGCCGACGGGCGGGCCTTCTTTTGATCAGGGGTCCCTTTTATGCGGGTGTCTTCTTTCCCCCTTTCTTTCATTACGATCGTGCTTTCCATGCTTTGTTTCCTTTTCATCTTTTTATTTCTATTTTGTGTCGCTCCTAGATCTAGGTTGTTGGGGGCTTCTTTTTTGTGTCTTGTCTGTGTTCTGCCACCTGAGGTTCAATGGGTGTGCCCTCAGTTTCTCTGTTGGCTTGCTGGGGTAGGGGATAATCAAGGCTCTTGGGTTTGGAGGCGTTGCTTCCGTTCCTCTCTCGATTGTGATCGAGTTAGGTTTCTTGGTGAGTGGTGATGGGGTTCTGCTATATTTTCTATCCCCCATCTTTGTTCTTCCTCCGGCCTTTTCTGCTCCTTTGCTTGTCCATGAAAGGGATCCATAGTGGCTATTTCTGCTGGTGCCATAGTGCGGCCTGTGTTATCGATTATCTTTCTCTCTGTTTGCCATTTTCTCTAGTGAGTTATAGGTTCTATGTTGTCGTGTGGTTTGTGTCCTCCTTTCATGTTAGGTCTTTTTTTGTTTCTTTGTTATATGGAAGCAAGTGCGAAGATGATCCCTTCTTCGGTCACTAGTTTGGAGCATATACTTTATATCAGATATAATCTCAGGTTGAAGGAATCTCTCATAAAAATCTATTTTGGTCAGTGATATAAAAGAGATATCAATGCATCATTGTACTTATCACGTTCTGAAATGAGTTTCTAGTTATTGTATCTACTCTTTAATTTTTGTGTTCGGTTGGTGTATCTCCCTTTACATGTAGATGTCGTACGGCTTTAATGTAATGAATGTGGTGTCTTTCAAATTTTTTTTTGTTTATATTCTATTTAAAAAATTAATTTAGGAAGAAGGCAGCCACTGAGAAATGGAACTACCTAGACCCCAAAGACTAGGAGGGGTTTGTTACCCAAAGAAAAATAGATGAGTTCAAGGTATTAAGTGCCACTCCCAATTTAATTAATATACGTTCTTATGTATTCACCTATTCAAGATTAACCTTTAGCATTACTAACTAAATCAATGTGCTTACTAACAAGGCTATCAACGATGCTCAAAGAACAAGGCGTGCACTGAATGTGGATGACCAGACAAAGGGTCTAAGAGGCTATGCAGGCGTTCGTCAAAGACTACATGCTGAGTCTACTGCTCAGTCTGCTGCTACTCAGGAGACTGTAGAGTCCTCTACTATTGGTCCCACACATCTGTCTCCATGCTATGTGGATAGATGGGAGGCAAAACAAGAAGGGAGATATAAAGAAGCCCGCAACTGCTGAGGCAGCTGCAAAAATGGCAAAATACAACTCTTAGAGCAATCGATATTGATTATTGTTATGTTTACTTACCAATTTTTGTTGATGGCGATTAGCGGGAGCTTCACGAGTAGAGGAAGGAAGGCAAGTTCATCCCTGAGGGCACAAGGTATGATTTTACAGTTGCTCTTACTAACCCAGAGCATCCTGGACGTGTTAGGGGTGCGGGCGCTGGTGTGGGGATAAAAGCATTCTTTGGGCCATCACAACACAAATATGTCCCAAAAGAGGGACTATCAAATGTTGAGGTAACATGTTCTTTTTTTAGAATATTATTGCGAAAGGGAATTCAATAATCAAAAGCTAGTGTTTCTTTTGTCGATGTATAGGTAGATGATGAATTAATAAGAAAATCCAAGAAGCAATGGTGAAGTGGCAGGTGTCTCAAGCCGCCACTCAGACAGTACATGTGGCGTGCCGCTCCTCTCCTACTGTAGAGGTTGGGAGTAATACTATAGACCCACCTAGCATGTCTGCTGTAAGTATTTTTATGACATAGTATCTAGTCTTTTCAAGATGATATGTTTATGTATATGTATATAACATTCTTTACATAAATTAGTAGGGGTTGAAGCCATGCCATCTAAAAAGTCAATAATATATTGTTTCAAAGGCACATGCTTACCCAGCCCTTCTAGGGGACATGTTTCATGGGACTCCAGTACCAGCTGGTGCGGTTCGTGTGAGTTCTATAAATGTACTCCCCAATTGGAGGGATGTTCCATTGCCATATGCCCACCCAGATTCTAAAACGCTTGGTGAGGAAGAAGGTGTAGTGATAATGTGGCCCAAAGCGGATGTTGTCTATAATAATATTGTATCGTAAATTTACATTATGTTAATTTGTTAGTGTGTATATATGAGTCAGATGATCTGAAATATATATATACAGGTCAAAAGGAAGACACCCGCTATATCTCATCCTCCACCTCCACCTCCTAAAGTATGAAGTTGGCTTCCAAGGGACCTACACACCTCGTTAGGTCCTAATTGTAGGGGTATGGCAGTATGGATAGGCGAATATGATCCAAATTTCCCTATAAATGTTTCTATTCCGGAGGATGCTACAGGTGAATCATACGATAACAAGCTATTTATATGAGATATTTTGGAGTTGTTTCATTATGATTGGTTTAATACATCTATGATAGAGCTATGGATATGGTGAGATCTTATTTATACATCCATATACCTTGTTTTATATAAGGTGATCTAGTTTCTTATATATTAATGCATACGTAATACATGTTTTGCAGCCACTTACACACGATATGTACAGATTATTCATTTTCCCATTTGAGATTTTTGGTTCCATCTTTGATTAGTCTTGTAGATAAAGACCCTTCTTCAACTACTTCATACTGTAGTGTTGCTTTTCAATATTTTGGCAAAAAAAGAAGATGATGATAATAGCTCCATTCAATGTCGAGTAAGTTTACTTTGCTTATAATTTGGACTTAAGAAAATTACATTTTTATTGTGTATTTTGAGTTATTAATTTTTAACTTTCTTACCTGTAGTGGTAGGCATTGGGAGTTACTAGTTATTGTCTCCCAGACATTCACTGTCTATTATCTAGATACTGCGGGGAATGAATTGAATATATTATATGGACACACAATGAAAAATCCATTATTCCTGTGAGAAATATTTCATATTTTTATATCTGTTAATATCTATGATTACATTACTATTTAATTATGCAATTTAATGTGTTACATTAACATGTAGGGCTTTACATGAGTTCAAAAGAGATGGAGGAAAGGTCCCCAAGAAAAAGAATCAGCCACTAATTTGGGAGAATGTGAAAGTAATTTCCCGACTCCAATGTACATATTATTGATGTCAATTGTGCTTATTTGTATTTTTGAATATTTTGTATGTTTTCTCTATAGCTATTTTTGATGTTGTGTGCTCTAGATGCTTTCCTATCCTGTCATCAAGTTTTACTCTGTTGGATCGGTTACCCCTTGCCCGTTCTTACTGTTGCTCTCGATCATATTCTTGGTTGAGTTGAGTCTGGATGACTGGAGTGATGTGTGGGTTTTCTTGAGGTGAAGGTTGAGTTTTTCCACCCTTTGGTGTTGACGCTCCCCTCTCCCTTCTTTCTTCTTTCTTTTTGTTTGGGGTATGGTTGTGTATGGTCTTCTTGATGATGGCTTGGTGGTTGCTGAAGATCTCTAGTATCCTTCTAGGTTTCTTGGAGGATATGGTTTTGTTGACTCTGGTTCCCCCTAGTTTGCTCCCCTCTCTCTACTTTTGCAGTGATGGTTGAGTTTTTTTTTTGTGGTGGAGATTTGTTCTTACCTTGTGGGATTTCTGTCCTGGTTGCTTGCATTTGATGGTCAATCTTCTTTGTCTATGTATTCATGTTAATGGTTGGCCTTGTTGCCCTTGCTCCCCTCTCACTCGTTGAGTGATGTTCGAGTTTTGTGTGCTAGTTGATGTCCTTCTGGAGTTCTGAGGCTGGTTTATTGTTCATGATCTGCTTCTGCTATTTTTGGCATAGCTTGTCTGATGATCCCTTCTCTCCCTGTGTATGTTCTTTTGGCTCTTTTTTCCTGAGATGGCTACTTGATCCTGAGATAGCTCTCTTATCCTTGTTTGGCCTTGGTGCCTTTGTTCCCCTCTCACTCTTTGAGTGATGGTTGAGTTTTTTTTCCTGTGATGGTTGGTTCTTTCTGGAGTTATGGACTGGTCTCATGGTTATATGCTTCTTGTCTACTGGTGTTTGGCTTAGCCTGCATGATGCTCCCCTCTCACTGGAGGAATGATGGTAAAGATGTTGGTGGATATTTGTGGCTGCTTGCCCTTTCTCCCCTCTCACTCGTTAAGTGATGGTCGAGTTTTATGTGTTGGTTGTTGTTGTTCTGGAGTTCTGCGACTGGGTTTTTTATCATGCCCTGTGTATGTTCTTTTGGTTCTTTTTTCCTGAGTTGGCTGCTTGATCCTGAGATGGCTCTCTTATCCTTGTTTGGCCTTGGTGCCTTTGCTCTCCTCTCACTCTTTGAGTGATGGTTGAGTTTTTTCCTGTGATGGTTGGTTCTTTCTGGAGTTATGTGACTGGGCTCATGGTTATATGCTTCTTGTTTGCTGGTGATTGACTTAGCCTGCATGATGCTCCCCTCTCACTCGAGGAGTGATGGTCGAGTTGTTGGTGGATATATGTGGCTGCTTGTCTTGTTTAGCATGAAGACTCTTTTGCTGGCCTTAGCCTGAAGATCTTTTCCTGATGTTGCTTTTGTTTGAGGGTTATATTATTTTATACCCTTTTCTTTTCTTACAGATAGATTCTTGATGTCAAGATAGTTTCTTTCATTTATAGTTGGTTCTCATTTGAATACCAATAAGTTTTGTACTTTTCAAAAACAAAAAATGAAAAAAAGCAACAGAGTTTGGGCTGACCAAAAAAATATATTTTATACGTTTCAATTTATAGGGTGCTACATAAGACAACGGTTGGGCATGTGCATACTATGTGATGCAATTTATGGACCTAATCATCAAACATGCCGCAATGAACATCGATACCATACATATGGTATTATATATAGTCTCATTAGATAATATGAAATATATCAATCTTATTATATATTATTAATTATATATATACGTCATTCTCTTTGCAGGTGTTCAAAACTGACTTGACCACAGGTGGAAAGTTATTAGATGTACATACTCCCTATATGAGGGAAGAATTAGATGATGTAAGAGAAGAATGGGAAAAAGCCCTACAAGTAGTGGGAATTTTTAAATATAATTGGGATACTGATGGCGATAATGACGATGATGAATAAAGAATGATATTTCTAAACTTTGTTCTCATAACTATTTTTGTGTGAATGTGAATGAATTTTTCTGAATTGTCATATGTGTGAATGTGAAGATGATCAATACATGAATGTTTCTACATGTGTCTGAATGTGAAAAGAAATGAAATGAATGGAACTACAAGTTACTAAATGTGTGAAAATGGAGGAAATTTGAAATGGAACTACTAGTTTCTACATGTCTGTGATGAAAAATAATATGAATTAAATGTGCTTATACATGTGTGTGATCATAAATTGTTGTCCATCTTGTTAATTTTGCAGGTTTGTGGTCTGTTGTTGGATGATATCAATGGATGCTGTAAACCTGTAGTTCAGAACTAAACTGTAGGTTCTGCATCCTATTGACTAGCCATACAACATGCCTGCAAACTAATAAGAAAAAAAATTAGAAAATAGGCGTCGGTTATTTGTATAAAAATGAAAACAAAGACATACATCGTCGGTTATTAGCAAACAACCGACGTCTATGTGGCTAGGTAGTGTCAGTTATATATACAAACCGACGCCTATGGTGCCCTTGCTGGCATGTTTTATTGATGGCAGGAAGGGTTATATAGTGTTAGTTTTTGTGAAACGCCGACATCTTTGCCATGGATATAGTGTCGGTTTATTTTAATAACCGACACATATAGTGCCCTTGCTGGTGCATTTTTGGTGGTGGGAAGGGTTATGGTGTCGGTGTTAAAACCGATGCTGAAGGTTTTGACTTTTAGCGATGCCCACTTGGGTTTCGCTTTGAAACCGATGCCAAAGGCCTTAAATAATCGACACTAAAGGTTGGTTCTGTACTAGTTAAAAAGAAGAAGAAAAGAAGGATCCAAGCCCCCCCCCCACTTTGCAAAGCATCATCCTAGAGATCTCATCATAGGAAATCTTTTTGAAAGGAGAGGACGTGGGTTGCCTACAACAAAGAAAAAGTAGACAATGTCTTCATGTCTCAACTTCATCCAAAAGATGTCAAAGAAGCTCTCAAGGATGATTAATGGATCCTAGTCGTGCAAGAAGAGTTGGAGCAGTTTGAGAAGAACTGAGTGTGGACTCTTGTGCCAAGACCAAGTGACAACAAAATCGTTGGCACCAAATGGGTCTACCGCAACAAGCTTGATGAAAGCATAAAAGTGGTAAGAAATAAAGCAAGATTAGTTGCTTAGGGATACAATCAACTATAAGGTATTGATTTTGATGAAACATATGCACCTATAGCTTGACTTGAGTCAATTAGAATGTTGCTTGCTTTTTCTAATCATAAGAATTTCATGCTTTATCAAATGGATGTTAAAAGTGCATTTTGAATGGTACAATTGAGGAGGAAGTATATTTTGCTCAACCTCTCGGCTTTGAACATGATAACTTGCCTAACCATGTTTCTTTGTTACAAGAAGCTCTCTACGGCCTCAAACAAGCACCTCAAGCTTGGTATGAGAAACTAAAGAACTTTTTGCTAGACAATGGCTATATCATTGGAAAAATCGATTCAATCTTATTTCTAAAACACACATCTAGTAATTTCTTGATTGTTCATATTTATTTTGATGATATTCTCTTTGGTGGAACTGATCTTGATCTTTGTAAGGAGTTTAGTTCTCTTATACCGAGTGAGTTTGAGATGAGAATGATGGGGAGCTTACTTTCTTCCTTGGCTTTCAAACCAAACAAATATAAAATAAGAACTTCATCAACCAAGGAAAATACACCACTGAACTACTTAAGTGCTTTGGGATGGAGAACACTAAGAAAATAAAAAACCCCATGTCAAAAATTTCCAAGACTGACAAAGACGAGCAAGGAGAAAAGGCATGTGAGAATCTCTATAGATGTATGATTGGAAGTTTACTTTATTTAACTGCCTCTAGACCTAATATAATATTTAGTGTTGGCTTGTGTGCTCACTTTCAATAAAGTTCTAGGAAATCACATCTTATATATGTTAAGAGGATTTTGAGGTATCTAGACAAAACCCAAAATTTTGGACTATGTTATCCCAAGTCAACGAACTTTACTCTTACTACTTATAGTGATGATGATGATAGAAAGTGGACAAGTGGCACTTGCTTCTTCCTAGGACCTTGATTAGTTTCTTGGTTCTCTAAGAAACAAAGCACTGTGTCTCTTTCAGCTATCAAGGATGAATACATTGCAATTGGGAGTTGTTCCCAAGTCCTACAGATGAAGCAAATACTCCAAGAATTTAAATTCATTTTTATGCTTCTCCTATCTATTGTGATAATACTAGTGCAATTAACCTATCTTATAATCCTACATTGCATAGTAAATCTAAAAATATAGATGCATGTCATCACTTTCTTCGTGATCACATTACCAAGAAGGATATTTATATCACACATGTGGATATAGAGAATCAACTCATAGACAGTTACACTATACCTAAAGATAGAGAACAATTTGCTTTTATTTGATCAAAACTTCTTATAACTATTCTTGATGATTACCGACATGCCTTCTAGCAAGTTGTTCTCTTACCAATATGTTTCTTTCTCTAAATTGATCATTTCTAACTTTCTATGTGATATAGTTGTCTTGTTTTCATGTCTTATTTTACTTATTTTGGATAGTTTTTGCAAACGAATGATTTATCGCAAAATAGTACCCTATGATGATTGAAATGTGCCTCAATATGTGTAAAATGCATAATAGGCTAAAGAAATAAATTCAATGAGCACCCTAGAGGGGAATTAAAATTTCACCTTTTAGGACAGACTTTTGATCGGTCGAGCTACAAACTTAACCTATCCCTGGCCGAGTTCATGTGAAAATACCCGATCGGTTGAGTTTCTACATCTCAAAATTTGACCGATGGTCGAGCTGGAACAAACTTAAAGAGGGTTTCAACTGACTTTTCTCCTTTTCAACTAGAGAAAAGTTGACGGATCCTGATTTCCAACCCTAGGGTTGCACATCCTCTCGCTAGCCTTGGTTAGCCTTCCTTGCCTCTTCCCACACCCATCTAGGTGGCTAGACGACCTGCTACTGAGGATATCTCTCTCTTTCAATTACTCTTGCTTCTCCATCCATCTCCATGGCGTCCAACCATAGGAAGAGAGTTGTCCCAGGTGGAGCACCCTCATCTTCATCTAATCCTCACCTCTTATCCTTTGATGGCACCTCCTTTGTCTCCTTAGAAGCTTTAAATTTCTATAAAGAGCTCCTTCCTAGAACCCTTTCCCATTGATAGCTTTCTTTGAACCTTATCTCACCATGACGACGGTTATCAAGGATGTTGTTGAGTTGTTCTTTTCCCATCACCTAGGTGCTTTGTGCATAGAACTCTTGTACTTCCACAATTCCATAACTAGCACTAAAGCGTTCAATGAATTTTATGCCAATATTCAATGGAACTATGACACAATAGTGCCACCTCCTAATACTTAGGTTATTCTCACTTCCATTATTTTCGATACAAAATTTACCATCTCTGAAGATTCCTTGAAAATCTTTTTCAATGGAACTGATATCAGTGACACATGGAGAGCTGACATCCTGATTATTATGGCCTACTCAACCTCAAGACCTTCTACAAAAGCTTTGAACTTACTCTCCTTGATATTCACAAGTTTTTGAAGAAGCATAATGTTCCATATAGGAAGAAGTCAACCCTACTATCCACTTCTCTGGATCTCAAAAACCGTCTGATTGCATTGGTTGTTAACTGCAATGTCCATCCAAAGACGAACCAAATGGAAATAGCAAAAAACACCATTGTAATCATGTACTATCTTTTGATGAATATCCGAGTCAAGTGGTCTTGATACATTCTACACCACATGACTTATTTTGATTCCAAGAAGAACACCCGTGGTACCCACTGCTACCCTGCCTTGATCTGTCGTCTTTTTACTTTTGCAACCTAGAAGTCACTTTTCCATGATTTTCATTACAAAGAAAGTCAAAAAGGTGTCTGTATAAGTGAGACCACAATCAAGAAGACCTTCCTCCCTACCTCTCCTACCACACCTAGAGCCTCCACCTCTACCTCCACTTGCACCACCACCCCAACCCGACTATGCCTCTTTCTCAATGTCAAATGAAACCTTATGGGTTACATGATACACTGGCAGACATATAACCTTCAGGTTCAAGATGGACGTATGCCAGATCATGTCACACATGCACCTGCCCTATAGACATCCCTATCCCTCCTAGCATCCATACATAGGTGGTGACTATGCCTCTGATGCATACAATAACTTATACCTAGCCCCTCCACCCTCTGCTTCCACTGCTACCCATGTTGTTGATGGTGGACCTGCCCCTACCCCTAGTGTGATTCTCCGCTGGCTTTGCCTGTTGGTCTTGCTACCTCTTTTCTTGCTAGTCTAGGGACTTATGCTCCCTCCTTTGACCAAGAAAATGCTTTAAATGCTCTTGGCACGTCTTGGGCTGAGCAAAATACTAGATGGCCCTATTGTGGTTTTGGTCCTCCTACTGATGAGGAGATTCCTGACCAGGCTATTGAGGATGAGGTTGATGATGTTGAAGGAACCTAGTATGACAGATCTGAGGATAATTTTGATGACGACTTTGTTGGTTGATGATGATGATGACCACGTTGACAGATATAGAATAGATATATCTTAGATATTTTAGTTCTCTAGTTTTTATTTGTTGATCATATCTATATTTATAAACTATTTTGTACGAAGACATTTGGGCACTATATCTGAGACATACTACTATATCATCTTACTATTTTATCGTTGGTTTTTGGCTTGTTCCATGAGAACATGTTTAGTTTTGTAATCTTAATTTTATGTACCATAACTCTTTGGTTGACTAGATCTTATGAGTTTGTGGTATGTTATCCCATATTTTGATTATGATATTAGACTACTTGTTTCTTTATGCTTCATCTCTATTTGGTGAGTGCCTTATGTGGTTGATTGCTTTATCTTGTGCCTGTGGACAAGACATGTGCCTATTAGGTCTATTACCTCTCTACTTTTCGATATGACAAAGCGGGAGAGGTAGGGCTGAAAATGGGTACGGGTAGACCCACAGACCCGCAAATCCGGACCCTTAAAAAAATTGTCACGGGTCTAATTATTTATACCCGCATACCCTTGGAACCATATACCTTTGGACTCGTATATAAGCGGGTCCAATGATGGGTATGCTTGGACCCAAACCTGCTAGACCCACGTACCCGCTATACATAAGTAACTACTTAAATAATAGGTTATATATATCATACTTTAGTATTCTAACTAATATAATTCTTGAGATTATATCTTACTCTAACCACAATAAGATTGAGACTAGTCATATAGTTAAGAATTAACTATTCTTGTTACAATAGTGAACATCATATGTAAACTTAAAATCTAAATGTTTACTAATTTCCATTACTTTCTACACAAGTTACTATTATGATGATGACTACAAATATGTAAACAATTAACTCAATTGATGTTAATGTATAAAATATAGCATTATCTAATACAACTATTGCATGTTAATATATTATATAATAATAATATCTTGCTGTATTAAAATATGTAGAACATAGTCATTTCTCTTACATAAACAATATGATGTTTTGTATAACTACTTACTCGCATACCCGCACCGCATACCCACTATTATTGCGGGTACGGGTATGGTACAAGTCCATATTTTTTAATATGCGGGTCTAGAACTGGAACCGGACCCACTAAATTAGATGGGTATGGATGTGGGTATGACTAGACCCGCACCGTACCTGCACCGTTTACACCCCTAGGGAGAAGTGATTTCATCCATATTGTTTTTATTGCTTATATGCTCATTTTCTTGTCAATTATCTACTAATCATGTGACTTGCTAGAGGACCATATAGTATGTATATGTGCTATGGTTATTTGTGGAAAGACTAACCATGCAAGCTTAGGTAAGCATGAATTGAGGGGGAGCAATTCACATTGTTCATTCATGTATCCCCTTACAATAGACAAGATGAAGGTTTTAATTTTCATATCCTTTTAAATATGTTGAATAATGGTTTTTCATTGTAAAAAAGACGAAGAATGTTGACCTAAGTGTTACACATTGTCCATAGTTTGATAAAACTTAACCATTCCATTCATATGCATCTAATATGTTTGTTTGAGATTCATTTCAGGCATTAGGTACATTAAAAGGATCAAATCGATCAAGCCCTTTCTTGTTTTAGTTTATGTCAAAAGCAATGCCAATGCACATTTTTGGAAAACACTCCAAATCACCTTAGATAATTTTAGTAATCATTTGTACCGAAGATATGACTTGTAACTTATATGAGAAAAAAATCAGGGACACTTAATTCAAATGTTTGATCACTTAAAAGTCATTTTGTA
The DNA here is from genome assembly GCA_963693085.1 of Alisma plantago-aquatica. NCBI lineage: Eukaryota > Viridiplantae > Streptophyta > Magnoliopsida > Alismatales > Alismataceae > Alisma > Alisma plantago-aquatica. The sequence continues at coordinate 225,341,355 of OY856409.1, forward strand.
AAATTTAGTACATGTTCATCAGTCATTGAGTTTGAGAATGACTTCGATCGGTCGAGTTACACTTTCACAGAATTGACCGATCCCTCTACAGATCAAAAGTGATTTAAGTGGATCGATTGAGTTTCCATGAGACAAAATCGACTGATGGTTTAAATTGACTTTGTCGCATAGTGTGATTGGTCGTTATCTTTATTGAAACTTGACCGAATGCATTGTACAGAAAAGTAGAAAAAGTGATTCTAGCCGTTGGGGAGTTGCAAAGTCAAACTTATATCCATTGCAACCCTCAAAATGGCTTAAAATGCTCATAAGTGTTCCTACCCTCTTGTGGACACCCTCAGCTATAAATATGACCTCTTGGAGTTCATTCCAAGGTTGCTCCTTCATGAAATTCAATATCCTTCCTATAGTTGAGTGTATCTACTCTACTTGAGCCCCTTTCTCTCTCTTGATTACACTTCAATTTGTCATTATGAGTGAGATATGATCTGTGTGAGAGAGCTACCTCATTGTATACTTGTAAAGCTCTCAAAGCTTCTGTAAATAAGTGAACCCCTTTCTTCAAGATCAAGTTGATGAAAGCTTCTCCAAGTGAAGGAGAAGGTGCAAGTTAAGAAGAAGGTGCAAGCTTCTTCAACTTGTAGAAGAAGGTGCATCAAGCTTCTCCTAGTGAAGGAGGAGGACAAGGCGAAAGATCTAAGGAATTGAGTGGGTAAATCCTTCAAGGCAAAAGACTCGGTGCAAGAAGGGGGTCTTCTTGGTGATGGAATCCAACTTCTTGTAAGAGTGGGTAAGACCTTGGTGAGTTAGAAGACTACCTCTTGGATAGGTAAGACCTTGGTTGTAAGGTTATTGGCTCCCTTGACCTTAAAGGAAAGCTGGGTATCCTTGTCCTGGAAAAGGAAGGTCATATGTTGTAACTCTTGTAAGTGAATATAAAGAGTAGACATGGTTAAGAAATCCTAGATCTTGACCTCTCTAGGTAGTGGTCTGACTCTCTTCTAGTTTGGAGAGTGGGACCACTCTAAAACAACTTGTTCAATTGGTTGCTTCAATTTCCCTCATCCTTGCTATGCATGTTTAAATTTCCATCAAATTCACTATTTGCAATTATGCCTAGTTGAAGTAAATTGAATGTCTAACTATTTTTGTGCAAGTTTTGAAGCTTTATTCACCCCCTTGAGAGCCCTCTGATCCAACATATATGTGTTTATTTTTTATTTGAGGGGGCATGGCCCTTGCCTGCCCCTCCCCTCTTGGTTCAACCCCTATCCTTAGGACCCTTAACTACTATTATGTCCCTCTCCATTGCTACATCAATGAATCCCATTGATTATGTTCCTGTGCATCAATTCATGCAACTTCTTCACTTACCACTCATTAATTATCCAACTCTAGAAGGCTTATGCCTCACCCAAATTCAGAAAACCAGCACCAAGTCTTGTTCCACTAGCTAGTTTGCTCATGCTTCACTTGATTCTACTTGTTTTTTTGGGGACAAAAATCTCCCTCTTGGTGAAAAGCAATGAATAATGAAACGAATTCCTTACTAGCCGGTGACACTTGGACTTTAGTTCCACCAAAACCAAATATAAATATTATTGCCAATAAATGAGTTTTTTTTCATACACTCAGTTCTGATGGGTCTTTTCGTTCACATAAAGCTCACCCAATTGGAAAGGGATTCCATCAACAATAGGGTCTCGACTACACGAAAACCTTCATCCCGATCATCAAACCCACCACCATCCTTATTTTCTCCATCACCGTCAGTGCAAATTGGCCCATTTGTCAAATCGACATTGATAATGCTTTCTTGCATGGTGATCTATGGGAGGAAGTTTATATGATGCAACCTTCCATGTTCAAAGATGAATCTCACCCTATCCATATTTTTCGTCTCTATAAAGCCATCTACGGCCTCAAACAAATTCTCTCGCTTGTGATATCAAAAGTTTAGCTCCTCTTTCCACTCTTTTGATCTCACCTCATCACAACTGATACCTCCTTATTCATATACAAAACCAAAGATACCATTTTGTATGCACTTGTCTATGTGGATCCCATTCTCATCACCGACAACCAACCCACTCAAATCACCACATTTCTCACTGACTTGCACATGCAATTCCCCTTGAAAGACCTAGGACCCCTTCACTATTTTCTCAGGATTGAGTTCACACATAATCCTAATCGTCACCTTCTCTCCCAAAGAAAATATATTTATGATGTTCTTTCTCGGGCCAACATATTGGGCGCCAACCCAGTAACCACCCTCTCTCCTCTGCAATCAAACTCAACTGAGATGGCCAACCCATTTTTGACCCCCATATGTATCGTCGTATTGTTGGATCTCTCTAGTACCTTAGTCTCACTCTCCTAGTATTTTCTTTTCTATCAACAAACTCAGTCAGTACATGAGTCGCCCAACTGAGGAACATTGGCAAGCAGTTAAATGCATCTTATACAATCCAAAGCACACCACCTCTTTTTCCCTCTCAATCACTCATTGTCCATAACCCTTTATTCTTACTTAAATGCTGATTGGGTAGATTATCTTGATGATCATAAATCCTCTGGAGGTTACCTTATCTACTTAAGTTCTAATTTAGTTTTCTGGTCCTTGTTCAAAGCATCCGTCTTTTTATGTTTTAGAAAAGGAAAAACCCTCTCCTATAAATAGCAGGCAAAACATTCAAGTGAACAAATATTATAATGGTCATGTTATACTTAGTCCCATATTATATGAGACTTAAGTAAAAGGAAAAATAAAGATAAACAAAATTAAAGAGAGTACAATAGCTAAATATAATTTTATCTCAATATTCCCCTCATTGGAGCATAAATATCAATTGTGTCCAACTTGCAACACAACTCCCAAACATTTTTTTCGAAGATGGACATTGTAAAATATTTGCAGTTTGCTCATGTGTGAGTAGAAAAGGGTAATGACCTTGGTCAGCACAACATCTCGGAAAATATGACAATCCACCTCAATGTGTTTGATTCTTTTATGAAAGACATGATTAGTAACAATAAAGGTAGCAACATGATTGTCATAGTACGTCGGAATACTATAAGTGATAGAAAATTCAAAGACAAAGAATAGATTTCATCTGTAATAACTCAGAAGTATGTACCATTGCCCACTGAATCTAACAACAACATCTTATTTCTGAATTCGCCAAGTAACCAAGTTACTCCGGCAACGTTCATGTATATTCTGGATCTGTAACAACTCCTATATCACATGCATCTCGTATTTGGCCACGTTCTGTCGTATATATATCACAATAACCGCGCTACAGAAAAGTTTAAACTCATTGGATTATTGCCTTTACAGAGAGAATGGATTTCTCGGGTGATAGCTACCCTCGTAAAAGAAAACAAGAGAACAGTTAACCTTAATCATTAAGGTTGTTCTTTTATAATATCCGATCTAAGATAATACGTTCACACACATACACACTTTCTAATAAATAAGGTACACCGATTTCATGCACTTGATCGGATATCTTATTTGGCTAAATAAGAGTTATGTCTGAGTGTATATAGTCAGATATAATAACATCTGACCACGTGGTCGACCATATACCGGTCTGTCACATGAAAATTATGTCTGCAGTCCACTAAACTCCACAATTAATGGTAAGCAAATTTTCGTGTGCCCTCCCAAGTATAGACAAGGCACCAACTTTTATGTGACAAACGTGGGACTGAATATCCCTCTCTTCAAAGAAAACGAAAACCCTACATCTTATTGACGGCTGCTAATATTAGTCTGGTCTTATAATACGCATTTTGGATCATATCATCCCCTACGAAACACAACTTAGTCAACCCAACACCTTGTCAATTAATTTGAAGGTTTGGTGTACTTCTCCTCTTGTAGTCTTTGTTAACAAATTTTAGCTTGTCTTCTACGGTGTAAGCTAACCCAGAAGTAGAAAATTAGGATCAAAAAGTCATTCTACATAGCATAAAAACAATAATGAGTATGTGGTAGATCTAACTATAGGTGTTTTTAGGTTCTGAAATCACATCAACCCCAACGATCCACATAAGTTCAATTTAGCGGGTTGAAATCTTTTATGACTGGATTAATGTGCCCAACACACCCGGACCACACACTATGTTATGATGCTCACATGTCTATAAATGAGATGTTGCGGGCACAAAAGTTGAGTACAGAAAATTTGGATCCCAATATAACACGTTCTCCTTAATAGAGAGACTGAGTTGGGACAGGAGATGTGTTATAAACATTAGCGTTCCCTTTCATGTTCACTATGGGCCATTCGGTATATGCTTACTTGTTGCCCCTACTTTCTTACCAGTCGTACCTAACTCAAACGTGACGTTGCGTATGATCATGATGTTATCGTTGTTGCTTTCTGTCCTCACTTTCAACATCCTTTGAAGATTCTTGGTCCCTTAGAGCAAGAAATCATATGGGTTTCGGTTTCTTCTGTCTTTGTTGCTGATGGGTTGAAATAATCATCGTGTTTGTTTAATTACGAGTGGTCACATGCAATTGCTGCACTAAACATCGAATATCACATGCCTGCAGGGGCTATGCCCTTGCTATGCATGACCACAACCCTTCTCCTCACTTGATAGCTTGCTTTACTTTATCAACTAGTTTTTTTATTGTCACTTCTTCATTAATGTCGACATATCCAACGAACAAATTCTACATCCACACACTCCATCATATGCGTGGAATAGAGCACGTTGGGGAGCAGGTTTTAAGAAAATTCCACATTTAGACCATCCTACATTTTTAAAATAGTGCATTGTTGAAATTATGTACATTTAAAGTTTACGTTTGGTATCATAGATTTGTACAATACATGACTTTTTTTTTTGGGTCCGCCAATCAATCACACTTGGAGTTTGATATTAGGAAAATTTTAATGGAAATTAAATACGGGTTTCCATTATATTTGGAAAAAACTTAACACCATTCTTCAAATCCCATCAACCAATGTAAACTTTTGCAGATGAATATCAAAATACGAACCGATACGGTAAAATTGGACAAATCAAACATGCACTATATAAGAACCATATGCTTATGACCACATGTGGGTCCCTTAGGTATAATGAGGAGTAGGCTATATAGAAGATGATGCCACACTAAAACTGTATTTAATCCACACCCTCACTATGTGATCATGTACATAGATGACCAAAGGAGTAGCATGTACCCAAAAAATGAGGACCCGCAAATCCGTTTTGCCAATCAAAGAGAAGCATTACAACGATATGCCCAATATCACAGTGGAGTTGACTTCAGTAATTAATTCAATCACGCCACGCCAAGCGGCTAATGATACCCGTTCGCATTGTTTGAGTTTCTCTATGCCTCATGGACATTGGAAGAACGCACACTGATCCACCACCACGAGTGCATGGTCACTCGATATTCCCCCAACAAATAAGTTAAAGCCTCCATTTGTTTAGGAATTCTTGTACAGCAAGTGCCAATGTACCAGTTCGAGTATTGCAATATATTTAAACGACTTGTTATATGCATGCATATGTCCAATATTCTCGGTAGGCTAGACTCTAGAGCGGCGCCATGTGAGAAGTCAATGCCTACTAGGCTAAGATAGTCATCGGTCTTATCGAGCTTGCTTGGAGATGGACAACAATCTAAGAACTATTTGGAACGTTCATTTACTTTCATAGACGTCGACTGACACCCTAGATTTCTAGCCGGATGTTCCCGCACGTTGTCTTAGCTTCCCAAATATAATTGATGTTGATAACTGATAGAATAAGTAGCAAGACTACGCAGATCCAATTGTCCCAATTCCATTAATAAATATTAAGAAAACTCACCATGAGGATTAGACATGAGTAGTTGAGTGGTAGGTCTACACAAAATTTGCCCTATTGAAAGTGTGCACGGGCCACTTCACCACATTCCATCTTTTGTTCCACATCATTTTTTTTAATTTTGTTCAGGGTCTCTCTAGTGCTGGAATTAACTCCTCCTTATTCAATTTGACACCTCATTTTCTATATTAATACAAGAACAACGACATACATGACCCATTTTCCACAATTTTCACTCTCAAGAGTCACATACACGTTTGAGTGCATTCGATTTTACTTTCAACTTGTTACTTTGCTTATGCCATGGTGTGTGTATGTGAAACAACTTCTATAACCTCCTTTGCATAAGTGTTACTGATTAAAACTTCTACTCCTCCCTTTTACACCTTTGGGTACTTGTACCTCATGTTCTACCCTCATGACCCTCAATTTCCGCATAACCTCTGCTATTTTTCCTACATCCACTTTTTTGGATGATGTGAAAATCATTTTGAGGAAGAGCCACTTCAGTGACCTGATCTTGGCAGTGTAAACCTCCAGCCCCCTCGGCTACCAACACATTGGAGGGAGCATTAAAATCACATAGTAGGAAAGAATATGTAACGAGATAATTCATTTCCAAGACACACAACATGTGTTTCAAAATTTGGTCTCTTAATTAGGAAGTCCATGCCTTTACCACCTGAGCTATAATCTCGTCGACACTTACCTCCTCTTTCACTATAGTAGTACGGGTAAGAATGAAGAAGTGGGTCATTAAGACAAGTGGAGTTAGAATGGAGGCAACATGGGACGATGAATATGAGTTCGGCGTAGTGCAACTCACCAAAATTTATGGAAAATGTATACTAGGGTTAGACTGAAGGATGTGTTTGAGATGCAAGTAAAGTTACTCCAAGATAGGTGATATGATTCACAATGGAGTGAAGAAGAGGTTCAACGTTTCTATTTGATAGGAGAAGTTATTTGAGATAAAAAAAAGTTACTCAAATCAAGGCATGTCTATAAAGGTATAACATGTTCAATAAGTTGTATTTGTAAGAGTTTTGGTGTAAAGACATGATCCCAACTTAAAATGAAACCTAGAAATATTTCAAGGGGTTATTTGTTTGTGGATAGATGGACAAAGTGCCATGTATTGTTTGTAGTAGACTCAACATCATCCATCAACACTAGGGTAATGATAAAGTATACCACACGTATCTAAAATTATCTATCCATCACATGGATTCTGTAGGGCTTAGGAGGCTTGTCTTTGTAGGAGCTTATGTTTTCAACACAAGTCATTATCATTTAGATGATGATTATGCATGCTTCAATTCTAACTTTGATGTTGATTGATTCAAGTGCTAATACATTCAGATGTGATGAAATCCATATAGGAAACTATCATCTATATTTAGTAGAACTACTCTATGATTTATTGATTACAATACCTAAATCATGCCATATTTTGCTAATAAATATATCCCACACATGTTATCAACATTGGTGGTTAATGTATCCAAGTAATGGTATTATTACTTAATCTTCATAGTTTTGATATGAGTTTTGGGATTAAATTCTTTGAGAATTATAGAGTGAAGCTAGATGGATTTATCAAGATAGTAATTTTCTGTGGTGGAGATTCTCTTTGGGCCTTCCAATATCATATACACATATTTTCTATAATCCTAACTTATATTACTGATGCAAGAAAATAGAATGAGGGAGGGAAACACATGTTTTCTAGTACATGATATAAAGTAATACATTTGTTGATGGATTACTATGTTTTCCTCTAGCTATACATATTGAATTTTTAATTAGACCTATAAGCACTAAAATAGCACAAGCATCATATTGCATGATGGTAACTAATCTTAGAGATATAAAGAAGTTGTTATAGTATTTTTTTGGTAAGGAATTTGTGTATCAAAGTACATCTCACTAGAGAAAGCCCATTCTATTTTTAAACAATAAAAATTGAAATATGAAAATGTGCTACTACATGAAAAATAAATTAAGCTATTATCAATAAGAAGCTTCATTTTTCTATATTCGATCATAATTTTATCAAACAATGAATGTGACTGTGTTACTGAAGGTTAATTGTTGTTAGAACCACAACCAATATATAGGGCTATGAAAATTTGTCTGAACCTATGAGCTCTATTGTGCCCAATCCACAAGAAAAATAGATCTAATTTTCAGTTGTGACATTCCAGGTCAATTCCATGTTGAAGATTACATGTTCAAATCTAAACGCAGTCAGGCCCAGATTTAGAATCTGGACAAGACTGGTTTCTATATATATGTATGTATGTATGTATGTTATGGATGTTGGCTATGTTTTAAATTGGTATATGTTTTTGTTTAGTATATTGTATGTGATATTGCAGCATAGTTATTTAATGTGATATACATGTTTTTTAATGGTATTGTGATATTTCTGTGGTGGTAGAATTTACGTATGTGCTATTATATAATGATATATGTGATGTGGTACATGTGTTGATATTTTATTTTTTAAGGTGATATTTATGCTTTATTGTTGGTATTTTTATCTAGAAAAACTAAAGATTAATTACATTACAATGGTCCAATGTTACAAAATCATTGGCACTTTTTGAAGTTTTATTTTATATTACAAAATTATTTACAACCTTATAGGTAATTCTATCAGAGAATTGATTTTTCTAACGAAAATCATATTCAAATATGGGTACATTCTGAGTTTATCTTTCTTAATCTAGGTTAGCCCTGGGTTGAGAGGTCTAAATAAAATCTAGGTCTTGGTTTGGGTTTGAATTTGAAAGTCAAGCAATCCAGATTCATTTTTTGACCTAAAACCAAATGTGATCCAATTTTTTGACACCCTTATCAATATAGAATAAAATCTAATGATGATCCCATGATGGAGTATAGAACCAACTTGTCTGTTACTAATTCTTGGTTATGAAGTTTGTATTAATAAATGAAACCATGTTTTTAAGTTCCTAATGAAAAAGGTGCAACTATTTTTATCATTTTTTAATTGACAACGTAATACATTATATTTGATGAGATAACATAGTAAAAGTGAGGTCTAACTATTTAACATGAAATTTGTGACCTATGTAATCTATCCGTAGAGTATTTCTATGTATGCCAAAATCATGGAATTCGATTGAATTGGATCATATCTAGCTAAAGTATGTAGCTTCGTTGGTTTAATATGATAATATATGATGTCAATATAAAAAAAGGAGGAAAAAATATGGGTTTGGGTACAAAGTCTGGCTTTAGGGTTGGCAACACTGGCGATCACTACCAAAGATGTTGTATAATTCTCCGGCAAGAATGCATGTCTCCCTATCACACACCCAATGCACATCTGTGAGTGCATTGTGTAGTTAGGAGATCCCTATTGCAAAGGAAACAAGGAACTTGTCGAATTTTTTTAAACAGATAGATCCCAATGAGATAATGCTCCCGACCTAGAAGTTGGAACTAGTTGATGGAGTAGTCAAGTACTCCAAGTCCATTGTTGAAAGAAACATCTCGACGTGGAATAACTCTATGGCAAGCTATGTTGTTGGATTTAAGCTGCACTGACCAACATTTTATTGGAATCTATCAATGATATGGAAGACAAAAGGTGACTTTGATATTCTATCAAGGGAAATGATTTTCTTCATCATTTGATTAACATATTAGGAGGACATGATGGCAGTGTTGAAGAATGGAACATGGTTAGTATTGGGGAATTCACTTATGTTGACGAAGTGGCAAAGAGGAGTGCCACTAGATAATCTTAAGTTGTTGAAGGTTATAGTTAGACTACTAAGAAAGAAATCGTTATTTAGACTAAGAAATAAATTTGTATTTATACTCCTACTTCGGACGAAGGTTGGAGCAACCAGGGGAGAGCTTCAGATCTTCACTAAGAAATGTATCAACAGTTCCTCAACATAAAGTGGTTGGAATTCCAATTTCATTATACAACTTTACAACCCTTCTGGATGGTAATGAGAAGGTTGATATTATCTATATTTATGATGATAATTCATCTCAATATTCTTCTATGAATGTTAGGTGTACCATTATGAATCCCAATGATTAGTCCCCTTTCTATTTTATCCTAGAATGTGAGGGGTTGAATAAGACGGGTAGGAAGACAGCTGGCCGTGAAGCTATTACTATTAATAATATTTCCATTGCTTGAAGCCTAGAATCTAAAGTTATAAAAAGAAAATAAAAAAAATATATGAGTAGAAATTGGCCTAAGGCACCCTGAATATCTAATCACTCTTCCCATACTATTGGCAGAGTTATTATTATGCGAACTTTTGATGATATTATCATCAATAAAATTGATGAAGGGGATCCATTTGTATCTTGTGAAGTTATCTCTAATGGGAGGTATTTCATTATAAGTTTGATTATCATCACAATCCTAAAAGTAAATGAGTTGCTTTATATGATAGTTTGTCCTATAAGAATATGAATGTTCCATGGCCTAGGTGGAATTGGATGAAGTTTGTTCCCCTAGATATGTATTCCAAATGTCTACCCAATCAAACTGTAAAACAAAGAAGACGATATTGAGAGAAAAATCTATACTGTGATTTTTATAGATCCTTGATGACAAAGGTGTTGGGAAATCAGGATAATAGATAAGACAATGGAAACAAAAGTTTTAATATTTGATTCCCTAATCAGCAAAATTGTGTCAACAATTTTTTATATAAGAAGGAAGGTAACAAGAGTTGTAACTAATCCTAGAATAAGTCCTGCGACAACTTTTATTATAGTAGCATGCGTCTTTCTTCAAGTTACACCTAGACAATGTCAGCAGTGGCCTCCAGATTGATCTAGTCATCCCGCTCACCCTCCTAATAACTGCTACATCCTTGGATATATCTCATAGCTGTAAACAAATCACTAGTTCGACATGAGGAAAAGACTATCGCTTTCCACCCATTTTATGGATGGAATAAATGATTGAATTGAGGGGGTGTAGGTTTCTCTTCATCACAAAGTAATTATCGTTATTTCATCTCACCAATTCGAACTCAAAGTATAGGATATTATTCTCTTCTTACAATTGCATAATCCATTTTAAGATGGAATACCCGTTACAAACCTAATTTTTTAATTAAAAAATCAACCTCTCATCCCCTCCCCCATAATAGTATGTCTACTATAATGTTGTAGAGAGATCAAAAACTGAAATAATGACTTCACTGGAAATTATGACTCACCCAATCTTAGGAAGGTGGCAGGTGGAAGAAGAAGAAGGCTATTCAAGGTGAATATCTAGTAGAGATGCACACACGAGGCATTGTGATGAATTATCCAATCATTTAGCAGATTAGACTAGTGGCACATAAACTTGAGTTGCCACTATAATTGGCTACTTGGATGATGTGTTTCATGTTCCATGATGAAGAAATATTATCCAAGTACAACTATGAGCCAATACATGGGAGAGATATGTTTCCTATGTATAAAGTCCAATTCATATTTTACACCAAAAGATTCAATAACATGGAAAGATAGAAATATCTATTGCATCATATTGAATTTTGAACCAAACATAACTTTGAGATATAACAGATGTTAGTCATAAAAAAACCTTCTTTGCAATTTTTGAAATCATATTTGAAATTTACTTATATTCCCTTGAACATAGTACATCAAAGTAAAATTTCACTTTCTTTGATCAATTGTCTAGACTTTTTCCAACTTCTTAAATACATGAAAATAATTTTGGATTTATAGTGTTGGAATCACACTGAAAGGATTATTTGATTCATGGCTATTAATATTTGAATTATTCAAAAGAGTACTCAAATTCTAGATTTGGGTCGAGTATTATATTTTAAGAAATTAATATACACATATATGGACATTAGACCAAAATTGAAGATATCTAGATTTTTAAAGAACCCTAGAGAAGAAATGGAAATATATCAATTCCAATGTATTTTTAGTTGTTCATTTGATAAATCTACCTAACAAGTTTTCATTGATGGGTTTAGGAAACACACACCAGGTCATATTATTGATGACCAACAACCATTATAAGAAGAATGATGCACAATTTATCAATTTCTAACATCTATTTTTTATATTTTACTTCCATTACTTGTGTCGACGCCCGTTCTTTTTCGATGTCCAAATATTAGACCTTAAACCATTTTCAATTGATAATGGCCATAAATGTCTATTGCTTGAACTTGGTAATGACTATTGAGCTCCAAATGAAATGTCACACATTGCCACTTTTACAACGGCCACATCAAAATGCTTTGTTGCCCTATTAGAAACTATACCATAGTAATACATCCATATATAAACCTCCAACCTCATCATCAAATTACCACCATATTCCATAACCACAAAGACCTCACCCTCACCTATTGAACCTTCTAACGGTGAACCAACTACACAGATAGTTCCACCAACCTCCAATGTAGAACTGGTCTAAACTAGTTTATCTTATCCAGCCACCTTCCCTAAAAACATTGGCATGCCCGATGAGCTCTTAAACATAATTTCACCTTGTCAGCATTGTTTCTTTTCCACTTGCATTGTAGTTAGTGTTGTTGATCACTAGCCACCACCTTTTGTTACTCCTGCCCCTTAAGACATCAAGACATGCCCATGCAAGTTTTGGAAGAAAGACTAGTAAGAGAAGAAACCTCCTTCCAATGTCTATCTTGTAACAAACCCACCCTAATATTGTGATGGTGATCTATGATCTCCACAGAGAATCTAGAAGGCAACGTCAACCACTTGGATCTTGTAATAATTTCCTTTGAAGCAACCAGTGTTGCTGTCTAGTTAGCCTCTTCTCCTCATTTCATTTACTCATCATTTTTCTTTAAGAATCATTTAGTTAACTACTAAAACAAACTATATCAATTAAGGAAATAAAAATATAATCAAGTAATTCAATAATGTAATCAACGAACTAATTATGTTAGATGAACAGTTTTCACACAAGTTGAAATTTCATAAAAATATATATTAGAAAATGTGCATGAGTTGATATAACAATTATGCTGATATAATTAATGATTAGAAATGAGAAATAATACATTAAAGATTACAATTAACAAACTCATAATTCAATTACTTTTTCTGCTTTAATTCTTTTCTTATTGTATATTGGATTTAATTACATACCTAGAGAAATAATAAGTAAAATTAATGTCAAGAGATAATATGGATAAAATGAAATAGATCACTTTTAGCAGTTTTAATGTCTATCTTACAATTTCATGTTCTTATGTTATTTAAGTTTATGAATTAACAAATGAAATCTTCAATATTAATGACGATGATATGCTCAATATATATACATACATATACATATATATACATATATATATATATATGTATATACATATACATATACATATACACTACAGATAGATACACAAATACATTTATGTGAGTGTGTTTATATATATATATGCATACATATATAAGTATATATGTATCATTATATACATATAAATATATGCCATATATTCATTACAAGAGTCGGGTAACTAAGGTTAGTTACTCATGGATCTATTTTATAACAGGAAGAAACCAAACTATAATGAGAAGACTGATTATGTATTACAAAAACTCCTATGATAAAAATGACATCAATTTTATATTTTGGTCGCTAAAAACAATAACTTGACATTTTCCATAAAATAAATCTCAGCTCCAAGCTTTAATCAAGAGTGAGAATTTGTAACCAAAATGCTAAATTTGTAAGTATAATGCTCAATTTGTAAGTAGAATAATTAGGTAACCAATTTATGTTACTTAGTTGGGTAACTAATACACCTACATATACATATATGTCTCCATATACATACATATATAGATAATATACATATATGTGTCTGTGCATGTGTGTGGAGATGTATTTGTTTCCCACCTAAGTAACATAAATTAGTTAACCGTAGATTCTAGTTACGAATTGAGTGTTCTGGTTACAAATCTAGCTTTTTGGGTACAAATTCTCACTCATGAAACAATTCAGAGTGAATAATTTTATATTGAAATGTCATGTTCATTGTTTCCAACAACCAATATATAAAATTGAATTTGTTTTTACAAAAGTAGTATTTGTTTTATGAATTTGGTCATCTCGTTACAGTTTGGTGCCAACCTATTACAAAACTGGATCCATGAGTAACTAACCTTAATTAACTGAATCAGGTAACAAATATATAGTCTATATATGTTATATATATATATATGGATATATATATATATGTACATGAATATGTATTAATATTTATAGTCTATATATATGCATATATTGGAATCAGGTAAATATATTCCGTCTTCCTACTAAAAGATAAGAGGTCAAAGTTACATGTAGGCCCTACACCATACATTGTACGAAACAGAGTTACAACTCACTCATCTAGCTAATGTGCAACTCACGTTTAACACATTTACAAATTTTTATGGTAATGCTTGTAGCATTTGTGGCAGCACCATGATCTTTCCTGGCATTCCGTTCCACTCAAATATGATAGCACATGGTAGAAAAAAAAAGCTTCTTCTTGTCATCATTCCCACACTTTGTTAACATCCTTCTTGGGTCACCCTCTAGCTGTATGTGTACCTTAAATTCCTTGCATTACGTCTTCCAAATCTCACTTGTGAATTTGCATTCACCAACAAGATGCTTGTGAGATTCCTCAGCCTCCTGACATAATAAGCACAAGGTAGAAATATCATAGTTCCATCCCTTTATCCTATCAAGAGTGGCAAGAATACTATGCAGAATTTTAGATACACACATACACAATTTTGGTACATGCAGTCTGATCCACATTTATTTGCCCTGCGTGTCCCTTGTACTCCTGGATGGCATCATTTCCCATAGGCTTGTCTTTGGGTCTTTTAGCCTCCATTCCTCCTTGTTTTGAGTCTCAAACAGATGTCTAACATGCTGCCTTGTATCTGTCATGACGTTGATAGTGCGTGAATAACCCTCTCTTATCTTCAGTTTGAAGTCCAATCCTCTTGGATATCAGTCCCTCATCCATTTCCCCCAAGTTGAGATGCCTTCTTGGTAGCTGATGATTCGTCTCAAAGTCCCCCATTTAGCTATGTCTTTAGGTGCTTTTAAATTCAGCCCTCCTTCACTTCTTAGTAGTGCCACTATTGCATACTTTACAGGATGATGTCCACTTGCCCACATGAAATTTGCCCTCTTCATTTCCATTCTATCTAGGACTGAAGCATGGATCTCTCCTTGTTGTACCCAAAAGATGAGAAGTCCTTCAACGATAGCCTTTATCAATGTAGCTCGTCCCGCCATGGAAGTCTTCTGTGTCGGCCATCTATTCACCATTTCCTCCATCTTGTCCATGCATTCAGCAAAATCCTTGACCTATAGATTACCTCTAGCCAAAGGAAAGCCCAGATATTTTGTTGGAAATTTTCTCCTCTCCACACCCATTGCATCTACCAACCAGCCCTCCATCTGGTAGCAGTTTTTAGAAGAAAAAAATCTGTGTTTTGTTAGCATTCACACGCAGTCCTATCTGTTCTCCAAATCTCACTAACAGTTTCCTGAGATTTTCCAGAGAGTGTTGCTTAGCTTCAACAAGAACTAACACATTGTCTGCAAAAATCAAATGGGTCATCACTATTGTGCCATGTACTCTATAGGGCTTGATCTCTTTTTCTACTTCAGCTTGTTGCATCTTTTTTGTAAAGTATTCCATAACAATCACAAACGGAAGAGGTGAGAGGGGGTCACCTTGACGTAAGCCATTAGCTCCTCTAAACATTCCTATAGATGTTCCATTAACCAGAATAAAAAAGTTTGTGGTACAAACACATTGCTTCATCCAACAAATCCATTGCTCATTGAACCCCATTTGTTGCATAATCTATGACGATTTCTCCCATCTAGTGTTTTCATAGGCTTTGGATACGTCCAACTTTAAGCAAGCTTTCCTACTTCCTCGCATGACATTATAGTCGAATAGAAATTCCCCGACCAGCAGAGCACAATCACTGATGCTTCTTCCTATCATGAAGGCTTGTTGATTTATAGAAATAAGATAAGTACCAACTTCAATCTAGCATCTAGAATCTTAGTAATAATTTTATATTGAATCGAAAAACATGAAATAGGTCTGAAATCAGCAAGAGAGGAAGTAACCTTCTTCTTATGTATAAGAACAAGAAAGGAATGATTAACCTGCCTCACAATATTGCCACCTTCAAGAAACCAGCTAACATATGGAACCAGGTCCTCCTTGATGATATCCCATGTATTCTTGTAGAAGAAAGCATTTAAAACTATATGACCTCGGGGACTTATTGCTGCCAATGCTCCATACTTCCTCCTTGACTTCTTGTTCATTATTTCTTCTTGTGAGAATATTATTATGTGTGCTTGTAAGTCTGAACTTCCACTCCATCTCCTCTTTCTCTATGTCATTTTTGAACTCTTTATTGTATAGTGAGGTATAGAAGTTTATGGCCTACTCTTCTAGATCCTCCTATTGATTCACCACTCTCCCGTCAGCATCAATTAGCTTAGAAATAATATTACCAGCTTCCCTTTTTTTGACAGCAATATGGTAGAGTTTAGTGTTTCTATCCCCACCATCCATCCACTTCTCCCTACTTCTTTACCAGCAGATTTTTTCCTCCACTTTGTTTACATCCTCTAGAATCCTTTTCAGCTCCCTGTCTTTCTCTATCAGCATAGGATTAAGAGGGTCCCTCGTCAAATTTTCTCTAGCTTCCTTGCATTCTCTTTTTGTTTCTTTGATTAGGATTGGAATATTCACTTCATCTTTGATCCACCTCTTAAGTGCAGCCTTGGTATTTATCAATTTTTTTAGCAAAGACATACATCGGATTTCCCTTCACTTGCTTGATCCATCCATCTTTTATGGCATCTTCAAATCCCTTCTATTCTTCCCAGTAGTTTAAAAATCTGAAAGGTTTCCTCTTTTGTTTCTTTTTTGTAATCTGAACCGATATAGGAACTTGGTCACTTAGCTCAGATCCTCCTGCCTTCACATGCACATTAGGAAAAATTCTCAGCCACTCATCATTCACTAAAACTCTATCCAGTTTTCTCTCTATCCTATGTTCCACCCCCTTTCATTGTTCCTTATGAAGATATCACCGCCCACCATTGGTAGCTCAAAGAGTCTAGCTTTATCAACAGTCTGATTAAAAGCATCTACCTCTACATTCAATGCTAATCTTTTCCCCCTCTTCTCAGTGTATAGACAAACAGTACTGGAGTCCCCTATTACCAACCACTGAAGATTTTCCTATTTAGAAAGAGATACCAAATCCTTCTATAAATCCAGTATGACCTTACCATCATTATGACCATATATAACTATCATCCCCATGTGTAATACCCCATTATTTCTACAGTCAACTTTAACCTGTTGGTCTGTCATCATCATCGTTGATACCTGCCATGCACATGGCTTCCATGCCACACAAACTCTAGCAACTTCTGCACACTCAATATTAGACACATGCTCCCATCCCTATGGAAAGAGATATCTGATATTGTTCTTATTTTGTTCCTTTATTTTAGTTTCCATTAAAGAAACTAAGGAATGACCACTGGCAACGCTCCACTCACATATCCCCTTCTTCTTGCTTCTGTCACATCCACCCTTGATATTCCATAGAAGCATGGACATATCAAAGGTTTTTGTTTGATCTTATACGCCTGATCGGCTCCTTCTTGTTATCCTTCCTTCTCACCACCTATTCCTTCTGTGTGACAACCTCTCCCCCCTCCTTGTATAAGTTAGAGAGAGCCTCAAAGCTATTGGTGGTATCTAGGATGGTACTTACCCCCATGTTCTTTGGTATGCTTGATTGCCTTGGCCCTTACCTCTTGGATGAGGATACAAACTCTCCTTCTTCACATTCAACATCTTTAGGATTGCCACTGTCTTTTGTTGCTACTTCAACTGGAGCATTCACCTTCATACTTGATGTCCCTTAGTCTCCTATCTGCGAGCGTGGAGTCTACTGGTTTGCACCCGACTCCGTTCCCTTGTTGCTGACCTACACAACCTATTCATCTGTGGTAGTTGCAACCTAATTTCTTCACCAAACCTTCTTTGGTTCAACCTCCTCTGCCTCTGGTTCATCCTTTCACTCCTCATGCCCAAAAGCATTGTAGTGGCTACATCTTGGAGGAATATGATCGTACTCAACTTTGACTGGAATCGCAACATGTCCTTTCACATTCAGCCAGATGGTCTTCGGTATGGTTCTCTCAACCTCCAAATCCATAAGAACCCGGGCCCCCTCCTCCTCTAGAGACCTTTCATCTATGTGTAGGACCTTCCTAACATCAGAGGCAATGGTCCATGTATCTCTTTTAGTCCAAGTCCTCCAGAACAAGTTCAATGTGATCCAGGCTGGGATTGTGGCAAAGAGATCCTTCCTCATATCGTCTTCTTAGAGAAAGTCTTTCGTCACTACCAGATGGATATCAAACCACTTTGGACCAAGGTTTAACACAACTTCTTTGTCAGCCACATTTGAGAAACGAGCCAGAAACATCTCATTCTCACATGAGATCAGCTCCAGGGTCCCTTTTGGTCTGCAAATCCTTTTCATCCAAGTAAGAAGATGAGGATAAAAAGGGCGTTTCCCCAACACATATACCAGCACGGTATACTCCCATACATTTTTCATCCGATCAAACTCCTCTTCCTCCAATTGAATGTGGACTTCCCCCTCCTTCAAGTTAGGTTTACTATTATTAAAACATGATTTATTCCTTGTTTCTATTTTAGATAATATGTCATAACTCATAAAGAGAGCTATATCTCTTTGTTCTTTTGACCATACCAAGACCTTATAATCCTACCACCCCCATTTTTATGGAGGCTTTGAACCCTCAATATGGAGGTTGTATTGTAGATTTGTCAGCATCAATTGTCAGCATATATCTTATGAAATACCTTTGAGATGATATATACATAGCATTAAATAATTAACTCTATTTGAAATAAAGCTAGACAATGAATGATAGCATATTACTAAGCATTTTTTTTCTCTACACAAAGGAGGGAGAAATCCAACTTGGATAAACGGAACTTGCAGTAGTGTAGGCACTGATGCAAAATGTATCAAAAATTTCAGGCTAACATTCTTGAGTGATTATGTGCCAGTATTGACATGAAGAAACTAAATATGCCTATAAAAGAAGTAAAAGATAATTTTCATGTTAGCTCTTTATGTAATTTCTTATAAGACAAAGTAAATGAAATTTTCCATGTTGCAATTTAACAAAAGTATTGTTTATGCATCTCAACTTGTTCGTCCGCTAGCATCAACTAAGTAGGTGTCTTTCTAAAGACTAAAGAGTAAGAGAAGTGAACACATATTGGATACAATATTCATTGCAATTGTGTGACAATTAGTGATACATACATCTTATGAATTGAAAAACCATATTATATTTCTAACTAATAATTATCATATAGTATTGTTAGGTGGAAAAATCCCTCAAAATGATATAATTAATCAACTAATTTAATATGGGTATCATATATAGACACTATGCTATATCTCTACCCGTAACTAATTGATTATATATCTAGAATTTCCATACAAAATTTAGGGGCTAGGGACGAGCATGCTTCCGTGAAGACCTAAAAATACAAGGTGAACCAATTTTACTTTCCCAAATTTTCTAATTCCAACCCCATCAATCCTTAATACCAAACTTAACATGAATGGGTCAGTTTCAAATTTTATAATAGTAAGCCCTTTATTGGTTTCACAAATTCAGGACTTCTAAGTTATTAATACAGTACTAACGACATATTTACAACATGTACTTGAATAGAACACAATAGTACTTGTTGAAAAGATAAATTTATATGGCCCAAGAGTAATAAATATTTATCACATATCAAATATGAGCAAGCGCCTGCACAACAGTTAGTTATATAGTAGGAGAAGTAATATGCAAAAACACATTTTAGAAGACTTGCCATTTATCATATCTGTTTTCAGCTAAAGATTTGTCTCACTTCAAAACAACTGCAGGGCTCTATTCAAAGCAGCCTTAAAATGACCAAAAAGGTTGTAAAGTGTTCCAATGTTTACAGAAGCTTGTAGGATGGGCAAGATAAATATCACTATATTTTGGACAAAAACTTACGTTCAAATTTTTAAGAAGTGGGCAGTCATTACTAAAGCATTCGAGGAATAATCAGCCAACTTAGAAAAGATTTTAACCTTGATGAGAGTGACATCAACGCATGCTCATTTTCTTGTTACAAAATGAAAGCTAAATTAATGTTAAAACATACCGGCTGATATGGAAAAAAGGGGGAATATACTAAAGACAATCCAAATGCTCCTCTTCTCAAGTTCTAGCTCCTCGCTTCGAGCTTCCAGTGGCCACGATCCAACAGGTCTGTCTGCCAACGCTCGTGGTGTCTCGTAGCGGCAAAGAAAACCCAGCAAATATACCTTCACCGAACACCGACATCAGTCTCCCAGCACTGTCATCGTCTCCTGGCCTTTTTGTCCCTCTCCCAGTGGCAATCTCCCATCTCCCAGCTACCCTCGTAGCAAACGTTGTCGATGGCGGCTAGCAGATTGGGAAAGCGAAAAGGAGGGATTAGTGGGTGGCGGAGTTTACGATTTGGCGGGCGAATGGAAATGGGGGAAGAAAGAGCGCGACAGTAGTAAAGAGGAGAGAGGAAGAACTGGTTGTTTCCACGGTGTGTGAGAGATAGGGGGAACGAAAAAGAGGGGACGGGGGTTTACTGGGTTGCGCCAGTACCTTTGATTTTTTTTTTTGGAGCCACGCTTTTGGCAGAGTAGATAAAAATGTGTGGGCTTTTTAGTCTATTTGTTGTAGTGACAATCTAATATTTAATGTGTGATCACATATTTGACTCACTATTTTTTTTTCAATACTAGTTATAAAAGAATGTCAGTTTTGACAGAAAGTTAGACCAAAGAATAGATTTGAGGTCAGTCTATTCATAAAGCTTATACCACTACATATAAGATACTTAGATATTGTAGTACATAGAAGGAAGCACAATTTAATTAGGTATCAACCGCAATGACTCATATCTGATCTCATAGATGGAAGTATATGTGTTGAGCATCGATGGTAAATTGCTAATGTTATTGCCATGATATTTTGGGCTAAGTGGGAAAATATTAAATATTCCTTTGCAGTGTGGCCCAAAATAAAATAATATATATATAATATTAATGTATTTTCTGAAAGGATGCATCCATTGGGGTATGAGAGGATTCCCATAACCGCCATGCCTCTTCATGATGGTAAGAGAGGCATTAGGATAATCTTATATATTGGGACTGGTCCTCTCTCCATGAGATTACGGTTACCGATTCCATCCCTTCGAAGTCCCAGCAAGAGAGAGAAACCAGAACACCCGATACGGAAAACATACGTTCTTCGTCCGCTTCCCTTCTCCATCCATCGCTTCAGGTGTCATCCAGTGCTCTCTCCTTTTCGTCTCGGTAAGATTGTCTCTTCCGGAGTTACCCTGTTGTCGCTTCCGCTGTCGTTGCCGTTCTTGAGAAGAACACTACTAGAATGGAGAATTCCCCTACTCCGGGTATGAAATTTAATAGTATGAAATTTAGGGAACATGACAGACCATTATTTGACTGTGTTAGCAATAAATTACATATTATATCACAAATATATATAAAAGATATTTAAAACACACCATTAATCGGTCAATGTGACACACATGGTTCCACCCTATCTATCCTCCCTAGGAGTTCGGAATCACATGTTGAATATTATATTTACAATTCTTTGGGTTATCCACACTTTGACACATGTTTCAGGGAAGAGGAACAGTAATGTCTCTTCTAACTCAAAAGAAAATACACAACATATATACTGACAATTAACAAATTATCAGACAACAACTCACGAAAAATAAGACCATATCATTGTCAAAAATTATTATGCTGTTCTTGAATTGTTGACTCGTTGGGAATTTTTTTTTACAGTACTCATTCATATCTAATTAATTGAGCATAAAGCCTTGTTAATAATACACATATGCTACACCGTTGCTGAATGTCAATAGATTGTTATTTGATTGTCAATCATGTATATATCTGGGATGCGTGTATCATGTCCCATTTCTTATACTGTAGATTCTTAAACCTATTGCTTAGTCACTTCGAAATTAAAAGTTATGCAGGATAGCTCAGTGCTGACCACCACTTCCGAGCTCGTCATCAGTGGTATTATTATTTCATTTGTTAATGAATTTCAGTATCACATCAACTGTACAATTTTTTATACTTGACATCATAAAATGTCATGTTGGTTGTGCATACATTTGTTTTTGTTCTCTGTATTGGGAACTTTATTTTCAATATGTTTACTCACATGACGCAGGCACGACCTAAATATAATCTGACTGAATGACTTCGCCCACAGCTATGCTTAGTTTGCAGAAGCCAATTATTGCTGGTTTTCATTGCCTTCCAATAATCAATATGTCAACCAGCAATTTAAAACCACCCCTTTGAAAGGAGAACGACGAACCGTGGGAGCACAAGAAACCTGATCTCATAAAGTATTTGTTTACTTTACGTGGGTAATTTACTATAAAAAATGTACTCAGGTAACAGAATATCATATAACACTAATTGATTTTTTTCAACAGAGTAGTGCTGATTTCCGAAAATGCGAGACTAAGTTTTTAAACTCCTCAACGGTATGCTAGGGCTACCATTGCATCATAAGGACATCAACCAAATCTGACAACTCAATTATAATTATGATGGAGTTCTATTGTGATCAATCATTATTGCAATTTTGGAAACAAAAATGAATGCGTATCTATGTGAGTGGCCGATCCAGCTCAAATGCCGAGGAGCCTTAGACTGTTGAAATACATTTTTTAACCAGTCCAGAAATCCTCCAAGTAACGAATCCAACAATTAGAATCACCCAAACCAAAAGGAAGTGCGCCATTGAATATATGTGATAATTTGGGGCATCAGATGTACAAGTTCGGGGAATCAAATTTTGATTAGTGACACCCTAGATTTCTAGCCGGATGTTCCCGCACGTTGTCTTAGCTTCCCAAATATAATTGATGTTGATAACTGATAGAATAAGTAGCAAGACTACGCAGATCCAATTGTCCCAATTCCATTAATAAATATTAAGAAAATTCACCATGAGGATTAGACATGAGTAGTTGAGTGGTAGGTCTACACAAAATTTGCCCTATTGAAAGTGTGCACGGGCCACTTCACCACATTCCATCTTTTGTTCCACATCATTTTTTTTATTTTGTTCAGGGTCTCTCTAGTGCTGGAATTAACTCCTCCTTATTAAATTTGACACCTCATTTTCTATATTAATACAAGAACAACGACATACATGACCCATTTTCCACAATTTTCACTCTCAAGAGTCACATACACGTTTGAGTGCATTCGATTTTACTTTCAACTTGTTACTTTGCTTATGCCATGGTGTGTGTATGTGAAACAACTTCTATAACCTCCTTTGCATAAGTGTTACTGATTAAAACTTCTACTCCTCCCTTTTACACCTTTGGGTACTTGTACCTCATGTTCTACCCTCATGACCCTCAATTTCCGCATAACCTCTGCTATTTTTCCTACATCCACTTTTTTTGGATGATGTGAAAATCATTTTGAGGAAGAGCCACTTCAGTGACCTGATCTTGGCAGTGGAAACCTCCAGCCCCCTCGGCTACCAACATATTGGAGGGAGCATTAAAATCACATAGTAGGAAAGAATATGTAACGAGATAATTCATTTCCGAGACACACAACATGCGTTTCAAAATTTGGTCTCTTAATTAGGAAGTCCATGCCTTTACCACCTGAGCTATAATCTCGTCGACACTTACCTCCTCTTTCACTGTAGTAGTACGGGTAAGAATGAAGAAGTGGGTCATTAAGACAAGTGGAGTTAGAATGGAGGCAACATGGGACGATGAATATGAGTTCGGCATAGTGCAACTCACCAAAATTTATGGAAAATGTATACTAGGGTTAGACTGAAGGATGTGTTTGAGATGCAAGTAAAGTTACTCCAACATAGGTGATATGATTCAGAATGGAGTGAAGAAGAGGTTCAACGTTTCTATTTGATAGGAGAAGTTATTTGAGATAAAAAAAGTTACTCAAATCAAGGCATGTCTATAAAGGTATAACATGTTCAATAAGTTGTATTTGTAAGAGTTTTGGTGTAAAGACATGATCCCAACTTAAAACGAAACCTAGAAATATTTCAAGGGGTTATTTGTTTGTGGATAGATGGACAAAGTGCCATGTATTGTTTATATTAGACTCAACACCATCCATCAACACTAGGGTAATGATAAAGTATACCACATGTATCTAAAATTATCTATCCATCACATGGATTCTGTAGGGCTTAGGAGGCTTATCTTTGTAGGAGCATGTGTTTTCAACACAAGTCATTATCATTTAGATGATGATTATGCATGTTTCAATTCTAACTTTAATGTTGATTGATTCAAGTGCTAATACATTCAGATGTGATGAAATCCATATAGGAAACTATCATCTATATTTAGTAGAACTACTCTATGATTTATTGATTACAATACCTAAATCATGCCATATTTTGCTAATAAATATATCCCACACATGTTATCAACATTGGTGGTACATGTATCCAAGTAATGGTATTATTACTTAATCTTCATAGTTTTGATATGATTTTTGGGATTAAATTCTTTGAGAATTATAGAGTGAAGCTAGATGGATTTATCAAGATAGTAATTTTCTGTGGTGGAGATTCTCTTTGGGCCTTCCAATATCATATACACGTATTTTCTATAATCCTAACTTATATTACTGATGCAAGAAAATAAAATGAGGGAGGGAAACACATGTTTTCTAGTACATGATATAAAGTAATACATTTGTTGATGGATTACTATGTTTTCCTCTAGCTATACATATTGATTTTTTAATTAGAGCTATAAGCACTAAAATAGGACAAGCATCATATTGCATGATGGTAACTAATCTTAGAGATATAAAGAAGTTATTATAGGATTTGTTTGGTAAGGAATTTGTGTATCAAAGTACATCTCACTAGAGAAAGCCCATTCTCTTTTTAAACAAGAAAAATTGAAATATGCAAATGTGCTACTACATGAAAAATAAATTAAGCTATTATCAATAATAAGCTTCATTTTTCTATATTCGATCATAATTTTATCAAACAATGAATGTGACTGTGTTACCGAAGGTTAATTGTTGTTAGAACCACAACCAATATATAGGGCTATGAAAATTTGTCCGAACCTATGAGCTCTATTGTGCCCAGTCCAAAAGAAAAACAGATCTAATTTTCAGTTGTGACATTCCAGGTCAATTCCATGTTGAAGATTACATGTTCAAATCTAAACGCAGTCAGGCCCAGATTTAGAAACTGGACAAGACTGGTTTCTATATATATATATGTATGTATGTATGTATGTATGTATGTATGTTATGGATGTTGGCTATGTTTTAAATTGGTATATGTTTTTGTTTAGTATATTGTATGTGATATTGTAGCATAGTTATTTAATGTGATATACAAGTTTTTTAATGGTATTGTGATATTTCTGTGGTGGTAGAATTTATGTATGTGCTGTTATATAATGATATATGTGATGTGGTACATGTGTTGATATTTTATTTTTTAAGGTGATATTTATGCTTTATTGTTGGTATTTTTATCTAGAAAAACCAAAGATTAATTACATTACAATGGTCCAATGTTACAAAATCATTGGCACTTTTTGAAGTTTTATTTTATATTACGTAATTATTTACAACCTTATAGGTAATTCTATCAGAGAATTGATTTTTCTAACAAAAATCTATTCAAATATGGGTACATTCTGAGTTTAGCTTTCTTAATCTAGGTTAGCCCTGGGTTGAGAGGTCTAAATAAAATCTAGGTCTTGGTTTGGGTTTGAATTTGAAAGTCAAGCAATCCAGATTCATTTTTTGACCTGAAACCAAATGAGATCCAATTTTTTGACACCCTTATCAATATAGAATAAAATTTAATGATGATCCCATGATGGAGTCTAGAACCAACTTGTCTGTTACTAATTCTTGGTTATGAAGTTTGTATTAATAAATGCAACCATGTTTTTAAGTTCCTAATGAACAAGGCGCAACTATTTTTAGCATTTTTTAATTGACAACGTAATACATTATATATGATGAGATAACATAGTAAAAGTGAGGTCTAACTATTTAACATGAAATTTGTGACCTATGTAATCTATCCGTAGAGTATTTCTATGTATGCCAAGATCATGGAATTCGATTGAATTGGATGATATCTAGCTAAAGTATGTAGCTTCCTTGGTTTAATATAATAATATATGATGTCAATCTAAAAAAAGGAGGAAAAAATATGGGTTTGGGTACAAAGTCTGGCTTTAGGGTTGGCAACACTGGCGATCACTACCAAAGATGTTGTATAATTCGCCGCCAAGAATTCATGTCTCCCTATCACACACCCAATGCACATATGCGAGTGCATTGTGTGGTTAGGAGATCCCTATTGCAAAGGAAACAAGGAACTTGTCAAATTTTTTTAAACAGATAGATCCCAATGAGATAATGCTCCCGACCTAGAAGTTGGAACTAGTTGATGGAGTAGTCAAGTACTCCAAGTCCATTGTTGAAAGAAACATCTCGAGGTGGAATAACTCTATGGTAGGCTATGTTGTTGGATTTAAGCTGCACTGACCAACATTTTATTGGAATCTATCAATGATATGGAAGATAAAAGGTGACTTTGATATTCTATCAAGGGAAATGATTTTCTTCATCATTTGATTAACATATTAGGAGGACATGATGGCGGTGTTGAAGAATGGAACATGGTTAGTATTGGGGAATTCACTTATGTTGAAGAAGTGGCAAAGAGGAGTGCCACTAGATAATCTTAAGTTGTTGAAGGTTATAGTTAGACTGCTAAGAAAGAAATCTTTATTTAGACTAAGAAATAAATCTTTATTTAGACTCCTACTTTAGAGGAAGGTTGGAGCAACCAGGGGAGAGCTTCAGATCTTCACTAAGAAATGTATCAACAGTTCCTCAACATAAAGTGGTTGGAATTCCAATTTCATTAAACAACTTACAACCCTTCTGGATGGTAATGAGAAGGTTGATATTATCTATATTTATGGTGATAATTCATCTCAATATTCTTCTATGAATGTTAGGTGTACCATTATGAATCCCAATGGTTAGTCCCCTTTCTATTTTATCCTGGAATGTGAGGGGTTGAATAAGACGGGTAGGAAGATAGCTGGCCGTGAAGCTATTACTATTAATAATATTTCCATTGCTTGAAGCCTAGAATCTAAAGTTATAAAAAGCAAATTAAAAAATCTATGAGTAGAAATTGGCCTGAGGCACCCTGAATATCTAATCACTCTTCCCATACTATTGGCAGAGTTATTATTATGCGAACTTTTGATGATATAATCATCAATAAAATTGATCAAGGGGATCCATTTGTATCTTGTGAAGTTATCTCTAATGGGAGGTCTTTCATTATAAGTTTGATTATCATCACAATACTAAAAGTAAATGAGTTGCTTTATATGATAGTTTGTCCTATAAGAATATGAATGTTCCATGGCCTAGGTGGAATTAGATGAAGTTTGTTCCCCTAGATATGTATTCCAAATGTCTACCCAATCAAACTGTAAAACATAGAAGATGATATTGAGAGAAAAATCTATATTGTTATTTTTATAGATCCTTGATGACAAAGGTGTTGGGAAATCAGGATAATAGACAAGACAATGGAAACAAAAGTTTTAATATTTGATTCCCTAATCAACAAAATTGTTTCCACAATTTTGTATATAAGAAGGAAGGTAACAAGAGTTGTACCTAATCCTAGAATAACTCCTGCGACAACTTTTATTATAGTAGCGTGCGTCTTTCTTCAAGTTACACCTGGACAATGTCAGTAGTGGCCTCCAGATTGATCTAGTCATCCCGCTCACCCTCCTAATAACCACTACTTCCTTGGATATATCTCATAGCTGTAAACAAATCACTAGTTCGACATGAGGAAAAGACTATCTCTTTCCACCTATTTTATGGATGGAATAAATGATTGAATTGAGGGGTTGTAGGTTTCTCTTCATCACAAAGTAATTATCGTTATTTCATCTCGCCAATTCGAACTCAAGGTATAGGATAGTATTCTCTTCTTACAATTGCATAATCCATTTTAAGATGGAATACCTGTTACAAACCTAATTTTTTAATTAAAAAATCAACCTCTCATCCCCTCCCCCATAATAGTATGTCTACTATAATGTTGTAGAGAGATCAAAAACTAAAATAATGACTTCACTGGAAATTATGACTCACCCAATCTCAGGAAGGTGGCAGGTGGAAGAAGAAGAAGGCTATTCAAGGTGAATATCTAGTAGAGATGCACACACGAGGCATTGGGATGAATTATCCAATCATTTAGCAGATTAGACTAGTGGCACATAAACTTGAGTTGCCACTATAATTGGCTACTTGGATGATGTGTTTCATATTCCATGATGAAGAAATATTATCTAAGTACAACTATGAGCCAATACATGGGAGAGATATGTTTCCTATGTATAAAGTCCAATTCATATTTTACACCGAAAGATTCAATAACATGGAAAGATAGAAATATCTATTGCATCATATTGAATTTTTGAACCAAACATAACTTTGAGATATAACGGATGTTAGCCATAAAAAAATCTTCTTTGCAATTTTTGAAATCAGATTTGAAATTTACTTATATTCCCTTGAACATAGTACATCAAAGTAAAATTTCACTTTCTTTTATCAATTGTCTAGACTTTGTCCAACTTCTTAAATATATGAAAATAATTTTGGATTTATAGTGTTGGAATCACACTGAAAGGATTATTTGATTCATGGCTATTAATATTTGAATTATTCAAAAGAGTACTCAAATTCTAGATTTGGGTCGAGTATTATATTTTAAGAAACTAATATACACATATATGGACATTAGACCGAAATTGAACATATCTAGATTTTTAAAGAACCCTAGAGAAGAAATGGAAATATATCAGTTTCCATGTATTTTTAGTTGTTCATTTGATAAATCTACCTAACAAGTTTTCATTGATGGGTTTAGGAAACACACACCAGGTCATATTATTGATGACCAACAACCATTATAAGAAGAACAATGCACAATTTATCAATTTCTAACATCTATTTTTTATATTTTACTTCCATTACTTGTGTCGACGCTCGTTCTTTTTCGATGTCCAAATATTAGACCTTAAACCATTTTCAATTGATAATGGCCATACATGTCTATTGCTTGAACTTGGTAATGACTATTGAGCTCCAAATGAAATGTCACACATTGCCACTTTTACAACGGCCACATCAAAATGCTTTGTTGCCCTATTAGAAACTATACCATAGTAATACATCCATATATAAACCTCCAACCTCATCATCAAATTACCACCATATTCCATAACCACAAAGACCTCACCCTCACCTATTGAACCTTCTAACGGTGAACCAACTACACAGATAGTTCTGCCAACCTCCAATGTAGAACTGGTCTAAACTAGTTTATCTTATCCAACCACCTTCCCAAAAAACATTGGCATGTCCGATGAGCTCTTAAACATAATTTCACCTTGTCAGCATTGTTTCTTTATCCACTTGCACTGTAGTTAGTGTCGTTGATCACTAGCCACCACCTTTTGTTACTCCAGCCCCTTAATACATCAAGACATGCCCATGAAAGTTTTGGAAGAAAGACCAGTAAGAGAAGAAACCTCCTTCCAATGTCTATCTTGTAACAAACCCACCCTAATATTGTGATGGTGATCTATGATCTCCACAGAGAATCTAGAAGACAACGTCAACCACTTGGATCTTGTAATAATTTCCTTTGAAGCAACCAGTGTTGCTGTCTAGTTGGCCTCTTCTCCTCATTTCATTTACTCATCATTTTTCTTTAAGAATCATTTAGTTAACTACTAAAAGAAACTATATTAATTAAGGAAATAAAAATATAATCAAGTAATTCAATAATGTAATCAACGAACTAATTATGTTAGATGAACAGTTTTCACACAAGTAGAAATTTCATAAAAATACATATTAGACAATGTGCATGAGTTTATATAACAATTATGACGATATAATTAATGATTAGAAATGAGAAATAATACATTAAAAATTACAATTAACAAACTCATAATTCAATGACTTTGTCTGCTTTAATTCTTTTATTATTTTATATTGGATTTAATTACATACTTAGACAAATAATAAGTAAAATTAATGTCAAGAGATAATATGGATAAAATGAAATAGATCACTTTTAGCAGTTTTAATGTCTATCTTACAATTTCATGTTCTTATGTTATTTAAGTTTATGAATTAACAAATGAAATCTTCAATATTAATATGGATGATATGCTCAATATATATACATACATATACATATATATATATATATATATATACACACATGTATATACATATACATATACACTACAGATAGATACACAAATACATTTATGTGAGTGTGTTTATATATATATGCATACATATATAAGTATATATGTATCATTATATACATATATATATATGCCATATATTCGTTACAAGAGTCGGGTAACTAAGGTAAGTTACTCATGGATCTATTTTATTACAGGAAGACACCAAACTATAATGAGAAGACTGATTATGTATTACAAAAACTCCTATGATAAAAATGACATCAATTTTATATTTTGGTCGCTAAAAACAATAACTTGACATTTTCCATAAAATAAATCTCAGCTCCAAGATTTAATCAGGAGTGAGAATTTGTAACCAAAATGCTAAATTTGTAAGCATAATGCTCAATTTGTAAGTAGAATAATTAGGTAATCGATTTATGTTACTTAGTTGGGTAACTAATACACCTACATATACATATATGTCTCCATATACATACATGTATAGATAATATACATATATGTGTCTGTGCATGTGTGTGGAGATGTATTTGTTTCCCACCTAAGTAACATAAATTAGTTAACCGTAGATTCTAGTTACGAATTGAGTGTTCTGGTTACAAATCTAGCTTTTTGGGTACAAATTCTCACTCATGAAACAATTCAGAGTGAAGAAATTTTTATTGAAATGTCATGTTTATTGTTTCAATCCTCCTGGATATCAGTCCCTCATCCATTTCCCCCAAGTTGAGATGCCTTCTGTGTAGCTGATGATTCGTCTCAAAGTCCCCCTTTTAGCTATGTTTTTAGGTGCTTTTGAATTTAGCCCTCCTTCACTTCTTAGTAGTGCCACTATTGCATACTTCACAGGATGATGTCCACTTGCCCACATGAAATTTGCCATCTTCATTTCCGTTCTATCTAGGACTGAAGCATGGATCTCTCCTTGTTGTACCCAAAAGATGAGAAGTCCTTCAATGATAGCCTTTATCAATGTAGCTCGTCCCGCCATGGAAGTCTTCTGTGTCGGCCATCTATTCACCATTTCCTCCATCTTGTCCATGCATTCAACAAAATCCTTGACCTATAGATTACCTCTAGCCAAGGGAAAACCCATATATTTTGTTTGAAATTTTCTCCTCTCCACACCCATTGCATCTACCAACCAGCCCTCCATCTGGTAGCAGTTTTTAGAAAAAAAATATATGTGTTTTGTTAGCATTCACACACAGTCCTATCTGTTCTCCAAATCTCCCTAACAGTTTCTTGAGATTTTTCCAGAGAGTGTTGCTTAGCTTCAACAAGAACTAACACATCATCTGCAAAAATCAAATGGGTCATCACTATTGTGCCATGTACTCTATAGGGCTTGATCTCTTTTTCTACCTCAGCTTGCTGCATCTTTTTTGTAAAGTATTCCATAACAATCACAAACGGACGAGGTGAGAGGGGGTCACCTTGACGTAAGCCATTAGCTCCTCTAAACATTCCTATAGATGTTCCATTAACCAGAACAAAAAAGTTTGTGGTACAAACACATTGCTTCATCCAACAAATCCATTGCTCATTGAACCCCATTTGTTGCATAATCTATGACAATTTCTCCCATCTAGTGTTTTCATAGGCTTTGGATATGTCCAACTTTAAGCAAGCTTTCCTACTTCCTCGCATGACATTATAGTCGAATAGAAATTCCCCGACCGGCAGAGCACAATCACTGATGCTTCTTCCTATCATGAAGGCTTGTTGATTTTTAGAAATAAGATAAGTACCATCTTCAATCTAGCATCCAGAATCTTAGCAATAATTTTATATTGAATCGAAAAACATGAAATAGGTCTGAAATCAGCAAGAGAGGAAGTAAACTTCTTCTTAGGTATAAGAACAAGAAAGAAATGATTAACCTGCCTCACAATATTGCCACCTTCAAGAAACCAGCTAACATATGCAACCAGGTCCTCCTTGATGATATCCCATGTATTCCTGTAGAAGAAAGCATTTAAAACTATATGACCCTGGGGACTTATTGCTGCCAATGCTCCATACTTCCTCCTTGACTTCTTGTTCATTATTTCTTCTTGTGAGAATATTATTATGTGTGCTTGTAAGTCTGAACTTCCACTCCATCTCCTCTTTCTCTATGTCATTTTTGAACTCTTTATTGTATAGTGAGGTATAGAAGTTTATGGCCTACTCTTCTAGATCCTCCTGTTGATTCACCACTCTCCCGTCAACATCAATTAGCTCAGAAATAATATTATCAGCTTCCCTTTTTTTACAACAGTATGGTAGAGTTTAGTATTTCTATCCCCACCATCCATCCACTTCTCCCTACTTCTTTACCAGCAGATTTTTTCCTCCACTTTGTTTACATCCTCTAGAATCCTTTTCAGCTCCCTGTCTTTCTCTATCAACATAGGATTAAGAGGGTCCCTCATCAAATTTTCTCTAGCTTCCTTGCATTCTCTTTTTGTTTCTTTGATTAGGATTGGAATATTCACTTCATCTTTGACCCACCTCTTCAGTGCAGCCTTGGTATTTGCCAATTTTTTTAGCAAAGACATACATCGGATTTCCCGTCACTTGCTTGATCCATCCATCTTTTATGGCATCTTCAAATCCCTTCTATTCTTCCCAGTAGTTTAAAAATCTGAAAGGTTTCCTCTTTTGTTTCTTTTTTGTAATCTGAACTGATATAGGCACTTGGTCACTTAGCTCAGATCCTCCTTCCTTCACATGCACATTAGGAAAAATTCTCAGCCACTCATCATTCACTAAAACTCTATCCAGATTGCTCTCTATCCTATGTTCCGCCCCCTTTCATTGTTCCTTATGAAGATATCACCGCCCACCATTGGTATCTGAAAGAGTCTAGCTTTATCAAAAGTCTGATTAAAAGCATCTACCTCTACATTCAATGTTAATATTTTCCCCCTCTTCTCAGTGTATAGACGAACAATATTGGAGTCCCCTATTACCAACCACTGAAGATTTTCCTATTTAGAAATAGATACCAAATCCTTCTATAAATCCAGTATGACCTTACCATCATTATGACCATATATAACTATCATCCCCATGTGTAATACCCCATTATTTCTACAGTCAACTTTAACCTGTTGGTCTTTCATCATCATCGTTGATACCTGCCACGCACATGGCTTCCATGCCACACAAACTCTAGCAACTTCTGCACACTCAATATTAGACACATGCTCCCATCCCTATGGAAAGAGATATCTGATATTGTTCTTATTTTGTTCCTTTATTTTAGTTTCCATTAAAGAAACTAAGGAATGACCACTGGCAACGCTCCACTCACAAATCTCCTTCTTCTTGCTTCTGTCACATCCACCCTTGATATTCCATAGAAGCATGGACATATCAAAGGTTTTTGTTTGATCTTATACGCGTGATCAGCTCCTTCTTGTTATCCTTCCTTCTCACCACCTATTCCTTCTATGTGACAACCTCTCCCCCCTCCTTGTATAAGTTAGAGAGAGCCTCAAAGCTAATCGTGGTATCTAGGATGGTACTTACCCCCATGTTCTTTGGTATGCTTGATTTCCTTGGCCCTTACCTCTTGGATGAGGATACAAACTCTCCTTCTTCACATTCAACATCTTTAGGATTGCCACTGTCTTCCATTTCTACTTCAACTGGAGCATTCACCTTCATACTTGATGTCCCTTAGTCCCCTATCTGCGAGCGTGGAGTCTACTGGTTTGCACCCGACTCCGTTCCCTTGTTGCTGACCTACACAACCTATTCATCTGTGTTCGTTGCAACCTACTTTCTTCACAAAACCTTCTTCGGTTCAACCTCCTCTGCCTCTGGTTCATCCTTACACTCCTCATGCCCAAAAGCATTGTAGTGGCTACATCTTGGAGGAATATGATCGTACTCAATTTTGATTGGAATCACAACATGTCCTATCACATTCATCCAGATGGTCTTCGGTATGGTTCTCTCGACCTCCAAATCCATAAGAACCCGGGCACCCTCCTCCTATAGAGACCTTTCGTCTATTTGTAGGACCTTCCTAACACCGGAGGCAACGGTCCCTATATCTCTTTTAGTCCAAGTCCTCCAGAACGAGTTCAATGTGATCCAGGCTGGGATTGTGGCAAAGAGATCCTTCCTCATATCGTCTTCTTAGAGAAAGTCTTTCGTCACTACCAGATGGAGATCAAACCACTTTGGACCAAGGTTTAACACAACTTCTTTGTCAGCCACATTTGAGAAATGAGGCAGAAACATCTCGTTCTCACATGATATCAGCTCCAGGGTCCCTTTTGGTCTGCAAATCCTTTTCATCCAAGTAAGAAGATGAGGATAAAAAGGGCGTTTCCCCAACACATATACCAGCACAGTATAGTCCCATACATTTTTCATCCGATCAAACTCCTCTTCCTCCAATTGAATGTGGACTTCCCCCTCCAAGTTAGGTTTAGGGTATGTCATCTCCCTTTCTTTGCTTGCCAGAGGTTGTTTGAGTATCTGGCTCCACGCTTTCCTAGCTATCGCCTTCTTTGCGTCATCACTCCCAAGAACCCTAAGTACATGATTAGGATACAAATTCTCCATCGATTCTTGGTCTCTCTCTTCTCCAGTGATACTCGTAGCTTTGGAAGTGGTGGTTGTGTGGGGTGGGGGGTTGCGGGAGTGGACACCACTAGCCGGAGTGGCAGGAGGCCTGGGCGCCATGCCCTGGGTCGAAGTCTCCTAGTCGATCATCAGACATAGCCCTAGGGAGAGGGACGTGTGCTTTTGTTTTTTGTTGTATGTTGTATGTATATATATGCATATATATATATATATATATATATGGCTAAAAGATTTGTGTACCTGAGTACATGTATTTATATGTACCTATCTTCATTTGTGATGGTTGCACAACTATACTGAACAATATAACCTTACATATGTGATGTATACCCATTAGATAACATGTGTAGCAAAAATTGTCTCAACTTGACATTCCTAGTTCATCTAAAGAAGAATATGTATACTTTCTAATCAATGGTAAGTTGGAGAAACCATCGAATGATATATTACTATATATCATGATTCATATCAGATATGATTGTGATTTTTTAAACACTTCTAATCTAAACAATGTTGATTCAATCCATATGGTTGGATTTAATTAATGAACTCCATATATGCTATTTTAATGGTTGGTACACATAACTTACATGTATCGACTGGTACACACTTCCTAACCTCCTTATATATATATATATATATATATATATATATATATATATATATATATATATATATATATATATATATATATATATATATATATATATATATATATATATATATATGGCTAAAAGAATTGTGTACCCGATTACATGCAGTTTACTTGTATCCATCTTCATTTATGATGATTATAACACTCTACTTAATAATCCAACCTTATGGATGTAAAGTATACTCCTTAGATAAAATGTGTACAAAAAATCACCACAATCTAATATTCGTAGATCATCCTATGAATGAAAATATGTATTTTCTAATCAATGGTATGTTGTAAAAATTGCAACACCTGTTGAATGATATATTGTTATATCTCATGATCTATATGAGATATGGTGATGATTTTTTAAACATGTATAATTTATATATTATTTAATCAATCTATATGGTTGGACCTTATCAACATACTCCACATGTGCTATTTTAATGGTCGGTACATATAAGTTACATGTACCGGCCGGTACACACACTACTACAGAAATGGCTTATAATGTCACATTTACAGGTGTCAGTTGTATACAAGAAATTGACGCCTAAACCCTACAACGTCGGTTTATTACAAAAACTAACATCTATCTGTGAAGAGCGGACAGAGACGGGTATCACTTTTTATTTAGAATTGGTTCCTTAATAAGTAACCGACGCCTAAAATCGACCGCCAAATCCAAATTTTCCATGGAAAAAAATTCCTCCAAAATTTAACATACGACGTCGGTTGTTAACAAAACAACTGACGACTAAAGGTTTTTCGTGAGACAGAAGTTGGGACCATTTTTATCGTCAACCCATATTGTCCTTACAAGAAAAAGGGAACCAAGAGCAACATACTTTAGGTTCCCAAGGTCACCCGATACTGTAAAGTTTAAGTTGGAAAACATGCTTTCTTATTTTTAGGTAAGTGAAAAATACATTTTTTATAGTGGAAGATCTAAGAACAAGAATGGAGACAAAGCCCACTTCAATTCACTTAATAAGAATAAAGGAGGCATGGAAACCTTCTAAGACAACATGAAAGGTAAAATGGTAGGTGAGGATAATGTATCGATGCACTATGCAACAAGAATGTTCTTGTACAAACATGAATGAAGAAGTTGAAAGTTGATTTTAGATTAGAAGTTGAACTTAAAGTAGTTTATGTGGTGTTTCCCATCTAAGGTCTATGCATTGTTATAGAAACATCAAAGTGGACTCTCGTACAGCTACCAACGTCATTCATGGTCTCAAATAAATAATAAATCAATATAAATTTTATATAGTATGATCAATGAAAGGATGGCTATTGTTCCTAAGATAGAGAGTGAACTCTTTATGTGGGTAGGTATTAGATTAAGTTATGGATATTCTCAAACTCACTACGGGTTGCACATAAGGTAAATCATTAAATCCTATTTCTAGAGGAAACTTATATTGTGCATGAATCCCCCCTACTTATTTTTGGCTCCATCTTTTATTAGTCTTGTAGATGCAGACCCTTCTTCAGCTACTTCTTACTGCTATGATGCTTTTCAATATTTTAGTAAAAATAATAAGACAGTGATAATAGCTTCATTCAATGTCAAGTAAGTTTACTTTGCTTATAATTTGGACTTAAGAAAATTACATTTTTATTGTGGATTTTGAATTATTAATTCTCTACTTTCTTACTTGTAGTGGTAAACATTGAGAGTTACTAGTTATTGTCCCCAAGATGTTCACTGTCTATTATCTAAATCCTGCAAGGAATGAGTTGAATACATTATATGGACATGCAATTAAAAGGCCATTATTCTCATGAGAAATTTCATGTTTTTATATCCATTAACATATGTTACTACGTTACTATTTAATTATGCAATTTAGTGGGTTACATTAACATATGTAGGGATTTATATGAGTACAAAAAAGTTGGAGGAGAGGAAAAAGAATCTGTCACTAATTTGGGAGAATGTGAAAGTAATTTCCTGACTCCAATGTATATATTATTTATGTGAACTGTGCTTATTTGTATTTTTGAATATTTTGTATGTTTTAATTTATAGTGTTCTACACAAGACAACGATTGGGCATGTGCCTACTATGTGATGCGATTTATATACCTAATCATCAAACATGCCGTAATGGAAATCGATACGATACAACACGTATTATACATAGTCTCATTAGATAATATGAAATATATCAATCTTATTATATATTATTAATTATATATATACGTCATCCTCTTTGCAGGTATTTAAAACTACTGACTTCAGCATAGGCGGAAAGCTATTAGATGTACATAATCCCTATACGAGAGAGGAATTAGATTTTGTAAGAGAAGAATGGGAAAAATCCCTACAAAGAGTGAAAATTTTTAAATATGATTTTATTGACAATGATGACAATGATGACGATGATGAATAAAGAATAACTTTGTTCTCATAATTATTTTTGAGTGAATGTGAATGACTTTTTATGAATTGTCATATGTGCGAATCTGAATGTGAACAACTTTTTCTAATCAATACATGAATGTTTCTACATGTGTCTGAATGTGAAAAAGATGAAATGAATGGAACTTAATGTGTATGTAAATAACTTAATTTGTAGGTTTCTACATGTATCTGATCAATACATGTGTCTGAATGTGAATAACTTTGTAGGTTTGTGGCAAGTTGTAAGGCTGCAATAACCGACACCAATGTGTTTTCGCGCGCTGTCCCCATGAAAATTTTCACCCCCCTTTGGCGTCGATTTTCTACGGCAACCGACGACTATGGTCAAAATTTGAGAACATTTTGTTTTTGTCAGCATATGTAGATAGACGTCAGATTTTCTAGTAGAAAATGATGACTATAATTGAACATAGGTGTCCATTTTTTTGTGGTAACCGACGCCTATTGTTATAAGCATTGGTTGGTTTTATTAACCGACACCGATTATTAACTTAATAGCACCCGCACGAAGTATAATCTTCCCCTTTCTCCGTTTCATTGCAATCGAACGCCGATTTTAGGGTCTGGCGATTCCGCCCCCTGCTCCCTCCTCCTTGCGTGCCGCCGCTGACCGCTCCCTGGTATTCTGTGCTCACCACTGTTGCGCCGGTCATTCTCTTTGCTCGCCGCCGACGCCACCCTTCTCCTTGCTCGCCGCCACCACCACTATTCCTTCTGTGCTTGCCGGCTTCCTTCTCACCGCCACCCTTCTCTCCTTTCTCGCTCACCGGCTGCCTGCTCGCCGCTCTTCCGTGCTCGCCTTCCCACTCAGCTTCCACGTGCACCCCTACGTCTTGCCCTCTCTCCCTGCTCTAGTGCAAGATGCCCAGCTGGGCTCAAATAGAGGTAAATATCCCCAAAAATCCTCTGTGTCACCCTCTCTCCCTGCTCCAGAGCAAGAAGCTCGGCTGGGCCCAAATAATAAATTTTTATATACCAAAATGATCAAAAAACCCTCATCTTTCCAATGATGATGTCTATTTCCCCTAATTGTGTTCATATCTTCTCTGAATCCCTATTTTATTACACTACTTGATCTTTAATCACTTAGACTTAATCAACATTGCTACTTGTATGATCCTAGTGATTAAAAGCACTCTTTTCTGGTACCTCAGTAACTAATGTTCCCTTGAGATGAGTGTTAGTTGATCTAGCTTGCTTACTTTCCTTCTAATGCAATCTTTTATGTGCTATGAACCACTAGTCACCTTTAGAGTATTAAAATGATGCAACTTGTACACTTGTTAAGTTTGAATCTATAAATCCCATGAAATGATATCACCCCACAAAATCAGTAGTCACTATTATGTCTTGTACACTCTAGAATCAAGATCTAACACTCTTATGCTATTTTAACAGCATGAGACCTCTTTTGCTCATTCTATTGGATTATTATGACCTATGATGACCTAACATGAAACCATGATCTTAATGATATGATTTTTTTTGGCCTAGAAACCCATCCAAGATTTACTCATTAGGAGTAAATCTTGGATAGTCCCTGGTTTGGGACTGTTCTTGAACACCTAATCTCACTTAGGATGTAAGTGTATAATGTGTATTGGGTTTTCAAGA
The DNA here is from genome assembly GCA_963693085.1 of Alisma plantago-aquatica. Taxonomy (NCBI): domain Eukaryota; kingdom Viridiplantae; phylum Streptophyta; class Magnoliopsida; order Alismatales; family Alismataceae; genus Alisma; species Alisma plantago-aquatica. The sequence continues at coordinate 225,381,049 of OY856409.1, forward strand.
AAACTTCAGTAGAACTTCCCCGTTTGTTCTCTAAGTACATATGTACTTAGAGAACAGTAAGGAAATGCTGCCGAAATTTTCTCAAAAACCCAATACACATTATACACTTACTAGTGAGATTAGGTATTCAAGAATGGGATAGGTGGTACACATTTATTATATATAAGAATGACAACACATGTATTTTTTGGCCTAGAAACCCATCCAAGATTTACTCAGTAGGAGTAAATCTTAGATAGTCCCTGGTTTGGGACTATTCTTGAACGCCTAATCTCACTTAGGATGTAAGTGTATAATGTGTATTTGGTTTTCAAGAAAATTTCAATAGCATTTCCCCATTTGAAAACCCAATAAACATTATACACTTACTAGTGAGATTAGGTGTTCAATAATGGGATAGGTGGTACACATTTAGTATATATAAGATATTAAACCCTAAAGTTTTAACCATAAACCCTAATCTGTTAACCCTAGACCCTAATCTTGTTCTAATATATACTTGTTTTCTCTTTGTTCATAGAATGGATAGATTATGGATGCCCATTCCAAATCACTGCACCCCATAGTTTGTTTTTGGTCTTAATCAATTTATTAGATTTGCCGAGGAACATAGGAAACAACCTGGAGATAGGTTCTAGTGTCCATGTAGGCATTGTGGTAAGAAATTGAAAGTCAGCATGGGTGACAAAATCAAAAGACATGTCATGTGCAACGGGATTGTACAAGGCTATACAGAATGGCACTGGCATGGAGAGATTTCAAACCTAAAATTAGTGGATGTCGATAGAAGTTCTTTTGTTGAAGAAGAAATATCCTCCGATGACGTAGATGAGAACGAACCAGATCCAGTAGACATTGTTGATGTGATGCTGGATAGTTGTGGGGTAGACCACACTGATCCACCTCCCATGATTAGAAACATAGTGCATGATGCTGAGATACCGTTATACACAGGTTGTAAGTTTATAAAGCTTAGTGTTGTATTGAGATTGTATAAACTGAAAGCTAACAATTAATGGAGCGACAAAAGTGTCACGTCATTGTTGTCTTTGTTGAAAGAAATTCTTCCTGAAGGAAACAAGCTACCAATCTCAACATACCGGTTAAAGAAATTGTTGTGCCCAATGGGAATGGAGGCCAAGAAGATACATGCATGCCTGAATGATTGTGTATTATTTCAAAAGGACTATGTGGATTTGAAAGATTGTCTGAAATGTGGTGCGTCAAGGTACAAATTGATGACTTTGGGGGAGTCTAAAACTGGTACTCCTGCCAAGGTGATGTGGTATCTACCTATAATACCACGGTTTCAACGCTTGTTTGTCAATCCTATAGATGCGAAGAATTTGAGGTGGCATGCAGATGTTAAGAAAAATAATGATGGGATCCTACAACATGCGTCTGATTCCCCATAGCAGAAGAAGATTGATTTATTGTACTTGGAATTTGGTGAAGAAGACATGAATCTAAGACTTGGGCTTTGTACAGATGGGATGAATCCATACGGGACATTGAGCAGCCAACATAGCACTTGACCAGTTATGATTATTATATACAATCTTCCTCCCTGGTTGTGTATGAAAAATAAGTATGTTATGTTGTCGTTGTTGATATCGAGCCCTAAACAACTTGGAAATGATATTGACATTTATCTTGAACCTATGATTGATGCTTGAAGAAGCTCTGGGGTGAAGGTGTGATGACCTATGATGCTTCATGAATAGAGACATTTCATTTTCACGCTATGTTGTTTTGCAATGTGAATGACTTTCTAGTGTATGGGAATTTTTCTGGATATAGTGTCAAAGGATCTAAAGCGTGTCCAATATATGAAAAGAACACTGATTCAATACAACTAAAAGACAGAGGCAAGACTGTATATCTTGGTCATCGAAGGTTTCTTCCAAAATTTCATCTGTATCGTACGTTGCGCAAAGCATTTAATGGACGGAATGAGGAACAGAGTGCACCTAAACCTATATCAGGGGAGGATGTTTATGAAAGAGTAAAAGACATCGCCAATGAATTTGGTATGAGATCACAATGTACGATGGCCACACGGAGTGACAAGTCTTTATTCAAGAAGAAGTCAATATTTTGGGATCTTCGTTATTGGAGTTCTTTGACAGTCAGGCATTGTATCGATGTCATGCACGTTGAGAAAAATGTATGTGATAGTGTCATCGGTACTCTATTGAATATACCACATAAGACTAAAGATAGGATAAAATCCAGAATTGACCTACATAAAATGGGAATAAGGAAAAAATTAACAGAAGTAGTCAGTAGTGATCGGAGAACATTCTTACCTCCCACTTATTACACGTTGTATAGAAAAGAGAAGAAAGCTTTTTGTGAATTCTTGGTAAATGTTAAGGTGCCACAGGGTTACTCATCCAATATCTATACATTGGTATCAATGAAAGATCTAAAGTTAATAGGTCTTAAATCTCATTATTGTCACACTCTAATGCAACAAATATTTCCCGTGGCAATTCAATCTATATTGTCGAAGCATGTATAGTTTGCAATCACCAGACTTTGTTTCTTTTTCAACAGTTTGTGTAGAAAAGTTATTGACCCTGATACTCTCGATAAATTGCAAAGAGAAGTGGTTGTTACCCTATGTCATCTTGAGATGTATTTTCCTCCTTCGTTCTTTGATATCATGGTACATCTTGTTGTCCACTTGACTAGGGAAGTGAAAATGTTGGGACCAGTTTTCTTGCATTGGATGTATCCCCTTGAACGATACATGAGCATTTTTAAAGGTGATGTTTGAAACCATTATCGGCCTGAAGGGAGTATTATTGAGGGTTATGTGGTGAGAGAGGTTATGGATTTTTGCAATGACTTTTTGAGTGGTAATGACGCTCCTGTGAATGACAAGAATATTGAGGAGCATTTTTCCAAAGGAATTTTGGGATCACGGGTGAATGTAATCAGCCGTGAGTAGTTGGAGCAAGGTCACTTGTATATTTTACACAACATTCATGAAGTGAATGTTTATATCGAGGAACATACCAATTTCATCAAGAGATAATATCCTCAATCCAATTCAATGTGGCTTGCTAGAGAGCATAACAAGACATGTATTAAGTGGTTTGAAGATAAAGTCTTACATCAATTATCTCAAACACCAGATAATCTTACTAAAACCATCAAATGCCTCACCTTTAAACTAAAATTGAATGTTATGTCTTATGAAGGGTTTGACATAAATGGATTCTCATATTACAAAAAGCGTCAAGATGATAAGAGTGTCATCCAAAACATTGGGGTCACCCTTCAAGCGTCTTCATTGTTTTTTGCAAGTGCAAAGGATAAGAGTCTATGTGAAGCTAAAATGTCATATTACGGTGTCATTGAAGACATATGGGAGTTTGACTATGTAGATTTCAGAATTCCACTCTTTAAAAGTAATTGGGTTGACAACAACAAAGGAGTTATAGTTGATGAATTGGGTTTCACGTTAGTGAACTTTGAAAAGATTGGCGAGAAGGGTGAACCATTCATATTGGCATCACATGTGAAATAAGTATTTTATATCGATGATCCTACAAATGATAAATGGTCAGTTGTTCCTAATGGTAAAAGACAATTCATTGAAGATCCTATAGATGAAGAAGGGTATTATGATAAGTATGATGACTCTAGTCCATTCTCAGTTGGGTTGCCAACACCATCAAACATTAAAGTTAGGGATGACAATGACTTGTATGTTCGCGGAGATCACAATGAAGGATTGTTAATTGATAAAACATCACAATATTAGAGGCATGCATGTTTATATTTTTTATATATTTTATTTTTCTGAATGTGAACTTTACAATGTGAATGTGAACTTTACAATGCAAATTACTTTACAATGTGAATGTGAACTTTACAATGTGAATGTGTACTTTACAATTTGAACTTTACAATGTGAATTACTTTACAATGTGAAATTTATAATTTGAATGTGAACTTTCAGATGGCTGAGCATTCCCATGATGACCGTGTTGATGATCACCGTGAGGGTGAGGGAGTGTCTGGGCCGCCTGACAATGTAAGTTTAAAGAATATATCCGTGAGGTTTCCATCTATATGTTCATTTATAATTATATCATCTAAGTGTGTTCTTTTTGTCAAATTTTAGGTTGGTGATGTACCCCCTAAAAAAATTACAACACTTGATGAACAACAAAAGAAAATTGAGAAAGTGAGGGGCGTCACAATGATGAACAAGTTACTACAATAAAGGGGTAATGTACCCAAATTGGCTGTGGATTTCGATCATGTAGGAAATCCATATGGAGTGAACCACAACTCATTTATTTCATATCTTGGGGTTCTTACTCGCAGCCATTACAGTCCTAACCTAGAATCCTGGCATAAAGTTCCTAAGGGGAAGAAAGACCAAATATGGAAGGAACTATGTGTGAGTTATTATTATTTGTAATTCTATTTGTGTATATTACTAACATTTAGGATACTAGTTAATCGCAATTCTATTTAATTTACAGAGCATATTTGATCTGGATGAAAAGCTACATCGTAAATGTGTGATGCAATGTTGTGGGAGGGTCTTAAGGAACTATAGGACCAATCTCACCCGAGATTACATACGCGATGCTGAGAACATGTTCTTGATTGATTTCTAATTCTAGACATTGATCACTATTTGACTAACTCTACACTAATAATTTTTGTTTGAATTCTCTTTAAAAAATAAATTTAAGCAGAAGGAAGCCACAAAGAAATGGAACTACCTAGACCCCAAAGACTGGGAGGAGTTTGTTACCCAAAGAAAAACAAATGAATTCAAGGTATTAAGCGCCACTCCCAATTTAATTAATATACGTTCTAATGTATTCACCTATTCCAGATTAACCTTTAGTGTTATTAACCAAATCAATGTGCTAACTAACTAGGATATCAGTGATGCTCAATGAGCAAGGCGTGCACTAAATGTGTACGACCACACAATGGGTCCAAGAGGATATGCAGGCGTTCACCAAAGACTACAGGTTCAGTCTGCTCAACCTTCTTCTTCTCAGGAGACTGCAGAGTCCACTACTACTACTCCCGCACCTCTGCCTCGCCATGCTCTGTGGATAGCTGGGAGGAAAAATAAGAAGGGAGCCATATTGAAGCCCGCAACTACTGAGGCGGATGAAAAAATGGTAAAAATAAACTCTTAGAGCAATCGATCGATATTGATTATTGTTATGTTTACTTACTAATTTTTGTTGATGGTGATTAGCGGGAGCTGCACGAGTAGAGGAAGGAAGGCAAGTTCATCCTTCAGGGCACAAGGGATGAACTGACAGTTGCTTTAGGTAACTCAGAGCACCCTGGACATGTTAGGGGTGCAGGCGTTGGTGTGGGAATCAAAGCGTTCTTTGGGCCATCTCAACACAAACCTGTCCCAAAAGCGGGACTTTCACACGCTAAGGTAACTTATTCTTATTTTAGAATGTTATTGTGAAAGGAAATTCAATAATCAGAAGCTAGAGTTTCTTTTATCCATGTATAGGTAGATGCATTAATTGATAGGAGAGTCGAGGTAGCACTTGATAAGAGACTCCTCCTATAGACCTACCACCTACCATGTCATTTGTAACTATTTTTATGACATAGTAGCTAGTCTGTTCAAGATGATATGTTTGTGTATATATGCATATAACATTCTTTACATAAATATGTAGGGGTTGTAGCCATGCCGAATAAAAAGTCAAGAATATATCGTTGCAAAGGCGTCGACTTACCCACCCCTTAAAGGGTGCATGTTTCATGGGTATCCATTACCATATGGTATGGTACGTGTGAGCCCGATACATGTACTCCCCGACTGGAGGGATCTTGCACTACCTCATGCACACTGAGATACTGAAATACTTGGTGAGGCAGTAGGCGGACTGATACTGTGGCCTGAAGTAGATGTCCTCTATACTAATATTATATGATAAATTTCCATTATGTTAATTTTTTAGTGTGTATATATGAGTCAATTGATCTGAAATTATATATACAGGTCAAAAAGATGAGACCCACTACATCTTGGCCTCCACCTCCTTGACTAACAAGTTGGCTTCCAAGGGACCTACACGCCTCGATAGATCCTAATTGTAGGGGTGTGGCAGTATGGATCGACGAACATGATCCAAATTGCCCTATAGATGTTACTATTCCAGAGGATGTTGTAGGTAAATCATGCGATAACAATCTATTTATACAAGTTTAGCATACATATTAATGCATACGTAATATAAGTTTTACATATGTATTAATGCATAGGTATTAATGCATGTCAATCATACGAAAACAAGATATTTATACAAGATGTTTCGGAGTTGTTTCATTATGATTGGCTAAACACATCTATGATAGATCTATGGATTTGGTGAGATCTTATTTATACATCCATATACCTTGTTTTATATATGGTGATCTGATTTCTTATATATTAATACATACGTAATACATGTTTTGTAGCCACTGACACACAATATGTACAGATTTTGGGTTTTCCCATATCAATGGATGTTGTAAACCTACAGTTCAGAACTGAACTGCCGGTTCTGCATCCTGCTGATTAGCCATAAAGTAGGCCTACAAACTGATAAGAAAAAAAATAAGCAAATAGACATCGGTTGTTTATAAACAATCGACACCAAAATCATATGACGTCGGTTATTACCAAAAAACTGACGTCTTTATCCCGTCCTTGTGTCAATTGTCGGTAAAAATCGATGCTTATTACAATGGCCGTGTTGGCTAGCATGGCCGTGCTGGCAGTGATATGGGATCGGTTATTTGTATAAAACTGATGACTTTATCAAGATATAGTGTCGGTTATATACAAGAACTGACGCCGATAGTGCCCTTGCTGGCACTTTATTAATGGTGGGAAGAGTAATGGCGTCGGTTCTTTTAATAACCAACGTCTGTAACCACTCTATAGTGTCAGTTTTCTTAAATAACCGACGTGTATAGTCCCTTTGCTGGTGCGTTTTCGGTGGCGGAAATCATTTTGGCGTCAGTTAGGGAACCGACACCGAAGGGGTCCACCTTTAGTGACGCCCACTTGGGTGTTGCTTGGAAACCGACACTAAAGGCCTTAATGAACCAACACTAAAGGCATGTCTGTAGTAGTGACACTTCCTAACCCTTATATATATATATATATATATATATATATATATATATATATATATATATATATATATATATATATATATATATATATATATATATATATATATATCCACACACACATATATAACATATGAGATTTTTATAATACTTGTTTGGTTAACTAAGGTTAAGTTACTTGTGAATCCCAAAATTAACTATTTGGTCAGAATATTAAGTATTTATACAAAAAATTAACTATTTTGTCAAAAAAAACTATTTTAAGAAAAAGGTAAGAAATAGACAGATTTTTCAGTAAAAATTCAGCAAATGAGCATATATATGTATATATATGCATGTAAATGTATGTATGTATGGGATAAAGAGAGACATTCTCTCCCCCTCTCCCACGCACGTGACAGAGAACGAACGTTTGAGAGGGTGGTAAACCAAGGCGGCAGCTGGAATTCAATCTTGGGTCGCTACGTGAGGAGACACCGTGCTTGACCACTTGAGACACTCCTTAACGGCATATATATGTATGTATGTATGTATATATGTCACAAAGTAGTAAATTTCATACCAAACCCCTTGAGATGGAACAAAATACAAGCAGTCAACACTACAATACATAGTTACATATCACACCCAATCACTGTTTACATTGCAGATTCAAACTCACTTGCATAAATATTTTTACAACTCTATCACATGGGTTGAATTGGATTTCATATTTCCTTGCATTTATTTTCTTCCAAATATGGAAGCACATTACGGATAGTGGCAATCCTCCATTCATTACGTCATAGCATTTCAACATGCACCTGAATTCATGTAAATTTCTTTCTTTCAACTTTAGGATTATATCACATCTTTCCCATACATCTATAGTGAAAACATAGTAGAAGAATAAATGGTTGCTTCTCTCATGATTTTCACAGAGTAAACAACCCCTATCATCATGCATATTCTAGTTCTCCACCACATATGTAGTTTGTAGAGATCTATATATATTCTATACACACACATAAACCCCACTTTGCCACATATTTTTCTCCCAATGAAGTTCATATAAAAATATTCCTCATGATGTGTACTATTTTACTACCATTACAAACCACCTCCCACATATCCAATTTTTTATGGGTAATATGTACTTGTCACCAATCCATATAGAATGGAATCATACTTCCTCCCACGTTGTCTTTATCCCATTTATAGCACGTGAATATCCTTATATAGTATTCATCTCATACCCCAAACCTTTTAGGTACTTATTCTTCACTCAACAAGTTTGTATCAAATCCATCATATACATCTCAATTATTGTATTCATTTTTTCCCATTTCCTATTTCCCTCAAACTTATCAGATCTGGTCCACCTTTCTCCATTCAAAAATCTAGTCTTTCATACTTCACTAGATGCTATGTACCTTCCCAAAAATATTAAGCATGCTAGATTTCATTCTATATATATCCATGGTAGGTATCTGACCTTGTTGTACCCAATATGTAAGTAGCCCCTCCACTATTTGATTATTATCACCCTTCCAACTATTGATGTCCTCTTGGTTGGCCATCTGCTAATCATCTTATCCACTCTATCATAGCAATCATTTAAATTATTGAATTTTGAGTTCCCACCAGCAAGATGAAACCCAAATACTTTGTAGGAAGGTCACTTATATTAATTCAATGCACCAATGCATCTTCATCTTGCCTATTGTTTTCTTAGAGGATAAATTGTGCCTTGTTTTCATTCATGAACACAAAGTCAATTTACCAAACCCTTTGAGTAGTATACATAATTTACTTAGAAGATATTACTTAGCTTCCACAAGCAAAATACATAGTCTGTAAATATTAGGTGACTCAAAACTTTGGTACCATGAAATCTATATACTTGTATTTCCTTATGTTACCAAACTCATCTATTTTCCTTGTGGCATACTCCATGAAAACGGTAAAGACCAAGGGTGACAATGAGTCACCTTGTATTAAACCATTGCTTCCTCTAAAAATACATTTAGATGTGCCATTAAACAAGATCGAGAAATAGGTTCTCTCTATACCATGATGTGTCATGTTCATAATTTGTATTCAAGTGCCATCTATGAAATAATCCACCACAACTTTTCCATCTGACACAATCATATGATTTGGTGACATCATGTTTTAGACATGTCTTTTGGTGCCCCTTTGAATGTTAAAATCTAATAGAAACTCACTTTCCAAAAGTGAATAGTTACTAATACTACTTTCTTAACCACCACCGCCATCTGGGCTACCCTCCCGGACGTCAGACAATACTGGATGAGGAAAGCAATCTCCATAATCGAGTGTGGCATCGGCACGCCCAAAGTCACCAATTTCTTAACAAGGGGGAAACTAGCGGGGGCAGCACACATCTGTGTGGATATTAGTATGGAGAATAAGCCGCCTCTGGTGGTGATGGTGGAGCTGCCTGATGGAAAAGATCTTGAGATCACAGTCGAATATGATGTGCTTCCGAATTGATGTGAATGTTGTAAGGTCTTCATGCATTTCTCTAGAGAATGCCCAGGAGAATAGGTTTCCCACCTTGAACCTCCAGGGATGAGGGGAAGGGATGAGAGCCGCAGACCTAAGAAGAGGAGGAAGAATAAGAGTAGAAGTAGCAACATTCACCCCCACCAAACCTTCATCAGAGAGGTCGAGTAGGTAGGACCTTTTGTAGGAGGAAATGCTACTGTGATCGTGGTTGATGACCAGGGCAACATTGGATGGCTTGCTGAAGGCAGTGTTACGGTGACCGAGACCCAGACATCTGCAGATGCCCCTGAGGTGACTGTGGAATTACCTAAACCAGGCGAGAAGGAGATGGGAAGCCATGTCCCCAGAGGGATGAGAAGCTCTACTGGAAGTGACTGGGGGAATGCCTCCATAGCACAGAAGGAGATCCCAGTAGTGAACAACCCTTTCTCCCTGTTAGAAAACCCTGAGAATGAAGAGCTAATAAATTGTGAGGCACCCTTCACCCATGTTTCTCCAAGGAAGAAGCACATAGGAGGGTCCACCCATGGAGGGGGGCATTGAAAAGGAGGATATATGGGTATCCTCACATGGAACTTGCGAGGAGAAGCACTACCGGGCAAGTAGAGGAAGCTGAGAGAAATCATTCTCCAATCCAATGCTTCCCTGGTGATTGGGTTGGAGACGAGAATCTAAAGAGCCAATGAGGAGACGATTTTTGGTTTGTTCCCTACTGGATGGGGACATGCTTCTAACCTAGATCAGATTGAAGGTGGGTGCATCACCCTGGGCTAGAACCCACATGTATGGGATGTACAAATCATCTTTTCCTTGGTCTAGATGGTCACTGCTAGCTGTATAAACTAGGGAGGACTACATGTGGTCATCTCGGTTGTGTATGGACACAACTCGGAGATGTGTAGAAGAAGATTGTGGGAGGTCATAGCTACGACCAACTAGAGGGAACTACCTCAAATGTTTATTGAAGATTTTAACCATATCAGGAAGGCACATGAGAAGATTGGGGGCCTGTCGATGCCTGAATCATACCTGGCATGATTTAATGATGCTATTGATGTGGTGAACTTAATGGAACTGAATATGAGTGGTAGAGTTGTCTCTTGGAAGAATAAAAGGGAAGTCAGTAGGAGAAAAGCTTTCCATCTTGATAGAGCGTTGGTTAATGAATCTTGGCTAGACCTCTTCCCACAGTCTATAATGAAATTGGGGGCATATATCAATAGTGATCACACTTGGATGATGGTCCCTCTCACACAGACGGATAACAAAGGGAAACCAATTGGATTCTTCAATGGTTCGCTAAAATGGCCCAGCTGTGAACAAACTATCTGAAGGGCATGGATTGATAGGGTGGAGGGAAATCCCTTATGAGTGCTTGCTGAAAAACAGAATAGAACAAAGAAGATGATGAATACCTGGTCCAAGGGTTTATCAAATTGTAAAACTCTAGTGCTTCAGACTAGGGAGGATTATGAAAAGGCTATTGAGCACATGAGAATGAATCCCCTCCTGAATGAAGCCATTGAAGAGGAAATAGTGAAGGCATAAAGTCTGAGTTTACTGGAAAGGGCTGAGGAATTGTTCTACTGGAAACACAGTAGGATGAAATGGATTCATGATGGATATTGCAACTCAAAAATTTATCACATTACTGTCAAGAGAAATGTGATGAAGGATGCCATTCACTCCCTTCTGAGGGCTAATTGGACCACAACCTATTCCTTGGTAGAAGTGGGAGCTGAAGCAGTGGAGTACTTCAGCAACATCTATAACAAAAGATGTGATGGTCTATAGAGTAATCTAAATCTTCCCACTACATGCATCACTAATGAAATGAACACCTTGTTGTGTGGGCCGACTTCTGAAGTGGAAATCAGGGAGGTGCTCTTTGGGATTGGGGCCTCCAAGGCACCGGGCCCTGATGGTTTCAATGCCCATTTCTTTCAAGCTATGTGGGAACTTCTCAAAGATTATATACGTAGAGCTGTCAGATGGTTCTTGGTAAGGGGTAAAATGGTAAGGAAAGTGAACCACTCTTTTCTTAGACTCATCCCGAAGAAGATCACAGTGGAGATGATGAATGACATCATTCCCATTGTGTGCTTCTCAGTAGTTTATAAGATCTTGTCTAAGCTGTTGGCTAACCGCTTGAAGATGGTCCTTCCACATGTGATTTCCCCTGCTTAGTCTTCCTTCATCAAGGGGAGAAGTATTTCCGACAATGCCCTACTTGCTTCAGAGTTCATGATTGATTTTGGAGTGAAGAACAGTTCTAAGAAAGCATGTATTAAACTTGATTTTGTGAAGGCCTATAATAATGTAAGATGGGATGCTCTATGGAGAATCATGGAATCTATGGGTTTCTCTGGGAGATGGATTAACCTTATGAAGGAGTGTGTCACGACTACTTCCTTTTTCATTTTGGTAAATGGTATCCCTTATGGGATGTTCAAAGCCTCAAATGGCTAGAGACAAGGTGACCCTTTGTCTATGCTACTGTTCACTATCGTGATGGAAGCCCTCTCTGGTTTGGTGGATGACGTTGTCGCCCAGAAACTTCTATTCACTTTTAAACACGGTGGTTGTAGGATTATGCCCCATATGATATATGTGGATGGTGTCATGTTCTTTCTATGGGGAAGTATTAGGAACCTTGGATTTTCCAGACGACTTATGAAATAGTTTGGGAATATCCCGTGCTTGTATATGAGTAAGATTAAATCTCAGGTGTTTTTCTCACACTCCTGTGATGCCAGATGAGGTCATCTTAAATAGGCCATGGGGATAGAGAAAGGTCAGCTCCCGACGAGGTATCTGGGCATCCCCCTCTATGGAGGCAAGGCGAAGGGTACACACTTCAGTGGGTGTGTTAATATGCTCAGAGACAAAGTTGCTAGATGGATGGAAATTTGTATGTCCATGGCGAGCAGACTCATACTTACCCGCTTGGTGCTAGCGGGCTTAGTTCGCTTCTGGTGTTTACAAGCTGAGCTTCCCCCCTTCATCCTAGACAGGTGTCATAGCATCTTTACATCCTTCATCTCGGGAGGCAAGTTCCATGCTATACACTAGAGCACGATGGAGAAAAGATTTGAAGAAGGGGGGCCCAATGTTCCGGATCCAGCTGACATCGTGCACGCAACTACAGCGAGGAGGATTGATAATTTTTTGAGATCTAAATCTAGCTGGAGCAGGTGGATGCATAGCAGATATAGGAGTGGCATGTAGACAATAATCTGCACCAACTCCTTGAGAACATGGCACAATATGTGCATGCCTTGGCCGACTGTTGTTGATGATTATGTCTTCCATGATGGGCACTGGATGCTGCATGATGAGTAGATAAAACCTTGATTTCCACACTCTCACACTCCTCAGGTGCCATGGTTCACCCTCCTATGGGGGCAAGGACATATACCCAAATGGATTTGTTGTGCTTACAGGTGAATTTTGGGCAAACTACCTACTAAGGACCGACTGATCTGGTGGGGACTCAATGCTGATCCAGTCTGCATGGTTCACCCTATGCCTTGAGACCCACAATCACTTGTTATTTTATTGTAATTACACCAAGTACCTTTGATGTAGGACTTGTCTAAAGTTGGTCTAGGGAGGCGACCCCCCCACCCTTACTCTAGGCATAGGGTGGTCGATGGAGATCAATAAGGGAGAGAGTGGTATTAGACCTCTGGTGGGCATTTGTATTACGGGACTATGATTTCTCATTTGGGAGGAACATAGCAAAAGATGCCATGGAAAAGGGGATACAGATAGATTTGTTCTTTTTGAGAAGTTTGTTGCACATCTAGGTTGTGTGGTGAAAACCAAACCTAAGATGGTGAGGGGGGTCAGTAGCATGATCCTTAATAAGTGGGATTTCATATGACTCACTTGTATAGTATATGAGGGTCTAACCTCTATACTCTTTGTGGCTATAGTAATACTTTACCTGTTCTAAAAAAATCTCCTTGATTTTCATAAATGAGGTATGTGAGGACCATTTTTAATATTTCATGTAAGATTTTATAAATATTTTTTGTATTACATAGAATAGCAGGCTACAGGTCTAAAATCTACTAGTGAGACAATGAATTTCTATTTAGGACTAGAAAAAAGTGATTTATTTGCATCACCATGTAGTGACCTCTGAAGAACCCCTTAACTTTCAATAAATTCTTCCTTTGTGTACCTCCAGGAACATTTGTAGAAATGTGCATTTCACCCATGAGGACATAGTGATTTGTTAGTCCCTATGCTCTGGAGTGCACCCTCAAATTCTTTATCTTCTACTTCCCTATTTAAAATTATTTTATGTGTTGACATCACCTTGTACTTTCAGTTCATCTACTCCTTATCTATCTCCTCTCCTTTTACTTTATTTTGAAGTTTCAAATTAAAATTGCAAGCTTTGTCTTCTAATTTATCATGGCTATTAACAATATTATCATTCATATAAACCAACTTAGAGACCATGTTTGTTGCTTCTCTTTTTCTCATGGATATATGGTAGAGCTTTGTGTTATTATCTATGTGTTACATCCATTTATTCCTGGTACATTTCTTATAATATTTCTTCTACTCTCTTCAAGTCTTTCAACATAATTTTACTTCCTACTTGAGTGTATTCTGCTCTGAATACAGTTGAGTGTATTCTAGCCTGACTCTCTCTCTCTCTCTCTCTCTCTCTCTCTCTATATATATATATATATATATATATATATATATATATATATATATATACACACACACACATACATATATATATATGCATATATATGTATATATATGCACAAATGTGTATATGTTTGTATAGGATTAGGAGAGACATTCTCTCCCCCTCAACCATGCTTATGATGGGTTTATATGTATGTAAATATATGTATCAATGTATCTAAATTTACAAAAGCATGTTTCTTTTCATAGTGAATAATTTATAGTTCCTATGAGGACAAGAAAATTTATCTTGTTCTTATGCTAAGAAAATAATGTTTGAGGTTTCACTTTGTTGATGAATAAGCTTCTCTGGTACAATACAAGTGTATAACGTTGGAAATTATGTTAGCGCATGAAAATAGTATCAAAGAATCAACAACATCCACCTTTGCATTGACTTATGGTTCCCTATAGTACCCTTAATAATGACTCATGTTTCTCATATTGTAGGAGAAGGCCCCTATTTGACTATGTCGAGCCTGAATCCAAGAAGACAAAGAATTATCCTCATCACATCACGGGAGATACCATACTCCCACCAAGACTCATTCACATGAATGTGTGAAGTACTATACACCCTCCCTATCTCAATCAACCAAAATGAGAACAAACCTAATCCTTGGGAAAAAATAAATGCAAAAAATCCTCAAAATAACTCAAGCTAGAAAATAAAATAATGATAGGATTGTCAATGCTTGGGAGTATTCATGATTAGAACTAAAGACGAAAGTATAAAATAGAAGTCATCTAAGGTATGATTACTATAGTTGTCTAGCTTGCCAAGTCTCTTTTTTATTTTGGATTGGCATATTCCTTTATACGTGGGAAATAGATTAAATATTAGAACTTGTCATTTACATATATGTTGTATATCTAGTGTTTGTCGCCTCTAGTGGTTTTTAGAGACCATTTATATTAGAATTTCCCTGAGTCATATATCTCTTGGTGGATAAGAATTCTTGATTAACATAATCAACTTTGACATAATACTAGGCATGTATTGGTTAACTATTCTTCAAGATCAAATTGTTTTGCATGGTGAATAGTATAATCCTTACACATCTTGATTGGGAGCACGAAATAATCTCTTGGTGAAGGAAGTCCGATAAAATCCTCATTTCAGCTATGAAGTATGAGAAGGTCATGGATTCATGATGTAGAGCATTCATGGATATTGTGAGAAGTTCATAGATTCATTTAATCTAGTGTGTCATCCTTGGTGCATCGATCTTCGTTGTCAAAAACAATGATGGATCCATAAGAATGTATACAGATTATAACATGCTAAAATCATGTCATAATCATGAAATTGACCCCCTTTCAAGGATTGATGACCTCTTTGATCAATTATGTTTTATATAAGATGAGAGTTAAAGAGATTAACATTCTAAAAATTTCTTTTTGAACTCAAAATGGGCACCTTGAATATCATGTTGGCCCATGTTTGTTGATGAACATCCCTCCTACTTTTATGGATCCCATGAATAAGATCTTCAAACCTCATCCTTATTCTTTTTTGGTGATCTTTATCGATGAAATGGTTATCTATTTTGAAACTTTTAAGCAACATTGAGAGCACCTAAAGATTGTGTCAAACCTTTCTAGAGAGTAAAAGTTGTATGCAAATACTAAAAATACGTATTTTTCTTTATAATGTTAGCACATGCCATCTCTACAGGTCATATAGTTGTAGACCTAGCCAATGTTAAGGAAGTTCAGAAGTGGAAAAAACATCACCACACTTTAGATATTATAAATTTAATGGGACTAGCTAGTCATTATCTCAATCCATTAAGATGTTCTCAAATATTTCTCTACACGTGACTAAGTTCACTTGGATGCATATGAAAGTTAATAATAAAGTTAAAAAGATAAAAAGTGTATCTCTTCCCCTTTGGTTTATGTCTATGACATGTCTATGGTTTTGCATGTGATTTTCTTAAACTCTACAAATAGGTTATGTGTGTTGTTTAATATTAAATCTATGGGTATATAGGGTTTTTTAAAATCATAATGTGACTTACAAGTGGGTATCTCACTGAGGGGCCTATCAAATGAATTTATCAAGTGCCAACAAACTTCAATTGTTGAGAGAGGATGGGGAGTTTTTCTCATGAAGAAAATAGTATTATAAGAGGAACCTTATACTGTTTTATAAGATATCAATGAATAGTTAGAAATTACCATTTAAAACCTAGTTTGTTGGAGAAATGATGAAGGTGGATGGTATTTGTATAAACTAAAATGAATTCCATTTGGACTTCTGCCAAAAGTATTATAGGATGCCTCCTATGGAAAAAGTGTCCTCTGTAGTTAGAGAATATGATGCATACAAGTAAAACAACAAGAGACAACAATAATACTCAATATTATTTATAATTGTTAGTTAAACATTAAACTAGATATAGGAAAAAGGATGCCTATATATATAGTGTGTGGTAGATTTGTAAAGATTTTTAGAAGGAAGGTACATGAGCCGATTTGCATATGAACATTACTTACACATCATTTAAAAACAATGTTTATAAAAAAAATGATAGACAATGTGTATAATGTCTGTTCTGGTCACATAGATTTACCTCAGTTTTCAACAAGAGGACAACCTATTACTATATTCAGGATTTTTTTTAAAATTTTATGGAAATTCCATCAATGGTTCAACCACCTACACATGCATGCATGCATGGACATGACATTACAATTGATTTATGTAGTTAGTTTCTCCTTAAGCATTTTACAACCAATTTATCCTTATGTACGCAACACATGAGGTCAACAATACTCCACAACATAGGGCATGAATGAAAGTTATCTAAAGAATGAATGGCAATCTTGTCCATCAATTCACTCAAGAGAGAAAAAAAATTTGTGGTTTGACAAACACACATTGTACCTACATAATTATCTTATTATGCTACCTATCACACTCTTATGTCACGTCGACCATATTTTGTGTAGGTGGCAATAGCTAGCTAAGAACTATGAAAGTTCAATCATGTATGAGTGGTTTCCTAAGATCGCCTAATCTAATTTTTGACCATCCAATTTATTACATTTTAATTGAGCAGTTGGATGGATGCATGGCTATTATCAGTATATGTCCAACTGGGCACTCAAGCCATCATCAAGGCATCCAACACTTCAAAAAATAAAGAATCTATTCACCTCAAGAAATACCACTTCAATAGCTATATCATTATATAAATTTTCTTCTGGACCAAGTCTCTCACTCTTTGTGTGTGTGTCTCTCAAGTTTTATCTCCTTCAGTCTCTAGGAAAGGATATGATTATTGTCTCAACACCTTTCTATCTTTTGATGAGGTATTGTACGAACATAGAACAACCCTTGTCAGGATCATCTATTAATGAGAAGATCTCCATCAAGAAAACAACTTCAAATTCTAGACTATCTTTCAAGTTAAAGATCTTTGTCAAGAAAATATTAGAATAGTACTTATTTTTGAAAATTTTACCTCAATATATTTCTCTCTTCCGGTGAGAATTTATTCAACTAGAAAATTCTACCCCCACTAATGTGTAGCTCGATGATTTTCACATCATAAATGAGCATAGTGATGATGGAAAAATGATCTTACTAACTGATACCTTCCATATTCCTCTCCAAACATTGTAACCAAATTGTGTGTATTGATTTCACACACCAATATTGTTAAGAAAAATAGAAGCAAAGGAATCATTTTTGTAAATAAATAATTTTGCTACTTTTTCCATCGTGTTAGTCATTAATTAGCATAGTTGAAACTTTCTCCCTTTGATGCCCATTTATTTGTAGAACACCATGAGAATTTGATCATATGGATGGGAATGAGTGAATAACATAGTTGATATGGGTCTTAAATGTCTGCAATTTTATGAGATTGATTAGACATAAAGTCAATTACATTGAAACAGAAGACAAGTGGGCAACAAGCTGCGCCGCTAGTCCTTTCTGGATGGCAAAGCCGATCCTTTGAAACACTACATCCATACACGTAGGAGACATACCATTACTATTCATAACTTTTTGGACCCTCTTCAGAAGCTCCACAACTTCTGGTGCTAAGAATCCAAAATTATCAAAATCAAATGGGATAAAGGTGTGTTTCTGTTCTCTATTTAGGGTTTGCATATACTATAACAGATTTCCATTCTAAACAACAAAAAGTATTATATGTGAATTTATCTTGGATATTTGATCTAGATATAGGATCTCAACGTTAGGGTATGTATGGTGAATCATTTACACAAGCAAGCATATGTGAAAATTTATCCTGACTGCATTATCACAAAAAGACATTGCTTGTAAATCGTTGGACACATTACCTTAACATAGACCATAGTGAAACTTGGGTACCACATTATTAAGCAATTGAAAGAAATATCAACATAATTTATTTTTTGGGAGATCCTCTTAGTCCAGTTCCACAAAAACCCATAGTTTTTGTTGTCTACAATGGTTATATTACATGCTTTTCAAATGATCTACATCTTCCAAATGACCCCTAAAGTACTAAATATTTTTATTTAGATCAATGATTTGAGTGAGTGATGCAAAATTATTTGGATGAAACTTGAACTAAGATTCAACCTTGATGTAACAAGGATTTGGGTTAACCATTTACCAATTGATTATTGAGTCAATATTAATGGGAAATGGTTTTGTTGATTATCCAGGATTCAAGTAAGTTGCCAGCATGAATATATTATTATCGAACCATGAAATTTGTTTGTAGGTAATCATAATTTTCATTAACCATAATTTAATGATGTAGGAATACATATTCATATTAAAGTTGTATTACATTGTGTATAAAAATACTAACCCATTTTTGACATTACCATTTAACGATGTTGTAGTGAAAATAAATGACAAAATATTTTATTTGTTGTCTTGACAAGCCTAGTATGGAGTCTAATTATATATAAAATCCTTCTACTTCGATATAAATTTAACATTTTCCCTTTGAATTTCATTACTTAACCCATACGAGGATGTGGAGCATTGGAAGAAATAGGAGTTCAATGAGCCACTAGAATCTCATGATTTATGTAATGTATATGCTCATCAAAAAGGCTTTGCCATAAGGATAAAAAGGGAGACAAACTATAATAGAAAAAAAACATTGATGAATACTAGGTTTAGTACATGAGGTATTGTTGCAACAAAGAAGGGTTTCACAAGAGTAGTTTGCTAAACCTTAATAAAACCACTACTCCAAACTAGGCCATTTATTATAGACAATCCTCAAAGCATCATAGGAGAGAGGAGAGAACATGATTAAAAGCCCATATAAATTTTAAACTTCTCTAGGATATAAATATTTATAAGATAGTAGATGGATTGAATAACATTATCATGATGTACACCTCAGTAGTCTCAAACATTTTAAGATAAAATCAAAATGTAACATATCCAAAATAAATGTGAATGTTGGAATCTCAATGAGATAAATATATGATACCATGTCAATTGGCATAATACAAAGAAAGTATT
Organism: Alisma plantago-aquatica; assembly: GCA_963693085.1. NCBI lineage: Eukaryota > Viridiplantae > Streptophyta > Magnoliopsida > Alismatales > Alismataceae > Alisma > Alisma plantago-aquatica. Next base: position 225,400,904 of record OY856409.1, read on the forward strand.
GGTTTCATTTGAGTAGACATTAAGAATCATCTAGTTAGAAGACATTAAAAGGAAATGGAAGTATTTGAAGAAATAACATTATAGAAATATTTCGTAAAGAATCATACAACAAAATATTAATTTATATGATATAGAGGTTAGTAGAGATGAGAGGATTGTAATTATATTTTGGGCAGATGAAAAAATAAAGCAGGATTACCTCTTATTTGGTGATTGCATTATATTTGATACAACATTGTGAACCAATCAAATATCATCTATTACATGTGTATATGTTTCACCTTATAAAATGACAATGTGATTACGCAACATGATGGAGTTTCTGTTGGGCTAGTCATGGTTTATGCTAGTTTACAAACTAGATTATGCAATTGTTCATGTACATTAGCTAGATTATGTTATTATTTGATGCTCATTATCAATATGCATAAGAGTTGGTTCACTCCAAACTTCATATTGGATCACACATGATTTTACTTTGAAACTTTGTTTTGAAGTGATGTGTCTTGGCTTCAACCACTAACAACAAGTTTGTGTACACGGATATGCACTGTTGTATGATAAAATAATAGGGTCCTTTTAGTGGTTGTTTAGAAAATTCTTGAGGTGCATGTTTGATACGTAATCATTGAGTATCTTCTCATACCAATAGACTATACCATGGCATACAAAATTAAGGATGTTCTTTTGGACACATATCATGCATTGTCATCCTAGCATATAATGCAAAATGCCCACACGAATCTCTCCCAATAGTTGATAGGACATCTTTGTTCATATGTAATGTTGATGATGTATGATGTCTTAGAGGAGTCCTAGTTTAATTTTTCATGGGAGAGTTGGACTGATGAATGTTATTTCAATGCCTCACATAAATGGAATGGAAGGATCTATGAGTATTGTACTATGTGATCATCATCTTGTGTTAATGAACACTTTACTAGTAGAATGAGATAAACCTAACTAAATTGATTATGAAACAATGCATATTCTTACAATTGAACCTCAACCACGTAGAATTCTTCAACCATTTCAGTTTGATGATTGAAATTCAAAGGAATAATGAAAAGGACAAAGAATTCTCAACAACTAATAAGATCACCAGTAATTAGTTGTATTGTAGATCAATTGGAACAAATTCCACTGAAGTTTAGCACCTAACATGTTTACAGGTTTTGAAGAGGAGTACAATATGATGATGGAGTTTGCCATGCGTGTTTCTCCTCAAACCAATTATTGTGATAAGGAAAAATATATTTTTCCTAAGATAGAGGTCATTTAAAGGTTGAACTCAAGAACAATTTACATTGTCATAGATCAGCCATTGTTGGAGTGTACATGTTTGAAATCTTAATATACTAGTTTATGATATTGTCATATTTTGAGAGTGAATAGATTTTTGATCTTTCTTGAAATGAGATCCTTAGGACACTACCACCTATTTCATAAATCATAGTTGGACAAAGAAGGAAAAGACTAGAATATATACTATCAATGAAGATGGAGGTGGTACCAAACCATTACAGTATTGTGAAATCTATAAGAAACTTTGTTGAATGATGGTTATGTGTTATCCACCAGTGTTTATATCGAAAATGGGATATACAATATAGTGGACATTGATACTATTGAATTGGTAAAGAGTACAAAACCATGGTTGTTGTGTTAGGTAGAACATGTATCTGAAGTAGATATGATATTACAACACCTATATCTCACACCAAAGTTAAGTTCTTAAGACAAAAGCTAACCCTATCAGATCAAGAAAGAGGCAACAAAGAAACTAGGAGAAGGTTCAATAGAAGTTTAGGGTTACAATGCTAAAAAACAAAGAAATGATACTAACTTCATATCCCAAGGTAGCTACAAGTATACTAAACCAATCATTTATTGAGCCATTTAATGATACTAAAAGCATTTCATTATTGATAATATGTACATGTCATGTATAATGATTTATCGATGTATTGAGCCGAGAATCAATAAAACCTTGAAAAAACACTCATTTAGTGCCTCGATTTTCAACGAATGAAACAACTTTTTTGCTAAGTATAGATGAAGTTGGTGTCATGTCACTACATTTGACATTTTCCTCTGTGGAGGTGTAGGTATAATTCTGTCTCCCAACATCTATTATATGCCATGCATGTGCTAATTATTTTCACTTGTAAGTAGTATAACCCACCAACTTCTAACGATATTTAGAAATGAAATCTACTTTCATCCATTATGAAAACAAATCCTTGATAATATTGAAATTCTTGTATATATAACCATGTCATGAAAATATCACAAATATTTTAATCATGTTGTTGAGGTATTGTTGCAACTTCCCATATCCCAACTTCCCAAACATGTATATACCTAGAAACACACAAATATCCCTTTATGGTATTCATTATTATTACTTCTTTCATGGTTTGCAAGTACCCTCATTCAATATACCCTAATGGAGGCTATTAAGCAAATAAGAAGTTTTTGAGGGAATGACCACATAATATGTAGAAAAGTGACTATTAAACAATACAAGAATGATGTATTATGTATATCATCTGGTAAAACATAGCAACAATGAATGGAAATTATTATTAACAAAAATGTTGAATTGAAAAAAAAATGTACTCACATATTTTCAGGTTCTCTTGTCAAAATTTCTATTTTCAATCTATTCATTACATTATTGATGATCTTCCATACATTACCAATCTAAAAGGACTTTGAACAGTTATGTATGTGAATTGCAATATGTCTGCAATATGAAAAATATTAAATGTCTGATAGGACAAGAAATACATTTTAGTTGTAGTGTCAACTTGATATTGGTTTATATGAGTAATAAATTATGTATACAAGGGTTATAGAAATTGGTTGCATGCAATATGATTTTTTTGGATACATTATATGAATGTGGTAAACATAACATACTGACAGGTTGAATGGAAAATAGATTGTATTCACCTACACATCACTCTTTGTTATCTCCCTCTAGTTTTAACATATACAACAAAATCAACAATGTTTGTTCTGACACACCTTGATCCCTCAAGGGTGCCCACATATAATCCCAGTAAATATATGCTTCTATATAAGTAGAACTCATATAATTTAAAAATGAAAAAGATTGGTTAGCGCCAATGCATGATAAATTGTCTATTAGAAGTAGAAAATTTAAAAATTACTCATAAATTCCAATATCCAATGGATAAGCATTTATTTTTTCTTGAAACTTTTCACCAACTAATCCTAGGTTCTAGATGATGTAAGGAGAGGGAAGTAGAGAGCTTGACTTGGGGATCCTTTTCACAATGTTAGGAGTAACAACATTACTTTTGTTGACCTCTTGGTTATTAACATTTTGTTTTCTCTTGATTATTTTTTTATCCTAATCATAGATAGACTCCTTATTCACCTCTTTAATAAACATAAACCGCACTAGCATGCATTACCTAAACTAGTAACAACATTACTTTTGTTGACCTCTTGGTTATTAACATTTTGTTTTCTCTTGATTGTTTTTTTCTCCTAATCATAGATGGACTCCTTATTCACCTCTTTAATAAACATAAACCGCACTAGCATGCATTACCTACTTTATCATTCAAACCCCCTCCACTTTGTCATGCATCACTAGAACTTTATCATTACCCAGCTCTCCTATAATTTCATGACCTTCTTGTCATCATTTATTCACATCCTTTAATTCTCCAACCTTTTCCATTGGGTTCTTCATCATCTAAACATTATCATAAGACCCCTCCTTGCATACCATGACCTTTTTCTCATCATCCATGGTCTCTTTTGCCTCTTTTAATGGTTGAACCCCCTCCTTGGGGTCATCCATCACCTACTCTTTAACATTCCTCCTCACCTTGATTATAAGGAGCTTGGCATCATTATACTTAGGATTCTTCTTCACATACAATATCCTAGCCCCATTGACCTTGTCATCATTCTCCTCCTCCTTCACCTTCTCACCGTTATCAACCACTGATTCCTCCATCACCTACTCCCTTTCCTATCCTCCTCCTTATCATACACCATGACCTTGATCACCTCCATATAATTTGTATCCTTCATCTCCTAAACACCATTGTTCTCATCATTCATATCCTATTCCTCTTCATTTGTACCCCTAGGCTCCACCTTAAAATCAAAGCTAGGAAGGTTCATAACCAACATTCTAGTTGTCAAATATATTGGTGGAATCATAGGTTGAAGACTAAATGAAAAGAATTACTTCTTGATCTTGATCGTAAATCCACTAAGATTGATCCTTGTCATATTCATGTAGTACATCATACCCTACTTACCCAAAAATAGTCCTGCACTTGCCACTTTCTCAACCTTTAAGAATAACCACTTTCGTTCATTGTGAGCCATCTTTTTTGAATTGTGAAATAGCAATGTTGTACTATAAACCAATTTTCATATATTTTGAACCATCTTCAATGTACTATGAACAATATTTCCTTTGTTATGTTCACATTGTAACTTAAATTTTCACCAATAAATGTAGAACCATGTACTGGATGGGGCCCTAAGTTTGGATCATAGTTACTTCAAAATCCCACATCTCATTTATTTTTCTTAACATTATAGTATTCTTAATCTTTGTCATCCTCCTATAGATTCATGATGAGTAAGTCAGCAACACATCCTATTTGTCCAAATTTGAGTAGTCTCAAAGAAGTTGGGTCTTCCTTCTCCCCTATATATTGTCTATTCTCTTCATCTCGAATTTATTTCTCAATTGTTCGTTAGCTATCCTCCTATTCATATATAATAGAAGAATCTACTTACATTTTCTCATTTGAATAATTGAATGAAATTGCATGGGTATAATATTAATAAAATACACAACATAATCCTTACAATATAATTGTTATCAATCATTATATCAATATATGTCTCATCATCTACCTTTAAAACATCCAATTCAATTTGCAATGTCTATAATGGCTTTGGATGCTCATGCTCAATGATAATGTTCCAATCTTTCCCATCAATGAATGATTTATATTCATCCATAATTTCAACATCCATCCGTCTTGTTCATATCAGTTGTTTCTCATTATGCTTGTTGTTCTAAAAGTAATCAAGACAATGAGCCTAAAAGCAAAATGAATATCAACATAATTATTGTTAGTATGCTAGGTATAGAAACCAAAAATATCTTGATAATAGTAGGTTATGAAAATCAACATCAGAGATAAGTGATATCCTACCACCAAAATTTACATGTCACCTATTAGTTTGCCTTTGTAGTTACTTTTACCAAATTTGAAAAGCCCCCGATCAATTAATTTTCTAAAAACCTACCATATTATAGTTTATTGTTCCAACCATTGGGAATAAGAATAGAATATTGTTCATTGATAGTAAAAAAAATTGGATGTTGTGAGAAGATTACCAATGCAAATTTGAATGTACAACTTAGCAAGGTCCTCAATGTTGTCATAGTCCATAAATATGTATTTTGATTCTGCTGACTCTACAAAATACTCGTGAATGGATTTTAAACATATCATGTCTTCTCAACCAATGATGAGCTCTCTTCTTATCTCCTATGTTTTTATTTTCCACTATGATGACAAACTTACCTTCTGCGAGGCCGCAGACTCTGTGTGCATCCTTCACACTAGCCTTTTCCCTTAGGGAACTAAAGGTTTTATGATTGAAAGTCAAATTTGTTGCAAAGAAATGTCAACAATGTGCTTTTTATGGTTAGTTATGGTTTTCAACTTTATCTTCAACAAACTATTGAATCCTAGGAACACTACAATGGGTGTACATCATCCATATGACTGGATTTCATTGGGTATGCTTCAGTTGGGTCCATTGATGAATGTATATTCATCTTAGTTTTAGTTGCATTTTTATCCTATCTTTGCATTCAATTTCATATTTTCTTACTATCGGACTAGCTTACATTTAGGTAATCGTAGTTTGTGTTAATTAGTATGATTTTTTTCTTCTAAATTCCTTGTTTTCATGGTAGGTTTGAACTCCATATCTCATGTGCCAAGATAGGAGACAGTGGTTAGTGATCCATATTTCTGTTGAATTTTTCACTATGTCAGTGAACGTTTCTATCAGTTGATGACTCATATGCGCATAATCCACGAAAAATACCAATAGTTAAATTGTTTATAGAACCCTAGTTCCTATCTGAACAAAAACTGGATAATACAATAATCAGTATTATTTACTTTATGTATGATTCTAAGTTCTCCCCATTATTAATACTAGTAAGTAAACAATTGAATACATGATAGTACCATACTGAATGTTTTAATCATCTCAAATATGTTATTCAAAAGAATGCTAATAGTGATAATTTTAAATTTTGAATAATTTCATTCTATAAAAATATTTGGAAAATCAAAATTGTTCAAATGATAACAATTTATATAAAATATAAATTAAAATCAAGTTGTGCACCATAATCTACACTTACTTATAACCAAGTCACTTAGGTTGCTATGTCTAGTATTCTCAGTTGTACTATGACCTACATCTGTATCTCACTCATGAATGGTGGAGTTGGCCATTTATAAAAACATTCATGCAGAATGTGACCTTCCCAATGTTCCATTATCAAAACTAGAAACACATAATGGTTATCATAATCGCATTGAGTCAGCATGCCGAAACTTCACAACACCAATAACTTCATTCATGAATGCATATTCATCCTAGTTTTAGTTACAGTTTCTGCTTGGTTTTGCATTCATTTCAATCCCTTTTTAGTTCATAATTGGCTTACATTTAGGTTTTCTAATTTGTATGTTAATTTGTAGGATTTTAACCCAAATTCCCTAGTTTTTATGGTAGGTCTAATCTCCACTTCTCATACACCAACGTAGGATATAGTGGTCCCTCTAACCTACTAGAGGGCACAACAAATTGTCAATAAATGAACCATATTTATATTGATTTGTCTCATCATCGATTGTTGATTCCATCAGTTGATGCCTCACGGGCGCATACCCCATGATGCACGCCAACAGTTTTAATGTGTATATGACCTTAGTTCTTACCTAAATAAAAATTTCTAATACTACAATCAATATTGGTTACTTTATGTATGACCATAGGTTCTCCCCATTATTACTCATAGTAGCTAAATAATTGAATACATTTTAATAGCAACTTGACCTTGATTCCTATCGTATTGAATGTTTCATTCATGGTCAACGAATCACTTGAATACATGATAATATTAATAAGACAATATTTCAGGCTAAGGTGATAATTCATCAATTGTTTAATTTCATTCTATACAGAAATATTTGGAATGTCAAAATTGTTGGCAAAGTCAAATTGGGGACTTTTTATTCTATCTCTCTCTGATGTTCCTTGGCCTACAAGAAGTTGAATGTTTGAAATGCAAGTCGGTTGGGAGAGTTCTAAACCCTAGCCTCCTTCTATAAATACAAGGACACCACTACCAGAAAAGGGAATCTACAATTTGACATCACCATGCTGCCAAAACAAACCCTAAGATTCCAGCTATAGAAAGGCTAAGTTGTTTCCATTGATTGATGACAGTCAACCAACAATGGTTCTACCTTCACATCCACCAATGATCCAAGGTTCCTACCTTAAGAGAGGCTTGTTCTATAGCACCTATTTCCAATAGTTGAAGACACCACCTTTAACTACCTTCTTCTCTCTCCTAATAATGGTCAGATCCAACCTTGGTGAGAGAAGACAATGGTGCAAAATCTCTTCACAACAAACATTAAGGAAAACCATTTATATTCTGTTGACTATAATCTCTCTTGACCTTGAAGATAGGCATATGGAGACCATGATTGCTCCTTCCCTGTCTATGGTTACAATATCCTTCTTCTCTTTTTCTAATGTTAATTCATATACTACTATGATGAGTGAGTAGTCCTCTCGCTATGATGTTGGAAGTAACCTCACTACCCAATCACATTCTCCTGACTACATCTATAATTATATAGACCAATATGTGTTTACAACCGACTATTTTATGCTTGTACCCTTTTAGGATCATCTACTTCAAAATGTTTGTCAGATTTTGGGCTTAGAGAACTTTATAACTGAGAATATAGGATATGGATTTGATTTTTGTTAAAATCCTTGATGATAACTTTGAATAGGTTCTTTCTATGATGACAAATAAATGATATCTAGGTAGCGATGGTTAAATCCATTCCACCCAGGTGTCTCATCCATTACTTGATTGACACTTAATCTAGTTTTTCTATTTCCATCTTAGTATAATTAATCAACCAACCAACATTGTGTGTTAAATACTAGTTGTTATGTAGTTACCTTGATCAAAATAATTATAAAAATGTTGTCTTTTAGTTTTGATCATGAACTATACTATGATAATATTTGTTCTCTTGCGGGTGGGGTTATCTTATAGTTAGTCAAGGTAAACTATGGGGATTTCATCTCAAGTGAATTTTCTCATGTGATAAATCACACGTTAGCTATCTCAATCCTTCTCTAGGTAGAGATCCATGCTCAACATAACCATTTCCTTGAGTGGTATGTATTCAGTATTGCAAAAATTATGATATGTGATACAACTTAGGTAAGGGTACGTACTACAATAGAGGTCGATGCAGAGAGGGATAATGTAGATTCTTCAATATTTGAATCATGTATTGCATTCATTTGAATGGGATATTAGTGATAACTAATATTTATATTTGTGTTTGTGAAATAATATTATTGCAAACTTAATTGATCACAATTGACATGGTGAAAATCACTAAATGATGCAAGATAAGCACATTCAAATAAATGACTAACAAAATTCCTCTCTATATTGGGTTTCACATATCTCCTAAGATTGAATTTGGCATTCTACTACATAAAATTAAGGTCATCAATAGCATTTAAAATTTTAGGAAAATGTGCATAAATTAAATGTAATCATGTACTAGGCTAGTAGGGAAAAATGATTCACAATATAAATATGCATGTAAGTAAATATTGAAGAACAAAATGGAAAATAGAAATACATGAGCATAATAATGCACGTGGAATAAAAAGATGGTATTTCTACAATAACATTTCTACATGTGAAACACAAAAATGTAAAATAAAAGATAAATCATCTTAAGTATGGTGTTCATGTGCTAAAGCTCATACCTATTTAGAAAGTGAACATATGTGTACATGATGGTGTTCAAAACAAGTTATTTCCCTTTAACAACATCATATACCACCTTCGAAGCTGATTATAACCATTGTTAGAGTATAATATATGAAACATATACTCATCTTTCTCTATTCCACATAACAAAATTTATATTTAAAGGAAAAAAATTCTCATTCATGTAGTCCATGATAATCTCATAAACATATCCATTAATGGGGGAATGCTAGACCTACAACAGACTATAACTCTGAAGGCCTCCTCAATGTCATTCTGGAAGAACTGTTCAACCATGTCTAGCTCATTTTTAGTGCCATTTTTCAGGTATGACTTTGTGGATGGTAAAGGAAGCAAAATAAGAAGAAGCACACTGACAACAAACAACAACAACAATGATGGAAACACAATAGGGCATGACAATAAGAAGATAAAATTAATCCATCGGTACAAAGGTGGCAGAGATTAAGTAATAAAATAAGAGATTAGAAATCATCTTGTAATGCCTAGGGTGGTTTTGGTTGCGCCTATCACAGGACATCAACAAGTTGGTTCCTGGTTCGGATGCTAGTTGAACCCCAATTTGTTGGCATAGGACCACACTTTGTGGGTGCTTCCATCAGATAGCTGGCACCGTGCCAAGAAGGAAAGGTTGTTTCGAACATCTTAGCCGTGCAATTCTGTGTTGATAGATCGTGATAGGTCTGGCAATCTGGGAAGATCTGAAGCTAGTGATTCTGTTCCAGGAAGGGCTTCATGGTGGTTGTTTGATGCAATCTGTTGTTACTATTTGTGGGTGGGCTTATTGCATGTAACTACAGGTTGTAATTAATTGCTCTCCTGGTAGGAATGTCTGGTTTTAGTCTTGTTAGTGTAATACCCCCTACGTGGGGTATATGATCCTTGGTCGAGCTCTTTAGCTCCTGGTCATGTAAGGGGGTACTCAGTGCCCAAAGTTTTGGTTTATAGTAACACGCTTTTTGACTGACCAAAAAAAAGAAATCATCTTGTAATCCATTAGGGCTTAAATATAACCTTGTCAGTCTGCTAAAACTCTCACCTACAAAGTTAATCTCTTATGATCAATATGGGATTCATTGGTTGTATATGTCAAATATAGATGCATTCAAAAATTCTTCACGAAGAAGGATTGAAAATATTTTGGGTATGTGGGTTTCTTGTGGTGGTGACACAGGGGTTCTACCAAATGATTCTTTCCTTTACATCATGGTCATCAGATCCTTGGTAGCTATAAAATTTCAGTGACAAAAGTCATAAAAAAAGATAAAGGTTATACCTTTTCCCATACTAGTTTTTAAACAAATAGATGTGTCGTGCGTTGGGAAGAACATTTCCAAATCTAGATCTAAAATGGCCACCACCAGGCTACTGCATTATTGTCTTCTTGGAGAATAGATTCTCCAAGACTTCATTTGTGTTCATAGGCTTATACTTCGTCTGAACAGATGAGGGAGACATTGCTCACCACCTTGGCCATGAAGTCAAAGAGGAACATGTGTTTTTCACATGCTAGTCATATTGAGACTCCCTTTCTTCTCTTATCTTGGGAAACAGTCCTTAGGATAAATGTCTCACTCCAAGAGAGATGTTTGATTGCCAACTTGTCTCACAATTTTTCTCAAAGATATAATAATGACGTGTCTAAACCTTTGGATGTTCCTCTATATAGTAATGGGCTTGGGAAACCAAAATTCCAATCCCTTTCTTAATCTCAATCCCAAAAATAGTCTAATACTAAAACACTCAGACAGGATTCTGATTGCCCAACCAGGCTACTTGATTGGTTGATTACATTCCTATTAAGCACTCTGAGTTCCCAATCAGGTTAACTGATCTATATATCAAAATAGTTTAGAACAAAATATGAATTGCTATCCAATCTGAGACTTTCCATGTTACATTGTGATTGCCTGACAAAGTTTCCTAATTGGCCGATCACGTTAATATAGTGGAAAATTTAAACAACCATTTGACACTCAACTAATTCGTTGACCCAAATAATCTGATCAGTCGATGATAGGGGTCATTATCATGTTAAAGATTTAAAACATTCCAATCATATGTTTGATAGTATACTTCAATTCCCTTATGAATCCTTCTGTGTGTTGCCCGATAGGTTCCTAATTACCTTGGTAGTGATGTTCAAAACAACATAAGCAAAAATTTGTTCATATATACACAACATTCCCACAAAAGTTATAGAAATGAGTTGGAGAACAACTACAATATATAAGTGAGAAAATGTTACCATGACTGCACAATCCCTTCTATCATGAATATCTAAATTGAATATGAGGCATGGAATGTCATCTTATTAACATTTGATCTATTTTCCTTGAAATGGAGGATACAATTCAAGATTTTGTAAGCTCAATATCATATATTGACTCACATAAGCATGGTCATGCATTTTATAGTTTTTCTATTAAGTGGTTCGAATACCAATTCAAAGGAAGGAAAAATTCCACCTACATTTCTCAAGAAATTCCCCATGTGTCACATGGTACCCAACCATATCTTTTTTGGCAACTCGTATTTTAGATCATGTTGAGCTAGTGTCAAAGTACATGGAACAACATGTGTTATTATAGTGACTTTATGTCTAAGGATTCCTGTCACAACTCTCACATTAGAATATGACTTTGACATGTCATCCCATGACTTCTATGTGTGAATCTCAAGGTGGGCTTGTATTCTACAACTTGTTTTTAACAAGTATCCATATATTCGAGTTGATATAAAATATCATGACTAAAGAGATAAAATCATCAGTCATCATACATGATACTCTTGTGTATCTTTCATGGAACTATTTGTTACCCTAAGTCCACACTCACAATGGTACACAACTAAAGGTGAGTGGACCTGGGCATCCGTCCCTAGAATGGATCACATAACGTATGCATGAATAAATCCACAAACATGAACAAGGTAAGAGATAACAAGATACTAAACATGGAGATAGAGATATGTACCCATTTCTAGATTCAAGTATAACCCATTGGTGTTTTATTTCAGAGCTAAGAGTTCTAAGTGCGGTAGATCTTCATTTGGCAACTAAAAATTTGATAAACAAAACATATTAATGCTAAAGCATTAAGTACACTATGCAAAGGCATGTAAATAGTTAAAGAGTAGTATAAAAGTTGCTTGGCCAGAAACACCATATAACCAATAAGTAGAAACATGGCATGAAATACTTAAAGACATTCTTTTATACAAAGTGTGTTTCAAGCGTATTTCCATTATACTCAACAAGATATTATGGACATTGACCAGCTTCCCATTAGAAGGGTTCCTAAGGGTTCTCAAGATTAGCTAACCCTTTTATTGACATGGTCTGCCTTATCTTGACATCTCAAGTAAGGTGCCCAACCATGTGCCATTACCACAAGAATACATGCAAGTACACAAGGTTTGTATAATGGCCAATTCAATTATGCTCAAGGTTTGATCAACATACTTGAAGAAAAATGAACATAATAATCATAGGGAACAAGTGGCTCAAACAAGTATTTATCTAGCCAAGCATTCATACAAGTTTACATACAAGCAAGCAAATATCATAGTAAGGTCAAGAGGAAACGTTCCTTATGAGTAGAGTACAAGATTAACAACTTGATTTAGATAACCATATATTGCAAGCTTGACTAGATCTTTACAATTGAGTCAATGTAGAGATCATGACATTACAATTAAGTGTAACTCAATTAACATCAGCAAGATTAAGTTTCATCAATCATTATCATAGTAGTTGGATGTGTCACCTAAGTCTAGGTACTCATTTATATCAACATCTCAACTAGTCATGCAAGTTCATTTGCAAGTTGCATCATACATCATGGATTCATCTATAGTTAAGGGTGACACATTCCAACTAATATTAGGGATCATAAGATTAGGGTTTCAGGATCTTAGATGGAGTGATCATATGATTTAAGCAAGCTTAGTCAACACTAGTATCAATATTGGCATAACAAGTCATATTGAGTCATAATCATGCATGCTAATCATCGTTAGAGTATAGATGATTTCTACTTGGATTAGGAGTTATAAACATCCATAAGTTACTAATTTCAAATCATAAGATTGCATGGATGATCATTTGAGAAAGATTCATGCAAGATTAGAGATCTAGGTATTAACATGCCCATTATGTCACAATTCAAACCAAGATTAGGGTATTTAGCAACATAAGTGCACAAGAATGATCCATATGAAATTCGGGGTTATAATGCATGTAATATTACTGATTTTGAGTCCACATGAACATCTTGGACATCAAAGACCCATATATGAGCAAGGGTTGGGATTCAACATAAAAGTATACATATAAAGCATGTTTGGAGGTTCATTGCCATTATTAAGTCAAAGAAGGGTACAAGCATGAACATGTTCAAATCCTAGTTAAAAATGCATCAAAAATTACTTATTTAGGTCAAGAAAGAGGAGCTGAGGCATATTCAACCAGGATAAGCATTTAAAGAAGTGATATTTAGCATATAGATCCATTTTAGGTCATTTAATCAACATAAGACCCTTTTAGAGTATAAATTCGAATCTTGATACATAAATATGCTCAAGAGCCTGATATTAGACTAACATTAATGTATGGGACATTAACATCAAGATAATTCATTCACATAGGATCAACATCTCAAAAAGACATCAAAAGCATGCTTAAGGGGATATTAGTAGATCTACGAGCCTTAACAAGATAAGAATCATGGATAGGCTCATTTTTGTAATTAAAAAGGTATATTAGAAGTCCATATTTGGATAAGGGGTGAACTTTTAGCAAAAATCACAAGAATTTACATTATTTGGGCAATCTGGGCTCTCGAATTTTTATCCAGTGCCATCAGAGGGGTGCCTGGGTGGATGCCTCTCTTTTAGGGCCCTCCAGGACTGCTCAGTAGTGAACTGTCAGTGAATTCCCATATTGGTGTGGCCTGCTCTGCCTGAAAGTCACCCTAATGATCCAACAGTTCATTGATGAATGAAATTTTGCGGTCATACTTCTCGTGAGGGAGTTTTCCTCACCCAACACCTTTGTATGTGGTGACTCCACGCCGCAGTGGAAGGTTGGGTGAGCTCATCGTGGGGGGGGATCAAGAGTTGTGCAAGAAACACAATGGTGTCGCCCGTGTGTCACACGGTCGTGTGAGAGAGAACCCTGGTCTAAAAGGGAGCTGAGGGTGATGGAATGTGAGATGTAGGTAGTAATTGGGCGGTGCTACAAGGAAGAAGACGAGGAGAAAATGGGTTATTCGGGTGAGTAAAAGGGCTAAAAATAAAGGGGAAGTGTTGGGAAGGGGTAAGTGAGGATAAGGGGGAAGTATTGGGAAGGGGTAAGTGAGGATAAGTGAATCCTCAATTACACAGGAGAATGCCTTGAAAGTGCACCATGGCCAGAAGCCGCCCCACCGATCTATAGTATGGTAAAGTTGGGAAAGAAAAAGGTGAGGAAGGACGAGCATTGGATCACAGTTGATATGTGTTTAAAGAATCCAAGGGTCATAAACAAATAGGGCATTTGATTGGGTTAGAAAACAATTATAGATCACTGAACAAAGGGAAGGAGAGGGGCCTAGAAGGTTGCATGTGTGCCCCATGCGTGGGCCCAGGAAGGCCGACCCAAGAAACATAAAGAGGTAAATTTTTTATAAAATTAGGGTTTAGAAGGTTTAGATTTTAAATGGTCATAACTCCCTCATCCGACCTCAAAATCGAGTGAAACTTGGTGTGTTGGAAATGTTAGAGTGTTATCTACACAATGATCACAAAATCAATGTAGAATAATAAACATATGAGATTAAAAGCGGATGAGAGAGGATGATGCATTATATAGGTGAAACATTGATTTTATATCAAAAAGAGTGTCACCAGTTCTCATGTCAACATAAGATTACCTCAAAAGTCATTAAAACAACTTATATAAAGAAATTGAGGGCTATAATGAGAAATTAGTGAAAATATTAAGTGAATAGAACTTACATTAGGAAAGAGAAAAGTCTAGGTTATCACAGTATCATTACCATTCTATACCATCCAAAATAATAACTGACTAGGGACATAACAATAATGTATACTCTTATGTTACATATGATCCCAAAGAACGTATACTCTTGTTATACATTTGATCCCAGTGAATGTATACTCTTATTGTACATATGATTGCATTTTTAGATCCTCAACCCAAATCGTATGTCATTGATTTAAAACATTCTTAGGACAATTTTCAATTTGTTCATTATCACAATATTAAAACAAGCATAACAAGTGGATATGCAAATCAAGTACAAAATATCCCTTTTACAATTATCAAATGATGGTTCTGAGATCATATAATTAAGTGTCTCCTAATTGAACTAGATCCAATCACTCATGAACCTAAGTCCAGTTGTTATAACATGACCATCATATTTCTACTGTGAATGTGCTTAAGTTAGAGGATCAATAACATTGCTTTTTGTTGGCACTCTATAAAGCTTTATATCTCCTTAGTGTATGATCTCACGTATGAGATGGTAATGCCTAAGTATGTTCTTGGGTCACTAATGTGATCAACATTCCTTAGTGTATGCAATATCTCCATTGTTGTCTTAGTAAATCTCTATCGCATTCAGAATGGTTCAAACTACCTCAAGTGAACTAATGAACTTCTTGATCCATTCTACTTAAATAACACCCCAATTTTCTAAAACATACACAATACTAAGCAGACGCATATATGTATTGGGATGACACAAAATGATTACCATTGTAGAAAAATATAATTTTATTCAACCAACTCATGAAAATAATTACAAGTCTCGTGTCTCAAGTTCCTCAGCATAAAACTGAAACTTTGAACTAAAATAAATTAGGAAATAGTCTTAATATAAATTGAAAAACTAAACTAAATTCCATAGGATATTTGGCACCACACAAGGGATAAACTCTTAATTTATCCATGATATGTATGCTCCTTAGTTAAGCTCTCGTATTCTTTCCTCCTATGGACATCAAGTACCCAAACATGCATTCAAAATGGAAAACACACTAGAGTAAGTGAAATTGAGTATTGTGATAATCACATAATAACTTGGCAATAAGGTAAAACATGAAAACAATTAAACTATAAATCTTGGATTCACATAATGTTCTTTTAGTAGTTTATTATAATGTACTCTACTCTTATGCACTAATTGTGCTCATAAGGCCCGTAGTCTCAACTGATGTTCCACTTGGCAACATATCCAAAAATATAGCAGCAAGGCTTATCTGGGCAAATATTGCATGCCCAAACTACCACATAGGTCCAGTGAGTTAATGTGTGCTTCCAAGAACAAAACACGTGAGAAAAGAACAAACACCCTTGTGATCAAAATCTCACCACTTAAGCAACATGGGCATCAGGGTAACCCTATCCCTGCCTTTCTTTCTCCTTTGCTTTCAGTGCGAGGAATGAACGCCGGAACCCAGACCTCTGACCAAGGTGGAGATCAATGAAAACCAACAACACAAGAGAGATAAACGAGATGATCCACTTTGTGGGGCATCGATAAAGCTAAAGCCACACTCTTAGATATGAAAGGGACTCTTGTGGCCCAAGAACTGGTCACCGGAGCCACAAGAATAGAGGGATGGCAGTCGGAGCTATGGGAGCATAAAACCAAGGCAGAATGAAAAAAGCAAGATTGGAAAGACCCTTATATAGATCTGGCGATCCCAACTGATGCCTCGTGAGGCTTGGATGACCACCGAGTCACCATGACGATAAAACGACGGAAAGCCCATCTAAAGTAGATATAGGATAAAGTGACTCAAGGTACAACATGGCACAAAAACCATATAGAAAGAACGTTGGATGTCCATAGATGCTTACTGACATGCCAATTGGAGTGGAGGCGGTGGAGATGTCTGTGCTAGCAAGGTGTTCGCCAGAGATCAACTTGAGTAGGTTGATGCGGCTTGGGGTACATGAGATAAAATTGAAGATAATGGAGAAGATTTTGGGGTTCAACAGCCGATTATGGACTTGTATTTATAGGTGTGGTGGACGATGGGGTCTCCTATACACTTATGATGGCAAGGAGAACCCCATCCCTAAAGGGATTTTTCTTGTTATGGCGAGAAGTCCCAACAAACTTGGGATTATCATGATAGGGGAAAGTTTTAGAGCTAAAGGTAGTGTTACTAGAACTTGGGATATAGAACAGAGGGGGGTTGAGATTGAGGAAACCACAATGCTTTTGGATTCCTGAGAGGACTTGGAAACCAGGTGGGGGAGACACTCATGAGGGGTCAGATGAAACCATGACTGATAGGACTCAAGCACAGTTGTCCAATCAGGGTCGGGAAACACAAAACACTATAAAGATGTGTGGCATAGAAACTATAGGAGAGAAGTAGGAACATTTTGTGTGACATTAAAATAAGAAAATCAAATGAAATCGAATTGATTTATTCAAATAATAGCTTATTTAGGGTTGACACTATATTGAAACATTTTAAATTCATTTCAGGGGTAAAATGAAGTCCTATTGACTTAAATTTGGATCATAGGTAGATTAAGGAGTCTAGAATCTAACTCTTCAACTAGATATGGGTTCTGATAAACTTTTATTGATGAATTTTTTATAGGTACATATCCTTATTCATATATTCTTAAAAGGTGAGATTAAGGGGATTATCATTTCCTTAGTGAGTTAGTTGAGCCAAAACTCAAGGTTGTGAGACTAGTTCATTATATTTGGGATTTAAAGTCACATTAGGCTCTATTTGATAAATGAAATCTTTATTTTACAAATCCCATTAAGGATTCACTGATGAGTTAAATTTTTAGGATGTTACAATTGCACTCGAGGCAACAATGTACTCAGTCTCTCTTGTAGAATAAGCCAGTGTCTCTTGCTTGAAACTCTTCCAGCTCATAGTTCTGCTATTTTTGCAAAGTAGAAATCTGGATTGAATTTGGTGATCATCCTTTTCAATTTAGAAGCTTGTGTCAATAAACCCTTTTACCATAAGCTCTTCCTCACCATTATAACTTAGGAATTGATCTGTAGTTCTTCTCAAGTATGTAAGATTATTATTTATAGTTATCCAGTGACCATCACAAGGATCTGACTGGTACCTACTCGTCATACACTACACAAAAAAAACTATGAATTAACTACAGTTTGTAGGGGTAGAACCAAGGGGAGGTTGTCGGGGCTTTAGCCCCCCTCCCAAAAAAAAGTTAATACAAGTAGTAGTTCTTTTAGTATTAAATATTGATCACGTGTAAATAAATACATTAACTGTGTAGCAGTTAACAAAAAAATGAGCTAGTTGGAGTGGTATAAAGTTGGTTTCCTAAAACAAGACACTCATGTTCCATTCTCAATGTTTGTATTTTTTCAACTCAGCCCCCCCGAGGTGTTAAAATGCACACATATATGATTTCAGCCCCCCTCGATGTAATTTTCTGGTTCCGCCACTAATAGTTTGTGTAACTACATTTCCTTTCTTCGTAGTTAAAACTCACTTTTTGTTATAATTTATAAAAAATATAATTAAAGAAATGCAGCTGATAATTCCTTTTCTCCGCTTCCTCGTATAACACATTTACCTCCTTCTATTATTTGCAATTTGAAAAGATAAAAATACAAATTGCTTCGCGCCTTGCCCCCATTTTTGCCTGCCCTTCCTCACTTCCAACTGCCCTAATAGGATAAGAGTTACACTACACATAGTCACTTCTATACCCGACCACCCACCCGTGCATCAGAAGTCCACAAAAGTGTGGTCCCATCTGACTTTTAGTATGAAATAACTCTACGCCAATTAACTCCATGCAACTACTGAAGAGTCCCAAGATTCTCTCTCCACTCCTCTCTCCAACCCTCATTACTAATCTGTTTTATATCTTGCAACTCATCCTTCCAGCTCTATTACACCCCACCAACATTCACGCGTTAGTATAGTATCTATGTTCTCCCAGCTCTCACCAATCTTTGTACTTCAGACGTACAATACATCATATAAAGGCTGCGATGGTGAGAGAGTTGAACAACAAATACAATACTTGCCCAACACAAGTAAGCCTAGAACAAGTATAATACTTACAGCACAAGTCTCTCTTGATCGTTGTACGACTCGTAGTGTACATGTAGTACAGTACATCATGTAAGGTTGCTGATGGCTCTGCTACACCAATAGTCAGAGAATTGAAGCAGAAGTACTATACTTTCCTAGCACGAGTATATCCAGCACAAGTACAATACTTGCAGCACAAGTCTCTCTTGGTCATTGTACATCTCGTACTGTATGTGTAATACAATACATCATGTACTACACATCATGCATTGTATTGATTTCAGATAATTACATCATGTACTATACGCCATGCACTTCATTCAAAAATGTACATCTCGTAGTATACGTCTGTACATATTACGAGTTTGAATATAAATAGTAAAATGTACAGTAATTATAGATTATTGACAAAATATGGAATATGAAGAAATACGAAAACAATAAGTACTGTACATCTGTAAATATTTCGAATTTCAATACTTTAAAAAAATAGAAGGAACTACCAATGAACGAAAATTTGAATTTGAATACTTTTTGTAACTTGTGATGGAATTAAAAATCTATGGGTGGGTGGATATATTGTCTGCACTTTGCATGTACTTTGCATGACTTTTGAATGACTTTTGTATGGGTAGTAATACAAAAGCGACTGTAGGTCAAATGTCTCTCTGAAATGTTGTTACGCTGTATTTTCTCGGTGGGGCAGCGGGTAACTATGAGTAGAATTTTTCATAGGATAAATGGTTGGTTTTGAACTCCAGCCCCAGTGGTAGAAAGTGGCGATGCCGAGTTGATTCCTGTGACGCTCCGTCACTAGTCAACCTATCGATACACCTTGTGTCGAAGAATGTGATTGACGATTGTTATCGGTTGGAAAATGCCTCCCGGTGGTAACTCGGCGGATGACGATTGTAATCGGTTGGATGATGCCTCCCGGTGGTAACTCGGCGGAAGGGGAAGACTGGTAGGTGAAAAGATTCTCAGATCAGCACAGCTTTCACTTATGCTTTGATCTCTGCAGCTACTGGAGAAGTGCTTCACATCGTGCCCTCGCGCACCGTGTCATCATCAATGTGAGAAATTTGTTTCATGCAGTCACTGGTAAAGCCAACAACTGAAAATCATTTTCGTTTTTTAATGATCATAAATGGGATTGTTTGGAATCACAATCGTTGTACTTCCCGCAGCTACTAATTGATATTAACCTCTTCTCCTCGGTGGTCTTGATGAGAACAGAGATTGCTCGATGTTTATTATAATGTATATTGCCCATCGCTTTCTTTATTCTTTATTAAATATTTTCCCGTAGTTGTTGCCCTTTTTGTCTAGACATGACTAGCTTGCTGTTTTCATCCACAACGAAATTAACAATAATCTAATGTTTGTCCATAACCAATTACTGAAGCTTTTAGTAAGTTGCAGGTATACAACAGCCTCGCATGTTCCTTAACCTTAATGACAAACATCTATAGGTTGAATCCTAGGTTCATAGCTTTATTTATGCCTCTGTAGTTCCACGAATGAGTGGGTGAGTTAGTATGTGCTAATTCTCGATATGCTTTACCCATCCATACATTTGTCCAGAAACCCTGTACCACTTGAGTCCCAGCAAGGGAGGAGTCGAAAGGCATCCACTAACTAGCTAGAGGGGTGGCAATCAAAACAATACTACGAGTAGAGAAGAAGCTTGGGATTGTTGAACTCAACTATGGGGGCTCCTTTTTAAGCTCATATTCCACACGCACACACATAAATATATAACACACACATAGACGAACAAAGACGTGGCACATTGCCTCACTCCACTTATGGTCTCCACATCCCCTCCCTGATTACCATACAAAACAATGGTCATTGGGCTTGGTATGCCTGAGGTGTTCGGGGTGGAAGGTTGCACAATGTTTGCTGGATAATTAATCAAATATGGTATGTTTATATGTTTCTTAGGCCTATTGCAGTGATTGCCTAAATAGAGGCTTATTGCCTCCATGGGCCGAGGCTTATTGGCTTCTAGAGAGGAATAATGCCTTCCGGTGGAGGTGTCCTACGCTCCTCTGAACTTGAGTTCAATGTTCACATATTATAGCATGTTATTGGTTACAAACATAAATATTGGGGCAATAAGAAGCAACGAAGTGATCACTTGGTGGTAGGATGGCTTTCATTATGCAATTGACAGTAGTGGCATACTCCATCTGATATCTCATAGACAAGGAAGGAACATCTAAAATTTAGAAATCTAAAAATAATGAGCAGTGCTTTTCTATTGTAGGGGCAGTAATTCCAGCAAATGTGGTTGGATAAACCACGAGAATTAATACAGACATGCATACGAATATAGATGAAAGGCTGAAATATCTACGTATTTGTTTGTAAGAGGGTTTCCACCTCAAAGAGAACGTTGAAGAAGGTCGAGAATTTGTTAGTGAGTTATGTAGGCATCTCTGTTATTGTATCTAATGCATCACATATAATAGATGGTTGTGGAGATGCATGTTGTTTGAACTATGCGTGTCAACTAACATGGGCCTCCTAACTGGATCAATATATTTCTATTAAGGTGCCAGGCGGAATGCATTAGGCTGTCTAGTTTGGTTGATCAATAGAGTTAAAAATTTGGACATGTGTGCATTATTACTAATGTGTAATATCTCTAGCAATGGGATGCCCAATTCCGTGTGTCAATAGATATTTTATTATAAACCCGTGTATGTCTTCCTAACACATAATGGTTTTTGTTACATACTACGTACATGCTAAAGTAAATCTATTTACATTTTGTACTACATGGCTTTCAATTTAATGATATATAGATAATACATCATAGTTACGTTCTTGTATCAAGATTGCTTCTAAATTTGATTTTGTAATAATATTTTCTTACATGTATGTTTAATTAGTATTTATAAGTGGAATACATTTTCTATTTACTGTCCCAATACGTAGAAATTTTGGGATCAATGATTGGACCATGCAAAATAGAAATCATTTTTTAGGAAACATGTTCTTAAGTGAAATAGATAGTGAGTACTGTTGACCTAGGTGTCGCACATTGCCCATATTTTGATAATGACTTAACCATTCCATTCATATGTATCTAACAAATCTATTTGAGATTGTTTCAGACATTAGGTACAAGAAAAGAATCACATTCATCTCAAAAGCTGCTCATCCAGCACATGCAAAACATGTGACTTTTGACCGTTTTGTGAAATAGCCCTTGTAGGCTTAGAACAATTGATGTAATCACTTATACTCATGTTTTGTATTGTAACTAAGATGGATAAAATGATTGGGACTCAAAAATCCATCATTTGTACAGTTTTACAAAAATTCCAAAATACCCATAATAGGGATTTTGTCGGCCGAATTACAAACTCGGCCGATCCAGTTATTCTGGAATTTTTGATGCAATCGGCCGAGTTTCCAACTCAGCCGATTCCTGTTCGGTCGAGTTTCTATGCTGGGAAACTCGGCCGCTCCACTGATCGGTCCAAGATGAAAGTCGACCGATCGGCCGAGTTTCTCCAAGGGAACTCGGCCGACAGTCCAGCTTTCAGCCTTGTCTTTTAGTGGTTCGACCGAGTTGCCTTTATTGAAACTCGGCCGATCAGACTGTACTGGAATGCAGGAAAAGCAATTCCAACCGTTGGAGGAGTAGGTGGGACTCAAAATAGATCCGTTGCAAGTTGTAAAACGGCTAGTTTGTGCCCCTTATCTCTCCCAACCTCAAAGGGACACCCTCAACTATAAATAGGACCTCTTGGACTTCATTCCAAGGTTGCTCATTCACATATGCTTAGTCCTAGCCTTAGTTGAGTGGTTTCTAATCCTTTAAGCCCCTTTCTCTCTCTACCTTCAAAGTAAATTCGTGAGTATGAGTGAGTTAGGTACCCATGTATGAGAGCTATCATTTGTAATGTTGTAAAGCTCTCCTTTCTACTTCTCCCATCTCCATTCCCTATGAAGATTGATTGAAGTTTCTTCTCCGAGTGAAAGAGAAGAAGGTTGTTGTTCTTCCCCGAGTGAAGGAGAAGAAGGCTAGCTGCTCCAGGCCTCCGAGTGAAGGAGGAAGGTGCTAAAGCTCTCCAAGTGAAGGAGAGGTGCAAGGCAAAGCTCAAGCAAGATAGGTAAATCCTGCAAGGCCGAAGACTAGAGCAAGAGTGGGTAAGTCCTTTGAAGAAGGCTAAAGACTACTTGCTTGGTGGGTAAGTCCTTGGTGAGGTAGAAGATCTTAGCTTGATATATAAGTCCTTGGATGGTTGGTTGTTGTAGCTTGTAATATTATTGTGTGATATATATAAGAAGACCAAGTTACAAATCCTAGAGCCTAACCAACTCTAGGTAGTGGACTGACTTGCTCCTAAGTTTAGGACAAGGAACCACTCTAAACCACCTGTCCAAGTGCATGCTAATCCTTGTCTCTTATCCTTGCTTTGTATGCTAGTCTAGGACATCAAATTGCTATTTTGGTTTAAGTTCTGCACTTAATATAATTTGGTGGTCTAATCACTTTTGTGAAGTTTGTGAAGCTCTATTCAACCCCCCCCCTTCTAGAGCCCATTGATCCAACAAGTGGTATCAGAGCAGGTCTTCTCCAAGCTACTTCAACAAGTAGGAGAAGATGGGCGATTCAGCTCTTGGGTCACTCAATCTCGAAGGAAGCTTCTCCATGAGACCCCCGGTCTTCGACGGCACAAACTTCCTATATTGGAAGAGAAGGATGCAATTCTACATCCAAGGCGTGAGCTACGAGATGTGGAAGATAGTCCATCTCAAGTATGAAGAGCCAAAGGGGAACATCACCACGTGGACGGAAGACGAGATGAAGCGTGCTCAACTCAATGCTAAAGCCGTGAGCATCATCTACGCCGCCCTTTCACCATCGGAGTTCAACCACATCTCTTCTTGGGACACGGCGCATGAGATTTGGCACAAGCTGTGTGTCACCTATGAAGGGACGGAGCAAGTCAAGGAGGCCAAGGTCTATATGCTCGGCGGCCTACTTGAGAACTTCAAGATGGGGAAGAATGAAAGAGTTGCGGACATGTACACAAGGTTGAATGTCATCTTGAACAGCCTTGCAGCCCTTGGGAGTGTCATGGATAGAGGTACAATCAATGCAAAGATCTTGAGATCTCTTCCAAAGAGATGGGAGCCAAAGGTCACTTCAATTGAAGAAGTCTACAAGCTGAGCGAGTTGTCAACCGAGGATCTGGTTGGTCACCTTCAAGCACATGTACCAAGGCTCGAAAAGCAAGAGGAAGAGGAGAAAAGAGAAGAGAAGGAATCAAAGAAGATGAAGGACACTGCCTTCAAAGCCCATGTTGAAGAAATGGTCCGGCAACAACAACTTGCCATGAAGTCTCCCTGCCCTTCCTCAAGCGAAGATGAAGGCGCAAATGATCATGAAGCCAACTACTCAAAAGGAAGACACTTCAAGGGCAAGCCATCCTCCTCCACTCCTAGGTGCCACGAGTGTGGTCAAAAGGGCCACTACAAGAGTGACTGCCCAAAGGCCAAGAAGGGCTATCATAAGAGAAGCCACAAGAAGGATGACAAATACAAAAGAGAAGCCAAGTACAAGAAGAAGGACAAGAAGGAAAGACGATCCAAAGATGCAGCTCATGCGGCATGGGAGGAGTCTTCTACTTCAAGTTCCTCAAGCTCCGAGGATGGAGAATGTCATCTTGCACTCATGGCATCTACTAGTGAAGAAGTAATTGAGGTAAGTGAGGTAAGCAAGGTAAGTGATGAAAATTTGCTTGAGTTATCTAAGGAAACCCTCATTGAAATGCTTAATGATTGTCAATCATCTTTTGCTAAATGTAAAGCTAAAAGGAAAAGATTAGGAGAGATAGTTGATGATCTTTATGCCAAGATTGATATTCTTGATAAAAATGAGAAATTACATCTTGATAGCATAGATTCCTTGCAAGGGCAATTTCTAGACCTTGAACTTCAATATAATGGAGTAGAGGTTGAGAATGGTACTTATCTTAAAACTATTGAAAATCTTAAGATAGAGAACCAAAATTTCCTAGATGAGCTAGATGTTCTAAAAACTGAAAATGTTGAACTTAAGCTTATTGATGATGCTAGGAGAGATGAAGTTTACTCTTATCAAAGAGAAATTGTTGTGCTTAAATCTGAAAATGCTAAATTACTTGCTCAAACAAATGATTTATCTTCTAGACCTATCTTGCCTAAAAATGAAGTTGCTAACTTAACTTTAGAAAAAGATTCTCTTCTTACTAAATCCCTCTACCTTGAGGCCGACCTTTTGCATACTAGAGAAGATCTTGCTAGTTTATCTACTACCATTACAAATCTCAGTGATGATAATGCTAAATTAAGATCTACTTTGCAAAGGTTTCTTTTGGGTAAGAAATCCTTAAATGATGTTCTAGAGCACTCTACCAAACAAGTTGGTACTAGTGGTCTAGGATACAATGAGACTACTTCAAAAGGTAAGAAGAAGAAGAAGGGTAAGAAAAAGAGTGTGGAAACTCCAATTTTCAATGGAGAGTCTTCCGGCTCTAAAAACCCAATGGTATGTATTCATTGCAAATGTGATGATCATTATTCTACCTATTGTCCTTACAATCCCAAGGGGACCAACCCAAATATGAAATGGGTCCCCAAGCTAACCCCGGACCCCAAAGTTTGAGTTGGGTTCCGACATCCTCTTTTCTTGCAGGTTAAAAAGAAATGGATTGTTGATAGTGGCTGCTCTAAGCATATGACTGGAGAAATAAGCCATTTCAACAAATTTGTGAAGAAGAAAGGAGGATCGGTAACCTTTGGGGACAACAAAAAGGGTAAGGTTATAGGTGAGGGTGATGTAGGCAATGAATTGTGCATTAAGAATGTTTTGCTTGTTGATGGCCTACATCACAATTTAATTAGTGTTAGCCAATTATGTGATAATGGTTATCTTGTGCTTTTCACTTCCTTAGAATGCTTGCTTCTAGATTCCCTGTCCTACAATGTTATATATAAGGGAACTAGAAATGGTAATCTCTATGTGATTGTTCTAGATGCTCTAAAGCCCATACTAAATAGATGCTTAGTTGTGGATAAAAACGATCTTTCGCTTTGGCATCGTCGTTTGGGTCATGTGAACTTGCATCAAATGAAGAAACTGAACAAAAAGGACTTGGTTCGAGGACTTCCTAAATTGGATTTTGAAAAGGATGAGGAATGTCAACCTTGTACACAAGGGAAACAAACCAAATCCTCCTTCAAATCCAAAGGAGTCATGAGTACCAAGAGAGTTCTAGAGCTTCTTCATATTGATCTTTTCGGACCAATGAGAACACAAACGCTTCGCGGCTCCAAGTATTGTCTTGTTATTGTCGATGATTTTTCTAGATATACTTGGACTTTCTTTCTCGTTTCAAAAAGCGATACACTTGATGTTTTCTCGAGCTTTTGTAAATGAGTTGAAAACGAAGCGTCTTGCCATGTTGTTTCTATCCGTAGTGATCATGGGGGAGAGTTTGAAAATGATCTGTTTGAACGGTTTTGTGAAAAATCGGGTTATTCGCACAATTTCTCTTCTCCTCGCACACCCCAACAAAATGGAGTTGTTGAGAGGAAGAATAGATCGCTACAAGAGATGGCTAGGACCATGCTTCTTGAGTATGACACTCCTAAGAAGTTTTGGGCTGAAGCCGTTAGCACCTCATGTTTTGTGCAAAACCGAGTTTTCACACATCCGACTTTTAAGAAAACCCCTTATGAACTGTGGCGTGGTAGGAAGCCGTCTATTGATTTATTTCATGTTTTTGGATGTCCTTGTTTTGTTTTAAACACCAAGGATTCTCTCGACAAGTTTGATCCGAAATCATACAAGGCTTTCTTCCTAGGCTATAGCACTACTAGCATGGCTTTTAGAGTATTTAACATTGAACTATCTAAAATAGAAGAATCTATAAATGTTAAATTTATTGAAACTAACCCTGTTCTTGGCAAGCATATTGGTGATGATGATGTTGCAGATGAAATAATTCCAATCTTAAAAGAGCTCAACATCAAAGACAAAGGTAAGCAGGTTGAAGAAGAAGAAAAAGAAGAAGAAAAGAAGGATCCCACTCCCCGCTTTGCAAAGAATCACCCCAAGGAGTTGATGATTGGCAATCCGTTTGAGAGAGTGAGGACACGAGCTGCTCACAACAAAGAACAAGCAGATAGTGCCTTCATCTCCCAACTGGAGCCAAAGAACATCAAAGAGGCCCTTGGTGATGATGAGTGGATCCTTTCCATGCAAGAAGAGCTTGAGCAATTCGAGAAGAACCGTGTGTGGACCTTAGTGCCAAGACCAAATGATAGAAAGATCATTGGCACCAAATGGGTCTACCGCAACAAGCTTGATGAGCAAGGAAAAGTGGTAAGGAATAAAGCAAGGTTAGTAGCACAAGGTTACAATCAACAAGAAGGTATTGATTTTGATGAAACCTATGCTCCTGTTGCTAGATTAGAATCTATTCGTATGCTACTTGCTTTTGCTAGTTATAAAAATTTCTTGCTTTATCAAATGGATGTTAAAAGTGCGTTTTTAAATGGTACAATCGAGGAGGAAGTATATGTTGCTCAACCTCCAGGCTTTGAAAATGATAAGTTACCCAATCATGTATATTTCTTGCAAAAAGCTCTCTACAGACTCAAACAAGCACCTCGAGCTTGGTATGAGAAACTAAAGAACTTTTTGTTAGATAACGGGTATATCATGGGCAAAGTTGATTGTACTTTATTTCTAAAACACACTTCTACCCATTTTCTCATAATTCAAATATATGTTGATGATATTATATTTGGCGGAACTGACCTTGATCTTTGCAAGGAGTTTAGCTCTCTTATGCAGAGTGAATTTGAGATGAGCATGATGGGTGAGCTGACCTTCTTCCTCGGTTTTCAAATCAAACAAACGAAGGAAGGAAACTTCATCAACCAAGGCAAATACACAACTGAACTACTCAAACGCTTTGGGATGGAGAACATGAAGCCGATGGATACACCCATGTCAAACACCGCAAAACTCGATAGGGATGAAGAAGGTGAAAAGGTAGATGAGAAGCTCTATAGAGGTATGATCGGAAGTTTACTTTATTTAACTGCCTCTAGACCTGATATAATGTTTAGTGTTGGCTTGTGTGCTCGCTTTCAATCAAGCCCTAGGAAATCACATCTTATTGCTGTCAAGAGGATTTTGAGGTACTTAGCCAAAACTCCAAATTTTGGACTATGGTACCCTAAGTCAAGGGACTTTACTCTTGTGGCATATAGTGATGCTGACTACGCAGGTTGCTTGATTGATAGAAAGTGCACAAGTGGCACTTGCTTCCTCTTGGGACCATGCTTGGTGTCTTGGTTCTCCAAGAAACAGAGCACAGTGGCATTATCAACTACCGAAGCTGAGTACATTGCAGCCGGAAGTTGTTGTGCCCAGGTCCTATGGATGAAGCAAATGCTCCAAGACTTTAACATTCATTTTGATGCTTCTCCTATTTACTGTGATAATACTAGTGCAATCAATCTTTCTTATAATCCAATATTGCATAGTAGAGCTAAACACATAGAAGTTCGCCATCATTTTCTCCGTGACCACATTGTCAAAAAGGATATTTATATCACACATGTGGATACGGAAAATCAGTTGGCCGATATTTTCACTAAACCACTTGCTAGAGAACAATTTAATTTTATTAGATCAAAATTGCTCATAATTTCTCTTGATGATATTGAATTTCTCTCTAATTAGTTGGTTACATCTTGTATGTGTTGCTCTTGCTTATAAATGCTTTGATTGCTCAAAATGCTTGTTTTTGCTAAATTTTCTCTAGTTTCTATCTCTTTTTTGGGCTTTTTCTCGCAAATCGGGTTTTAATCGACAAATAGTACCCTATGATGATGGGAATGTGCCTAAATATACTTAATATACAAACTAGACCAAAAAGAAAAATTGCATTCGGTCATTTGAGGCTAGGGCTAGAACTTCAGTTTTTCCTCTTCAGGGTTTTGGTCGGCCGAGTTTCCAACTCGGCCGAACGGTCGGGATTCAGGGTACCTGTGCGCTCGATCGGCCGAGTTTCCATTTCCCAAACTCGACCGATCGGCGGCAGACTGGTTTTATATATATAGGAATCAGCCGACTTTCTCCCTCTCAACTAGAGCAAAGTCGACCGAACCCTAGCCGTAACCCCCGACCCTCCCTAACCCTGGTCCTCTCTTCCCTCGTTCCAGCCGATTTCACCTCCGATCGACCTTGTTTCTTGGTTCCTGCTGTTCTTGGGGTTTCGTCTGCCTTATCTCTCCACGCAGCTCGGCTCTCTTTCCTCCTTCTCCTCTCCATGAGGTCCCAACGACGGAAAAGAGTCGTCCTCGCCCCGGCTATGGCGACCCCCCTTGCTCCAAGGTATATAATGTTCGAAAATCTCTCTTTCATTGACCAAGCTGCTGTTTCTCGTTACCAAGAGCTCCTTCCTCGCACTCCCTTCCCTTTTCGAGCTCTACATCAACCCAATAGCTTTCACGCTGACCTCTTTGAAGCTTGTCAAATCCTTCGAACCCATCACCTTGAGGCATTTTGCGTAGAGGATGCCCGCTTCCACAATTTGAAATATAGTTCCAAAGCTGTCCGTGAGTTCTACGCCAATTTGCGTTGGAACTATGACTCTTTGGTCCCATCCGCGGACACTTCTATTGTGTTGACGTCCATGATTGCCGGTAAACCTTTCCATATCACTGAGCGTTCTTTCAATCTCTATCTTAATGGAAATGTTGGTACGACATCTTGGATCGCCGACTATCCTCAATATCTTGATCTTCTTTACCCCGATGATGTTTATAAGGCAATTGAGGTTGACTTGACTGACATCCACAAATTTCTCAAGCAACCCAACTTTCCTTATAGAAAAAAGGGTACTTTGCCTTCCTCCGCCCTTTCTGCTCCTCGCCGCGTCTTGGCGTTTATCTTGAGCTGCAATGTCCATCCTAAAAAGAATCAAACGGACATTGCCGAGAATACGGCGGTTATGATGTATCTTCTGCTGAAGAATCAAGGAGTCAAATGGGCCCGTTACATCCTCCATCATATGACCTGTTTTGACTCCGGGAAGAACACAAAGGGCACACATCTTCCATATCCTGCCCTTATTTGTGGTCTTTTCCAGCACGCAACTGGTAAATCCCTCTTTGCTGATCTCCTCTACCGCCCTGATCGCAAAGGCGTTTATATCAGTGAGACCACTCTTCTGAAGAGTGTTCCTACACCTGGTGCATCATCTTCCTCTGCTGCACCTCCACCCTCCTCAGCTGCACCTCCACCCTCCTCTGCTGCACCTCCACCCTCCTTAGCTGCACCACCTCCACCCGAGCCTTCCTTCCAGCCTCCTCCCCAGCCTGCCTTTGCTGATTTCCATGTCTCAAATGAGGCCCTCATGGGGTATCTCATGCACCAGCAAGCGTACAACATGCAGGTCCAGCAACACCATCATCAGGATCTTTGCCACATCATGTCTTCCATGCATATATCCTGCCCACAGCCTTATCCCACCTACTCGCCTTACCCCGGTGGTGACTACGCTTCTTACGCGTACAGTCAGTTTCATCCTGCTCCACCCTTTTCTGCTTCCGCTGATCCCTCTGCAGGTGGATACCCTTCCCCGGTTTTGGCGCTTCCAGGTGGTCGTCTGTCAGAGATCTTGGCCCAATACACCTCTACTGCTCCTCCCCTTGAGGTTGCCTATGAGTTACATGCTCTAGGCATGTCTGGCTCCGAGCAGAGTGCGAGGTGGCCCTGGCGTGCTTCTTGTCCTCCAGATGAGGATATGCCTAACCAGGAGGATGCTGCGTCTGATGCTGATGAAGACAACGAGGCTACTGCGACTGATGCTGATGATGAGGATGATGACCAAGATGCTGACGAGGCTACACAGGTTGCTGCTCCTCCTTCTGATGATGGCAATGAGGACTACCGGCCAGATGAGGACATCGATGCTGCTGTTGATGATGTAGACATAGAGTAGTTTCGCTTAGGTGGCTGATGTATCTAGTTTTAGTCTCGGATGACCATGCTATATCTCTTTGGACTATGATTGTACTATATACATTAGGCACATCATCTGAGTTGTACTATTTCTACTCTATGCTATCCGTGTAGTTTTGTTTTATGGCTTATGGGAACGCTTTGTATGGTCTATCTTGTAATGTTTTCCATATTTTGATAATGCATGATTTCGTTGTTTATCTTGGTGTTCCTCTGTCTTTCTATGGAATGTTTGATTGAGTGTTTTTGGTTTTTCTATGGAGAAGACCTTGCTTTTATGCTCTTCTACCCCCCTGCCTTTTTGAGATGACAAAGGGGGAGAAAAAGCTCAATCATATTGAATTTATTGCTTGTATGGTTCTTTTCTTGTCTATTAACTGAAATGCATCTAGACTTGCTTAGAATCATATAGTATACATATGTGTTTTGGTTGCTTGTTGTTTAACTAACCATGCATGCATGAGTAAGCATGAATTGAGGGGGAGCACTACAAATTGATCATATTTGCATCCCCTTGCAATTCCCTAAGAAAAGGTATAATTTTCACATTCTTTTCAATATGTTGAGGAATGGTTTGTCATTGTCAAAAAGGGGGAGAATGTTGACCTAGGTGTCGCACATTGCCCATATTTTGATAATGACTTAACCATTCCATTCATATGTATCTAACAAATCTATTTGAGATTGTTTCAGACATTAGGTACAAGAAAAGAATCACATTCATCTCAAAAGCTACTCATCCAGCACATGCAAAACATGTGACTTTTGACCGTTTTGTGAAATAGCCCTTGTAGGCTTAGAACAATTGATGTAATCACTTATACTCATGTTTTGTATTGTAACTAAGATGGATAAAATGATTGGGACTCAAAAATCCATCATTTGTACAGTTTTACAAAAATTCCAAAATACCCATAACAGGGATTTTTTCGGCCGAATTACAAACTCGGCCGATCCAGTTATTCTGGAATTTTTGATGCAATCGACCGAGTTTCCAACTCATCCGATTCCTGTTCGGTTGAGTTTCTATGCTGGGAAACTCGGCCGATCCACTGATCGGTCCAAGATGAAAGTCGACCGATCGGCCGAGTTTCTCCAAGGGAACTCGGCCGACAGTCCAGCTTTCAGCCTTGTCTTTTAGTGGTTCGGCCGAGTTGCCTTTATTGAAACTCGGCCGATCAGACTGTACTGGAATGCAGAAAAAGCAATTCCAACCGTTGGAGGAGTAGGTGGGACTCAAAATAGATCCGTTGCAAGTTGTAAAACGGCTAGTTTGTGCCCCTTATCTCTCCCAACCTCAAAGGGACACCCTCAACTATAAATAGGACCTCTTGGACTTCATTCCAAGGTTGCTCATTCACATATGCTTGGTCCTAGCCTTAGTTGAGTGGTTTCTAATCCTTTGAGCCCCTTTCTCTCTCTACCTTCAAAGCAAATTCGTGAGTATGAGTGAGTTAGGTACCCATGTATGAGAGCTATCATTTGTAATGTTGTAAAGCTCTCCTTTCTACTTCTCCCATCTCCATTCCCTATGAAGATTAATTGAAGTTTCTTCTCCGAGTGAAAGAGAAGAAGGTTGCTGTTCTTCCCCGAGTGAAGGAGAAGAAGGCTAGCTGCTCCAGGCCTCCGAGTGAAGGAGGAAGGTGCTAAAGCTCTCCAAGTGAAGGAGAGGTGCAAGGCAAAGCTCAAGCAAGATAGGTAAATCCTACAAGGCCGAAGACTAGAGCAAGAGTGGGTAAGTCCTTTGAAGAAGGCTGAAGACTACTTGCTTGGTGGGTAAGTCCTTGGTGAGGTAGAAGATCTTGGCTTGATATATAAGTCCTTGGATGGTTGGTTGTTGTAGCTTGTAATCTTATTGTGTGATATATATAAGAAGACCAAGTTACAAAACCTAGAGCCTAACCAACTCTAGGTAGTGGACTGACTTGCTCCTAAGTTTAGGACAAGGAACCACTCTAAACCACCTGTCCAAGTGCATGCTAATCCTTGTCTCTTATCCTTGCTTTGTATGCTAGTCTAGGACATCAAATTGCTATTTTGGTTTAAGTTCTGCACTTAATATAATTTGGTGGTCTAATCACTTCTGTGAAGTTTGTGAAGCTCTATTCAACCCCCCCCCCCCTTCTAGAGCCCATTGATCCAACAAGTACTACATTTTAATTATTACATTAAAGTTGTGTGTTGCTTTTTTAATCAGTTGAAATGGATAGATTTATTCACATTCCTAATCATGAGGTGGAGACTTTGTAAATCAACTTACTACATTCAGCTTAGTGCAATATTTCACGTGCCTTTTCATAGGGGGTTAGAGATCATGCTAATCCTTGTTGAAGTCGAAAGCTTCTTTGTCATGTTATGTCAAATACTCTCTAGTCTTTTGAGATTAGATGGATCCTACCCATATACGACAAACAGTGGAGTTTGCCCGACTGAAAGCAAATATGTGGTAGTGCCCCATGTAGTTACCAAAATGTTTCAGTTTTGTACTATTGTCTATTTTCTTTCTTATTGTAATTCTTCTTGGTTATCGACAGTGCTTTAATATTCATATAATACTTCTGTGTTGTTTCTCTACCATGAACTTTTTGTTTGGTAATGTTCTTAACTTTATCAATGCATGTCATCCCTGATATTGGAAGGCTATTTCGGTTTCTTCTAACAGAGATTGGATGAAGGTGTTGTTTAGAATGTATTCTTGAAATCTCTTACCAACAACATCCAATTTTATAAATATTTGCCACTTTGACTTATTTGAAATAGGTAGATATAATGTTTTATAGAACCTACAACTTGGACCACTTATTGATCGAATTACATTTTGCTGGTACGATGGTTGCCAGGTTAATTTTTTCAGCCTCAACAAGGTCCCAAAAGTGGTTGCATTGACAACTAAGACAATCCCAAATTGTCGTGGACAAATATTGTGTTCCTCCCTTAACTTCATTTTCTTCTCATGTAACTTGTCCACTTTAATTTCTCTTGGTAAAACTTATCAAATTCCTATAAATGAGAAACACATCGACTGTGATCTATGGTACCACCATCCGTTTTTGTTAGATTTTGTTGAAACTAGTAGCAGAGAGGGAATCATAGATAAAAACTAAGAAACCCACATTAAAAAATGAAATAAATGATCAACACTACTAATATGTCAAAATTTGTAGAAATTTTAAAAACTCACAATAATGAGATATTAATCCAATTTGTTTTAACCTTAATGAAAGACTACAAACCTATTTTGAATTACAACACCCCTCTTCCTTCACTGTTAGGATCCAAGTTTTGAGCCAATGAATATGTTTGTTTACACACTAATTAACCAACATGTATCAATAGTTTATAAGATAGCAACAAAACCAACAGTATTAATCAAACATACAAGAGTAGTGAACTCTTTAAATAGTACAAGAGTAACTCATGTAAAACATACTAATCATGCAAAACTAAAGTAATTTGGCACAATCATATTTAATTAATAAGGAAGAAGTTGTATTAACCTGGATACTTAAATTAGAAAAGACTGAATGCATAACCAGCTTGGCAAAAATAATGGGATAAACAATTCAATCCTAAATGAGGGCTAATAGTGCTTACAGACCAAACTTGATATAAGGATATTGCTTCAGTTCGAAGTCATCAGAAAAAATCAATTTATTCTTAAGTAAAAGTTGGGAGGCATTCATATATAACCCGGGTGAAGGGAGTAGTGCATAAAGATAGAGAAGAGAGAACATGTTCTTTTTGTTGAGTTCAAGGAGGAAGAGACTAACATGCTTCCTACAAAATTTAAAACAATATGGTACTCATCAGCACCAAATACTACTAACTTTTTAGGGTATTATAAACTACTAACATGTATTGCATTGAATGATGCATTATTGTTGTGGATCTATCATGACAACTTGTATGGTTTGAGAATTCAGTTCCATGTTATTATTGTACTACAATTATGACTACTCACTACATGGCTTGAGAAATTATTGTTTATGCCTGGTGTGTTTGTCAATAGGGGTGTCTGTTAGAAGTTAGCAAGTGCTTCTAGAAGCTTATTAACACAGTTGATTACGTCCACAATAGGAGTGTCTATCAGAGACCTCAAAGTAAGGACAACAAAATCATTTATTTTCCCTTTTGATGTCTTTATCGACTGTATATGAAGTGACTAAAGAATTGATGGACTATAGTGCTTAACACAATGAATATACAATTCTAAAAGTATTAAACTTCCTTTACAAACTTAGAATTATGAGTGGTTCTCATCTATTTGTTGATATGTATTCTAGTTATTATATTTTAGAATCTCTCATTAAGTTAGTATATTAGAGTCATCGAAACCCTATCAATGTGGACATCAATCTTAAATAGTTGCATTTTCTTTCATAATTTTCCTTTTTAGAAATTAACTTGTAGCTGTGAGTCTTAATATATACCTTTAGGAAAGATTTCCCATAGAGGAACTTCTAGATAGAGAGAGTCATGAAGAGCAGGAGCAGTGGATCCCAATATCTATCAATAATTATTCATAATCGTTTGATGACATGAACCATGAATTTCACCAATAGGAATGCCAACTAAGCATTGATCTTCTTCCGTCATGAATCTTGTTGATTTACCTTATTTCTTTTGCGAGGCTTGTTAGTGGTGGTGGAGTATTAATGGTTTTGAGTTTGTCCTATTGATTCTTGTCTTTATATCTTTACCTCGTATGGATGATTCTAGTGCGTGTTGCTTGACATTTGATGGAACCAAATCAGTTTCATAGGAGGAAGAAGAAAAAGATGATCATGAACAAGAGGAGATGGAAGAAGACATAATGAATTTGGTGGACATTGGAGATGGAGACACTATAGATTTTATGACTTCTTATACTTTCTAAAGTCACCGCTATCTCATGTAGGCTTGTGTGGCTGTCTTGGTGAGACGAGCATATCAATACTTCATCAATGACATTCCCTTTATAGCCCTCTTGTTCGAAACCTTCAGGTAGAATGGTCGGGAGAGAGGGGGTTCTCTTTTGCTCCTTTCTAAGAGGACAACATGGTGGTTATGAGTGGACTAGTGATTTAGCGGCTGGGGGAAGAGAGGGGGTAGATTAGTGAATTATTGTCAATACTAATTAATATTATCAATAATGTAACTCAAGAGTGCACTAGAGTTAGGAAAAGGACGAACACAATATTAGAAAGGAAAGGGGCCCTCGTATTTACCCATGAGGTGGGAGGGGGAAGTCTTATTAGATTGCTATTATTGTTTATCTTAGTTAATATAAAATAAATTTGACATTAAGATGGATGAGATGTGTACTTGGGTGTGATCTTGGGGTGATGACTAGGTAGACTACGTCCCTAGGATGGAAATTGTTAGTAGATTTTGTGCATTATAGTAAGAGAGAGGGGTGTGGGAGACACAAATGTGAGCATGGTAAGTAATCTACAGAGAGAGTTTGTATGTTAGGGAAGGAAATATGGGGATAAAAAATAAATTGATTAATGAGGTATTGTGGTAGTGGAGGAGGAGAGGCTCCTATTAGCCTCTTTTCTTTTCCCTTCAGAGGCCTTTTGTGTATTTGAATTGATAGTACTTGGTGTTGAATTCAGATATGGAACTTGTTGTTGGATATCAATGTCCTTCAAATGTCACTGACTTTGGATTAAGTGTTCTAACTCAATAGATTCAAGTATTACCATTACCATTTTAGACATTTGCAGTCTTCATTGCTTTAAATTTTGGTTTTACTTTAAGATTGTTAGTGCTTTATTTTTTGGTTGTATGCTAGCTACTTTTAGCTTTTCGTTCTTGGTGACAACTTTAGCTATGGGCTTCATGCTCAGTGCTGATATGTTGTTTGTCCTGCTTCCTTTACAGATTTATAATAGTTGCACAATATTCACAACTATCAATCTTGTGTATAACAAGTTCCATAGCAATACCACTTCTTTGCTTATCATATTTGCTTTAAATTGCACTAGGATTTTGTACAGATGGAAGCTATATGAAATTGAATACTGCTATTTAGTATATTGTTGTAACTAAAAGATCTTCATGGAACCTGATAGCCAAATAAATTTAATATTAATCCTTTCTCTATCCTCTTGTTGTTCATTTCGTAACATTTGTGGCAATGTGCTCGAATCTGATATTAAACAACATGCATGGGACTAAATAGCTTGACAAAAATTGTTTACATTTTGGTAACCATATTCTTAGTAATTAAGATTCCAACTCTTTTTCTAGGAAGAGATGATTAATAGTCTTTGCATGATCGGTAATATTTTTATCAACAAGACCTAATCCAATATTTGTTCAAGTAATGCAGTTGGATTCTTCATATGTGAGATTTGTCCTCTATTCATTTTTTTGAAGTATCGATGAGTTCTCTTTATTCAAGATGGATAAAGTTTAAACAACATCTTTGCTGGATCATTTCAAGGTCGAGCTCCAACATTCACTTCTGGTGATCCATGACATGTATCACTATTAACATGAAAATTGTTTCTACTGCTAGTATTTTTGGTGTTCCATGGCATGTATTCAGGTGATCTTGACTTGTTTATATCATTTGCATCTTGTAAAATGTTATTAGACATCTTGGAGTTTTTGTAATATGTACTTTTTTCAAATAATTTTAGGTGGGCAGTCAAAGAGATGATAAATATTTTACAAGTCCAAGAAATATTGTGATTTAGTGTATGGAGTAGCTTCTGTAGCAAAGGGAGGCCCTCAAAATAGGACATCAATGTAACATATAGGATCATGAGGTGTATAAAGCATGAAGAACTTTCATTGGATGTTTCTGATTTCATGATTACAAGTACAATATAAGAGATTGAGGAGCAACAAAAATTGTATGATGGTTTTGATGTCAAGCTTGTATTGGGAGCTAGAGAATGGCATGGTCTGAAATTTCAAGAATTATGTAAACTTATATTCTCATACATATTGTGAAATAGGGGCAAGGTTAACATCCTCCCCATGTGTACTCATTGTTTCAATATAAATCAAAATATGATTATTGGCATTACAAGCACAATATAAGAAGTTGTTGACTAAATACATAATTAAACTACATATGTATGTGTAGTACATGATGTCTTTCACTACACATATATAAATTGTAGTAAGTATCTTGTTTTTCTACACATGAACTACACAAACAATTGTAGTAAATGTCATTTTTCCCTACATAGGATAGCTACATATCCAATTGTAGTCTTATATTTAGCTACAATACAACTGCATTTGTATGTGTAAAGACAACTTTTGATTACATTTAGTGTTATAGATGATTTTGTAGCTAAATCATTATCTAACTACATATTTGGAAAATGTAATAAAAACAATTAGCTACACGGGTATTAGCTTCATATTTTATATGTAAAGATAAATCTAGCTAAAGCTTTTAGATACAAATCTGAGGTTTTTGCTACAATTTTTTTTGTAGTTAAAGACTATTTTTTTCGTAGTGATGATAAAAGCATACTTGAAACATGGGTGAGTGCATATCATTGCATACATGATAGATGTAATTGTCAAGGCATATGGAATCTTATTCAAGTGTACCTACTCTTTGAAAGAGATTGGACATTGAGTTCTAGAGAGCTGTAATCCATGAGACATGGGTAAGTTTCCTCTATTAGAATTATGCATACAACCCTCTTTAGCACTTTGTCAATGTATGTACTTTGGTCTTAGGCCTAGAATCCTTGTACATCTATTTCTATAGATCGTTATTCCTACAACATATGGTGCATTACCTAAGTCCTTAATGTAGAAGGTATTACCCAACCATGTTTTAATCAATTCTAGGGTAGATATGTCACATTTAGATCAATAATTTGTCATCCACATACAATATAAGAAATTTGATGATGCTCCCATGAACCTTCTTGTAAATAAAAGGCTCAATTTCATTTTACATAAAGCCAAAATATTTGATTGTATCATCAAAATGAAGATTCTAACTCCAAGATGCTTACCTCAATCCATAGATTCGCCATTGTGGATTACAAACTTGATTGTCTTCATTTGTAGTGATAAATTCTTTAGTTTGTGTCATGGAAGATTTTCATTAAAGAAAGTAGTTTTAATGTTCATTTTTCAGATTTCATAGTCATTGTAATATGCAATGGCAAGCATGATCCTAATAAAAATTTAAGATTAGAATCTGGGGAAAACTTTGCATCATAGTCAACACCTTGAACTTTATTGAAACCTTATGCAGTGACTCTACCTTTCTAGGTTTTTACATTACCATATATCTATGTATTGTTATGGAAGACCCACTTCAACCCTATGGGTTTTACCAATTCAGGTGGATCCACCAAGGTACATGCCTTGTTGGTTTACATGGAGTCCATTTCAGATCTCATGGCCTCAAGCCATTTTCTAGAATATGGTCTGTCAATAGCTTCATTGCAGGTTGTTGTGTCATCTTCCTTGATGACCAACACATCATCTTTTTGAGTCATAAGAAATACATATCTGTGTGGCTCAAGAAGTTCCCTGCTAGACCTTTGAGTTTGTGTGCTACGATAAGGACTTTAGGTTCCACAAAAATATGTAATTCCTCTTATTCCTTATTTACCTTCATAGGTTCAATGTTATCTTGTTGGTTTTGAACTTTTTTTGTTCTATTTTCCTTCCACAAGTTCCTTTATAAATAAATCCCTTTTCTAAGAATAGAACATCTTTGGCAACAAACTTTTTTGTTAGATGAAATATAGAAGTAATAACCCTTACTTTTTTGTTAGATGAAATATAGAAGTAATAACCCTTACTTCCTGGAGGTATCCAAGAAAAATACATTTTGTTTGATTTGGGTCCAAGCTTTTCATAGAATTGCTTCTTTACATAAGCTTCACATCTTTGAACATTCTAGAAAAAAACATATTGGTATGTTTCACATTCCACATATCATGTAGTATAATTTCAACAGATTTGGAAGGTACTCTAGTTAATTATAAACATGATGGTTTCAAAAGAGTACCTCCAAAGGCAATCAAAAGATCAACTTAACTCATCATTGATTATACCATGTCCAACAAGGTTTGTTTCCTTATATCTAATATGCCATTATGTTGTGGGTATTATTATTTTTTTAATTAGCCATTCTATTCATCCTGTGGCCTAGGCTCGATCCTGGGACATCTCGTTAACAAATTGAGTGTCTAACCATCTTGGTGTCTTCCATTAGACTATTGTGGGTATTCCAGGTGGAGTCTATTGGTGTTACAATACTACAATCCCTTAGAAGGGCTTAAAACTCTTGGATTTAAGTATTCACCATCCCAATGTTAATAAAGTGATTTAATTCTTTTTCCAAGTGGATTTTGTACTTCATTCATGAATTTCTTAAACTTTTCAAAGTTCTCTAATTTGTATTTTATAAGATACACATATCCAAATCTATTAAGATAAATAACTAAAAAGATGAAGTACTAATAAACAAGATTAATAGGTCCCTATTAAAGAGTCCATATTACCACATATATGGAGTCTAAAAATGTGCTTCTTATTTATGTACCCCAGACAACAGTGTCAAAGATCAATTTTATTTGAGTCATTGAGTGATAATTTCTTGATATTTATGTTATATAGATGTGTCTTAAGATCTAATAAGTAAAGATCAGAAGACAATGTGGAACTTCCATAAAAGATCTCATCTTCATAAATGGAAATAAGTTCATTCTTTATTGGAAACTAAAAATCATTCTTGTCCAAACAAGATATAGAAATAATGTTTCTATTTATGGCAGGTACATACTAGCAGTTCTTTAACTCTATTAAAGTCCACTGGGTAGAGATGAACAATAGGTTCCTACTACAATGTCATCAACTCATGTCAATTTGTAGTTCCACCTCCTCTTTGTTGAAGGGTCTACTTCTTTTCAAATCTTGCCTATTTGAATATATGTGAAATCCACATCCTATATCCGATACTAGTGAATAAAAAGTAGATAAGTTTATTTCTATAAGATGTAAACCTGAAGTGGAGATCTCTATCTCCAACTTCTTTTTCTTCATTTCCTCAATGTAGACAAGACAATCTAGTGACAATGGTGATAGTTGCCTGTCTTACCAACTCCTTCTTTTAATTTAAGTGTAGAAGAATTTTGTCTAGCTTTAGACATTTTCTTAGATTTTCCTTTTCCATTTTGTTTTCCTTTGTTGACCATTATTATAAAATTTTTCTTGTCTCTCAATTGCCCGTCAACAATTCTCAACATGCCAAGTAGATCACTTAATGTCTTATTAAAATTGTTCATGTTGTAATTCTTAGAAAAATGCTTGCTTGAATTCGGAAAAAAAATTAGAATTACATCTTCAAACAACTCTTGACCCAAAGGGTCCCAGTCTTGCGTGACTTTCAACATACCAAAATACCTAGAGTACATGGGGTCCCACTAGATCACCTTCTTCCATTTTGTACTTAAATGGGGCACTGAAGACACCATACCACTCATGCTTTGGTTTTTCTTGAGACATTTTCCTTGAGACATGTTTGTTATATGTGTTATCATATCAATTACATCCATGTATTTATATTTCTTCTGAAGCTCATATTCCATGAAACAAAGCACAATGCACTTGATGTCCATATTATCATTAGAATGCTTCTTGTGAGCTTCTTTTTCCTCTCTAGCCGCATTTGAATTTGGTTCATAGGTATTATGTGTTCAGGTTATGAGCATATGCTCGTGCGTAAGAACAATTCTTTGCATCCTAAACTAATAGTTAAAGTTATTCTCATTATGCTTCTCTTTCTCAAGGAGTGGTCGCACTAAAAATGGATTGGTACCAGTGTTTGAAATTGATATACATAGAATATATTTTATAGGAGTCAATATTTTGATTTGAAATTTAATTTAATTTCAAACATCTAATTTGGAAAAGTTAATTTGGACTTTAATCAATTGTGCTCCCATTATTTTATTTAAGCTAATTTCCCCTTACAACAAGCAATTTTCTAGTGAGCTAAGATCAAAATGCATTAAGTCATGAGTGAACTATTGTTGAACGCACACAACTTAACTACTAAGGTAGGTAACAACTACTAATTGTATCATATGAAATTCTTTGATGTATGGTTGCAAAACTCTGTGTTGACATTTTTATGCTTCTAGGTGTTTAATCACATTAAAATCACTTGGTAAAGTTGAACCCAATGCCTATATTATAAGATCTACACCCTACTTAGTAGGCAGAAGTACTTATTTGACACTTCCCTTGTATAGACAGTGCACAACTCTTGACATTATTACACTTATTTGAACAAGGATTTTATGTGTATTTCACTTGGAAGGCATCTCCAACAT
The DNA here is from genome assembly GCA_963693085.1 of Alisma plantago-aquatica. Lineage (NCBI taxonomy): Eukaryota > Viridiplantae > Streptophyta > Magnoliopsida > Alismatales > Alismataceae > Alisma > Alisma plantago-aquatica. The sequence continues at coordinate 225,443,496 of OY856409.1, forward strand.
TGAAATCATATTGACATAAATGTATGTATATATATACAAAAATTTATATATATATATATATATATATATATATATATATCAAACCACCATTAAACATATATTATTATATGTATCAAATGCTTTAACAATCACCACATGTGATAAAATAGGTTGTGAAAACTAGCACAACAACTTGAGCCAACAAGTCCTGTTGAAAAACAACCAAGAGATCACATCTAGATGTAATTAGAAAAATTACCTTTTTAGGGTCCCTTGTCAACCCGAACAAGTAAGATGGTCAGCTGATTAGAAGTCCCAGATTTGGGCAACTCTTGTGTTATATCCATTGCCTAATCTTAATCATGAATTATCAAATGATTATCCTCTTTTGTGTAGTCCTACAACTCCTCTACTCCTCTGCATCATAGTCCATTAGTGATGTTTCGACATCATCCTATTGTAATTGCATAATCCAACTTTACATGGAGAATATAGAGAGAAGAATGATATGCAAGACATATACATATTAATGTTATTTGATTAAGAGTATAATAACAATATTCCATGTTTCACATAACTCCAGATTGATCTAATTTCACTATCCACATCCATCAAACAATACCAATTTTCAAGTGTCACATTGCTATATTTATCAAATATCCAATACAATATTAGTTTATTATTGTGGATACAAGTTTGCACATAATTTTTCAGATAAATCGTATGTGGTTCAAAACCCTAACCAACACTAGAAGTATACAAAGTTGGCTCTGATACCACTATAGGGTTTTTCGGAAAGTGGCACAACATAATATCATTTAAAAACTTTCCTCTTTACCCTAGTTGTCAGATATATGTCGTATCTATAAAACATAGGTGAAAAAAATAAAACTTAAGAGGCGATAAAGTCTATACCTTTTTGCACACTAGTTTTAAAATAACTAGATTCCTCTTTTGTTAGTGAAGAACACATTCTTCTGGATCTAGATCGAGAACAATCACCAATAAATCTGCATGAATCAAGAAGAAATCTAGATTGGCCACCAAGTTTTTGCATGGTTATCTTTGTGTTCAATATCTCCTCCAAGCCTCCACACATGTGCCTTGGCCTCTAATTCATACATGTGAATAAGGGAGAACATGGTGCACCACCTTGACCACCAAGTTAAAGAGGAACATGATTTGTCGATGTTCTAGTCATCTTGGAACTCCCTTTCTTCCCTATCTTAGGCAGCAATACTCAAGACAATTTCCTATTTCTAGGAGAGAAGTCTGACAACCAACTTGTCTCACAAGTTTACTCAAAGATGTAACAATGATGTGTCTAACCCTTTCAGACGTGCTCACTTTATTTGGAGAGTTATGGGATTGAAAAACCTTAATTCCAGAAACATGATTTCTAAATCTGAATTACTTTCTAACTTGAGACTTATCCTATTATATTGTGATTGCCCTAGGTTTCCTATTTTGATGATCACGTTTGTCCAGTGGAAAACTCATATGACCAATAAAAAATCAATTGATCCATTAACCCAACCAATTCAATCATTTGATTAGACATTCTAGTCATCTAATAAGACCCATAACCATCCCAATCATTTGTTTGATTGTCAATTTCAATTCCCATATGCATTCTTATGCATGTGAACTAGTAGGATCCTACTTACGTTGGTAGTGATGTTTTAGAACAACACAAGAAAATATTAGTGTCTAGCCACACATCATTTCCACCAAAAAGATAGGAATGAATCAGAGACCAACTACAAGTTGTAAAGTTACCAATGTTACCATGAACGTATAATCCCTTTGTCATAGATATCCACACTAAAACTAAGGCATGGCATGCCATCCTCCTAACATTCAATCCATGTTTATTGAACTAGATAAGGCTATTTGAGATATTTTAAGCTCAATATCATATATTGACTCACATGAGTGTGGCCATGCATTTCATAGTCCCACTTATCAAGTGGTCAGGAAAGCACTCTAAAGGAGGGATAAATTTCATCTACATAACTACCAATATTTCCCATGTTTTATAGTGTACCCAATCACCACCTTTTTGGAAAATTGTATTTTTAGAGCACATCGGGCTATCGTTAGAGTTCATTTAACAACATGTGTTACTGTAGTCTCTTTAGATCTAAGGTTCATAGTCACGACTATCACATTCATATATGACTATGAAATTTCACTACATGACTTCTGATAACCTCCAATTTTGCGATGTTATCTTAGTGCTTTTCTTCAATTTTCCACACTCTTTCTTAGATAAATTAGATAGAATCCCTAGTTATCCTCTTTTATTGCAAATATACTGTTAGATTAACTTTTCTCCTTTTTACTTATAGAAAAAGACACAAAAAATCACAAAAGACTCAAATGGTCCCAAGACCACATGGACTCACACGGTCCCAAGACCGCATGAAGCCAACTGGTCTCAAGACCGCATGGATTCACACGGTCTCAAGACCGCATGAAGCCAACCGGTCCCAAGACCGCATGGACTCACACGGTCCCAAGACCACATGAAGCCAACCGGTCTCAAGACCGCATGGATTCACACTGTCCCAAGACCGCGTGAAGCCAACCGGTCCCAAGACCGCATGGACTCACACGGTCCCAAGATCGCATGAAGCCAACCGGTCCCAAGACCGCATGGACTCAGACGGTCCCAAGACCACATGGACTCACACGGTCCCAAGACCGCATGAAGCCAACCGGTCCCAAGACTGCATAGAGTCAAACGATCTCAAGACCGCATGAGTCCAAATGGTCTCAGAGCCCAAACGGTCTCAGAGTTCAAACGGTCTCGTGGTCCAAACGGTCTCAGGATCCAAACGGTCTTCAAGACCGTTTGGACCCAAAACTGACCAAACTGTTAGGACTTCACTTAAGGTATATAAATAAGACCCAAGGGGCCCTCCCAAAAGGATATCAAGTTTTAGACGCCCAGAGGATGCCTCTACTACTCCAGAGCCATTTCAACTTCCATCCACGCCCCATCCTGAAGTTGCTTTCTCTCTCTTTTCTAAAGAAGGTGGGAAGAGGATACCTCATCATCAAGCAACTTGTGAAGTTGGAAGATCGTCATTCTCTCTCTTTCCAAGGGGTTGACTTTCCTCTCTCCTTTGTGGGGATGACTCTCTCTCTCTCTCTTCTCGCCTCCTTCTTTGTCCTAGCTATGAGCGAGTAGTCTCTTTCACTAGGGTGCGGTGTGTATCCCCGCTACTTATGTTTTCATTTCATGTAATTTAATCCATAGTTTGCAATATAAAGATACTTCCTTTTCAGTTCAGCATCAATCGTTTAATGACTGCTTGTTGCTTGATCACCAACTTGTGTTACCTTTTATCTTTCTGTATGAATTGTCTATGTTCGTACTACTAGATTCAAAACTCGATTGAATGTTGGTTCCTGATGCATGTATCCACCATGCATCTATTTCGGTATCTAGGAGTGTTTTCAAGAAGTGGAGTAAACTCACTACCAATGTTGTACCTCCATACTATGAAATGGAATCAGTTGACGTATGAAAGTACAACCTTGGTAAGTCGAGAAACACACTTTGTGAAGGGAATGATGCAAAGTAGGTGACCATTCATTCAGGGATGGTTGGCTTTGTAACATCCCCGCACCCCTCATAGTTAGCTCTCTGAAAGGAAGCTAAATCTACAAAGATACTAACTGTCTGAGCACTTTTTGCAGGTTATGTTTTATGTTGCATGTTTTGATCCTTGTGTAGTGGCGGTGAAAGCCGATCACATCCAAGTGGTTCCTTATCTTTGTTTAACATCCTTAAAATTTACTTTCTTGCTTTACTTTACTTGCTATTAGTTTAAAAACAACCAAACCAACCTCTTGATTTAAATACCAACTGTTAGAAGATTAAGTGAAATTCTAACGTTTTCCATCTTGTTTCTTACAAAAGACCATTGTCCCGTGGATTCGACCCTTAACTATACTACGATAAGACTTCCACGTATCTTACAATACATGGGTGGAGTTCTCGATCTAGTATAAGCAAGGCTAAACTTAAAGACTCACCATCTTTAGGATTTTTAGTGGTGCATGCAATTCTACGTGAGTGGAAGCTCCATCAAAAATTGGTGCCGTTGTCGGGGACAACGGAACGTTCTAATTTCATTTACTATCTCGCTAGTTGGTTAGGGTTTTACACTTTATTTTAACCATTAGTCCATATCTTCTTGAATTCATCATATCTCCTGCATCATCTAAAAGATGTGTTTCTTTCTCTACTCAGGTAGAAGACGTGTATGCAACCATCACATAACCTCAGATTCTCCCCTGATCCAGAGTACGACTCTGAGGTAGAGAGAAGCTTCCACCGCCACATCAGACTTAACCGACAAAGAGCCATGCAAATGGCTGAAGATCAACACCAAGCCACATTAGTAATGGAAAGGGTCAACGCCGCCATAGCCGCTCAGAGAGCACAACTCATCGCTGACACCCGTGCTCAGATTCAAGCAGAGATCTGAGATGAAGAACAAGCCCGCATCCGAGCCGAAAACGAAGCAGCTAACCAAGCTGCCCAGTTAGAGCTAAGAAGCAAGCAATTGAGGGACTATGCCATACTAAAGAACTATGAAGACAATCACCCAGTTCGGCCACCAATCATCAACATACCTAACTTCAAGATCCGGACACAATGGATTCAAATCATGCAAGGCATCTCATTTTCTGGTGGATCTGGAGATGACTGCATGGATCACCTGAAGAGGTTCAAGGCACTTTGCTGACTTGTCCCGCAAGCTAGAATCACCTTTGATGTGATAATGTTACATCTTTTCCATTTCACTCTGTCCAGCAGGGCTCTGAGTTGTTACAATTCGCTTGATAGGGAGCCAATCATCACAACTTGGGCTCCTTTGGAAGAAAAGTTCCTAGAGAAGTTTCCCCCCTTTTCTAACTTACAAAATTAGGGAGCAGATTAACCACTTTGCCCAACTTCTTGGAGAATCACTCGTAGAAGCATGGGAAAGATTCAAGGAACTTCTAAGAAAGTGCCCTCATTACGACATCTCCCAAAATCAATTAATAGAAACGTTTTATTGGGGGGGTGAGTGATGACATCAAGAAATTTATGGATTCCTCATCTGGAGGAAACTTCATGAGGAAGAACTACGAGGATGCTTGGAAAATCGTTATGCTTGGAGCTGAAAATCAATCCAATTGGGGATGATCATCTAGTAAGGGAGTCCTCAAAGTCTATAAAGTTGAAGAATCAATGGAAATGAAGGCTATCGCTGAAGCCTTAAAGACCATAGCTCATAAATAGCAGGCTCTTGAAACTTCACTTGGAGAATATGATAAGAAGAAAAATCCTCAATTCCAACAGGTTAAAGTTGCCACAGGGACCTGTGAAGCCTGTCATGCATCTGATCACCCGACTCTATCATGCGGTTTGTTGTACAATGTGATGATGGATATGCACCCACCACAACAACAGTATGAACCAATCATCGAACAACCTGAAGAGCAGATGCCCGAACAAGTTAATTCCATTCATTCCATACCTAGACAAGTTTACTATAATCCAAATCAACCAAGAAATCATCCAAGTTTTCAATATGGGAACCCTGCAGGGACCGCCAATCCACAACACCAGACACAAGGCGGGTCCTCCAATAGGTTTCCACCTGGATTCCAAAGCAACTTTAACCTAAATCAAGGGAACCTCAGAAACAACTTCCCAAGAAACAATTACCCTAGAAATACTTCCGCCTACTATCAATATACCCATCCTCCTCTGCACCCGCAATTGCACCCTCAGTTGCAGCAAACACATCAACCTCAGTTAGCACTACCTCCGCAACAACCACATCAAAGTCAACAACAACTCACTCAGAAAAATGCCCCCTCCCAGCCAGCAGACGAGATGACTATGATCAGGCAGATGCTACAGTCCCAACAAACCATGCTCGCTAATCAGCAAGCTCAGCAGAAGGCGGTGGAGGCTCAACTAGCACAAATTGTTGCGTAATTGAAGCCACCAGCAGGAACTTTTGTAGGACAACCTGAGTCAAACCCGAGACACAACCAAAATAGACCAGAGTAATTGAATGCCATCACTACGAGATCTGGTCGTGTCTTTCACGAAACTACAAGAATCACTCATGACAATGATGATACACCTGTCTTTATTCGAAATGCAAGCGCGAACATAGGAACTGAGAAGTCTGCTGAGAATGTGAAAGGCAAAGAAAAAGAACAAGCTTCTAAAGAGATAGAAATCCCGCAGTATAAATCAAGGATACCATATCTGGGAAGATTACAAGAGACAAAAATGGACACTAGGTTCCAATGATTTAAGGAGGCGATGAAGAAACTCTATATTGACATCCCACTCCTCGATGCTCTCTCAGAAGTACCGGCTTGGGCTAAATACCTAAAAACTTTTTTACCAAGGAAATACATTACTGAAGAACAAGAGACTGTCAAACTAGCTCAAACCACCTCCGATATCATCCTTAATAAGATGTCGAAGAAAAAGAAGGACCCTGGTTCCTTCGATATTCAGTGCTGTATTGGAAATGCCTCAAGCAAAAAGGGATTAGCTGAATTTGGGGCTAGCATATCAATTATGCCCTACTCCATGTGTAAACGATTAGGGTTCACTGACTTGCTACCCACAACGATGACAATTCAGTTAGCTGACTCCACTATCACTGCACCTCTAGGTATTATCGAAGATATTCCAGTCAGAATAGGCAAAGATGCCTATGTCCCGTGCGATTTTGTCATTATGGATATCAAGGAGGATCTGAGATACCCAATAATATTTGGCAGACCTTTCCTTGCCACAGCCAGGGCGCTTATTGATGTTGAAGCTGGCATGATCATCTTAAGACTGGGAAAAGAAGCAATTCAATTCCGAGTTCTCAACAACATGAAAGGTCCTAGCATTCAAGAGGAGGTTTTTCTCTTAGATGCAATCCACCAAATGTCCCCATTGGAAATATCCGAGCCATCCGATGAGTTGGAGAATGTTCTGACTAATCCATAAGTCGAATTTTCAGCAAATCAATTGGTTCAACAATGTTTGCAACACTTAGAGAAAGCTGAATAAGCACAGACAACCACCTTTGCGGAGCTCAAATCTATCACCATTTTAGAAGCAACAGAAGAACCCAAGGCCCCCGAGATGAAGACTCTACCATCGGGACTTAAACATGTCTTCTTGGACAAAGAAAAATTATGTTCAGTCATCATCAGTTCCACCCTGACAAAAAACCAGGAAGAAAGGCTTCTTGTTGAGCTGAAGAAACACAAGAAAGGCATTGGGTACAAAATAACTGACCTTACAGGTATAAACCCAGCTTTATGCATGCATAGACTGCCCATGGTCAAAGAATTCAAGCCATCAAGAGAACACCAGAGGAAGCTGAACCCCAATCTAAAAGAAGTAGTTCACCTCGAAGTTCTCAAACTACTGAAAGCTGGCATAATCTACCCATTCTCAGATTCCCAATGGGTCAGCCCTGTACAAGTGGTCCCCAAAAAGGGAGGAACCACTGTCGTGATAAATGACAAGAATGAGTTAGTACCAACAAGGACTGTGATAGGGTGGAGGATGCGTATCGACTATCGGAAACTAAACAAATCAACACGAAAAGACCACTACCCTTTTCCTTTTCTGGACGAAGTCCTCGAATGCTTAGCACATCAAAAGTTCTTCTGTTATCTAGACGGTTATTCTGGGTTCTACCAAATACCTATACACCCGGAAGACCAAGAGAAAACTACGTTTACCTGCCCCTTTGGGACCTATGCTTTCAGAAGAATGCAATTCAGGTTGTGCAACACACCGACTACTTTCCAAAGGTGCATGACTGCTATTTTTGCAGGATTAACAAAATCTATAATGGAGGTATTCATGGATGATTTTTCCGTTTACGGAGATTCCTTCGATAACTGTTTACTCAACCTTGGACAAGTCTTACAACGATGCGAGGAGACGAACCTCATCTTGAATTGGGAAAAATGCCATTTTATGGTAACTGAAGGTGTCGTCCTCAGACATAGAGTGAGTGACAGAGGGATTGAGGTCGACAAGGCAAAAATAGATGTTATCTCGAAGTTGTCACCACCAAAAGATATAAAAGGAGTATGAGCATTCTTGGGTCATGTTGGGTTTTACAGAAGATTCATTAAATATTTCTCAAAAATAGCAAAACCCATGACCCAACTTCTAACCAAAGACACCGAGTTCAATTTTAATCAAGAATGCTTACAAAGTTTCTCAACTCTGAAAAATGCTTTAATCTCTGCACCCATACTGAGAGCCCCATATTGGTCACAACCTTTTGAAATCATGTGTGATGCCAGCGATTATGCCATAGGGGCCGTATTAGGATAGAGAATCGACAAGAAACCTTATGTAATTTACTACACATCTAAAATGGTCGATGAAGCATAGAAGAACTACACTACTACAGAAAAGGAGTTCTCAGCTGTCATTTATGCGTTCGAAAAATTCCGCTCCTACCTGACTGGAGCCAAGGTCATCGTCTACACTGACCACTTTGCCATACGATATCTAATTCAGAAGCAAGATGCAAAACCCAGACTTATCTTCTGGGTGTTGATGCTTCAGGAATTCGATTTGGAAATCAAAGACAAAAGCAGAGTGGAAAACGTCGTAGTCGATCATCTCAGCCGTATTGAAGTCAAGGATGAAGATAAAGCACCTATCTGAGACTCCCTTCCAGATGACCAACTAATGAAAGTTACCAATGGATTCCCCTGGTATGCTGACATTGTTAATTATCTGGCTACAGGAATCATTCACCCTTCCGCCTCTCATCACGACAAAAGGAAATTCCTCCACGATGTAAAGCAATACTATTGGGATGAACCTTACCTCTTTTGCCTATGTGCAGACAGACTTTTCCATCATTGACTACCTGAAGAAGAGATTACCCTTGTTTTAGAGCATTGTCATTCCGGCCCCACTGGGGACACATGAGTGCGAAGAAAACCGCTATGAAAGTTCTGCAATCGGGTTTCTTTTGGCCAACCATAGCAAAAGATTCTCACAATTTTGTAAAATCTTGCAACAAATGTCAACTTTCTGGCGGCATATATAAAAGGAATGAAATGTCTCTCACTGTGTGACAAGAGATTGAACTTTTTGACGTGTGGGGGATAGACTACATGGGCCCCTTTCCTTCTTCTTATGGTTTCTCCTACATTCTGGTTGCAGTAGACTATGTCTCGAAATGGGTCGAAGCTATACCTACAGTGTCCAGCGATTCCAAACCAGTCATTAAGATGTTTAAAGATATTATTTTCCCTAGATTTGGAGTCCCCCGAACTGTTATATGCGACGGTGGGACCCATTTTCTGGAAAGAAGCTCTGAAGCCCTCTTAAAGAAGTACGGGGTTAACCATAAAGTTGCCACGCCTTACCATCCATAGACCAGAAGTCAGGTTGAAGTTTCAAACAGACAACTAAAGGCAATCTTAGAAAAAACGGTCAATAGACATCACACTGACTGGTCCACCAAGTTTCCCGATGCCCTTTGGGCTTATCGAACAACTTATAAAACACCAATCAGAACAACCCCGTTCGGTTTGGTATACGGGAAGTCATGTCATCTTCCAGTGGAACTGGAATATAAGGCTTGGTGGGCCATTAAACAGCTGAATTTTGATTTCAAAAGCACCGGAGAAAACAGACAACTCCAATTACAAGAGCTTGAGGAGCTCCGAATGACCGCTTATCAAAGTGCCAGGATTTATAAAGAACAAACCAAGATGTGGCACGACGATCATCTAAAAAGGAAAGACATCGCCATTGGTGACAAAGTACTCCTTTTCAACTCCAAGCTCAAATTGTTCCCCAGAAAACTCCGCACAAAGTGGTCCGGGCCTTTCACCATCAAACATATATACCCGATTGGAGCTGTCATAATTGTTGACGACAATTGAGGAGAAAGGACAGTCAATGGCCATCGATTGAAAAAATACTACACTCCAGCAGATAAAATGCTGAGACAGACTATTAAGATCAGAGATGCCACAACACCATCATAACAACATCGAAAATTCGTCGAGCCAGTGACGTAAAACCCAGGCGCTACTTGGGAGGCAACCCAATATCTTCTTTTTCTTTCTGTTCCTTTGGTCATCTTAGGTTTATCTTCTGAAAATATAAAAATTTATGTAACCAAAACAAATATAAAAATATAAAAATCAAAATAACCTTAGCCCCCCCCAAACGGTGGATAAACTGTTTCGAGCCAAACGGTCTCAAAACCGTTTGGAGTCCAAACGGTCGCTAAACCGTTTGGAGCCAAACGGTCGCTAAACCGTTTGGAGCCAAATAGTCTCGAAACCGTTTGGAGTCCAAAACGGTCTTCAAACTGTTTGACCTAGGGTTTTTGTGAAGTCAACCCCCCCAAATCCTATAAATATAAACCTCCCTCCTTCTTCTTTCTTTCGACTCTGGAACTTTCTTAAACCCTCATGCGAACGCCAACCCTTGTCTCCCCGATTCTCCCTCCCGCGCAACCCGCAACGTCACATCGCCGACACCACTTTCGCATCTATGTTACTGACATTCTCGTCGCCGTCTCCCTCACCCGTAGCAACTAGGTAGACGTGCAACCATCGCCGATGCCTGTAGCGCCACCGCAGCTACCTGACTGTCCGCGCCTTTGGCCCTTTTCATCTCCGCAATCATTTTTACCACCGTCGACATTTTTGGCGCAGCCGCGGCACTCCATTCCTCATCGTCATCGTCACTTCCGCTATCGTCGTCCGCTCCCCGACATTTTACCGTTTGGAACCAAATGATCTCCAAACCGTTTGGGATGAAACGGTATGCAAACCGTTTGGGACCAAATGGTCTTCGAAACTGTTTGGACATTCGGAACCGCTTGATTTTTGTTAAAACATAAAAACACATAAACACAAATAAAATCCAATTTTCTCTCTCTTTTACTAAACGAGTTATTCCAACGCATAATTTTCCATTTTCAGAAATGGCTTCATCAGCAAAGCAACCAACAAGAACTGCCGACGCTCCTTTCTGGACTGAGGAACAACTACTGGAGGACCGTGCCAAGCTCCAGAAAGTGGTTGATACCTTTAAAGCAATCGGAAAGATCCCACCAAAGGTAAACATCATGGCGGTCATGGGCGAGATTGACCACATTAACAAATGCTTAGCCACGGAGCCCGAAGAAGACGTGGAATAAATCTCTTCCAGTGATGAAGGATCCGAATACGAGCCAAACCCCGAGGGAGAATCCCCACCTGAAAGACCCAAGGGGAAACGAAAGGTCCCGGAAACCGCAACCGAAGAACCCTCAAAGAAGCGGGCAAGAAAACAAGTCCGCCCTACCACTGCTAGGGAACAAACCCTAGCAAGCTATATCCCATCAACCACTACCACCCCCGCTACTACCCCCATCTTCTCAATACTCACCACCACCGCCCCACCACTAGAAAACCTTTACATCCACACCATCCCATCCATCGACAAAGTTTTAAAACCAAAAAAGTATGTTTGCTCAAGCATACTGCTCAAGATGGGGATATATGACAGAATCCTCACCATGCTCGACAATGCCAATCTATCCAGACTTTGCTTCGTCCCTGAAGTTTCTTATGTCGAACCGACTACTGAATTCTTCATGCATCTCACCAAAGAATCGATGGACATTACGCAAAGATCAAGGGACGGAGGTGACCACAGGCTGGTCACCAAGCTTTTTGGCAACGACATTGTTATAACAAAAAATCTTCTGAACGAAATCTTTGTCGACAACCTTGAGCAACTCAAACACGCCAAAGCTGCAGGCACAGAGAACTCCCTATTCAATAGACACAGCTTTTGGAAGACGCTAACAGGGATCCCCACTTATGAAGCAAAGACATGCAAAGCCTCCAATATTCAATCAGGGTTTGTGCGCTTGCTTCACAAAATCATTACCAGTGCGCTGTTCCCCAGAACAGAGGGAGGAAACATTATTACTGCCGACCTCTTTCTCCTATGGTCCATTTTGCAAGAAAAGCCGGTCAACATCGGACGGCATATGATACAAAAATTCTCCACCTACGCCATAGGAAAAGAAACCTACATGGGCGGGCACATAACTTCCATTATCAAATACCTCAAAATGGACAGATTACTCCCTCGCTGCACGAAGATCAAGGGCGACATCCTAACTAACGAACAAACCTTGAAGAACTCCCACATCATCAAGGAAAAGGATGTGAAACTACACTACATCTTCTGGCCAACAGTCCGATCTTCCAGAACCCTGTTACCGCTCCCGGAGCTAGCAGACTACGACAAAGACCAATTTCTCTTTACTGACGAAGAAATTACCAAACTCCTAGCTCTGATCAAAGTACAAGCTAGGACAACCCAAGCGGGATAGACATAGCTCATCATAATGACCCCTACAGCTAGGTTAAAAAAATACCAGTCAAACGTCCATCCAAGGTACATTTACAACCGCCACAACTGTCGGGGATGCCAACATCAAAGCTACAACTGGAGACGGAACGCCCCCATTCGGAGAAACCAATCACTACCTGCTCTATAGACTCTTTCATCATGAGCCTACATGAGGAGCTCACCACCACCACCACCCCCACCACACTCCCATCCACCACCCTCCCACCATCTACCACCACCCCACCTTCCTCCACGGCAATCCCTCCACCCACATTTTCCACTTCCCCATTTTCTTCACCGAGCACTACCTTTTCCGCTCCAACATCCAGCTTCACTTTCTCAACTCCCATCTCCACCTTCTTTTCCTCAACCTTTTGACCCCCTCATATCTCACCCAGCCATCTACCATTCCCTTCATCGACCACCACCCCGACACTGCTGGTGACTCCATCTACGGTCACCGCACCAGTGTCTCCTTCACAAGGCACTACCACCATCCCGCCCCGACCCCAACCATACCAGCCTTCCACTTCTGGGGTCCCTTTTTCAAATATCGGTGAGGAATTCGGACGTCAATTTGAAGCCATTCGAAACCTCCTCACCGATCCCTCTAACATTATGCATTCTATTTTTTCTTGTGTGTAGGGAATTTCTCAACAGGTCGCCAAGATCAACGAGCAGCACAACTCCTTGCCAAGCATTCTCCAAAGCATTCAGCAATGACAAGATGTAGTGGCCAAGCAAGTCGATCATATCGATGACGACTATAAACACTTTCCTGAGCTGGTCCTTGGAGTAAAATGCCAGCATGAAGTGCTGGCTCAGCACGTTGACATGATCTCTACGCAGACTCAACCTCTGCCTGAGACCCTGCGTGAGCTTAAGCAGCAACAAACTGCTTTAAGCATGCGCTTGGATGACATCACCAATACCCTTACACAACTCCACAGCCTCCAGGAGGAGTCAGCAAACACCGAGCTTCACCAACTACGCGCTCAAGTAACAAATCTTACAGTGCACCTCTTTTCTGCTGTGGGAAGATACTCAGATTTAAAGGAAACACACGACGCACTACTCGAATCCCACGAGCATGTGCAAGTGGCGTTTGACGAACTACAAGCAACCCATCGGGAGTGCAAGAAGCCTCCACAACAGAAGCCAGCAGATAAGAAGGATGATGACGACGATGATGAAGATGACAATGATGAAGATTCTGACTCCTTAGCTAACTCCAATAAAAGCACCTCCTCAGATGACCAATCTGACAACCCAGGCAATGTTGGGGAGGGCACAAGCTGAGGAGCTACATCAAAACAAAAAGATCACCATGACGGTGATAAAGATCCCAAATCCACGACTCACATTGACAATGTCAATATGTCTTATGGGGATCAATTCCTTAACTACTCCGCAATGGGATCTCTGGGGGAATCTGCTAAAGAAGCAACCTTTGCTGAGTTCCAACAATGTCTACTCGGAACCAGCACAAGTCAACAACAAGAAATATCAGCGCAACATCTTTCCACACCAGACCAATCGGTGCTCTTTCCCCCAGAACAAGAAGATCAAGAAAGAGTCAGCTTGGATACAAATGAAGATCTGGAATCAGCTTCTGACTCTGACAAAGACGAAGATCTGCAGCAATATATCGACAATATAGAGCAGACTTCCCCCCTCCCTCCGCATGAACTACCCCCGCCGCCACCACTACCACACAAAATGCATGATCTTGATATGACGTCTATCTCTACTCTCGACGCTCAAGACATCTTCATCCTTAACACTATAATAGATGATGCCAAAGACAGGGGCGAAATTATCTACCACAACACAAAATCTCAGCGAAAGTTGACGTGTGAGGACTTCCGCTCCATCCTTCGACCACAATCGCCGGTGAAGATGGCAGTCTTCCGCATCCTCTTAGCCAATTCTATCGAAACCTACAGAAGCTCTCGGCGGAAGCAACCCGTTCTTAACGCATCACCGGCTCTAGCAATGAGTCTCATTTACAAAAAATTACAAAGCAAATCAATTGAACGGTTGCAGAGGGGAATTGCAAGGAAGGCATGCTACATTACCGTGCCCTTCAAAGTCTCTAGTCACTGGCTACTTATGATAGTGGACACTGTAGCCCGAGACGCTAAGGTGTACAACTTTTGTACTACTAAACTAAGAGACGGAATAATCAACTTCACTAGAACAGAGGCCGGGGAGGCCAGATGCATCCCGTTCCGGCTCCTAAAGCTGATCTGGGATGCTTGCCCATCCCTCCACAATAATTGGAACCAACCTTGGTTCTAAATCATCAACCCCCATGCTCAAACTCAAGAAGGTTCAAGGGATTGCACTTTCTACGTAATACGTCATATCCAAGAGCTCAATCAGCAAATCCCTTTTACTGATCTGGCCTCAGAAGATTTCCATTCTCTGTGAGGTCGTTATGCCATGGAGTTAATCTGTGATAGATGGTTCTTCAAGGACCCAACTATGGCACCTAACGACGTTCCTCGCTATCTCTTTTCGGCCATCCAACGTCCTCCAAATTAGCCATTTAGGCAAACAATACAGGAGTTGGAGAAGCAACATCCCGCCAAGGTTCCCGAGAAAAAAGAAATGGGATCCTTATTCTTTCGATCTGGCAGATGATGAAGGGGTTACTGAGTTACTAACTGGGGTGACCATCAACAGATCATCTTCACAAATGGTTCCCCTATCTTCCATTTCACCAACATTTCCCAATTTTGACCTCAGTCCTTGCAAATGTCTCTCCAAAAATGAACTTCATCTCATCATGTCAAGGCTTTACGCCGAGAAGGATGACCTTATTTTCATGTCCGGTGACATTCTGGTCATGGCAAATGCACTACGGGAAACTGTATAGCTAAAAGGGTCTCTCTCTGTAAGCTTAATGGCCGCCTATCAATTTCTTCTCAGACAGAATCACCCTACAACCTATATGGCATCTCCCTACATGAAGGACGATTTATTAAAGATAAAGAACTTCAGCACAACTGAGGCACTCATCTCCTTCTTACAACATACTACCCCGAAGTTCATCATGCTCCCCTTCATTCTGAACACTGGATGTTGCTGGCAAAAAACCTCCATGAAGGAACAACAATCATATACAACAGTTCCGACAGCTAGTACAATCCAGATCAACAACATTACGCTACAACACCAAGAACGTCGACGGAAGAGATGGCAAAGGAGTGTGCCGATCAACTTCATGACCTCCTCAACAAGCACACAAGGGCATACAACAAAGAACACTTTCATGGCCCCGCCTTCAGCCACAAGTGTCCTCAGCAGATACGCGAGTCAAACGATTGTGGTTTCCACATCCTCTACTGGATATACACCATCATAGCACTTGGAAAACCAGTAGAAGACATGACAAAAGTAGATTATCACGCATTATGAGGGAAATTCGCCACTAATCTCCTCCGCACACATGGCACCAATAAAGGACTAATAGAAACTTGACGCCCTTGTCCTTTTACTTCTCAAACTATCACTTTGACACATTGCAGATAGAGTGAGTGATAAGTTAGGGGGGAGTACACTAATAAGGGTGAGGTATCATTTTCAAAACCCTTCCCTCTCTAAATTTTCTTTCAATCCTGTATAAATTTTTACAATTTTCTTTGCGCATTTAATTTTTGTTTTAAAAGCATTTTCCCTGTTAAAATAAACTTCGCACATAAAGAGGAACATCCCTTTTGGAACATACTCACCCTCAGCTAACTTTAGAATCATGTTAAGTCCTCAAAAGTAATAACAAGAATAGCACTCAGACATATAATGGCGACTTAATAATGTCTCTCCACTACTAATTTCCATGCTTTTGTTTCACTTCTACATCTGAGTCTCCACAGGTCAACATCAAGGCAAAAATAAGCCAAGCTCTCAAGGATGAGAGGGGCATCAGGCGACATCCAAATCAAGAAGTCTCGGAAGTAGACCATTAAAAAGAAACCAAATAAGTGCATGTTGAAAAACTCTAAGAACAACTTTCCTCTCTTCAGATAAAAGAGGCTTGGCCGCCCAAAATAAATTCCCTAAACACCCCAAATCCTAAGCTTGTGAGTTATGAATAAAAGCCAGAGTGCTGAATAAAATTATGAGAGTTGTGCCATAAATAAGGATCTATATAAAGAACCAATGAAGGTCTCACCCGACCGGTACATTTAGTTGCCCTCACGAAGGCATATGTGTCATTCCCGATAGTGAAACCTAAGGTATCTAAATATATGAAAGTCTTATAAAGGACTCACACCCGGCTGGTACATTCAGCTGCCTTCACGAAGGCAGATGTGTCGTGCCCGTTAGTGAGATCCTAAAAACATAGAAAAGCCCTCCCCCACTTGAAGGGGGAGTTACACATCAAGCCTTTAGCCAACCCTCATACCCACTCTAGCTTCCAGTAGGTTTTTCAGAGAGGTATAAAGCTGATTAGAGCCAACAACATGCACAGAATAAAAAGTGGTCCCGATGCAGGCTCCGAGATACGGAAGAAACCTGAGACCCAAGCAACTCTCAATACCTGAAAGAGTTAAAGCAAGCAATAAGACCCGATATGACCTTAGGAGAGCTAGGGTTTATAACTGAAACAAGAGTATGGAAATCTTAACTAAATAAAACTGCCTCGCCATTACATGCCTCAACGCTATCTAACTTGAGGACAAGCTATACTCTAAGTTAGGGGGGGTGATAACCTCCAATTTTGTGATGTTATCTTAGTGCTTTTCTTCAATTTTCCACACTCTTTCTTAGATAAATTAGATAGAATCCCTAGTTATGCTCTTTTATTGCAAATATACTATTAGATTAACTTTTCTCCTATTTACTTATAGAAAAAGACACAAAAAATCACAAAAGACTCAAACGGTCCGAAGACCGCATGGACTCACATGGTCCCAAGACTGCATGAAGCCAACCGGTCTCAAGACTGCATAGATTCACACGGTCCCAAGACCGCATGAAGCCAACCGGTCCCAAGACCGCATGGACTCACACAGTCCCAAGACTGCATGAAGCCAATTGGTCTCAAGACCGCATGGATTCACACGGTCCCAAGACCGCATGACGCCAACTGGTCCCAAGACCGCATGGACTCACACAGTCCCAAGACTGCATGAAGCCAACCGGTCCCAAGACCGCATGGACTCACACGCTCCCAAGACTACATGAAGCCAACTGGTCCCAAGATCGCATGGACTCACACGATCCCAAGACCGCATGAAGCCAACCGGTCCCAAGACCGCATGGAGTCAAACGATGTCAAGACCGCATGAGTCCAAACGGTCTCAGAGCCCAAACGGTCTCAGAGTTCAAACGGTCTCGGGGTCCAAACGGTCTCAGGATCCAAACGGTCTTCACCCAAAATTGACCAAACCGTTTGAACTTCACTTAAGGTCTATAAATAAGACCCAAGCGGCCCTCCCAAAAGGAAATCAAGTTTTAGACGCCCAGAGGCTGCCTCTACTACTCCAGAGCTATTTCAACTTCCATCCATGCCCCATCCTGAAGTTGCTTTCTCTCTCTTCGCCAAAGAAGGTGGGAAGAGGAGACCTCATAATCAAGCAACCTGTGAATTTGGAAGATCGTCATTCTCTCTCTTTCCAAGGGGTTGACTTTCCTCTCTCCTTTGTGGGGATGACGCGCTCTCTCTCTCTTCTTGCCTCCTTCTTTGTCCTAGCTATGAGAGAGTAGTCTTTTTCACTAGGGTGCGAGGAGTAGCCCCGCTACCCATGTTTTCATTTCATGTAATGTAATCCATAGTTTGCAATATAAAGATGCTTCCTTTTCAGTTCAACATCAATCGTTTAATGAATGCTTGTTGCTTGATCACCAACTTGTGTTACTTTTTATCTTTCAGTATGAATTGTCTATGTTCGTACTACTCGATTCGAAACTCGATTGAATGTTGGTTCCTAATACATGTATCCACCATGCATCTGTTTCGGTATCTAGGAGTGTTTTCAAGAAGTGGAGTAAACTCACTACCAATGTTGTACCTCCATACTATGAAATGGAATCAGTTGACGTATGAAAGTACAACCTTGGTAAGTCGAGAAACACTCTTTGCGAAGGGAATGATGCAAAGTAGGTGACCATTCGTTCGGGGATGGTTGGCTTTGCAACATCCCCACACCCCTCGTAGTTAGCTCTCCGAAAGGAAGCTAAATCTACAAAGATACTAACTGTCTGAGCACTTTTTGTAGGTTATGTTTTATGTTGCATGTTTTGATCCTTGTGTAGTGGCGGTGAAAGCCGATCACATCCTAGTGGTTCCTTATCTTTGTTTAACATCCTTAAAATTTACTTTCTTTCTTTACTTTACTTGCTCTTAGTTTAAAAACAACCAAACCAACCTCTTGATTTAAATACCAACTATTAAGAGATTAAGTGAAATTCTAACGTTTTCCATCTTGTTGCTTTCAACAAGACCGTTGTCCGGTGGATTTGACCCTTAACTATACTACGTCAAGACTTCCACATATCTTAGCATATGTGGGTGGAGTTCTCGATCTAGTATAAGCAAGGCTAAACTTAAAGACTCACCATCTTTAGGATTTTTAGTGGTGCATGCAATTCCACGTGAGTGGAAGCTCCATCAACTTCCACATGTCAATCCCAAGGTGGGTCTGTCTAGCACAACTTGTTCTCTGACAAGTACCCATGTGTCTGAGTTGATATCCAATATCCTGACCAACATGACATAGTTATCACTCAACATAAATGAAATTTTGGTTTTTAATATTTTTGTTCTATACTATCCATAATAATAAATAGCTACAGAAAAAACAAGAATGAGTACTCTTATTATACATATAATCTCATGTTCACATCCTCAACCCAAACCATATATCAACGAGTTAAAACATTCATAGGACACTATTGAGTTTATTCATTATCTCAATATGGTAACAAACATAATAATTGAAATTTCATTTATTAATATTATAATTAAGTAAAAAATATCCCTTTTATAAGCACTACATGATGTCTCTCAGGGTGTATAACCAATAGAGTAGTGGTTCTCCCAAGTAGTTACATGTTATTATATTCCTTTAATTCTAATGAGTTTCAAAAAATATTCTTGTTCTCCTAAAGGAATACTGGTGAGTTTGTTATTAGGTTTGTCAATCAGTGTTGTGTTGTTTACCATATGCTGGTTGTTGTGTTAGTGAATTTCTGGTGAGTTTGGCAACCATTCATTGGTTATTTGGTATCATAATGTTTCATAAATGTACAATATATACTACTTATTTCCTTACTCGAATGATTGTGATTACTCAAATAAAATAGAATGCATTTTCTTTATATATATTTATATAAATACATAATTTCTTCATAAAATAAATTTACATAAACCTCACCTCTAGAATACTAGATCCATTAGTAGATTGTGGTTATCCCTCGCTAGTCGAGATAACAACTTCCTTGCAAACTCCCTAACATACTTTAGACAGACCAACTATGATAATATTTTCTAATAATCTATTGTTCTCAGTTTTTCCATTATCAGTAGTAGGAACACACCATAGTTATCAGATGATGGGCATCTCTAGACACCAAGCACTAGCCACCATAGGAAGATTAGTTTTTAGAAGTTCCAACATATAACGTCATCTAAAACATCATGTAATTCCAGGGATCTCGGTAACCACCAACATCATATGTGTCATGTCAAATGATGTTGATGAGGTAGATACACATGGATGTCAAATATGCAACTAGAAAAAATGCTTTCGATATCATATGGCAATCATATACTATAAGAAATATGAGGAATCTCTAATGGTGTGGTACATATAAAATCTAATTGTTGTGCCAAAGTTTGGGTAAGAAGTCAGATAATTCGTGTCACAAATCTTACTTATAATCGATATTCCTCCTAGACTCAGACTCTAGTTTTTCCCTAATGAATGTGGGCATTTTCTATAATTAGATAATTACCTAGTGCACCACTTTGAGTAAGAAGGAGTTTAGAAAATAGAAACCCAATGCTTGAGTATTAAAATTCCTATAAAATTAAGTGGGAAAACTTTCTTATCAACTAATCTCACTTAAATGTTTGGTGTAATAACTTTTTTTACTTTGTCTCCAATGCCCTTAAGTTCCCTCGTATTACAATAGTGACTATATGAGTCTATGACCTCACCATAGAGCTAGTTGTTTTTGTCTAGTGATATAAGATAGATCCCATAGAGTTTTCAATAGCCTTCAATGAAGAGGATGCTAAAATTTCTATAGAGGTTAATTCCATAGGAATTACGTAAGAAAAACTATGCATACTATTTACATGTGAAACTCATTATTATATCTCATCGAGGTTCTATGCCAAATGAATGATAATCATTTCTATTGTTGTTAAGACTTGGGCCTTTGAAGTGGTCCCTCTCCACTAGTGCTGATTTGTATGGTATCACATGCTTTTATTTTTCCTTAGCATTCTGATCATCATTGATGATATACTTCCACTTAATTGGTTGTTCTCCTTATATTGTCAAACCATTGGATAAGATAAGTAGAGGAGAGAATGACAAGAAGAGATAATCAATTTCACCCTAGCAAGCTCCATATAGTAATTGTACATAACAAGTAATGAGAGAAAAATATATAAAATCATGGAAAGATTCCCAAATAGGGTTTATGTGTAATATCAATAAATTTTGAATGCAAACAAGTACTCAAGTAGCATAGGAAATGAGGATGGCTGATAGACGATGTACATGCATAAGATATGTACTCTAGATATATGGAAATAATATCCACAATGGGAATAATAGTTTGTACATTTTGTGAAAAATAAGTCTTGAATTAACTGAAGAAGTGTGTACAAAAATCTTCATTATTATGTCTACAACAAGGTCGAATAGATGGTCTAAGTTGATTAGAAGGTCTATAGTGAAACCTAGTTATTGCTTCTACTAAATGATATTTATTAGTGCAATCATTTATTGGGTACTGGTATTAACAAATGATGGTTACTTGTGATAACAATAACTAATTAGTCTTGCAATGAGAATTTGGATAAATAGTTAATCAAATGCATGCTATTTATTCAATCAAATGTAGATTTCCTGTTATAATATATAAAATATAGAGACGATAGAAAATTAAATGTACACACACGTAAGCATTTTCTTAGGGGTATTGTATTTCAAAAAGGAAATGTAGTCTGAGCTTGTTCTTGCATGTTTAAGATGTTATCATATACATATCACATGAAGTACAACTTTTAAAATGATACTAAAATGATTACACATCATTGTTATATTGTTTCTTTTGTTTTAGTTTCTTAGTGACATATGTATCTCACTGCTTAAAAAATTGTTACTAGATGAAACACATTATTATGTTTTTTGAAAAGGTGATAAGTAGTTCACGCTAATAATAAGAGGGAGTAAAAAAGTAACAATAGTGTATTATCACAAGATATAGAGTATTAAAAGTGTAGTGAGAGAAAAAAAACAACATAGAGTGAACAATGGAGTATGAGTGTAATGAAAGAATGGATTACAATTGTATGGATAATGGAGTAGGACCATAACAAGGAATATAATTTCATTACAATGGATGGAGAAATTCACCTCTCATTGGTAATCATAAGGAAATATCATGTTAGTATGTATGCCCAGAGAGCCAGTCATACAATGATTGTAATGGCATATTTTAGTAAATTATTTTATTAATAATGCTAGCAATTTCGTCTATATGTTTTTCAATTATGAGAAGATGATATAACTAGATTTCTAAAGCATGATACTACTCAATGACATATGTCTTCAAGTTGAGGACCTAAAAAATGAAATTATATTTATGATAGGAGTAATTGCATTCTTCATTATGTCCCTAGTCAGATATTTGAAGCTAATAGACAACAATAATACATAAGACTAGAATGTGTGTTGGTTGATTACAAAATTTCATTAGTCATGATATGTGATATCAAACCAAACACATAGGTACTTTTTATAGAACAATGTAGCAGACAGACCCACCCTAAGAAGTGATACATGGATATCAGTCATAATCACATCGCAATGTGATAGTGGTGATTATAATTCTTACACATGAAGTCATTGCACTCATCACATGTTGTTCAATGTGTTTTAACATCATCCAATGTGACCTTGAATTAGGGTTACCATAAAGTTGATGCTTGGTTACATTTTGACCACATGAGGATTGTTTGTGAGTGATGTAGATGTAATTTGTCCCTCCTATTGGAGTTGATATCATGGCCACTTGATAAGTGAGATTGAGAAAAATGTATGGCCAAACTCATGTGAGTTAATATCTAATATTGAGATTATATGCATCTCTACAATCTCCCTTGGTTCAAGGAACATGGATTTAATGATTAAGAGGATGGCATTTCCATGCCTCAACTTCAGTCTAGATATCTGAGACAAAGGAATTATGTAATAGCATTAACACTGATCACTGGTCTAGGTTGAAGTTTTTATCCAACTTTCTAATTACTTGGGTAGAAATGATGTGTTGTTAGATACCACTCATTGCTTGTGTGTCATAAATTAGTTATGGATGTTAACTTCCAATGTAAATTGGGACCTACAGGGTCAAATACATAGGACACACCAAGAATAGGAGTTTACTCATGAATAAGGTTTAGATTACTGAAGTGTTTAGATATTCAATTTAAACATCATTGGCTAAAAGTTGTGTGATAGGAAATGTGAGTCAACTGACTCAAGTGTTTAGTTGACTAATTCAAGTGTCGAGTTAATTTAAACAACATTCAAAATTGGATGAATGGGAATGTGAGTCAAGTGACTCAAGTGTTGACTCAAAAGATTCATGTGTCAAGTGGACCCATCAAGTGTCTAGTTGACTGATTGGACAATCGGTAAGATTGGATCAAGAATTGATGTTGATGTCATGTTGTGCATTGATCATTGCATTGAAAGACAAATATGTTTACAAATTGGAAAGCATTACATCGACCAGTTCAAGTGTTGAGTCGACCGACTGGGTGTGATTTTACCTACTAGTGTGTTGAGTTGACCAACTCGTGATCCGCAACGTACATAAATTCATGAAAATCCATCTCTTCGACTCCCAGTAGATCTAGAAACCCTTACCTTGGCCCTCCTATAAAGAGAGGGGTAGTCAAGACATTTAGAAGACACAACTAACATTGACAAACCTTTTCCTCTCACAATTTTTGTAACATGAGAGCCTGAGAAAGTCTTAGCTATAAAAGGGAGAGATTGCCGCAAAGAACAAGTCATCACTAGTACGTTGACATCGAAGGGACAAACTCCTTCTCGTTGGCTCTATCAAGCATGATGAGGAGATCCAAGAGGTCTGTGTGGACTACCATAGAGGTGTGGAGGCCATTGCCACCACGATAAGAGGTTGTCATTAACTTTTGTTTGTGGTGCTACACCATGAGACTACCGCCAACAACGGTCTGGGTGCTTCATAAGAAAGAAGCATGTCATTTCAAGGATTTTCGTTGGACTTGCTCTAAGTCTAGGAATATGCCCTAAAAACCCTCTTTTTTAAATATATTGTTATTGATGCAATCTTCTTGTTTGGAATATGAGGAGAAATGTTTTGTTTATACTGTCTTATTTTGCCCCCGAATCCCTAGATAGGTATCAGAGCCACATCGAGATTTAATCCATATGATCAAGCTTTGTTTTATCACTAATATATTGCATACTACATGAATACTTAAAATGATTAGTGTGCATAATAGAACAAAAACCACATACATTCCTATATATGTAGATATATGTATATATATGCAATCAATACATGTTGTGCTAAAATTTATTTTGATGGTGGATCTATACATGATTATGGCCAAAACCCCTTTGTGGATGTGTGTGCTTGGTTGGATGGTTTTATTCCTATTGTTATTTGGTTTGCATACTAAACCTCTACCTTTTTCTCCATGTGTAAATTAATGCTTCCCTCCCTCTGCTCCCCTCAAATGTAACTTGAGGTTTCACTTTTATGATATAATAAGTTAATAAGAATAGGATAGTTTTAATTTATGTTTTGGCTAGAGAAGGTGTGCTATACCAGGGGAATCAACCGACGGGGAAGTCAATTCGATCCATTGGAGGACTGAGGAGGACTGAGGCTAGGAGGAGCCAATCTATCGACTGGAGACTCAACTGATTGATTGGAGGAGCCCAGACACTACTTGAGACAGGAGCTATTTGACTGATCCATGAAGACCATTCAATCGAATAGAAGGACAATTGATTGACTAAAGGGTTCAGTCAATTGACCGTGCTGATTCCAACACATATTTTCTATAAGAACATGTTGCTACATATAATGTGGACCTTAGGTGGGAGCAATTGTTTGTGGTTCCAAAGAATTTCATTAGTATGGCCAAAACCACCACTCGTATTCTATCATTGCATGTTTTGTTTATGGATATATCATATATATGATACATATTATAATTATGTGGTGATTGGATATGTATATGTATTTGTAAATACAAATCCCTTTGTCAAGTATTAATTGTTAGATGCTTTTCATATGAAACACACATGAAAATCTTGATCGACTAAGCATGTGCCTACCCTAGTGTGTTGATCCATCTATCTCGTATAAGTGTGATGATAGATATGTGGGTTTGCCCCCACGGGGTACATATTCTATCGTGTTGGCTTTTGGGTCAATCTTAACTAGGTGATCTCAATGGGGTTAAGCACCTAGAAGTATAAATATAGACTATGACAAAGAGTTGTGCATGCCATCTATCAAGAGTTTCATTGATGCAATTTTCAAGTGTTGCCTACCTAAATAGTCAGGTTGCGGGAGATTATCCCTAGCTAACTCTTGACTTTGATGAAATATGGATCTTGACTCACTAGAAGGTTGTATGTTGTAATCTTCCAAATTGATAGTGAATGTTTTCAATTTGAACAAAATAGTGGGATCAATAATTGATTAATGGTCTAATTAATGTCGTCAACTTTTCTCAAATTAAATCAAATGAAAAGTGTTTTGACAAGTTGCAAATTTCTTTTCTTGAAACTAATGGCAAGCAACAACACATTTTTTTTGCCATCAGTCCTTGAGAAGGACAAGTTAAATAGGAATAATTTCCATGACTGGTTCAAGATGTTGAGAATTGTTCTCACACTAGAGCACAAGCTCAATGTCCTAGAGATACTAGAGATGGATGAACCCGCTCCCATCATGCCTAAGGCTAATAGGGATGCTTACAAGAAGCACTATAAAGATGTCAATGTCAAGTGCATGATGCTATGATCAATGAACTATAAGTTGGAGAGATGGCATAAGAACATGAATGTGATTGAGATGCTAGAACATCTTAAGAACATGCACAAATATCAGTAAAGACAAGAGAGGTATGATGTCTCAAAGGCGTTGTTCAAGTGCAAAATGAGAGAAGGAAATCCAGTAGGTTCCTGTGTACTCAAATTGATTGGGTATGTGGATAACCTTACTAGACTGGGATTTCCCTTGGGCCAAGAGTTGGCCATATATGTGATTCTGTAGTCATTTTCAGAATCACACAATCCATTTTTTATGAACTACAACATGAACAATTTTAACAAGCCCTTGTCAGAATTACTCAGCATGTTAAGAACAACTGAAATGTATATGAAGAAGGACATACCCAAATCTGTGATGATGATCAGTAGTGTCAAAGGGAAGTACCAGGGCAAATGAACTACTAAGAGTTCTAAAGCTATCTAAAACCCAAGTCTTCTACTCTAAAATCTAAGAGAGGGGTGAACAAGGAAGGTAGTTGTCACCACTGTCACTAGGTTGGACACTGGAAAAGAAATTGCCCTCTTTATATGGAGAAATTGCAAAATAAGAAGCAGGAGATAGAGACGTCCACTTTAATTATATACAGTATTGAGATTAATATATCTACTTCTTCATCTTGGGTACTGGAAATTGGATGTGGATCTCTCATATGTTAAAATATGCAAGATATCAAAAGAAGTAAGTGTTTAAGAAAGGGTGAGGTCAAACTATGTGTTTCAAATGGAGAAAGATTTCCTGCCACTATTGTTGGAACATATCATTTATCTCTGCCCAGTGGGCTTGTAATAGAGTTAGAGAACTGCTATTTTGTACTAACCATTAATAGAAACATCATTTATGTATCTTTTACAGTCAAGGATAGATTTGAATTCCACATTTATAATGGATGATGTTCTATTTCTATGGATGATATCTTTTATGGAGAGGCTCCAATTCCATATGGTTTTCATTTCCTACATCTATAGACAAGTGTTTATAATGAAAATACCAAAAAGCTAAACTCCATAACTAAAAAAACATACCTTTGGCATTTTGTCTAGACCACATTAATGAGAGACGCATCTCTAAACTCCATTAAGATGGTTATTGGGATTCTTTTGATTTCCAATCAATAGAGACATGCAAATCTTGTTTATTGGGCAAGTTGACAAATACTCCTTTCACTGGTCATAGTGAGAGTGCAAGTGATATATTAGGACTTATACATATTGATGTATATAAATAATTGATACCAAATGCCATACGAGGTTACTAATACTTCATTACCTTCACTGATTATCTCAGTAGCTTTGACTATTTGTACTTGATGAAAAATTAGTCACAAACCCTTCAAAAGTTCAAGGATTTCATAGATGAAGTACATAACTAACCTGGTAAAAGTATTAAAGAACTTTGTTCTAATTGAGGTGAAGATTACTTAAGCCAAGAGTTTGAGGATCTTCTAAGAGCCCATGGTATCGTATCTCGATGGTCTCTTCTTAGAACACCAAAACATTATGGTGTATCAAAAAGAAGGAATAGTATATTGCTTGATATGGTGCAAGCAACGATTAGTTTTTTCGACCTTCAAATTTTATTCTAGGATATACCTTATAAACTGCCATGTTTACACTAACCCATGTACCATCTAAATTGGTTCAAAAGACACCATATGAGATATGGCATGGGAAACGTCTCGATGTGTCTGTTATGAAGATTTAGGGATGTGAAGCTTATGTGAGAAAGTAATTTCCCAAAAATCTTGGACCAAAATCAGATAAATGTTATTTTGTTGGATATCCCAAAGAAACAAGGAGATACCACTTTTACACTCCATCTGGCAACAAAGTGTTTGTTGCCAAGAATGTTATATTCGAAGAAAAATACTTTATGTCCAAAGGATTTTGTGTGATAAAAGTGGGACTTGAAGAAGTTTGAGACCAACAAGAAAACATTGAACCTACATAGGTGCATAAGGAACAAGAAGACTCATGAGTTGTGGAATCTCAACTTCCTCTTATGACACATGAACCTCGTAGATCTAGCAGGACACACCTTGAGCCTGAACGATTTGGTTATCTTATGACTCAAGAAGGAAATGAGTTGGTCATTGATCATGATCCGACAACCAACCTAGAATTATTAAGGTACCAGAGTTTGAGAAAGGGTATGAGGCCATGAGATTTGAGATGGAATCCATGTACACTAACAAGGTATAGACCTAGGTGAATCCACCCAAAGGGGTAAAACTATAAGACCACTGACTTGTCTTAATGAATGAACATGCTTTATCATCATAATTGTATGCTTCAAAAATTAATATAACCCTAATATGTTCTTTGGTATCATGTGACAACCTTAAGATTCAAGTTTGTCCAATTTGGACATTATTTGAGCAAGTTATGCAATTTTATGCTTGTTTTGGGCTATTCTGTAATTTACCCATATCTATGGTTTTTCTTGCAATTTCTCACAAAATATTTGTTCCTCACATGTTTTACAGTCATGTTTGAGTTAGTTGTGCTTTGGGGTTCCTATATGTACCTTGTCTTGATGGTGATATCCATCTAGGGTTGAGTTAGGGTTTTGCCCTCAGGGATGAGCTACCTTGGAGGCCAAAACTCGATGGTACTCCTTGGTTGATGGGATTCGATGGTGGACCCTTGGTGGTTCCTATAGGACTTAGGGTCCATTTTTTCCCTCTTGGGCTCCTTGGGTAGGTGGTTTACGTAGGAAGGTGTTACAACTGATGATATTGACCCTTGTGACCCATGGTGCATCGACTGATGGTCACCATGCTTGGAACTCGATGGCCACCTAGAAGTTCATGATCTCATGTCCCTATATACTC
Organism: Alisma plantago-aquatica; assembly: GCA_963693085.1. Classification (NCBI taxonomy): domain Eukaryota; kingdom Viridiplantae; phylum Streptophyta; class Magnoliopsida; order Alismatales; family Alismataceae; genus Alisma; species Alisma plantago-aquatica. Next base: position 225,472,049 of record OY856409.1, read on the forward strand.
ACACAATCGATGGAACTTATTCTTTTCATGGACATGACCCTTTAGGCCATGGACACATGGCAAACCTAGTAGGACATCTGAATTGTCTCTCCTCTCTCACCCATGGCTTATATACCCCTCACCTTCCACCCAAACGACCCCTTTAGGACCTCCCTCTTCCTGCTTGCTTCTTGGAGCTCGTCCCCCTTTCTTGGAGTAGAAAAGGATCCCATGGTTAGAAGAAAGTGGCCGATTTAACATGTATGTGTACCTACGGTTTAGATCTACCCTAGTAGAGGTCGTTTGGTGCTTCCTTGCTTGGTTTCTTGGACATGTGACATCTCCTCCCTTTCCTTCATTTTCATTGTGGTACTACCTTCTCCTCTCTTATTTTTCATCTTGCCCATGGTGTGCCAAGGCAGAACTTGTGTTCGAGCTTATAGAACACTCCCTTCTTGCTTCCTTGACCTAGGGTTTTGCTTCCTTGCTTGGAGAAGGAGATAGCTTGGCCATGGAGAGTGCTCAAGCTAGGGTTTCTTCCTCTTTTTCTCAAGATACCTTGCTATTTGGAGCTTCATCTTCATCCTAGAGGTAAGTTATATAACTTTCTCCATGTTTATTGCTTACTCCTAGCTTGCATGCACTAGATTGTACTCTAAAACAAAGTTCTAAGTAGAAAGGTAGTATCTTTGCCTAGGGTTTAACATTAACTGATGGTTCTTGAGTAGTTTATCTTCTTAGATGGACCCTAAACCTTGTGCACGAATCTTCCTTGGTAGAGAAAGCTTTAGATCTTTCTTACATGTCACAAATTATGGTTTTTGTTCACCAAACGATGGTTCTCTACTTAGGGTTTTTGAGCTATTTTTCCTTCTTTCTTTGCAACTGATAGTTTGTTACTTGGAGCTGTTTTGGGTTGCCATTGATGTTCCAACTGGTAGTTTTGACTGAGTTCTATTTTAGATGTTCATATTCTCAAGAAACGATTGTTTGTTTCTCCTTCAAGTGGTAAGTCAATGTATTTCCTCCCCTTCCACATCTGATGGTTTTACTTGGAGTTTGAAGCTTGTTTCACCACCTATTGACAACACTCGATGGTTCATCAACCAATGGTCTCCCTCACTCATTGGTTCATCAACCAATGGTTTCATTAACTGGATGGTTCATCAACCAATGGTTTCCCTGACTTGATGGTTCATCAACTAATGGTTTCCCTGACTCCATGGTTCATCAACCAATGGTTTCCCTGAATCGGTAGTTCATCAACCAATGGTTTCCCTAACTCAATGGTTCATCAACCAATGGTTTCCCAGACTTGATGGTTCATCAACCAATGGTTGGACTAGTTTTATAGTTCAAAACCTAACGGTTACCCTACTTTTAAAGTCGATGATTTTCTAGATAACCACTCGATGGTTTTATTAGACATATGGTTCGAGATTTTACTTATACTTCATCCAATGGTTTTTCTTATCCAACATTTGATGGTTTTAGGTGAAATTCATGGTTTAATGGCTTGGTTTTATTGATGAAGAATTGATGGTTCTATGCCCATAACTTTATAGTCTTATCTTTTCCCTCATATGAATTAAAACTAATAGTCACCATAATGAGATGATGTGTAACACAAATCCAGCTTATCGTTTTACATCTAACCCTAATGCAAATAAGTGATGATGTTTAGTCATACTTAGGTTCCTTGTATGATTTGTATGATGAAGGAATATTCTGTCTAATGTTGTTGTAACCTAAAATGTCAACTAGTGGTTATCATAGCCCTATGATTGATAATTTCTTTATGCTACCGTATGAACGTCATAGCTCTATAATGTAATGTTATGTTGAACCTATGTATCACAAGTATGGTGATGGTATGTTAAACCTTCTTCAAGGAGTGAAAATATAATGATGATCATGCAGGAAATGATGTGATGCTTTCAATGACCCTTGGGCATGCTTTGGGACCTTATGGTGGTGTAATCCTCATATGTTGACAAGGGTTGATACACTGGGATAATGTGATAAGGATTTCTATCATGTGATGATGTGATGACAAGTAACGTCTCATGAATTGTAGACAAATAGTACCATGTGATGTTGTAATATGGATTATGTCTCATGCATTTTATATCTTGTGGAGTTGTTATACATATATGCTTGCTAAAAATGAATTATGGTTTGTATGTACACTTGTTTGAGGAAGCCTTAATTCACCCAAATTAACATTAACTAATAAAGTGAAACCCTAATCATGTAGTGTCATGTATTGTCGAACCATTCAGTGTGAGGACTTACTGCAAGGGGAAACAAGTATTCCTAAAATTTTCTCAGAGTTCCATACATAATTGAGTATGTGTGGATGCAGGGAGTGTATATCCTTGACATCTTGATCCTAAGGTAATGGATGATGGATGCGGTCATGCCTCGATTTGAGAATTTATATATGTGATGTGATTGAGGACAACTATGGTTGTACCTCAGATGATAAGGATTTATATACCCTAGTTTTGAGTATCGTGACCTTTATACCTGGGATGGACTGGTGTTATCATCTTGCCTATATGTCATTGCATGAATTTTGACTGTTATGTCACTGCATTTCAATCGTACTGACCGAGGGGGTGAGATCGTAGGACCCCAGCATGCCTAGATCTTGTATGGAACTAATTGTGACCAAGTAGTGTTCCATTAGAGTCTAAGTGGCATACCTCGCTCTCTCCATGGCTTAATAAAATACGTAATCCAACCATGTAGTATATTTGTTAAGGTTATACACATTGCTTCACATCGGATGATAACCCTTGTTTTCTCCTTATATATATATATATATATATATATATATATATATATATATATATATTGATGTTGTATAATGCAATATAGAAGATAGCCATGCTTATGTTGTCAGATACTCATATTGATAAATATACTCATGTATATATCTATTCTTATTCTACTAGACTTGCTTATGGTGTTAGATATGCCTATGATACTAAACTTGCTTATGATGTTAGCTATTCTTATGTTGCTAGACTTACTTATGATGTTAGTTATCTCATGTTGTTAGCTATGCTTATACTACTAGTCATGCCTATATAGTTAAATATTCTTATTTTCTTAGACATGCTAATAACTGTTAGCTATACTCATGATACTAGTTAAGACTCATGATGATAGTTATGCCCTTAGTATTAAATACACCTGATCTCAAAGAATATTGTTAATCTTTTAATGTTATGAATAAGACTCCGAATCTAAATATTCTAAAGAAGTTGTATATCTAGTGGTGATACTTTGTTATATAATCTTCTCTGTCTGTTTAATTGCTTAGCTTGTTGTAATCAATAAACATTGTTGAGAGTTATATCTCTCATTGGGACATGGGTCTCACCTTGTGGGTCACCACATCTTCTTAGGTGATCAAAAGCAGTGGTAGTAGACCTGTGCCAGTGAGGAGCAACTTTGGTGATGTACCTTAAAAATATTATTTAGATATCTAGTGTGTTCTATAGTCGTCCCTATATTCTCAGGTCTGGGTGGGAAAGTTTGTATACTATGTTTCAATCAACTCAAGCTTTTGGTAGTATTTTGATGTTTGTATACGTGGATAATGCTCTTTTGTATGTATATGTTGTGGTTGAGGCCACAAAGTAATTGTAAAATATATTTTTCATGATATGAATACAAGCAAGATGTTGGGATTATATGTAAATGTTCTTGAGCATACAAGTGAAATAAATTGGTTTAATTACCTCCTTTTTCTTATTTGTGGTTAATTAGTAGTTGATCACGTATTGTTTTTGACAAATCCCATTTAGCATGTCAGGTTCTTGAAAACCCATATGGTGCAATTGGGTCTTCAATAATAAGACTGACATTGACTGAAAATTGGCTAACAGGGAATCTAAGTTGAAGGACTCAAGTGTTGAGTAGACTGACTCAATTGTCGAGTTATTTTTTTACAACATTGGCTGAAAATTAGATAACTAGGAATATGAGTCGAATCTGGGTTGAAGAACTCAAGTGTTGAATCAACCGACTAATGTGTCAAGTCAACTAATTCAAGTGTCTAGTCATAAAACTAGACGATTTGTAAAACTGCATCAAGGATTGATATTGGCATCATGTTTTGCATTGATTGTTGCATTGAAAAATAATATGTTCATAAATAGGAAAACATTAAAATTGCTCGATTCAAGTGTTGAGTCTACTGACTGGGTGTGATTCAACTGACTCAAGTGTCCTTTCGATGGACTCATGATTAACATCATCCATAAATTTGTGAAAATCCTTCTCTTTGACTGCCAGATATTCTGGAAACTGTGACCCTGACCCTCCTATAAATAGAGGGTAGTCAAGGCTTTTAGAATAGACAACTAATGTTCACAATTTTGTCTTCTAACATTTGTGGTAACATGAGAGCCTGAGCAAGTCTTACTGGTAAAAGGGAGAGACAAACAGGGAGAATAAGTCAACACTAGCATGTGGACATCAAAATGACAAACACCTTCCTATTGGCTCTAGAATGTGTGACGAGGAGTTCCCTGTGGTCCGTGTGGACTATCATAGAGGGGTGGAGGCTATTACCACAACACTAGGAGGACATTGTCAACTTCCATTTGTGGTGCTACACCAAGAGGTCGTCGTCAAAAATTGTTTGGGTGCTTCTTGAGATAGAAGAATATCATTGTAAGGATTTTCTTTGTACTTGATCCAAGACTAGGTATATGCCTTGCAAACCCTCTTTCCTAAATACATTATTGTTGGCACGATCTACTTGTTTGGGATACATGCAGAAATTTATTGTATTTGCTATCACAAATACCTACACATTCTCTACAAGATTATCAAGAACACGCATTCTTATGATACTCCATATCATTTTGAGTGAACTTATACTTGATTTAGTTATCATCAAACAGAATATCATATATGTGATTGTTGGGAAATCGGGCCAACATATAAGGCAGCCGAAATAAAAAGTGTTAATGCCCAATTCCCTAACTAGCAAATTGCATCAACAACAATGTATCTAGGAAAGAGGGTTTCAAGGAATATACTTGGTCCTAGAGCAAGTCCAGAGACAACTCTTGTAGTAGTGGGCTTATATCTTCAAGTTGCACACAGATAGCTGTCGACGGTGGCCTCCTGGTGTTGATCACCATGGACAGTGGTTGGTTGTGTCCTTATAGCGAGGAAAGTGTCTCTTCCCTCTAGAGTAGTCCACACAGACCACCAGGAATAGCATGTTGCACTACAAGAGCCAACAGGAAGGATTGTCCCTTTGAAGGTCAGTGTGCTAGTGTTGATTCACTCTCCCGATTGTCTCTCCCTTGTTATCCCTCCCTTTGATGGTTAGGACTTGCTCAGGGCTCTCTGGTTACCATAACCAAAGAGGACAACAATTGTCAGATATTATTGTTGTGTCTGGGAAGCGCCCAATACCCCTCTATTTATGGGAGGGTCGGTGTCAAGGTTTCTAGTCCATACGGAAGTTGAAGAGATGGATTTTAGTGAATTTTTTGGAAGCTATGAATCATGAACTGGTGGTTCACTATCCAACTGGTTGGTTCATCGGTGAACTGGTCTGTTCAACCCTTAAATCAGTTGGTTCAGCATGTTTCATGTTTGCAAACATATTGATTTTTAATACTTGATTAATGCATAGTCATGACATCAACATCAATCCTTGATCCAATCGCATTTATCATTGAATCAAATGATCCATATGATGAAACAATCATTTCACTTTATGAATCAGTCGTTTCATATCATGAAATAGTTGTTTCATTTATGAAATGTCTGCTACATATGTGAAATGGTTGATTCATATGTGAAATGGTAATGTCACATGTCCATCTCAGGAAAATATTTAGCCAAATGTTGTTTCTAATTAACCTGACACTCCAACCGATCAGTTCAACACTTGAACCAATTGATTTAGAGTCTAGTCAGTCAATTTTGAACCAGTGTTGTTTAAATTGAATACTTAAACACCTTTAGTAATCATGTTAAACATCATCCATGAATAAACTCCTATTCAACATGCATCCTATATGTGTGACACTATTGGTCCCAAATTACATTGGTAGTGAATATCCATAACTAACGTATGACATCACAAGGAATGAGTGACATCTAGAAACACATAATTTCTACCCAAGTAATTTGGAATGCTGGAGAACAATTTCAACCTACAATCTGTGATAAGTGTATATTGATCATATAGTTCCTTTATCTCTGATAACCAGATTGAACTCGAGGCATGTAATCATAATCCTCTTCAACATTCTATCCATGATCCTTGAACTAGAGTAGACTGTCTGAGATGCATGTGAGTTTACATATCAAATATTGAATCACATGAGTATGGCCATACATTTCTCAGTCTCGCTTATCAAGTGACCTCAATATCAATCTCCTGTAGTAGGGAAAAATCCCATCCACATCACTCACACTCAATCCCCATGTGTTACAATGCAACTGAATAATCACCTTTATGGAAACCCTTATTTAAGGTCACACTAGATGGTGTTTGAGTACATAAAATGACATGTGATGAGTGTAGTGACTTCAGGTCTAAGAACCACAATCACCATGTACTATCACTATGAAAGTGGATTCTAACCACCATTCCATGGTCTCTATGTATCACTCTTAAGGTGGATTGGTCTAGTACACTGATCCATAACAAGTACCTACGTTCTTAGTTTGATATCACAATCATGACTGATGAGATTCTATCATCAACCAACACACACTCTAGTATTATGTATTATTGTTGTCTATTTTTCTTCCACAATTATATCTGACTAGGGACATAACAAGAGTGCATGAACTCTTATCATTAATATGATCTCATTGTTCAGGTCCTCAACTTGAAGACTTATTTCATCGAGTAACATCATTCATTAGACATCTATTATATATGTGTTATCATCTCATGATTGTTATAAACATAATAGACAGAATTACCTTTTTGATTATCAAATCAGATATTTAATGCCCACATTACAATCATCATATGATTGGTGGCTCTATGGGCATACGTACCAACAGACTCCCACTACACTTAGAGTCAGTCACATACAAATCTTATTCTAAGTGATCTAAACACATCTATCATTTTTCTGCTACGCAAGTTCTTTTATAGTGGGTTAGCAATACTTGCTTCAAGTCAGTATTTTGCAATTTTCACATCTCCTCGTTGTACGATATTTTTATGAGATGGAAGTGTCATAGTATTCTATCTGAGATTCTTTGCCTATCCAATCGCTCCATTGTTTTCATAGTATTTCTACTATGTCATTAATGGATAGAACCTCTTATAAGTTCATCTATATGAACTTCTTGATCCATACGATATTCTTTGATGTGTTCACAACACCTAAGATACTCAACTTCCATTGTAGATTTAGCAACTATCGGTTTCTTGGAACTTTTCCAAATTACAGTTCTATTGTAAGGTCAAGCATAAATTTAGATTGTGATCATCAATTTTATTTGTTATTTTGGAAGCTCACATCAGTGTAACACTTTACACCCAACTCTTCTTTATTACCATAACTAAGGAATGAATCCTTTTAGTGATTCTCAAGTACTTAAGGATGTTTTTTATGGAAGTCCAGTGACTTTCACTGGGATATGACAGATGTCCTCTCATCATGTCTAATACATACAAAATAACGGTTTGAGTACATAACATTGCATTCATGATGGATCCAATTGTATATGGCATCTGTATGGCCACTGACCTAGCTTAATGATAAATTGTGCTTAGTTTGTATAATGAGATAATTAAATTTAATTTAATCTTTTGGAATGTTTTCATATCATGTTATAGGCCTTTTGTTTCAATTTGGTTCAATTTGATTGAGATTTGAACCATTTGCTACATAAGTGTTTGTTTTGGGCTAGTTTGCAATTTACCCATAATTGAGGGTTAACATGCAAAATGTCACATGAAGAGAGTGTTCCTCATACCTTGGCACCATGAGAGAGAATATGGTGACATGGGGTGCCTTGTTTGATTGATGTTTTGTGATGGAACACTTCATGGTGTTCTAAGGTTTCTAGGGTTACCAAGTGTATGTGGTGACTACGCTATGGTTTGGGTGTAGCAATCGTTACCTCACACTTGGGTGAAGGTAGAGACCACAACACCATCCCTAAGGTTATGATATTTACCTAGACAACCTAGAGGTCAAAACAAAGCATTGTCCTTTAGAGTTTCAACCTTACTTTATCAAATTAGGGTTTTGGGTCGAAAAAAGATGTGCTTGAAGGTGTTGCTACCTAGATGATGATAGCAACCATGGAGGTCGCTACACTTTCTAGATAAATATGAATTTTTTGTATTTTTTATGTGGGAGAGGATAAGACCATGAGGTTGAAGGACATGTGTCCTTGGGCAATCTATAATGGTGACACATCAAAAATTATTTTTTCTCTCTCCCTTGGGGTATATATACCTTTCTCTTCATGTGTGAGTGACTTTTTGAGTTCCTCTTCTTCATCCCTTGAATGTGAACCGACCTTGGAGATTCATGAGAAAGTAGGAGTAGATCTTGAAGCTAGGGTGGCCGATCAATCTTGCATGTGGTGGATTTGGTGCTAATTCATCTTCTTGGTGGTGGTTTCTTGGAGAATCTCTTCTCTTGGTAAGAGATTTGAACCTTGGATCTGGTTTCCCCTTCCTTCTTCACATTCCTCTTCCTCCATCTCGACCATGAGGTCTATTCATGGTCCATGGTGATTTCTCTTGGATATTTCTTCATATGTTGGGTCAAAAAGTCATCTTGTAACCTAGGGTTTCTTCATCTTCTACCTTGGTTCGAAGTTAGGGTTTGGGTTTTCTTTTCCCTAAACTTTTCTTTAATAATGGTGTTTGTCTCTTTTTAAAGGAGATCTTATGGTCAAATGTTTGGATCTAGTTGGGAAGATTCCTTTTCTTCTTTGGATCTTAAGATCAAGGAGGCTTGGATCATCAACTATAGGCGGGTTATATAGCTCCTTCCTCTTCTTTTATGTGCAACTTCATCTTGATTATATTTTGTTCATATCTTGCTATTCTAAATCCTAAAATACGCTCATTTAGTGGAGGAAACAATGATATTTAAGGTTGAACTATGTTGTATCTCAAAAATGGTGTATACTTCTTATAAACCCTAAAATGTTTGTACCTAATTTAAGAAATAGATTATGATCATTGTTCTTTGATTCATAGAACCATGTTAGATCTATTTGTGTGTTCATACTTGTATAATAGTGAGTTTTAAACCTACTTAGATGTTTAGAAATCTTGTTTTCCTTCTTCTAATCATAACTCCAATGGTGATATTTTATAATCATGATTTAGGGTTTGAAGAACACCCTTGAATAGGTTCTTTTGATCTTGGATGATGTTTGGTGTTCCATTTTTTGGCCCAAGTGTTGCGACCTATTTGGTAGCGGGCTAGACACCACATAGGTTGCAACATCAGGTTGCATGAGGTCATAACACCTAAGATGATGTGTGGCTGTTACCATACATGCTAGGGTGTCAAAACATTTAGGGTTTTGAAGGTAGCAACCATATAAAAGTGTTACAGCCGATACCTTTTAAGTTTAGGGTCAAAACACATGTGAAGATGATGGTTTAGAACATGAACCTTGTTAAGGTTGATACACTATATATGGTTGAGGTTGAAACGCTATCCCTTTGTGGGTTGAGACCATGAATGGTTAAGGTTGAAATAACTTGAAGTGTGGAGGTCAAAACATTTTGGTTTGTAGGTTGAGACACTCATGTCTCATGAGGCTCACACACTTAGGTCGCTACACCATAAGGTGTTAGGGTTAAAACATAGTGTTGTGTCCGTGACACTTTGAGGGTGTCTAGGTCATAACACATATGGATGAGGGTCGATACATCTGTACTCATATATTTTTATATGGTCGATACATAGCATGATGATCTATGTGAGATATTGTGACTATAAATGGTTAATCATTAACCATGATGGTTTACTCTAGAACTCTATAATAATGTGGGAGATTAGTGTTTAGAGGGTGAATGGTGATATGAAACCCTAATTGATTACATATAAACCCTAACCCTAATCTATTTCTCATATGATGTATGTGATTTTCTTACTTGGAGATTATTGTTATATAATAGAGTGTTCCCTCTCCTGTGTATGAAACCCTAACCTTGCAGTTGAAGTGAATATGCATAGTTAAGAGAATTCTATGGTCAACCTTGTACGATATAGGGCGGTGATGATAGGTATACATAATTGTTGAGATATATTGTGATATAGGGTGGTGATTATAAGCATACATCAAAGGAGTGTTATGTCTGAGGCAGAGGCTCCCGTAGAGGTGACGGCGGAGGCGATCCTGGCTACGAGGTCCTCGTCGTCGAACCCCGCAGATCCAGGAGCCCCAAGGTCAAGGCTCTTTGTGGGTAGTGTCTCAGTAACGAAGGAAGCCAGATCATGGTCAGATCTGTTCAAAGAAAAAAGGAGCAACGGCCCTGTCTGTCTTAAGAAGACAAATATCCAAGTGAAAGAGGGGAAGATTCTCTACTCTAAAGCCATTGCAGAGAGGAATTTAGATCGATGGAAAAGGACGGCTGCAGGATATGTCGTTGGGTTAAAGCCAAATTGGCAGGTTCTAGCTCGTCACTTTTCTCAGATATGGCAAGCCAAATGGTCGATTGAAGTCCGTTCTAGAGGGAGAGGTTACTTTGTTGTTCTGTTCTCGAATGATGAAGGCATGTCAACAGCTATCGACGAAGGCCCTTGGTTTGTGGCAGGGAGACCGCTAATCATTAAGAGATGGGAAAGAGGTGAACCTCTTGAGAAGATGAAACTCACGGAGGTTCTGATATGGCTTAATATTTTCAACCTACACCTTGAATAGTGGGATGTCGAGATGCTCAACAGAATTGGTTCGTTTCTGGGGGTTCCCTTACAGCCGGACAGATTCACGAATGAATGTTTACGTCTTGAATATGCCAGACTGTAGGTGCTTATTCCGCTGGATTTCTCTTTTCTGACAGAACTGCAGATTGAGAGTGATGATGGTCAAGTGGACACTATTACATTCGAGTATGAATGGGAGCCGAGAAGGTGTTTGATCTGTGGTCTCTATGGCCATGAGTCTAATCTTTGTGGTCCTGTTAGTGAAGAGAAGAATGTTAAACAGAAGACGAAAGGTGTGTCGAAGAAGAAAGTGTGGAAGCCTAAGCAACCCGAGGCGAGTAGGGGTGAGGAAAACGAAGAGTTCATTGATGTTGTTGATACTATCCATGAGCCCTTCGATAATTCTATGGCACCTTTTCCTTCTCTGATTATAGAGGTTGATTCTTCAAGTACTGATCCTGGTTCTTCTCATGAAGGAAGTGTCCAACCTCATGCTACTGTGGACAAAGGCAAGGCTCCTATGACAAACATTATTGTGCCCACTACTTCTCCTGATGTAGGTTGGGAGACCAGGGATAGGAAGTCTAAATCTCCCCCCAGAATTATTCTGAAACCAGTGTCTAACAAAGGTATCCCGTCTTCTCTAAACAAATTTTCTCTTCTATCTAATATTGAAGACAGGGAGGGTCACGAGCAGGCTTCTCTTCCCCCTAATGGTTAGTCAGCTCATGATTAGATCCTAGAATGTGAGGGGAGGACAAAATAAACTACCTCACATCAGGAAGGAAATAAGGGAGAGTATGGTTGATGTTTATATCATCTTGGAATCTCGGATTAATAAAAATGAGCTTCATAGTTTCGTGGATTATATCTGGAATGGTGCTAAGTTTATTGATAACTCAGAGTTCTATTCGTACACTAGGATCATTATCCTATGGTCTGACTTTGCTATTCATATTGATAAAAAGTCAGCCTGTGAACAAGTTATTCACACTTCTGTTAAGAAAGGGAACCTTTCTTTTGATCTCTCTGCTGTTTATGGCTCAAACGACGATGGGGAGAGGATGGTTATGTGGAATTTTCTTACTTTTTATGCTTTGTTGAATCCTGTCAACTGGTGTGTTTTGGGAGATTTTAATGCGGTTCGTCTCATTTATGAAAGACAAGGCAAACAAGCTCCTACTAGGAAAAGTATGAATGACTTTAACGAAGCTCTTAACTCCACTAGTTTGATTGAGATTTTTCCTAAGGGTCAATTTTATACCTGGGATAGTCACAGTAGGAAGGGTAAGAGTACTCTTTCAAAGATTGACTGTATTTTCTACAATGTGAATTTTCTTGCTAACTTTCCCTTTTGTTGGGGTGAAGTTATAGCCTCTGTGGTAAGTGATCATAGGATCATTGCTCTTAGATTTGATCGCAGCAAGCATGGATCTGCTCCTTTCCGCTTTATTAATGCTTGGACTAATAAATCTGATTATAAGGAGATTGTAGAGAAAGCCTGGAGAACTCCTCAATTGGGTTCCCCTATGTTCAGGGTTTATAGAAAACTCAACTGTGTTAAAGAAGCACTGATCTCTTGGAATAAGAAGAATGGTAATTTTTTCTCTTTAGCTAAAGAACTTGAAGGCAAAGCCAAGATGATTTAGGAGGAGGTGGATGCTGACCCCACTAATGCCGAGAAGCATGAACAGCTAGTTATTGCTAGACAGGTTGCTTTGAAAGCCTTAGCTGATGAAGAGAGTTTACTCAAGCAGAAAAGCAGGGTTCAGTGGCTTAAATTAGGTGATAGAAACTCCGCTTTCTTTTATGCATCTCTGAAGTCTAGAAGAATTACAAATACTATTTCTGTTTTACATGATGAAGGGGGTAATAGTATTTACGATGCATCCTCTATTAAAAACACTATTAAGAAGTACTATGACGACTTGTTTAATAGCTCCTCTAAAGACATGGTGTCTTGGAACGATGAATGGGTTCTGTGTAAAATTGATCAGAATCAAGCTGATGATTTAAGGAAGTTGGTCTCCAGAGCTGAAGTGGAAGACGTCATGAATAAAATGAAGGACTCTAAGGCACCAGGGCCTGATGGCTTCAATGCGGTTTTTTTCAAATCAGTGTGGGATATTATTGGTGACGATGTGGTTAAAGCTGTTCAAGGGTTTTTTAGTTCTGGTAAACTCCTCAAGGAGTGTAATTCTTCTCTGATTACTCTCATTCCTAAGAAAGTTGGTGCCACCTCTCCCAAGGATTTTCGTCCTATCTCCCTCTGTAATATCATATTTAAGGTGATAACGAAGATCATGGATAATAGGGTGAAGTATATTATTCCCAAGTTGGTGGATAAGAATCAATTTGCTTTTGTCCATGGTAGGAGAATTGGAGATGCGATTTTACTTGCTAATGACATTCTTAGTTCTTTCAATAGCTCTCGCAAGTTAATGTGTGTTAAAGAAGATTTGGCCAAAGCCTATGACACTGTTCGGAGAGACTATATTCTCTTTCTTCTTACCAAGATGGGGTTTCCTTCCTGTTGGATTGAATGGGTCTCAGAATTATTTTCTTTCGCTTCTTTCAGGGTGCTTGTGAATGGTACTCCTTCTGAATATTTCTCTACTTCTAATGGAGTGAGGAAAGGTGATCCATTGGCCCTATTTCTTTTCACTATTGCTATGCAAGGTCTTTCTAGTATTTTCAAAGCAGAGATCGCCAAAGGAGGCTTCAAGCCTGTTGGGTGTGAAGGTAGTAATGGGATTTCACACATTGTATTTACTGATGACTTGCTTATTTTCTCTAGAGCTCAGGACAAAGATGCTCTATGTGTAAAGAATATTCTTGAGTCTTTTGGGAGGATCTCAGGTCTACAGCTGAACAATGAGAAGAGTCATATTTTTATGAGTAAGGGAGCTGAGGAAAGTAACATTGGTGATATTCTTAACATTAATATTTGTTCTTTGCCCGTCAAGTATCTAGGTCTTCCTCTCTTCACAGGGAGGTTGACTAGAGCATTGTGTAGCCCTATTGTGGATAAGATCAAGAATAGACTTCTTTCTTGGAAATCTCATTTTCTCTCTCAAGCAAGAAGAATTGAGCTTGTGATTTCTACTATTTCCTCCTACAGCATGTTTTGGACGGCTGCTTTTCCTCTTCCCAAGTCTATTGTCTATAAAATTGAGAAGTTGATGAGGGATTTTATATGGAATGACACGAAGGAGAAGAAACATATTCATTATGTCTCTTGGAATTCTATTTGTAGACCTAGAGATGAGGGAGGCCTGGACATAAGACTGATTGACGATTGGTCTAATGGTGGCATTATTAAAAACCTATGGAGTATTGCCTCTAAGAAGGATGGTTTGTGTGTCAAGTGGGTGCATGAGAAGTATATTAAAACTGAGTCCATCTAGACAGCTGAGATTAAACCTGGAGCTTCATGGGTCTGGAAAAAAATGTTGAAAGTCAGACCTATCTTACTGAATCACATTAATTTGTGCCTTGGTAATGGCATCACCTTTCTTCTTTGGTTTGATCCTTGGGTCAATGGTGGGGAAAGGCTGATCGATCTTGTGGATGAAAAATTTGTCCTGAGATTGGGTAAAGGGAGGAATTGCAGAGTTTCCTCTTGTATTATTAATGGTGAGTGGACTGTGCCTAACTTCAGGGGTGCAGAGGTGCTGAGGGGAATTCTTAAGAACCAAAATTTGAATATCGAAGAAGAAGATGAGATTTTGTTTAATGGAAGCAACAAGATTCTTTTGTTGAAGGATGGATGGGCTATTTCCAGAATTAAATATCCTAAAGTTTACTGGTCTAACTGGGTTTGGTCCAATTCGTTCCCCAGGAAGTGGTCTATTCTTTTCTGGAAGTTGTTCTTGGGTAAACTGCCCACATTGGATTATTTGAAGAAGATTGGTTTCCACTTGGCTTCGAGGTGCTGTTTGTGTGAATGCTATGAGGAAGATGCATCTCATCTATTCTTCGAGTGCTGCTTTGCTAGAGATGTTTGGAAGAAGTTTCATTCGAAGTTCAACATTCAGATCAATTCGTTGGAGGACTTGATGGCTCTGAAGAATAATGTCAAGGTCCAAGCTGCATGTGCTGTCTATATGTTGTGGTTAGAAAGGAACAGAAGGACGCTCAGTGGTGTTGGATTGGATGTGGAGAAATTTTGGCTGGCGTGCAACAAAGATAGTTTTTTGCTTCTCTTTTCAGATAGATGTTAATCTGTATAGATAGATAACTTTGTAGTCTGCACTGTTAGTCTTTTTTTTGGTGGTTGTGCCTTGCAACCTCTGTTTTCTTCTATTTTGTTAGTTACACTATGTTCCTACACAACTTCTTATTTCAGTAAAGAGGCACCCCACCCTTTTAGCACCAAAAAAAAAATTATTTGCACATGCTTTATGTAAGTTGAATCTTATGACATGTTGAGTGCCTTAAGCACGGTTTGAGGTGAAATCCTCTAGAGATAGAATTGAGGGGTTGATACCCCATAGTGATGTGACAGTTGATTCATGAATTGTCAAGACACCTATGTGTTGGATGGTCGAGATGCATATGTGATGGATGGTTGAGACACATACGTGAACATATAGTTAACATATGTACATGAGTGAGTAAGTAATGATCCATGTATAATGTTGTGGGAATGATTGTCTGGTAAAACCTAAATCCCTAATCATGATCCCTAGATCTAACATGCTCTAGGAAAGTGGGAAGTGACTCAATTAGGATTAGTGATATAATCATGATGTAAACTCTATTTGTCTATGTGAGTGAGCCATAACCCTAATTCTAGAGTATGTTATACTTATAAAACATGCATGGATGAATAGTTTATGATGATACTTTCTCTCTCTTCTACTTGCATGGTTCTAACTTACATGGTGATTGAGTGTCATTGCTTGTGTATGCTATAAAGATGGTAAAATGATAATAGATGAAGGCCATGATCCTTGATGAGGTGCACTAGAATTATAAATATGTGAATGTGCACACATAGATATAATCTATAGTGCTTAACCTTAAAACACTCCAACTTGTGATGAAGCTATAGATGGTCAATAAATAATGCCATAAAACAATATGCGGTTAAGCATGAAACCTAACCCTAATTGAGGGGACATATGATGCATTTTTTACATTGCTTAAAGTGTTTACTATGATAAGAAAATAATGAGTATTCTCTCTCTATTTGTATAACATTGATTTTGCTGGAAATATGATGATCATAGATAATGATTGCTATGGTCTATATGATATGTGATATAGGTGATGTTTATATGCCTTAAGAGGCATGATGTGATAGATATCATAGCTAATGATTGCTACAATCATGTGATGCTTATATGCCAAATAAGGCAAGATGAGACAATAGTGAGTTACATGAATAATGTGATTGGCCATATGACCTAGTGAAGGCTTAGTGCCTAGTGTGAGCTTATATCCTCCAGTGACGTGATAAGGGGTTGACATTCCCAGTGATGTGATAATAGTGATCAGCCTAATATGGAAGTTTTAATAAGTCATGATTTTGATGGCCTAGTTTAAGGAAGTGATACAACATTGTACTGAGATGATGTGACAAGTTCACACTTTATACATTTTATATCTTCTGAAGTTACTTTGTAGTTATGCCTGTTCGATTAAATTAGGGTTTTGTATGTCCACTTTTTTGATGCAACATTAATATATTCAATTGGCATAACTAAGAAAGTGAAACCTTAATCATGTAGTTGCCTTGTACCATAGACCCATCTTCAGTGTCACTATTTAGCTAGATGGTGAAACGAGTAACTCCTATGGGAAACTCAAAGCACATATTGTTGAATATGTGGGGTATCAGTGGAGGTATCTCCCTATATCCATAAATCATTAAAATAGTGATGTGATGTTTATTATAGAACAACCATGCGTGAACTTGTTCTCTAGCATTGTGCCATGTAACAAGGTAGGCTAGTTGTTTTATAGGACTATAGTTTTGACTATGAGTTGTTGTCTTTACAACACTATAGTTGCAGCTATAAGTTGTTGTTTTTGCAGTTTGACTATATGTCACTGTGTTGCAGACTCAAGCTGGCCGAGTAGTGTTGGTGATGATCATGGAGTCTGACTCTTCCATTGATCTTTTATGGTATTGATTTTGACTTAGCAGTGGTCAGTTGGATTTGAGTGGTATCTCTCAAATCCTCATGGCATAATAATTAAAGATGTAACACAACTGTGTAGTGCTATTGTTTAGGGTCGCATTTGAAAAACATTGGGTGACCCCCTTATTGTATTTCTTATACTGAGTAATTTATACAAGTTGTGTGTGTTCTTCATATTCCTTCTTGAAGTATAAGATTATCTACTGCTCAGTTGTGGACCCTCAAACTACTTAAACATCGATAACTGGCTTTCTTATATCATTTAGCTAAATTTGCTTATTTGTTAACAATATAAATTGTTGTTAGCTTATCAGTGCTTATAATAGATGTTAGCGAAGTGTTATATTTCTCACTGGGACTTTGGTCTTACCCAGTGGGATCCACATTTTTTTATGTGGACGAACAGGCTGAGATAGAGATCATGTGGTTGAAACTGATAATACAAAGAGCTATAGCTAATGGATCTTGAATATGCAGTCTTTGTCTAGTCATAGAGTCCTATGTCATCCCTATTCACTTAGGTCCTTGGGAGAGTTTTGTGAATGTTTTACATCGGTTTGAGTTTTTGACTGTAAGCCATAGGGGTATAGACATAGTTTGTATATGTGAGTAGATGATTATATGTAACAGGTTGTGGCTAAATAGTCAGTGAGCAATGGAGTGTAATACCTTTTGATATAAATGAAATATAGTGGCAATGGTTTATGGCTCTAATTGTGTCTTGTTGAGTTTGAGATCCTGGCATGTGATCAGTTTTAATTTACCTTATTTTGTGGTAATATTGTTGTTAGTGACAATTTTTTGCTTTGTTTTGAGTAATCTCTCTTAGTGTGGCGATGGTCATTTCAACATCTGATTCATGTTTTCCCATTCTTCAAAAGAACTAGGACATTGTATGTAACACCTCTCCCTAGGGTTACATATGTAACCAGCAGAAGCAGAGCCTAATCCCCAACATTATCCATAATGTGGGGTACTTGGCATTTCAGGGAGGGATTATCACAATCATGATATACATTGCACAAAATAGAGTTTAAATAAACCATCACAGGATCAAGATTACAATTTCTCATTCTAAAATCTTAACAAAGGTTACATGTACATAATCATGGTAAAAGGAAAAAGGTCTATGAACTGGGTATGGTTGGCACCCCACCAAAGCCCTTCTCCTTGCAGGTCCTTGAGCTAGGGTTTCCTCCTTAGATGGACTTCCCTCCTTAGCTAGTTTCCAACCTGTGGGCATCACACCCCTAGCCATGCATCAAACAAATGGTAAGTGGATTGAACATGTTATAATATAAGAAAACTTGAAAACTGAAAGTAAGCATTAACATTAAACATTGAACATTGAAAAGACATGCATTTTATTTTAGATCAATTTCTTTTATCTTAACCTATATAAGTAACCTCGGGTTGCAAAAATGTGCCTCTTCTCTTATGCACTGAAGTGCCTCTTCTCTTATGCACTAAAGTGCCTCTTCTCTTATGAGGTACTTGTATAAGCTTAACATTAACATTTTCTTCTTTATCTTAAAGCTCTTAAATTTACATTCAACTTTATTTGTAACTTTATCATTAAAATTCATGAAGATGATACTATACATAATATGCAATTCAATTCATCTCAACTTTACCGACTTTAGCAATTAAGAACAGTAAATAACATAAACATGGCATTCTTTACAAAAATTCATATATGCATAATTAAATCAACCAATTTAACTATGTTCAATTGCACGGACCACTTACATTTTCACTTCGAGAGTTTATTCTCTCTCTTCCTAGGTTGAGTGAGTCTCAGTCACTATCTGGGTCTAAAGAACTCTAATTGTCTTATTTGCAACAAATCTCACATTATTATACATTTTATTCATCAAATAAAACCCTAATTTCCATTTCCTATAAAACCAACATTTGGTGATTCAAAATCAGACTTTGAAAACCACATATTCAAATTCCTCTCGAAAAACCATTTTCAAAACATATTTTTGTTCATTTTTCTGATCATCGAGCGATTTATAATGAATTTATGAATTTGGACCAATCAGAATTTAGAAAAAATGCCACATGGGCCAATGAGAGCCCGCCATACAGGTGCGGTCTCGCCCAGGTGGATTAGTGGTCAAAGGACCGAGAAATATGTGAAAGTCTGGGAATACCCTTGCGACTGAAACACATAGTTTAACATGGCGGGGGTATTATGGTCATTTACTGACCTGGGTTCTTCCCTCGACCATGGTGTCAAGGATAGGTACCTGAAGTGTAAACATCCGATCAGAACTCACTGAGGGCGACCCTGAATGGACATCTGAGAGCGCAGCCAAGTTCCTCACACAAACCCAAAGCCATAGAGCCAAGGCTCAGCATTAGGGAAGCACAGGAGCTCAAGGATAGCTCCAGCCAAAACCAGATTTGACAGTTAACATGTACCATGAAAAGCATCGTGCAGGGAGTAAGGAAGATAGATGGGGAGATTTGTGTCATCCAACCAGAGCCAAATAGAAAGGGAACAAGAATGAAACCCATACTTGGACATAGGTTGCAGTGGGGCAGACAGAACAAGGGAAAAGAAAATAGAGGGAGGAGCGATCGAAAATCTAAAGCTACAAGAGACACCCAAAAAGGCACAGTCGTCGATCAGGAAGTCGAGCCGATCTCAAAATGGTGACTTGGGTGGTCATTGAGGGCCTGAGGCACCATGGCTTTGACCCGACGGTGAGCACCTTGAACCCCTCTATAGGGTGTGACATTTTAGGCAACTACGCGGCAAACTGAGGGTGCGAGAGAGAAGGTAGAAGGTCGAGGATGCTCACCCCGCTTTTGATTGGGCAGTGGTGGTCGTAGGAGGCTGGGCAAAACTGAAGTCGCCGAAGAAGGAGGCAGAGTAGGTACCAGTGCTAGGAACTAGCAGGGACCCAATTGGTCGTAGAAGACGAAGATATCAGGGTTGGTGATGCTTCTGGAGGCTTAAAAGGGCCAAGGAGAGAGCTAGGGCGGCAGTTGCAAATTCTCACGGAGAGGGGAAGAGGCGCCCTAATGGGCGTTTTCTATATACTCCACAAGAGGGGTATTTCTAGGGTTCGGGAGATGTGAGGGAGTGAGGTGGATTCGTGGGAGAAGAAATCACGAGAAGAGAGTGATTCGAGAGAGAGAAATTGATCACGAAGTAAATCACAATGTTGGTGTCTCTCTTGCCTAAGAAGGCCAAGGAGGAAGACGACTTCTGAGCAGTCTGATCCTTGATGAACGGCTGGCAATACAAACATATATGGAAAGAAGAATGAAGTGCATGATAAGGAAATAAATCCCAGAACCATAGGGAAAAGCGGGTGCATTGAAAGCAAATCTAATCAAATTAAATACAAAACGTTCCTATTTTAATTGGAGGGTCAAACAAAGTCCAAATGAGTCCAAATTTGGATCATTGACTAATTAAAGGGTTTAGAATAATCCTAGCCAATTAGATTTAAGTTTCCTTAACGCTTGGTCCATGTTTTCTATTTTCATTTCTTATCTTAATTTAAGTGTACAAACTAATTAACTAAAAGATGGGGAACTTTTCTTTGTGGGATTTTACTCCAAATTTCGAGTTTCTAACTATTCATCTTATTTAAAGTCATGGCCCACTCATTTATTGCCTTTTTATGTACTTTTCTTGGAGGAGAGAGAAAACAAGGGGAATATTACTTCCCTCTTATGTATTTACAAAATAAAAAGGGAAGGTGGCCAAAAGATACCAAGAGAGCACTCATAATCTCATATTTTCGAATTAAAAGAGTAAGGGGCACATTATTATGTCATTTTGGCAATTTTGAGAATAGGAGAGAGAAAATGAACATTAGGGGTTTTATTTTGAAATATATAAAAAGGAAAAGCATACTTATTGTCCAAGTCTCTTATATTTCGAATTTCTTACTTCTTTTCTTCCTCTTTCTCTTTCTCTTTCTCTCCCATTACTTTTATATTTATTTGATAAAAGAAAAGGGGAGCATATTACCAAGATTACCCAAATATTTACAACACATTAATATAAAGGAAAAACTTTTTTCGAGCCCTTTCTTATTTCTCTTTGCATTGAAACCCTATAAGAAAAACTATTTTGGACAAATTGCATTAAGGCCCTTAACAAAATATTATTTGAAGAAATCTACACAAAAGGTTTTATTTTTACTCCTAAAAAGAGGGATGTTACATTGTACTTTTAAGAGACTAATCCCATAGGACATGGACATATTTTCTCTCATTGAGTCCTACATGTTGAACTCTTCAACATCATGCCAATGTATGTTCTCATACTAAGGTCAATACACTTTCTAGATCTATCTCTATAGATCATGATTCCTATCATATAGGATTTTTCACCTAAACCCTTCATAGAGAAAGTACTTCCTTGCCAGGATTTAATATTTGCAGGATAAGGATGTTATTCCCCATCATTATGTGGAATATAAATATGCTTCCACAATATTCTTGTGTAATTGCATATTTATCTTCATTTTGACTAAAGTCAAACTCATTTTGACTACCTTGTCAAAATGGAAGATTCCATCTTCAAGATGCTTGCCTCAATCCATAGATTGACCTTTAAAGCTTATAAACTTTATTTGCAATAGTTGGATTTATAAAAACCTTCTAGGTTGTGTCACATACAAATCATATACACCATTCCTATTAAGGAATGTGGTTTTAAAATTCATCTTTCCAAATCTCATAGTCGTAATAAGCTACATTGGCAAGCATGATCTTGATGGATTTAGCCATGAAAAATGGTGAAGATTTAATCATGTTCAACATCTTGAACGTGTTTGAAATCTTTTCAACCAATATACTCATATAGGTTTGTACACTACCATCCATGTCCGTCTTCTTCCTGAAGACCCAATTTCACCCTATGGGTTTTACCCGTTCAGGTGGATCCACCAAGGTCAAACCTTATTGGTGTACATGGATCCCTCTTAGATCTTATGGCTTCAATCCATTCAACAAACTTTGGTTCCTAAATAGCTTCTGGGTAGGTTGTTGACTCATCATCTATGACCAACTTACCACCTTTTAGAGCCATTGGATATCATAATCTTTTAAGCTCTAGGTGTGTTCTACTTGAACTATGAGTTTTGTGTGTTACAAAAGGAACTTGAGATTCGACAACGTCTTATAATTCTCTTTGCTCCTAGTGTACCTCTTTTAGGTTGAATGTTTTCTTATTGGTCTTGAACTTTTTGACTTCTAGTTTACTCCCACTGATTCCTTTGGAATTGAATTCCTCTTCAGGAATTCAACCATCCAGGCAACAAACACTTTTGTTGTCGGATTGGAATATAATGTACTATTCAACAAAATAACATTTATACGATTTACAGAAAAAGCATTCAAGAAACATTTTATTATATAAGATTTCAAACTTAATCTTTATAAAAATACATATTGGGACACTTCCCATGCCATATCTTATATGTTGTCTTTTGAACCATTTTAGATGGTACATTGTTTTAGTGTAATACATGTGAAGAAAAAGAATTCGAAAGATCAACTAGATTTATGGACAATCACACCATGACCAATGGGTGTGATTCCATATTTTTAATACACTCTCGTGATACACTATCATTGTGTTTCAGGTGGTGTTCACCATAATATACTATCGTGGTCACCCAGAAGGTTTTCAAACTCTTAGTTCAAAGTATTTTCCATATTGATCATATAGAATTATTTTAATACTTATGCCAAGTTGTTTATGTACTTCATTCATGATCTCCTCGAACACTTCAAGAGATTCATACTTGTATTTCATCAAATAAAAAATATCATATCTACTAAGATCATCAATAAATATAATGAGGCACTTTTAACCACCTCTAGCATTTATTTGATAAGGTCTATATACATCAATATGTATGTGCCCTAATATAATAGTCTCTCTCCCACTACATCTAGTGAAGATTCTTTTGTCATATTACCCAATAAATAAGACTTGCATGTCTCTATCGATTCAATAACCAAAAGAGTCTAGATATCCATCATTATGGATTCTAGAAATCCATTTCTCATTTATGTGCTCTAGATGACAATGTTATAGGTATTCATTATTTGAGTCATCAAGTCATTCAGTATATGTGTCATACACACTTGTCTCTACAACTATCGAGTATAGATTATGAGACAGAAAATTGTCATATAAGATCTCATCATTTAAAATGAAACATCAATATATATAATCATGATGTTTTCTTTAATTGTTGGTACATAATAGCAATTCACTAATTGTATTGCATCCCCATTTGGTTGAATGATAGATTCTAACTATAGTGGAAGCAACTCTTGCTCTGTATAGTTCTATCTTACTTCTTCTTAGGTCCTAAAGTTGAGATCTCTATCTCTTTCTTCTTCCTTAGTTTCTTTAAGTGCAAAGGGCAAATTCCTTTTGCACTCACCTTTCTCCTCATTTTGAGTGCAAAAGACTTGGACTTCAGCTTTAGCCTCAGAACTCTTCTTGGCCTTGCCTTTGTCATTGGGTTTTACTCTACTGATCATCATCACAGGTTTGTCCTTCTTCATTCTTACTTTGCAATTTATCAATATGCCATTTAATTCTGACAGTGGTTTATCCAAGTTACTCAAGTAATAACACTCAATAAACTGGGTACATGATTCAGGAAACAATTATAGAATCATATATGTGGCCTACTTTTGGCTCAAAGGGAATCCAAATCTTTCTAGATGTTTCAGATGCCTAATAATATTGAGCAGACGTGGCTCTACTGGATCTCCTTCTGTCATCTTGCACTCTAAGAGCTCCTTTGAGACATTGTACCTTTCTTGATTTGCATGATTTTGGTTCATAGTCTGAATATGTTTGACCATCTAAAGAATCCCCATGTATTCATGCTACTCTTGCAAGTCATAGTTCATACAAAACAACATATGTTGCTTAATGTCTAAGGCATCATTGGCATGCTTCCAATAAGCATCCACTTCAGCCCTAGGTGCATCAGGAGTAGGTTTCTTTGGAACTGGTGTCTCTAGGACATAGAGATTATACTCATCATTGATAACCCTTCACAAAGTATAGAACCAATCATGGGAGTTTGTTCATATTAAGAACTAGTCATAACAATGATTTGTTTGACATTTATTTCTACAAAATAAATTTTCATTTTATCAAAATACTTTTGATTAATTAGATTTCATAACATAGATGATATAAATTAGGCCTTTAATTAAGTATCGCTCCCACTATTTTGCTCAAATTTATAGCATTGACTACTAATTTGGAAGATTGCAGCATACAATCTTGTAGTGACCCAAGATCCATATTTCATCAAATCATGAGTCAACTTTGGCTAATCACCCATAACTTGACTATTTTGGTAGACAACATTTGTCATTTGCATTTCATGCAACTCTTGGATAGATTTTGTACACAACTCTTTGTCACAATCCATATGTATGCTTCTAGGTACTTAATCTCAATAAGATCACCTAGCTAGCCCTGGCCCAAAAGCCAACATAATAGAATATGCATCCTACTTTGGCAAATCTACATATCTACCATCACACTTCCATGAGATGGATATCACACCACACTTTGGTGTAACCTATGCTTAGTCGATCAAGTTTTTCATGTGTGTTTCTTATAGAAATCATCTAAGATTTAATACTATATTGAGGGATTTTATATAAATACATATACATATCCAATCACCTCATACTTATCATATGTATCATATGCATGCTATAATCATAATGTAAACATGCAATTAGAACACTCAAATGACAATTATGACCATTTTATTATTGTTCCTTGGAGCCACAAGGAATTACTACCACCTAAGATCCACATCATATGTGAAAACTTGTTGTTGATGAAGATCTATGCTGGAACCGGTCTCGGTCGACCGATTCAACTCTTGAGCTAATCAGTTGGCCTCTAGGTTACTCCGTTGGTTTCATGAATTGGTCGTCTAATTATTTGGTTCATCCGACGTCTGGAATCCTCCAACTGATCGATTGGGCTATCAGTAGATCGGTTCGTCTTCTCCTATCATCATGTCTCTTTGGTACTCCATTTGATCAGTTTGTCTCACAACTCGGTTGGTTCATATGTTGCAGAATGTCTTCTCATAATGAAACATAAATTAACTATCATATTTCATATTACATTGTAAAAGTGAAATCTCAAGTTATATTTTAGGGGAATATAGGAAGAGGAGCATTAAATTACATTTGGAAAGGAGGGGAGAGGTTCAGTATGCAAATCAAATAACAGTGCAAAATGAACTAAACAACCAAGCACATAATCCATAGGGGTTTTGGCCACAACCACACTTCCAATCACCATCAAAACACTTTTAGGGTGACACATATTAATTGCATATGTTTATAAACTAAATTATATATATATATATATATATATATATTGTGGGATCTTATGTGGTATTTAATCAGATGTGTACATTAAACATTTATATATTCACTTGGCATGCAATAAGAAAAATTTGATCACATTGATTTAAATTCAGATACACTGTAAATTGGCGTGACTTTGATACCAATGTTGGGAAAGTGGGATAACAAATAAGCAAATGAAAACAAAAAAAATTTGATGCATGATTTCATAACTTGAAGATCGTGTCAACAACAATGTATCTTGGAAAGAGGGTTGCAAGGAGTGTACATGGTCCTGGAGCAAGTCCAGTGACAACTCTTACAGTGATGTGCTTCTTTCTTCAAGTGTCCACGGACGGCTGTCGGTTGCAACCTCCTGGTGTTGATCACCATGGACAGTGGTTGACTATGTCCTCCTAGCAGGGAAAGTGCCGCTCACCTCTAGAGTTATTCACATGTACCACCAGGAACTCCACACTATGCTACTAGAGCTAACAGGAAGGAGTTGTCCCTTCGAATGTCAATGTGCTAGCACTGATTCACTCTCCCAATTGTCTCTCCCTTGCTATCCCTCCCTTTTATGGGTAAGGACTTTCTCATGGCACTCTAATTATCACAACTAGAGAGGACAACAATTTTCTGAGCTTATTGTAGTGTCTGGGAAACCCCCAGTACCCCTCTATTTATAAGAGGGCAAGGGTCAACATTTCCAGTCCATATGGGAATTGAAGAGATAGACTTTTATGATTTTTTTGGAAGCTACGAATGGTGAACCGGTCAGTTCACTATCCAAATAGTCAGTTCATGGTTGAACCCATCGATTCAACCCTTGAATTGGTCGGTTCTGCATGTTTCATATTTGCAAACATATTGGCTTTTAATATTCGATTAATGCACAATTATGACATCAACTTAATACCTTATCCAACCAAGTTGATCATTGAATTGAACGATCCAGATAATGAACCTGTCATTTAACTTCATGAAATAGTTGTTTCATATCATGAAATAGTGGTTGTATTTATGAAATGGTCATTTCATATGTGAAGTGGTCATTTCACATGTTTAAGTCAGGCAAAATTTCAACCAATTTTTGTTTCCAATTGACATAACACTCCAACCGACCGACTCAACACTTGAATTGGATGGTTCAGAGTCTAGTTAGTCAATTTTAAACTAGTGTTGTTTAAATTGAATACCTAAACACTTTCAATAATCAAATTAAACATCATTCATGAATAAACTCCTATTCCGAGTGTATCCTATGTGTGTGACCCAATAGGTCCCAAATTACGTTTGTAATGAAAATCCATCACTAACTTATGAAATCACAAGTAATGAGTGGTATCTAGAAACACATCATTGCTACACAAGTAATCCAAAAAGATGGAGAACAACTTCAACCTACAATTTGTGATTAGTGTTACAGTGATTGTATTGTTCCTTTGTCTCTGATATCTAGATTGAACTTGAGGCATGCAATCATCATCCTTTTCAACATTAAATCCATGTTCCTTGAACTAGAGAAGACTATTTGAGATGCATTTGAGTTCACATATCACATATTGAATTGCATTGGTATGGACATACATTTCTCAATCTCGCTTATCAAGTGGCGTGGATATCAATATCATGTAGGAGGGACAAATTTCATCTACATCACTCATACTCAATCCCCATGCATTACAATGTACCCAATCATCACCTTTATGGCAACCCTTATTCTAGGTCAAGTTTGATGGTGTCTAAGTACATCGAATGACATGTGCTGAGTGTAGTGACTTTAGGTCTAAGAACCACAATCACCACTATGACTATAAAAGTTGATTCTGACTACCATTCCATGGTCTCCATGTATCACTCTCAAGGTGGGTTTGTTTGGTACACTTTTCTATAACAAGTATCTATGTGCTTGGTTTGATATCACATATCATGACTGATGAGATTCTATCATCAACCAATACACACTCTAGTCTTATGTATTATTGTTGTCTATTTTTCTTCCACAATAATATTCAACTAGGGACATAAAAAGAATGCATGTATTTTTATCATTCATATGATCTCATTATTCTGGTCCTCAACCTGAAGACATATGTCATCAAGTCACATCATTCTTTAGACATCTATTACATATGTGTCATCATATCATGATTGATAAAAATATAATAGACTAAATTACCTTTATGATTATCAAATCAGATACCTAATGCCCCCATTACAATCATCATATGATTGGATCTATGGGCATACATACAAACATGAATATGTGATAGTAGTTATCTTACATTCCACTTGGCATAGATCAATTAATTTTGTAGAAACTCATAATATCTCCTTCATCTCATTGTAGAAGAACATTTTTTGCCCCATCCACCTCTTCTTATGAGACATTTTAGGTAGCAGGATTGGGTTATATAGAAGAATAATAAGAAATATAATGTCTAGGCCGTCAATAGAAGAAGTGTGAGGGGGAGCTAACTGCAATATGCTTAGGTTATATAGAAGAAAATGAAGGTGAGATACAAATGTCGGTGTGGAAATTGAGACATTAATATTGAATTCTATACTTCAAACATTAATTATGTCATGTGCTCCAGTACCGTAGTGATGAGTGCATACTCATCATGATTTTCAATTACCTTTTTGGAACAATTTAATATCTATTCCACATCTTTTCACCCTAATATGAATCATAATGCACAAAACTACTCAGTGATTCAATAATCAAGGTTTTAACTAAATATCTTTCATTTTATGCAGGTGTAGCAGGCAACTCCATGCAAACGGTCTCAAGACCGTTTGGATCCATGCGGTCTCAAGACCGTTTGCTGGAATACACAAAGAACAAGACGAAACCAGTTGCCCAAGAAGTCCACACGGTCTCAAGACCGTTTGGTCCCATGCGGTCCCAAGACCGTTTGGCCCCATGTGGTCTCAAGACCGTTTGGTCCCATGCGGTCCCAAGACAGTTTGGTCCCATGCGGTCCCAAGACCGTTTGGTCCCATGCGGTCCCAAGACCGTTTGGTCCCATGCGGTCCCAAGACCGTTTGGTCCCATGCGGTCCCAAGACCGTTTGGTCCCATGCGGTCCCAAGACCGTTTGGTCCCATGCGGCCCCAAGACCGTTTGGTCCCATGCGGTCCCAAGACCGTTTGGTCCCATGTGGTCCCAAGACCGTTTGGTCCCATGCGGTCCCAAGGCCGTTTGGTCCCAAACGGTCCCAAGACCGTTTGGTCCCGCGCGGTCCCAAGACCGTTTGGTCCCGCGCGGTCCCAAGACCGTTCGATGCAAGCGCAAGGATCGATTGAAGAACTAAATCCGCGCGACCACGCCAAAGCCAGGACCGATCAAAGCAAGACCGTTTGGCGCTCAAACGACCTCCAAACCGTTTGATGCCCAAACGGTCTCAAGACCGTTTGGCGCCCGAACGGTCTCCAAACCGTTTGGAGAAGATATTTCCAGCAACTTATCCAAACCGTTTGGGATCAGATCTGAAACTATAAATAGACCCCCAGGGTCCCCATTTCGAGGCATCGGTTCCGGACGCCGAAAGGCTGCCAGAGCACCACACCGATCAAGTTCCACTCCACCTACCGCTGGTGTTGCGTCCAAGGAGGCCAAGAAGAGGAAGAAGATGGAGCAAGGAGCGCATCTTCTTCACCGGGCTGCGTCCACCCTCTGCACCGAGCTCATGGAGGATCTATCTTTCTCTCTTATCCTTCTTGTATCTCGCATCATGAGCGAGTAGTCCTCTTTCACTGGGGTGCGGGGACTAGCCCCGCTGCCCATGCAAACCATGTTCTTTTGTTAAACTTTCCAAGGCAATGTATATAACTCTTCATTTTGTCGTTTATCGTTAAGCTTGTAGGTTGGTTATGTTCGTGTTTTCATCTTTGTGCTCCCTATGTTGCGATAACTTCAATACATGGGTTCCTATGTTGCGATAACTTCAAGGCATGGGTTGGAACGTCGTTTAGCATGTTTGACCCTTGACGATAACTTCCGATGGGTTCCTTGAGGTCGTAAGTGTATGATCCGCGAGGGGACGAGCCATCTAGCCTTCGGTGACGCTTCTGTGTGCCTAACGCCTATATAGGGGGTTCACAACCTTAGTTGGATTTTGCATCATCTTGCTAAACGTCGATGTTTGCTCGCATGTCACCTTCCTGCTTGTTTATCGGTTAACGCGGCTGACTCCCAAACTAGAAATAGGATGGGATTTCATCGAGGTCGTAAGTGTATGATCCGCGAGGGGACGAGCCATCTAGCCTTCGGTGACGCTTCTGTGCACCTAACGCCCGTATGGGGGGTTCACAACCTCCGTGGATTTCTGTATCTTCAGAGCCGTAAGACATGTGATCCGAATGGCGATGAGAAATCGGCTGCCTATGGTGATGCTTACGCGGACCTAACGCCCATATGGGGGGTTCTGTAGCAGCTCTATTTGGAGTGTTTTATCGTGCCTAGTTTGTTTTCAAGAGAGTGTGTTTGTGTGCGTAGCGGTGGTCAAACCCGGTACCATCCCAGCGATTCCATATCATTGATCTAAACCCATCTTTTATTCCGCATTTACTTTCTTGCAATTAGTTTAATCAAACCAAAATCAACCAATTGTTCTAAATATTAGTTTTACTTGGGCTAGATCTAACTGACAAAGATTCTTAAAAACGTTGTCCTTTGGGTTCGATCCTCAACTATACTGCGATAAGATCCGTCCGCTTGCGGGTGGTATTGTTGCACTTGGTTTTGGTAAAAGCTCAGGGATATAAACCCTGAGTGAATTTGTTAGTGCATTCAAAAAGCCACATCAAATTCTGGCGCTGTTGCCGGGGACAACGGAATCAGTCAGTCAAATCTAGTTCTTTTAAGACTAATCTAGGATTTTGTTTTCTTTTTGAAACTATAGCTCATCTATTTGATCTTTATTTCTACTTCAAGGATCTCACTTTCAAACCTTTTCAAATTTCAGGTGCTCTTTGACGATTAGTGTATGCACCGTTCGGATAGTCTCGGACTGACTGCGAGCTTTGATCCCGAGATCGATAGAACCTTCCATCGTCAGATCCGAGAGAATCAAGCCAGAATGGCGCAAGAAGAAGAAGTAGCCCGTAGGGTGGCTCAAGCCATCAATGCGCAGAGAGAAAGGTTCATGCAAGAAGCTAGAGCTGCGGTTCAACAGGAGATCCTAGCCGCACAGGCAGCAGCGCAAGCAGTGGAACTTCAGAAAGATCTTAGAGAGTTCTCTATCCCAAAGGCCGCGAATGTCTATCATCCGGTACAGCCTCCTCCCATCGAAGCTGCCAACTTTGAGATTAGAGCACATTGGATAACCTTGCTTCAAAACAACCCCTTCTGTAAACAAGCCGAAGACAGCCAAGGTCATCTTCTCAGATTTATTGACCTGTGTGCTATGACGAAGCAAAACGGAGTCTCTGACGATGCTATTCGACTCCGTCTCTTCAAGTACTCTCTGGCTGATAGAGCCATTAGTTGGTACAACTCACTACAGAGTGATGTACCCATCACCACCTGGGAGCAGCTTCAAAACGCCTTTCTAGAAAAGTTCTACCCCCCATCTCTTACATATGAAATCAGGGGACGAATCACAAATTTCACTCAAATCCCAGGAGAAACTCTTTCCGAAGCTTGGGATAGATACAAGGAGCTCCTACGCAAATGCCCACACCATGGAATCCCTAAGAACCAGCTGATAGAGATATTCTACAGGGGTGTGGAGGATGATGTTAAGATGTTCCTTGACTCCTCGTCTGGAGGGAACTTCATGCGGCAAAGTTACGACAGCGCATGGAGAGTAGTCACCCTGGGAGCAGAAAATCAAGCCAACTGGGGCAGATCTATTGGTAAAGGAGTCTTAAAGGTAGCTATGGCTGACGCTATCCCAGAATACAAATCTATAGCTAAAACTTTGAAAGTCTTGGTTGCAAAGCAAGATCACATAGAATCATCCCTTGCTGCGATTGGAAGAGGACATTCTCCAACTAGGCAACCAGAACAGGTCAAGTCCACTTCTTTGTTTTGTGAAGCGTGCAAAGGCACTGACCATTCCACACTATCATGCAATGTTCTCTATGATGTTGTTTTAAGCAATGCCTGTGGACAGGGAGATAATTGCCAGATGGAAAATCTTAATGCTATTAACACCAACCCTGGGCAGAACTATTACAATCCGAATCAAAATAGGAATCACCCAGGCTTCCAGTACGGAAATCCTTCAGGAGCTATGAACTCGCATCAATTTGTTCCATATAATCAACCAAGAGGCCCATCTGGGTATCAGTTTAACCAGCAACAGAACTTTGGAAATCAAGGAAACTTCAAGGGAAACTTTCAGAACAGAAATTATCAGAATAACTCTCAGTGTCAAAGCTTGAACCAACAACAGGGTCAAACAGGATCCATCCCTTCTGATGACAAGCTATCTACCATTGAAAAGTTATTGCAAACACAACAAACGATGATAGCCAATCAACAAGCCCAACAGAAGGCTATTGAAACTCAACTAGCTCAACTTGCTGCTAGTATTAAGCCACAAGCTGGAGTCTTCGCCGGACAACCTGAGAACAATCTGAAACATCTGGAGCAGCTGAAGGTTATCGCCACAAGATCAGGGAAAAGTTATTTGGATCCCCCAACAAAAACAACTATGGATATCCCTGAGGAGAATGAACCTTTGACGGACCAAAACTCGACAACACCAGAATCGCAACCGAAGGAAAGAAATACTGATAAGGGAAGTTCTGAGGAATCTATCGATGAAGAAGTAGAGACACCTGAACCGGATATTCCTGTATATAAGCCTCGTGTTCCTTTCCCATCCCGTCTGAGGGAAACCAAGCTTGATACTAGATTCATCAAATTCAAAGAGGCTATGAAAAAGCTCCATGTTGATATACCATTCCTAGATGCTCTTAATGAGATACCAGCCTGGACCAAGTATCTAAAGTCACTTCTCACCAAGAAGTACATCACTGAAGAATATGAAACTGTAAAATTGGCTGCTACCACATCAGATATCATACTAAGCAAGATGCCTAAGAAACAAAAAGATCCAGGATCCTTCGGAATCTCATGTCACATTGGCGACTCATCATGCAAGAAAGGATTGGCAGATCTTGGCGCAAGTATTTCTATTATGCCGCTCAGTCTATGCAAGAGACTAGGGTTTGAAGAATTTCTTCCAACTGCTATGACAATTCAACTTGTGGATAATTTGGTAAAAAGACCGTAAGGAATTCTCGAAGACATCCCGGTCAAGGTAGGCAAGGACGCATATGTCCCATGTGATTTTGTCATCATGGACATAAAAGAAGACACCAAATACCCTATTATCTTCGGTCGTCCATTCCTCGCCACTGCTAGAGCCCTTATCGATGTTGAAGCCGGAACCTTACTGCTCAGGTTAGGTAAAGAAACTCTGGAGTTCAAAGTTTTTGAAAGCATGAGAAGACCGAGTATACAGGAGGAAGTCTATCTGATAGATTGTGTTGAGAAGATGTCACAACTTACTCAAGAATATCACGAGTCATGTGATCCCTTGGAAATTTCTCTATATAACCTTTTTAATGATGAACCTACTGACCAACAAGATAAGGATTGCACCGAACCTCCCGACTCTGCTAAGGAAAATCCTGAAGCTACCTATGAAGAATTAAAGGTTACCGAAACCCCAGAAGAAATCAGTGAAAAACCAGAACCTCCTGAAATGAAGCCCCTACCTGAAGGGCTGAAGTATATGTTTTTAGACGATCTCAAAGTTTGTCCTGTCATTATTAACTCTGGTTTAACGACCAAACAAGAAGAGCAACTTCTGGAGGTATTAAAGGAGAGCAAGAAAACCATAGGCTACAAAATGAGTGACCTCACAGGGGTCAGTCAAGCCTTGTGCATGCACAGAATCCCCATGATGGAAGACCATAAGCCAACGATCGAGCATCAACGAAAGTTGAACCCAAATATGAAGGAAGTGGTCCGTCATGAGATCATCAAACTCCTTACAGCTGGAATAATATACCCGATATCGGACTCACCATGGGTGAGCCCAGTTCATGTTGTACCCAAGAAAGGAGGTACTACTGTCACAAGAAATGAAAACAATGAGCTCATCCCCACCCGAACGGTGCTTGGGTGGAGGATGTGTATTGATTACAGAAAATTAAACAAGGCCACTCGGAAGGATCATTTTCCTATGCCCTTCCTCGATCAAGTTTTGGAAAGATTAGCCCATCAAGAATATTTCTGTTACCTGGACGGTTACTCTGGATTCTATCAGATCCCCATACATCCAGATGATCAAGAAAAAACAACTTTCACCTGTCCCTTCGGGACATATGCTTTTAAAAGAATGCCTTTTGGTCTGTGTAATGCCCCTGCAACTTTTCAACGTTGCATGACTGCCATTTTTGCAGGGCTTACTGAAACAGTTATGGAGGTTTTCATGGACGATTTTTCCGTATATGGTGACTCCTTTGATTCTTGTCTTAAGCATCTCTCCATGGTCCTCAAATGTTCTGAAGAAGCACATCTGGTGCTAAATTGGGAGAAATGCCACTTTATGGTAAAGGAAGGCATCGTCTTGGGCCACAAGGTTAGTAATAAAGGAATTGAAGTTGATAAGGCCAAGATATAAGTCATCTCTAAACTGGCAATCCCCACAAATGTAAAAGAAGTTCGCGCATTCCTTGTTCACGCTGGATTCTATAGAAGGTTTATACGTGACTTTTCCAAGATAACGAAGCCGATGACTAATCTACTTTTAAAGGATGCTGATTTCAATTTCAATGAAGAATGCGTCAAAAGTTTTGATATGCTGAAGAAAGCCCTTACAACTACTCCCATCATTAGAGCTCCCGATTGGGACCACCCCTTTGAAATTATGTGTGATGCCAGTGATTACGCGGTGGGTGCTGTCTTAGGACAATGCATAGAGAAGAAACATTATGTGATCTATTATGCATCAAAGACCCTCGACGAAGCTCAAAGGAATTATGCTACTACTGAAAAGGAGCTTTTTGCAGTCATTTATGCTTTTGACAAATTCAGATCCTACCTTACTGGTTCGAAGGTAATCGTTTACACTGACCATGCTGCTATCTGTTATCTTATGACAAAGAAGGATGCTAAGCCAAGGCTGATCAGATGGATACTCCTTCTACAAGAATTTGACCTTGAAATAAGAGATAAAAAAGGGACGGAGAATGTCGTGGCAGATCACCTGAGTCGCATCGACACTCTGGATGTTGAAGGGATTCCGATAAACGACTCTCTACCAGATGATCAGCTTATGAGAGTCTCAGGATTCGAACCATGGTATTCAGACTTAGTAAACTACCTTGCCGCCGGAGTCATCCATCCTCAATACACCGGGAACGCTCTGAAGAAATTTATACATGATGTGAAGCATTACTATTGGGATGAACCATATCTTTTCAAACTCTGTGCAGATGGATTGTATAGACATTGTGTCGCCGAAGAAGAAGCCCATTCTATTTTGGAACAATGCCACTCAGGACCCGTGGGTGGGCATATGAGCTCTAAAAAGACTGCCTTAAAAGTTTTGCAATGTGGATTTTTCTGGCCAACTTTATCCAAGGACTGTTATGATTTTGTCATATCATGTGATAAGTGTCAAAGAGCTGGCAATATAACCAAGAGAGACGAAATGCCACTGAATCTATGGCAAGAAGTCGAGATATTTGACGTCTGGGGAGTGGACTATATGGGGCCATTCCCGTCTTCTAATGGATTCTCTTACATCCTTGTGGCAGTGGACTACGTCTCTAAATGGGTTGAAGCTATACCAACCGTCACTTGTGATTCAAAACCAGTCATCAAACTACTCAAAGATATTATCTTCCCACGATTCGAAGTGCCGAGAACCGTGATATCTGACGGAGGATCCCACTTCATTGAAAGAAGCCTTGAAGCTCTTCTATGAAAATATGGCGTCTCACACAAGATAGCTTCGCCTTATCATCCACAAACCAGTGGACAGGTAGAGGTCTCCAACTGACAACTTAAGGCTATCCTTGAGAAAACCGTTGGACGTAATCGAAAAGATTGGGCGACAAAAATCAACGACGCCTTATGGGCTTATCGTACTGCTTATAAGACTCCCCTTGGGACTACCCCTTTTCGATTGATATATGGAAAGAGTTGCCACCTGCCAGTCGAACTTGAACATAAGGCATGGTGGGAAATTAAACAAATAAACTTCGATATGAAACAAGCGGGTCAAGCCAGAATTCTGCAACTCCATGAGCTGGATGAACTCAGAATGACAGCCTATGAGAATGCACGAATCTACAAAGAACGTACAAAACTCTAGCATGATGGACATCTGAAACAAAAAGACATACGAGTGGGAGACCAAGTTCTAGTTTTCAACTCCAGATTAAAATTGTTCCCAGGAAAACTCCGCTCACGTTGGTGCGGACCTTACATCGTCAAAAGCATCTCTCCCCATGGTGCTTTCTCTTTATGGAGCGACGGGTCTGGCGAATTTATAGAAAATGGTCACCGCTTGAAAAGATACTTCACACCAGCTGACAAAGGCACCGAAATAATGTTGGAATTCAGCAATCCAAAGGACCCACCATAATTCCGAAGAACTCTGTCGAGCCATCGACATAAAACAAAGGCGCTTTTCGGGAGGCAACCCGACCAATAAATCTATTTTACTTCTCCTTTTCAAATTTTGTTCCTTATAGTTAAATTTTCCTTAAATAAAATTTGCCTTATAAGAGAGTTTTTCTTTCAGGACATGAGATCGGATTGGTGCTAATCAGAACGAATTCATTCTCGGCAGTCATACCTGGTGTTTCCTTTCCCCTCCATCTTGAATTTAGGGTTTGCTCGAGGACGAGCAAATCTCTAAGTTCGGGGTGGAGGGTGGGTGGTATGTATTCCACTTCCACATACACACCCTCTTTTCATATTCAATATGTCTCTATCATAAAATTTTACAAAATTTTGAACAGATACCTGATGAAATTTTGTCTTTTGTTGATAAAAACATAACTAACTTTTTGCTATGTATCTTCTATCATAACATCCTCCTTATTCGAAGCAAATCCTCAAGAGGACTGACTTTTGAAACTTGCCTGATATCATCCTGTGAAACTTATGATTCCTAACATCATAATTCTTTTTACATAATGATAAATATCTGTCAAACTGATAGGGATCAAACACGTCGCGCTTCCTAACTGACTAGTGGAACAATGGCTCAGAAACCCCACCGGATCCGCATCAAGTCATTATTTGAGCAGAGTATGACAAAGAGAATAACCCGGTTTTGAATTATAAATCAAGTTGCATCCTGATCTGAACTCTCTTCTACACTTCTTCTATCATCTTCGTATCCCTCCATCCATAAATACTACCAAAATAGCCAAACTTGTGCCAAACCCTAAGTTCGGGGTGGCACGCCACTTTCCCCATATCCACTTCTTCCATACCCCTTCCAATAAATAGGGGCGTACCACCAAAAATGCAATCTCGAGTCGAATAGAGGAGAGATCTGCAATAAAAAGATGCCAAAGTGCACACAAAATAAATGCAATCTCGAGTCGAATAGAGGAGAGATCTGCAACAAAAGATGCCATAGTGCACACAAAAAAATATGCAATAAATGAAATTGCAAAACAAATAAAAATCTCGAGTCGAATAGAGGAGAGATTTACTTCTTCTTTCCATACCACCTTTCACTCCTTTTTCTACCTAAGGGCACAATACATGCCCTACCATCATGAACTACACCAGTGTCAGATCAAATGCATACTTGTCGATTCTACGGGTATCTCTGAACTCCTACAAAACTCTTCGACATGCTTGGTGTTGGAAAAGGCGGGGAGGAAGCGTTGTTGGGAAACGAACTAAGGAACGAAGCTATGGAAAGACGTGTTTCGTGGTCCCAGGAAGTTGAGGTACTCACTCATACTGAGCAAAAAGAAAACATTTGTGATGTGAAGATGAAGAAATCACACGGATCGAAAGTATTCCATCAGGCAACAGTTTCAAATTTTATGTTACTCGAGGACGAGCAACGATTTAAGTTCGGGGTATTTTGATGAGTGCATACTCATCATGATTTTCAATTACCTTTTTGGAACAATTTAATATCTATTCCACATCTTTTCACCCTAATATGAATCATAATGCACAAGACTACTCAGTGATTCAATAATCAAGGTTTTAACTAAATATCTTTCATTTTATGCAGGTGTAGCAGGCAACTCCATGCAAACGTTCTCAAGACCGTTTGGATCCATGCGGTCTCAAGACATTTTGCTGGAATACACAAAGAACAAGACGAAACCAGTTGCCCAAGAAGTCCACACGGTCTCAAGACCGTTTGGTCCCATGCGGTCCCAAGACCGTTTGGCCCCATGTGGTCTCAAGACCGTTTGGTCCCATGCGGTCCCAAGACCGTTTGGTCCCATGCGGTCCCAAGACCGTTTGGTCCCATGCGGTCCCAAGACCGTTTGGTCCCATGCGGTCCCAAGACCGTTTGGTCCCATGCGGTCTCAAGGCCGTTTGGTCCCAAACGGTCCCAAGACCGTTTGGTCCCGCGCGGTCCCAAGACCATTTGGTCCCGCGCGGTCCCAAGACCGTTCGATGCAAGCGCAAGGATCGATTGAAGAACTAAAGCCGCGCGACCATGCCAAAGCCATGACCGATCAAAGCAAGACCGTTTGGCGCTCAAACGACCTCCAAACCGTTTGATGCCCAAACGGTCTCAAGACCGTTTGGCGCCCGAACGGTCTCCAAACCGTTTGGAGAAGATATTTCCAGCAACTTATCCAAACCGTTTGGGATCAGATCTGAAACTATAAATAGACCCCCAGGGTCCCCATTTCGAGGCATCGGTTTCGGACGCCGAAAGGTTGCCAGAGCACCACACCGATCAAGTTCCACTCCACCTACCGCTGGTGTTGCGTCCAAGGAGGCCAAGAAGAGGAAGAAGACGGAGCAAGGAGCGCATCTTCTTCACCGGGCTGCGTCCACCCTCTGCACCGAGCTCATGGCGGATCTATCTTTCTCTCTTATCCTTCTTGTATCTCGCATCATGAGCGAGTAGTCCTCTTTCGCTGGGGTGCGGGGACTAGCCCTGCTGCCCATGCAAACCATGTTCTTTTGTTAAACTTTCCAAGGCAATGTATATAACTCTTCATTTTGTCGTTTATCGTTAAGCTTGTAGGTTGGTTATGTTCGTGTTTTCATCTTTGTGCTCCCTGTGTTGCGATAACTTCAATACATGGGTTCCTATGTTGCGATAACTTCAAGACATGGGTTGGAACGTCGTTTAGCATGTTTGACCCTTGACGATAACTTCCGATGGGTTCCTTGAGGTCGTAAGTGTATGATCCGCGAGGGGACGAGCCATCTAGCCTTCGGTGACGCTTCTGTGCGCCTAACGCCTGTATAGGGGGTTCACAACCTTAGTTGGATTTTGCATCATCTTGCTAAACGTCGATGTTTGCTCGCATGTCACCTTCCTGCTTGTTTATCGGTTAACGCGGCTGACTCCCAAACTAGAAATAGGATGGGATTTCATCGAGGTCGTAAGTGTATGATCCGCGAGGGGACGAGCCATCTAGCCTTCGGTGACGCTTCTGTGCGCCTAACGCCCGTATGGGGGGTTCACAACCTCCGTGGATTTCTGTATCTTCAGAGCCGTAAGACATGTGATCCGGATGGCGATGAGAAATCGGCTGCCTATGGTGATGCTTACGCGGACCTAACGCCCGTATGGGGGGTTCTGCAGCAGCTCTATTTGGAGTGTTTTATCGTGCCTGGTTTGTTTTTAAGAGAGTGTGTTTGTGTGCGTAGCGGTGGTCAAACCCGGTACCATCCCAGCGATTCCATATCATTGATCTAAACCCATCTTTTATTCCGCATTTACTTTCTTGCAATTAG
The DNA here is from genome assembly GCA_963693085.1 of Alisma plantago-aquatica. Taxonomy (NCBI): domain Eukaryota; kingdom Viridiplantae; phylum Streptophyta; class Magnoliopsida; order Alismatales; family Alismataceae; genus Alisma; species Alisma plantago-aquatica. Next base: position 225,511,410 of record OY856409.1, read on the forward strand.
TTTAATCAAACCAAAATCAACCAATTGTTCTAAATATTAGTTTTACTTGGGCTAGATCTAACTGACAAAGATTCTTAAAAACGTTGTCCTTTGGGTTCGATCCTCAACTATACTGCGATAAGATCCGTCCGCTTGCGGGTGGTATTGTTGCACTTGGTTTTGGTAAAAGCTCAGGGATATAAACCCTGAGTGAATTTGTTAGTGCATTCAAAAAGCCACATCACGTAGTTCTAACATTGATGATAGTTGGTTGGTTGAAAAAATGTTAGATATTGTTCATACAATAGGTGGTTAGTATACTAGGAAAGTAGTTAAATTGATAAGTAAAGTTGTTTACATAAATCACAAAATCTCTTTAGACATACTATGAATGCTAGTTACATAGATATTAATGGAAAGTTAGAGAGACTAGGAAAGTTGGTTACAATACAACAAATTCTGGTTAGATAGATCATTATTGTCTGGGCAGGGTTTCATGCCTTGAATTGGAACTTTAGCACCACGCCTCGGTAGGGATCCACGACAGGAGAATGATCCTAATTTGCTGCGCAGCTCGAACTGAAGCATCATGTGTCAGTTCCCGCTTGCTTCCTGGTTGGTTTGGAGCATATGGTAGAATGTGGGGGAGCAGCATACTCATGGTGAATCTAATGGAAAGGAAGCTGTCCTATGTCATTCTAATTGAGAAAAGGTAGATATTGATTTTTTTATACCCAATCTATTTTTTTATTAGAAGTTCATTTATAGATAGATAGATGTACATACAAAACCGCATGCAGATCAATAATACAATAGATATTAATTGACCTCGACATCACAAAGAGTGTGTCAAAGCAAGTAGCAAATTGAAAAAGTAAATAACGACCATAATAAAAATGTAATATTGTGATATGAGGGAGGTATCCCTAGACAATGAGCCGTGATCTAGATAAAAATAATAGAAAATGAGGAGCAATGAAGTCTAGTTGTGATGATAGTTAGAAGTTTTTGTCATCTTCCAGGGTGAATTTTATGCCACCGTTGTGGCTGTCTCTAAAAGTTTTGATGTGGATATCATCCTCTCTGTTCTCCTGATTGTGATGACCTAGAATGTATAAAAAGAGCATATGCATATTCAATATCCGAAAAGATTTTATGGATGGTGTTTCTGTGGTTGTTGCGTTCTTTATTGTTTCTCTCAGTCCATATAATCCAAATAATGGCTTCCATCAGGGTTTTGTGGATATGTAGAGGATGTTTTGATTTCTTGTAAATGGTTGAAGTTGTGAATGTTGATGTCTTTGTCTAGAATAGTATGAAATTAATGACTTCTCATCTGGGTGGTGATGTAGCAATGTATGAAAAGATGTGAGGTAGTTTCAGAGTTTTCATGGCACATATAGCATTGTTGATCATGATATACCTCATTTTGTAAGGTTTTGATCAGTTAATAGTTTGTTATGTTTGATGAGCTATAGGATGAGTTTGACTTCTATAGGTTCCATAAATTCCAAATGTCAGTTGAAGGATAGAAGGGTCATTTCTAAGTAAGAAAGAGGTAAGTTCGGTGTGGTTTGAAATGTTTTCCCGTGTTCACGAGATATGATTTGTAGTTTGTTTCTCCAGTACACGCAACATGTCTTTTATAGTATCACATGATAAGTGACTAGTGAAAGTTTGTTTGAGACAATTGTTTATGTTAATAACTAGAAGAGACATAGCAGTGGTAGTGTTTGAAGTAGTCAACCTATGGGGTGTCTGAAAATAACAAGAAGAGTATCGAACCGCGGATCAATGAAACTATGGGTTATATCAGAAACGGATGTTCTTGATAATGTGGTGGTGGGGGGTAATCATATGTAGAATGACAGTGGAGTGTTTGTTGATATATTTCCACGAAGGGGATGCATAACCTACAAAAGGTCGAGATCGTATTCAGAATGTCATGAGAAAAATACTTGTCAAGACTAGATCTGAATCCGCGGAGAACGGCTGCAGTACTCCCTCCACAGTAAGTAGCACAAAGGAAACCTTCTCGGTTTCTTCCTTGTACACTCTTTTTGTACTACCTTAATGCTGACAGCACGGAGTTGCTTGCTCACTGGATTGAATCCCACGGACAAGATCGTCACTAGAAGCTTGGACAGATCGAGTTTCTGAATGCCCTATATCTAGTCGAGTATCTCTGACCTCATGCGTTACGTACATGAAGCAACACAAGGCCGGCGGATGCATCAAGAAAATATCAATCTCAAAAATCAGCTGCAATGTCATGTCTAAAAATGTGCATGTGGTGGAACCGCCGTAGCGATGGAGACCCATAGAGCTCTGAGTCTTCCGCCCACAGACACCCTAACATTGCCCCAACGGCGAGTGGATGCATCCACCTGATCGATGCTTGCGCTTGCAGGCTATGACCGCTTTCCTACCACCTAAAATATATTCATCCCGCCACGAGAGCGACGTCCGGCGATAGTGGCCATCAGATCTGATTTCCGTGCTTTGGCTTGACTCTAGTTGGGTACATGATCGATACAACACGAGGTGCCACTTCTATTCGGCTTCGTCTACCTCCTACTCACCCGATCTTAGCTCCGGTGGTCCTACAGGTTTCCATGTGAATCTTGGCCGCCTGTCAACACGTACAGAGCACACACGTGATCCGTTGTAACAGATCGAAGCTAGCCGCTGTATTTCCTGTGGACAGGTCAGCAAAACTTAGAAACTAGCACGTCGCCTAACATTCCTCCATATCTTGCTACTCCCACTACAAAGCGAGTTCCTGCTCCGACCACCCATCCGCTCCTTTGGAAATCTCCATTTGTGGTCAACTAAAGGGGGGGGGGGGGTGGGGGACCTGTTAAACTTGGTCAAAATCTGCGGGTGCCCATGGGTCGACCCGTTTAAGTTGGATTTGGGTCGTAAAATTTGGCACCCACCGGAAAAAACCCAAACCCATACCCACTCGTTTAATTAGCGGGTTTCATGGATAATCCGCGGGCACCAGCGGGTGACCCGCATAATTATACTGATTTTATTATAAAATAGAATATGCAGGACACTATAGCGTATATGTTACAGGCTTCTCGCTGGCCGCTGGTGGCATTCTGTCCATGCCATTTAATAGTAATGTGCAATATTTAAAAGTACTGTTTTCCTATCACAATATTGCTGGAAACTAGGTAAGTTACCAAAGAAAGAAGACTGGAGGCGGAGAGTCCTAAACTGAACCGTGATCCGTAAATCAGAAATCAAATTAGCAAGCCGAGGCGAGCGGGGTGTTATGCGTGGCTCCGTGCCCTAACCTACCGAAGGCGCCGACCGCCGGATGAGGACAGATCGACGCAGAACTGCAGAATTGACGTGGACGACTTGCAACGGCGGAAAGAGTGGCACTCCCTTCTCCTGCCTTCACTCCGCCAGTCCGCCGTCAAGCGTAGCATCAACAATGCTTGTTTCTCGGTCGTCATCTCGTGGTCGTCATTTATGGTCTTCTTCTTGACGTGCTCTGCATCTTCATCACCTGCTTCGGCGAAGCTCCCTATCTCCCCACAAAGGAACTGTTGGCAAAGCTCATAGACTCACAGCCAGCCGCTGGGTACATGACAAGCTCGTTCCTTTTCTAATCATTTCTATGAAATCAAACCAAATGCCTTTTGTTTCTTTATTCTACCTGATCACCACCTCAATTGAGTGAATGGTGGGAACACTATTGTGATTCTTGTCCTTTATTATTCCACCCAATTCTTCTTCTTCCTTACACAACGACAGAGTGTGGATGGCAACACATTTTTTAGTTGGGCACAACAACTCATAAACTCTTAAGTCTGAATTGCCCATTCTAATGTGTACAATTTACTTATTAGATGATTGTGTCTGTGGTATTTTTTTCTTCAGAATTGCCAATGTCGTTTAGGCAAGTTGGCTTCTCTGTCCTGGTTCTACCAATGCAGATTTTACTCTAAAATAAAGTTGTTTTGCCTTCTTGTAGGTTATTAGTTAGATGGATTTTCTGCATGGTACACAATCAACTTCAACCCCTCATACTAGTAATGCGAATGGAGAATGTGAGTTTGATGCTAGCTCATCACATTTAGACCCACATATAACTCCTACACATGTGCCTTCACAGTCCCCTTCTCAACTGGCAGTAGAATTGAATGCTAATCAATCAGATACCACCACCACTGCTAATAAAAAGAGAAGATCTACTTCATTTGTTTGGAATGTCATTTTTGTCAAATATAAAGATGAAAACGGGACACAACGGGCAAAGTGTAAAGATTGTGGTGTGAATTATGCAATTGGATCAACTACACATGGAACCTCAAATCTAAAAAAACATATTGACGATGATGGTAATTGTCCTGCTGTTACTCCAAAAACTGTGAAATAATGCATCTTGATCATGAGCTGAAATTAACGAAAAGCAAAATCAACCAAGAAACCCTAAGAGAAAAATTAGCTATTTCTATAATGAAACACAATCTTCCTTATTCTTTTGTTGAATATGAAGGCATTCGTGATTTATTTAAGTACTTGAATGAGGATGTGAAGCATATTACAAGGAATACAACTAGGTCTGATTGTATGAAATTGTATAAGCAGAAAAAAGAAATGTTAAGACAATCATTAGCTCGAGTTCCTGGTAGAATTTTTCTAACATCTGATTTGTGGTCATCTGCTACTAAAGAAGGATATTTATGTTTGACTGCCCATTTTGTTGATGAATCATGGACCTTGCAAAGTAAAATTTTGGACTTCTCTCACTTTATCCCACCACACACTGGAATTAGATTATCTGAAGCTTTATTTGCAGTTCTAAAAGACTAGAGCAATGATAAGAAAATATTTTCAATCACTTTAGATAATGCTACGAATAATGACAACATGCAAGATTTGTCAAGAAAGAAGCTTTCATTGCATGATAACTTGTATGGCAGTGGGAATTACTTTCATATATGGTGCTCTGTTCATATTTTGAACTTGATAGTTAAAGTTGGGTTAAAAGTTTGCTCGGATTGTTTGGATAAGGTTAGGGATTGCATCAAATACATAAAGGGCTCTGAGTCTAGACTTATAAACTTTTCTTGTTGTGCTAAAGATGAAGGAATAAGTACCTCTATGGGGCTTCACATGGATTTTGATACCAGATGGAACTCTACATTCTTGATGCTTGAAAGTGCACTTTGGTATCGCCCAACATTCTATCTCTATAGTCTTTTGGATCCTGGATTTAATACATGCCCTACAAATGACGAATGGGACAAGATAGAGAAATTTTGTAAGTTTTTAAGGCCATTTGATACTGTTACAACTCTTTTCTTAGGGTCGGAGTACCCTACTGCAAACTTGTATTTCTATAATGTATGGAGGATACACATGATGCTTATTGAGAGAAAATATGGGGATGATCTGGATTTAAAAAAGATAGCTACTAAAATGCAACCTAAGTTTGAAAAATATTGGAATTCTTACTCTGTTATCCTATCATTTGTTGTTGTTCTTGATCCTCGATACAAACTTGACTTTGTGGAGTATTGTTATTTCAAAATTGATCCATAACAAGCAAGGCAAAAGTAGCTTCTTTGAAAAGAGATCTTCTCAATCTTTATGGTGAATATGCCTCTAGACATTCCTCTCATGTTTCTAGTCAATCTTCAATCCTAATTGATGTTCGTGGGAATGAAATGATTGATAATGAAGATTTCATTGCGGTATGTAATTTTCTTTCCATTATCATTAACATGTACAGTGTGTTTGTGCTTCAAACTATTTTATTATGTCCATGTTGTTTGTATATGTAGGACTTTGATGTTTTTGAAGGAGATTCTTCATCTACTGATAAATCTAAGTTTGATTAATACTTGGATGAGAAGCGACGTGATAGGAAGCTACATGCTAACATGAGTATACTAGAATTTTGGGAATCCACCTCAAGAAGGTACCCCATTTTATCTATCATGGCAAGAGATGTTTTATCAATATTGATCACTACGGTTGCTTCTGAATCCACATTTAGTATTGGAGCAAAGGTAATAAATAAGTATAGGATATCTCTTAAGCCAGAAAGTGATCATTCTACAATATGCACTAGACATTGGTTATGTGGGTACGAAGAAGGAGGTATGTCTTTCTTACTAGACATCTTTATTTTAATTTTAGTGCTTTATGATCACACTTGTATTTACACTTTTCAAAGTGATTAAACTTTGTTATATGTTTAACTTGTAGATAATGGAGAGTATAAAGAAAAAGATCGTTTGATTAGTCTTGAGGAAAATACCTCACAACAAAATGAAGGATCGACTACTATTGGTAAAAATGTCAATTTGTAGTGTTATGAAATGAGAGGTATGTGATTTACAATACTTTTTACTCATTAAGTAGTTTGTAAAATTTATGCTTTTGTATTATAGCCACCTTTAGAGTATATATCTTGTCTGCGATCGTAGTATTAGGTGTTTTGTCTTATACTAACTATATGTATAATAGTCACTTTTCTAGATTATGGAGATGGGGTGATCTTGCTCTAGTTGGTGAAGTTGAAGAAGAAGAGGAACATGGAGAACTAATTCAAGGCATACACAAAGTGTCATCTTCATACAACAGATTAAAAGGACATGGAGTTGTTGTCCAGAATTTAGCATACTTTTAATTTTTATTTAAGTTCTTCAGATCTGTACTTCGGCTCATTTGGATCCCCCTTTCGTAATAGATGTTGTTGTATTGTAGTTTAGTTGTTTTTTGTAGGTGGTACTCATTAACTAAGCCTAATATGTATGATTTTGACTTAAACATCTACAAAATCTGTAGTACAATTGTTGGTTCAACATTTATATGATTCAGAAAATTAATTCAGCAGCTGGTTGTTCTTTTTAATAGGCGTACATCCCTGATCATGGAGCATTGTTGTTTGGTACTCTTAAGTGACACACATTTGGATACATAAATAAATCTTACATCACAATGTACAATGTTATTGGTTTGTTCCGCCTCTTATGTAAACAAACACTAGCAACACTTTTTTTTTTATTTTGTATGGGCACCCGCGGGCAACCCGCAACCCGCTGGGTCGGGTTTGGGTTTGTCTTTGTTCCACCCGTTTAGAACTCGATATTTTTGACCCGCACCCGCGAGAGCCAAACCCGCAACGACTCAACCCAAACCCAACCCACCCACCTGTTTGACAGGTCTAGGGGAAGCCCCCTCCCTCCTTATGCTCTTATTTTCCCTAACAATGTGGAAGGTTATTGTTTCGTTACAACGTTACTCCTTATCTCATCTCCATGTGTCAAATTTCAACCCATGATGTTGATAAACTCTTAGGTCCTGTTCGGTAAGGTATAATCAAGGCCAAAAAATTAAAATGACATGTATGGGCATTTTAATTATCAAAATGGCATGATTCATAACTTCATTCACAAAATGGCATGTTTCTGATGCAATACGTCCCAAAAAATGACACATTGCTTCTGGTGGGGCCAATATGTCCCCTCGGGAGACGTATTACTAATTTAAAAAGCAATATGTCCCCAATGGGGATGTATTATCTCTAGCAGAGCAATGCGTCCCCAGTGAGGACATATTGTTTTTTATTTTCTATTTTTTAATTTTTTTAATTATGATATAATGTATATTATATATACATATATATGTTAAATTGCTAAATTAATATAATCTACATTAATTTATATATAATTAGCCATATATTTGAAATAATACCTGAAGATAATAAAATAATAACAGAATATTATATTTATTAATACATAATATTTATAAATGTAGATAAAAATATTTAAAATTAATGGATATAATACCAAAATTATATACAAAAGTTTAAAATTATAGAAATAAAGCAAATATATACATGTATTTATTTGTAAACTTAGAAAAAAAATAAAAATAATATAGCAATAAAAATAATAAAACACTAAAATAAAAACTAATATGGTAGTATATAAGACACGTTGGTGTACATAAAACACACACACACACAGATATATATATATACATATATATACATATATATACATATATATATATATATATATATATATATATATATATATTAAAGGTATGATGCATAATATCAAAAAAATGTCAACTATATAAAGTAAATATACATGATCAATAACAATAGATAATCAAAATAAAATATATGATACATATAATCATAAATGTAACTCATAAAAATCATAATATATTATGAAGCAAACTTTTTTATTATGTTTAAAAAATAATATATTAACATAAATCATAATATCATAAAAATATGTGTAACTTTTATCCAGTTCAGAGACAAATATAATATGATAAAAATCAAACATATTATAATTTTTTATTTAATTTAAAATTATATGTATCATATATTTTAATTTGATTGTTCATTGTTATTTTTCTAGTATATTTTACTTTGCATAATTGACATGTTTATATTTTTTGATATTATATTTTGTGACTTTATGTATGTATATATATATATATATATATATATATATATATATATATATATATATATATATATATTGTGTGTGTGTCTATATATATATATATATCCATTTATACATATTATATATATATTTATATTTTTGTATATACATTGTGCATATCAACGTGTGGTATATGTTGGTATATTAGTTTTCTTTTTCCTTTTTCTAAGTTTACAAATAAATATATACATATATATGTATGTATGTATGTATATTTTTTTATTTCTATAGTTTTAAACATGCTATATAATTTTAGTATTGTATCCATTAATTTTAAATACTTTTATCAACATTTATAAATATTATATATTAATGAAATATAATATTCTATCATTATTTTATTATATCCAGGTATTATTTAAAATATATGGTTAATTGTATATAAGTTAATGTAGATTATGTTCATTTAGCAATTTAACATATACATGTATATATATAACGTATATGGTATCATAATTTAAAAAAGTAATAAAAAATAAATAAAGTAATACGTCCTCATTGGGGACGCATTGCTCTGCTAGAGGCAATGCATCTCCACTGGGGACGTATTGCTATTTTAAAGTAGCAATACGTCTCCCAAGGGGATGCATTGGTCCCACCATGAGCATTGCCTCATAAACGTGCCATTTTTTAAATTAAGTTCTGAATCGTGCATTTTGATAATTAAAATACCCAAACATGCCATTTTGGTTTTTTGGCCTATAATCAAACGACAAAGTGTGTGTTTGACTTACATTTTTACATTACGAACTCACTAAACTACACCCTACTATTCCTAATGAAATCAGTCCTTAACTTAAATCCATAAAATCTGTTGTCGGTTTATAACCATCATAATTGAAATTAATTGTTGTCCAAATTATTCAATTATTCAGTTTAAAGGATAACATTCACTGGGTTTTTATAGGAATACAAAACAACCCTCCGTAGGTCATAATGAAGACTTATGAATTCATGTATAACAAAACATCATCAAACTCAAATACTAACAAAAATTTTAAAAAACAATTTGAAGTTTGTAGATGAAGGTGTGTCATGTGGTACATTGCCTAAAAGATGGTTTTATTTCCCATCATTTGCCGAGAAGTCTAAGTGATCAGACCGACAAAGTTGTACTACCTCTAGCTGTACGTACAAACTCTAGTAGCACTAGGTACAAACATTGTGGGCCCTAAACCAGAATTGTGTTGTACTTTTTTTTTTAGCAATCCGAACATCTTCATTACTGAAAATCCATACGGCATCTACACATAGGAAAAGTGATTCTGGAATTACATACAACCAAGAGCAGAGCTATCTGATCCCCAAAACTCATATTGGAATGATAATAGAACGCTTCTGCATTGATCTTTTTTCCACTAGGCTGACATAAGCAGCTTTTCATAAGAGATTCCTTCAACCTAAGCATAGATCGGAGATGATAAACCTGCAAATGAAAAATATACACACTAGTGTTTTCTGCCACATGCAAAGCCATAGCCCCAGTAGTGAATCCGAACAGAAGAAATTGAGGCCAACAAGGGCCAAGACTCATAGCTCCCAAATAGAGAGAACAACAACGCCGACAAGGAGCGACAACAATGTCGACGAGCGGTGAGAAATGGACAGAATAACCTGCAGCAAAGAAAACAAGAAAAAAAACACGGAGACCCGCGAAGAAGCACGGGGGCGGGGGGTCTCGAATGTCGTAGGGATTGACGATCAGGGCAAGTTTCCCACTCTCCCCTCCACCCCAGTGAGCCAAAGGACCACCAGGGCACGCCGCCCAAACCACCAGCGCCGCAGCCTCAAGATCTGAGGCCGAGTACCACCGCTGAGAAGGACGAGTCCTAGAAGAAAAGCAGGTGAAGGCTCTGATCGTCGAAGCACCTTGAGACAACCGAGGAAGAAGAAGCCCAGGGGGACAGGGAACGCTGCGCGTCGGAAGGCAGCCTCCCCCCCCCCCCCCGAGCAAAGTCGGCGACGGGGCAAGCCCTAGATCGCGGGAGCTAGGGAGAGAGCCGCCGCTAGCGACAGTTCCCGTAGAATCATGTTGTACTTAGTGATTGGCTAATCTGATATAAAAGTCAAGATATGCGGCAGAAAATACGGCATGAATGGCTTTTTCACCAGTATAGAATTTGGTTATGACTACATAAGGAATGGGGTTCTGCAAGTTTCTTGTTTGTTGGTTGAGACCTAAAATAAGTTCATTTGAGGAAGTTTTTGAATGAGAAGTATGATGTTTGGCATGACCTTGAGACTCTAGACTTTTTCCTTGAAGGTTGATCAAGTGACTCTAAAGATGAGGATTTGCAGGCACATATAGCTGAAATGGTCTTGTCCCGGAGCAATGAAATCATTGGGTTTTATTGTTGGTGGAATAGAAATTTAAGGATGATATCTATTATCTCATTTGGAAAGGTGGCATAGAGAAAACTTTTGAAGTTTTTTGATCTACTACTCAGCAAGTCACTGGGGGTTTAGGAAGACTGATATTATGTACGGAGGGGTTGGATATGTATATCCATTTAACCAGGGATCGAACTAGAATGATGTGACATGTATGTTCTTTATGGGGACTGTTAATGTGAAAAGTGGAACCTAATAGGGGGTCCATTCAAATTGTACAATATAAAGAGTCATGTAATGATAAAACAATGGAAATAAGACTATTTATAAAGTTACATGATGATTCATTTACAATTATTCTTAATAATAAGAGATGACAAAGCAAAGTACAGAGGTATCCAACTAATAAATCTCATCACATGTAAAACCTATTGTAGAGGGCAACATGGCCATTCCAAGCTATCTTTAAGTACATATCATGTATTTGATCTTCCTGATCCATGCTCTCTAATGCTTCTACACCTAAGTGGGTTTGGGAACAACACCCAAGAAAAGACAATAGAGCATGCATCAGAACACTTCTGAGTATGTGCATATAAATATTATTTGGGCATTATCATAGATTGTAAGTATAAAAAAGGGTGTTCTTATGCAAAAAGAGGGCTATCAATATATATGTAAGTTTCAAATAGATAAATCAATAGAATGAGACATTTAAAGAGTAGCACAACATCATAGAGTATCTTTCCATTAACTAATCCATAATATCACAATAAAATAGTTGTGTGCATATATGAGATAGACCAGGTGTCTAAAATATGGCCATAACAACATTAAATTATGGCATAAACAAAAATAAGGATGGAAACACGCACCCGACAAAATATGTGTTCCCTATTGTGTAAATGGATGTCCCATGCACAACTACTCTAGATGAAAAGTCTAACATCCAACATGCATAAATTGAGAAGCAAGACATATAGCAGTCATATTTTAATTTCTAAGTAACAAGGAAAGTGGAGTCATAGACCCTATGTTAAAAGGAATTAATAAACAATTTGGGAATTTAGAAATTCCGTAAAAGAATAATAAGGATGGTATATAAAACACAAATGCCTCACTTTAGGTAAGTTAGGAATTATAGTTAATTAAATGCCCACACATAAATAGGGACTTGCACATACCTGGTCATCATAGCTAATGCCTAAATAGATAAACTTTCTCCAAATAGTCAAGTATTCATCCTTAAAACACATTAGGTACACTAGTTAAACCACAAAGAAGGTGTGTATACCCTAATAGGATACATATATATTGTTCTTATCATAGTTCCTTGCTTACCTATAGGCATATTATGGTTCTTAATATTATTACATGGAGATAGGACCCAATATATATTACTATATAGATAAGGATTTTCAACTCTAGTGGATTGTATTACATGTCCTTTTGGTTTTCAAATAACCCATTTATTTCCCTACAATTGTACTGTTAATCCTATTTAGCATTTACGTGTTTATACACATTTTATTATCAAACCTTTAATGTTCCATAAATATGAGTACTTACTATCTAGATAAATGATAAATGATAGTATATTATGATATTAGTCTTATCCAAAATGTCGTCCATACTTATATTTATAAAGAAAACTTCTTAATAATGTTCCTTGTCTCATACCACATCTCATTTAACTTAGGTAAACCTCAATAGATGTATTTCTAATCCCCATATGCAACTCTAGTCACCATAGAATTTATATACACATATATAGGTATATAAGATTCATATGATATATTGAAAGAATAGTATTTGTTTACCAAGCGTTCTTATTAACAAGGCTTAAGTTTTCAAATAGATTCTTAGAAAATTATCAACCCAATTTTAATCACTAGTATCTCTATCTATAAAATCATCTTGAAATTATCTCAATGAATAATGGAAACATCATCATTAATTGGTTCACTAAATACAATAGTTCAAGTAGATATAAAGTGCTTAATATACATATTTATATTTGTGGATGTTAATATATATGTATATACATTTTGAGGGTGCAAGATTAGATAAACTAATCAGTGTGATTTGAGTAACCGTTTTGTTCATCATGTAGTTGACTTTGTAAATTGGAACCATAGAAGAGAAACTAACCTTTTATTTTTTGTACCCTTGCAAAAATCTTTGATGAATCCCCGAGCTCCCGTCTACAGTGGGCGAGAAGGAGATATTGACAACTGCGGCGGAGAAGGATCCTCGTCAGCCTCCGCCTGGTTTCAACATGACAGATAGTTTAGCTGGAGGCCGTCAGGGGTCGCTCAATGTTCCAAAGAAGAATCCGACTTCATGGGAGTGTCTGAAGCCTTTTTCTACCGGGACTGCGTCAGATCTGAAAAGAGTGGAGATCCAGGTTGTTGATGGGAAGATTATCTATCCGAAGAAGGAAGCTATTGAGAATGCTGAGAAATGGAGTAGATGTTTGCTGGGGTACGTTCTAGATTTCAGGCCTCATATCCCGGATCTAGCCAATCACTTCTCGAACGTCTGGAATGTGCAAGGTTTCTTTGAAATTTTTGACAGAGGAGATGGTTTTTTTCTGGTTCGCTTCTCTGATTCTGAAGATCTCAAAGCTGTTCTGGAAGGGGACTGGTATGTTCGTGACAGACCTATTCTTCTCAAGAAGTGGAAACCTGGAGATAGCCAAGAGAAAGTAGTGTTGTCGGATGTGTCAGTATGGATCACCATTCGGGGACTGCCAATGGAATTATGGGATAAACGAACGTTTGATAGGATTGGGAGCTTCTTGGGTTCTCCAGTTAAAATGGATGTTCAAACTTCTAATCTCTAGCGTTTAGATCTGGCGAGAATCCAAGTTGTTATGGGGAAAGATGCTAAGTATCCGAGAAGTGTCACGTTCATGAGTGATGCAGGTGATAAACATAACATTATTTTGGAGTATGATTGGATACCTTATAAGTGTTGCCATTGTGGTTATCTTGGCCATGATGATTGCTTACCTGTGCGGAAGGTCTTACTAAAGACTGCCCATCCTATTAATTTTGTTAACAAAGTTTGGGAAGTTAAAAAAGTGAATGCAGCTCATGTTACTGATGAAATGTTAGACTTGAGTAAAGAAGGTTCTGATTTCATCATTCAAGAGGTGGTGGACGTGGAGGATATTCGGTCAGGCAAGTACATTGTGCAGCAAGAAGAAATTATTCTGAAGATGAAGAATTATCCATGAAAGTTAATGCCGATCTGGAATCTGAAAAAGTTAAGTCTGTTAATGCGGTTCAGTCTACTGTTGTTTGTAACTCTTTGAGTGGCGATCCTATAACTCCTAAGGTTGTTCAAGTATTCTGTAAGGATTCACCAGAGAGTGCTCTGAGTTCTCAAGCTTCATCCTCATCAGTAATGTTCATTTCCAGGAACAATTTTAATAGAGAACCGCCTAGATGCCAGGCAAAGTTGATCACAGGGATACTTCATAAAGGAGAATCTTCAGGCTTCTCGCCAATACCAAAAGGGCTTGAGATGATTTTTGAAAACACTGAGGCTGCCGGTCCAATAGCCCCAGGTTACAAATGAATACGACTTTATCTATCACCTCTTGGAACGTCAGAGGTATTAATAATAAAATTCTAGACGTTCAAAAGGAGATCAATAAAGCGGACTGTGATATAGTTCTGTTGAATGAAACTAAGCTCAGGGGTAGGAAGACGGTCAAGTTTATGAGAAAGTTTTTTCCTAGTTATAATTGGATTTCTAACTCCAAGTCTCATGCTCTGGGTAGAGTGTTTTTGCTTTGGAAAAGTGAGGTTTGTGATATGTTCCGTATTAATGAATGTGACCAAGCTATTCATGTTAAAATTACTAAAGAGAATCATGAGTTTTATCTTTCGGCTATTTATGGGCACAACGATGATTATGATAGGGTTAATTTGTGGACTTATTTGAATGCTCTTTCTTTATGTGCTGAGCCTTGGGTTATTATCGGGGACTTTAATGCTGTTAGAAAGGCTGAAGAAAAGATTGGTACTCTGCCTCCTTCCTCAAAATCCATGGATGATTTTAATGGTTTTGTTTTAGATAATGGTCTTTTTGAGCTTGACCTCAAAGGACCTTACTATACTTGGGATAACAAGAAAGAGGGTGATCACTTTATTGCTTCTAAAATTGACAAGATCTTATATAACAGTTCTTTCCTTAGTAAGTTTGATAATTTCCATGGTGAGAGCATTTCTAACATTATAAGTGATCATAGAAGAATTGCTCTATTTCTCGGAGAACATAGGTCTAGGAAATCTCCTTTTAGATTTATCAACATCTGGACCAAGCACGGTGATTTTGATGACATTCTTAAAGAGGCCTGGAATCTTGAGGTGGATGGCTTTGCTACTCTTAAGCTTTATAGGAAGTTGCAGAACTTTAAGTACTTGCTGAAAAAATGGAATAAAGATACTTGTGGGAATATTTTTGATAATGCTGCTAGTCTTAAAGATAAAGCTCTATCTGCTCAGAAGGTAGATGATTTGAATCTTACTGATGAGAACTTGAGAAAAGAAGCTAACTATTGGAGAAAGGAAGCTAAGAAAGCTGCTGATATAGAGGAAGAGTTCTACAGACAAAAATCACGTGTTCAATGGCTTAAAGAGGGGAATTCTAACTCTAAATTCTTCTATTCTTTGCTCAGAACTAGGAGGAACAGAAATACCATCAATGCTCTTAATATTAATGGGGTTATATCTAATGATTGTGAAGAGATTAAATCATCTACTGCTGATTTCTTTGCTGCCCTGTTCTGTAAAAACGATGCGGGAGAGGCTTGGGGTACTGCTTGGAGTGGTTTGAAGATTACTGTTGAACAAAGTTCGTTGTTGACCAGGCTTGTCTCTAGAAGGGAGGTTGATGATGTGGTTAAGAGCCTTAATGCTGATAAGTGCCCCGGCCCTGATGGTTTTAACGGCTATTTCTATAAGTATGCTTGGGATGTCATTGGTAATGATGTCTTTGAGGCCATTTCTGAATTTTTTTCAAATGGGCAGCTCCTGAGAGAAGCTAATAAAACTTTTATTACTCTCTTGCACAAAGGTAAAGATCCCACTTATATTAGTAACTGGAGACCTATTGCTTTGTGCAACACTTATTACAAAATTATATCTAAGATTCTGACCATCAGACTTCAAGCTGTGTTGCCTGATATTATTGATAGAAATCAATGTGCTTTTGTTAAAGGTAGAGGCCTTAAAGATGCGGTGTTGCTTACTAATGAAATTCTGGGAGATTTTAGGAAGATGCAGTGTTCTAACATGTGTGCTCAAATTGATATTTCTAAAGCATATGATATCGTAAGCTGGAAATATTTGTTCTCTATCATGTTTAAAATGGGGTTTCCTCCTAGATGGATTAGTTGGATTGAGAATATCTTTATGACTACCTCTTATCAAATTCTTGTCAACAGAGAACCCACTCTGCCGATTTTCCCTACGAATGGGGTTAGACAGGGTGACCCCATTGCTCCGTATCTGTTTGTCATTGCCATGCAAGGATTATCTGAGTTGTTTAAAGATAGTGTGAGGAATAAGGAGATTGTCCCTGTTTCTGTTTCGAAGGATTGCCATTGTTCTCATATTATCTTTGCAGATGATTTAATGATCTTTGCTAAAGCCACTGTTCCTAATGCCGTTAATATTAGAAAGTTGTTGGACAAATTTGGGAAGATGTCTGGTCTCATTATGAATGAAGAGAAAAGTCTTGTCTTCACTGGCCCTGGCATGGATGGCTTCAACATCTCTAATGCTATTGGTATCCCTCTGGGTGTGTTGGAGGATACTAAATATCTTGGTCTCCCTCTTTTTTCTGGAAAGATTAGAAAGGCCCAATGTGAAAAGTTAATTGACAAAATCAAAAGGAAGCTTGAAAGTTGGAAGTCGAATCTTTCATCTCTGGCTGGGAGAGTGGAACTTGTAAAATCTACTCTTTCGGCAATGCATCTCTTTTGGGTTATGGCGTTTCCCATTCCTTGCTCTGTTCTTGATGAAGTTGACAGAATTTGTAGAGACTTTATCTGGGGCTATTCCGAGAACAACAAGAACATGCATCTCATCAAGTGGGATATAGTGGCTCTACCTAAAGAGGAAGGAGGTCTAGGCATTAGAAGGAGTAAAGACATTTCTGAGGCTTGCTTAATCCAAAACACTTGGGACATTTCTAGGAAAAAGGATTCCCTTTGGGTTAGATGGATTAATGGTAAATATCTAAGGAAAGAAATTTTGTGGTCCATTGAACCATCTCCTAACTACTCTTGGATGTTTAACTCTATTCTTAGGAGTAAGAATATTCTGCTGCAGTTCATTGATATTAAGATTGGAGCTGGCAATAGTTTAAAAGTCTGGAAAGATCCTTGGTATTCTGGGAAGTTTCTCTATGAAGTGCTTGACAGAAATATGGTTATTAGAGCTGGTTTACCTGCCGATGCTTGGCTGAACAGTATTATTAATAATGGTTCTTGGTATATCAGTAATTCTCGTTGCTCGCAGATTGTTTTGGATGTTTTGAAAAAAGTTACTATTAACAACAATTCTAATTTTGATAGCTGGTTGTTCAATGGGAATGATAGTGTGAATTTTAAAAAGATTTGGGAGAATACAAGGTATAAAGGTATTTTCATGCATAATTTTCAGTGGATTTGGAAGAGCAAGGCTCATCAGAATAGCAAATTTCATGCGTGGAAAGCTATGCACAATAAGTTACCTACTTCGGATTACATGAGAAGAAGAGGTATTTCTGTTGTCTCTGTCGGTTTCTTGTGTATGTCGGAGTATGAGGACACTTTTCATATTTGTTTTAATTGCAAGTTTACGAAGAAGCTCTGGACTAAGGCTGAGTACAGAAGTATTATTGATAAATCTTCTATTAATTGGGATCAGATTTGTATGATGTACCAGAAGAATGCTAGGATTATCAGTCTCCTTATTCTCTATCATGTCTGGCTTGAGAGGAACAGAAGAGTTCACGATAACTTTAGTAAAAATGAGGAGGATGTTTGGAAGATTATTGAAGCTGAGTATGATATTCTCAGAACTTAGATCGGTTTTGATCTGGTTTGGTGCTTCTTGGTCTTCTCTGTGATGGTCGAGCTTGCTCCTCCCTCTTTTATGTGCTGCTTCTTGGGTTGAGGGTATTATCCCTTTTTTCTTATTGGGTTCTGGTTGCTGGTTGTCTTTTTGCAAGCGGCTGAAGACCCTCCAGCTTTTTGTTCTTGCCTGGTTCGTGAGTTTGTTATTTGTTCTTGGATGCTTTTTTTCTGTTCAGCTGGAGTTGGGTTTCTTTTCTATTCTGGGCTATTTGGTTCTGCTCCTAGTTGGCCTTGCTCTGTTTTGGTGGTGGTGGCTCGTTCTGTGCTGCTTGCTTCACTGATATGGTTCTTTTGAGGATATATTTCTGTTGGTTGTTTCTTTCATGGTTCAGAGCTGTTGTGATTTGTTTTCTTCTTGATATGGTTGAGCTGCTCCCCCTCTTGTTGCTACGCAATGATGTGATGCTCGTGCTGCTTTGTGTCATAGGTGGTGGTGGCTCCTCTTTGGTTGAGGTGGTTGTTAAGTGCTGCTTGTTTCTCTGACTCAGTTCTGTGTGTGGGTAACTGCTCCTGTTTTGCTGCTGTACTTCGGGCTCTTTGTCTGAGATGATGTGCTCCCCTCTCAAGTTGATTTATTTTTCTTAGAGAGGGTTGAGTCCCTTTCTGGCGGTTGAAGGATTCTCTTTGCTCCCCTCTCACTGTTTCATACAGTGATGGTTGAGTTTCTTCTTCTGGTGGGGTTGAGGTGAACCTTTCATTGCTTTCTTTTCCCTGAAGTTTGCTGGAGCTAAACCTAAGATGGCCAGTGGGATTTTTTCTCTGCCGGGATATTGTGTCTGGATGTTGTTTCTATAATAAAAATTCTAAATGTATGGATTGTGCCATGGAGTTGGTGCTTGAGCCATGGAGTGTAGACTGGCTATCTTCTGGTTTTGGTTGTATCCTTTTGGAGCTTTGTTTCTTTGTATGTTGATGAAAGATATGAAGGCTGGTATAGAGTGAGGTTCTGGTGTTTTTGTTCTGCAACACAGGCTCTCGATGGAGGGAGATGATCTTGATCCTGAATATAGACCTTTTTGAGTATCGTTTTTCTGGCTTAGATGTTGTTTCTAGTAAGAACTCATTCTGGTTATGAGCAGTACAGAGTACATCATGAACAAGGGTACCGGATGGTTCAGTATGAGTTGCTTTGATGATGATTTTGTGGTGTGGTAGGGGTTTGTTGTTCTTGTTTCGAGGTGAAGGTGAAAGCACCTAAACATTTGGGAGGGTTGTTTTCATCTATCCTTGGATTCTCTGAACTACATTGGTTCATTTGGTCGTTTGCTTCTCTAGTTGCTTTATGGATCCTGTTATGCTGAGGAGGCTATTCAATGCAGAAATCTGAAGATCCTTAAAATCAGAATGGCAGAAATATGTTTCATCTTTTCTTTTATTTTGTTCTTTGGATCCTTTGTACAGTTTTTTATTTTTTCCTCTATCTTCAGCTATGAAGGTAGAGAAAGAACTGTACATACACTATAGAAAAAATACAAAAAAGAGCAACACGAGTTTTTACCGACCAAAAAAAATCTTTGATGAATTGGTTCTTATGATGAAAAGATGGTGGTGGCTTGGACTAAAGAAAGCAGCAGTGACTATATTGGATGAGAGGCAGTAGATCCTGACCATCTACTCACATATGAATGTCTGGTTTTCTAAAGGTCATTGTAAGGAAGGGGGAGAAGGAGGGGAGTCAAACGATAACTTTGCTTGAGTAGTTGTGGTTTTTGCAACATGTCTATGATTTGGGCACACCAATGGCATGGTACATAGAACTTTTCCATCATATTGTTCAGACTTGTGGTGTGAGGAGGTCAGAGGAGGAGGTAGCACATTGGCGACAACTCTTGCATGTTTCAAATCTATATTGCAAGGGAGAAGGTGGAGGACGATTGGAGTAGAAGATCTATGGGTGGCATCGCCGAGGCTATCTAAGAGGCTTCTCACCTTTGTGGGATGCTTGAAGAAGTAGCGAGAGGCGATAGATTGTTTGCATGTTGGTATAACTACTTCCTTGCAGGTTACTAGGGTGCAATAAGGAAAGGAAGAAGAGGCATGGAAGAAGATGATGGAAGCTAGCTCTTAGGCAGTCATGACTAACCTAAAGGAGGAGATGCTTGTTGTTGGTTGGTGATAAAAAAACACTAGTGGTGGCTATACTAACACGTGTTGACACCTTCATGCAGTCATAACATTTGGTGGTTGTTAGTTTGTAGGTGTCACCCTAGCTTGTTAATGAGGCACACACAATGGGTGAAGGTCCTAGATAGGAGGCCATGGGTGGTGACCAAAAAGGGAAGGGAGAGGAAGCAATATCGGCTCTAGAGATGAGAGTGGAATTGCTACATTGCAATTTGGATATGCTCGTGTGTAGTAGCCTTTATAAGCTTTGTGGTTGGAAACTATGGTTTGGTCACCGACGTAGGCTGTAGAATGTGTTGGCAGTGGTAGTTTGGTCACCCACATGGTTTTATAACATTTTGGCAGTGTTTAGGGTTAGGGGAAAATGAGAGTGGAGAGGAAGACAAGCAGAGGATATGGTTGGAGGCTACGGTCTAGTCATCAACCATTTTGGAAGTATATGGTTGGAGGATACAGTCTGGTCACTGACTCAGGCTATAGAAGGTGTTGGTAGGGGGAGTTTGGTCACTGACACTAGCTGTAGAACATTTTGGCAGTGGCTAGGGTTAGGGGCTAATGAGAGTGGAGAGGGCAAGAACACAAAGGCATTGATTCAAGCCTTCACATGATACTGTGAGTTGGTTCAACGTGAGGGATGTGGCTAGAGAGAGGGGAGACCACCGGAGTGACGTCAGAACAGGCCAAAGAGTGTGTAAATGAGTATAAGTAGACCATTAAGGAAATTAAGATATACTAGGAATTAAATTGATTTAATCATATCACACAATGTTCTCATTCGTAATCATTTTTACGGTTATATTAAATGTTCAATTGCCTCGAATTACTAGGTATCTTAATTTGACTATAAGGAATTCAAATTTCACATTAGTTTTTCATTTTGAAATCTTTTGTATCACATTTATTGGTGTGTCCATTAAGTACTCATTTAGGGTATCTATTGCCATTTAATTTACCCATTAATATGCAGTCTTTCATATTATCTCATTCCCCCTACCCACTAACCCTAGGAACACTCTAGAATATAAAAGCAGATTTGACCAGTTGTATTTGTTCATCAATTACTACTATTTATTTTATTTCCATGAAGTTTTCTAAGACTTCACATATAGTTGATATTTATTATTATTGGTATGGTTTACTTTAGTATACCTTAATATAATTAAGTTAATGAAATAAAGACTTGATATTATCATAACCAAAAAGGAGTTAGAAAAAACGAGGGTCAACCTATGAACCCAGATGCAGGTATGTTACAACACTCCACCCTTTAAAGAGGATAATGTTCCAAAAATACATCTTGTTATACCCTATTATACTAATTTATACTTCCTAAATAAATTATCGGTTTCTAGTTCACATAATGTATTGGACCATGTTATACTATTCCTTATGACATATGTGCCCATTCCCAATGTAGAAAACTATACTACAACTTTAGTGTTCTCTTAAGGATGTCGAATTAGGGGTGGTACGCCAACTAGGATCATATATCTAGTCAGTATTGTTTCCATTATGGCTACTTTTAGTGTTATGATGATTTTACTATCCACTTAACATGGTCAACATTACTTTATGTTTTTTTTAAAATTACATGTATGTGGTCAGTAGGTTTTTCTACTACTTCTACTTTTCCATCACCTAGAAATGAATAATCCATCTCCACATATAGATATTGTATTCCACTTAATTTAAAAGGTTATTCTGCCTTAGATCCCTATTTTTAAGATATGTTAAGATTAATTTTGGAAGTTTCTTTAAGTATCTCAATAACATTATTGTTGGTCAGATTAGTAGAATTGACACATATGCACTGGTTAGGTGATAGCTAATGTTGTTTGACATTATTACTAGGAGCTACCCAAAGATCACTTGTTGGAACTACTATTGATTTTGATTATTCCTAAAGTTATGAGACACTCCTAAGTCTACAAGGCACCATCCCTTAAAAGAATTAATCAATAACTTACTAAACATCTAGAGAGACAACACATGTAGGCTATCTAGGTCAACCACATCTAGAACTTCATCGTCTTACACTCTACATCGTACCTAGGCTTAGGGTCTTAGGGTTGAGCACGCTAGTCAAGAGGTTATTCATCAAAGTAATTCTTACTTTTAAAACTCTTGACTTGGTTCCAAAACCATCAATAAAATCTTAATTTTATTACATATAAGTTAATATTAAAAAAGTTGACAACGAAAACTTTTCTATGAAAATTAAAAATTAGCACCAAAATTGATACGAGAACCAATTTGTCCACCTTCCACAACACAACACATATAGTATTATTCTATTGTCACTTTGTTCCACAAAAGAGGTCTAATTCTTTTTTCACCTAAAAGTACATAAGACTACATTTCTGATTTATTAGCATAATAGGGAGAAGGATTTCTTATTATGCGTGGTCAACTTCTATAAAGCCCTAAAATGGAACGAAATCTACCATCCCTCGTGTCACTTGATCATAATGTGCAATGCATTATTTTGAGATCTATTAGCGTCATAAGATATCCAATGTTATAGGAAGATATTCAGGGTTTTCCCATTACCATATGGTTTACAACCATAGTGTATCAACAATGCAAGATGATTTATATAGTCAAACTACTCATTTGAAATACTAGATAAACCAGATGAGATAATAGATTACTTAAGGATATGTACTAAAATCAATAGCATTCCTCGACAAATTCTTATATACAAGACATACCAAGCTCAATGAGGATGGCATCTAATACTTAGATAGATGCATATGCATAGAGCTATATGGACATACTCCACGTTGAAGACAAGGCATGCCTAACCATAACATAGCTAATTCAATTCATCATCTAGTATCAAGGGAAACATCACCATTCTTTAACTTATTTTAGAGTCTATGCATATCATCCATACATACTCAGTCCTCCTAGTGGATGTATCTGAGGCTTGCTACAAGAAAAACAAGAAAAGGGCCCAAATGGGAATTAGGGTAAAGCCTATACATGAATGTTCAAGTTAACCTAAATTTGGTTGGAACTATCTTTTTCTAAAGTGGGGATATAAAGTCCAATGACCAAGAGAGTCAACTCCTATCTAGGGAATATTTTGTACTCCATAAAGGATTTAAGGTTAACTAGGATTCCTAAAATAGAGCCTCGACCACATAGTGGTTTGGGCACAAGAAATCATCAAATTAGATAGGAATTGAAACCCTATTTGGCATTCTACTACTCTAGATTAGGTAAATTGACAGGATTAAACTGTGCGTAAAATGCAAGTGCACATGTGAATGTAATATAGGCCTTTGTGAGGCCCGAGTCAAACTCAGGGAATGTAATTTCGGTAGACTACTACTAACTACTTGCAATCAGCTAGACTGATTATAAAATTTTGAGAGTTGTTTTGAAAAGAAAAAAACAAAAGAAAGCAAAGCAATCGATTAAATTGTTGGTTTAATCAATTAAAATGTAATCTTTAGGATTGTGGTTTCACCACGGATTCTCATTGTACTAATTCCTACATAATTATTACAACTTGTCTCCTATCTTGGGTAGTGGCCTGTGAATAGAATTGTTCGCTTCCGCGATACAATTCACTACCTTAATTTAGATCGGTTCCATGTCAGTAGTAACCTATACCCTAAATTAGGTGCATGAAAAACATATCTCTAGGTTTCCACCATTAACCGTACAACACCTTTTCTAAAGGATTTATAAGTTAATGTGATTATTGCGTCTTTTCAACCATTAATTCTTCATCAAAAGCAATAAAAGGTATTAAATTACCATTATGGTGATCAAGCACAATGATACAATTGGGAAAACAATATCATATCATGGATTTGAGAGACAAATTATGGTTGACTATGTAAAAAGTGTCATGCAATGATTATCTGGGCTTCTCCCAGTCCTGAAGACAAAGGGGATTAGCCCCACATGTTCATTTCAATGAGAAACACGAAGAAAGGAGAAGAAAACATAGGGGAAACATGGATGGAGATGGTGTAACCCCTAAACGAAGGAGAACCGGATGATTCTCAGCACAAGATGGGTGTTCTCCAGCCTTCCGGTGGTAGAAAACTCTGTCTGCGGCTATGGAAACATCCAGGGTGTAGCTCTGGTCTCCGTTCTTCGTCCTCTACTCTTCTGAGACTTGTGCGGCAACTAATGACGTGATAGAATGGCTTGGGCCATCTTTCCTAGGTATAGGGATCACTTACGACTGAAAAAATATCACGGCCGTTCGATTTAGATCAATTTAGGTTGTTTCATGATTTGACGGTGTCGATACCATCGACGGTGGGTCGATGGTATCGACCCCCGTAGGGTATCAACACTCCTTGATTTCTGGCATTCTCTCTGATGGCAGCTCGATACCATCGACCAAACACGTCGATGGTATCGACTTATTGACCTTTGGCACGCTGATGCTATCTCGATACCATCGACCATCCTGTCGATGGTATCGACTAGTTTTGCTCTTTATCAGGCTTATTGTTGTGGCCATGTCAATGGCATCGACGGCCTCAGATATGCAAATTCCTTAAAATAAATAGAAGAACACTAATCAAATATGAGAAATATGATCTTTTATACAAAATAAGATGAAATAAGACAAATTTGATGCATAATGAGATTGTAGGCTAAAGGAAATAAATCATGCGATATTAACCACAAATATGACCAATACATGCACAAAACGATTATAAAACTAGCCTATAAAAGTGACTCAAAACCCTTACATCAAACTCCCCTAAGCTTGAACTTTACTCATCCTTGAGCAACAAAACTATAGAATATAATTGTGAGGGTCAACTAAAGAACATATTAGCATAAAAGACATCTCAGAATGATTCCCTCCTACAAGGCACATACTGGCCCTCACTGACCATGAAACGGTAACTACCCTAAAGGTGACAATAATTGTCCATGAGAGATGC
The DNA here is from genome assembly GCA_963693085.1 of Alisma plantago-aquatica. Taxonomy (NCBI): domain Eukaryota; kingdom Viridiplantae; phylum Streptophyta; class Magnoliopsida; order Alismatales; family Alismataceae; genus Alisma; species Alisma plantago-aquatica. Next base: position 225,536,393 of record OY856409.1, read on the forward strand.
CCACCCCAAGACCAACGAACACTATCAAATAAGGTAGTTGATATAATAAATTCCTCCGATTCAGGCTTGGTGCATCTTGTGATCTCCTATCTACGTTGCTCATATCCTAACTACCATCTACATTGAATCAGATCTCCTGATATACAAGAATGAGGAGATAATCATGGGTGACCTACCGTTTTGAGCAACGAGTGGATGAAATGGACGGAGGTGGAAGAAGAGGAAGCACAATACAATTTAACATGCAAAAATAATAAAAATGACCTAAATGATGCATATGCGTACGGAAATGACCTAATGCCTACATTTTAGGTGGAATGATGCATGCTCTACTATTCTGTCTCAATGTGAGATGGAATGTCTACAAAACTGCATCATGTGCTTATTATTTTTAATATACAGGTGAAACAAGTTCTTTTCTCCCTCTAATTTCTGCTTTAAAAAAAAATTCTCTCTTTTTTTTTCAAGCCCTTCTTCTTCTCAATTTTGACTAGAGAAACATTTACAATATATATTTTTTTCAGGCTTATTTTCACATAACTACCATAATTGGTTCATTACAATTCACTTCTTAGAGAGTATAGAACAAGTTCCCCGCATTTCTTATTTTTTAGAATAACTAAAGCACATAATGTCATATATGCTCAAGAGTATGCAAAATGCAACTATATGAAAGTAATTATGCAACTACAATGGAATACACTCTAGAATGTATGCATGCATGAGTAATATACAAATATATTTTCATTTTTCATTTTTTTATGCAAAATCTAACTATAATGCAATCCTATCTAGTTGACATGCAATCAAGAAATGAAAATTGTAATGTGCTCTCAATTCTTATGGTGGAGTGTGAATGAAGTGGGGTGGATAGATCACAAGACTAATTGAAAGAACCATTGGAAAATATTATATGTCCCTCCTTACTGACATGTGTACCAATCAATCAATGGGTTTCTCTCTCTCACTTTTGATTAAAGTCCCGTTACCGTTTGGTCAGTTTAGGTTCAACATCCAAATCCGCCCACATTTATTGAACCATAAGGATGTACATTTATGATCATATGTTTTAAAGTTGACCTACCCAATTATTTTCATAAGTTATGTGCTCAATTTCAAACAAGTCCAAATTATAATTTCTGGAAAATTTTCACTAATGCTCAAATTTCAGACAATTGCACCCATTACCCACATATGAAAAACATTGAGATGATATGCAATTTATATTTAGACATCCACTGATTACACTAGATAGAAAGTGGATCCTAGAAAGATGTAAATAAAGAAATTGCGCAACTAGAAGAAAAATTGCAAAAAGCTAAGAAAAATGCTAAAATGAAAGAAAATGAAATAAAACTAAGATAGAAATTGTTCCATCCCCCCCTAAGCTTGAATTCGACTATGGATGTAACATCCCTGACCTGGGTTATTAACTAACCCTAGATGTTTTTCCTAAATATGTAATTATATACTTGTGAATATTCCCTGGCATGTAATTAAGTTCCTCAAGAACATATACTTTCAATTTTGCCTCTTTTTAAACAAAGTTGTAGTATTGTTTTGTCATGCAGGGACCTATGTGCAAATTACCCAGTTAGAGGGGTTAACATGCAAATATCACAGGTTAAAATGTTCCTTTGAGGATGATACATCATATGAGTGAATATGATGAGGTATGATCAATTTCCCAAGCTTGGACATCAAGATGCAGCTTGTGGAATGATCCTTGTGTTTAAAAACCCTAATTTTGGAGTAAAGTGCAATTTACCCAAAATGTGGGGTGCAACTTGTAAAATACACCTTCTAGAATAACTTTTATGACTCTTGAAATCATTTAGAGTAGAAATGATGAAAGGGGCATTTCAATGAATAATCAGATAAGAAGAATGATCTTTGTGCTTAAAATGCATCAAGTAAGAGAATGGAGACCTTTCATATATGTACCTTAGTCTGCTTAATGGTTTTCTTTACCCTTAGATCTTGAGTTTTGATGAGCTTTGCACAAGTTTTGATGGCTTGGACGTGCCTTAGAAACAAGGAGGGACTTGGATGAGAAATCCATGTTTTAGAGGTCCTTATGATAGAAAATAGCCTAATCTATATAAGCCTAGTTCCTTTATAAACCAAGTAGACGTATCCTTTCTCCTCTTCATTTCTCATCTTGCTCAACCGACCAAGGAAGAGCTATGGAACTCGGGGAGACGACCAACTAGTTCTATGGTGAGAAGGAACCATCTTCTAGCTCGGATTCTTGGATGAATTCATCATATAAGGTTGGTTATATGGTTAATTTACTTAGGTTTCTTGTTTTAGCCGACCATCCCCATCTTTTCCTTGGAGAATCACCTCTGGCCGACTTGTGGAGCTCAAGACTCCATTAAAGGCTTGAAGATTGGAAGATTGGAGCTCTAGGAAGAATGTTTGAGGCGGGTTTTATAACTCTAAACTCTTTACTTTATATGCATATCTTAGTTCTTGCAATCTTATACTTAGTTCTTCTTCTACCTCCCTTCTTCCTTGCACTTTTTCAAGCAAAACGGTGGAGTAAATGACCTGAACATAGGTTGAAGATGATGAGTGTGAATTCCTAGGTAGCTTTATCAAACGACCTTGGACCCTTTTGGTCCAAACGGTTGCAAACCGTTTGAAATCAAACGGTCTCAAACCGTTTGATCTCAAACGATCTTGCAAGACCGTTTGAATCAAAACGGTCTCAAGACCATTTGATAGGGTTGACCAAGGGACGACTGTTTGAGGGTCTGTTGGTAACATATTTAATTTCATTCCTACAAAGAATCACAATATAATTCCAAACGAAATGAGAGTTGAAGGCACTTCAACACCCTAACCCTAATCGAGCTGAAATTGCTGATTTCAAGTATAGATCTTGTTGAGTTTTGGGTTGAAGGACCCAAACGGTCTCAAGACTGTTTGGGGATTCATCCAAACGATCTCAAGACCGTTTGGTGACAACCCAAGACCGTTTGGAGGTCTAGGGTTGAGGTAATTTGATGGTTTGAGGGTCCAATTACAATAGATTGTTGAATTGATAAAAATGCTGATTTTAGACCTAATTAGATTTCAATCCTTATCCGATCGACTTAGATTTTGGTCAAACCTTGGGAAAACAGTCTCAAGATCATTTGGATGATGTCCAAACCATCTCAAGACCGTTTGGGCCATGTTTGGGCCCAATTGGAGGTCAATTGATAGGTTCAATCTTGATTGATTCACATTGTTGAACATTGATGATTATCCGATTGAAACCCTAGTTGAGATGGACTTAACCCTAATCGGCTTTCAATTGAGGGTCAATTTTTTGTCAAATTGATTAAGGCTCATCCTAATTGACTCAGTTTGTAAGTGGTTAATATGGATTTGGCCAAGTGAGGGCTTCAACACACATAACCATAATCGATTGCAACTTTTGAACCATGTTTGAGGTCCAAAGGGGCCAAACGGTCTGAAGACTGTTTGGGCTCAAACGATCTCAAGGTCATTTGGACCAAATCGATCTCAAGGTCGTTATGAATCAAACGGTTTCAAACCGCATAAGCTTAAACATTTTAGAGGTCAACTCTCCCCAAACGGTCAACGCACCCAAACGGTCTTAAGACCGTTTGAGGGCAAACGACCTTGAGTATCATGCGGTCTTGGAGTCAAACCTAGCAAACGGTCAACACATCCAAATGGTCTCAAGACCATTTGGAGGTTGAATGTGTGCAACCGATTGGAGATTTTAGGGTTGTGATTGGTTAGTACTTTAAAGGTTTTAGTTGGTTCAATGGTGGTTTGATCCAAACCCTAATGGTACCTTAGGACATTAAGTGACTAAGTGACTAATGAATTGACCCATGATGGTGATCAATGGTGTAATTTACCTAAATGCCCTTTAAGGGTTAAATCAAAGGATGCCTTGTTATAATCAAACCCTAATCACCTGATAGTGGTGATTTGGCTTATGATAGTCAATGAGGACTTGACCCAACCTAATCTAGAGTGGTGTAATCACCATCTATTAGTAAGAGGAGAGAGAAAGTATCATTTATGGTTGAAAATCAAGTAAAGTACCTTCAATACATGTGAATATGCATGATTAGGGTATGATCCACCTATGTGAGATCATGGAAACCCTAATTGTGATAATTGGTGAATCTTAATCTTATCTGAGGGCCTCAATGGTGATGATTCTCATACATGATGATGTTATGAGTTCAATTCACCATGAGGTGAATAGTAAACCCTAATTCTAGGGTGATAACATGTAATGAGAATAGTAAACCCTAATTGAAGAGAATCAGTGAACTTAACTCTTATAAGAGTATGAAAGTATAACTCCTTTGAAATGAATTGTTTACTGTTATCAGTTGAATTAACTATGCAGGTTCCTTTATGAGGATGATCATATCCTGGTAAGGACTATGATACCTTATTCAATAAAAGCATGTTGTTAGCTTTATGAATAGTGAAATACCTTGTGCCTGGTAACTGGCATGACATGAGATGATAGGCTGTGAAAGCCATGAATGTCATCAAGGTCATGCTTATCAAATGACTTGTGATAAGATGATTAAGAAATGATATCTGATGTGAGTTAGACCGGTTACATTTAGTATTCTATTTTCATAGCTGATATGCTAATGTTTAATGTTTGAGAACATGTATGATGTTAAAAGAATATTGAAATGTACCTAACTAATCAAGTATAATCACACTATGTAGAGCCCTGATCATAGATCCATCATTGTCAGAAACCACATGATGGTGAAACAGGTTTTCCTAAGGGAACTCCTGGATCACATACTTTTCAGTATGTGGGGGAATATGGATGTGTAAATCCTTACATCCTAGTGTAGGAATTGATGTAGATGTATCTTAATCCATCAACCCTTCACTATATGTTTATGTTGTAATACAATTCTATCGAGGAAATCCTTATACCGCATCGATGAGAGATAAACAAGAAATCTTTGGATGATGAAGAGAGTAGAGAATGCCACTGTGACTCTAATAGAAAAATACCAGATTACCCTAGTGAGCTATTTTAGCAGAGACACAAGATGTCCTACATGTTTATCCTCACACTGACTGAGGAAGATGAGGTCATAAGAATCTGGCTCTTTTGATGACCTAGGTATGATATCGATGCGACTTAACAGTGATCGGTTGGAGTATGAGCGGTATACCTCATATCCGTAGGGCATAATAATAATAATGTTTGTAAAACATAATCAATCGCGTAGTATATCTGTTTAGGATGAACTACAAGATAATTGATTGATGTTAAACTGAATAGTTCATATGTTGTTCATATTCCTTAAATTGATGTTGTTCTACTTATTGCCAATCTGCTGTTATTCACCTTGAGAGCTTTTATTGCTTATGATGTTCTTTGATTTGTTATATAAAGCTTCTAGTGGAGAGTTATAACTCTCTCTGGGACAATTATTTAAAATTGTCTCACCCCGTAGACTTCAACTTTTTAGGTGGTCGTCGAGGATGAAGGAACCAGCCTACAAGTGATTAGTACTAACAGTAGCACCAGGAGCAGCAGTGAATCTCAGGTGGAGATACTGACTGCTGAGTCTTGTAGTTAGATAGTCCTATGCCGTCTCTGTACTCTCAGGTCCTTGGAGTTAGTGGTCTGAGATTTTTGGTTTTGACTCTTGAGATTTTGTATCATGTTGTGTATAATTACTCAAGAAGTAATTCAACAGAGATGTAAACAGTTTATCTCCTTTCTATGAAAGAAGTTTTATGGATTTCAAGATCTTGTCTCAAAAAGTTTTAATTTCCGATGATTTTTGTATTCCGCTGCTAATCGAATGCTTCCACTGAGTTTATATCGTGGTTTTGGAGATCGGAGCCAAAAATTAAGTGGTATCATAGCTCTAGGTTCGCTGAGTCTACAGAGACATAGGACTTAGGATGTCGAGTCTATCTCTGGTATTTCTTCCTTATCTAATAGAATCTTTTGCTCCTCAGGAGAAGAAGATAAGTAAGGATGTCTGGACCACATGAGGAGTACGAGGTGGAAAGTAGTGTTGCTGCACCTCGAGAAGGTGCAAGGAACCTAGAAATAGAGCAACCTATACCTGAGCAACCTCAGTTTGACCCAGCTGACATGGGAAATCTAGCTGTTCAGACTATGTTCGGGCAGTTTATGATTGCCATGACACATATCACCGACAGGATGCCCATGCCTGCACCTAGGGCACCTGTCCAGTCTGAGGGACAAGGTATCGGTAAGACGTTCGAGCGACTTCGTCGTGTCGGAGCTACCGAATACTTTGGGACAGCTGACCCCGCAGATGCCGATCTGTGGTTAACAGAGTTGGAGAAAGCCTTCAGAATCTTGAACATCCCTGAAGCTGAGAAGGTTAGACATGTTGTCTATCTTCTCAAAGGAAGTGTTGGTCACTGGTGGACCATGGAAGAGCAGAAGAGGCCTGGAATAGAGATTTCATGGGAAGACTTTCGTCGGGAATTTGTCCACAGATATTTTTCAAAGACCTTCCTGGATAAGAAGATCTCCCAGTTTGAGAGATTGAGGCAGGGCATGATGAACATTAGTGAGTATGAAGCTAAATTCATGGAGTTGTTGCGGTTCTGTCCGCATATGGCTGCCACAGAAGAAGAAAGGATCAGAAGGTTTGAGAAGGGTTTGAATGCCGACATGACTACTCCCGTGTCTGCCTTAGAGAATAGGGAGAGGTTCTCTACCTACATTGATTCAGTCCGAAGGATAGAAAGATCCATAGTTGAGAAGAGGCAAACCCATAAGAGATATCTGCAGTTCCAGGGTTCTTCATCTAGAGACTTTAAGAAGCCTAGATTCTCTGCACTTACACCTCCACCACCCAGATCTAGTGCTCAGGCACAGTGGACACCGAGTAGAGGTAGAGGACGAAGCCTACCACTACAAGAGACTCGCAGTTCAGCATCAATGTCAGTCATAGGATCATCAAGACCACAACAACTGGAAAGAAGCTGCTACAACTGTGGGAAGGTGGGACATTTGATGAAGGAATGTAGGTCTAGGCCTATCAGTGTGACACAGCCTCAGAGACAAAATCAACAAGGATCACAGAGAAGGCAGTCTCAAGGAGCAACTAGAGGATGTGGACAAGCATCTCAAGCTGGATCGTCAACACCAACTCAACCTCAGGCGACAGCGAGGTTCTATGCTATGAACCCACCAGAGGCAGTGGTCAATCCACAGGTAGTGGCAGGTCAGATGGAACTTCTATATTCTGATATGTCTAAATCCTGTGTTGTATCTATTCTGATTGACCCGGGTGCTACACACTCCTTTGTCACTCGAAGAGTGATTTGCAACTGCAATATGACAGTCAGTCATAGGGCAGATAGCTTGTTGTTGGAGACTCCGTTGAGTGGGTCTGCTGTTTTTTAGAAGGTATGCTCTCCCTGCATCCTCTTCTTTTCTGACCATCGCATTCAAGTGGATCTTATACCACTTGATATGCAAGGATTCGATATAATCCTTGGAATGGATACATTAGAAAGGTATAGAGTTGTTTTGGACTGTGAATCTAAGTTGGCAGTGTTTGCTGATGAAAGCAACACATGGATCTTTCAAGGAGAGAGAAAGATTCTTCCCACCTATCTAGTATCATCTATGGTTGCTGATAAGCTGATGAGGTAAGGATGTTACGCATTCTTGGCCCATGTGGTAGATATTATCAAGGAGAGCCCCAACCCCGCTGAAGTTCCTGTAGTCAGGGAATTCGAGGACGTGTTTCCTGAGGAACTTCCTGGTATACCACCACCTCGGGAGATTGATTTTGAGATCAATTTAGTCCCAGATACACAACCCATAGCCCAGACTCCGTATAGGATGGCGCCTGCCGAGATGGCAGCACTCAAGAAACAGCTTCAAGAGTTACTTGAGAAAGGTTTTATCTGACCGAGTACTTCACCTTGGGGTGCTCCGGTTTTATTTGTTAAAAAGAAAGATGGGTCAATGCGGTATTATAATCAAACCCTAATCACCTGATAGTGGTGATTTGGCTTATGATAGTCAATGAGGACTTGACCCAACCTAATCTAGAGTGGTGTAATCACCATCTATTAGTAAGAGGAGAGAGAAAGTATCATTTATGGTTGAAAATCAAGTAAAGTACCTCCAATACATATGAATATGCATGATTAGGGTATGATCCACCTATGTGAGATCATGGAAACCCTAATTGTGATAATTGGTGAATCTTAATCTTATCTGAGGGCCTCAATGGTGATATTTCTCATACATGATGATGTTATGAGTTCAATTCACCATGAGGTGAATAGTAAACCCTAATTCTAGGGTGATAACATGTAATGAGAATAGTAAACCCTAATTGAAGAGAATCAGTGAACTTAACTCTTGTAAGAGTATGAAAGTACAACTCCTTTGAAATGAATTGTTTACTATTATCAGTTGAATTAACTATGCAGGTTCCTTTATGAGGATGATCATATCCTAGTAAGGACTATGATACCTTATTCAATAAAAGCATGTTGTTAGCTTTATGAATAGTGAAATACCTTGTGCCTGGTAAGTGGCATCACATGAGATGATAGGCTGTGAAAGCCATGAATGTCATCAATGTCATGCTTATCAAATGACTTGTGATAAGATGATTGAGAAATGATATCTAATGTGAGTTAGACCTGTTACATTTAGTATTCTATTGTCATAGTTGCTATGCTAATTTTTAATGTTTGCGAACATGTATGATGTTAAAAGAATACTAAAATGTACCTAACTAATCAAGTATAATCATACTATGTAGAGCCCTGATCATAGATCCATCATTGTCAGAAACCACATGATGGTGAAACAGGTTTTACTAAGGGAACTCCTGGATCACATACTTTTGAGTATGTGGGGGAATATGGATGTGTAAATCCTTACATCCTAGTGTAGGAATTGATGTAGATGTATCTTAATCCATCAACCCTTCACTATATGTTTATGCTGTAATACAATTCTCTAGAGGAAATCCTTATACCGCATCGATGAGAGATAAACAAGAAATCTTTGGATCACGAAGAGAGTACAGAATGCCACTGTGACTCTAATAGCGAAATACCAGATTACCCTGGTGAGCTATTTTAGCAGAGACACAAGATGTCCTGCATGTTTATCCTCACACTGACTGAGGAAGATGAGGTCATAAGAATCCAACTCTTTTGATGACCTAGGTATGATATCGATGCGACTTAATAGTGATCGGTTGGAGTATGAGCGGTATACCTCATCTCCACAGGGCATAATAATAATAATGTTAGTAAAACATAATCAATCACATAGTATATCTGTTTAGGATGAACTACGAGATAATTGATTGATGTTAAACTGAATAGTTCATATGTTGTTCATATTCCTTAAACTGATGTTGTTCTACTTATTGCCAATCTGTTGTTATTCACCTTGAGAGTTTTTATTGCTTATGATGTTCTTTGATTTGTTATATAAATCTTCTAGTGGAGAGTTATAACTCTCGCTGGGACAATTATTTAAAATTGTCTCACCCCGTAGACTTCAACCTTTTAGGTGGTCGTCGAGGACGAAGGAACCAACCTACAAGTGATTAGTACCAGCAGCAGCACCAGGAGTAGCAGTGAATCTCAGGTGGAGATACTGACTGCTGAGTCTTGTAGTTAGATAGTCCTATGCCGTCTCTGTACTCTCAGGTCCTTGAAGTTAGTGGTCTGAGATTTTTGGTTTTGACTCTTGAGATTTTGTATCATGTTGTGTATAATTACTCAAGAAGTAATTTAACAAAGATGTAAATAGTTTATCTCCTTTCTATGAAAGAAGTTTTATGGATTTCAAGATCTTGTCTCAAAGAGTTTTAATTTCCGATGATTTTTGTATTCTGCTGCTAATCGAATGCTTCCGTTGAGTTTATATCGTGGTTTTGGAGATCGGAGTCAACAATGGCCTCATAGTCAAGAATAAACTCAGAAGGTGGAACAATGATACCATGCTACTACTCAGATGGTGGGTACTGCGGGTATTGCTGACCACTAGGATCCCATGTAGGATATTGCCCCTAAAATGAAGGATCAGATGGGGCATCGGTGGTGACTGTGGTTATCCTCCAAAGTAGTCCCAACTCGAGTAGTGGTCATAGAAAGGCTACTGCTGCATCTCCATCCTATGGAACTGGTTGTGTATGTTCTCTTGGTTGGTGAGGAGGAGGCACTCATTCTCATAAATTGCATGTTGATTCACAAATAGCTGGTTCGTCGTGTCTTGAATACCGGTGAAAAATGCAGTGTGCTGTTGTTGCGTCTGCTGGATGTCCTAGAGCATGGTATGCATGCCCCTCATGGAATAAACATCCTCTCCTTCTTGAGAGGGTTGTGGTGATGGTGTCTGAGAGGAAGATGAAGCTCCCGGATAGAAGCGTGGATGCTTTCTCGGGGCTACTCATGATCGAAGAGATGTGAGAGTCTCCTCTTCCTCCTCATCATCATCGCCTACATCGTCGTCGTTGTCTGCAGCTTCAACTTCTTCCTCGGACTCGTCAATAGGAATGATTGGCCACCAAAAATGCTTGCCTGACTAGATGTTGAAAATGGGGTGTGGTAGTGATAGCTCCAATTACTCCTTTCCTATGTGGCAATAAGCATATACCACACCATCACGGAATGTAAGAAGGTTTGAGCGGTGGAAGTGGGTAAGATTGATAGGGTTCTTGTTGACCAATGGAGGGAGTGTGGATAGGTCTAGCCCAAGGTAGAGGGCTAGTGGCGTGATAAGTCCCCCACAATGAATAGGGGCTCGTATGGTGCTCCTCTTCACTGCCATCACGCGTGTCAAGAAAAACGCTCCCCAGTTAAGCTTTTCCTTCGTCAGTAGCTTGTAGAGAAAAAACATGTCCATCTCCTGGAACTTTCTCATTGACAGTTTTCCTCGAGAAAAGAAAGTGATGCATAACATGCAATGCAAAACCCTCATGAACGGGTGCTCAAAATTAGCCATGGCCGTGTTGTGGTAGCTAATCATCTTACCTGCCGAAGTGGTCACCAACTCTGCAAACATTGCATCATAGTCGGCCCGACTGTCCGGTCGTCTGTGATGCTCAGGCGAATGCCACCAGTTGTAGACTGAGTTGAACTGGTCGAGCATGATGGTGTAGTTTTGATTGAAAAGCTAAAAGGAGACCGACCCTTTATCCACTCACGATCGGTGGTGATGAGGTCATTGGGCACGACGCAAATGTCGAGAGATGCCACAATTTCCTTATATGTCGGCCACTCCCTAAAGAAAGGATGGCCCTCAACGTGATAGGGAACTCATTCCTCCCTTGGTGTCAACCTCCCAACTTGGCCACAGATGACATAGTTGAGGTTTGCCTCAAAGCCTAGGTCTCAGATCATGGCCCGATCAACATAACGAGTGGGCTCGATTGGCCACTTTATTAACTCATCGAAGATCTTCTTCATGTTCGTCGAGGGATGTGCAAGCCTCGGACGAGGAATGGAGCCCGATGGTGGTGGTACGAATGTCTCGATCTCCATTGGGGCAGCGCACGAGGAAGATGAAGCTATGTTCCTCACCATGATGAATAGATAAAAGATAGAGAAAAAGAGCTCGGTGAAGGTCGAAGAAGATGATCTCCGCAGTCGATGATGGACTCCGGGAAGATTTCTCGCTCGCTAGATGCTCGTTGCACGCCTCTGGTTTCTTGACAATGCTCAAGTCGAAGTTGAGGAAGAATGATCTGAAGGTGTAAAGAGAAATGAAGTACAATCCCTCCTTTTATAACTGAGGTCAGAGCCCCTGGTACCCTGTCGATACCAACGACAGGTTGTCGATGGTATCGACATCTGCAACACGATCTATTTCTTCACTGGTATCGACGATCGTCAATTGTTGGATGTCAGGGCCCAGATCGGTGATGTGTCGATATTATCAATGAGGGTCGATGGTATCGACCAGTCCCACAGATCAACCTCTCCAATTTGGCATGCTTCGTTGATGGTGACTCACAGATCGATGATGTGGCCTGGACTGCTATATGCATCCTTTGTCCTCGCGAGGCCTTGGTGCTGAATTTCCCTAAAGCTGGGTCGATACCATCAACTCGGTGGTCGATGGCATCGACTTCTCTAAGAAGAAATCATCTGAACATCTTCAGAGATCTCGCGAGCATTGACCTTGGGGCCGATGCTATCGACTTGGTCCAGAATTTGAGTCAATAAACCTGTTGGGTGGTCGATACTATCGATGAGGCTGTCGATAGTATCGATAGAGCAAATTTTCTGTAGTTGTTGCTCATCACCCTCATCGCTACCATCGACACAAGGGTCGATGGTATCGACTTCCCCATAGTTCTGCACACTTAGCAAACTAATTAGGGTATCATTTTTAAAGACTAAAAGCTACAATAGTGAAAATTACCTAGGAATGCAAACAAAAGTTAAAGAAACAAACATGTACACTACCAAGGTTGGGTTGCCTCCTAACAAGTGCCCTACTTTAATGTCTTAGGCTAGACGCAATTCTGCCTTTCATTCCTCTTTTAGTACCATTAGTTTAACCTCATGCACTTTCCTATTGTAATCTTCCCCATAATAATGCTTCAACCTTTGACCATTCACTAAGAATTCTCTATCACCATCTTTATCCATGATAGCACCATGGGGTCGCACCTCCTCTATCACAAACGGTCCACTCCATCGGGATCTCAATTTCCTGGGATGCAACTTTAACCTTGAATTGAATAACAACACACTCTCACCCTTCTTGAACACTCGCATGTGAATGTGGCGATCAAGTATTTGCTTTTTTCGCTCTTTGTAGATCCTTGAGTTCTCATATGCATTCATCCTTAGCTCATCCAACTCGTTGAGCTCTAACATTCGCTTCTTCCATGCCTCATCTATACTCAAGTTCATCTTCCTTAGCGCCCAGTGCGCCTTATGCTCTAATTTTACCGGCAAATGACAAGCATGTCCGTAAGCCAACCTAAAAGATGTTGTGCCTATAGGTGTCTTAAATGTGGTCCTCTACGCCCATAGTGTATCCGGTAGTAGTGCACTCCAATTATTCCTATAAGAGGCCATTATGCGCTCCAATATCTTCTTAATCTCTCTATTTGACACATCCACCTGGCCTTGTGTCTGCAGGTGATATGGGGTACCTACATTATGTTTAACCCCATATTTACTCAATAATGCAGTGAATTTCCTATTCATGAAGTGGGTACCTCCGTCACTAATAATCATCCGTGGCACACCAAACCTACAAAAAATATGCTCCTTCATGAACCTGCACATGACTACAGCATCATCAGTCCTTGTGGGTATTGTCTCTACCCACTTCGACACGTAATCAACAACAAGCAAGATGTATAAATTGGAATTAGAGGACATAAAAGGTCCCATGAAATCATTACCCCACAAATCAAATACCTCAACCTCTTGAAATATATTATGGGGCATATCTTGCCGCTATGAGATGTTACCTGCCCTTTGACATGAATCACACCTCCTGACATAGTCATAGGTGTCTTTGAAGAGCGTAGGCCAATAAAGGACACTTTCCAACACCTTAGCCTCCGTCCTTGTGCTCGCATGATGACCGTCGGAGGGTAATGCATGATAGTGACTAAGCACACTTTCATATACACATTCGGGTACACACCTGCGCAAAATGTCATCCATGCATTGTCCCAACAAAATAGGGTCATCCCAGAAATAATATCTTAAAGAATGGAAAATTCTCTTTTTCTCTTGATAAGTCCAATCATCCGGTATTTCCTTACATGTGAGATAATTTACAATATATGAAAACCATAGATCCTTCGATTGCATTGAAAGGATTTTCTCATCCGGAAAAGTCTTGGTAATGGGTATGCTAGTATCTCTCTCATCTACCCTCTCAAACTGAGACAAGTGGTCCCCAACCACATTCTCAACACATGCCTTATCCTTAATTTCAATGTCAAATACTTGCAAAAGTAAGATCCACCTAATGAGTCTAGGTTTAGCATCTTTCTTTTCCATTAAGTATTTTATGGCAGCATAGTCCGTTCAAACTACAACTTTAGACCCCACTATATATTGCCTAAATTTTTTGAATGTGAAAACCACGACAAGCAATTCTTTCTCTATTGTGGTGTAATTGAGTTGGGCATCATTCAAAGTTTTAGACGCATAAAAAATCACTATGGGTTTGTTCTCAAAACACTGCCCAAGAACGGCCCCCACGGAAAAATCTGACGCATCACATATAAACTTAAAGGGCTTAGTCCAATTCGGCGTTTGAACAATCGATGTTGAAATCAACTTTTGCTTAAGCACCTCAAAGGCATGCATACATGTATCATTGAAATAAAAAATAGAATCCTTTTCAAGCAATTCAGACAATGGTTTAGTGATTTTAGAAAAATTCTTGATAAACCGGCGATAAAACCCCGCATGACCAAGGAAACTCCTAACCTCTTTCACCGAGTTCGGTAGAGGTAGTTTGGAAATAACCTAAATATTTACTGGATCTACCTCCAGTCCCTTACTAGACACCTTGTGTCCAAGCATGATGCCTTCGCTAACCATCATATGACATTTCTCCCAATTGAGGACTAAATGTGTGTCCTCACATCTCTACAAAACTTTATCCAAATTATACAAACACTCATCCAAAGATGCACCATAGATGGAAAACTTCTCCATAAAAACCTCAAGACAACGCTCCACCATATCTGAAAAAATAGCTAACATGCAGCGTTGAAAAGGGTCAGTGCATTGGACAAACTGAACGACATACAACAATATGCAAAAGTCCCATAAGGGCAAGTGAAGGTAGACTTCTCTTGATACTTAGGGTCTATGGAAATCTGATTGTAGCCGGAATAACCATCTAAAAAGAAAAAATGAAAGCGGCCAGCCAACCTCTCTAAGATCTGATCAATAAATGGGAGAGGAAAATGATCTTTCAAAGTGGAAGAATTTAGGTGACGATAATCAATGCAAACATGCCACCCGGTTACCAATCGGGTGGTGACAAGCTCATTTAAAATATTTTGTTTTACCGTGATTCCCCCCTTTTTAGGGACTACCTATGTTGGACTCACCCATGTCGAGTCTGAAATAGCATAAATGATTCCCGCAAAAAGAAGCTTGATCACCTCCTTCTTGATGAACTCCATCATGCAAGGGTTGAGTCAACGTTGCAGCTGAATCACTGACTTGGATCCTTCAACGAGACAGATCTTGTGTTGGCAAAGGGTAGGCAAAATCCCCTTAATGTCAGAAATCGACCACCCGAACGCTCCATGGTGGTTCTTCAACACAATCATCAACTGCTCTTCTTCATCGGCACTCAGATATGCCGAAATTATTACCGGTAGCTTTTCATTATCCGCTAAGAAGACGTACACTACTACAGAAATTGCTTATAACGTCACTTTTCAAGGTGTCGGTTGTATAAATAAACTGACACCTAAAGTCTACAACGTCGGTTGATAACATAAACCGACATCCAATCTATGAAGGGCGACCAGACACGGGTACCGCTTTTATTCAGTGTCGGTTACGTAATAAAAAACCGACTCCTAAAATTAACCGCCAAATCCAAAATTTCCAGCGAAAAAAATTACCTCCAAAATTTGACATATGGCGTCGGTTGATAAATAAAAAACCGACGACTAAAGGTTATTTGCGAGACAGAAATTGGGCACATTTTGGTCATCGGTTTTACTACAATTATCGATGCTTATGAGTTTTCCCGCGCTATCTGCGGGGAATTTTTCACACCCTTTAAGCATCGGTTTTAGGTAGAAACCGACGACTATGGTCATAAATCGAGAACAATTTTTTTAATCGGCATATGTATATAGACGTCGGTTGTTTTTTAGTTAAAAACCGACGACTATAATCAAGTATTGGTGTCGGTTTTTGTTCAGAACTGACACTGTTAGTTATAGTTGTTGGTTTTTTTGAATAACCGACGCCTATGGTACAGTTAATAGCCCCGCAAACAAAACTTTTCCCCATTGTCTCTGTTTCATTGCGACTCTGCGATAGGTCTGGCGATTGCTCCCCCGATTGCTCCCCACCGTCGCCGCCGTCATTGCCTGGCTCCCCCGCACCGCCGTTCATCTCCTTGCGTGACGCTCGTCTCCTCGCCGGCGTCGCCGCTGCTCCGCCGAGCTGAAGTTCTCCTCTCCTCGCCGCCGGCACTGCCAGCTCTACCGAGCCGAAGTTCTCCTCTCCTCACCACCGGCGCTCCCAGCTTCACCTCCAGCTGCTCTCCTCTGCTCCGGTCGGGCCTTCTTCCTATGCCCTCAAGGTACGTCGCCTTCTTCCTCCTTCCTTCCTCCGCCTAGGGTAGGTCAAGCCCTACAGGTGCCCTGGAGCAAAATCGTCAGGTGCCCTGCTGGGCGTTTTTAATTTTTTTTTTAAAGTTATTTACTTATTGCATGGTAACTTGATAAGTGTTGAAACAGTCAATAACTATATTCTGTTATGTGATTTATGATTGTATATGTGTGCTAGCTAGCAACAGACTGACCTGGTCTTGAGGATCTATAAATACATTCTTACATTCTATAAACTGTGTAATCTTACATTCTATAAATACAGATATAACACAGCATTGCTGTGTGTGCTTGACAGCCCAAATTACTTCTCGTTATTCTTCTTTTAATAAGTAACTCATATCCATTGATGTTGAAGTAAGTTAGGAAGCCAGTTTGTTGACAGTGATATCTGATTATCCATCTTATATTTTAATGTGATAGGGTGATCAATATGGTAGATAAAAAAATGATTATGTCTTTGTTAGAAAAACCTTAGCTATGACTCCTATGGACATTCCATACTAATGAATAGTTTAACTATGAAATTGGTAACTTGTTTTATTGTTGAGTATATTGAGAATCATAATCTCCCTTCTTGCTTAATGATGAACTGTAATGCACACATGTGACATGCTTGGAATGTAAATGATGAACTTTTCCCTAAATTGCCAATCATGCTTTTAAAGACATCAATAATCACCCTAACTTGAAGAACTAGGATTTTAGGTATAAGAATGACAACACATTATTTATTGGCCTAGAAACCCGTCCAAGATTTACTCATTAGGAGTAAATCTTGGATAGTCCCTGGTTTGGGACTATTCTTGAACACCTAATCTCGCTTAGGATGTAAGTGTATAATGTGTATTGGGTTTTCAAGAAAATTTCGGCAGCATTTCCCCGTTTGTTCTCTAAGTACATATGTACTTGGAGAACAGTGGGGAAATGCTGCCGAAATTTTCTTGAAAACCCAATACACATTATACAATTACTAGTGAGAATAGGTGTTCAAGGATGGGATAGGTGGTAACATGTACATTTATTATATATAAGAATGACATCACATGTATTTGTTAACCCTAGACCCTAATCCACATTATACCAATCTGATAGTCCATGATAGAAAAAAGCATAATGATGTTGACTGCAACTTTGTGTGTCATGCTATTCTGAATTAAGTGTATATTTACTTCATAATTGAATGTTGAAGTAAGTTATAGATATATTCACCAAACCTCTTTTGGAAACTTGTTTCATTGTTGAGTATATTGAGAATCCTAATCACCGTTCTTGCTTAATGATGAACTGTAATGCACACATGTGACATGCTTGGAATGTAAATGATGAACTTTTCCCTAAATTGCCAATCATGCTTTTAAAGACATCAATAATCACCCTAACTTGAAGAAATAGGATTTTAGGTATAAGAATGACAACACATTATTTGTTGGCCTAGAAACCCATCCAAGATTTACTCATTAGGAGTAAATCTTGGATAGTCCCCGGTATGGACTGTTCTTGAACACCTAATC
This sequence comes from Alisma plantago-aquatica, assembly GCA_963693085.1. Lineage (NCBI taxonomy): Eukaryota > Viridiplantae > Streptophyta > Magnoliopsida > Alismatales > Alismataceae > Alisma > Alisma plantago-aquatica. Next base: position 225,554,244 of record OY856409.1, read on the forward strand.
TCGCTTAGGATGTAAGTGTATAATGTGTATTGGGTTTTCAAGAAAATTTCGGCAGCATTTCCCTGTTTGTTCTCTAAGTACATATGTACTTGGAGAACAACGGGGAAATGCTGCCGAAATTTTCTTGAAAACCCAATACACATTATACACTTACTAGTGAGATTAGGTGTTCAAGGATGGGATAGGTGGTACATGTACATTTATTATATATAAGAATGACATCACATGTATTTGTTAACCCTAGACCCTAATCTTGTTGTAATATATTCGTGTTTTCTCTTTGATCATAGAGCTTTACAATTTTGTTGTGATATATACTTTGTTGTAATAATGTGAACTTTACAATGTGAGCTTTACAATTTGAATTACTTTACAATGTGAACTTTACAATTTGAATGTGAATTTGCAAATGGCTGACCATTCTCCTGATGACTGTGCTGATGATTACCGTGAGGGTGAGGACATCAATGCGCCGCCTCACAATGTAAGTTTTAAAAATATATCATATATTTATATCTATATGTCCATTTATAGTTATATCTTGTAAATGTGATTATTTTGTCAAATTTTAGGTTGATGATGCACAGGTACCATCTGAAGCACTTGAGGCACTTGATCAACAGCACCAAAAAGTTGACAAGAGAAGGGGCATCACTATGATGAAGAAGTTAATTGTGCAAAAGGGAAATGGACCCAAACTTGTTGTGGATTTTGATAATGCAGGAAATGCATGTGGTGTGAATCACAATTCATTTGTTTCATATCTTGGGTTTGTTACTCGTAGCCATTGCGGTTGTCACTTATATTCTTGTCATAACGTTTCTAAGGAGAAGAAAGACTTAATATGGAGGGATTTATGCGTGAGTTATTATTAATTTGCAATTCTATTTTGTAGATTACTAAATATTTGGATACTAGTTAATAGCAATTCTATTTTGCAGAGTATATTTGAATTGGATGAAAAGTTGCATCGTAAATGCGTGATGCAACGATGTGGGAGAGTCCTAAGGAACTATAGGACAAATCTCACCCGAGAATACATAAAAGAAGTTGACAAGAGGAAGAAGACAACCACTGAATAGTGGAACTTCCTGGACAAAGAAGAATGGGATGCATTTGTCACTTCAAGACAAACTGATGAATTCAAGGTATTAGGCATCAGTCTCAATCTCATTAATTAATATATGTTGTATTCACCTATTCAAGATTAACATTTAGTGTTACTAACCAAATCATTAATGTGCATACTAACTAGGCCCTCAGTGAGGCACAAAGATCAAGGCGTGCACTAAATGTGCATGACCACACAATGGGTCCAAAGGGGTATGCAGGCACTCGCCAAAGACTACAGTCTGCTGCTACTCAGTCTGCTGCTACTCAGGAGTCCTCTACCATAGGTAGCACACCTCTGCCTCGCCATGATGTCTGGATAGCTGGGAGGCAAAACAAGAAGGGAGAAATAACGAAGGCCGCAACTACTGAGGCGGCTGCAAAAATGGTAAAATACAACTCTTACAGCAATCATTCGAATATTGATTATTTGTGTTGTTTACTTAATTACATATTTTTTTTTGGTGATTAGAGGGAGATGAAACAAGGCAAGTTCATCCCTGAGGGCACAAGGGATGAATTGACAGTTGCTCTGGGTAACCTAGAGCATCCTGGACGTGTTAGGGCTGCAGGCGCTGGTGTGGGCATCAAAGCTTTTTTTGGGACATCCCAGCGCAAACATGTCCCAAAAGCGGGACTTTCACAAGAGGCGGTAACATATTCTTTCTTTATAATGTTACTGTAAAAGAGAATTCAATAATTAGAAGCTAACGTTTCTTTTATCCATGTATAGGTAGATAAGGTAGTTGATAGGAAACTAGAAGAAGTAATGAAAAAGTGGCAGGCATCTCAGACTGCCACTTACCAGACAGTACCTATTGCAGGCTCTACTCCTCCTACTCCTACTGCAGAGGTTGGGAGTAATCCTGTAGAACCACCACCTAGCACATCCGCTGTAAGTATTTTTATGACATAGTAACTAGTTTTTTAATTCAAGATGATATGTATATATGAAATTGTAGTCATTTCAATAAAAGATGATATGTATATATGTATATAACATTCTTTACACAAAAATTTGTACGGGTTGAAGCCATGCCGTCTAAAAAGTAAAGAATTTGTCATTGCAGAGGTATCGGCTTACGCATCCCTACCACGGGAAACGTGTCACAGGTCTCCAGTACTAGCTGGTTGGATTCGTGTGAGCCCGATACATATATTCTCCCAGTGGATGGATCTTCCATTGCCATATGCCCACCCAGATTGTGAAACGCTTGGTGAGGCAGTAGGCGGAGTGATATTGTGGCTAAAAGCGGATGTCCTCTTTACTGAAAAGGTATGGTAAATTTACATTACGTTCAATTGTTAGTGTGTGTATATGATAGCAGTTGATCTAAAATTATATATATATACAGGTTAAAAAGAAGACACACACAACATCTAGGCCTCCACTTCCACCTCCTACATTACTTAGTTGGGTTCCACAGGACCTACCTGTCCCGTTAGGTCCTAACTGTAGGGGTATGGCAATATGGTTAGGCGAACATGATATAAACTCCCCTATAACTGTTTCTTCCGATTCAGATTCTATAGGTCAGTCATACGAAACAAAACTATTTATACAAGATATTTTGGAGTTGTTTCGATATGATTGGCTAAATACATCTGTGATAGAGCTATGGATAAGGTGAGATATTCTTTATACATCCATATACCTTGTGTATGATCTGGTGATCTGGTTTCTTACTTATTAATGCATGCATAATTAATACATATTTTGCAGCTACTTAGACAACATATGTGCAGATTTTGGATTCGAACATGTAGGGTTTTTGATTCCATATTTGATTACTCTAGTAGCTAAAGACCCTACGTCAGTTCAACAATACTGCTGTGAGGCTTTTTCAAATTTTGTTGTAAATAAGAAGACGGTGATAATGGCTCCATTCAATGTAGAGTAAGTTTACTTTGCTTATTATAATTTGGACTTAAGAAAATTACATTTTTATTGTGGATTTTGAGTTATTAATTTTTAACTTTTTTATCTCTAGGGGTAGGCATTGGGAGTTACTGGTTATTGCCCCCGAGACATTCACTGTGTATTATCTAGATCCTAAGGGGAGTAAATGAATACAAGATTTGGACACATAATGAAAATGGCATTATTCCGGTGAGAAATATTTCATTTTCATATCCGTTAACATATGTTATTACATTACTATTTAATTGCAATGTTCTATGTTACGTTAACATGTAGGGGTTTTGAGGAGTTCAAAAAGGCTGGAGGAAAGGTCCCCACGAAAAAGAACCAGCCAAGAATTTGGAAGAACGTGAAAGTAAGTTCCCGACTGCAATATATGTATATATTATTTATGTGAACAATGCTTAACTAGTTGTATTTTTTAATATTTTGTATGTTTGAATTTATAGTGTGCTACACAAGACAACGGATGGGCATGTGGATACTATGTCATGCGATATATGCACATGATTATCAAACATGTCGCACTGGATATCAAGTGTATTGCTCAGGTATTATATAGTCTCATTAGATAATATGATCAAAATATATCAATCTTATTTATAGCTCATTAATTATATATATACATCATTCTCTTTACAGGTGTTTAAAGCTGACACCATTACAGGAGAGGCCTTACTAGATGAAAATGCTCCCTATACGATAGGAGAATTAAATGAAGTAAGAGAAGAATGGGCAACAACCATATAAATAGTGGGGGCTTTAAAATATAATTGGAATCTTGATAGCGAATAATGACTAAACAATGATATTTTGTAAATGAATTTCTGAATTATAATATATGTGTGAATGTTTCTACATGTCTGGATGTTTCGACATGTGTCTGAGTGAAAATGAATGAAAGTGTTGGTTGCTATATGAATGTTTCTATATGTGTGAATGTAAATGAATGGAACTATAGATTGTTAACTACATGAATGTTTCTAAATATGTGAAAATAAAATGGAAATGCAGGTTGCATTGCTAAATGCATGTGTGAATATTTTTGTTGTTAATTTTGCAAGTTTGTGGCCTGTTGTCGGCTGATATCAATGGATGTCGTAAAACTTGTAGTTCATAACTGAACTGAACATGTTTCTCATCCTGCGACCAGCCACAGCAGGTCTGTAGACTGACAGAAAAAAAAAACAATAGGCGTCGGTTATTTGTAAACAACCGAAACACAATGTTATAGTGTCAGTTTTATATAAATAACCGACGTCTATTTCATGTGGCGTGAAGATATATGGCGTCGGTTATTTGTAAAAAACTGACACTGATAGTGCCCAAGATGGCGCCCTTTCTGTGGTGCGAAGGGTTTGGGCGTCGGTTTCTTATCTAATAACCGACGCCTATAGCCCATGATGGCACGTTTTCAGTGGCGCACGAAGAGTTTGGGCGTCGGTTTTGGAACCGACGCCTAATGGGTGAGCTTTTAGTGTCCCCCACATAGGTGTCTCTTAGAAACCGACACTAAAGGCTTTAAATAACTAACACTAAAGGTAGGTTTTGTAGTAGTGGTACTTCAAGTGAGGGGGCAGCGGTTTAAGCTCTAAATCCAACGGGCTAACCAAAGAAGAATGAAGCGGTGGTGGTAGTGGTCCTAGATCTTCATAGTGATTGGCATAGTATCAAGGAAGCACTTGAAGCATCTTTACACATTCGTGTAATGATGTGCTTCTCATCCAATCATCCATGATATTGGACAGGCACACTTCAAGAGGTAATTGCGGGTATGAGTCAAGCATGGAGACTTCTATAGCATCATCCTCAATAGATGGTGAGACTTCCTCTTCATCATCATTGGGATAACCCATAGCTTTAACAAGAGAAATCACCTTTATTTGTTCCATGATGTCCACAACAAGTGTTCCCTTATCTACCTTTGTCATAACGTGAGCCATATCAAGAAAAGGCTTCCCTAAACAAAGTGAGATGTTATGATCAAAGTGCTTCACTTTGTGACATTTCTCATTCTCTTGTAACTGCTTTGAATTCGGTGGCATGAGTATCTCGAATCTTTCATCAGCTATACCCATTGTCAACCGGCCTCTACCCATCTCCAGTATCATATAAGCAGTGGCTTGGAAGGGTCTTCCTAGGAGTAGCTCATTCCCTTACTCATCTTGCATCTCCATGATGACAAAATCAGCCGGAAATACAAATCTATCAACTTTGACGAGGACATCCTCGCATATCCCATATGGCTGTACCACAGAGTTGTTCACAAGTTGAATCGTCATGTTGCTTTGTCTAGATTCCTTGAGACCAAGCTGTTTGAATGTTGAGAGGGGAATCAAGTTTATACTTGCCCCAGAATCACACAGTGGTTCACCAAATTTCACTTTCCCTATGTAGCATGAAATATTAAAGAAGCCCAGATCTTGTCGCTTTGGTGGCAATTTACCTAGAATAAAGGCCTAACCTGCTCCTTAAGGACTACCACCTCTATGTCAGGAATCTTCCTCTTCTTGGTAATTATATCTTTCAAGAACTTACCATAGGAGGGTATCTGCTCAATGGCTTCTATCAAGGAGATGTTAACTGAAAGTTTCCTAAAGATATCTAAGAACTTTTTGAACTGTGCATCCACTTCCTTTGATTTCAGACTATTGGGATAAGGAACTGGGACAGTCTGTGCTCTCTGATGTAGTGGCACATAGGGTGTCCTCTTCTCAGTTTCTTCCTCTGTAATGGGCTCATATGTAGCCTTCTCTGCATCATCCTCTACTATCTCTGGAACTAGGAAATCCTCTGTGGCCTCACTGGTTGCTTCTACATGTGATGTGCTTGGTTCTTCGGCCTTGGAGTTTAAATTTTCTTTCCGCTCCTCAACAAAATCACCTTGGCTTGATGGTTCCCCCTGGAACATTTGTATTTCCTGGAAAACCTTGCACTGTAGGCTTCTTTAGACTGGCTATTTCAGCTGCCATCTATCCTAAAAATGTCTCAATAGTCCTCATTTGTGCCCCATGACTTTGGAGAGTTCGGCCAAATTGATTCATGAATTCTCCTTGTGATTTAATTTGTTGGCCAAACATGCTCATTAACTCCTGATTTTGCTTTATCACCTGATTGAGAAACTCATTGCTCTTTTCCTACGCAGTGGGTTGTGGTTTGGCATTCGGATCCCGTAGAAAATTATTTGGATCCTTCCATGAGAACTTTTTGTCCTTACTCCAAGAGTAATCATTATTTCTATTCCCTTATTGGTGCATAAATTTAACATGTTCCTCATCATCAGATCCTTCGTCATCTTTTTCTAGCAATCTCTTTGCTATCAGGTCCATCTTCTCATTTAGCTCTTTAATTGTCTTTGATTCCATTGTAACTCTAACTTGTTCTGGCGCATCTCTTTCACCCCAAGACTGCTTCTTGGCCATGTTCTTCAATATCTCCCAACACCTTGTGTCTGTGTTGTTCAAGAAGAAACTCAAGCCTGCTGAATCCAAGTTGCTTCTGTCATGCTCATTGAGAGCAAAGTTGAAAATTTTTACTTATTTTTCCTTGTCTATCCCATGATGTGGGCACTTCCTCAGCATTATCTGGAAGCGCTCCCAAGTCTTTGAATAAGTCTCGCCGGCCTTTTGACTGAAATTGTGTATCTTTCTCACGAGGTCATTCGTCTTCACTGGCGGGAAGAATCTCTTGAAGAAGACCTCTATCATTTGGTCCCAAGAATTGACGTACTCGTCATCAAGGTTGTACAACCATTGTCATGCATTTCCCTCTAGAGATACGAGAAAAAGCTTCAAGTAAAGTGCCTCTTGCGGAAACCTGTCAATCTTTATCACATCACAGTTTTCCACAAATTGGCTGATGTGAGCCACTGGATCTTCATTCTTCAGTCCATGAAATGCATTGGACTTGACTAGATTAATCAGTGTGGGATCAATCTTGTATGTAGGAATGTTGATTGCCTACCTTTTGATTGCCCTTTTGACGCAGATGAAGACGTAGCCTTGATCTTCTCCCATATTATCTGTTCCCCAGCCACTGCTTCCTATTCTTGTTCAATTTCCTCATTTGGTGGATTTGTCAACTCGAATTCTTCACCTAATGGAGGAATTTTTGGTAATTTTGCGTAGTCTGTGCTACGCGTCTTTACCATCAACTAGCACCTAAAAAGATGGAAATTATTTCAGTACAGTGCTAAAAAGAAATAAGTAATTAAAAGATGTGAAATTAAATTTAAAATTTGAAGAATTATATGAAAAAGTGGCCTAGTGTGGTCGCTCGCAACACTCGTAGTGCCGAAAATTTCCATTTCCCAGCAACGGCGCCAAAAACTTGACAGGATTAAACCGTGTGTAAAACGCAAGTGCACGCGTCAATGTAATATAGGCCTTTGTGAGGCCCGAGTCAAACTCAGGGAATGTAATTTTGATAGATTACTACTAACTACTTGCAATCATCTAGACCGATTATAAAAGTTTGAGAGTTGTTTTGAAAAAGAAAATAAAAATAAAAGAAAGCAATGCAATCGATTAAATGGTTGGTTTAATCAATTAAAATGGAATCTTTAGGATTGTGGTTTCACCACAGATTCTCATTGTACTAATTTCAACATAATTATCACAACTTGTCTCCTAGCCCGGGTAGTGGCTTGTGAATAGAATTGTTCGCTTCCTCGATACAATTCACTACCTAATTTAGATCGGTTCCACGTCAGTAGTAACATATACCCTAAATTAAGTTCATGAAAAACATATATCTAGGTTTCCACAATTAATCGTACATCGCCTTTTCTAAAGGATTTATAAGTTAATGTGATTATTGCGTCTTTTCAACCATTAATTCTTCATCAAAAGCAATTAAAGGTATTAAATTACCATTATGGTGATCAAGCACAATGATATAGTTGAGAAAACAATATCATACCCCGGATTTGAGAGACAAATTATGGTTGAATATGTAAAAAGTGTCATACAACGATTATCCGGGCTACTCCCGGTCCTAAAGACAAAGAGGATTAGCCCCGCATGTTCATCTCAATGAGAAACACGAAGAAAGGAGAATAAAACATATGGGAGACATGGACAAAGATGGTGTAACCCTTGAACGAAGGAGAACCGTACGATTGTCAGCGTGAGATGGGCATTCTGCAGCCATCTTGTAAGGACCCTGACCTGCGTTTAGGGTTTACCCTATTTATTTTTCTTAATCTTGGTGATGTGATGCTTGCTAATCACCTTTAAGTGGTGATTAGGGTTTTATTATGCTTTGTTGAGAGTTGAGGGGGCTACTTGCAAATAACCCAAGTTTAGGGTTTTGTGTGCAAGTTGGACATCTTGTGAGATGTTTTTCCCTCTTTGCTTCCTCTAGGGTTGAGAGGAAGGCTTGGGCTTGTTGTTTGAGTTCTTTGGGCCTTGAGGTGCCTTGGTTGGGCTTTCCTGAGCCTTGTGTCGGCCAGGACCTGCTTTGTGTCGCCCAGCAGGCTGGTGTGTCGCCCAGCAGGCTGGTGTGTCGCCCAGCAGGAGTTGTTGCTTGTGTCGCCCATGTGGCTTAACCTTGGTTGGTGACACTTGGTGCATGTTTTGGACAAGTGTCCCATGCCTTACTAATGTGTTGGCTTGAACCCTAGGACAAGTGTCCCTTGGGTGGACGACACATGGCATGGTTGTACCTTGGTTTCTCCTCCCCTTCCTTCTATATATACAACTCTTTCCCTTGCCTTAGCTTCCTTTGCTCTTTTGGTCTCTCCTCCACCTTGAGTGCACGATATCCCTCCCCTTTCTGCTGTGTTGGCCGATACACCTCCCTTGGAGCTGGAGTGCTTCTTCTTCTTCCTTGGAGCTTCAAGGCGGGTTGCATGATTTCTATCCCTAACTCCTTTCCTCTCATTATGTTCTTGTTCATATGCTAGTGTACCTTGCTTTTGTACCTATGTTGGACGATATAGTTGTGGTGGGCAGCAAGCCTGACGGGCGTCAGCCTGGAGTTGGGCAATATCTTCTCTCTTGTTTGAGTGTGTTGGGCGATATCTCTCCTTGGTTGGGTGAGTTGGACGATATCCTCTTTGATGGACGACATGGCATCCCCTTGGATGGCGATAGGTATACCTTTGGTGAACGATAGATGAGTAATGCCCTCGTTTCTTCTCATGGACGTTAGGCCTTAGTATCTTGATGGATGACATGGCTTGTTTTGGTGAGTAGTTTGGGTTGCACGGCATGCAACTTGGTGCTGGCCGATAGCCCTGACGGGAATTATCTTCTTGAGGCTGTGACGCGCGATAGAGAGAGGTGTGACGGCCGACAGGGCCTGGGGTTGTGACGGGCATCACGCCCCTTTCCTTGATTTATCGGCCATTATAGTGGGCTATGTTGGTAGCACGTTTTGTGGGAGTCCTTCTCTCTCCATCCTTTCTCTCTCCTGGTGGTTTTCCTTTGTGATGACCTGGCCGCTTTGGGAAGAAGTATCGGGCGCCAGCCTAGGATGGGCGATAGGCCTAACGGGCATCACACCCCTTGAGCGTCGGCCGGCAGAGTAGTGACGACGGGCGTTGCCCGATTTACATGGGGTGCCAGACACCCCTCTCTGACGCACGATACCCCAGTAATGCTGTGTCGCGCAGCGTTGCTGCTCTCCCTTTTGGTCAGTTGTTTTGCTGTGTCTGGGCAAGGGTTATGAGAAGTTCTAGTGAGGGTGTTGTGATCCTATAGTAACGGCCTTAGTGATACGGAAGTAGTTAGTTGTGCACCAATAAACGATGGTGGTGTCTTTTTAGTAATAACAACAATGAGATGATGCCTTACTCATAAGTAAACGCAATAACGATGTAATAATATAATGTTGTTGATAACTAAGATGATGGTGATGCCTTGCTAGTAGTGGAAGCATTAGTAATGATAATAATGATGCTTAGTGACAGCTACATTAACAGTCTGCTTAGTGACATAGCAATACAGATACTAGTGGATGGTGATGCTGATAATATTAATGATGGTAGCAAGAGTAGTAATGACATGCATAATGTAAGTCTTATGCTTAATTGTTAATGGCAAGGATAACTGGTAGTTTCATTAATGGTTGCTTAATGATAAAGGTAATGTTTTTGGTAACAACAGTAGTTGCTTTGTGATTCATCCCTATTTTAGGGCTTTATCTTGTGTCATTTTGCATTTCAGCCACATCTATACTTGTTAGATTACATGTTATTTCCCCCAATATGCTTATTCATATCAAATGCACTTATGGAGGCTTTTTGCATGTTTTATAGGTACTTTGTCCACTAATTGATGGCATGGAAAGAGGATGGTCCGGTCTCGGGTTTCCTCAGGCTTGGAGGAGCTCAAAATGAGGCCAAAACCACTTCCAACCTACCCCAAGTGGTCAAATAAAGTTTTGAAGCAATACCCTCCATGGATGATCAAGTTCAAGGCTAAAATGCATGGGAGAGACACCACCACGACCGTGGTGAGCCCCCACGGCCATGGTGGACATGCCCCAAGTACAAAAAATCAGTAAAACTCCCAGAAATTGATGAAAATGGCCAAAACGACCGTGGGGATCAACACGACCGTGGCCATAGGTCCCCACCACGACCGTGGTGACCTCCCCACGGCCGTGGCCATCCATGAACCTATCCCTGTGATCTCCACATTCTAATAAACCCACGACCATGCCCATCCACCACGGCCGTGGTCTACCCTACCCACCACGACCGTGGTGACCCACCACGGCCGTGCTACTCACAAAATCCACCCAGTTTTCACTTCTTTCCCCATTTTGCCCCTAACTTAACCCTAGACCCCGTAGACTCCTATATATACCTAGGTGGCGGCTGGGGCACGAGGCTGGCTACCTTCCACTGCCTCCTAGATCCCCAAATCACCATCCACTCCATTCCACTCCAAATCCACCTCAAATCCACTCCGTTTCACCATTTCCGCCACATAACCCCCCATATCTAAGCCTTCCATCCACCTCCCACCATCATCCCACTCCATTCCATCCAAGAAGAAGGAGGAGGACGACCTGCTGCTGCTGGAGAGAGGATTGACAACCACTACTTCGAGCTCCATGGCCACCTTCATCTTCTTCTCCTTTCTTTTTGTATTTTCTATTTCCATGAGTAGCTAGGCCCCCTTAGGTGGGTTGTTTGGGGTCAAATATGTTACTTTGATACCATGTTGAGGGAAAATGACATGTAAACTTTGTTATTCCATTTGTTAATGATTATGTTCTATTTGCATCTCATTATCCATGGATTGCTTGTTGGTTTGTGTGTGAAATCACTTAGGAATTTAGGCAAATTGCTTATATGTGTGAATTTTGGGATTTGCCCCTAGGTCCAATTCTTGGATCCCTAGGATGCCTCCCATCTTCCTACATCCTAATCAATCTCCCTAAACCTAAGTGAGAGATCTAAGTAGCTAGATTAGATGATTCTAGTGCAATTAGCATGGAGCCTTCTCAAGGCTAGAATGTGGGGGAATTGGGGTCCAAAACCCTAATCTCACCTCCCCATTACTACCCTCGGCCCCTAATTGCCCTAGGAATGCCTAATCTAGAAACCTAGACTTGATTAGACTCTAGTTGAATTGAACCTAATCCCTAACCCAATTGAGCCTCGTAAGGGTAGTAGGGGGTGTTAGGGACTAGTTCTCCTATACACAACCTAGCATATCCATGGCCAGTTAGTAGCTTAGGTTAATTCATTAGACTCTAACTTGTTGTTTGGTTTGGATAATATAAATGGAATCATAATGTTCACATGTCACCCCCCAACTTAAGTGATAAGTTCATACCCCTAAACAGCCCACACCTCTCTTTATTGCTTAAAACCCTAGTTCTGTGTTTGCTTAGCTTAGTTAGTTCTTTTCTTGCTTAGTTAGCTTCTTGCCTTGCTCTTGCCTTGTTTATGCTAGTTTAGTTCTTTAATTTCTCTTTTTCTTTTCTCTTGCTTGCTTTAGCATAATTTGTCTTTTCATACCTAGCTTAGTCTTTCCTTGCTTGCCTAGTCTTAATCTAGTCTAGGGTTAATGTAGATTTTATTCCTGCCTTTAATTGCTTGTTTGTCCATAGTAGTTTAACACTCAAAATCACCTTTAAACCCTTAAAACTAGTCTCCGCAGTAGGAACCTAGCCAAACTAACCTAGCTCTAGTGCCCCCTCTTTTCCCTGTGGATCGACCCTATACTTTCCACCTTCCTATACTATGACACGACCCCGTGCGTTTGCGGGTGTAGCTGTTTTAGTAGAAGTAGGTGTGTTAGTTAGGTTTATAAATTTTGAAAGCAAACCCCCATCCATCCCGTGCATTCCGACCTCGTGGGGCGCATCTAGTCGAGTCAAACCGGCTACTGTGTTGCACCTCTAGCGGAAACGCACCAAGCTTTCTGGCGTCGTTGCCGGGGATTAGAGGCGCTCGGCCTAGCTACTTAGTTTTGCTTTGACTTTTCTTACTGCCCTCATCATTGCTATTCTTTATTCATTACTCTTTGCATGCTTTGTGTATATTGGTTTGCTAACTTGCTTTCTTTTGTTTGGTTGTGCCTTGTGCATGTGACAAGCCACTCAGAGAAGACAAGATGGAAGGCCAAAATGCGCAAACCCATCCATTTCCTCCACCACCCTACCTCCAAGGCTATCCTAAGCCTTACACACCTCCACCACCTCCATTTCTGCAACCTTCCCACCACTTCACTTTCCAACCTCAATTCCCTCCTCCACTACCCTACCTCCAAGGCTATCATAAGCCTTACACACTACCACCACCTCCATTGCCACAACCCTCCTACCAGTTCACCTTCCAACCTCAATTCATTCTACCACCTCCATTACCACAACCCTCCCACCAATTCACCTTCCAACCTCAATGCCCTCCTCCACCTAAAGTCCAACGGCCATCAACACCAATGCCACCACCACAACTATCACATGCTCCCCCTACTTCCCATATGCAAATGGATATGATTGAGACCCCTCTCTTTGGTGCCTATGAAGACCCATTCCTCAAGAGAGAGAAAACCTATGGTATGAGATTTTTGAGGGTCTTAAGGCTAATTAAGATATATGATGATGATCCCCAAGGAGAGAGAATTACTGAAAAAGACTTATGAAGCTCGCATGACCCTTGGGAGGAAGATCAATCAAGGAAAGAATTTGAGAGGATTGGTTATGATGGGGGTGAAAACATTTTGTTTTTGGACCATGGTTGATGGTGAAAGAACGAGAAGCCTGGCTGAAGGCATGAAACTTAGCGCTTGTGGGAGGCAACCCACATAGGTTTGGGAAATTTTGACCCAACCTTCACTTTTTCATACAATTGCTTTGTTTTTACACTTTCCAAGAAAACACACACACACTTGTGTTTAATAATTTTTGTCTAGTTTTAAGATGTGCAGGTGGTAACAGGGTGAAATGAAGGAAATTTGAGTACAATTGAGAGAAGGATTCAAAGAAAAACCACTTTGGGTTAAGTTTTTGAGTGTTTGATGTTCCTCATTTTGAGAGTAGCAGCTACAGGGACCACCATGGCCGTGGCACATCAATACGAATGTGGTCATTTGCATGAAAAACATACCAAGTCCCTGGATTCAGAAGCAAAATTGAGAAAAGCTGTCAAAGGACTGCACCACGGCCGTGCAAGGAAGAACGACCGTGCAACCTGAAGCTACCACGGCCGTGCTACGAAGAACGGCCATGCAGGAGACCAATTTCAGCCACTCAAGGCAGATTAGTGGGGCATCTACTACGCATATCCTCCATCACAGGGAGGAACACCGCCAGAGCCTTGAGAGAGCCATGATCGTCTACCCTATCATCCTAAACTCTAGGATCATGTTGAGGACAACATGATTCAAAAGTTTGGGGTGTTAGGGCAGGTATGCCCTAGTTTCACTTTGCATTTCACCTGCCACATCCACTTTTGTTTTCTTGTTTTTGCTATCTACCTTAGTCATCTTTACTGCTTTGCATACATGCATGCCATGTCGTTTACTTTCTTGTCATTTTTTGTGTAATTTTCAAAATTTTTGCTCTTTTTTCCATGCATTGCATATCATGTAGATTTTTAGTAATTCTTGCATGTTATAGGTATTTGCTTGTTTATTGCTTTAAGTTCAATAATATAGGTTTAGATGTGATTGGAGGCAACTTGGCACCATTTTGGCCAATTTTGCCCAAATTGGAGGCAACTTGGCATCTAAAAAGTATGTTTTGACCCAATCTCTACTGTTTTGAATTAAAATGTTGACCTTTGACAAATGCAAGTGAATCACCATTGTTTGTTGCTAAGTGGTATCAATGTTTGACTTTTACATGTGCATCACCTCTCTTATGATTGTGATTGAATTGGTTGAATTGTGAAATTGAGAAAGCTTTGAACGCTTAGTGTTTGTGGAATTACTTGTTTGATATATCAATTTCATTTTGTTCATTCATGTGGTGTGATATCGTGGATGAAGTGTTGGATTAATTCTCATGCAGGATGTCTTATGTGGAAAATCATACCAATGACCCCTCTTTGACCTGACTATTCTCCCACCATCTTCATACCCCTCCGCCTCATAAAAAGATGCCAAAGTGCACATATTAGCCGTGGCCACCTCCAAAAGTTTGGGGTGGCCACATCTCTATCTCCCCACTTCACTCTATCCACCATATGCCCTATCTACACCAAGGGCAAGAAAGAAAAAAAATTCAAAATACAAAAAGAAAATAAAAGGATGCTCCTGTTTAAGAACATTCAAATAAAGAAAAGATGAGTGTGTAAAAACACTTCAAAAATCTTACCGCAACCCTTTCTTCCACTTTCATACCTATTGAGCTAAGAAGCATCAAACTTAGCTCATTTTACCCTTTTCCGCAGCCACGTGGGTCATTTGGTGTGATTTGAGATATAAGATTGAATGCATGAATGTGAAACAACACTCCTAGTCATTCTTTATTAACGCCACCATGAAACGGTTTACCCAGAACTTAATGGAAGAAATAAGGATAACTTGTGTATTCTATGCACTATATTTGAAGTTCATATGCTTTTTGCTCTTTTCATGATTGGTTTGTGAAAGTAGGAGAGGAGAGAGGTGGAATGCATGTACTTAGTCATCTTTGAGCCCATTCAGCAATAATCACCTTTTACATTGCATTTGTCATGTCTTGAATGTGAAAAGTTTGTAGAGAGATTGAGTTGGAGCATACTTGAGGACAAGTATGTTTCAAGTTTGGGGTGGTGATTCATCCCTATTTTAGGGCTTTATCTTGTGTCATTTTGCATTTCAACCACATCTATACTTGTTAGATTACATGTTATTTCCCCCAATATGCTTATTCATATCAAATGCACTTATGGAGGCTTTTTGCATGTTTTATAGGTACTTTGTCCACTAATTGATGGCATGGAAAGAGGATGGTCCAGTCTAGGGTTTCCTCAGGCTTGGAGGAGCTCAAAATGAGGCCAAAACCACTTCCAACCTACCCCAAGTGGTCAAAGAAAGTTCTGAAGCAATACCCTCCATGGATGATCAAGTTCAAGGCTCAAATGCATGGGAGAGACACCACCACGACCGTGGTAAGCCCCCATGGCCGAGGTGGACATTCCCTAAGTACAAAAAATCAGTGAAACTCCCAGAAATTGATGAAAATGGCCAAAACTATCGTGGGGATCAACACGACCGTGGCCATAGGTCCCCACCACGACCATGGTGACCTCCCCATGGTCGTGGCCATCCATGAACCTATCCCTGTGATCTCCACATTCTAATAAACCCACGACCGTGCCTATCCACCACGACCGTGGTCTACCCTACCCATCATGACCGTGGTGACCCACCACGGCCGTGCTACTCACAAAATCCACCCAGTTTTCACTACTTTCCCCATTTTGCCCATAACTTAACCCTAGACCCCCTAGACTCCTATATATACCTAGGTGGTGGCTGGGGCATGAGGCTGGCTACCTTCCACGGCCTCCTAGCTCCCCAAATCGCCATCCACTCCATTCCACTCCAAATCCACCTCAAATCCACTCCGTTTCACCATTTCCACTACATAACCCCCCATATCTAAGCCTTCCATCCACCTCCCACCATCATCCCACTCCATTCCATCCAAGAAGAAGGAGGAGGACGACCTGCTGCTGCTGGAGAGAGGATTGACAACCACTACTTCGAGCTCCATGGCCACCTCCATCTTCTTCTCCTTTCTTTTTGTATTTTCTATTTCCATGAGTAGCTAGGCCCCCTTAGGTGGGTTGTTTGGGGTCAAATATGTTACTTTGATACCATGTTGGGGGAAAATGACATGTAAACTTTTTAATTCCATTTGTTAATGATTATGTTCTATTTGCATCTCATTCTCCATGGATTGCTTGTTGGTTTGTGTGTGAAATCACTTAGGAATTTAGGCAAATTGCTTATATGTGTGAATTTTGGGATTTGCCCCTAGGTCCAATTCTTGGATCCCTTGGCTGCCTCCCATCTTCCTACATCCTAATCAATCTCCCTAAACCTAAGTGAGAGATCTAAGTAGCTAGATTGGATGATTCTAGTGCAATTAGCATGGAGCCTTCTAAAGGCTAGAATGTGGGGGAATTGGGGTCCAAAACCCTAATCTAACCCTCCCCATTACTACCCTCAGCCCCTAATTGCCCTAGGAATTCCTAATCTAGAATCCTAGACTTGATTAGACTCTAATTGAATTGAACCTAATCCCTAACCCAATTGAGCCTCGTAAGGGTAGTAGGGGGTGTTAGGGACTAGTTCTCCTATACACAACCTAGCATATCCATGGCCAGTTAGTAGATTAGGTTAATTCATTAGACTCTAACTTGTTGTTTGGTTTGGATAATCAAAATGGAATCATAATGTTCACATATCACCCCCCAACTTAAGTGATAAGTTCATACCCCTAAACAGCCCACACATCTCTTTATTGCTTAAAACCCTAGTTTTGTGCTTGCTTAGCTTAGTTAGTTCTTTTCTTGCTTAGTTAGCTTCTAGCCTTTCTCTTGCCTTGTTTATGCTAGTTTAGTTCTTTAATTGCTCTTTTGCTTTTCTCTTGCTTGCTTTAGCATAATTTGTCTTTTCATACCTAGCTTAGTCTTTCCTTGCTTGCCTAGTCTTAATCTAACCTATGGTTAACATAGATTTCATTCTTGCCTTTAATTCCTCGTTCGTTCACAGTAGTTTAACAATCAAAATCACCTTTAAACCCTTAACCCTAGTCTCCGCAGTAGGAACCTAGCCAAACTAACCTAGCTCTAGCGCCCCCTCTTTTCCCTGTGGATCGACCCTTTACTTGCCACCTTCCTATACTACGACACGACCCCGTGCGCTTGCGGGTGTAGTGTTTTAGTAGACGTAGGTAGCTAGTTTAGGTTTATAAATTTTGAAAGCAAGGATCCCATCCATCATCCCGTGCCTCCCGACCTCGTGGATTGCACTCGGCCACCCTAGTTGGCCGGTGTTGTAACCCTCTACCGGGAGCGCACCACTTTGTATACTCAACATAATTGTTATATAAAGTGAATACCTTGATTGTTTGTATAAACCTAAGATAAGGGTAAGCATGATTATGGTATGATGTGCTTAACAAGCTTGATCATCAAATAGTGTAATTTTGATAAATAAATTATCTTGAATGATAGCCCATGATAGCGAGCATATTCCTTATGATGAATCTATGGTTATTGTGTATCCTAACCATGCAGGTGATGTGTAGCCATGAAAGGGCTATGTGACATATGTGATGAGTAACATTACCTTGATATTTGTTCTATGAGATTATATATGTAATGTGATGGTCCCATGATGATGATGTGAGCCTTAAGAGGCAGTGACAGTACATGATGAAGGATTGAGATCCCCTAATATGTGATGATCCTTGAGATGGATCTGGATGGTTGGCAAGAGGCCAAGTGGTAACATGTGATGTTGGATCAGGTTGATGTGTTTTCAATAATAATATAATGTTCTTTACTTTCTGTTATATCTTGCATGTTATATAACTTGGTTGAATCCTGCAATCCATCTAAAGGATACTAATTAATCACAGTGAAATATATCATGTAGTTTGCCCTGGCCATACATCCATCATCGTCAGGACTTGGTGATGGTGAAACGGGTTCTCCTACGGGTTAACCCGGAGCGCATATTGTTGAATATGCGAGGTTACTCCTAGCCTAGAGTAGGAGGTAAGAGTGTAACTTTGGTTACAGACTCAAGTACGTATATAGAGCATGGTGAACAGGCCCATGGCTTAGGATTTGTGATGTGTAGAGCATGAGTACGTTCATGGCTCATAGCACGGTGATCAGGCCTGTGGCTTAGATATACTAGCACCGAGACCTGTACCAAGACGGGCTAGAGTGAGGGTAGCCTATGGAGCTGACCCTGTGGCTTAGACCACTTCAGCATGTGACTGCGGTCCTGCTTGTGTTGTTCTCGTACACTGACTACGAGGGGGAAGGTCGTGGAGTCCGGCTCTTCCATTGACCTTGTATGTCACCAGTCTTGGGCTTCGCAGCCAGAGGTTGGATTTGAATGGTACGATTCAAATCCTCGGGGCATAATAACACGTAATACAGCCGTTTAGTATTCATTGATTATATCAAACACGAAACATTGGTTGAGGCCTTGTTTGTGTAAATATCTCTGTTGTACCTTTCAGGTTATATGGAAATCTTGTTCTAATAATCATGTTTCATTGAGAGACATCTGGTTATATGTTTGTGTACAGCTGGTGAGCTTGTCGGTAAGAATAGCTTTGCTATAAATATATACATATATAGACTGCTCTTGTTTTACCTGCTTTTAGTTACCTGTTGTTATAGCTTAAGCTCCTGAGGTTCTGTAGTTGCGGTGGGAAGTTATGTTTCCCACTGGGGCAATTATTCAATTGTCTCGCTCTGCTTGTTTTCAGGTGGTCGAGGTAGACGTGGTTGTGGTCGTGGTGTTGCGGCCGAGTAGCCTGAAGAGCAGTAGAAGGCAAGCAATGGATATGCTGCTATTTTGGTTGTTTGGTAGTAGAGTCTAGAGTCACCCATGTACTCTCAGGTCCTTGGCAGTGTTTTGACGTTGATTCACGATGAACGATCGATAATGTTTTGTATATCCTACTGTTGGCCGGATGTGGGCCTCCGTGTATATGAACAGGTGATGAACCCATGCGATGAATGAACAGTTGTTTCAGTAAGCTGTGAACACGTATCAGATTCCGTGTATGTATATATATGACATGTTTGTGTGCAGGATGAGGACTAGGAAGTAATAGTTTCACAGTTTATATGTTTTCCGCAATCGGTTTTACTTGACCCGTATTTCCATAATCTGTGGTTATGGTGATTTCCGCACGTTTTCGCGTAACACCTCGTTATCTATATGATAATGGGATGTGTTGCCACAAGTTTTGGTATCAGAGCCTTAGGTTCGTTGAGTCTATAGGGATGTACGACTAGGTTGAGTTGTTCTTATGAGTTTTCCAGGTTTTCTTACAAATCTTCTGCCCACAGTGGAAGAAAAGTCAAGATGTCTGCAAACCATGAAGAACACGCTGGCGAGAACAGCGATGCTGGTTCAGCTGAAGGACAGGCACATGGAGATCGGGTGCCTGAGGTTCCCCAACCTAACCCAGCCATTCTTGAACATCCTGCTTACCAACAGCTTATGGGGCAAATGATGGCTACGATGAATATCATGGTTGAACGATTACCAGTGCCTCCTCCGCGAGAACAGGTTCCCCATAGAGAAGCATCGGGTATTGGGAAGACCTTTGAGCGGCTTCGCCGAGTTGGAGCTTCGGATTATGCTGGAACTGTTGATCTAGCAGATGCAGATCTGTGGCTGACAAGTCTTGAGAAGGCTTTCCGGATCCTTGACATCCCCGAAGCAGATAAGGTAAAGCATGCTGTCTACCTTCTGAAAGGTAGTGTTGGTCACCGGTGGACCATAGAAGAAGAGAAGTGGCCTGGTGAGGTGATCTGTTGGGAAGTGTTTCGACACAAGTTCGTCACCAAATACTTTCCCAAGACGTACCTGGATGAGAAGATCAGTCAGTTCGAGAGGTTGCGACAAGGAATGATGAACATCACCGAGTACAAGGCCAAGTTTATGGATCTGTAGAGGTTTTGTCCTCACATGGCGGCAACCGATGAGGAGCGGATCAGACGGTTCGAGAAGGGTCTGAGTGCTGAACTGACGATACTGGTTTCTGCATTGGAAAACAGAGAGTGGTTTGCTACGTTCATGGAATCTGTTCGACGGATCGAGAGGTCAGTAAGGGAGAAAAGAGAGTCTATGTCTCTTAAAAGACCTGCTCAGTTTCAAGGACGAAGGTTTGGTGGCTTTAAGAAGCCTAGGTTTTCAGCACCGTCAATGATGAGAAGTTCTGGTGTGCCATCTCAGTGGTCTCCGAGTAAGGGGATAGGTTATGTTTCTTCACCATCGAAGGCGCACAGTTCAGCTTCAGTGGCAGTAACAGGGCCAGCTAGGCCACGGTTTGAAGATAGGGCGTGTTATCTCTGTGGACAGACCGGGCATCTCAAATTGCATTGCCCGAATAGAGATGTTGAAGTGACGCAGCAGCCGAGGCAGAGTTTCCAAAGGTCAGAGAGGCCACAGGCCAGTGGTAGCAGAGGACGTGGATGCGGTCTAGCATCTCAAGCTGGATCGTTTGCTCAAGGAGGCAGGGGTCGTGGACAGCAAGCAACGGCTCGATTCTATGCCATGAATCATCCAGAGGCGATAGTCAACCCGCGAGTGGTGACAGGTCAGATGGAATTATTTCATTCTGATATGTCTTCTTCTTGCTTTATATCTGTTCTGGTTGACCCGGGTGCTACACACTCTTTTATCGCCTATAGTATGCTTGAAAACTGTCGTTTACCTGTTAGTTGTAAAAAGGATAGCTTGTTGTTAGAAACCCCTCCTGATGGTTCCTCTTTGCTTTGAGAAGTGTGTCCATCTTGTGTCTTGTCTTTCTCGGGACTTCGTATCCAAGTGGATCTTATGCCACTTGACATGCATGGTTTCGATGTTATCCTGGGGATGGATACCTTGGAGAGGTATAAGGTTGTCTTGGACTGTGGTTCCAAGTAGGCTGTGTTTGATGTTGATGGAGAGAAGTGGATCTTCCAGGGAGACAGGAAGATTCTTCCGACATGTTTGGTATCAGCTATGGTGGCAGACAAGTTGTTACGGCAAGGATGTGAGGCATTCCTAGCTCACGTGGTGGATACCGTTGTGGTTACCAAGGCGAAGGGTCCTAGTCTTGAGGAGGTTTCCGTAGTTCGGGAGTTTGCAGACGTGTTTCCTGAGGAGTTTCCTGGTGTTCCTCCACCCCGAGAGATTGATTTTGAGATCAATCTGGTTCCTGGAACACAGTCAGTTGCACAGTCAGCATATAGGATGGCTCCAGCAGAGATGGCAGAGTTGAAGAAGCAGTTGCAAGAGTTGTTGGAGAAGGGTTTTATCAAACCGAGTACGTCACCATGGGGTTCTCCCGTGTTGTTTGTTAAGAAGAAGGATGGTTCGATGTGGTTGTGTATTGATTACCGGCAGTTGAACAAGGTCACGATCAAGAATAAGTACCCGTTGCCGAGGATAGACGATCTGTTTGATCAGTTGCGTGGTGCTACAGTGTTTTCAAAGATCGATCTACGGTCTGGATATCATTAGTTTAGGATAAAGGCGGATGACATACCAAAGTCAGCTTTCAGAACAAGGTATGATCATTTTGAGTTCGTGGTTATGCCGTTCGGGCTAACCAATGCACCTGCTGCTTTCATGGATCTGATGAACCGAGTGTTCCGTCCGTTCTTAGACCAATTTGTTGTATTCTTTATAGATGACATTTTGATCTACAGTCGGGACAGGCGAGAGCATGAGAAACATCTTTGTCAAGCTTTGACTCTTCTTCGTCGACATCAGTTGTATGCCAAGTTCAGTAAGTGTGAGTTCTAGTTGGACGAAGTGGCTTTCTTGGGTCATGTGATATCTGTTGAAGGAGTCAAAGTAGATCCGAAGAAGGTGGAATCCGTTGCGGATTGGGAACAACCGAAAACGCCGATAGAAGTTCGTAGTTTCCTTAGTTTGGCAGGATACTATCGGAGGTTTATCAAGGACTTCAGTGTGATCGCGTTACCGATGACAAAGTGACTAGGAAGGATGTACCTTTTGTTTGGGATGATCGATGTCAGCAAGCTTTCCAGAGTTTGAAGGAGAAGTTGACCAGTGCTCCAGTGTTGATTCTGCCAGAGCCTGGGAAAGGCTATGTTGTTTTCTGTGATGCTTCCAAGAAAGGTTTAGGTTGTGTTTTGATGCAGGAAGATCATGTGGTGTCTTTTGCCTCGCGACAACTCAAGAAGCATGAGGAAAACTATCCGACTCATGATTTGGAGTTGGCAGCAGTAGTTCATGCGTTAAAGATTTGGAGACACTATCTGTATGGGGAAGTGTGTCAGATCTTTACGGATCATAAGAATCTAAAGTACATCTTTACGCAGCAAGAGTTGAACATGCGACAGTGACGATGGATGGAGTTGATCAATGATTATGACTGCACTATCGAGTATCATCCTGGTAAGGCAAACGTGGTAGCTGATGCGCTTAGAAGAAAGTCTTCTTCTCCTCTTTCTCCAAAGAAGGCACAGTTGAGTTCTCTAGTATGCCATAGGCGAGATATGTTTGTTTCTCTGCAACAGATGAATGTGCAGATGGAAGTTTCTTTGTTATCTGGTCTTTTCACACAGATGCAAGTTAAGCCTACGTTGAGACAGCAAATCAAGGATGCACAACAGATAGATGATGCGGTACAGTTGATAAGATCAGAGTTCGGCAGCGACAAGCGTGATGGTTTTCTTGCATCCGGAGATGGGCTAGTTTGTTATCGTGACAGGATGGTGGTTCCAGATGTTGATAATCTAAGGGAGTTGGTGCTTGAGGAAGCACATACGTCGATGTATGCTATGCATCCAGGTGTCACCAAGATGTATCATAGTCTGAAGGACTTGTATTGGTGGTCCGGTATGAAGAGAGATGTAGCTGAGTTCGTGGCTAGATGTGCGGTCTGTCAGCAAGTGAAGGCTGAACATCAGAAACCGGCAGGTAAGTTGCAACCTTTGCCGATACCGCAGTGGAAATGGGATCATATAACCATGGATTTCGTAGTTGGTCTACCCCAGACAACTAGGAATCATGATTCCATTTGGGTGATAGTGGACAGATTAACTAAGTCTGCCCATTTTCTACCAGTAAAGACAACGTATACGGCTGAGAAACTCGCTCGAGTATATGTGGATGAGATAGTACGTTTGCATGGTGTGCCAACAACGATAGTTTCTGACAGAGGTCCTCAGTTTATGAGTCGTTTTTGGGAACAGTTGCACAAAGAGTTGGGAATGCAGTTGAGGTTCCGTACAACTTTTCACCCGCAGACAGATGGACAGTCTGAAAGGACTATTCAGACTTTAGAAGATCTTCTTCGCGCTTGTGTTCTGCAGTTTCTAGGCAACTGGGATGTACATCTGAGTTTGATAGAGTTTGCCTACAACAACAATTATCAGTGGAGCATTGACATGGCTCCTTATGAAGCTTTGTATGGAAGGAAGTGCAGATCTCCTTTGTGTTGGTATGAGTCTGGTGAGTATCAGCTTTTGGGTCCTGAGTTAGTCCAGCAGACGACAGATAAGGTCAAAGTGATACAGCAACAGTTGAAGATGGCACAGGACAGGCAGAAGTCTTATGCAGACAATCACTGACGACCTTTGGAATTCCAGGTAGGAGACAAAGTGTATCTTAAAGTCTCGCTGTGGAAAGGTGTGTTAAGGTTTGGACGGAAGGGTAAGTTAGCTCCCAGGTATATGGGGCCTTACTCAGTCAGAGCACGTGTTGGCATGGTAGCTTACGAGTTATAGTTTCCTCCTGAGTTGCACAGGTTGCATCCAGTGTTTCATGTCAGTATGCTGAAGAAAAGTCATCCGGATTCAGGTACAGTGATACAACCAGTTGAGGTTGAGCTCGATGCAGATGTGACCTACGAGGAAGGTGCTGTGGCGATCCTTGACAGGAGGATCAAGAAGTTGAAGAGGAAGGACCTGGCACTTGTGAAGGTTCTTTGGCAGCGTCATGACACTGAGGAAGCCACGTGGGAGCTTGAGGAAGAGATGAGGAGGAAGTATCCCTCGCTTTTCTCTTCGTATTTCGGGGACGAAATCCCTTAAAGGGGGTTAGCTTGTAAGGACCCTGACCTGCGTTTAGGGTTTACCCTATTTGTTTTGCTTAATCTTGGTGATGTGATGCTTGCTAATCATCTTTAAGTGGTCATTAGGGTTTTGTTATGCTTTGTTGAGAGTTGAGGGGGCTACTTGCAAATAACCCAAGTTTAGGGTTTTCTGTGCAAGTTGGACATCTTGTGAGATGTTTTTCCCTCTTTGCTTCCTCTAGGGTTGAGTGGAAGGCTTGGGCTTGTTGTTTGAGTTCTTTGGGCCTTGAGGTGCCTTGGTTGGGCTTGCCTGAGCCTTGTGGTGGCCAGGACCTGCTTTGTGTCGCCTAGTAGGCTGGTGTGTCGCCCAGCATCTTGTCTGTGTCGCCCAGCAGGAGTTTTTGCTTGTGTCGCCCATGTGGCTTAACCTTGGTTGGTGACACTTGGTGCATGTTTTGGACAAGTGTCCCAAGCCTTACTAATGTGTTGTCTTGAACCCTAGGAAAAGTGTCCCTTGGGTGGATGACACATGGCATGGTTGTACCTTGGTTTCTCCTCCCCTTCCTTCTATATATACAGCTCTTTCCCTTGCCTTAGCTTCCTTTTCTCTTTTGGTCTCTCCTCCACCTTGAGTGCACGATATCCCTCCCCTTTCTGCTGTGTTGGCCAATACACCTCCCTTGGAGCTGGAGTGCTTCTTCTTCTTCCTTGGAGCTTCAAGGCGGGTTGCATGATTTCTATCCCTAACTCCTTTCCTCTCGTTATGTTCTTGTTCATATGCTAGTGTACCTTGCTTTTGTACCTATGTTGGCCGATATAGTTGTGGTGGGCAGCAGGCCTGACGGGCGTCAGCCTGAAGTTGGGCGACATCTTCTCTTTTGTTTGAGTGTGTTGGGCGATATCTCTCCTTGGTTGGGTGAGTTGGACGATATCCTCTTTGATGGATGACATGGCATCCCCTTGGATGGCGATAGGTATACCTTTGGTGAACGATAGATGAGTAATGCCCTCGTTTCTTCTCATGGACGTTAGGCCTTAGTATCTTGATGGACGAAAGGGCTTGTTTTGGTGAGTAGTTTGGGTTGCACGGCATGAAACTTGGTGCTGGCCGATAGCCCTGATGGGTGTTATCTTCATGAGGCTGTGATGCGCGATAGAGCGAGGTGTGACGGCAAACAGGGCCTAGGGTTGTGATGGGCATCACGCCCCTTTCCTTGATGTATCGGCCGTTAGAGTGGGTTATGTTGGTAGCATGTTTTGTGGGAGTCCTTCTCTCTCCATCCTTTCTCTCTCCTGGTGGTTTTACTTTGTGATGACCTGGCCGCTTTGGGAAGAAGTATCGGGCGCCAGCCTAGGATGGCGATAGGCCTGATGGGCGTCACACCCCTTGAGCGTCGGCTGGCAGAGTAGTGACGAAGGGTGTTGCCCGATTTACATGGGGTGCCCGACACCCCTCTCTGACGCACGATACCCTAGTAACGCTGTGTCGCGCAGCGTTGCTGCTCTCCCTCTTGGTCAGTTGTTTTGCTGTGTCTAGGTAAGGGTTATGAGAAGTTCTAGTGAGGGTGTTGTGATCCTATAGTAACGGCCTTAGTGATAAGTAGTTAGTTGTGCACCAATAAACGATGGTGGTGTCTTGTTAGTAATAACAACAATGAGATGATGCCTTACTCATCAGTAAACGTAATAATGATGTAATTAATATAAAGTTGTTGATAACTAAGATGATGGTGATGCCTTTCTAGTAGTGGAAGCATTAGTAATGATAATAATGATGCTTAGTGACAGCTACATTAACAGTCTGCTTAGTGACATAGCAATACAGATACTAGTGGATGGTGATGCTGATAATATTAATGATGGTAGCAAGAGTAGTAATGGCATGCATAATGTAAGTGTTATGCTTAATTGTTAATGGTAAGGATAACTGGTAGTTTCATTAATGGTTGCTTAATGATAAAGGTAATGTTTTTTGTAACAATAGTAGTTGCTTTGTATACTCAACATAATTGTTATATAAAGTGAATACCTTGATTGTTTGTATAAACCTAAGATAAGGGTAGGCATGATTATGGTATGATGTGCTTAACAAGCTTGATCATCAAATAGTGTAATTTTGATAAATAAAATTATCTTGAATGATAGCCCATGATAGCGAGCATATTCCTTATGATGAATCTATGGTTATTGTGTATCCTAACCATGCAGGTGATGTATAGCCATGAAAGGGCTATGTGACATATGTGATGAGTAACATTACCTTGATATTTGTTCTATGAGATTATATATGTAATGTGTTGGTCCCATGATGATGATGTGAGCCTTAATAGGTAGTGACAATACATGATGAAGGATTGAGATCCCCTAATATGTGATGATCTTTGAGATGGAACTAGATGGTTGGCAAAGGCCAAGTGGTAACATGTGATGTTGGATCAGGTTGATGTGGTTTCAATAATAATATAATGTTCTTTACTTTCTGTTATATCTTGCATGTTATATAACTTGGTTGAATCCTACAATCCATCTAAAAGATACTAATTAATCACTGTGAAATATATCATGTAGTTTTCCCTGGCCATAGATCCATCATCGTCAGGACTTGGTGATGGTGAAACGGGTTCTCCTACGGGTTAACCCGGAGCGCATATTGTTGAATATGAGAGGTTACTCCTAGCCTAGAGTAGGAGGTAAGAGTGTAACTTTGGTTACAGACTCAAGTACGTATATAGAGCATGGTGAACAGGCCCATGGCTCAGGATTTGTGATGTGTAGAGCATGAGTACGTTCATGGCTCAGAGCACGGTGATCAGGCTCGTGGCTCAGATATACTAGCACCAAGACATGTACCAAGGTGGGCTAGAGTGAGGGTAGCCTATGGAGCTTACCCTGTGGCTTATACCACTTCAGCATGTGACTGCGGTCCTGCTTGTGTTGTTCTCGTACACTGACTACGAGGGGGAAGGTCGTGGAGTCCAACTCTTCCATTGACCTTGTATGGCACTAGTCTTGGGCTTCGTAGCCAGAGGTTGGATTTGAATGGTACGATTCAAATCCTCGGGGCATAATAACATGTAATACAGCCGTTTAGTATTCATTGATTATATCAAACACGAAACAATGGTTGAGGCCTTGTTTGTGTAAATATCTCTATTGTACCTTTCAGGTTATATGGCAATCTTGTTCTAATAATCATGTTTCATTGAGAGACATCTGGTTATATGTTTGTGTACAGCTGGTGAGCTTGTCGGTAAGAATAGCTTTGCTATAAATATATACATATATAGACTGCTCTTGTTTTACCTGCTTTTAGTTACCTGCTGTTATAGATTAAGCTCCTGAGGTTCTGTAGTTGCGGTGGGAAGTTATGTTTCCCGCTCGGATAATTGTTCAATTGTCTCACTCCGCTGGTTTTTAGGTGGTCGAGGTAGATGTGGTCATGGTCGTGGTGTTGCGGCCGAGCAGCCTGAAGAGCAGTAGAAGGCAAGCGATGGATATGCTGCTGTTTTGGTTGTTTGGTAGTAGAGTTTAGAGTCATCCCTGTACTCTCAGGTCCTTGGCAGTGTTTTGACGTTGATTCATGATGAACGACCGATAATTTTTTGTATATCCTTCTGTTGGCCGGATGTGGGCCTCCGTGTATATGAACAGGTGATGAACCCATGCGATGAATGAACAGCTGTTTCAGTAAGCTGGGAACACGTATCAGATTCCGTGTATGTATATATATGACATGTTTCTGTGTAGGATGAGGACTGGGAAGTAATAGTTTCACAGTTTATATGTTTTCCACAATCGGTTTTAATTGACCCGTATTTCCATAATCTGTGGTTATGGTGATTTCCGCACGTTTTCACGTAACACCTCGTTATCTATATGATAATGGGATGTGTTGCCACACTTCTGGCGGTAAAAAACTCCATCTGCATCTCTGGAAATGTATGGGGCATAGCTCTGGTCTTCGTTCTTCATCCTCTCCTCTTTCGAGACTTGTGCGGTGGATAAAGACGTGATAGTACGGCTTGGGCCGTCTTTCCTAGGTATAGGGATTACTTACAGCCGAAAAAATTTCATGGTCATTCGATTTAGATCGATTTGGGCTATTTCCTGATCTGTTGGTGTCGATACCATCGACGGTGGGTCGATGGTATCCACCCCCGTAGGGTATCGGGGCTCCTTGATTTCTGGCGTTCTCTCTAATGGCAGCTCAATACCATCGACCAGACACGTTGATGGTATCGACTTGTTGACCTTTGGCACGCTGATGCTATCTCGATACCATCGACCGTCATGTCGATGGTATCGACTGGTTCTTCTCTTTCTCTGGCTTGTTGTTGTGGCCATGTCGATAGCATCGACGGCCGCCGATGGTATCGACGACCTAAGATATGCAAATTCCCTAAAATAAAGAGAAGAACATCAATCAAATATGAGAAATATGATCTTTTATACAAAATAAGATGAAATAAGACAAATTTGATGCATAATGAGATTGTAGGCTAAAGGAAATGAATCATGTGATATTAACCACAAATATGACCAATACACGCACAAAACGATTATAAAACTAGCCTATAAAAGAGACTGAAAACCCTTACATCATACATCAAATACATGTAAAGGGTCTGCTTAGTACCTAATTAAGGAAAAATATAGGATAAATTGAAATAGGCAAGTCACTGACCGCTTAGGCTCTGATACTATATTGTAAAAAGTAGAACCTGACAGGGATCCACTCAAGTGGTATAATACAAAGAGTTGTATCATGATAAAGTAGCAATTAAAAATTTACATGATGATTCATTTTTATTTGTTCCTCGTGATCAGAGGTGGTAAAGAAAAGTAAAAATGTATACATTTAATACATCTAATCACATGCAAGACCTATCGTAGAGGGAAACTTGACCATCCCAAGCTATCTTTAAGTCCATATCAGGTATGTGATCTTCCTAAGTCCATGCTCTCTAAAGCTCCTACACCTGGGTGTGTTTCGGAACAACACAAGTACAAGACAACAAATATATGCATCAAAACACTTCTAAGTATGTGCATATAAAGAATATTTGGACATTATCATAGATTGCAATTATAAAAAAGGGTCTTCCCATACAAAAAGAGGGATATCAGTATATAGGTAACATCCAAAAAAATAATCAAAAGAATGAGACATTTAAAGAGTAGCAGAGCATAAAAAGGTGTCTTTCCATTAACTGATCCATAATATCACAAACAAAATAATTGCATGTATTTTTGAGATAGACCAAATATCTAAAATATGGCCATAACACTATTGGATTATGGCCTAGACAAAACATGGGTGGAAACACACCCCTCGGGTGGAATACCCCATACCATACTATATAAATAGTTGATCCCATGCACCACTTCTCTAGATAAAAGTCTAACACCCAACATGCATAAATTAAGAAGCAAGACATATAGTTCAATCATATTTCAATATCTAAATACCAAGGCAAGTAGGGTCATAGACCCTATCTTCAAAGAAATCAATATACAATTTTGGAATATAGAAATTACATAAAAGAATAATAAGGATGATATATAAAAGAGAATTGACGCATTTTAGGATAATTAGTAAAGATTTTCACTTAATATGCCCAAACATTAATAGGATTTTCACATACATGGACATCATAGATAATGATTAACTCAATAGATAAACTTGGACCCCATAGTCGATTATTCATCCTAGGAATACACTAGGTATGTTAGTAAATCCATAGAGAATGTGAGTATACCCTAATAGGCTACATATGTTAGTCAAACCAGAGAGAAAGTGTATATACCCTAATAGGCTACATATATTTTTGTTATCATCATTTTGCTTATGTAGAGGCATATTAGGGTTATTAACATTATTACATGGAGATAAGACCCACTATATATCTATATAGAGATGGATTTTAACTCCAATGGATCATATTACATGTTCATTTGGCTTCAAATGACCCATTTATTTTCCTAAAATTTTCCTCACATCTTATTTAAGCATTTACATGTGTACACACATTTTATTATCAAATCCTTAAATATTCCCTAAATACGAGTATGTATGATCAAGATAAATTAAAGTATGTTACAATATTTGTCTTAACAAAGATGCCATACATACCTATTTTTATAAAGAAATCTTCTTAGTAATGTTCCTTGTCTCATACCTCATCTCATTCAACTTATGCAAACCTTGATAGATGTATTTCTAATCCCCATATACATCTCTATTCACCATCAAATTTGTATACACATATATTGGTATCTAAGGTTCATATGATATATTGATAGAATGTTATTAGTTTACCAAGTGTTCTTTTTAACAATGTTTTAGTTTTCATATAACTTCTTAGCAACTTATCAACCCAATATGATTCACTAGTATAACCAAGTACTCTTTGTAAAATCATGTAGCAATAATCTCAATGAATAACTAAAGTAGGTATAGAATGCTTAATATGGATATGTATATATTTGGATGTTGATATACTTATGTACACGTTTTAAGGTTGCAAGATTAGATAAACTAATAAATATAATTAGACTAACAATTTTAATCATCATTGATTTAACTTTCCATCATTTACACATGATGAATTTCACCATTTGTGGTCAAGAATGCTTTGAAGAAGATGACGATAAGAAAGGCATGCAGACCAGATGGTATTCCCATTGATGTATGGAAGAGTATGGGGGATGAAGGAGTTACATGGTTAACAAAGCTCTTAAACAAGATCATGAAGACCAAGAAGATGTCAGATGAGTGGAGTAATAGTACTATAGTTCCCATCTACAAGAACAAAGGTAATGTTCAGAGATGCACATACTACAAAGGTATCAATTTGATGAGTCACACAATGAAGCTTTGGGAGAGGATTATCGAGCAGAGGCTAAGATCTATAACACAAATATTAAACAACCAATTTGGTTTCATGCCTACAAGATCAACAACAGATGTTATTTTTTGATAATGAGGCTTATGGAAAAGTGTATAGAAAGCAAAAGATATCTTCATATGGTGTTTATTGATGTGGAAAAGGCTTATGATCAAGTACCCAGAGCAGTGTTTTGGATGGTTTTGAAGAAAAAGGGTGTGCCCATCCAATATATTGACTTGATCAACGCCATGTATGATAGTTCTACTACAAGTGTGAAGAATCCTAGAGGAGAGACACTACTTTTCCTGTCATAGTTGGGGTACGCCAAGGATCCACACTCAGCCCATATATGTTTGTTCTTGTTATGGGTGAGCTGACAAAGAATGTTCAAGATGATATTCCTTGGTGCATGTTATTTGCTGATGATATTGTTTTGATTGACAAAACTAAAGATGGATTAAATGATAACGTTGAATGATGGAGAGAGGCATTGGAATCAAATGGATTGATGATTAGTAGGAGCAAAATTGAGTATATGCATTGCAATTTTAGCCAATCGCATAGTGTGAATGATGGAGCCAAGTTGGATGAAGTAGATATACCAAAATGTGATAAATTTTGTTACTTGAGTTCTATTATTCAAATAGATGGGGATGTCCAAAATGGCATTTGTCACTAGATCACTGCAAGATGGTTGAAATGGAGGAGTGCAACTGGAAATATATGTGATCGGAAGATCCCTCTCAGGTTAAAAGTTAATTTTATAGAACAGTTATACGGTTAGCCATGCTCTATGGAAGTGAATGTTGGGCGGTGAAGAAACAAGGTCACAACAAGATGAACGTGGCTGAAATGTGTATGTTGAGATGGATGTGTGGGAAGATAAGAAAAGATCGCGTGAGAAATGATTATATCAGGAATAAAGTGGGGGTGGTGAGCATTGAGGAAAAGTTGCACGAGGGTCGACTCAGATGGTACGGGCATGTGCAATGCAGACCGACTAATGATCCTATATGAAACAATGCTATTGAGTCAAGCACAATTAATAGAAGAAGAGGAAGGCCTAAATTAACATGGGATGAGCTTATAAATAGAGATTTTCAATCTCTACATCTCAACCAGAATGTGGCCCATGATAAAGCTGAATGGAAATGAAGGATCCATGTAGCTGACCCCAACATAGTTGGGACTGAGGCTTAGATGATGATGATGATGATGATGATCAAATTGACTTTCCAAATTTAAACCATAGAAGAGAAACTAACATTTAGTTTGTTGTACTAGTCAAAACCTTTGATAAATTGGTTCTTATGATCGAAAAATGGTGGTAGCTAGCGTGGACTTAAGATAATGGGAGTGATAGTACTAGATGAGAAGCCGTAGATCTCAACCATTTACTCAGGTCTAATTTTCATAAGGACATCGCAAGGAAGGAGAAGAAGGAGTGGGTCCAATAGTAACTATGCTTGAGAAGTGGTGGTTGTGGCCGTATGACTATGATTTGGGAAGACTGATGGAATTATACAAAGAATTGTTCCATCATATTATTCTGGCTTGTAGTGTTTGGAGGTCAAAGGAGGAGGTAGTGCACTGGCAACAACAATTGTAGGTTGAAAATATATAGTGCAAGGGAGAAGGTGGATGACATATATAGTAGATGATCTATGGGTGGCATCATTGAGGTTATCCAGAAGGCAGCACACCATTGTAGGATGCTTTAATATGGTGAGTGAGGCTGATAGAAGATCTTCATATATGGTTGGTGTAATGACTTCCTTGTAGGTTTCTAGGGTGAAAGAAGGAAAGGAAAAAGAGGTAAGGAAGAAATGGACAAAGGTTGGCTCTTGGGTAGTCATGAATAGCCTAAAGGAGGTGATGTTTGTTGTTGTTTGGTGATCAACAACACCGGTGGGTGTCATCCCAACATGTGTTATCACCTTCATGTGGTCAAAGTGACTGATGGTGTCAGTTTGTAAGTGTCTCCTCGACGTACTATCTACGAGGCACATGCAATGGGTGAGGTCCTAGACCAGTGTGTAGGAATGGTGATTAGAAAGGAAAGGAAAGGAATAGGAAGTGATATCAATTGTAGATAGGAGAGTAATAGTGCCACGTTGAAAGTTGAATATCCTCATGAGAAGTATCCTTTGTAGGTCTTTTGGTTGGAGGTTATGGTTTGGTCAAAGGTGTAGGTTGCAGAAGGTGTTGGCGACGACTAGGGTTACATGTGAATGAGAGTGGAGTGGAATACAAGTAGGGGGAAAGAGGGAGAAGTAAAGGAAGGAGGGGAAGAAAAATAGATAGAGGGGGAGATAACAATAGTGTTGATTCAGGATTTCTATTGTATATTTTACATAACATCGATGAATGAGTATTTATGTCACTGAACATACCAATTTCATCAAGACAAAACATCCTCAAGCCTATTCAATGTGACTTGCTAGAGAGCATAATATGACATTTATTAGGTGGTTTGGAGATAAAGTCTTACGTTAACTATCTCAAACACCAAATAATGTTGCTAAAAATGTCAAATGCCTCACCTTTAAACTAAAAATGAATGTTATGTCTTATGAAGGGTTTGACATAAATGGATTTTCATATTACACAAAAGGTCAAGATGATAAGAGTGTCTTACAAAATGGTGGGGTCACCCTTGAAGCGTCTTCATTGTATTTTTCTAGTGTGAAGTATAAGAATCCACGTGAATCTAAAATGTCATATTGCAGTGTCATTGAATATGTATGGGAGTTTGACTACATAGATTTCATATCTTCGAGCTTTAGGTGTAATTGGGTTGATAACACCAAAGGAGTTGTAGTGGATGAATTGGGTTCACATTAATGAATTTTGAAAAGATTGGTGATAAGGGTGAACCATTCGTAATTTAATCACTGGAGAAGCAAGTATATTATATTGATGATTCTGCAAATGAAAAATGGTCAATTGTTCTTTATGGTAAAAGGCAGTTCATTATAGATCCTATAGATAAAGAAGAGTATTGTGACAAGTATGATGACTCAAGTTCATTCTCAATTTGCATGACAACACCAAATGTTGAAGCTAACACTAACTTATATATGCATGAAAATCACAAAGAAGGAATGTTAATTGATCTAAGATACAATCAATACTAGAGGCATGCATTATATTTTATTTTTAAATATTAGACGTGCATTTACCATTCTTTATCACTTATATTTTCTTATTTGTCTTTTTTTAAAAGTCATAACAATTTTCATATGGCGTTTGACTGTGAGTATGATGGCTGTGAGGATGATTCTCGTGAGGATGAGCACCATGACGAAGACACTGATGTAAATTGTATTGTTTGATTACATAGAGGTGTATTTTACAATGTCTATCACATTTATAAGTTACACTTTTTATGACTTATATGTGTTTCTTGTCAATTTTATCATGAGGATGTACGCCCTGAGGATACACCCTGAGGATGTGCACCTTGAGGATCATGTTGAGCTTACTGAGAAGCATTATGATTGTGCAAAAATAAGAGGCATCACCATGATGAAAAAGTTAGTAGAGAAAAGGGGTAAAGGATCAAAATTGGTCGTTGAGTTTGATCATCAAGGAAATCTTATTGGGAAGAATTACAATTCTTTTTTGCAATACCTAGAGGTTCTTACTCATAGCAAATCAGATGTAAATGTATAATCTTGGCATAAAATTGATCAAGGCATGAAAGACTTAATATGGAAGGAACTATTTGTGAGATATTTTGATTTGCAATTCTATTTTTAAAGATATTTACAATTCTATTTTTGAGAATTTTCCACTAAGTATGTGAACATTTGTAGAGAATATTTGAGCTGGATGAAAAATTGCATCACAAAAAGTTGTGGCAACATTGTGGGATGGTATTAAGGAATTATAGGATAAATCTAACAAGAGAATACACATTGAATGAGAACAATAAGAAGAAATCAGCCCTCGAGCAATGGAACTTTCTAGACCCAATGGCATGGGAGATGTTTGTTGCTAAGAGAAAATCCAATGAATTCAAGGTATAAAGCCTCATCATTATATATTTATGTATTATGCATTTGACATATTTTTTGGATTAACCGGGACTTGAGTGATGCTTAAAAAGAAAGGTGTGCAAAGAATGTGCACAACCACAAGATGGGTCCAAGCGGCTATGAAAAGCTTCACTAAGTTCTGGAGGCGTCTTCTTCTTAGCACCCTACTACTAGGTGTACTGAGTCCTCCACAATTATTGAATCTCTACCTACATTGATCTGTGGATAGCTGGAAGAAAACAAAATTTGGAGAAATACCCAACCCTACAACCATTGAGGTGGCTACAAAAATAGTAAATTCAACTCTCAGAGCAATTACTATTGATGATTGTTATGTTTTACCTTGGCCTTGATTGATATGTTTTACTTACCAATTACTATTGATGGTGATTAGTTGGAGTTCTGCAAGCAAAGAAAACAAGGCAACTTCATCCCTGAGGGCACAAGAGACGAATTGATAGTGTTCTGGGTAATCCAGAGCAACTAGGGCATGTTAGGGTTGCTGGAACTGGTGTTGGTATAAGAGCATTCTTTGGACCATCAGAGCATAAGCACAAATTTATCCAGAAAGGAGGATTCTCAGAAGAGAAGGTATAAGATATGATTTCAAAGGGAATATAGGAAGCAATAAGACAATTTCATGATTCTCATCCAGCTCCTCATCAGAGAATAGTTTGTCACCCCGCTCTTCATACGAGGTGGACCCTCCTATGATAGAGGTAGTTGGGAGTAATCCCATGGACCCTCCAGCTAGCATGTATGTTGTCATTTTTTATATTGTATTATTTAAGAATGATTTGCATAATATATTTGTGTTTAGGTACATATATACTACTACGTAAAATTTGTAGGGGTTGAAACCATGTTGTCTTGTATTAGAAGGATATATCATTGCACTGGGTACAGCTTACCCACCCCTCGTAGGTGACACGATTCATTGTTCCCCAATGCCCTTCAATGTGGTTCACGCAATGCCAAGGCTTGTCAACAATGCTTAGAAGCAGACAACACTTCCATATGGCCACCCCAAGCAAGACACCATAGGTGATGTAGAATGTGACATTGTTTTGTGGCCCAAATTTAGAGTTGTCTATTCTGATGTATGCTAAATTTACATTGCACTTGTATATGTATATACATTAAAATTTATATGAATATATATATATATATATATAGAGAGAGAGAGAGAGAGAGAGTCAGGCTAGAATACACTTGAGTGTATAGATCACGACGTACACCCCAATGGTGTTTGTCTATCTAGGCCATGTATTTCCAAAATCCAATCAACTGATCTTCATGGTAACAATAATAATAGGCCACATACAAAATTTGAGCTCATTTGGATGAGTGTAAGTCACTCATCCAAGGACAAAAACATTGACGCACAAAACTAATTTGAAATGCATAATTATTGCCTTCTTTAGATGCACGACCTATAAGTGTCCAAATGAGATAAAATTTATAATATATTATGTTCTTAAGATATTTAAGAAGATCAACAGTTTAGAATTTTCAAAAAATTACTGCATCTTCAAAAATGACTGAGGTGTACAGTGTCTCCAGTTACTGGAGTGTACACTAGCCTGACTCTCTCTCTCTATCTCTCTATCTCTCTCTCTCTCTCTATCTCTCTCTCTCTCTCTCTCTCTATATATATATATATATATATATATATATATATATATATATATATATATATATATATATATATATATATATATATATATATATATATATACATATATATATACATATATATATATGTGTGTGTGTGTGTGTAGGTACAACACCTAAGGAACCCCCTATAGCTCATCCTGCACTTCCACCTCAAGATTTTGGTTACCTGGTTGGCTTGAAAAGGAGCTATTATGCTCTCTAGGTCCTAATTGTAGGGGGTTGGTATTATGGATAGGTTACTTTGAAGAAGGGTCGCCTGTATTAGTCCATATTAAGGAGGACGATGTAGGTCAAGCTCATGAAACTAGTATATTTTTGCAAGATATTTTAGAGATGTTTATTTATACTTGGTTGTATACAACTGTGCTAGAACATTGGATATGGTGAGATCTTATGGATAAGTACCTCATTGTATATATGTTTCATTTGTTTTCTTATATATAAATGCATACATGATCTAAGTGTGGCAGCTGTTTACATAGGGTGTGTGCATAGTTCACACTACCTCATGTGGTATTTCTAGTTCCATCATTGATTAGTCGTGTACATAAAGATATTGTATCTGTGGTTGAATAGTACTCTACTGCATTTTAATATTTTGGTAAAGAGAAAAAGATTGTGATTGTCACTCCGTTCGATGTTGAGTAAGTTTAGTTATTTTTTTATAATTTTGACTTAAGAATGACATATTGTTGTGGATTTTGAGTTTTATTTTTTTTGCCTTCTTTTCACTGAGGGATAATAATTGGTTTTTTTGGGTTATTGCCCCTTAAATTCTAACTACATATTATCTCGATCCTAAGGGTGATCAAGTAGATAGTGGGGGACACAAACTGGAAAAGGCATTATTCACATGAGTAATTTTTTATATCTGTTATCATATATTAATATGTGATTAGTTACTAATGCAATTCAATGTGTTGCATTAACTTATTGGGTACAAAAGAATTTTAAAAGGCTAGAGGAAAGGTAGATAAGAAAAAAAAGTGTTGAGTTGGAAGAATGTTGAGGTAGTTTTTATGACTTCAATGCATATTTATGCCAACTATGGTTACTTTTATGCATTAATGTTTTGTATGGTGGTAAATTTATAGTTCCATGTACAAGAGAGTGATTGGGCTTGTGCATACTACATGATGTGGTATATGGATATGATTGTCAGTCTAAGGGCACGAGACACCAATTGCATACATAAGGTAATCTATATATACTGTTAATCATCACAATTAAATAGTATCAATTGATAATATGAAAATATATTTAATTATGTCATTCTCATTATAGGTATTTGACATGAAAAAGTCCTAAACGATAGAACATATAGATGGGATATGAGAAAAATGGGCATAAGCTTTTGTTAAGGAAGTAAATTTTAAATTTGATTAGGATAAAGAATGAGTTTTTAAACTTTTATGTCATTATTTTGTATACATATGGTGCTTAGGACTTTTTGCAACTTCAAGTTTGATGTGAGAAAATTATTGGTGCATATGCTAATGATGAATATATACAAATGTGAATTGAATGCAAAGATGAACGAATACATTGAGATTTGTATTTCTACATGTCATGAGAATGGAATTGGTGTATATATGAATGATGTATACATACATGTGTGTGAATGAATGTGAATATGCATAAATACAATGAGAATTGTGCTTATACATGCCATGAGAATGGAATTGAAGAATCAATCATGTAGGTTAGTGGATTGTGTGTTTGTTATTGTAAGTTTTGTAGGTTTGTTGG
Organism: Alisma plantago-aquatica; assembly: GCA_963693085.1. Taxonomy (NCBI): domain Eukaryota; kingdom Viridiplantae; phylum Streptophyta; class Magnoliopsida; order Alismatales; family Alismataceae; genus Alisma; species Alisma plantago-aquatica. Next base: position 225,592,817 of record OY856409.1, read on the forward strand.
CCTATTGTTAAGATAAACATGAGATGGAACATGTAGTTCAGAACAGTAGTTCCAAACCGTCGATTATGGACCTACTGAATAGCCAGGACAATAGGCTTGCACACCTACTATTTAAAAAAACTTAAATGTGTTGTCAATTTTTATGAAAAAACTGACATTGTAGGTCTGAGTTGTCAGTTTTAAGCTAGAAAATGACATTATATGACTACTCTAAAATGATTGTGCTTGGAAGCCCGATCTATAGGTTTGTAGTCCTCAGTTTTTACTAAAAAATAGACATTACAGGGCTACATTAAAATGGTCATGTTGGACAGCACAATCGTGCTACCAGCTAACTTGTGATGTCGATTTTGGAATAAAACTGACAACTCATCTGGTCTGTATCTTCAGTTTATACATATAGCCTACGACGCAAAAACCTATATCAATAAAAATGTGGCTTGGTTTAGCATTACAACGTCGATTTCTACACCAACAACCAACAACACGGTTTCTCAGATGTGTTAGTTTCTTTAATCATGGAAACTGAGGTTGGGACTTAGTCGTCTGTCTGTGCATCCATAAAAAAACCAATGTTGTAGGTGCTTATATCTAGTGGTGCCCACTTAAGTGTCGGTAGGAAACCGACGTCCTAGGTGTATTTTAATAGATGTTATAGTTGTATTTTAACCAACGTTAGAAGTGGTTTTTGTACTAAGGTATGGACCATAGGGAAATAAGGGGTAATGCATAATTGTATAATGTATTGAGGTTCTTTAGATCATAGAAACATGACATTGTTGGTAATTCTAGAGTCCCCAACCACATTATGACTAAGATGAACATACGGTTTAGTTTACATCGTAGAATGTATGTAAAGATTTTGAAATTTCAAGGAGGGTTATGTAAACTAAGAAGGGATGGTTTTCCATTATTGATTTGAGGTTGTTGTGGTCCAATATAGAGTTTTTTTCATTGTGTTAAACACTCAGTCTTAGGCTAATTTTGATCTTGCCAATGATATATGTTAAAAATCTTATTCTATTAGATGTGAATTTTTTATCATGTTTCAACACTTGCATTCATGTCCTTTTGTGATATGATCATTATATAATGTGCAAGATGTCTCCTTTCAACTTAAAACTACTATATACCAAAATAGGTTAATAATGATAACAAATGAATGATATGTGTTTTGGTATACATGGCTTGGGGTTTGTGTCTTGGTGATGTGATAGATTATACCATAATAAATTCATCCAAGAAATTAATCACATGTTTTTACACATTCTATGTGCAATAATTGTCACCCGCCAAAAGATGGATATTATTGCAGTATAGTTCAGGATAGAACCCAAAAGACAATATTTGTAGGAGTATTGATTGGTTCAATTAATATTAAGTTCAATATTTTAAATTGAGAGATAATTTCGTTGTTGATCTTATCTTAGAGAAATTAAACAAGAATAAGAACGTAATTGATTAATCAATGGGAAAGCAGTACGTCGGTTGGTATGTCGGTTGGTATTCACCACTACAACCTACATATTTCTTCTCTCTAATTGCATCTCTCACTTCCATGGATACAAATGGACAAGGGAATTCATATCCTTTTGGAGTATAAATTACACAAGGATAGATTTCCACTGAGACTTGAGGGCTTATAACCTACATATCATGAATCCATCAACCAATAGAATGCCCTTTCATGGTCAAGTTCTAGGTTCAACGTCATCATTTGGTTTTCTAATCCTATATTTTAGTGTTTCTACATATAGGATTATAACATCCATGCATGTTAGGTGATCAAACTAACAAGCACACATTCATGAAAATGATAATCAATCATCATAATAATAGCTTCATAATATAGGATACCTAATGGCTACTCCCCACACCCTAGTGAAAGAGCCGATTCAACCTCGATGGAAGTTGAAAACAAAGAGTAGAAAATAGATAATGAAGAAGAAGTCATTTCATAGAAGTGATGGGTGTTTTGGTCTTCAGTAAACAATCAAAACTCTGGAGAAATCTCGACGAATAAGTCATTTCACTTCTTTTATTCTCATCCAAGCCTTCAAAATTTGTGATAGTATTAAAGGGGCCTAAACTCCTACTCCCTCCAGTCAGGTGATTAGTGGTCCAGTCAGGTATCTAGTCACATAGGGAATGCTTTTTTGGGGTCCCCAACTGGCTAGTGAATTTGGTGATCCATTAGGGGTCAATTTGTACTGTTGTACATAGAGTGTTTCTAGTTTTCCAAATGGTCTTATGGGTTGGTTGGCTCACTTGTAGCTTAGTGAAGGCATGGGTTGTCCATTCTATTGATTGATATATGAACCAACCTATTGTGGAGGCACTAGAGTTACCATGATCCCCAATTGATTTTTTTCATCTGAAGATTTGGCCAACTAACAATCCAACACTAGTACACAACTGGCCTTTATTGTCGATTATTTAAGGTCTTTAGTGTCGATTTTTAAGCGACACCTATGTGGGCGCCGCTAAAAGCCCAATCGTTACACAAACCCTTCGCGCGCCACCGAAAACACACCGAAAATGTGCCAGCAGCAGGTATAGGCGTCATTTATTAGCTTAGAAACCGACGCCATATACCTTCGCACCACAGAAAGGGCACCATCTGGGGCACTATCGGCATCGGTTTATTAGTGATAACCGACGCCATCTCACCCGCTGCCACGGACGTGCTGACCATCACGGCTGTGGTGTCTGGCCTCTAGGGAAATCGACGTCAGTTACTAGTATGGCAACCGACACTGTTATCATATGTCAGTTTTATACAAATATCTGACGCCTATTTTATGTATGGTCCGCTGCCATGGCTGTGGTGTCTGGCCTCATTAGGGAAATCGACGTCGGTTACTAGTATGGAAACCGACACTGTAACCATATGTCGTCGGTTTTATACAAATAACTGACACCTATTTTATGTTTTTTTTTGTCAGTCTGCAGACCTGCTGTGGCTGGTCGCAAGATGAGAAACCTACAGTTTAGTTATGAACTACAGGTTTTATGACATCCATTGATATCACCCGACAACAGGCCACAAACCTGCAAAATTAACATGATGGACAATATTATATATATGTGATTCACACTCATATATAAGAACATTTAATTCATATTATTTTTTCATCACACGCATGTAGAAACTAGTAGGAACCTGCACCTCCATTTATTTCATCTCTTTTCACATTCTGACACATGTAGAAACATTCATGTATTGATGATTTTCACACACATATGACAATTCATACAAATTCATTCACATTCACACAAAATTAATTATGAGAACAAAGTTATTCTTTATTTATCATTGTCATCATTGTCAATAAAATCATATTGAAAAATTCCCACTCTTTGCCGGGCTTTTGCCCAATCTTCTCTTACAACATCTAATTCATCACTCGTATAGGGGGCATGTACATCAAAACGCTTTGCACCTGTGTTGAAATCTTCAGTTTTAAAGACATACAAAGAAAATGACGTACATACATAATTATAATAATATATTATAAGACTCATATATTTCATATTATCTAACGAGACTATGTATAATACATGTTGTATGCTATCGATTTCCAATACGGCAAGTTTGATGATTAGGTCCATAAATCAAATCACATAGTAGGCACATGCCCAGCCGTTGTCTTGTGTAGCACAAATAAATTGAAACATACAAAATATTCAAAAATAGAAATAAGCACAGTTCGCATAAATAATATATACATTGGTGTCAGGAAATTACTTTCACATTCTCCCAAATGAGTGTCAGATTTTTTTTCCTGGGGACCTTTTCTCCAGCTTTTTTGTACTCTTGTAAAACCGTATATATGTTAATGTAACGCATTAAATTGCATAATTAAATAGTAATGCTGTAACATATGTTAACAGATATAAAAACATAAAATATTTCTCATGAGAATAATGGCCTTTTAATTGCATATCCATATAATACATCCAACTCACTCCCCGGAGGATCTAGATAATAGACAGTGAATGTCTTGGGGACAATAACTAATAACTCTCAATGCTTAGCACTACATGTAAGAAAGTAGAAAATTAATAACTCAATATCTGCAATATAAAATGTAATTTGCTTAAGTCTAAATTACAAGCAAAGTAAACTTACTCGACATTGAATGGAGCTATTATCACCGTCTTATTATTTTTACCAAAATATTCAAAAGCATCACAGCAGTATGAAGTAACTGAAGAAGGGTCTGTATCTACAAGACTAATCAAAGATGGAACCAAAAATCCCACATGGGAAAACCCAAAATCTGTACATGTCTTGTATAAGTGGTTGTAAAACATGTATTACGTATACATTAATATATAAGAAACCAGATTGTTGTATATAAAACAAGGTATATGGATGTATAAACTAGATTTTCGTATGCATTAATCTCACCATATCCATAGCTCTATCATAGATTTGTTCAGTCATTCATAACTAAACAACTCCAAAATATCTTGTATAAATATGTTGTTTCCGAATGTTTGACCTGCATTAATACATATCCATAACTTCTATTACATATGCATTAATACATATGCTAAACTTATATAAATAGATTGTTTTCGTATGATTTACCTGCAACATTCTCCAGAATAGTAACATTTATAGGGCAATTTGGATTATGTTCACCGATCCATACTGCCACACTCCCACAATTAGGACCTATCGAGGTGTGTAGGTCCCCTGGAAGCCAACTTGGTAGTCGAGGAGGTGGAGGACGAGATGTAGTGGGTCTCGTCTTTTATACATGTATATATAATTTCATATCAATTGACTCATATATATATACACACTAACAAAGTAAAGTAATGAAAATTTATCATACAATATCAGTATAGAGGACATCTACTTCGGGCCACAGTATCACTCTGCCTACTGCCTCATCAAGTGTTTCAGCATCTGGGTGTGCATGAGGCAGTGCAAGATTTGTCCAGCCAGCGAGTATATGTATCGGGCTCACACGTACCATGCCATCTGGTACTGGACTCCTATGAAACATGCACCCTTTAAGGGGTGGGTAAGCCGATGCATTTGCAACGATATATGCTTCACTTTGTTGTCGGCATGGCTTCAACCCCTACAAATTTACGTAAAGAATGTTATATGCATATATACACACAAATATGATCATCTTGAACAGACTAGGTATTATATATGCCATAAAAATACTTACAGAGGACGTGCTAGGTTGTGGGTCTATAGGATTACTCCCAACCTCTACAGTACGAGCAGTAGGAGAAGAGAGGTTCGCCACAGGTACTGTCTGAGTGGCAGTCTGAGATGCCTGCCACTTGTTAAATGCTTCCTGGAGTATTTTATCAACTACTTCCTCGACTCTCCTATCAATTAAGGAATCTACCTATACATGGATAAAAGAAATGCTAGTTTCTGATTATTGAATTCCCTTTCGCAATAACATTATAAAATAAGAATAAGTTACCTCATCTTGTGAAAGTCCCGCTTTTAGGACAAGTTTGGCCCAAAGAACGCTTTGATGCCCACACCAACGCCTACACCCCTTACACGTCCAGGATGTTCTGGGTTACCCAGAGCAACTGTCAGTTCATCCCTTGTGCCCTAAGGGATGAACTTGCCTTCCTTCCTCTACTCGTGTAGCTCCCGCTAATCACCATCAACAAAAATTCATAAGTAAACATAACAATAATCAATATCGATAGATTGCTCTAAGAGTTGATTTTTACCATTTTTGCAGCCGCCTCAGTGGTTGCAGGCTTCGGTATATCTCCCTTCTTATTTTTCCTCCCAGCTATCCACATAACATGATGAGGCAGAGGTGTGGGAGCAGCAGTAGAGGACTCTGCAGTCTCTTGAGTACAAGTAGGTTGAGTAGACTCAGCCTGTAGTCTTTGGCGAACGCCTGCATCTCCTCTTGGCCCCATTGTGTGGTCGTGCACATTCAGTGCACGCCTTTCTCGTTGAGCATTGCTAATAGCCTAGTTAGTTAGCACATTGATTTGGTTAGTAACACTAAAGGTTAATCTTGAATAGGTGAATACATAAAAATGTATATTAATTAAATTGGGAGTGGCACTTAATACCTTGAATTCATCTGTTTTTCTTTGGGTAACAAACTCCTCCCATTCTTTGGGATCCAATTAGTTCCATTGCTGTGTGGCTTCCTTCATCCTATATTTATTTTTCAAAGAGAATACAAACAAAAATTATTAGTGTAGAGTTAGTGAAATACTGATCAATGTCTAGAATTGGAATCAATCAAGAACCTATTCTCAGCATCGCGTATGTAATCTTGGGTGAGATTGGTCCTATAGTTCCTTAGGACCCTCCCAAAATGTTGCATCACACATTTACGATGCAACTTTTCATCCAGATCAAATATGCTCTACAAATTAAATAGAATTGCTATTAACTAATATCCTAAAAATTAGTAATCTACACAAATAGAATTACAAATAATACTAACTCACGCATAGTTCCTTCCATATATGGTCTTTCTTCCCCTTAGTAACTCTATGCCATGATTCTAGGATAGGACTACAATGGCTGCGAGTAAGAACCCCAAGATATGAAACAAATGAGTTGTGGTTCACTCCATATGGATTTCCTGCCTGATCGAAATCCACAGCCAATTTGGGTCCATTGCCCCTTTTCTGTATTAACTTGTTCATCATTGTGATACCCCTCACTTTCTCAATTTTCTTTTGTTGCTCATCAAGTGCTGTAATTTCTTCAGGGGGTACATTACCAACCTAAAATTTGATAAAAAAACACACTTACATAATATAATTATAAATGAACATATAGATAGAAACCTCAGGGATATATTCTTAAAACTTACATTATCAGGTGGTGCAAGCACGTCCTCACCCTCACGGTGATCATCAACACGGTCCTGATCAGCCATCTGAAAGTTCACATTCAAATTATAAATTTCACATTATAAAGTAACACTAATTGTAAAGTTCACATTGTAAAGTACACATTCACATAGTAAAGTAATTCACATTGTAAAGTTCGCATTCTATGATCAAAGAGAAAACAAGTTATATATTACAATAAGATTAGGGTCTCGGGTTAACAGATTAGAGTTTATGCATGGTTAAAACTTTAATCCAACAAATACATGTGCTATCATTGTTATATATAATAAATGTGTACCACGTATCCCATTCTTGAACACCTAATCTCACTAGTAAGTGTATAATGTGTATTGAGTTTTCAAGAAAATTTCGGCAGCATTTCCCTGTTGTTCTCTAAGTACATATGTACTTAGAGAACAAACGGGGAAATGCTGCCGAAATTTTCTTGAAAATCCAATACACATTATACACTTACATCCTAAGTGAGATTAGGTGTTCAAGAACAGTCCCAAATTGGGGACTATCCAAGATTTACTCCTAATGAGTAAATCTTGAATGGGTTTCTAGGACAACAAATTCATGTGTTGTCATTCTTATATATAATAAATGTGTATAAACTACAAGCAACATGGTTAATCCTAATCTATAGAGCATTATTCAATAATAAATCAAGAAATCAATAGTTTCAAACATGCAATAATTCACAATGCAATGTTATAAACTACAGGCAACATGGTTAATCCCCACACTCTAGTAGACAGACTAACCTTAAATATAGTGATGTATAAGAGATTAAGAAAAAAAATTCTTAGGTAAGAGTAAGATGAAACTCAATATATATGCATAATTAGCATCAAATATAGGACAAAAGGGTAGATTAGAACCCTAATTTACTCAAACATGTATAAAAATTACCCTAATGACAAAAAGTCTAGGAATCTTTACTAGACATTATATATAGCCCAAATCATCATATTTAACATACTACATTATTATTAACATCCAGATCAGATTAAGATCATACTATGTTATAACTATTGGTTTAATAACCCTATTTCAGCATGTACATGATTATCAACTTTAAAACCCTATAATTCATTGAAATCATTCTAATTCAATTTAAGATGTTGGGATCGCATAATTATATACTGACATTAGAATACATAAAAGAATCATAATTAACATGATTAACAACATGCTCATCAAACTAGGGTTTTCTTGAATATCATCTAATATTCATGTACTAACTATACCTTTGTAACAAGAAAAATAATAGAGCTTTAAGTATATTTTATTCACAATCTACGCATTTTTCTTATCAAAACCATATATAACATGGTAATATTAATGTGAATCAGAGCATTTTTTATTCACAATCTACGCATTTCCTACATTATTCGAGCAGGAGCAGGGTACCTTCTTGAGGGCGAAGGAAAAAAAGGAGGGAGAAGAGCAGGAGCAGGGTACCTTTGTGGCGGCGTTGTGCATGCAGGAGTTGTGGTCAGAGCGGAGCAGTGACCGGGAGAGTAGGGAGCAGAGCCCTAGGAGTCGTGGTCGGCCTGGAGAGCAACGGCCGAAGAACTGGTGGCGGCTGGCGGAAGCAGAGGCGGCAGAGGCAGAAGCTAGCAGAGGTGCGGTGGCAGAGGAGCGGCGACTAGCGGCGGTGAGTGGCGGCGGTGTCGGCGACCAAAGCACCAGCAAACGACGGCAAAGGCAGAGGCAGAGCAGCAATGAGCGGCGGTGGAGCAGAGAATTCACCAGACCAGCAAACCCTCTGCGGAAATGAATGAAACAGAAGGGGAAGAGTCTGCCTCGCGCGGGTGCGTTGTTACGTTAACAAAAGGTGTCGGTTATTAACAAAAACCGGCAATAAAAACTATAGGTGTTGGTTACCAATAAAATACCGACACTATTTTTCAATTATAGGTGTTGGTTCCAAACATAAAAACCGACGTCTATATTTATATGATGAAAAAAATAAATGTTCTCAAATTAAGACCATAGTCGTCGGTGTCCTTATAAAAACTGACACGAAAGGGAGGTGAAAATTTTCATGGTTATGCGCGCGAAAACACAATGGTGTCAGTTATTGTAACACAACCGACGATAAAAATTGGTCAAATTTCTGTCTTGCAGAAAACCTTTAGTCGTCGGTTTCTTTTTTAAAAACCGACGATGTATGTTAATTTTTGGAGGTAATTTTTTCGCTGGAAATTTTGGATTTGGCAGTTACTTTTAGGTGTCAGTTTGTTATTAAGAAACCGACACTGAATAAAAGTGATACCTGTGTCTGGTCACCCTTCACATATTGATGTCGGTTTATTTTATAAACCGACGCTGTATTGTTTTGGTGTCGGTGTATTATTACAACCGATACCTTTAAAAGTGATGTTATAAGCCATTTCTGTAGTAGTGCAATCAACCAATTCACCAAATGTGAATTTTTTATTATTTTCTTCATGTCTATTGAACAACATGCTAGTTTAGTCACCTGAGTAGGTTGCTCTATGAATTCTTGAAATGGATCCTGAATTATTTCCTATGATAAAGATAGAAACTATCATTAAAAACATAAAAAGGAGAACATAAGAAACTAAAATCTAAATGTCTAGAAGTAAGGATATAAGCACACAAATTGCATGGAATCTACTTTTATATATGCAACTAAACTAGGATGAATATGAATTAATCAAATAATCCTTAACTTAAACATTTCTTGTCCTTGAGTAACAAAAAACCTCGTAATAAATTCCAAATAATACTAACAACATGTTCTTGCCCATCTCTCTCAAAATTGTTGTTGTTAGTAACACTGAACATGACCAAGTGACCGTGACACCCTAAAACCACATAATGGTGAATGGCTTAGCATTGTTACCAATGTCATTTCACAATACATGCTTTCATGTCAAAGTCCCCTAATATCATGCATAAATACAGAATTCATGAAGTTTTGAAAAATCCCACACAACCCTATGAGATTTGCACAAAACTACATTGGTCGATATAATGGATGAAATGGGGCATACCTTGCATCCATGGGTAAAAAATGGAGTGAAGAGAGCTATGGTGGGACTTTTTTTGTATCACTTCATGTTTTGACTTTCAATTTCATTTTATTTGTTCAAATACATATTCTTGCAATTTTTACCTTTTCTTTTGTACACATCAACATATTTTCTTTATTTTTGTGATGCACCCATATTACACAGAAGGGTCATGGAAGATTTAGTTTGATGGACATGGGTTTGTGCTACCCCAAATGTAGAATTCGACACTCCTTTTGTCTTAATATTTAATTTAATAGGATAGAAGATACAAAGATGGAGAAACAAGTGTAGAAGAGAGGTTAGTCATGTGCTTCTGATTTATTCAAATTTTAGAGAATTAGGATCATTAATCACTATCATTTCATAGAAACAATACAAATATAGGGAGCAACTAAAATTTCAAAAAGTAATCTATGCTTATTAATAAAAGGTGTGTTGCATGATTTACCATCATTTAAAGGAAGAGATATGGTTAAGATCATGGGAAGAATGATGTTCTAAATAATGGCAACATCTCATGATAAAACCTACAAAGTGGAATTGCTTTGTTCAGCTGTTACAACATGAATTAATGTTAATGCATGTGATTCTATCCAAGAATATTGACCTAAAAACCATATTGGCTCATTACACTTGAGTCAAGAGAAAACATTTAACAATTACACAAAATGTAGTGGTATGAATGCATGCATGCCATGAAAAAGATCCTATTAAGAAATAAACATCAACTAGAAGAAAAATATATATGTGAGTGGAATAGATGTATACCATCCACCCTTCACATAGAACATAGAAATTTGCTCATCACCGAGAAGATAAAAAACCAAATTCATAATGGAGAGGATGAAAAATGCTCAATGAGGCCACCACCCATTTGGGAGTCATCGATAATAAAAGGATGTCTAGTTGAATGGAATGTTGGAAATGGTTGGAACCTTGAACATCAAACCCCCATGTTTCACCGAATGATTGGGAGGTTGTGGAAACTCAAGGGAGGTTTTCTAGGTGCTTGAAATAAAAAAAAATTAATACCTAACATCCATCTAGTAGGATCCACAAGACTCCTCTACTAATAGAGGATTTGATGTAACAACATGTGGACTTTGAAGGGTAGGCACATATTAGAAGTGGTGGCTCTGTGGTGTCGTCTGGATTGACTCATCCAGAAGAATATTTTTGGACTACCTTTGTGTGGAGCTAAGGTGATAGATGAAACGAACAAAATTTTAAAGCTAGTTGTGGTGAACTAGGTGGAGGGTCTAGCTTGTGATTTTCCTCATCTTCTGGATCGACATGCATATGGTGTGGATCTAGCATGGGAGGTTTTGTCTTACAAGAAGTATCAACATGGTACTTAATTGTCTATGGTTGTGCATATCTTTGAAAAATCATATGGTCAACATCTAGATCAGTAAAAATGGTGAGGTGCATTGTGACTTAATACATTGATCTAATTTCTCCATGAAATACTTAAACTAATTCCTATGTGGGTTCAGAAGAAACTACAGTAGAAGATTATTATCATACTCAATTAGAAGTGAAATTTGGAGTTCTTCTAGGGACAATAGATCATAATCTAGAATAGCATGATATGTAGTGGAATTTGGCTAAGGTGGCATATAGAGCCCATATTGAAGTGGTATCTCCTCATCTTGAACAACTAGACCAATAGTTCAATTTGGTTGTTCATCCAGATCAAAATCACTTAATGATGGTAGATCATCGAGAACATATAGGTAAGAGTTTTCAAAAAGGGAGTATGGTTGAGGTTCACAAGTTTCTTCCATGTTATCTTCCTTGTCATGGTCCCAATCATTGAATTGACTTACCCATATGTATTCTAAGGAAAGGGTCTGATCATAATTCTTCGCATTGGACTCACAGTCAGATGATGTTTCTAATGCCTTTGTATGTGGCTCTAATGATGCATTTGGTATTTTTTTGTGTGGTGAAAATAAGGTGTTGCATTTGGCATTGTTGTATGAAGGATGACCACAATCCTTATAAATGATCATAACTAGTAGCAACATCCTCTATCATTGCAACCTCTTTGGTTGATAATTGAAATCCTCGTATTGTTGTGAGAGTAGTTTGTTCAACTGGGCCAGATGTGCATCTCGTCTTTGGCCATATAACATCTTATTTTATTCCACTTCCATCTTCTCTATGTTGCTTATATCACTTATGATTCAAGTGATTGTTGATTCTTATAACCTCTATCTTCTCCATCTCCACCCTAATATTGTTAATTGTCTCTCATCTCTATACTTCATATTACATCTCTCATTTACATGGATACTTAGGCCAAGAAATTCATATACGTTTGGGGTATGTATTGCACATGGATAGACTTCACCATAGGATTGAGGTCTCCTTAACTATGGATCATGAATCAATAGCCCTGGAGAATGTCCTTCTATGTTCTAGTTTGGGGTTTCTAACAACATCATTTGGGTATTATAATCAAAACTTTTAATAACTATATATGTAGGATGATAACATTTGTGTAGGCTATGTCATCAAATTAACAAGTACAAATTAAGGCATATGATAATATATATAAGCATAACCATGAAGATTGAGATTCATATGTAAGGTATAAGATATAATTAGTGAGGCTACACCCCTCACTCCATTCAAAGAGTCTACTCACTCAAGATGGAAATTAATAAAAAAGAGTATTAAAATGAAGAGGAAGAAAACTCCAAGTTAAAGAAGTGGTGGGGGAACAGTCGTGGTCTCTGATAAACTATCAACACTCCTATGAGAATAGTAGTATAGAAAAATCATGTAGATATGTCATTCCTCTTTGCTTCTCCTCATCCAATCCTATATTTTTTTATAATCTGACTTAAAGGGCTAGAACCCTCTCTCCTTGGGACATATATGTTTTATATGGGTGGTGACATGCTCAAAAATAGGTTAAAAATTGGTCCACAATGCTATCTACATGTACACTAGAACCCCACTAGTTAGACAGTGGGATAATGGACACTTAGGGCATGCTTATCTCATTTCCCCAACCAGTCAGATGGATGGTGAGTTGGGAAACTAGTTGGGGTCAATTCTTACTGTTGCATGCAGAGTATTATACTTTGGTTAATGGATCTTCTGGGTCAACCAATTAATCTATGGCTCAATAAAAGTACGGGCCAGCTAGTCAGCCAACTGGTCGATGAATCAGCTGTGGAGATGTGTTAGAGTTATTGTGACCCCTAATGGATTTTTCTCATCTAGAAAACCAGCCAATTGGAAAAGAATCATCAATTCACTTGGGATATTATTTTATTTAGCCAACACTACTATAGAAAATGCTTCTTACAATGGGTAAAACACAGACAGTTGTTCTGGTTGTGTTGTAGTTAGCATATGTACTACAACAAGTATATTTCCTATAAATTATACAACACAAGTTATATACAACGGGTCAAACTTGTTGTAATACTCATGATACTGCAATAGGCATTAAACTATTGTAATGGACAACAATATTACAACATACTCAAATATATAGTAAAAGACCGTAACTACACAATATACTCTAACACATTGTAATAGTCACATATGTTAACCCATTGTAGTATGCCATAATTACACAACATACTATAACTTGTTGTAATATTTCATAATCACACAACAAGCTTTCACCTGTTGTAATAGTTAATGTTGTAATAGACCACATTCACACAATAGGTGTGTACGCGACTTATTGTATATGTACAACAAAGAATGCATGTGGTCCATAAAAATAAATTGGTTCAGTGGTTTGCGTTGTGCTTTACTTTCATGTGATCTCAAGTTCAAAACTTGTGTCTAGGTTTGAACTACAACATGCATTAATTGTTGTATAAAATATATATATTACAACATGTGAAACACTTGTTGTATAAAGAACTCCCCATAAGACTATGCGATCTAACACAACAGTTGATACATGTTGTAAAATGGAAAAATAAACTGTAGTGAAAAGCATTTTCTGTAGTAGTGCAACTAGCTATCTGGATTGTCTAGTCACACAATTGGGTTTCTTTGTGAGTGTTGATCATATTGAATTTTTTTGGATCACCACCCAATGCTTGATGATGGGGAAGATATATCTAAATCCTTACATTAGAGGTATTGAATTGGCTCTTGAGATATATCCTACAATAAATCAAGAAGTCATCATTAAAAAACTCAAAAGGAGAATACAAGTGACTAAAATTTAATTGTGCGGAAAAAGGGAAATAAGCAAACTTAATGCTTGAAATCTACTCTGAATGTGAAATTATACTAGGATTAATATGTGTACTTCACTTGGCTTCCATATACAATTAAGTTTATAGACTTTTATCCTCTACCTCCATCTTGGTGTATTCAGACTGTATGTATACTCTAGTCAAAGCAAGTTCTATGTCAAGTAGTGACATTTGAGTAAGATTTTTATTTCCAAATTTTGGTGGGTTTGCCTTTAGGTTTTAGTGTGTTTATATGGCACTATATGTGCTCCTCATCCCAGTAGAATACACATTTCTTGTTGTTGATATTTTTCTACTTGAGATATGGGACACCACAAGTATAGTGTTCCTTAACTTGAGTATGATGTTGTTGTGTTTCAATTTCAGTTATGATTTGATACTTCTTGCATGTTTATTGTTAAGTTGATATCTACACACCTCAGTTGAAGCGAAGTTAATTAAAAGGTTGAGTGTAGAAAGGTTGGGTGTACCTTGGATTCTCTCAAAGGTTGGTCCATACATATCACATGTTTGTGTTGGACATACATGTGACAACACTAGAAACACATGGTATAAAACCTGAAAGGCCAAAATGCTATTGCATCCACTCCATCATAAACATACAGATCATTGGTCAGAGTCAAATTCTGACAAAGTTGTGGATATTAATGTATAGAAACTCCAGTATATCTACAAAGTAATTCACCTAGCATCTTCTCATTCACAAATTTCCTACAAGATTAACTTGTTCCATTATTTTCCTCAACGACCCAGAGATATAATTCTATAGAGTCATGATGCTACAATATTAGGTTTCACAGTTGATTAAAGCAGTTAGTCATATTCTAATTGCATCAAACAAGTTACAACAAAGGCATATAGATGTTATTGTAGCATTAATCAAATTTAATAAAACCAAAGATCCAAGCAAGATCTAGCTTCTCCTAGGACAAAGAGAGGGAAAAGGAGGATTCTATAGCTTTTGGTTTAGGTTCTACCATGGAAATCCATGGGGCTCAACTAAAGGAAGAACATGAGGTGATAAAAGCAAGAAAAGAGATATTATAATTTTTGATATCACATGTTTAGGGTCAAACAAAGTCACCAAACATAGAAACACTTTAGAGAGGCTTGATCAACAACATGCATCGATGTATGTCGATGTGCAGCCTTGTATCCATGGTCTTGACCTCCTTGGATCTCTCATTGACCATTGTGGTCCCCTTCATTGTTCTAGTTGAAGTTGTGTGATGAGAATCTATGTCAATTGACAAAGTTCTCTTATAAACTAGAATGGGTGTAAATGTCAATATTACCCATAAGTCTTTAGAATTTCCGTTGGCCAGTTTAAATCTACCATTACTCAAATAAACCTTAATATTGACAGTAATAGCATTCCCAACAAACTAGGCATAATTCAAATTGATCTAAACAATACTAACATTGATCTATAACTTGTATTGGCCAAAAAGCCCATTGGTTGGCACTCTGATTGACAACTAGAGCATTGGTTGACACTCTCATTGATCCCCTTCAACACTACCTAGCCATCTATTCATATGTTGTGATATATGTATGTTGTTTGCCTTCGACCTCATTGTCCCAAATAGCCATCTCCATCATTAGTGGTCAACCAGAGATCACATATTTGAGCACATACAATCTTCATCAGTTCACATGTCCATATTCCACATCAGTTGACAACTCAGAATCCTCATCGGTTGTCCAACCCACCTTCTCATAGTTGAGAAATCTAGGGTTCTCATAGGTGACCCATGACTCTCATCGATTGTCAGACCAAAATCCACATCGGTTGATCGAGTCCATCAACCAACCACTCAACCACCACTACCACCACATCCTAGGCTAGGGTTAGGGAGCAAGGGATGGAACCATAATAAACTAAGTTTAAAAGCATACGATGGACCATAAAATAAGAAAAAATATGGAGACATCTTGATCCAAGATAATGTATACTCAATTTGTAACGAAACCCTTAATTATGCATAATAAACCATTGATGTTCATGAAACAAATGTCCAACATAATTTAAATTAGAGTAATCTGGTACCTAATTCTTTTCAAGGATTTAAAAAACACAAATACTAAGGCAAACACACAATTATACACATTACACACGATATACAACTAGGTCCACATATTTTGATCAATTTAGAATTAATTTCATTACCAAGGAAACTTGAAATTAGGCAAAACAAGGTGAAAATTGACTTGTATCAGGATTTATATTAGTCAGATGATCTTAAATTTAATAAAGAATACAAATATGCTAATAAATCAATATTATATAAAAATTAAGGTTAATCTAGGTTCATGGTTTCATAGTTGTGGTTGCACCGTTTGAAAGTAGTAGATCATCAATTGAGGAACATATGGATAGTGAGGAAACTCAAACTCAATCATTGAGGCAACCAAAACCCAATCATAGGTGATGGTTGAGAAAATCACTTTTAGTGGGGTTGAGTAGAATATCTCCATGAAATTTTCTTGCTACATGGAGTCTATTTAAGTGGACTCATACTCGAATCCCATCATTGAAACACATACTATACATAGAGAATAATTTCTAGCAAACTGGAACTCAAATTTAACTAGATACAGTGAGTTTATTTCATAGTTGAGGCTTGATCCATACATGATATGGGTTGGACCGTAATGCAATCACCATGTTAGCATTGCTACATTTATATAGAAAAAGAACAATCATAGCCTAGGGTGAATCAATTCGATATCTTAGGCATTAGTGAACTAGGAGCATCATTTGATTCCAAGGTGTCTAGTTTTTTTGTAGCTTTTCAAGTTTATCTTCTACCGAGAATCATGCACTCAACATGAATGTTAGGACCCATTATGATGTGTGATTCAGTTTCAATGGACTTTGTTGATTGTATAGATATTGATTGGTTTATGATAAATACTTGGGTGTGTACCTTATGAAGCAACATTAATTTGTAACATTTCATTTCAAAGTTTAGAATTTTATAAAGATTTATGACTATGTATATCACTTGGTCTTTTCTTGATCACATTCTTAGGCTATTATCTTAGGTTCCTAATAAATCGTGAAAGCGGGAACAAGATTGATTTATAAAATTCATAAATATATATTCCAAAAAATTTCTTCCAACAATTGTATGTAGGGAAATTCTTTTACAAATTAAAGAAATACAATGAGGGTTTTTGAACCTTTTCATAGATGCTCTTTTAGATAGTGATAAATTACTAATCAATGAATGGATGAATATTAATGAATACCAAAATCAATAATTGAGGCCACCCTAACCCAACCATCACCCATGGATGAGGTAGCCAACTACCAGTGAGGGTGCCTAGCAAACCATCATGACATACCGTTGCTAGTCATATTCAATTATAGGTGTAATTATAATCAAAACCCATTATTGGAACCCATATTGCACACAAGAGGTTATCTCTAGAGTGCTTGGCATCTAATTTAACTAGAATTAGTAAATTCCTTTCATAGTGGTGTCCACTCTTAACATGATATCATAATGCTCTGATTATGTCATGCTTACCATGTTTATCTAGAATAAGAACAATCATAATATCGGGTGAATGATTTACAATATCTTAAGATTTTGAAATCTAGTAACATTAATAGATTCAATGGTTTCGAATTTTATATTAAACTTTATGTTCTATGCAGCATCCTGCATCCACTCAACATACATGGATCCATTTTGAAGAGGTATTTGATTGTCTTGGTTTTTGTCGATTTTGTAATAGTTAATTGATTTATTACTGACCCATGTTTGTTTTCTTTATCAAGAAAGTTGAGTGTGTAAGCGTTCATTTTATTAGGATAAAATACAAAGTATATAGCTTGGCCTTTTGTTGATCACATGTCTAAGGTTTTTAACTTGAGCTCTTAAAAAATATCTAATGTGAAAAAAGTTCTTGACTTCAAATATTATCAAATATAGATTTCAAAGTTTTTTACCTACCACTATATGTGGGTATGATTTGAGTCTTATTTCAGATAGTGTAAAATCAGAGATGAAGGAATTGATGGATATTGAGGCAACCCATACCATATCACTAAGCAGCCCAAACCCAGCCACCAGTGATGGGCAATGCATGATAACTACCAGTGAGGATAACTGGCGGGTCTCCACGATAGATGGCTCTTACTAGGAGTCTAACTAGGTGTGTTCATTGTTAAAGTCTAATTTCGGAACCCATATTTCACATAGGGAGTGATCTCTAGAGTGGTTGGGTTGTAATTCAAAATAGAATAGTGGAGGCCTACTTCAAACATGATATGTAGGTTATACCACAATGTTCTGACCATGTTAGCTTTAACATGTTTATCTAGAACAAGAACAATTATTGTCTAGGGTGGATGAACTAAAATATAAGATTTTGCAAGAGGGGACAGCCACGTGAGTTCAATGTGTGTGGTTTACTAGTATTTAAAGTTTATCTTTGATGAGCATTTTGCACTCACGCAAAATATACACGCCCCCATTACAAAGAGTCATTCGACTGTCTTGCTCTTTGTTGATTTTAAAATGGATGGTTTTGGTTTATGATGGACACATGGTTCTGCTCTGTATCAAGGGTTCATTTTT